>OZ004600.1:105744063-107072856 GCA_963924605.1 Malthinus seriepunctatus | reverse complement strand
TTAACATATCGCTCTATTTCCAAAACTACTGTAAATATTTTAATAATTTTTATACAGCTGATATATCTTATAAAAGGCACTCTGTAGTAAAAATTGCAAGATAATCGCAATACTGGAACTATCCCTTAGGGGTGGTGCTAACTTGAAAACTCTGAAAGACTACTTTGGCGCCAAAAAAAAGGAAATGCGTTTACTATATTTTGTAGGAAATTTTAAAACAAGCGGTTTTGTTCTTCTAACTCTTTTTTCTAAAACCAGCGGTTTTTGAGAAAAATTGAAAGATAACAATATTAAGGGTTGAATTTGGTAAAAAATGTTACCAATAAACCATCGCAAATCACCGGCAAACTTCTACAGTGCATTCTTGGTATTAAAATAAGATATTTGTACCTCTTGAAATTATATCAAAAAATGCACCCCTAAAAAACTGTGGGCTCTTAAAGTTGGGATTAAAATTTTTTTAAGTCCGTTTATCTCCACAAGTACTGCAAATATTTTAATGATTTTTCTTCTGCCAACATATCTTTTAAATGTCATCTTGTGGTAGAAATTTCAAGAAAATCACACGACTAGAACTACCCCTTAGGGGGGTGGGCCTAACTTTTAACCCTAAAAAAATCGAATTAAATTAGATAATTTTATAGGAAATTTTAAAATAAGCATTTTTTGCCTCTAATATTTTTCTTCTACAACCAACGGTTCTTGAGAAAAAATGAAAAACGTATATGTTTGGAGAATAAAGTGATTTCTCCCGTTTTTTTTGTGAGTCTTCTTCCACCGAGGAAAACACCGCGCGGCCAAAAAAAACTTTTAGACTTTGAACTAGGGACTATATAGAAGATCATGCAAAAGGATTCAGAAAAATCGACTCTTCGGGGACTTACTTAGGAATGATTGTCTTCATTGACGAAACAATCTAAAACATCAAGTATTTTCAAATTACCCCACTTGGTGAGCCTTTTTCTGCCGAGGAAAATATAGCGCGGCCAAAAAAAACTTGTAGACTTTGAACCAGGGACTATATAGAAGATCATGCAAAAGGTTTCAGAAAAATCGACTCTTCGGGGGCTTACTTAGGAACGATTGTCTTCATTGACTGAACAATTCATGCGCATTTAAGACAAGTATGTCGAAATTAATCCCCGAAGCGTCGATTTTTCTGAAACCTTTGCATTATCTTCTATATGGTCACTAGTTCAAAGTCTACCAGTTTTTTTTTGACGCGCGATATTTTCCTCGACAGAAAAAGACTTGTAAGTTGAATTCTGAAATTCAAAGATTCGTTATAAATTGAACCTTTTTCTGCCGAGGAAAATATCGCGCGTCAAAAGAAAACTGGTAGACTCTGAACTAGTGACTATATAGAAGATAATGCAAAAGGTTTCAGAAAAATCGACGCTTCGGGGATTAATTTCGACATACTTGTCTTAAATGCGCATGAATTGTTCAGTCAATGAAGACAATTATTCCTAAGTAAGCCCCCGAAGAGTCGATTTTTCTGAAACATTTTGCATTATCTTCTATATGGTCACTAGTTCAAAGTCTACCAGTCTTTTCTTGACGCGCGATATTTTCCTCGGCAGAAAGAGACTCACAAGGTGGGCATAAAAATGGAAAAAATCTCATTATTCTCCAAACATATAACTTTTTCATTTTTTTCAAGAACCGTTGGTTTTAGAAGAAAAATATAAGACAAAAAATACTTATTTTAAAATTTCCTATAAAATTATTTAATTCAATTCGATTTTTTAAGGGTTACAAATTAGAGCCACCCCCCTAAGGGATAGTTCTAGTGATGCGATATTTTTGAAATTTCTACCACAAGATGACATTTAAAAGATATGTTGGCAGAATAAAAATCATTAAAATATTTTCAGTACTTGCGGAGATAATCGGACTTAAAGAAATTTTAATCCCAACTTTAAGAGCCCGCAGTTTTTTAGGGGTGCATTTTTTGATATAATTTTAAGAGGGACAAATGTCTTATTTTAATACCAAGAATGCACTGTAGAAGTTTGCCGGTGATTTGCGATGGTTTATTTGTCACATTTTTTACCAAATTCAACCCTTAATATTGTTATTTTAAATTTTTTTCAAAAGCCGTTGATTTTAGAAAAAAAAATTAAGAGAAAAAAATCGCTTGTTTTAAAATTACCTACAAAATTTAGTCAACGCTTTTACTTTTTTTGGTGCCAAAGTACTCTTTTAGAGTTTCCAGATTAGCACTACCCCCCTAAGGGATAGTTCCAGTATTGCGATTAACATGAAATTTTTACCACAGAGTGACTTTTATAAGATATGTCAGCTTTATAAAAATTATTAAAATATTTACAGTAGTTTTGAAGATAAAGCGATTTGTTAATATTTTAACCCTAACTTTGAGAGCCAATAACTTTTTAGGGATGCATTTTTAGATACAATTTCAAGAGAAACAAATGTCCTATTTTAGACCCATAAACTCATTTTAGTAGTTGGTCGGTGTTTTTCAGGAACACCTTGTCTGGAAAAAGTTTTTCCCGTTTTCCGCGGAGGAAAATAGATCGCGGCAAAATAAAAAAGGTAAACTTTGAACTAAGCACCATATAGAAGATAATGTGAAAAATTCAGAAAAATCGATGCTTCGGGCACGAATTTCGAAATGCTTGCTTAATTTGAATGGACTATTTAAAGAAAATTCATTTTTTTAGTTTTTATCCACACAACACCTACTAGTTTTTATCTAAATTTGTTCGTTTGTTTATTTTTGAGAGAGCTTTGACACTTTTTACGAAGAAGCGTTTATGACATTTCTAAGTATTGAAGCTTCACGCGCACGAGTTGATTCCAAAAATCAGAACCCAGTTTCATGCCGTTTTCTACTAAAACTATTCATCCTACAAAAAAAAGTCAGAAGACTGTTGAAGTTTTGAATTTACCGCCATAGGTAATTTGAACATTTGAAAATAAAAATATAGGTTGGTACGGTAGAATTGTAGAGTTGAGTTAAAAAAACAATGATAAATGAATCATTATAAAATAAAATGTTAAAAATTGATTTAATTTAGAAGTTCTAAATAAAAAGAGTTATAAATATAAAATTGTGTTTAATCACTGTTAAAATCAACAGGTTATGGGCCCAGACGGTTATCTGAGCATTAAATAAAAGTAAAAGAAACATTAAAAAAGTGTGGTTAAAAACACGTGGAACGTTTTTTGAAGAAAACATAAAACAAAGCAAAAATGTCTGTAAAAGTAGAAGAATTGAATCAAATTGGAAAACTAAAAGATAAAGACAATTATCAGTTATGGAAATTTCAAGTGGAAATTCTATTTAAAGCAAATGGTTGGTATGAAATCGTAAACGGTAGAGATGTATTATCGGGTGATGCCACTAGTGATTCACAAGCAGAATGGATTAAAAAGGATGCTAAAGCTCAACGAGTTATAGTTACTACAGTTAGTCAACAATGTCTTACTTACATCTTAAATTGTAAAACAGCGAAAGAAATGTACACAAAGCTAGCCGAAATTCATGAAGGTGATGTTGAACAAAGAAGATGTGGTTTGTTACAAGATTTCTTTAATTACACATATAAAAAAGGAATTAGTATGGCAATGCATATAAGTGATTTACAGAATATTGTGTTTAAATTGAAGAGTCTGAAATCAGACATCGATGATTCGATGTTAATGTCTAAAATTTTGTCGTCGTTACCTGAGCAATATAAGCATTTCGTTAGTGCATGGGACTCGACAAGCAAAAATGAAAAAACAGTCGACAACCTTACATCGAGATTGTTAACAGAAGAGAAGCGAGTTAATGTTCAAGAAAATGAAACAGTAGCTTTCTCAGTGAATAGAAAGGAAAACATAAAATGTTTTAAGTGTCAAAAGTTTGGGCATTACGCTAGTCAATGCAAAAATAAAACCTCTGAGAAAAAGTGCACAATTTGTAAGAAGACTAATCACACCGAAAAAAATTGTTTCTTCAAGAAAAAATATAAGAAAGAGGATCCTGAAACAACGAAAGCAACTGATGTATCTTTTTTAGTTACACACAGTAATAAAAATAACAAGTTTGTTGTAGATTCAGGTTCATCATCGCATATGGTCAATGATGCAAGCTTATTTGAGACATTATTAGAAAAAAGTGCTGAAGTTAGTGTAGCAAAGAAGTCGTGTTCTCTGGAAGTTATGGGAAAAGGAACAATCAAAACAGAAAACTGCAAATTAACAAACGTTTTGTTTGCTCCTGAATTAAGTCAAAACCTGCTATCGGTGAACGTAATAACTGAAAATCAAGGTGAAGTCAGGTTTTCGAAAAATAAAGTAATGGTTTATAAAGGTGAAGAAAAAGTGTTAGAAGGAATAAAAGAAAAAAACGGTTTATATACAATATGTTTCAATAAAGAAGAAAGCAATCATGCAATGGTATCATTAAAAATAGAAACTAATAATATATGGCATAGAAAAATGGGACATTTGGGTCTAGAAAATTTAAGAAAACTTGAAAATTTAGCAATTGGGATGTCATTGAATAAAGAAGAGACAGAAAACGGTAAACAATTGTGTAAAATCTGCGTAAAGGCTAAACAAACCAGATTACCTTTTAATAACGAAAGAAATAAAGCTATGAGACCGTTAGAAATAATTCACAGCGACGTGTGTGGGCCAATTTCTCCAGTAACATGGGATGGAAAGAAATATTTTGTAACGCTTTTGGATGATTTTACTCATTACACTGAAGTTCATATAATTAAAAATAAATATGAACTGCATGAGAAAATCCGTGAATTCATACATGCAGCAGAAAATAAATGGAACCAAAAAGTATCAAAACTAAGATGTGACAATGGTGGTGAATACATAAGTATCGATTTGAAAAACTGGTGCAAGAAAAAAGGAATTGTTCTAGATTACACTGTACCATACTCACCACAGCTTAATGGCAAAGCCGAACGTTTAAATAGAACATTGTTAGAAAAGGCCAGAGCCTTGATAAATAATTCTGGTACGGATAAAGAAATGTGGGGTGAAGCTATTCGAGTAAGTGCTTACTTACTAAATCGCAGTCCAACCTCCACAATAAAAACTACACCTTATGAGCAGTGGAATAAAAAGAAACCCGATCTGTCAAACATTCGTTTATTTGGATGTGAAGCCTACGCTAAAGTTTTAGGTCACTTAAAAAAACTGGATGACAGAAGTAAAAAGTTCATGATGATTGGTTATGCGCTAAATGGTTTTAGACTATGGGATGAACAATCACGAACAATAACAACTCATCGAGATGTCGTATTTGATGAAAATCAATTGAAAGCATCTACATGCAAGAAGAAAACGAAAACGAGATTGAAAATTTTGAAATCGAAGATTCCGAAGAAATTCAGAACCAAAATGAAAATCTTGAGCAGATCAATGAAAATAATAATGGTATTAATGAACTGGAACAAGTGCAAGATCATGTGAGAAGATCACAAAGAATAAGAAAACCTTCTGTGAAATACCCTACTGATACTTATGAGATGGATTCTGCATTACTAACATATGAAAGTGCAATAAATGGTCCAGACAAAGAAAAATGGTTAGAAGCTATCAGAGAAGAAAAAGAGTCATTAATTAAAAATCAAACATGGAAGTTAATAGACGAAAAGGAACTAGAAAATAAAAAAGTATTAAGTAGTAGATGGGTGTTCAAAATAAAAGACAACGAGAATTATAAAGCGCGTTTAGTGGTACGAGGATGCGATCAGCGATATGAATTGGATTACAAGGAAACCTTTAGTCCGGTCATAAACAGTAGTTCGTTAAGAATTTTATTCGCTTTAACAGCAAAAAATAACTATGAAATGTACGGATTTGACATTAAAACGGCTTTCCTGTATGGCGATCTAGGAGATGAAGAAATATACATGAAGTTGCCAGAAGGATATGAAGAAAAGAATAAAATTTGTAAATTACAAAAGGCCCTATATGGTTTAAAACAAGCGCCGCTTAAATGGAATCAGAAGTTTACCAGTATTCTAAAGAGTTTTGGTTTACGTCCTATAAAATCAGAAAAGTGTATCTACAGATCTGAAAAAGGTGAAATAATTTTGGGAATTTATGTAGACGATGGTATACTAATAGGAAGAAACCGGGAAGAATTAGAAGAACTGTTAAATAATTTAAAAAATGTGTTCGAAGTTAAAGTAATTTATAATCCTAAAACATTTTTAGGAATCGAAATAAATAAAACAAGCGAAGGCGTCACGTTAAAACAGGATATTTACATAAATAAAATGCTACAAAAATTTAATATGATGGAAGCAAATCCTACAGCAACACCAATAGTAGCGAATGATAATTTACAAGAAGAAGAACAAAACGTTAATTATCCTTATAGAGAAGTAGTGGGTAGTTTACTCTATTTAGCCAATAAAACCCGTCCAGATATAGCATATGCAGTTGGTTTCGAAAGTAGAAAACTTAATAATCCAAGTATGCAAGATGTGGCAAATGTAAAACGTACGTTAAGGTATTTGAAAGGAAACTTAGCGAGTACAATAATGTATAAAAGAAAAAGTAAAGATGAATCTTTGATGGCATATTCGGATTCCGATTTTGCTGGAGATTTAGAGACAAGAAAAAGTACAACAGGGTACATAATATTTTACTGCGGAGGACCGGTGGCATGGACTTCGAGGAAGCAACCTATAGTCGCAATGTCAAGTACCGAAGCAGAATAAGCAGCAGCAGATTGTGTCAAGGAAATTCTATATTTGAAAATGTTGTTAGAAGAACTCACAAATAAAACTATGGAAATTATACTCAACGTGGATAATATGAGTGCAATCAACATAATTCAAAATGGAGTAATAAACAAGAGAAGCAAACATATCGATGTGCGATACTGTTTTATTCATGAAAAAGTCAGCGATGGAATAATTGAGATAAAGCATTGTGCGTCAAGTGTACAATTAGCGGACATACTTACCAAACCTTTGACAAAGGAAAAATTTGTCAATTTGAGAGAAGAAATTTTTTTTTAAAATAAATGTTTCAAATTAAGGAAGGGTGTTGAAGTTTTGAATTTACCGCCATAGGTAATTTGAATATTTGAAAATAAAAATATAGGTTGGTAGAATTGTAGAGTTGAGTTAAAAAAACAATGATAAATGAATCATTATAAAATAAAATGTTAAAAATTGATTTAATTTAGAAGTTCTAAATAAAAAGAGTTATAAATATAAAATTGTGTTTAATCACTGTTAAAATCAACAAAGACCTCTTCTTCTCTAAATATCCTCTTCTGTAAAAAATAATTAAACTTTTTTTTTATAAGATCAATATTTCCAGAGATGTTTTGAAAAATAGAACTTTTAAATCTTCGACCTCAATTTTTTCAATGAAGCGGCCACTAAAAAATGGTAAACATTTTTGATTTTTAAAGAATAGGCACTCAAAAAGACCATGCGCCGTTGTTTACCCGTTCTACTATTATTCCGAGGTTCAAATCGCTAACACTGGACTACTTGGGAATTTAACGACACCACTAAAGTTGTATTCACACACAACCGTGATTGTTCCGTCACGTCACGTCTCCGGTCAGTCAAAAATGGTATAAAAATTATCGGAAGCGTGCTTTTAAATGACTCCATTCACACTCATCAGTCATGGTTCGGAGATTTTGCTTTTGACGCCGTCACGTCTCCGGTCAGTCAAATAGGATATCGTCGGCGACGATATTTTTATAAAGCACCGTCAGTTATTGTTGGCAAGTAGGGTGTTAAATAGTGGTTCATCCGTTCATCATGGAAATTATTGATGAAAAAATAATTGAACATGTATGCAGGTATCCTGTATTATACGATTTGTCTCATGCGAAATATATTTAAATTTAAAATACACTAGTTTTAAATTTAAAATTTAAAATGATATAGGAAAAGAATAAATTAAAACTAGAAGTTCGAGTAATACTTTTTATTTTGAACACTTTTTCCGCAGTTGTTCTTTGAAAAAAAATAGTTTTTTATTGTTTGCGTATATCTTATGTGAACTAATATACGTACTTGTAAATTATATCGTTTTATAACTGAAGGTAAATGACGGATACATGACTGATGTGTGTGAATCGTACTGTCCGGTCAAAATAAAATCACTGTCTCAGTCATTTGACTGATCGGTGACGTGACGGATCAATCACGGTTGTGTGTGAATAGACCTTTATACGACGTATTATTTATCGGAAAACAAAACAATATGGTCGCGACAAGTTCAAAGTGGTAACCAGTATCTTGATTTCGAATAATGGTTTTAAAAATATTTGCAAGTTTTAAAATCAACTAAAAATCATAAATTGTGTCCTTTTAACAGTGCTGTGAATTTTTTACTTTCATTTGGTGAAAATTGCGAGAATCTTAGCGATAGGTATTTTCAACACCTGGTGAGCTTCTTAACCTAATTTTTCAAATTTTAATTTGTTTAAAATTATACCAATGTACTTTATTTGGTTTGTTATGAGTTAGACGTGAAATTATTATAACAAGATCGCTTGGTTCGTTAGCCAAAAGTTACACAACATGAAATTTTCATGAATCACAATTTTCTTATCATGACGTCACAATTTGCAAGGTGTATGCAATTTTACAATATTTTTATATCAAATTTTAGTTTGTACTACTTAACATTGCTGAATTACATGTTTAGCTAAATTTAAAAATGTCCAATACCTTTTTTGAAACTTTCTAGTCAACCAAGTTTGGCGGCAACTTCAAAATCTTGCAATTGGAATTTGTCATTATTTCCAGTCTAAGATTAGATTTTTAAAATTTTTATTTAATTTGAGGTTTATAAAATAATTAGTCGAAAGAAAGTAACTCAGCAGCGTATCTAGAAATTATTCGAAAAAGAGAGCTGTTGGAAAATAAGTAATTGATTTTATCAATGGTTCAAATACAAATTCTTACGAAAGTGAGGCGTGGGGCACTGACAGAGCGAAATTCATATTATTGTGAGTGCAACCCCTCCCCCGATCCTAGTCACTTACGTTAAACTTTCGATAAGTTACTCAAAAATTAATTATTTTTTCTGGACATTAAGATTAAATATTCGTTATCTCAAAAATAAACCCTTTCCGCCTGTGGCTTGTAGTGCTGTAGCTTCTGGCCTCTATAGCTTTGATTTTTTTAGGGTAACTAAAATATTTGGATCTCGGAAACGGTAAGGGTTACGAAATTACTTATTTAACACTTTCAGATTTTTATGTACCCTTGGTGTAGGGGTCTGGGGAGATTAAATTATTTTGATAGCAGCTGTATAGATAAACCATGCCTTTTGCTACACTTTACTTTTGTTTCTTTCATCCCAAGAGCTCTTATTCCATTATGAAAATGAATTTTGACTTGTAACAAATTTAAATTATTTAACACTTTCTGATTTTCATGTACCCTTGGTGTAGGAGTTTGGGGAGATTGAATTATTTTGATAGCAGCTGTAGAGAAACCATGCCTTGTGCTACACTATACTTTTGTGTCTTTCATCACAAGCCCTTGTGATGAAAATTGCATATTTTGATGAGCTTTACGAATCTGTTTGGAACATTTTAAAGTTCAAAGTGGTTATCCAGATAACGCACAAAATGGTTTATGTACTTAAGAAAAATTATTATGAAGAAAATTGAGCTCAAAAAAGCTATCAAATGATTATAAACTCATATAAAACAAAAACAGGGGCTCATGACAGTTGCTTCCACGTAGCGAGCCCTGGGCAACTCAGTGAATGAAACTGAGTTAATCAATTTCACTTCTTGAGGCTGAATCTGTCGACTTTATCCTTGCGTGAGCACACCCCTAGATCTGTAGTTGTTTTAACTCAGGTTGGGGGTTTACGGCTAATCGCATTACTTGCGTTAGCACACCCCTAGATCTGGTTCAGGTTGGGGGTTTACGGCGATCGCATTCCTTGCGTGAGCATACCCCTAGATCTGTAGTTGTTTTAACTCAGGTTGGTGGTTTACGGCGATCGCATTCTTCCCCTGTCCTTGCAAGACAGCCATGAGAGGTGCTAAACTCATGTAAAACAAGCATAGGGGCTCATGACAGTTGCTTCCACGTAGCGAGCCTTGGGTAACTCAATTATTGAAATTTAATTAATCAATTTCACTTCTTGAGGCTAGAACTGTCGAGAACTAAAAATGTTATTTAAAAATTAATCAGAAGACAAATTTTCAATATACTCAGAATATAAATACATCTCAAAGTGGCGCGCACGACCATATAGTTACGAAAAAACATTTACAATCGACGTAATTGCAAACACTTTTTGTAATTTTCTACCATTCGTTAGAAAATCCAAAATCCAAAACAAAATTTATCTAACAGAGAAATCTATAATCGACTTTAGTAGCTTTAAAGGTTTAAAAATGTATTTCGTAATCCTTCTTCATTTTTATATAAACTAGCACCAAAGTGCGCGCTTACGCGCGCTCTGACTACTGTGTAATATCAACAATATGTTTTTGCTTTTCATTTAAATTTGCGTAATATTTTGATGCATCTTCGATCGTTTCCGCTTCATCTAAAACATGATCCTTAGTTTCAATCTCACTTATTTGATGCATAGTAGGAAACATCGTAAGATCAAAACCTTCAGCACCGAGAAGCAAGTTAATGTCAGCGTAACCTTTGTTTTGTCCTCTAATTTCGCCAAAATGTCTGACATAATCTTCTGACAATGGTTTTTTAAATTCATCCCATAGTTCTTCCGGATGAGTTGGCTGACAATGCATCAGAATTCGAACAAATAAACATCTTAACTGTTTCGGCATCATCCAAACTTCAGCTTCGTGCATAGCTCTCTTCCATTCATGATCATTTTCAATCAGTCGGTCCTAATTTAAGACATGTTGCTATGTAAGATTCTTGAACTTCTCCGTTTACTGTTCTTAAATCTTCAAAACTCTTTGCTCCTTTGATGTGAATTAATAATAAACGTAAATGAAATAATTCAGTTTGACTGGGACTTACAGAATACATTCGTCCAATAACGTTGAACTGTTTCTGACGTCTTTGCCAATGATACCCGTAGGTATTAGTATGATTATTGTTTTTTTTAAACACATAGTGGGTTGGTATGTCACCATACACGTACTGGGTATAGTAGTCCCAACGTAAGTTGAATCCACCACGTGACCAAACCTGCGCGAAGCGTGGCTTTAGAGCCCAGTGGCGGTAGTTATTTCTTCTGTCAAAAAAAATTATTTTTAAAAGTTGTCAAAATTTAAAATAATTACTTAATTTAAATTTTTATTTGAAGTACTATTAATAATTAATTAGTGGTTTAATACTTTGTGAATGAGATCTTCACAATTTTTAAAATGCTTGTAATTATTTTGCTTCAACCAAACCAAAGTAATGTAATAATTATCTAAGCAACGACCGCATTAATCTACTGCGCAACTTTAACGGTCATCACGTGGTGGATTCACCTTATGTTGGGTTCCCTCTAGCTTCATGGTCTCTTACATTTAGTGCAAAATAATCTAGAAGCATTGTTTGTTTTTCTAATGCATTTCTGATTTCACTTTCATCACAATCATCACTAACAATAACATTTTGTTGATTTGGTAAATGCACTGGTAATCTGGTAATGGAGTGGCTCTTATCTTGTAAAGGTTTATTTAATATTCTCCAAGCAGCTTCTACCGGACCAACGTATCTTGTTTCGATAAAACTACCAAGTTTATCGTATTCAATAGTTTCATTAGTTGATTCGCTAATTGTTATTCCTGCAGCGTCGTGCCCTTTGTAAATGTACTTATACAAATATTTGACAAATGCTAGAAACCACTTCAACATTAATATGACAATTAAACACTTTGAGAAGATGTGGATTGTAAGGCACAACATATTTATTGTCACAAACATAACCATCAGAACGCTTATAAAAAAGTCCAGTATTTCTACGTCGATAATTTGGATATCCTTGTTCATCCAGAGTTGTTACTTCATTATATGTTTTAGAAAAATTCTTTGAACATACTTTCTGTTCTGTTAAACACCAATTTCCACATGGACCGTGAACCATGTTTCTTAAAACAATAGCATGTAGTATAGAATCTATTTCCGGGTTTGGTATTTCTGCAGCTATGTATCGGTCAACTACTTCTGAAGTAGTTATTTTGTGAGACTGTTTTAAAGTTATAATAACATGTGTGCATGTGGTAAACCCCGTTTTTGAAATTCAATCACATAAACATACGCTTGTACTTTGCCAAAAAAGTTTTTATTTACTATCAAATCAATGAGAAAATTTTTTTTTGAGTTTAAATACTCGAGCTACCAGATCAGGTCGACCTGAAGCAGTTTGGCTTTCAATTAAGTTTTCAGAAATCTCTTTCCATTTGGGGTTACAAGTGATTGTAATAAATAAATCTGGTTTACCGAATTTTCTTACAATTGCCATAGCATCTTGGTAATTTTGTAACATATTTCGCGGCGAACCTTGAAATGATGATGGTAAAATTACAATTTTTCCAATACTTTGATGATTCTTTTGTGCTTTTAATTCTAGATGATCAATTAACCCTTGATAAGATTCCGCACGTAATTTCTTTTGATTATTTCTACAAAAAGTTAACCTATCTTTTTCAATTTTGACGTAACTATCGACTATCCATTGTTGAAACAATCGCCGTCCCATCAAAAAAACATTTGTGTCTTCGCGAATAGCCATTCTGTACTTAATATAACATGCTCGAGTAATTCGTTTGTTTTTTGTAGTACAACGCAAATCTCTGTGCCATCCAAGAGTGCCGTATGGATAAAATAGAGGATAAATCCAAGGTTCTACGTTACCATCCATTGTACTAACAAACTGCAATGATTTATCACTTTTGTTTCGAATTGTTACGTACGATTCTGGAATATCTCCATCAGCAGTTGTGGAAAATACTGCGGCAACTTCATTTACTCTTTGAAAGTTATAACGATTTCGGTCCATTCCAGGTTTCATTGTAAATAAAAGGTGCAATTCAGGGTCTTCATTTGCATTATTTGAATTAGTGAGACGTTGATTAGCCAATTCTTCGCTCATCATTTGATAAGATTGTGCAAATAAATTATGTTCACGCATCAAATCTTCAATTTATTATGTTCATAACTTCTTTGTCACATTCAGTATTATGATTTCAACGAAATTCTACTGATTCTTGGGAATCTACAATAAAAAGTTGACCATAGGTTGGCATCTCATCACATGATGGATAAAGTATAAAGTGCTGTATTAATTTGATAATATATTTGACCCTGTATTTTAAAACAAAACGGACCTTTCCGTGTATTATTAAAAGTCATCAAGTTTGCATTAAACGATGCAAAAGAAAATGAGTTATTATAACTTCGAATATGTTCAAAAAATTGTTTCGATTTTGGATGTGAACCTTTAAATAATGATTTTAAAACAGGGGGGAAACCAGGTAAAGCTTGCAAACATACTTCGCCGTGATTACAACAATCATTAAATGAATTGTTTTTATTTAAAACTTTTTCAGATACAAAATGTTTTGCACCGCTGCTGCGTATATACCTAGTAAAAAAAAAATTTTTTTAACATTAAATTAAAATATAAAAATTGAACTAAAATAATTTTTTAACGTTAAATCGAGTCAGTTAATTAAATCTAAAAATAACTCCCAAACATACTAACTCATAACAACTCTTAAGACGACTAAAGAAAGCGAAGGCGGGATTTAAAAAACCTTCTACGGCGCATTCTCCAAAACTATTGTCGATTTTATAAGTGGATAAAGTATAAGTGTACAAATTTTTAAAATTACAAAAAATCTCATGGTGTTCTTTGTAGCTTCTAAATATGAAATTAATTTCAACTTTTGTAGAAATAATTATTAGCTCAATTATAGAAGATGCTATGATATGACGGAAAAGAGAGTCAATTTTTAGGCCATGTAAAAATTGCTCGAGGTTCGTGTAGACAAATTGCAAGGTGAAGAAGACAGCAATAAAACTATAGGTCCCAAATACTTAAAACTCACAAACCTAAGTTAAAATTAATATAAACTACATGGTCTACATGACGGTGCAGTTTAAAAATTTTTATTCTGCCGGATTAGATACTTCTTCGACAATGATGAATCAAACTGGTTCACGAATTGGTCATCGATAGTGACATAAAAGAAAGATTACGTGAAGAAGTCGTTGAAACTTTAGCAAATTATAATGGAAATTTGTCCTACTATATGAAAAAGTTTTGGAAATGAAGTATTTAGATAATGATCGTTTCAGGTTATAGTGTGTTGAATTTCACAATTTTGTGTTTAAAAATTTTATATTTTACAGAAAATTTAAGAAAATGGTGTGACTATGGTTGTCAAAAGATTTTGATTAACTATCAAACCTTGAAGTGGTAGTTGTTCTACTTAGGAATGTACGAAATTCTTGAGAAAATTCTGAAATAGATCTACTAATTCCTACGAGCAGGGAAACGGATTGAGATTAAAAATAAAATCAAGTAAGTGACATGAGAACGTACATTTGGACTTCTAATTCTAATTGGTTATTCTTTTACCAGTGTCATATATTCCTCGATTTGTTCAAGAAGAGCTGGGGATGTTTTAGTAATCAATACAAGTTTTTCTATAAGCATCGTGTATTATTGTATTAATGTGATGCTAATTGGAAGAAATACTGAATAAAGCAAATTATAATGTCAATGAGACCAACCACTAGCCAATCCGATTCTGATGGTGAATGGTCCGGAAGACATCAAGAAGTTTCCAACCTAATATTTTTACTACAAGGTGATTTATCAAATTTTAACATTTTTACAGCCATTATTAAATCTTCCGTACCACTATTTCTTATACAAACATCTTGCAAATGGCACTTTATTTAATTATTTTTCTGTTTTGTGATCTCACGACTAATCGATTTCGAACTTTTAGATACACATGGCGAGTCTCCTGCTCAACTAGTAAATAACGTGATGGACTCATAGTTTCTGATCACAGGAAAAAGTAGACTCTGGATCTTGAAGAAAAAGAAGAAATATGAGAGGAGAGAATTACACACAGTAAATGAGATAAAAAGAAGTTGGTTGGTTGGTTCTGTTTTCAAACTGTTTGCAATCACAGTTGACAATTTTCTAGTTTTCTGGAATGGTTATTGTTATTACTTGTTTAGGTCAAAATTTACCACTAAGATATCTTAAAATTTTTATTATTTTTTAGATAGTCCAACCAAACTGGACAAACAAATTGAGAAAACGAGGTTTTCTTATTCACCCTTGTAGATTTGTATCTTGTGATGAGCAATGAGCAGTTAAGGTAAGCGTTCATCTATCAGCATCGTAGGCATCGCACGCATCGGACGAATCGTATTTTTTATGTCGAGTTCGTTCATTTATACGGATCGTCGCAAACGGCTTATAACCAAGCGAGTATTTTCCAGCTACTGGAACTATCAACTGTGATTCTTATTACAAAATTCAAAATATGAGTGACAATGAAAGTGAAATAGTGATTATCAGCTGTTTGTTAATGGAGGAGGAAGAAAAGAAAAAGAAGAAACATAAACAAAAAAAAATTTGGGTGCATAATATATGCAAGAAAAGATTAGAGTATGGAGAGTTCCATACATTGTTCCCTGATCTTGTAGAAGATGATTCAAAATTCAACAAATACTGTGATTGAAAACAGGAAAAGTGCAAACATTGCGTCGAGCCGTTGCGATTACTATCGTTCATTACTCGGATTTGTCGATGACATCAGCGGCTGCCGCATCGTACTCATCGGAAAAGTTGCCTTCTTGAGAATAATGATCGGATTTACCGAGATCCGATGCGTACGATGCGATATAATGAACGATGGTTCATTTAAAACACTGTAAAGAATATTTTTTTCCGATTCGTCCGATGCGTGCGATGCCTACGATGCTGATAGATGAACGCTTACCTTTATGGTGTTATTTACTTTCATGGAAGGCAGCCTAAAGTATTAAAAATAAAAAGCTTTGCTGCATTAAGTAATTAAAAATAAAGGGATTATGTTCCTTAAATATTAATTATTTTATTCTTGTCAGTCATTGCATCAATTTCTTCAGCAGGCAGAAAACATCGTATGTGCGACGATAAAAGAAACTGTAATAGTGTAGTATAGGCACATGTAAACCGCACGAGTCTTACATTTTTGAAGCAGTTTTTGGTGTTTGTAAATTAAATTGTAATTGAATTGTAATTCCTTAACTTTATGCTTCATGTATGATCTTTGCTTCATATGAAGATTGTTAGTTCTAAAGAAGCCGAATTATATTGAAACTTTGAATCGTGTGTATTGAATAGGTCAGAAAATGCAAATTTGTAAATTTAGTAGCCAAAGTTGTTATAAATTGTGTGTAAACTGCTGATGAAGCATTTAATAAAAAATTGAATTCTTTTAAATAAATCGAAATCAGTAATTTTTGCTTAGTTGTCTATAGTTGTCTTCATGTATGTAGTCTTCAAGATGCACAACTAGGCTCAAAAGTTAGGAAATATATTTTAATTTCTTTACTGTTGGAAAACGAACTTATTATACAACTTACTGATCTTGTACTTTACTCAGGACCACAATTGGGATTCAGGGGAGCCCTTTATGGAAAATGAACTAAGATGGAACATTTAAAATAAAAGGTACTCGTACATACTGTTATTCTTTATTTGTGGTTATTATTTTGATTTCTTCATAAAGATTTGTAAACATTAATTTTTCTTACAATTAAAATTTGATAATTATTTTAGGTCTTCAACTATTCAATTAATGTACTTCTTATTCTTACGAGTTGGTGAAATTAGAAGACAACGTCAAGGAAACTCTGAAAGTGTTGAGGATTATGAGAAACTAAGATGCACATACAACTCTGCTCAAAATCTAGGAAATATTTTAATTTATTTACTGTTGGAAACTTACTGATTTTGTATTTTAATGAGGCCTCCAATTGGGATGCAAGTCAGCCCTAGATGGTATGTCAGCCAACATGGAAGATTTAAAATAAGAGGTATATAATTTGTTTTTGCTTATTTGCACATTTTCCATATTTTTTATTGTGATGACAAACGTTTAAGAACACTAATTATTGAACTATAGTTATAAGTTTGACTAGAGAGCTGGATTCTAAGGCAATTGCCTATTCGGTATTTATTGAGATAAATAAAATTAAACAAGAGATAAATACGATTCGTAAAAAAATTAATCATTTGACGTGCCTTTGTTTTTGACTAAAATGCCTAAAATTGATAAAAAATTTAAAAAAGCGTCTAAAATTCAAAAATAGTTGCCTAAAAACCTAAAAAGTAAATATACTTTTTTTTTGAGTTACTATGTTGTATCTACTTCAAATTATTTTTATTTTATTATTATTAAAGATTTTACAATTAATTCGAGTATTGATTAATTTGTATTCGTTTATTGCCTCCTTCTAGCTGCTTCTTGGTACAAATTAGGAGGTATATGAGGCAAGGGCGTAAATACCGGGGTGAGGTGGGTGCAAGGCACACGGGCCCCCGGTCCAAGAGGGGCCCCCGACCGTTGTCACCTTCTTCCAAATTTATTTTTTTTTATTAATTTTGGCTGTCGCATTACCCTATGGGCTAAACTGACTAAAGCTCAAGAAGCCAAAATCTAAGGGGCGCCAGAAATTTACAATACTAAAACGTGTTGACCTTCAGATGACAAAAATTTTCGCCTGCGGCGCTTTAGGGGTTAACTCCTGAGATCCTAAGACTTCCCCCACACACGTACTTTGAAAGGCACCATGGAGCCTAAAAACATCCATAGAGCCACTGTTTTAAAAGATTGCAGAAAATCAAGACCTTTGGGCAGCTTCCTGACTTTGAAATTTACTGCTTTCAAAAAAATATGTTTAAAAAAACTATGTATTAATAAATACATTGTTTATCAAACAATTCTGGCTGTAGAAAGTCCAGGATCTTTAGATGACCTATTCTGTGATCCAGTTTGAATTTCTAGCTCTGTGCACTTTTCATGGTCGTTTGAATACCCTCCCTCTTCACCCGTAAGTGAAGAGCCTCATAGCTCATAGCCCCTGTTCTATACCCAAACACGCTCTTGTCGTTGCAATTTCTGCAACTTGCCTTATGATGTGATTTTATTTGATTTTGTCCACCACACGAACGAAGCGTATGTGACAATAGGTCTTATTATTGATGTATATGTATATGACCAATAGATATCTTACCCAACTCTGGATATAATATACTTTCATTTCGAGTATCATCAATACAAAAATATCTAAAATGCGTATATTGATCAAAGTATCTTTGGTACATGTCTAACTCACTGTGATAAGCTGATAAGTGATCACATACATTAACTCATCACTTCAGGGTGTAGTTTGGGAGCACCTTTTTCGAACTCCATCAGCCATTCGAAACAAACTTGTTAGTTAATATTATTATTTATTACCCTTCAAACTACAATTTCAAATTTGCAACAGCAACAATAACAAATATAAAAATTTATGTTTAAATCAAACGACAGCTTAATAACACCTACGAATTCTTATCCTTATTTAAGCTTCCTTTAAATTATACATCTAAAGATTTTTTATTTTCAGTGATGATATGGCAGATTTAAAATTAATTTGGACAAGTATCAAAATTCTTTGTGCGTTTGAGAAGACTTAAGCAAGCTTTACTTTGGATTCATTGAAAAGAAAATTTATTCATCACAGTAAAGTACCCATGCCACAATAAAAGCAACGCTAGAACCAAAAGGATTCTTGCTAGAAATCGTATGGAGTAATAGTATACTTATTTAAAAGCAACTGAGGTAGGCCTTACAGTTTTAATTAATTCCTTAAGTACCTACAGTAAAGAAATATTTCAAATGATTTAAAACTTGGACTTCAATAGCAATTAAAATTATTAAAGAAGTATTAATAATTCCTTCAAAAGTGTTTAATTTCATTTTTACGAAATTTTATAAATTTAAATCAATGGCGTAGTTCTTTTGCTGCTATTATTTTATTTTACTATCAATTTGCACTTGAAAATTAACGAAAGTAGTAGGTTTTTCCTACTGTGCAAATGAACTATCGACACTGTTTAGTGACATCTATATATAGAGTAAGGAATTAATAATCGATGCCAATAATGTAGTGCTCTATAATAATTTGACACTTCATTACCGCCATCTACAATCGACAAAAGAAACAAAATAGCATTATTACAGAGCACTGCTTTATCGGCATCGATTATTAATTCCTTACTCTACTTGTAGATGTCACTAAAAAGTCTTAGTAGTTCAGTTGCACTGTGCGAAAAATCTACTACTTTCGTTTATTTGCAAGTGCAAATTGGTACAAAATAAATTAGAAGCAACAAAAGATCTACACATGTCATGTAAAAATTTTAACCTAAATAGTTAAAATTATAAATTATTGGTAAGTATAATTACTAACGTTTTGCTTTATGTGCATAGGTAAGAAGGTGAGTTGAAGCTTTGGGATGAGATGAATTGCTAGTGTTGGGACGTAAAAATTGTGATGGAATGTTAAGCCGTTTTCATCCATTGACAATTGACATACGTAAAGTTAGAACTTGATAATAATTGTAAAATTATATGACATCTAAGGATTTTAAAGTAAGTAAAGAATGGAAGTTTTTAAAAGTTTGCAAAAGAATTTTAACCTCATTTTCTTGAATATCTCTCTTTTTGTCAAATGTCATGTAGCTCAATTTGTATTTTTTTAGGTATCGATGCCACCTGCTCCTGCTAATATTTAAATGAATAAAGCGTCGTCTGCGTTGATCTGTCGTAGTTTTCGCTACTATCAAGTCATACCAATCGCTCAAAATCGTGCGATGAAATATACTGTGAAAATAAGGTAGATGGCTCCACTTAAGGGAACATTGGAATTTATTTTACCGATAGTCAATTAGACATTTTGTTGTGACTGGTGCAAATTTCAGTGACATTTGGGACACCAATCACAGCACAGTTAAATACATCTCGTACTCTAGATCATCTCTGAGAGGAGGGAGTACAGTTGCTGTTTTCTGAATGTAGCTTTAATTTTGTCGTTGTCAAATAGACAGTGACAGTATGATGACATTACTCGAGTGTAAAACATGTTATTACAGTTTCCATTGTTCCCTGATGCACTAGCGCCTCTAGTTGCAATTTACTGGATTGGTATGACTTGATAGTAGCGAAAAACTACGACAGATCAACGCAGACGACGGGATTGGTATGACTTGATAGTAGCGAAAACTACGACAGATCAACGCAGACGACGGAATAAAGCATAAAGAATGGAAAATGACTGTAATCTGGTACCTATACGACGACGGAACGAGTAATCGGATGGAAAACCACTCTAAGCGTTGGACAATGGAATATACAATGGGATGGAGAAACACGAGGATGAACTGTCATGTATAATGTGTAATAGTGAAATCTGCAAATTGAAGATTCAAATCAACTCCAATAAACAATGAAGACGACGCGACAGAAAGAGCAACGGTATAGAAATACACTCTAGTCAATGAAGACGGCGGAACGAGCAATGGGAAGGAAAATCACTGTAACCAGTGAGACGACGGAACGAGCAATGAGATGGAAAATCACTAATCAGTGAGACGACGGAACGAGGAATGAAATGGCAAATCAATGGGCGGATTCACCGGACGTAACAGTTGTGCAACAGTTACCAAATCGTCCGCTGACGTACCCGCTACTTTGGGAACGTGTGCGGAGCGGTCGCCATTTTATCGAGCGCATTTCGTTTGCGCTACTTGTTCGTATTTAAATTTTAGATTGTCACTATGACACTTAAATAAAATTCGAAATTACCGGACGATGAAGCGCTAGTAATGTAGCAGCTGGATCGGTATACGTTTGCGCTACGTCCGGTGAATGGGCCCACTGTAATTAGTGATACGACGAAACAAGGAATGGGATGGTGAATTTCTGTACTTAGTGAGACGACAGAACAAGCAATAGGATGGAAAATTACTGTAATTAGTGAGACGACGGAACGAGCAATGGGATGGAAAACCACTGTTATTAGTGTAGACGACGGTTCGAGTAATGGAATGGAAAATGACTAATCTGGTACCTATACGACGCGACAGAACGAGTAATCAGATGGAAAACCACTCTAATCATTGAAGGCTACGGAATATACGATGGGATGGAGAAACACGAGGATGAACTGTCATGTATAATGTGTAATAGGGTAATAGTTAAATCTCAATTAATCGATTTTGTATTTTTAGATACTACGAATACAACGGTAAATTGAAAATTAAAACCAAGCCAATTAAACAATGAAGGCGATGTCAAAAAAGGCGAATGTGGCGCATGTGATGTGTGGAAGATTTTGTGAAGAACGTAATTGGTAATTTAACTTTAGCATATCCTTTCGAACATTTTCGTTTATAAAATTTTGATTCGTTAGAGAAGCTGGTTACCTCTTCGACAATCTCTTTATTTGTTTAGTACGTACTAAGTTAATTATTTTAGTAAGTTATTGGGCTATAATTTCTGCTGAAAAGCTGCAAGTACTCATAATTTCATTAAACTCTCGCATCTTCTTCATTAAACTCTGAGATCTTGGATGTCATCTTGAATATCACGCTTCCCGTTAAGATTTCGCTTTGGCAACCGCAATTTTCGTATTCAGCGGGGTCGAAATATTAGGGAAAGACTGGTTACCAAAATGTTATATAAAATACCGCTTGCATTAAATAACTTATCATTTGAGCCTAGTCTAATTTATTGGCTTATTACTGTTATTTCTGAAAAACAATTAGTAATTGTTTGTTAATTACTTTAACGTATGTGTTCAATAATTAAGAAGTTGTCAAAAGGGTTGTAAAATTCTCATTACTTTCGATTGTAGTAAATTATACATACTTGGTTTAAACAAACAGGTTAAACCAGGAGCAAACTGAAAAATTGTGCAGCGAGTTCCTGGGACAAAAATTAGCCGATTTTGAAATCAGTATTCAACTTTAAATTAGTTTGGCAAAAAACTAGCATTTCAAGGGTTTAAAAGTTAGCTCCATCTCCATCTGGGGGTAAAGTTAACATTTTAACCTCAATTGTGAGAGCCTGTAATTTTTAAGAAATGTATTCTTTGATATTATGATTTGTGAGGCGTTTTCTTAACGACCACCAGTCAATTATTAGACCAAACCAAATATAAAGGGGCTCGTTTCAACCATATATAACACCGAGGGTCGGACAAGTAAGGTATTTATTACCCGAAGATCTGACCTGAGGCAGAAGAGTACAGTAGCCCAGCTACTTACTCACCACTCCAAAGTGACGACTTGGTCTGATCTTCTGGAGTGGAAATCTGATTGCAGATGCCGCCGTCCGTTTTACCGCCTGTTGTCGCTGCTGC
Organism: Malthinus seriepunctatus; assembly: GCA_963924605.1. NCBI lineage: Eukaryota > Metazoa > Arthropoda > Insecta > Coleoptera > Cantharidae > Malthinus > Malthinus seriepunctatus. The sequence continues at coordinate 107,050,471 of OZ004600.1, read as the reverse complement.
CGTTACCGCCATTGCCGCTGTTGCCGCCGTCCGACTGCCGCTGTACCGTACCGTAATCGTCGAGGGTCAGTTTCGTCCGAGTAACCCTGCGTTCCTTCGCTAGCGAGTACTAGCATCTGTTGGAACAATCTTTTTCGCTAGCGAGTACTAGCATCTGTTAAAGATCAAGGGTTATCGGCCGTAATTGTCCTCGAGACCGACGGATCGCCGAGTACTTAGCAGGTACTCTAGATTCCGAGGGGTTACTGCCGTGTGATTCGTCTGAAGGGATATTTGTGTCGTTTGGGCACCTAAAGCCGTACTGGGTACCGACTGCAGACGGGAAAAACTTCGTGACCGTTTCAGCTACGTTAATTTGATCTCGTAGATATAACCCTTTATGGTTGGTTTGGCTAATGGTATTATATCTGTCTGTTTATTTCTGTCTTGTGTATTTTTGTCTGTTTTGTACCTGTACATAATTATTTCTGTTCTGTTCTGTTAATTTAGATTCTTATAAATAAAAGTTGTTTCACTCCAATCTTTATTTATAATTTCCTCCCGAGTCATAAAAAGCCGCAGGTAAAAAGGTAAAGTTTCTTGCTGAACCAGGACCCACCTTCAACTGTGTCTACCCGGAGCAGTTAAGGGTTAACGTTGATTAAAAGAGGTCGCGTTATAAAATGTATAATTTTTTTTCAGAAACTTACTGTAGAAGTTTGTCAGTTTCCTGCTGGCAAACTCTAAATAATAAATGTAAAGTTGAGGTAAAGATAAAATAATAATTCCGTTAATTAATAGTAAAACAATGTAACTAGTTAAAAAAATTACTTGATAATCTTTACATATTACTTATGTTATAATTAGTAGAGATTAATTTGTTAGATTCAGTACCAATACTGCACATAAACTAAAAATAATAAATTATAATTAAAGGAGACTACCAAATCATAATTTATGGTAATTACAAAATATGGACATTATTCTGTTAACGTATATTATCTACAATAAATAATTATATAAAGGGAATTTTGTCTTGGAAAGCAGCTCAAAAGTATTTAATTCTTCGCACCTGTCATATAGGCAACCCACTATGCATATTTTAAAGTGACATTGCGCATTGGTACTGATTCTAATTAAATTAATGCTCGAATACTATTGGTTCAAATTAATAAAGAGGGGCGATAATTCCCACCAAAAGTTAATAAAAGGCCGAGTTTCGTCATAAGTTGAAAAGCTTATCACCACTTTCGATCGGAGTTCGAGAGAAAATTTAAGGGTTACTCGTGTTGAAAATCAACTTTGATTTTTGAATTTTTTTTTGATTGGAAATTGTTCTTGGCATTGTTCTAAGTACGTCTACTGAATATTAAATCATTTACTTTTCAATATTAAGTGCAAAAAATACATTTTAAAAAATGGTAATTTTTTATAAATTTTGTATTTTTTATTTGTTTGTAACACATTATAATGTGAACCAAATTTATGTTAATACTTGTTGTTTATATTTTAATATAAGATTTTCTTAACAAGATCTTATTTATTGTCAATTTTATTATAAATGTTAAGTTAATTAATTTATGTTTGTATTATGTAATGTACGTTTGTATTTGATTGTAACACATTATAATGTGAACCAAATTTATGTTAATACTTGTTGTTTATATTTTAATATAAGATTTTCTTAACAAGATCTCATTTATTGTCAATTTTATTATAAATGTTAAGTTAATTAATTTACGTTTGTATTATGTAATGTCTTTAACAATGTAAATATAACAAATTATCTATTCAGTAATAAAGATCTTTTAATTAATATCGAGTTTGTTCTTATTAACAAAAAGAATAGCCTAATAGCAGAATTTGATAAGAATCAACTGAATCAACCATTAGAAGTGACATCATAGCAGAAGCAGTTCAGAATATCTATAAAAATATTAAATTAAATAGCAAAGAGCTTTGAATAACAGCTTATCTCAAGCTTATCAAAGCTTATCTTGTTACGTGAATATAAGGCCATGCATTTAATGCTCTTTTAATTTAATATTTTTATTTTTAGTAATATCTTATAACACTTCTGCTCTCCTAATACATAAATTGGTTTATACACTGATTCTTTGCAAATTTTGACAAATTTGGACACATTTGGACATTTTTATGTCAAAATAAGTTGATTTTTACACTAAACCTGTGGTCTAGAAGAGATAGAGGGACAAAATAAAATATTTGTGTAATAATCAGCTTATTTTGACATACAAATGTTCAAATGTGTCCAAGTTTGTTAAAATTTGCTAAGAATCGGTGTATAAACCAATTGATGTATTAGGAGAGCAGAAGTGTTATAGAATATCACTAAAAATAAAATATTAAATTAAAATCGCAAAATGCTTTATGTAATAGCTCATATTCAAAGCTTATCAAAGGTTATCTTGTTATGTGAAGATAGGCCGTGCATTTAATGTTCTTTAAATTTAATATTTTTATTTTTAGTAATATCTTATAACACTTCTGCTCTCCTAATATATGAATTGGTTTATATACTCACTTTTTGCAAATTTTAACAAATTTAGACACATTTGGACATTTTTTATGTCAAAATAAGTTGATTTTGACACTAAACTTTTGATATAGAAGAGATAGAGAGACAAAATAAAATATTTGTGTAAAAATCAGCTTATTTTGACATAAAATATGTCCAAATGTGTCCAAATTTGTTAAAATTTGCTAAGAATCGGTGTATAAACTAATTGATGTATTAGGAGAGCAGAAGTGTTATAGGATATCACTAAAAGTAAAAATATTAAAATAAAATGGCAAAAAGCTGTACGTAAAAGCTCCTATTGAAAGCTTATCAAAGCTTACCTTGTGAAGATAAGGCCGTACATTTAATGCTCTTTTAATTTAATATTTTTATTTTTAGTAATATCGTATAACACTTCTGCTCTCCTAATATATCAATTGGTTTATACACTCATTTTTAGCAAATTTTAACAAATTTCGACACATTTGGACATTTTTTATGTCAAAATAAGTTAATTTTTACACTAAACCTTTGGTCTAGAAGAGATAGAGGAGCAAAATAAATTATTTGTGTAAAAATCAGCTTATTTTGACATAAAAATGTCCAAATGTGTCCAAATTTGTTAAAATTGGATAAGAATCGGTGTATAAACCAGTTGATGTATTAGGAGAGCAGAAGTGTTATAGGGTATCAGTAGAAATAAAAATATTAAATTAAATTCGCAAAGAGCTTACGTAAAAACTTTGATAGAAAGCTTATTAAAGCTTATCTTGTTATGTGAAGATAAGGCCGTGCGTTTAATGCTCTTTTAATTTAATATTTTTCTTTTTAGTAATATCTTATAACACTTCTGCTCTCCTAATATATCAATTGGTTTATACACTCATTTTTAGCAAATTTTAACAAATTTGGACACACTTGGACATTTTTTATGTCAAAATAAGTTGATTTCTACACTAAACCTTTGGTCTAGAAGAGATTAGAGGAGCAAAATAAATTATTTGTGTAAAAATCAGCTTATTTTGACATAAAAATGTCCAATTGTGTCCAAATTTGTTAAAATTGGCTAAGAATCGGTGTATAAACCAATTGATGTATTAGAAGAGCAGAAGTTTTATAGGGTATCAGTAGAAATAAAAATATTAAATTAAATTCGCAAAGAACTTTACGTAAAAGCTCCTATTGAAAGCTTATCAAAGCTTACCTTGTTATGTGAAGATAAGGCCGTACATTTAATGCTCTTTTAATTTAATATTTTTCTTTTTAGTAATATCTTATAACACTTCTGCTCTCCTAATATATAAATTGGTTTATACACTCATTTTTAGCAAATTTTAACAAATTTGGACACATTTGGACATTTTTTATATCTAAATAAGTTGATTTTTACACTAAACCTTTGGTCTAGAAGAGATAGAGGAGCAAAATAAAATATTTGTGTAAAAATCAGCTTATTTTGACATAAAAATGTCCAAATCTGTTAAAATTTGCTAAGAATCGGTGTATAAACCAATTGAAGTATTAGGAGAGCAGAAGTGTTATAGGATATCACTAAAAATAAAAATATTAAAATAAAATCGCAAAAAGCTTTACGTAAAAGCTCCTATTGAAAGCTTATCAAAGCTTACCTTGTTATGTGAAGATAAGGCCGTACATTTAATGCTCTTTTAATTTAATATTTTTATTTTTAGTAATATCTTATAACACTTCTGCTCTCCTAATATATAAATTGGTTTATACACTCATTTTTAGCAAATTTTAACAAATTTGGACAATTTTTATGTCAAAATAAGTTGATTTTTACACTAAACCTTTGGTCTAGAAGAGATAGAGGAGCAAAATAAATTATTTGTGTAAAAATCAGCTTATTTTGACATAAAAATGTCCAAATGTGTCCAAATCTGTTAAAATTTGCTAAGAATCGGTGTATAAACCAACTGATGTATTAGGAGAGCAGAAGTGTTGTAGGATATCATTAAAAATAAAAACATTAAATTAAATTCGCAAAGAGCTTATGTAAAAACATTTATCGAAAGCTTATCAAAGCTTATCTTGTTATGTGAAGATAAGGCCGTACATTTAATAGTCTTTAAAATAAATTTAAGAAATTTATTTAAATTTTATTATGACACCTTGTTGCACTCCTGTGATCCTGTCACGAACTCGCAAAACTCGACATTTACGACCATTTTTTGTCCATGTAAAAATCCCATAACAGTTATTTTTACAATTTTTAGCTTTATTAGAGCTCTTTTACTAATTTCATTAGTGTAGGTGTAGAGGATAGAGAATCATTAATTACTTCTAACAATTAATTAACATCCCTTAAATAATTTATAAATAAACCCTGTACAGCCCGAAATAGAATTTGCAGATTTGGTAATTTGTGCTTATTTAGTTATAATTTGATTAGGGAGTAAATAATCAAATTTTGATTGATATGCGTCTTGAAAAAGACGTAAGAAAAAATGCAGATAATTTCAATACATTTTTTATTAAGTAAGTGCAGTATGTAATTAACACAAAAGTTTTTATATAGGTACAAGTTAATTATACAATCAAATTTAAAAATACATTATGCACTTTACAATAAGTAATCATATGAATTTTAGTTTTATTTACACAAAGTAATTATTACAATTCATTAAAATTAAATTTTAAATCTAAAATTTACAAATAATTATAAATTAGTAAGTTGCATTTTCTACACTTATTTATGAAGTTTTTGATTAACAACTTAGTAGGAATACTTATGATAATATTAGGAACAACTTCCAATCAAAAAAAATTTCAAAAAGCAAAGTTGATTTTCAACAAGAGTAACCCTTAAATTTCTAAAGATTGAAGATCTGAGTTGCTGATAAAAAAGTCAACTTATGGCGAAACTCGGCCTTTTATTAACTTTTGGTAGTGATTATCGCCCCTCTTTCTTAAATTTAACCAATAGTATTCGAGCATTAATTCATTTAGAATCAGTACAATGGGCAATGTAACTTTAAAATGTGTATAATAGGTTGCCTATAGGAAAGGTGCAAACTTATTTATGTTTGTAAATTTTGAAAAAATATCTTTGTGCTGTATTAAAAGCCAAAATTCTTGTTTAATAATTGTTTATTGGAGAAAGCCACGTAAGGTTCTTACAATAAGTGATTTGGTGATCTACTTTAATAAGTATTTATTATTTACTTTGCAATTATTTATAAGTACTGAATCTAATAAATTAGTTTGTTTAATAATAATATTTATAAGTATTATGAAAAGATTGTAAAGTAATTAAAACTAAATTTAACATTATTATATGTTAAAGTTAAATGAAGTACTTTCATTAGACTACCTAGTTACATTGTTTTACAATAATTATTATATTCAAAGTATTTCATCAGGAGACCAACAAACTTGTACAGTAAGTTGCTGAAAGAAAAACGGAACATTTGTCCTCTCGAAATCATATCCAACAAAAAAATTTACAATGCTTTTCATGCAGCTGATATAATATTATGAAAACCACATTGTGGTAGAAATTTCAAGAAAAACACCCCATATAGCTAGCCCTTTAAGGAGGTAACATTCAAGCCCTGAAACATTCGTTTTTTGCTAAAATAAGTTAAATTCGTTTGCTGGTTTCAAGAGACAAATATTATATTTTAGTAGAAGTTTTTCGGTTTCCTCGGAGAACAAGGATCTTGTTTGTATCAAGCAAGTTTATCAATTACTACAATCGAAAGTAAGGAGCATAATTTACAACACTTGACAGCTTCTTAATTAATAAACACATATGACAGAGGAATTAAAAAGCAATAAATTATTAATAATACAGTGTTTCAGAACTTTTTAAGTGTTAAAGGGTGTCACTGTGCCAATTTCTATACTAATTATGTAGTATGTAGAGAATTCAAAAATCTAAAAAAGGTTCTCCTTTGCAATGTTGCTAGAAGTCAGCGTTTTAGAATAATTGGCGTTTCCGAAATTTTTAGTTACCTAATAGTAATTTTATAGTACCTAATTGGTTCGTTTAACATAACTCTTCACTAAAGCAATTATTACAAAAGTTTTCATTTAGTATACAGTACAGAACAAGTAACATTTTGAATTTTACGCAAAGGCCTATCAATACAATAAATAAAAATTATATTATTGGAAAACGAGTTTTAAGGCTCCTCACTAGTGAAATCTCAAGCAATGTTAAAATTGTGCTACAAAGAATACTTTTTTAGTCCACATTTTTGAATTTGAAGTATAGCTCAATGTTTGTACATATTTGTATAACCCATCGGCACTCTAGTGACTTCTTTAAAAAAATTTTAATATTGCTAATTATTGTCTAATTAATTTATTTCTTAAAAAAATTTCCAAAACTGTAGATTATAGCTGGTGTTCCACTTATTTCAATTATTTTCACTATCCACTGGGATCCATATTTTCCACAAGTTGAAAAATCTCTGTATGGCCGAACAACATGATTTCTAAAAACAATAAAAAAAATATTAGAATAATATTTTTAATGGATTGTAGCCTACGCAATAACTACATGAAAATTAAAAATATGTAGATCTATAAAGATCCATCATAAAGAGTAGATCTTGACTTATTATACATCAGATACCCCTTGATACGCATTAGATACGCTTTAAGGCCGCGCTGACAAAGCGGCAAAAGTTGGAGTTAAAATAACGTTAAAAATAAGCCTTTAGTTTTTCTTGCGGAATTTAAAAACTAAACGTTATATGAACTTAATTTTTTTGAAATTTTAATCAGGAAAGATCAATGAAGGAGACGAACAATTTTCATTGCTTTATATTATGAATAAATGGGTTAAATTAATTTTTGAAAACAAGAAACTTTCAAATTTTGAAGCAACCAATATTGATGAAATTCCGTTATTTCCTGGTGGAGATCGTTATAAGAACAATACCTAATTTTTAAGTGATTCCATCGCTAATTAAACGAAACAAGGAAGAAAATACTGAATCAAAATATGTCCTTAGCGGTCTTTTCAACCAAATCTTTCGACAATAGTTGAGGCATTGCCTTTTAGATGGCCCAAGCAAAATTTTAAAGTTCCAGGTATAAATTTTTAACTTTACTATTCTTTTGTAACAATATACTCATTACAGCATCGAAAACCGTCCAAAAAGATGTTGTAATGTTCTACTTTTAAATACTGTTTCTTGTTTTTTTTTAGTTTGAGATTGGTTGACATTGGTAATTAAAATAATTATTTTGACAGTATGTTGGCACCATCTATATTTTTTATTCTTCAACTTAAAGTGGTAAAAATACACGCTATGGCAAAAATGTCTCCCCTCCACTTTCGCAGCGCGCCCTTAAGGGGGTAAATTTAATTTGGTGACTGAGGACTGAGGGAAGTACCCCAGGGGTTGGTGATAGAGGGTTGATTTTTACATAAAAACTTCTGCCATTTTGCAGTACTTAAATTTGAATTTTCAAGGTCATTGCGGTACTGGAAGGCCTTGGTTAGCAAACTTTTTAAAAAATTTACAACAGGGACGTACCTCAAGGGGTGGTGATAAAGAGTTGATTTTTACGTCATACGCTGTGACCACTCTGGCCGCACCTACATACCAACTTTCAAAATAATTGCCACACTGGAAGGCCTTAAAATGAGTGGTAAGCAAAATATAAACAGTGATCTAATTTGCAGACCATTTCTAATTTGCATACCACTCATTTTAGGGCCATCCAGTGTGTCAATTATATTCAAAGTTGGTATTTAAGTGCAGCCAGAGTGGTCACAGCGTCTGACGAATGTGAACCCTCTATCACCACCCTTTCGGGCACTTCCCTCGTGTGTGCTTTTGTCTAGGGGTCTCGGTAGAAGATTGTTTTTTACGCCAACCGGTGCAGCCACTTTGGCCGGTGGTACAGGGTTGCTACTCTGTTCGTACCTACGTACCAAGTTTCAAAATTATTGCCACACTGGAAAACCCTTGTCTGGCCTTGGTCAGCAGCCGCCTTGGTCAGTCAAAAAATGTTTTCAGATGTTGCATCCAGATGCTTGTGAAGGTCGTAATTGGTTGGATTAGATATTGCAGCAGGATTGTCTCGCTCGCTTATTAGCTCCCTAAAATAAGAAAAAAAATACAATTACTAATTTATTAAATTGCTTTTAGATAGGCAGCATCTGGCACATACACAATATGAAGGTAAACACAATAGGCAACAGTTTCTTCACCTTGCCATGATACTTGAAATAATTTTAATATAAAATAAAAATAAAGTTCAATAGTTACTCACATTTATATCATCCAAGTTATCCTTCACATAGCGACTACTATATCATATTAATTTACAAAATTCCGTGCAATATGGAACAATACTTGTACTTCCTCCATTATAATTATCAAATCCTTTAATACGTAAATTAAAAACAAACCCATTTTAATCAAACACAAAAGTATCCATTATTCACTTTCGAACCTTCAAATATTAATGTGGCCATTAACACACTAATAAATAAGTCCCGTACGACAATAATTCCTTATTAACTTACATACTTCCGGGGCTTACAATTTTATTATCCTGGTTATTCTTCACATAGTTGTTACAATGTACGACATCATAAAAATTTACAACATTCTGTGTATTTTATCAATTATGGAACACACAAGTTCTACGTCGCAACCACTGCATTCTTCGTTACGCAACTACAAAACAAACTAATTTTAATTTAACACAAAATTATCCATTCTTCGCCTTAGCAGACCTGCATACTTATTTATATATCATCTCACACTAACTAGTCACCTAATTAAATTATAATTAGTTAAAATACCTCACAAATTAGTTTCGATTTGTTTGAAACTTGACAGGTTATGTTGGTGGTATAAAAGGAAACTTTAAAATTACAGAAATGTCAGTTTTTCGGTTGTAGTTTACTTAGTTAACAGTAGATGCTGTGTGTACGAAAAACATAACTTTTAGGCGTAATAAACAATATATTATCATTTTTTTGGATAAATTTCTTAAAAAACTGTTACAATTACAACAAAGAAATCATTAATTGATTTTTACATTTATACAACATATAATTGATTATTTGTACCTTACTAATGTATTTAACAAAATACGTATTAATGATTATTAAATTATTAAAATGCAGAACTATTCGAAAATCTACGAACAAAAAAAGATTCATTTTTTAATTTTCTTAAAACCTAAATATAACAATTTAAGACCTTGTTTAGTTATTAACCAAAATAGAAGAATTCATTTGATCGGAAATCCATTTAAAAATAACCTTACATAATCCAAAGAGACGAAAAGTAACCACATGATGTGCTAGGTTCGCTTGTTTTGATGGTATCTGAAAAAATCGAAGTCAATGTATACTACTATATTTATATTGTCGAAGTGTTATAAGATAAGTTTTCAAGCTATATCTGTGCCATTTCATTATTTGTATCTGAGAGTTTTGATACTAATAAACCGTGAGCTGAGTGTATGTGGTAAATTCTCAAAGATGAGCTTTTTCATAAACTCCTATCAAAGTATATAAAGTATTTTATTTATATTGCTCCTATTTTTTTAATTTTAAATCTTTTACTGATAATGACTCAAAGAATGAAATAGATTTTTAAAAACTTTTCGGTTTTTAAAAGTTATAGAGAGCTGTTATCTCGCAGCTTGAAACCGGATTAAAACTACAAGTCGCTTGAGAAATCCTCGAGATTTACTTACCTCAATCTTTGAGATAAATCAATTTTGTCTTTCGATCGGTTCTCGATCTTCGAGAGTACCTACTGTAATCTTTCTTACTTTTTCCTTCTCCAACAATTTCATTAAAGAATTCTGAGGCTTTAGATCCGTTAGCACTGGTTTCCCTTTTAACTACCAACTACAACATAAATTTATTCTCCAGTAGACTTGTTAAAGGGCGTATCCTAAGCAACGACTAGTTTAACTACAACTTAAATTTAACTGGAACTAGAGCAAATGGCCCTAAGTCTCTTAATCTATAAGCCTCTATTTTTTTGGTTCAATAATATTTCAAGACCTAAAATAAACAAACATTTCTAGTTGATAAAAACAAGTAAGGGCGGGTTTTTCAATCATCGTTTAAACCATTTAAACTAAGTTCCAGCTGAACGAAGTTCAATCTCATGCGCTGTAAATTTACTGTAATGTAAACGAGTTACGGCGCATGAACTTGAACTTCGTTCAGCTAGAACTTACTTTAAACGATGATTGAAAAACCGGCACTAAGTTACATTCGACAAGAACCTAGTTAAAAAATAGTAATTTTTGACTGTTTTTCTAAAACTAAAATTAGAGTTTCCATTACTTTAGAAGTTATTAGCAAAAGAAAAATACGCACTTTTTCAGTTTTTAGCTTATATCTAGTGGGCTCACAAAATAGGAAAAAATTCCCCATTTAACCGACTTTGTATCTCCTATAAATAGTTTCCGATATCACAATGCTGCGCCGCTTTCGTGAGATAGCGTATACTAATTTATACAATAAATTATTTTAATATTTTTTTTCAACCCCTGAAAAAAATTCCATTATAACGAAAATCACCTCTTTGCAACTTTGTAAAAGAGGCGATAGATAGATTTGGAATATTTTGTTCTTTTGGACGGACAGACAAACAGATAGGCAGAGATAACAAAATTTACACTGGGGTAAATCGTAAACTTGAAAAAATAAGTAAAATAATGGAAACTTTTAATTACACCATTAATTTACATTAAAAAATTACTGAAATGAATATTGGTCAATATAATTTAAAATTAGTATCTGTTCATCATCTATAACATCTCGACGTTTTCTTCCAAAAAAAGCTGTATTAGTATTGTTCATATTTAGTTTATTATTTATTGCTTGTACCAGCCTCTAAAAAATTGGAATTTTAATTAAATAAATTAAATATTAGCTATTTTTGCTATTCCTTACTAAAATTAGTTTTATTAAAAAGACAGCAAAAGTAAGAAATCCGATAGTCATTAAAGCAGCTTCGTTTGAAGGAAAGTCCAGATTTGAATCGTTTTGATGTCGAGCCTCCTTTGAAGTCCTAGGTTGCCAAATTGTTTTTATACGATTTTCTGAAAAAGGACAAAATAATGAATAAATAATTATAAATAATTAAGCAAGCCATACGTATCTCATATAACAAATGATCTCGTAAATTCGTCAAAACGCCAACTTTACTTTTTCTATTTTGATGAGCATTTCTCATAAGAGTGCTCTGAATTGTACTTAAATACGGAACAAAACTGGCATAACTGTATTGTTCATCTTCATCTTCTTCTTCTACGTCTTCTTCTTCCAAATTGTTATCGACGACTTGAATATTTTTTACGTCGTCAAATCTTTCTATGCTCTTTTTATTATTTAGATTATTAACTTTGTTTGTATTTATGTTACTATTATTTGGTGTAACATTATTTTTCGTATTAAAATTTTTCTTTTTATCGTTTTTATTATTACTACTAGCTCTGTTGTTTTTTGATTGAGTTTTTCCACGTACTAAAGGTGTAGGTTTTGCTAAAATTGGTGGGCGAGCTGTTGTGGTGGTTGGATAAACGTATAAGGAATTACCATCTACAAAAAGAAACGTGGCAAAAAATAATACCTTACTTAATCGTTATTTAAGTTCATGTACTCATTACAAGCATCAAATAAATAATTAAAGTTGTCTTTTGTGAAATTGAGTTACAAATAATTACAACATTTATAAAGCACGAGTGAACTTCAAGTTCAAATATTTTTCAATTATTTTGAATTTAATTATTATTACTGTATTTACCTGATTTCCTGTTAACTTTATCGCTACTTAATGAAATTGAAGATTGGGGTATTTCAACCCAATCACAAAAGCTCATACTTATAATAAAAGCTATCAAAATTGTTATACGAAGCTAAAACGAAAATAATTTTATAAATGCGAATATTGAGAATCGCTTATTAAAAAAACCTACCATTTTTATTTATTTTGAAAACACCAGCAACTTTTGAGCACAGAAGACACTCAACTGATGATAAATGATAAAAAATGCTGTTAGAAGATCAGTTGGAGCTCTTGGATGTGGAAAATACATTTTAGTGGAACTAAATGCTTTTAAACTTCTAAACATACTAATAATAAGACATAACGTAAAATGGGTGAACAATCACAAAATTATTTAATTGCACTTCGTTTTTATAAAAATGTTTTTACGGTTTTGGTTTTTAGTCTATTATTTTTATCTTAACAAAGAATTTTGTTTAGCTTCAACCACTTCAACTTACTGTTTGACTATAATTTGGGGGAATATTAGTGAATTGTTCAGTTATAACACAGATAGTTCGTTCAGATAATTCAAGATTAAAATTTGTACCTGATTTTATCTTTAAAAAGCAATTAAGCTGTAAAATTTTCTGCATTCACAAAAAACAAATGACAATTATAATCATCTCATTATGAACTTTCCTCTCATCCATCTCATTTGCTTAGTTTAATAAGTAATTGAGTTATTGCTCTAATCGTAACCATTTAGTTTTTTAAATTTAATGGAGTTTAAACATGGTCTTTTCAGTGAAATCAGCAATATCTAGAACTAATGAAACCACAGATAAATGTATGCATAATTTATTTTACAATTAATTTCAATGTTCATATAATTCAATTAAAATAATTTGTACTTAGTTCAGTAAATTGTACAGTGCTTACAAATTATTTCAACATACCTAGTGTATTTATTTTATGAAGCAAGCTCTTAGTTCAGTAACAAATATTTACATTATTTCAGCAGTGTTTTTGTTTTATGAAGTAAGCTTTAAGTTCAGTAACAAAGATTTTAATACATTCAAGTTTTTACCAATAATAAATTTGAAATTATTTGTTTAGTTCATCTACATTCTTTTAGGAACTCCTTTATCTAATACAGATTTTCAAGTGACTATTTTGTGAACAAATCTTGAAAATTAAATCTATAATTGCAGATTATCTAAAATATGAAAATATTAAAAGTTTTTAAAAAAACTATTACAATTACCATTTACAATTTTAGTTAATTTATTTGATAAACATCAACTATTCAACATTAGTTGTGTGTCTCTATTCAATCGTGTTCCTTTTTTTTTCTCGAACTTGCGGATAGTTGATTGTGCATCGCTGCATTGATCTTGAGCTCGACTAATAAAATATGTAATTCAAATTATGTTTTTTCCCATTCATTGTACTTGGTGTCAATCTAAAAAAAATGTCAAATTCATCCAGCACTTCTGTGTAATTCAAACTTTTTTTTCCTCAAATTTTGTAGTTAGTAATCCTTGCGTTGTTTGGACAGGTAATAAAATCTTTCAAATTTTCGTTTTCAATCTACAGCGTTTCTTTGATTATGGAGCTGCTATAAGGTTCTATTTTTTATCTGAGAAGATTTTCTATATTCAATCAGCACCTCTGGTACGTTCACCCAAATCTTGATCCACCTTTATCTTCAAAATTATCCTAATGGAATATTTAATTTCTAATTTGTCGCTTACACTTTCTCAAATTGTTTCCTTAAAACCGATGATCATAAAAAAATTTGTACAATATTTCGTTTTTATGCAGCATATTCTCCAATTACAGTTTATGGATTTGTGATTTTCGACTAATTTTCTCATCATTTTGTCATTGTGCATGTACCATTTAATTCTGTACCATACAATATTCATCCACAGATGCATTGTTTTTACTTTTAGTAATAGTCACACAGCTACATCCGGTGACATTTTCTCAATGCAGTGTTTCGTCCAAAGCTGTTCCATCTTCATCCAGGCCGTCTTCTTCCATGCGGTGGCTTCTCCAACGCTGGTCCATCTTCATCCAGGGTGTCTTCTTCCATGCCATATCTTCTCAAATGTAGGTCCATCTTCAACCAATGATGTCTTCTTCCATATGGTAATTTCTCCAACGCTGTTCCTTCTTTACCCAGTAATGTTAATTTCTCAAAAACATTTCCATCTTCAACCAGTGATGTCTTCCATACAGTAGTTTCTCCAACGCTGTTCCATCTTCATCCATGCTGTATCTTCTCAAATGTCGAAACATATTTAACCAGTGATGTCTTCTTTCATTAAGTTGTTTTTTAAATTAATCCATACACTGATGTCTTCTCCCATGCAAAACTCCAATGTTGTTTTCTCTTCATCTAGGACGTACCACGCCATATTTTATCAAATGTCAATCCATTTTAAACAAGTGATGTCTTCTTCCATGCCATAATTATCAGACGTAATCTTCAACAAGTTACATTTTCTTCCATGTGCTTTTTCCAAAGCAGTTGAATTTTCATACACGACGTCTTTAACCAGGTGTCTGGTGGTGTCTTCTTCCATGCCATATCTTCTAAAATGTCGTCTTCTTGATTGCTGTTTCTTATCCAGTAGCGTTCCATCATCAACGAGGACGTGCGTCTTCTCCAGTACCATTCCATCGTTTCCATCAACGTCGTTCCATCTTCAACCAGGACGTCTTCTTTTCCAGTGCCATTCCATTCATCTTCAACCAGGGCGTCTTCTTCCATGTTGCATCTCCTAAAATGTCAGCTCGTTGTCACCCAGGGTCCAAGTCCTCCATCACCGCCGCTCTATCTTCAACTGGGACGTATTGCATGTATCTTCTTCTCCAGTACCATTCCATCGTCGACCAAGGCGTCTTGTTCTATGTCACATATCCTCGCCAGTCTTCACCAAGGGATCCATTCCTCCACGCAGTGTTTCCATAAGCGCAGTTCCATTTTCAACCAGGACGTCTTCTTTTCCAGTGCCATTCCATCCATCTTAAAACAGGGCGTCTTCTACCATTTGGCATCTCCTGAAATGTCGGCTCGTCGTCACCCAGGGTCCAATTCATCCATGAAGAGTTTCCATCAACGTCGTTCCATCTTCCATGCGTCTTCTTATCCAGTTCCATTCCATCTTCAACCAAGTAGTCTTCTTCTAGAAATCCATTGCTCCATGCAGTGTTCCCATCAATGCCATTCCATCTTCAACCAGTGAGGTCTTTATTCCCGCGGTTTCTTCTTCGACGTTGTTTCTTCTCAAGCGCCAACTAATCTTTAGCCAAGGACGCCTTCTTCTACTTAGTATAATTTTTAATAACATCCATATTCCAACCAAGTGCATCCTCCTTAAAGTAAAGTTATTGCGATGTCTTTAATCTTACACAATAAGAACTCGAGTGAATGCGCTATTGTCGTCCATTCCATCTCCTTCCAAAATTGTATTTTTCTTCACTCATTCTTGATACGCGTCCCATATTTATTTATAAACACGTCAAGTCACTATTTTAAGAAGTGTCGAATTAGTAACCTCTTCTATAAACGTCTTAATTATTTTTTTACTCAACATCAAATTTTCATTCTTCATTGTTGTCTGTAATAAAACCGTAACTTCATTTTACAGTATTCTTCATTTGGTTTTTTATATACTGCAGAAGTTTGATACTCAGGTTTATGTAGAATTTCCTTGAACTATTTAAATTTTGCATTCTATCTCCATTTTGACTACTTTTGTCTATTTTTCATCTAAAGGCAAATTTTAAGCAAGGATGGTTTTTTTAATCTCTTCTATGCAGGATGACTGTTTCCTGCTGATTTTTCCCTTCTGATTTGTTCAAGTATTTAGGTTTTATAAAATGTTCGCCGACTGATATTTAGTTTTAAAATTTTTAATTCTCCTAAAACAGATTATTGAATCGTTTTCCTTACAGGTTGCGTTCTTGTTGATGACATTGCTTGATCTTATATTTGAATTTAAAAACCATCAGATGATTTATCCACGTTACTAATTTGTTGTGTCTGTAACCCTTGTTAATTATTTATACAAATGGATTACTTACGCCGGCGTCTAACATTTACTACCATACATTTAGATTTTTTTGTTGAAATAATTTATTCAATTACAAGATGGCAAGCCCTTGATTTCCATTGATTTACTCTTTTCGATATTCATAGCGTTATTCACTCTTCGTTGCAGCAAAAAGCTATAAAACATTTATAGAAACGAGGAAGCACATCAAGTAAGCAAGTTTCTCTCGTGGTTCCACTCGTTTATGTTGAGCTGGACAGTTTATTGAAGACAGCAATTTTTGTTATATTTTAAAAAAGTATTTGTATTATTATAATAAACAGTACCAACAATGAGAAAGCCATTCAAAAACCGTAGCATTTATACTCTATGAATCCAAAAATTAAAATCGATAAAACTCCAATATTCATTTAATTGTTAGTTTTCTGATCAATTAATTTCCAATTAGATTTCATTGAACTAAAATTTCCACTTACATTCTTCATCTGCTTATTTGAATAAATCTGGTCGATTGTTGTTGTTGGTTTGCAGAAGTCTTCTTATATTATTGCTAACAATAAGTTCTTCTTTACTCTTAGCAATACTGCACGAATTTTGAATTCAATTCAATCCACGTCAATGATGCAAGTTTAATCTGTAACAGCCTTATTTTTGAATGTCGTCGCCCCATCACGTTACATTAATCCTTTTCCTACTTCTTCATCTAGAAGTTTATTCATACCGAAGAATTGATATTTGTTGCTAGGTTTCTATTCCAAAACTGCTGTCCAGGTATTAATAGTTTTTCGTCTTCTTCTCCTACCCAAGCATCATGGTTTAAAATTGTACATTCGCTTTGAATCAAAGCTAATCATCTCTAAAAATTAATTTACAGTGTTAAAGATCTGAATTAACGTTGTTTGTAAACTTACAGTTCATTGTAAAGGGGGATTTATATTCCGATTTCTTGCAATTCCTGAAGTGGCAGTTGACATTCTTGCATCTTGAATCCATTCTTGTAGGTACGTTTACAATATTTTAAAATATTTTACAACAAAATTAAATAAAACTTACAAGTCATTTTTTAAATTACGACATTATATGAATTAATTAATTAACAATTACTCCAATTTGTTTTAGTAATTACATGTTATATGCATGCACCAAAGTTATTAAAAAACTGAAAACTACACTGTAGATCTTCTAATGAAGAGAAATTTCCAGCTAATAAAAATTTCTTTTACCTTTTAAATTTTTGTGGCTTCGATAAACTTTAAATTAATTTCCCACTTCACTTTAGAAAGACGCTAAGAGAATTAATGCTATGCTACAATTAAAAGATTTGAAATTCCAAATTACACCGATGCAAATTTTACAACTGATTTTACTCCTACTCCTTAGTGAGCAACACTGTAGCATACCCAAAATCATTTTGTTGAACGACAATTGGCACCAAAGTTGATTATCAGCTGACACGGAGTTGTCGACAAATTGTGACGTGAAGACTTGAGTATGTGATAGCAGGTGAGTAAATTTTCGTTTTACTTACATAATAAGATGAACGTAATATTGATTTGCATTCTCAATAAATCTACTTCGACTGGAAGCACACAGGTTATAGGTCACAAAAGGACCTAATATTCAACAATAAAAACGCTTTTGAGTTACCATTACGAAAATTTGTTAATGAGATTTCAACTCGAGGTAGTTGGTGGGTATTCTTTCAAGCACAAATGTTCTTTTTAATAAGCAGGTTGATTAATTGCGTTAATTCAATCTATCAGCAACGTTAACATTGTAAATCATACGGTTTACTGTAAACAAACCGATTACAGGTCATTATGACCCGATTTATTTCAAAACTAAAAGTTAAAATGTTACCAAACATCTAAGCTTATTAATTTGTTGATGTTAAGTTTTGACATACTTCTAAACTTCATGAAATGTACCGAATGAATTGAAAATTTGTAAGTCCGTTCAACTTAATTTTCTGTAAACAGAGTTATTGGGGGCCAATAGGCAAGGCCAAAAACTGTGAAAACCAAGACGTTATTCAAATTTGGAATACCTCGTTACAAATTTGTTGTTTTGGTGTTACTCCAATGTTGAGTTTTAGGATTACTCAAATGCTTTTTGATGACTATCAGTGTTTTAATTGAAACTTAATTCTTCATTTCCGGAATACGCCCAGTAAATATTTTACTGCTAAGAAGTGTCCTTTAGTAGCATCATCAAACTGACAGAAAAGTTTTCTTGTAAGTTATAACAAGCGGTCAACTGTAAAATAGTGATTATTGCACCACCGTTACTTACACCTTTAGGATTTGTACAATATGGTCTTTATAATGTGGTTGTAATCAACATCCTAGGTAGGTTTGGTGTAGATTAAACAGCAAATATTTAACTATTCCGCTTATTTCTAGTCCTCTGTGAACAAATTTTTATACGAATGGTTTGGATTACCTACTTGAGTTCAGCTTCAAGTAGTCATTACTGATAAGACATATTCTTTTACTGCCCATTTAGGTCTAACACGAAACTCCTATTGTAATTATTAAGTAACTAAAGCCACATAATGGCATTTGGTATAAACCGTATTGTCATGGCATATAAAACTGGAATCAAATCAATTACAGGCCAATAATTGGACCTGGTAATGAAAGTAAAATAAGTTGAGGTACCACCCTCCAATATAACACTAAGTTCTTCAGTAGTTAATCAATTTAAGTAATCATTGTTGCTAGTTGATCACAGTGCGATTTAATTTCCTAAACATTATCTGAGTAACTTGTGTTGCTTACGTGGTTGTTCATTATCTAATTAATCAAGTGCTGCTTATTTAAGGTTCTGTAAACATATTTGTTAAGAGCCGATGAAGGCCTATTTCTAATAACCATCAACAAACGTAAGTGTTGATACCAAAAATATCATCAAACTGTAGGTTTTTGTATCCTGCGGTTCAGAGGATTGAAAGCACAAGTACTACTACGTCATGGTTTCATATATTATGCGTGTGGATGAATCGGTTATCTGCAAACAAATTAGTTATGGATAGTATTGGGGTACTGTTGGGATGATGCAGCATTCGTTTGGCATTTGTTATATCGCGTTTTATTCAAAGATTCTGTTAGCTTCACGTGTACTACAGGAAAAACTCGTTTCTAAAATCAAATAATTATGTGCCAGAAGGTTTCCCTTCAGTTTGAAGAATCACAATTTTTTAGTTCAGAACTTTCTACAACCCAACCCAAAGTTTCAAGTATTCACACAAAAATAAATATACCCAGAATATTACTACCTATTTACCATAATACTTTTCTATTTAATAAGCATACCTTGCTTCATTCTATTGAGATATCAGCCACACTTCAGTATAAATAATGTAGTTATTAAGCGCCTCTGGTATTTTAATCTAGTTTTAACGTGAAGACTGCAAGTATTTTTCGAGTTACTGCTAATGAGCCCAGGTAGGTATGAAACTTCAATGCGTCACACACAATGAATTGTGGTTTGGATGATTAAACTGCTTTAATGTCCGTGAGTGAGTATAGTTGACTGTGCACTAGCTAGAAAATACGCTGTTACAGACATAAAACAAACAGCTCCACAAGCTGAATGTTGAAGGATAATTCTTGTGCAGTCGAAACCAAGACAATAACACCTAGATATTTTCTACCCAATCCAGCAACATTTTGTTCCCATAAAGTTCTTAGCTATGATCGTATTCTAATTACTTGAACGACTTGTTGAACCTCCTAACTTTCACGAGGTGGCAGGATAACAGTTAATACACTCAGAATTTCGGTATAAAACACCAATAAAAATTCAATAACATGGATTCAAAATTGCCCTAAGAATTAGAACACAAATAATGACAAATTTCATTACCTAAAAAAAAATAATTGTTTACCTGACTCAGTTTGGAAGTGTTCCTCACACACGTAGTGTTTTAAATGGTTTTAAGGTAGTTTGTAATACCATGAATAGTGCAGTAATGATGTGACGGTGCGTATTGATTTAATTTCAAGTAGAGCACTTGTTACTTTAGAATGAGGCCCACAAGCATCAGCTCAAATGCTTGCATCTAAAAACTTCAAAGGTACGGAAGACTTACTTCTCACTTAGTGCAACTACTCTTGGTTGGGTTTTACTTGATTTAATGGACATGTGATGTCATAAACTACCATTATGTTTGGCATTCATCTCGATATAAACTGCCACCTAAGAAAGTAACACGGCACATAATCTATTCTTTTATACATTTTGAAATAAAATAATAATACAATTTTACCCCCTGTACTTTACTTTAGTACCAACACCTCACTCCTAGCTCAGGGATGATTATTGACGCTGGAATGTTCTTCCAGAGCGATCAACATCAAAGTATGTGCGAGAAGTACCAATAAGGGCTTGAAGTTCATCACCTTAGGCGACTCAATAAACCTCAAGTTTACCACATAGATTACCACGTAGTTGCTTTTGTTACGATATACTTGTGACCACTTATACCTTGCATAACCCAACCATGGCTTGAAGAAGTTCTCGAAAACATGGAAATTTAAATAGATTAATAAAGGTAAATGTAACAACAATCTGAAAATTCTTTTTAAATATTTATTTTAATTATAGTCTTTTCAAAAACACAAATCAAACGATTTGATAAAAATAGTTAACTAAATATATTTTCTACGATCAGATAATTAATGAAAAATTAACGATACATTACAAACCAATCTTTGTAGTTAGAAATCCTCGTTTTGTTTTGAAGGGTAATAAAATCTTTAAAGTTGTTTTCAGTTTCAATCTACAGCGTTTCTTTGATTATGGATCAGATATAAGGTTCTATTTTTTATCTGAGAGGATTTTCTATATTCAATCAGCACCTCTGTACGTTCACCCAAATCTTGATACACCTGCATCTTCAAAATTATCCTACTGGAATATTTAATTTGTCGCTTACACTTTGTTGTCTCAACTTCTTTCCTTAAAACCGATGATCATAAAAAGATTTGTACACTATTTCGTTTTTATGCAGCATATTCTCCAATTACAGTTTATGCGTTTGTGATTTTCGACTAATTTTCTCATCATTTTGTCGTTGTGCATGTACCATTTAATTCTGTACCATACAATATTCATCCAGAGATGCATTGTTTTTACTTTTAGTAATAGTCACACAACTACATCCGGTGAAATTTTCTCAATGCAGTGCTTCGTCCAAAGCTGTTCCATCTTCATCCAGGCCATATTCTTCCATGCGGTGGCTTCTCTAACGCTGGTCCATCTTCATCCAGGATGTCTTCTTCCATGCCATATCTTCTCAAATGTAGGACCATCTTCAACCAACGATGTCTTCTTCCATAAATTATTTTTTAGAATTAATCCATAAAGTTTGAGATATTTTCTTCCATGCAATGTTTTTCTTCAATGTTGTTTTCTCTTCATTTAGCACGTATTCTACCACGCCATATTTTATCAAATGTCAATCCATTTTTAACAAGCGATGTCTTCTTCCAAGCCATAATTATCAAATGTAGATTGATCTTCAACGAATTACACTTTCCTTCATGTGTTTTTTCTAATGCAGTTGAATTTTGATACACGACGTGTTCTTCCATGCCATCTTTTAAATGTCGTCTTCCTGAACATTGTTCCTTATTCCGCGGCGTTCCATCTTCAACGAGTACGTGCTTCTTCTCCAGTACCATTTAATCTTCTACCAAAGCGTCTTCTTCCATGTTACATCTCCTCGAATGTCGGCCCGTCTTCACCAAGGGATCCATTTTTCCAAGCAGTGTTGCCATCAACGTCGTTCCACCTTCAACCAGGACGTCTTCTTTTCCAGTGCCATTCCATCCATCTTCAATCAGGGCGTCTTCTTCCATGTTGCATCTCTTGAAATGTCGGTTCGTCGTCATCCAGCGTCCAATCCCTCCATCAACGTCGTTCCATCTTCAACCAGGGCCTCTTCTTTTCCAGTGCCATTCCATCCATCTTCAATCAGGGCGTCTTCTTCCATGTTGCATCTCTTGAAATGTCGGTTTGTCGTCATCCAGTGTCCAATCCCTCCATCAACGTCGTTCCATCTTCAACCATGACCTCTTCTTTTCCAGTGCCATTCCATCCGTCTTCAATCAGAGCGTCTTCTTCCATGTTGCATCTCTTGAAATGTCGATTCGTCGTCATCCAGCGTCCAATCCCTCCATAAACGCTGTTCCATCTTCAACCAGTGATGTCTTCATCCCCGCGGTTTCTTCTTCGATGTTGTTCCATTTTCTACCAGGACGTCTTCTTCCATGTTGTTTCTTCTCAAGCGCAACTAATTTTCATCCAAGGACGCCTTCTTCTACTTAGTATAATTTTTAATAACATTCCATATTCCAACCAAGTGCATCCTCCTTAAAGTAAAGTTATTGCGATGTCTTAAATCTTACACAATAAGAACTCTATTGAATGCACTATTGTCATCCATTCCATCTCCTTCCAAAATTGTATTTTTCTCCACTCATCTCATGATTCATTCTTGCATAAAGATATTCTCCAATAGCCTTCCATATTTATTTATGAACACGTCAAGTCCCTATTTTAAGAATCCTTGTCGAGCTAGTATCCTCTTCTATAAACGTCTAAAATATTTTTTCACTCGACATCAAGTTTTCATTCTTCATTGTTGTCTGTAATAAAATCGTAACTTCATTTTACAGTATTCTTCATTTGGTTTTTTGTATACTGCAGAAGTTTTAACTCAGGTTTATGTAGAATTTCCTTGAACTATTTAAATTTTGCATTCCATCTCCATTAGATTAGTTTTGACTACTTCTGCCTATTTATCATCTAAAGGCAAATTGTAAGAAAGATGGTTTCCTTAATATCTTCTATGCAGGATGACTGTTTCCTGCTGATTTTTCCATTCTGATTTGTTCAAGTATTTAGGTTTTATAAAATGTTCGCCGACTGATATTTAGATTAAAAATTTTTAATTCTCCTAAAACAGATTATTGAATCTTTTTCCTTACATGTTGCGTTCTTGTTGATGACATTGCTTGATCTTATATTTGAATTTAAAAACCATCAGATGATTTATCCACGTAATTTATCGTGTCTGTAACTCTTGTTAATTATTTATACGAATGGATTACTTACGTCGGCGTCTAACATTTATTATTATACATTTTGATTTTTTTCTTGAAATAATTTATTTGATTACAAGATGGCAAGCCCTTGAATTCTATTGATTTATTCTTCTCGATTGGTGGTTCCACGCGTTAATGTTGAGCTGGATAGTTTATTGAGGACAGCGATTTTTGTTACATTTTTTAATATTATTTGTATCATTATGATAAACAATCCGACAATGAGAAAGCCATCCGAAAACCATAACATTTATACTTTTTGAATCCAAAAATTAAAATTTATAAAACTCTTAATATTCATTTAATTGTTACGTTTTCTTATCAAGTAATTTCCAATTAGATTTCATTGAATTAAAATTTCCACTTACATTCTTCATCTGCTTATTCGAATGAATCTGGTCAATTGTTGTTACTGGTTTGCTGAAGTGTTCTTAAATTTTTACCAACAGTAAGTTGTTCTTTATTATTCTTAGTGATACTTCATTGCAGCAATTTTCAATTCAAGAGGTTGTTTTATATCCAAAAATCCATGTCAATGATCCATCTAGTTTAATCTATAAGTCTTATTTTTGTATGTCGGCGCTCCATCATCTTACATTAATCCTTTTCTTACATCTTCATCTATAAGTTTATAGATATTTGTTGTTGGGTGCAGTTGGGTGTCTATTCCAAAACTGGTGTTCAGGTATTAATAGTTTTTCGTCTTCTGCTCCTTCCTAAGCCTCATGGTTTAAAATTGTACATTCACTTTGAATCAAAGTTACTCATCTGTAAAAGTTAATTTACAGTGTTAAAGATCTGAATCTATGTTGTTTGTAAACTTACAGTTCATCAAAAAGGATGATTTACATTTCAATTTCTTGCAAATCCTGAAGTGACCGTTGACATCCTTGCATCTTGGATCCATTCTTGTAGGTACGTTTACAATATTTTAAAATATTTTACAACAAAATTAAATAAAACTTACAAGTCATTTTTTAAATTACGACATTATATGAATTAATTAATTAACAATTACTCCAATTTGTTTTAGTAATTACATGTTATATGCATGCACCAAAGTTATTAAAAAACTGAAAACTACACTGTAGATCTTCTAATGAAGAGAAATTTCCAGCTAATAAAAATTTCTTTTACCTTTTAAATTTATGTGGCTTCGATAAACTTTAAATTAATTTCCCACTTCAATTTAGAAAGACGCTAAGAGAATTAATGCTTTGCTACAATTAAAAGATTTGAAATTCCAAATTACACCGATGCAAATTTTACAACTGATTTTACTCCTACTCCTTAGTGAGCAACACTAGCATACCCAAAACCATTTTGTTGAACGACAATTGGCACCAAAGTTGATTATCAGCTGACATGGAGTTGTCGACAAATTGTGACGTGAAGACTTGAGTATGTGATAGCAGGTGAGTAAATCTTCGTTTTTCTTACATAAGATGAACGTAATATTGAAGATTGCATTCTCATTAAATCTACTTCGACTGGAAACACACAGGTTATAGGTCACAAAAGGACCTAATATTCAACAATAAAAACGCTTTTGAGTTACCATTACGAAAATTTGTTAATGAAAATTCAACTCGAGGTAGTTGGTGGGTATTCTTTCAAGCACAAATGTCCTTTTTAATGAGCAGGTTGATTAATTGCGTTAATTCAATCTATCAGCAACGTTAACATTGTAAATCATACGGTTTACTGTAAACAAACCGATTACAGGTCATTATGACCCGATTTATTTCAAAACAAAAAGTTAAAATGTTACCAAACATCTAAGCTTATTAATTTGTTGATGTTAAGTTTTGACATACTTCTAAACTTCATGTAATGTACGGAATGAATTGAAAATTTGTAAGTCCGTTCAACTTAATTTTCTGTAAACAGAGTTATTGGGGGCCAATACGCAAGGCCAAAAACTGTGAAAACCAAGACGTTATTCAAGTTTAGAATACCTCGTTAGAAATTTGTTGTTTTGGTGTTACTCCAATGTTGAGTTTTAGGATTATTTGTATGCTTTTTGATGACTATCGGTGTTTTAATTGAAACTTAATTCTTCATTTCCTGAATACACCCAGTAAATGATTTACTGCTAGGAAGTGTCCTTTAGCAGCATCATCAAACTGACAGAAAAGTTTTCTTGTAAGTTATAACAAGCGGTCGACTGTAAAATAGTGATTATTGCACCGCCGTTACTTACACCTTTAGGATTTGTACAATGTGGCCTTTATAATATCGTGGTTGTAATCAACATCCTAGGTAGGTTTGGAGTAGATTAAACAGCAAATATTGAACTATTCCGCTTATTTCTAGTCCTCTGTGAACAAATATTTATACGAATGGTTTGGATTACCTACTTGAGTTCAGCTTCAAGTAGTCAATACTGCTTAGACATATTCTTTTACTGCCCATTTAGGTCTGACACGAAATTCCTAATGTAATTATAAATAACTAAAGCCACATAATGGCATTTGGTATAAACCGTATTGTCATTGCATATAAAACTGGAATCAAATCAATTACAGGCCAATAATTGGACCTGGTAATGATAGTAAAATAAGTTTTGAGTTACCACCCTCCAATATAACACTAAAACATGTGATGTTCTTCAGTAGTTAATCAATTTAAGTAATCATCGTTGCTAGTTGATCACAGTGCGATTTAATTTCCTAAACATTATCTGAGTAACTTGTGTTGCTTACGTGGTTGTTCATTATCTAATTAATCAAGTGCTGCTTATTCAAGGTTCTGTAAACATATTTGTTAAGAGCCGATGAAGGCCTATTTCTAATAACCATCAACAAACGTAAGTGATACCAAAAATATCATCAAACTGTAGGTTTTTGAATCCTGTGGTTCAGAGGATTGAAAGCACAAGTACTACTAGATCATAGTTTCATATATTATGCATGTGGATGAATCGGTTATCTGCAAACAAATTAGTTACAGGTAGCATTGGGGTACTGTTGAGATGATGCAGCATTCGTTTGGTATTTGTTATATGGCTTTTTATTCAAAGGTTCTGTTAGCTTCACGTGTACTACAGGAAAAACTCGTTTCTAAAAACAAATAATTATGTGCCAGAAGGTTTCCCTTCAGTTTGAAGAATCACAATCTTTTTGTTCAGAACTTTCTACAACCCAACCCAAAGTTTCAAGTATTCACACAAAAATAAATATACCAAGAATATTACTACCTATTTACCGTAATATTTTTCTATTATAAGCATACCTTGCTTTATTCTAGTGAGATATCAGCCACACTTCAGTAAAAATAATGTAGTTTTTAAGCGCCTCTGGTATTTTAATCTAGTTTTAACGTGAAGACTGCAAGTATTTTTCGAGTTACTGCTAATGAGCCCAGGTAGGTATGAAACTTCAATGCGTCACACACAATGAATTGTGGTTTGGATGATTAAACTGCGTTAATGTCCGTGAGTTTAGTTGACTGTGCACTAGCTAGAAAATACGCTGTTACAGACATAAAACAAACAGCTCAACAAGCTGAATGTTAAAGGATAATTCTTGTGCAGTCGAAACCAAGACAATAACACCTAGATATTTTCTACCCAATCCAGCAACATTTTGGACGTTTTGTTCCCATCAAGTTCTTAGCTATGATCGTTTTCTAATTACTTCAACGACTAGTTGAACCTCCTAACTTTCACGAGGTGACAGGATAACAGTTAATACACTCAGAATTTCGGTATAAAACACCAATAAAATTTCAATAACATGGATTCAAAATTGCCCTAAGAATTAGAACACAAATAATGACAAATTTCATTACCTAGAAAAAAATAATTGTTTACCTGACTCAGTTTGGAAGTGTTCCTCACACACATAGTGTTTTAAATGGTTTTAAGGTAGAGTTTGTAATACCATGAATAGTGCAGTAATGATGTGACGGTGCGTATTGATTTAATTTCAAGTAGAGCACTTGTTACTTTAGAATGAGGCCCACAAGCATCAGCTCAAATGCTTGTATCTAAAAACTTCAAAGGTATGGAAGACTTACTTCTCACTTAGTGCAACTACTCTTGGTTGGGTTTTACTTGATTTAATGGACATGTGATGTCATAAACTACCATTATGTTTGGCATTCATCTCGATATAAACTGCCACCTAAGAAAGTAACACCGCACATAATCTACTCTTTTACACATTTTGAAATAAAAAAATAATAAAATTTTACCCCCTGTACTTTACTTTAGTACCAACACCTTACTCCTAGCTTGGGGATGAATATTGACGCTGGAATGTTCTTCCAGAGCGATCAACATCAAAGTATGTGCGAGAAGTACCAATTAGGGCTTGAAGCTCATCACCTTGGGCGACTCAATAAAACCTCAAATTTACCACATAGATACTTCGTAGATGCTTTTGTTACGATATACTTGTGACCACTTATACCTTGCATAACCCAACCATGGCTTGAAGAAGTTCTCGAAAACATGGAAATTTAAATAAATTAATAAAGGTAAATGTAACAACAATCTGAAAATTCTTTTTAAATATTTATTTTAATTAGTCTTTTCAAAAATACAAATCGAACGATTTGATAAAAATAGGTAACTAAATATAATTTGTACAATCAGGTAATTAATGAAAACTTAACGATACATTACAAACCAATCTTTGGAACTCCCTCGTCTACTATTGCGACACTCCAAGTCAGATCGCCCTCGAAAGGGACTGCAATAGAAAAAATACATAGTAATCACAGTAATTGCTTTGAATAGAATTAGTAGTAAAAAGCTATCGTTGAACATTAACTTTAATAGCTTTAAGTTGGAACATAAAATCATCTAAACTCTGTAACTCTTCACAATATTGACTAGAATCAACCATCCTTGGATCTTGTTGTAAGCTTTGTCTACATGTTAATGTCGGCTGGATGCGCCGCCATCTTTGTAATCGTTGTTGTTGCGTCCATCTTAGTTGCGTTTCCGCCCTATTCACTGCGTATTTTAAAACCGCTTCTAAATATAGATCTTTTTTCCTTTGCATTTTTAATGTTTTAGTTTTCCTTTTAAATTTTGAAATCCATTTTGCTATTTCGTTAGATTTACATGGGGGTTTATTTACAGCAAATTGCATGTTTAAAAAAATTAATTTCTTCGTTTATAAAGTTGCAGAAAACAACTCAACACACCTGATTAATTAATACTCGAACGAATGCTGTCCTTTTGATTCTTCTTTTCACCTTGGCGTGGCCCCAAAGCTTCTTCAGGATAAATGCAGCACACACTATTCGAGCACAATGACGGTTATGAAATGAACGTAATTTCAGTGGTGGTGGCTTTTATACTCACAATTCACTAGCGGATGTATCCCTACACCGATTTGCTTAAAGTAGTACCTCTATATAATATTCGTTAAATAACAATAATGGACATAAAACTGGTTTTGAAAATTGTTAATTTCGTTACAAATGTCATTTAAAGATATTTACTATGATTTCTTTTGTTTTTAATGAAATTTGATAATTAATCAATAGGAAAAGTCGGCAGAGAAATCAGAATGTGACGTCACAAGAACGTTGTTCAAATACAGGTTTTCAAAGGCGAGGAATTTGGGGTGGTAATTTCCTTGCAAAAGCATCATTAGTTGATTAGTAAACAATAACTAGAACTATTAGTCAATAATAAATTGTTATTATTATTGTTTAAGTTAAACAATCTCGCTTTTACATTGATATAGCTCTTTATAGGTCTCTTAATAACTAGATAACAAATTATGAAAAACATAAAATTACGTTGTTGAAAGAAAGGGGTAGATATTCTAGTGTCCAGCAAATCCAATTATAGCTCGCTAAAACAAATAAATGCATTAATAATAATAAAGTCGTTTTAATTATCTCGACTAAAATAATTTTCTATAAATAAAAGGAAATTTAATTAATTTAAGGTTTACGATCATATTTTCATAATAGCAATAATAGTTACTTATAATACTCGATTAATAAATAATTCGTTAATCGATAATTTAACAATCAAGTATTCTAATAGTCAGTAACAGATTCTTTCATTTGGTAATTTTTGATAATTAGTTGGATTAAAAAATGCTTTAAAAATAATCAATTTGACGCGAATACTTTTCATTCTCCGACGTAGCCAAAGATAATATAATTAATACGTAGCTGATGGCAGCTGACTAATTATTTCGAATAATAATGATTAGATATAAATATTGCAACAACATATTTGCGACTTTATTTTAGTGGATTTTCAATTGCTGAACGAATTGTAATTAGCTTTATTGATTAATTGATTGGATAAATAATTGATTATTTTGTGAAATTGATTTCAAACACATATGAAACTTTAAAAATAGCACTCGTGAAGACAATAAACACTTGAAACTTAACTACGTTTAAAAATAATTTTATTGAGTGAATCTAGAATTCAAATTTCCAATGAATCTAATCCTTCTTCTTGGAGACTTGTTAAATAAGTCGTAAATTTTTAGTAAAATAGATTTATCAGAATTATCTCAATTTCCAACAAATTTTACTTTCTGAAATATTTTAGTTTATTTTTTTTTGTCATTGGTTTGGAGGTTTGGATGACAAAAAAACCACATTGTTTCAAGTTTTGGTTATCGATAACTAAATTCTAGCATATTGTAACCTACAATATTTGAGATTTTGGCTTTATATCATTTTTGAAGTACTTCTACAGCTCCTGAACTAACTCTTAACGGTCAGACATGAGAGGCCGCTACAATAGTAGTCTCAGATATTTGCTACTTTCTAGAAATCTGGAGGGTTAAAATAAAAGTTACGTATTTTTATTAAAGCATATGTATGTCCCCTCAAAACCTTAATGATTATTGAGATAAAATTTCAATCATAAATAAATTATAGAAGATTAATTTACCTTTAATGGATTTATTGCATGTGCAAGCTGTAATCCTAGACTTCTTACTAACACCAGTGGTATAAAATCCGTAGAATTCAGTTTTTGTATTCCATCAATAGCCATCATCATTGGTACATTATGCCTTTGTCTTTCACTTTCATATTCCCTCAAATGCAACATGCTGCCTGAAATTTTTACTCGTTAAATTAGCAGTTAAAACATTCCAAGTTCCATATGAGAAACTTTTTCCTTCCTTCAAATCTTGTAATTTTGTATTAAATTTATTTTTAAGAATATAAATTACCTACTAATGTACATGATATTACACAGTCTAAGTTCCTAATAATTTCATAAATTACCTACTCAAGACTTTTACAATTTTCTGGAGCTTCAAAATATACAGGCTGAATCAGACAGTATCACCATTCCATTCTTTATTGCGGTTTTTGTGAACAAAATTTTTGGCCCAACTCTCTACGATTAACCGTTTTTGAAAAAATCGCTTGATAAGGGTGCTCTGATTCACCCTGTATAAGATTTTTAAAATGAAAAACAAATCTACAGTGAATTTTATCCATAAACAAAAATTAAAACGTCGTACTGTGGGTTTCTGGTACCTAATTACTCCTTAATTTAACTTTATAGGATGATAGATACATTGTTTGAACGGTTTTTTGACATTTAAGAAAAAGATATCTATTCTAAAAGCAATAACTATGTATCTAGAGACTTGGCATTACCCATATAACTTCCAGAATACACTGCTTCGCCCAAAACTTTATTCAAAGTCGTCACATCTCCAAATCCTAAATTTACACCTTGGCCTGCTAATGGATGAACTCGATGAGCTGCATCTCTAAGAAAACCATAATTTAGCTAATACATTATATTAAAAAATAAAATTTATATACCCCACTAGAGCAACTCCTTTGCCTATATAATTAGCAGCGTGTCCAAATCCAAGAGGAAAGGCAGCTCTCGGACCTGCTAAGCTTTTAACACTTGGTGGTAGTTGTCTGACAGCATTCGAAGGCAATTGCAACGATTCTAATACTTTATTGAATTTTACTGTAGCGTTGCTAATAAAAGAATTACACTCGTAGGTTTTCCACTAAAAATTATGTTACATTATTTTGAGTAATGAGTAATCAAAAGTCCAAAAGAGTAAAAATTAGTTACAACATTTAGTATTTTTGCAGCTTTCCGAATCAACTGATTGAGCTTTTAAAATTACACTTACTATTGCTTGATTGAGTGCATCAACAAATTGTTCATCAGAAAGTTTTAATAGCTCATCTGCTTTTGCTGGGGATGTTGACCAAACCAAAGAGCTGTGATGTTTATCTAGCTAAACATAAAATAGTTAGCTGAATGAATTATGGTAGTTATAAGGATATACCGGAAGTAAAGCAATTGGACCGGTAGGTATAAATCTTTGCCAAGCAACAACATTGTCGGTTTCCTAAAAAAATCTTGTTTAATATAGTATTTAAAGAAAAGTTTAAACTTACTTCAGATAGTTGAAGAGTTGCAACTATTCCTTTTTGATCATAATTCCACGAAATGTAATTAACGCCCATAGTAGTTCGAATCTTTGATTTTGCACCATCGCACCCCAACTATAAGTAACAAAATATACACTTTCTTTCAATTTTCTATAAATATTTTTCGTACGTTTGAAATTGTGCACATGTTTTAACACTTAACAATAGAATTTATTTATTATTTCACTTAAAAATAGAAAAGTTGTTAGTAGTGCTTAAGTTGTATTATTACTCGACAAACAATTTATAAGATCTTTGCATCTCTCGCAGAAACCATTGTGAAATTTCAAAAGTGGTATTTAAAAAAATGTTATATTTTGATTGAAAGTGAATATTTCAATTAGTGCAAAATACTTAAATGTACAAAAGTGTTAATTTTCAAAATTTAATTATAACTAATCTACACTAAAATTTGGTAAAGATCTCATTAATGTAAATAAAACGAAAAAATGCTTTTAAATTTGTTTATATTACAATAGTTTATATTTAAACTTTAATTTAGAATTTCTGGGCGTTTTTTCAGTAAATAAAACCAACGAGTTTATAAAATAATTTTCTAGTTTAAAAGCTTGTTAAACGGTTACTTGCTAATGTTTTTCCAATTAAACAGTCGTATTCACAAATTTTAATTTGTTGGAAACGTGCCAATCTTTTGTAATTTTTGATTTAATAACAAATTAATATTTGTTTGTGTACAATGGCGTTTAAAACTAATAAGCAACCAGTAAAAAATGTTACAATAAATAGTAAAGAAGCAATATTATTGCAATGTGAAGACACCGATAGTGAGATAAGTATATCGAGTGAAGAAGAAGTCGGTTCGGGTTCTGATACTGATCAAAGAATTCGTGCTAGGCCTATACAAGATATATGGGATACAAATGGAGTTTACAATTCGCTTATGGTAAGTAATAATTTTATAAGTAACTTGTACTAAAAAACTCCTTAGTCTTTGGAACAAGCCGATAAATTAATAGAAATAATTCACACTGGAAATTTTCATGAATTGTTCACTTCTGAAAAAACAAAAAGAACTGGTTTATTATTAGCAGCATGGATGGGAAACGAAGTAGCAGTTAAGTATTTCATACAAAGTGGAGCGAAAGTCAACATTGCTGATCCAGATGGAAGGTAACTCATGAATATTTCTGCATTGTTGTGTAATTTAAAAATGTTCAATTTAGAACTCCTCTTCATTTAGCTGCTTGCACGAGAAATTATCAGTGTGTTAAACTTCTCCTAGATGCTGGAGCACACGCGACGGTATGGGATTCCAAACACAGAGCAACGCCAATTCATTGCGCTGCTAGTAAAGGTGATTTGCCTTGTACAAAACTTTTAATCAGTCGAGGAGCAGATGTTAATGCCGGATTATCAACAAAAAGTCCCTTGCATTACGCAGTACAAAGTCTTGCTGCAGATTGCGTCAAGGAGCTTCTACACGCAGGAGCAATACCAAACACTCCACAGGTATTTCATAGCCTTATAAAAAAAGTTCAAATTGAACTGGTCATTAAGCTTGTATAATGGAATCATTAAAATGAAAAGAGCATAAACTGCGAAGCACCCACGCCTTGAACGAATTTTGATGACATTTTTTTTATTTAGTTCTAAATACCCTAAAGATCAAAGTTTATATTTTTTTAAAGTGTGCATTTGCCTCATCATCTTTTTAAACCACTTCTTGTGCATTCGATTTTCAAAATCATAAAAATCAGCTGAAAAAAAATGTTTATTTCATAGTTTTGGGTGCAAATTCTTACACGTTTGATAATTAGTAACTAAGCAACAAGTTATCGGTAAATTCTTTTTCCGAAAACGGAAATTCTTATTAACATTTACTTAACAGTGACTAATGAAGCACTTCTAAGCATCTCAAAAACTTCAAATTTGGTACCAATGTATATCATGTCCTCAAGATTTATAAAAAAAGTCTTCAAGTCGTGAAAACCCCCGGGGGACAGATCTTTAGAGTGTGTTCTACAACGACACCAAATTCTAAGTTCCTAGGATGATTAAAAGTGCTTGTGACTCAAAGTAACATCATCTTGGGAATTAGCTGAAAAATAATATTACTGAGAAGAACCAACTCCTTGATTAAATTTTAATGAAATCTTTTTTATTGAATTCTAAATACCTTAAAGATTAAAGTTTATACTGTAAAAAAAGTGTGCATTTGCCTCATCATCTTTTTAACCAATTCTTGTGATTTTGTTACTTTGAGTCACAAGCACTTTTAAGCATCCTAAGAACTTGAAATTTGGTGTCATTGTACTTTACATTCGGAGGATCCCTAGAAAGGTATTATTTCGTCTAAAAAGTAAGGGGAACGTCCCCCCTTCCCCTTCAATCGGCCCCCAGAGGGCTTTCAGGACTGAAAGACTTTTTTTATAAATCTCGAGGACATGATAATATATACATTGGTACCAAATTTGAAGTTTTTGAGATGCCTAGAAGTGCTTCATTAGTTACTGTTAAGTAAATGTTAATAAGAATTTCATCATGTCTTTCTGAAAATTTTTTCCGTAAACTTGTTGCTTAGTTACTATACTAATTATCAAACGTGTAAGCATTTGCACCCAAAATTAAGAAATACAAATCTTTTTCAGCTAATTTTTATGATTTTAAAAATTGAATTCACAAAAAGTGGTTTAAAAAGATGATGAGGCAAATGCACACTTCCTAACAATATAAACTTTGATCTTTAGGGTATTTAGAACTGAATACCAAAAATTCATCAAAATTCGTTTAAAGCGTGGGTTCTTCGCAGTAAAACCCTCGTTCACTCCACTAGTAACCATTTTTGTATTCTCATTACATTACCGATCCTAACCACTGTTACTGTTACAACCACCATAAAAATAAGATATTGTTATAGGTATACACTGAAGCTCCTCTACATGTAGCGGCAGCCTTAGGTTCACCGGAAATCGTAAACCTATTACTTAAATATGGAGCTGCTGTAAATGTTCGAAGTGGTTCAGAAAAAACAACAGCATTACATTTAGCAGCCGAAGATGGAAACGTAGAATCGACCCGTCTCCTGTTAGACGCTGGAGCCCAGTTAATGGCCACAAATACAAAAAAGCAAACTGCCCTACATTTGGCAACTTTATCTCAATCATCCGATACGTTATTGTTACTTTTAAATCACGGCGCAGATCCTAACGCAAGCGATATTGACGGTAGAACTCCATTACATGCTGCAATTGCAAAAGCGTCTCGTTGTGAATGTGTTCGTTTATTATTATCTAATGGTGCCAATGTAAACAAACCCGATAATTTTGGCTACACTTCGTTACATGTAGCAGCATTAAACGAATATTCCAACTACATAATGATGTTGATTAATTATGGGGGCGATGTAACTGCTCGTACAAATGGTGGAATTTCAGTATTAACATTTATAACGCGCAGAACACCTGACATAATTCCCAAATACATAGAAAAGTTCGATTCTAGTATTAAATTAAACGATCACGAATTAGGAGATGTGGATTGTGAACTAAAGTTAGATTTCCGAGTATTAGTACCATCGGCTAGAAAAGGCGAAACTGAACTACTTTTGAATTTTATTGAAGTTGGACATAGGCACATATTAAAACATCCTTTGTGCGAAACGTTTTTATTTTTAAAGTGGATAAGAATAAGAAAGTTCTTTTTATTTAGCCTATTCTATCACACTTTATTTGTGTTACTTTTCACAGGATATACAGTTGGAGTATTCTTACGAGACTGCCCATTTACTAGAACTTACGTGGATAATTGTTCAGTTCCGTTTTATGTACGTGTAATTGGATATAAATTAATATTTTTAAATATTTTAGTAATGGCTAAAGAAATTTTTCAAGTAGCGCATAATTGGTTAGCTTATATAAAACAATGGGAAAATTGGCTACAACTTTTAATAATAGTTTCCGTTTTTCTTTGTGTACTTCCATCGCACAGTATGGACATAAGAACTCACGTACAATCGTGGCAACACCATGTAGCTGCAATGGGAATATTTATTGCTTGGTTAGAGTTGATGATGATTGTTGGCAGATTTCCCATCTTTGGTTTATACGTACAAATGTTTACAACTGTATCGCTTAATTTTTCAAAGTTTCTTCTAGTGTATTCATTGCTATTAGTAGCATTTAGTCTTTGTTTTGGTGTATTATTTGCCAACTACCCGGCATTTCACAACCTTATATGGGGATTATTAAAAACTGTAATTATGATGTCAGGAGAATTAGAATTTGAAGATATGTTTTACTCTTCAGATGGTAACAAAGTATTATATCCGATAACAAGTCAAATTATGTTTTTTGCATTCGTTTTACTAGTAACTCTAATTTTAAGTAACCTAATGGTTGGATTAGCAGTTAGTGATATTCAAGGTTTGCAACAAAGTGCAGGACTAGATCGATTAGTTCGACAAGCGGAATTGGTTGCTCATTTAGAAAGCATGCTCTTTTCGAGGCTATTAAGTTGTGCACCCAAAAGACTTTTAAGATTTTTTTACAGGCACGCTTTACTACTAAAAACTCATAATCATTGGGCACTTTATGTAAGACCTAACGATCCTAGAGAAGAACGTATACCTAAGGACTTGATAAAAAGTATTTATGATCTGGTTACAGAGCATAAAGAAAAATTAAAAGCGAGATATAAAAAAAATCGTAATAAAAGTAAATATAAATTTGCAAATAGCAAACATCCTAAATTATCAAGATTAAATTCCAACATGAGCACAATTACATCGAGCTTTTCTAATGAATATAGCATTAGAGAAGAAGTAGAACTGTTACGAAAAGACTTTCAAGAATGGAATAAAATTATTTCAGAAAAAATTGAACAGATTTTAAAAGCTAAAGCTGTAGATGAAAATAGTATACATAACTAACATTGTAAGACTTTGTTCATTGAACAGTTCGGTCTTAAACTAATAATGTTCTCAAGATTTAAAAATACGTATACGAAAGAGTGCTTCTTTTAAACTACTTACTAATAAATCACAGTTGTAGCTATTTCCATTTTCCATTTCAATTTTTGTTTGGCTCTTTTCAGACTGTGGTAACACATATCCTTTAACTTTAGCTTCATTGATTACCGTAACGTTACTTAACTTTTTTAATTCTTCATCAATAGCTGCTAAGATAACACCATTCTCAACAATGTACGCAATGGTTTCAGATAAATCTGAATTGTTGAATGTAATCATAACATCAGAAATACCATCCCACACCTAAATAAACAGTTGTTACATTGATGTAAAATATATTATAATATTTATGTATTTGTATATGTATAAAATATTTTTCAATAATACCTGCATTTTCTTAACAATCCCGTAACGACCCTTTGCAATATGCTCCCATACTCCAATTTGCTCAAAGAGTGAAATTGTACTAGGACTTAATGCAAACACACGAACATCGTATTGTTCTTTAGACACCCATGGTTCCACTTTTTTACCTGCTTCTAACAGCAAAATCTTCTTTTCTGATAATTTTCGATTTTTACCTATAAAAATGGATAAATCAATGATCCTTTCATTTCTAAACCGTAACAACTACAATAAGTTTGTGACAAATGAGAAATAATTGTACTAAGAAAAAAATTGAGACTCTAACAATAACTTTATAGAGTATAATCAATCTCCAATGTTCTTATGCGTATGTATCTACCACAAACCTACGTAAGTTTTAATACTATAGTAACATGTATTTTAAGGTTTTTTGAATATTATATAATATATTTACCTAAAGTGCATGCTAAAGCAGTTCCAATCATTCCACCACCAGCAACAACGATATCATAATGATTCGCCGAAGCTGAACTATATCTTGCTGGTTCGTAACCATTTAAAACTTTTCCGAAAGTATATTTTTGAAAAATGCTAGCACCAGAACTTACTTTTCTAAATATTCTCAAGTGCGACATATTTTTAATTCTTCACAATAATTAATTCGTAACACAAATCTTACCCAAGGTCTCGAATAAATTCCAAGATAATTTTTCTTATTTTCAGAAATAAAAAAGTATTGACAAAACTAACGATTTATCTAAACATAATTAATATTTATATTATGTAATTAATTCACTATTTTTATAATTATAATACTATCAAATACATTACAAAAATAAGTGAGGTTATGTTTACATTTGTTTAAATTTTTAAACTTATGAAGACAGTGGCGTTCTCATAATTTCTTGATAAGGTTTTAATAATAAGCAATTAAACTTTGGAAAATGAAAAATAAACTATATTTTCTATTTCATTTCCGTAACTATTTTTACAAGTTACTAATAAATGAAAATTGGATTTTTTTAAAGCATTAATAAAAATATTTTGATTTGACCAAAAAAATCCCAATATTCCAATTTCAAAATTATTTATGTTTGATAGGTATTGATATTTGGTTAGTTTTAGATACTTTAGAGTAGATAAATCGTAATGATGTCTTATTAGTTACGCAGTTGGGCCATTTAAAACTATCATTGCCAAAATTGATATCTATTTATGGATGAAATCATTTCAAGATGCAAACTTTGAGTTCATAATACTTCGATTTATTTATTTCTGGATTTCTCTCAACAATTATTCAAAATTAAAAGTATTGATTAGACCATAAATGAATGGGTTGTCATGGAAACACCGAAGCGTAAACTTATTACATGCAAAAGAAATAGTAGTTGTACAATGTCCGATCATAACAGTGCAGTTTTTAACAATACATGTTTGAAAGTCCCAAGAAATCCAAATAGTCAACAACCATCGCCAATATACGAACAAAAATTTTTAAATCATATTCAAAATCAGGTTACTAAATTAAATTTAACCAATAACATGAGGACTTCTCCAGAATCTGAGAAAAACGTAATTAAATCCTTAGTGGAGTTTTATGATAGCATCCCAGAATATGATGATATGAATCACCTATCCAACAAAGATTTTTATAGAAAACTTCAAAATCTTAAGGACAAACAACAAACCTTTACAGATTACATTCAAAGAGAACAAGAGTGTGAAAATAAAACCAAAAATTGGATGGAAGATTACAAAAATCTTAGTATTAAAAATAATTTAAAAAACAATAATCGTAAAGACTTTAAACCAACAGCTAAACAATTTTGTTCCACCCCAACATTAAATAAATTAAGTTACAATAAACTAAAACAGTTGGATGATGTTGAATCACTTTTATCGTCAGATAAAGAAATTTGTATTAAACCACCCTCTAGAAGATCGGTACGGATTGAAAGTCCTAGCGATAAATCAGATTTTGAATTACAAACATCGACAAGAAAATCAAAATTCAACAGTTCTCCATCTTATTCCAAAAATTACGACAATTTAAATAATTTTCAAGATTTCGCTTGGGACGATTTAAGTGTTAACGATTTTCGTTCCGACTCTGAAAAAGAATCACCACTTAAGATTAGAAGCGTGCCAAATTCGCCTATGAAAAAGAATTTGGAAATTGGCTGGAAAGATGATGGTATTACAATCCCAAAGCCGTTTAAAATGACGGTTAGGGATGAAGAAAATAAAATTGTGGATGAGGTCTTATTAAATACTACTGAAAAGAAACCAGAGAAGAATGAAATGTTTCGTGCTAATCCAATTCCCATTGAGTCGAGAATTCCTTTATTTGAAAAAATAGTTGCCGATCAAGAGAAAAGGTAAAGGAAAATTTCTTTAGTTTTTCTTTTAAAATTTACTTTACAGAAGCCAAATTGTAAAACAGAGAAGTAAAGAGAATTTAAGAGCTCAAATGAGACCTTTTTCATTTACACGTCGTGAAGAAAGATGTCATGGCCTTACAAGTCGTTTGTGTAAATCATCTCCAAGTATTTTTTTAGATGATGAACCTATTAAGGTAAAACAGTTTAGAGCCAAACCTGTTCCTAAGGGGTTGTTTAGTAATTACATTTACCATAAAATGAATGAAGATGAATTTTACAGGTAAAAACAATCAGCACCAATTTCGCGTACTACTTTTGGTCTTAAATGTTTTAGAGCCCTTCAAAGAAAAATTCGTGCTGAAGAGATGATGAAATCGTCAGCTTTGCCTCCTTCGATGGCAAAACGAGAAAAATCTAATCCAAAATTTTTGATATGCCCACGATCTTATAAGGCTTTAGAAACTGATTTTGATTTAAATTCTACTCAATCGAACTCAACTTTAAATCGTAATCGTCGCGATAAAGAATTAGATGACTTGACTTGTAATTACATATCCGAACGATCTACTTCATCAAGATCAAGGCGTAAAAGTGCAAAAAAACGAGCGGAGAAACAAGTTTGTTGGACTTTCAAAGTTAGTAATTTTTGAATAATTTTTGAAATTTTAGTTGATCAATTGTTATGGAAGTTCTGTTAGTTCTTCAAGAGGTAGTAGAAATGCGAGCCATTATAAACCCACATCAGCTGCAGATTTACTCTCTGTAAATAAGTCGAACTTAGCAGCAGTTTTACGAATTCAATCAGCCAAGTAGAAATTGATATTTCAAACAAGAAGTTTAGCTAAATTGTTATTTTAGAAAGAAGATGCAGAGGGAGTTGTGTCAAAAATTGGAAGAAGCAAAAATTAAAGAAGAAGCGAGATGGAGAGAGAAGGTTTTAAGAAAACGTCCAGCTTGGCAAAAATTGGTTTATAGTCACGAAGAAGATTTGGCTATGCGTTTACAGTTGAGGCGTGACGAGGAGAGGTTACGTAATGAAGAACATAGGCATCGGATGGAGCTAATGTTTGGAAGAGTTAATCAAATGCCAATGTTGTTTGAAAGACAGTCACAGGTAATTTATTTCACTCTATAACCTTTTACTTTCGCAATGGCGTGTTCTTTCATGATTTGATAATGGATTAAAAGTTTTGTTACCATGGCAACACCAGGTAGATATTAAGCTGTAGTAAGGGTCTGTTCTATATTACACATTTATTCCCACGATTTGATTTTAGTCTCAGTATAAAGAGGTTTTAACAATAGCTCGAACCGGTTTATACTGAGACTAAAACCAAACTGCAAGGATAAATGTGTATTGTAAAATCTACACTTAAGTGTTGTAGTGCTTTATTACTGTTATTTTATTAGTGGGCATTAAGCATTAACTATAGTAACTTTATACTTTATTGGTGTTGGTACCAACACCAATTAAGTTTTCATGTTTTACATCCATCATCAAGTCGTAAGAGAGTATAAAACTGAATGGAAGGAATTAAATAAAAAATTTATATTAATTGATCTCGTTGCCTGACTATAACCAGGCACGTAACTA
The DNA here is from genome assembly GCA_963924605.1 of Malthinus seriepunctatus. Taxonomy (NCBI): domain Eukaryota; kingdom Metazoa; phylum Arthropoda; class Insecta; order Coleoptera; family Cantharidae; genus Malthinus; species Malthinus seriepunctatus. Next base: position 107,009,387 of record OZ004600.1, on the reverse strand, counting down.
CGAGAGGGCTAGGGTTGGTCTAGACCCACTTAAAATTTTGCTGGCCCACCTTTGTGCTCACCCTGATAAAATGACAATAATAAGCGAAAACTGAGATATTCACAATTCAGATATAATGTAATCTTAATTCCACTGATTCCACACAAAATATTTCATCTTTAAAAAGTTTTGTGGGCTACATATTATGTATTTGGTTCACCCAAAATCACCAGATTTTAGGAAACTCGTTACGTGCCTGGCTATGACCTACACCCCTTACTAAACAGACAGTTATCGGGATGCAACTGTGAAAAACTATTCTAAATTGATCATTCTAAAGGCCCGTCCACACACACAGGTTTGCGTTCCGGTTTGCCTGTGCAGGCAGCCTGCACAGATCACCTGAACGCTCCGTTTTGACCTGTGCAGGCCCTCTAAACGGTGTCCACACACTCCGGTTTACAGAAGGCCGGAGGCCAAACCGGAAGGCAGGCCTGTGTTTGTGAACGCAGGGGTGGATCTAGTTTTCTCGGGGCTCAGGGCTATTGAAGTTGAACTCTTTTTTTTCTAGATTAGAATCTTGAAATTGAGGTTTAAAATTAATTTTTGATTTATAATAATTAAATTTTTGTGGGTCTATTGACACTTAGGGGTCCAGGGTTTAAGCCCTATTAGTCCATATACATATATCTAATATATACTACATATCTAAGAACGGTCAACATTTTCCTGAACATTTTTTTTGCAAAAACGTTTAACTTTTCGTAATCTACGAGGGGTATCATTATATACGTGTATTTCAAAATCACCCTGTATAAATCCGCCCCTGTGTGTACGGAAGATATCACAAAGGCACATCTCGATTTTTCTATCTGGTTTTGAAATATTGGCCCAAGAGACCAAGGCACGCCCATGAAGGGCTAAAGTATTACTTTATCTACCACTGCGATTAAAGTGATACTTGCTCTGCCATTAAATTCGTTTATTTATAAATAAAACCTAAAACTGTTTAATTTTCAGAATAAGAGTTATCCCATTACAAAACAAGAATTAATCAATAAGCTTCAAGATGATTACTGTTTTAGCAAATACAACAACAGTTGTCATTCCAGTCCATTAACATTGAGTGATCTATCTGGAAAAACATTCATAAAAGAAAATGAAGCCCTCGATAAATTAATGAAAGAGAATAATGAAGAAAAATAAAATTTATACAACATGGTAATTTTTATAAAAATTTATGTGCAATACTTTTAAAATAAAAAATATGACTAGAATTTTTTAATTATCTTCATTTCACATTCTCTACAATCCAATCTAAATAATAATCAACTTTAGTATAAATTGTGGGAAATTCGTTGTTTCCGCATATTTGAGACGACGAAAATGAAACTATGCCAATTTGATAATTGCGTTTATCTCCAATAATACTTGTAAAATTAACCATTGGCCCTCCACTGTCTCCTTTACAGGAATCTTGATTTTTTACTCCATTCGCACAAATTTGCGACGATTTTATAGGTCTTATAGTTTTTGGTACCGAACTATTGCATCTGTTAGAATCCCAAATTTGAACATTCGCATACCTGAGTTTATTCGATCCAGCTATTTCAGCTGGAAAATAATTAAATTAAAAATGTATTTTTATGTTCATCACATAATGCATTTTAGGACGTTCAACAATGGAAGAAAATACGCAAATAGCAACAACCGAGGGGTTATCCACTCTCTGCAGTTAATGTACAAAAATTGAGCTGTCAACGGTAGTCATCTGCAGTTAATGGCAGCCATAGCATATGCAGTCATGGGCAGTCAACTGCCGTCAATGTACAAATTCAAAACAGTGGTTTTGGCAAAAATAGAACAATTTAAAAACCTATAATGCACTTGTAAATGAACTATCCAAAGTTGTGATAAAAGTACCAGAAGAGATTTTTCCCCAACCACTAATTATCGCTTTGTTATTAACAAGCTTTGAATACTCCAAAACATTATTAAATGGTAAACAAACTGGACTAATATATTCTACAAAAAAAAAAAAATTTTAGTTCATCAAAGAGCAAAATTGGTTACAAACTCACCTGAAAAAGTAACTTTATTTTTCATTTTAACTAGGGCAATATCATGTTCCAAAGTTACATTATTGTAATTTATGTGTGGAATGGTTTTAGCGACGAGAACGTCCACATGGGGTGCACCACAAACCTCAAGTTTACCTTTTCCAACACAATCTTTTTCTGTTTGCGTATCATACTCCCCCAGTCTGACTACATGTCTAAAATTTCAATTTCAATTATTTGATAACATTTCTTCTATTTGTTTTTACAAACTAAGACTTGGATCGATCGATATACAATGAGCAGCTGTTAGTACAAAATTTTGCGTTATTATCGAACCTCCACATAAAAATTGAATAAAATCGAGTTCTCGCACTAAAAAATAATCAGTTGTTATTATTCAAATAAACTTATTAAATCAACTAACATTTGTAACCAAGAAGTGCCATCCACGGAAATTCGCCCAAAGATGCCAAATCGCCTCCTGTAATTCTATCTCCTATAAAAGGGCCACCACAATCATCTGGAAAGGCGCTTCTTGAAAATACGATTTGCTCTATATTACAGCACACAGATGGTTCTGATTCTTCTTCATTACAAGGAAATGTTATATCGTTTGCAGTTTGGCATTCGCTTATAGGAACACATTGCAAATTTCCTTCGCACGTTACATTCGTTTCTTGAAGCTGAGAGTTACCTGTGGAAAAAATTGTAATTATTATTAAATTATATTTAAGTGCAAAAGTGGTGAATATAAACATTAAAAGATTGTTCCTCACATAGCTAAAACTGTGTTTAAATTTTTAGAGAAAGTAAGAGAAGCAGTTTTGGCAAAAGTGCAGCAGTTTCGGTTCGGTTTCAAAACTTTAATCAAGGGTTCAAACAGCAAAGCTGGAAATCAACCCTTATTCATTTGTATCATTTTCTTTAGTGTAAATGATCTTTAAAAAACTTGGATAATCGTTGGATTTGTTCTTCTCTAGGTTGACCAATGTGGCTTGACTAACACGACATATAAGCAACTTCCGAGGGGTTATCCACTCTCTGCAGTTAATGTAAAAAAACTGAGCAATCAACGGTAATTATGTGCAGTCAATGGCACTAAAAATGGCAGTGCATATGATATGGCATATTATGCAGTCATAGGCAGTCAACTGCATTCAGCGTACAAATTCAGAATAGTGGTTCACCCCTCGGCAACTACGCAAAAATCTTTTTTTCCTGCGCCTCTTTGGTTTCTATGAAACCTTGGCATTTAATTTTATAAGTAACCCACGTCAAAATCATCCTTCTGCCTCCTGTCTCCGTGCACCTTCAGCTTCAGAGATGTTTTCATGGGACTCTCTACGTCTCGTGTCAATGGTTTGTTAAGTACTTACTTTGTTTGGAACAGAATCCAAAAATTCCCTAGTATACTAGGGAGGTTTTAAACCTCTATGTAGAGGAGTTTTCAACAGAATTTCTTTCTGTAAGAGCTTATTTTTGTCTGTTTGCTTATTGAAGTTAAAATCGTGGCTATCTTAGGTATAAATTTCTACAGAATCTTAATTGAAAGTATAACCTTGGCATTCATTTACCTAGTAAATTTAATTTTTTATCACAGTAATTATATAATAGAATGAAGTTGGAAGCATTGGAAGTTTATATTATTTGATTTGTAACTTTTCGTTTTGTCTTAAAAAGAAACTAGGCCGATGTTGACTGCCAATAATGGACCGAGAAATTTTCAATACATTACGTATACGTATGCCCTTCTCTAAAATCAAATTTTGACTGTCCTCAGGGCTGGACTACCGAGAATTTCCCGGTGGCTCGTGATGTGACAATGAAAAAAATGTATTGAAAATTTTTTGGTAAATTGAGAAAATCAAAAATATCTGGACTATCATATTTTCCGGTGCTAATTTTTTTCCCAGTCCAGCCCTGACTGTACTTAAATATCCAATTGAACTATAAATGTAAATATCTAAAAATTCTTCTGTAACTTTAGGTACGTAACTATGTACTTAATAATTATACTAGCAAACAAAGTTAGATCAATATTTTTGTCGTTTAAAATCCTTCATAAAACTTGAAATTCCCCCACCATAAACGAAACACTATTAATTTTTTATTGCCAATTTTACTTTTTCGTAGATTCATCTATTTTGAAGAAAATTATATTTGAAAAAAAATTATTTATTCATTTCCTCCACTTTGTGAGACCTCTGGGCACAAAATGCAAAAATACTCAGAACACGTCTGTCTGTCTGTAGAGTTTCTTTCGAAATGTGTAAATTAACCTGAAATTTTCGAATTGCTATAACAGTCTGTTAGTTGAAAATAAAATATTAAAAAAAAATTTAATACTCTACTTCTTTTCAGAAGACTGAAAAACAAAGGGCTGAGGTGCTAGAGGCAAAAGTTTGACAAAAAACGTAAAACCAAATTTTTTTTCTTACATTAACGATTTTTGTGGGCGTATATCTCGAAAACTATAAGGAATAGAGAAAAAATAAATATATATAATCTTGTAGCAAATTTGATAAGCTTCCATTTAGATCAAAATAATTTTTTTCCAGGACCCACCGCATTCGAGCTATAAGCAAAAACCCCCAAAGCGGGACCTTTCCACTCCCCTCAGTCCTTTTCCCTTCTAGCTAGAATCGGGGACTTTGTATTATTACCTCCCAACTACTCCAAACACCACTGAATAAAGAAATAAATACTCCCTACTCTACCAGGAAAGATCCATTTAGCTAATATGGCTCGTAATGGTTTTCTAATATTCGTTTGCACCGCTTACAGATAAACTAACAGACAGTTTATGTGGCAGATAAGTTGTCAAAAACATTACACCTCTATCTTACTTTAGGATAAATCCAATAACTAAAGGATAAATTTTCTATACCTGCTACTTATGACCTTTTGCACCGATTTTAGTTTATGTGGCAAATAAATTATATTTTTACTTAACTTAACCGCCAGATAAACTATCTGTCAGTTAATCTGCGATTTCTGGCCAATTTCTCCAATAGAAATTGTTTCTTATACTCCCACTTATAAGGGAAGATCATGACAACCAATGATAATGTAAACTTGACGAAATGAATTAGTCATCCATAGTTTTCCAAAATGTTGTTTCCGTTGCATTTTCTCTTATAGACATATAGACAACGGTTGCTAACCATCGTTTCGGATCTTTATATTCTATTGGGCGTTTGTAACGCTTATAGACTATGGGTCTGTAACAGAAAACTCAGGGTATTTAGGCTTATCTTTTGGGAATAAGCTATTTGAGTGCCAGCGAGCACGAAAATATGGTTGGCTTTCAAAAGCACTGGCTTAAGGCCTCAGGATTGTTAATAATAAACTTCTAATTGGTGAGAAGGGCGGGAAACCCACCTGAGAGAGACGCTAAGTAAAATCTTACTTTTTATGTAAAAAGTAGTAACTTTGCCAGTGGGGAACCCAAATACCGTTTATGAGTTAAAAGTTTATGTTGCAAAAAGACGTTAATTTCAACCCAGCTCCCATGCTCTCAGAGCCATTGTAGAGAGGAGCTAATTTTTTTGTCGTTTCTTTTTATAAGAATAAAAAAATGTCAAAGTTGCATCCCGAATGCTGTCACCTTTCTTACTTTTTTCCTTCTTTAAGAATTTCGTTAAAGGATCCTGAGGCCTTAATTCAGTGCTTTTGGAAGCCAACCAGATTTTGGTGTTCGGTGGCACTCAAATAGCTTATTCCCATAAGATGAGCCTGAATACGATCACCCCGATTTTTCTGTTACAGGCCCATAGTCTATTACAGATAGTTTATCTGGCAGTTAAGTTGTCAAAAACCTTTGCACATTTAGTTACTGGTAGCATAACTCAAATAACTGACGAATACGTTTTCTATAAAAGTACCTGCTACTTATGGTCTTTTGCACCGATTTGAGTTTATGTGGCAAATAAATTATATTTTGACAACTTAACTGCCAGATAAACTATCTGTCAGTTAATATGTAAGCGGTGCAAACGCAAAAAAGAAAAAAAATCCACCCTCTTCCATGTCCTCTATAACCCCTTCATCGACGATCAAAATATAAGACTTGAATCCTAATAAATCTAATCAATTTTGGAAATCTTTTCAAAATTGCCTACTTTTACTTGCCCTCAGCTCTCATAATCTTAAGCACATTAGGCGACTATTTTGATCGTTGACATATGACCGCTGATCATATGCAGAACTAACTGAAGATCAAAATCCCCCTTCGCGTTATTGGTTCACATCATCGGGCATTTCGACAAATAATACCTACATCTTATTTATTTTTTCTAAAAACTGAAACGAACACTGAAATAGTCACAGAATCCGACAAAGGCGGATGTATTAAGCAACATTAATATTAAATAAATTCCGAGATAAATTCAATAAGTGAATATAAAATACTAAATTATCTTGACAGATAAAGGGTAAAACGTTTGACAATTTTTAATTGTGTTTCAAGGCAATTGCTATTTCTAATTTTGGAAATTTTCAAATTAAATTTATGGCGTTATGACGTTATAAAGCATCCAACATTAATTTTGGTTATTGCTTTAGATGTAGAATTTTTTGCTCAAAACTTTTATTTGAAGACTTTGTTTCTAAAATAAACGAGGAAGCAGGAAATTACCAAAGTTTGATTTTACATGTTAAATGACCGAGAGGTCCTGTCACCACCACTGAACTTCAGTGGTCACCACCCTTTATAGGTAAATTGGGTTACATCAACCTCATTTTATGTCTAGTATTGTATTTGTGGTTGATTTTGTGCCCTGTAATTTTAAGACACAAAAATATTTCAAAAAATATATTTTTTGTCCATTAATGGGTTATTAAGCAATTCAGATGGATCTCATGAGTTTTCCAAAATCAAACTTTTAGTTTGGACGTATGTCAAGCACTTTATACTGATTTATAAATAAAAGTAAGAATCGTGTGTAGTGTTGTAGAATTCAAATGAAAAATAAAATAAAACGCAATGTGAGAACCGGCTCTGTCTATACAAAACAGTAAAAACAAAAACTATAAAAATCTACGTTCATTAAATTTTTTCATTGCATTATTTTCTAATTAATTCTATATAATAAACTAATTAAATTACTTACAACCAGAACATGTGAGTTTTTTGATGAGATATTAACAATCAAAGACCACAGGTACTCAAAGAGCCCAAAAAAGCGATAACATAAAGGAAACTAAAAATTATATTGTTTACTACTGCAGTGTTTTAAATGGAAATTTGTTATCTTTCTAATTACTTAAATTATGAGTAATTATGGTTATGTAAGTAAAGTAGTAACTAATTCAATTTGACCACTTTATTACTTAAATCTGTTAAGAGTGTCATTAAGAAATTACTTACCTATTTGTAAAAGAAAAAATAACAAAACGAAAAACTTATATTTCTTATCCATTTTCACAATTATTCATGATCAACTCAACACCACAACAACCTCCGGCAAAGTTTCTTATAAATAATTTAATAGAATATAAGCTTCTTTTTTTAATTTATACAACGCGCACGCGCACAATTAAGTACTAATGGTCTTGATTTAAATTAAAATTTTATTAATTGTGATTCACTAATTAATATTGGGAAATCTTTGAATTAATTTAGTTTGTTTAAATAAAAAGGTCAAGAAAGAACAAATTTCGTTATGAATTATTTAAAAGAATTTATTTATTCTTGAATTTTATTATTTTAAAAATATAAGCGTATATTAATTAGTAATTAATTACTTCATCTTCAACCTTACGGCTTGATTGTGTCAAGTATCCAATTGACGTAATAATCAACCCTCGTGTTGATACTCGGGTATCCTTTACGTCCACAATCTCTAGGACCAACCGAAACAATTCCAAATTGAATAAAACGCACATCGTCGTTTAAATAATAAGCACTTTGTATAGGACCACCACTATCACCATAACACGAGTCTGAACTATTTAAACCTCCAGTACATAAATGCTGTGTTCTTATTGAAATTGACTGTTTTTTGTATATCATCCCACAAGTTTCTCGAGGTATCACAGGAGCTGCAGCTTTCAATAACACATTACTATTTGTACCATTTTCCGTAACCCCCCAACCAGTTACTATTAAATTTTTGTTCAGAAATTCCAAATTCATTAAAGAAATTTTTGTAGGAAGACAAATCGGTTTTGCATTTTCCACACTTAGATCTAAAGGTGTTGATAAACGTAAAAGACCAATGTCGTTCGAATGTTTTGAAATGTCGAAGTTTGGATGGGGAATGACTTCTTCAATTTTGAGATCTTGTACAGGAGGAGCGCAACTGAGTTTTCTATCTTCGCCCATTGCACAATCTAGTTCTGTTCGCACGTTATGTTCGCCGACACGTATTCCAACTCTTCAAAAACATTTTATTTAAAATAAGTTTGTTGAATTGCAAAAATGTACTTACAAAGTTTGTTGGTTGGAAATGCAATGTGCGGCTGTTAAAATATACCTTTCGTTGATTATGGTTCCTCCGCATCGAAACATGTAACCGCTTCCTGAAAAAAAATAAATTATCTTTCGTTATAAGAAGTGATGGTTGCTATATTTACTAGTTTGATAAGATAATAAGGCCATCCATGGAAATTCGTAAAGTGTCGCTCTTTTACCATAAAAAATTTTATTTTGAGCATCCGCTGCTCCACAATCCGTTGGTAAAAGCTTTAAGTTTTTGTGGTTTTCAGGCGCATCTAAAGGTAATGGAGTCGTCCCTTTTTCTTCCTCATCGCTTCTGAACTTAGTTATTAAAACATTATTTTTAGGGCAGCACATTTTAATGGTATTTTTGGACACTCCACATCGGTAATACTTTAACATGTTAATTTCAGTTACAGTAAGTCTTGATTTCTTTAGTATAAAATTTATTATTGGCGGGCATTCTGTGATTAAAACGCATCGTCCTATCCCTCTGTTGGGGGTTCTACAACCATCGTCATCTATTGCCCATTCTAAAATGCACAAAGCGTGTAAGCTTTTGTATTGGACTTTTTCTTATTTATAAAATTAATTAGAATTAGTTACTTACGTGAAGAAATTGTTAAAGAGATGGTGAGATGAAACAACAACAAGAGTAGTGTTTGATAGGCACACATTGCTACTACCACCATTGAGGTTTTACGACAGATTTATAAACCAATTAGATTAATACGTCATCATTTTGGATTTCTTTGTATTTTTTGTAATTTTCCGCACAGATTTTATCGGAAGTGGGTTGGAACTTTAGGAGTTACCGGATCTCTTTTTTCGCTAATTGATACTTGTTTATGAGTTCTTGCAGAAACATAACTTGAATAAGGTACAGGAACGTTTGAATTATATTGTTATTGTTAAAAATATTTTGTAATGTTTTTATAAAAATAATTATGTGGTTAAATACTATAAATATAAATTAATTTATAAACAAGTTTTACGAGTTAATTTCAACAATTTTACTATATTTAGGTACCTTTTATGCGTCAACACATCATTATCACAGGAATTTCCTGACTTCCTCAAAAGTTTCTGATTATCTTTGGTTTTGGTTATACTTATGTCAGAAGTTTCAAGAAATTAAATTGTTTGTGATGAACGTCCGAGTTTTTAAACATTTTAAGTGCACTACTACTAAGACAGCTTCAGAAATCATTTTTTAAGTTCATCATCCTTCAGTTCATGGACTTGAATATTTAATACTGTACTTAACAACAAACATTAATTTTTTAAATTATAATGGTGTTCCAGCAATTTAAACTTTTTTATCAAGTCTTATTACTATAAATTAATAAAAATAATGTAGGACAGTTTATTGTGCATGGTTGCATTTTGCAAAAAGGTACGTTAACATTTGGTTCTCATAACATTTTTATGTTCTGTGTGGTTGTGGTGATAATCAAAAACCGTGACATGTTGTTCCTTTTTCGAACAAAATTGAATCATTAATGCTTTAAATAACTAATTAAATAATAAAGAATTTATTTAAAAAAACATACCGACGAGGCCAACCTGAAAATCAAAACATATGATGTTTTGTTACAAAAAATTCTGTTTTTAGGTACCTAAACATGATCGAAAATATAGATGGGTTAAAAGTCCAATTTAAATTTCCACAGAAACTTAGTCAAAATCCAACATTTACGGAAGCTATTAGGTAATAGGTAGAGTTCATACAAGTACGAAAGATGCCAGCTGTCAAAATTGGCAGATACGAATTTTAACAATTCCGGCGCATACAGGTCATTTTCCAATCAAACTAAGCAGTAGAAGTTTTCGTGCTTTGTAGTCGAATTAGTTCTTTAGTTTTAAAACTCTTTCATACGCCACTGACAGATATTACAGAGCCAGCATGAAGGAGATGACGTCACGAGGTGTACTCTTTCGTACCTGTATGAACTCTACCTACCTCAGGATCTGCCTAAGGAGGTGAGTTAGTCTGGTCACGTCACGGCCAGAGATGTTTGCAAAAATAAGCGCCTATTCGATAATGAAGAAGCAGTGACGTAGGTATTCAATTATAGCCCAATCAAATTATACTTCACTTCGGAAAAAATAGTATCAAGCTGAATTTTTGCATACGTCTTTTTGAGACCGTTAAAACAACATGTGAAAAGTCCCCATCGATATCATGTGAGCGTCAATAGTTATTCGAGGTCAAAAGTCACTTTTTTAGAGATCTTTTGAGTATGATCTACCGGATCTACCATGGTAGCAAATTTCTTAGGATTTGGTTGGTACCATATTGACAGATAGTATATTTTGTTACCCATGACTTTAAAACCGAGTGCCTATGACCTAGAACCTATGTTATCTTGAAAAGCGTACATGACATTTAATGGCGCTGCAATCGAGGTGTGGTATTATAATGTTGTGTTAACGGCACCAATCACAAAACAGCAATACATTTTCTGGCAGTGCTTTGATGTACAAATCAAGTGAGGTTATATTTTTCTATCAAAAGTTAATTATAACGACATTTAGATCGACACCTCTTATTGCAACAATCAAAAGGGGTAAGAACATTAGGTCTGTTCGTTTGTATTGCACTAATTTAGTCCAACTTGCTCCAACTCACTGCAACTTACTCCTACTCTTGACGAGGTGTAGGAAATGTAGAAACGAATACGGTTCCGAGCAACCAGTGCAAGATAAAAGAACAGACTTTGTATTTTCTATTCCTCCTCAACAGCAGGAGTAAGTTGGAGCAAGTTGGACTAAGTTAGTGCAAGACAAACGAACATACCTAATATGAAAATCATCAAGTGAAGCTTGATTCTGTCGTCTGAGTTGATCGTTCGTACTTGACAGCACTAGACAGTGTCAAATTATGAACAATCAACCAAGACGACGCTTGATTCATTTAGATTTTTTGACAAATGTCACAGTCATGGCTAACCGTATAAACGTTTCACTTAAACACAAATATTCTTAAAAGAAGCTGTGCTTCTGTAAATCATGGCAGAAGGTTTCTTCATTTACACTCTATGTATCTATCTAAAACGAAAAAATTGTTTGGGCGTTCTTCCCAAATGATATCGAAAAGAGAATGTCAGAAATAACTCAGTCGAGGGGTCGAGTCAGTAGTACCTACTATACACTTTTCACCGACAAGATGCAGCTAAACCACTCCCAAAAAAGAGCGCGATATTCAAATAGGAATTTTCTATTGGTTGAATTTTGACAATCTGGTTTACAACACTCACACAAGAATTGACATGTATAGTCTTAATCAAACTAGCTTTTAGTTCGAGTTGAGTTAAGAAACGTCAGGTATACGTCGTTGATAATTATATTTTAATTTTACAGCCGACGTTTTTTAGAGCATGATATCTTCTTTCAAATGCTACTACTAAACTGAAATAAATATATCTGACTACTTCATTTTTTGATTCATAACAAAATTTCCACCCAAAAGCTAATGTGATTAGAACTATATCAACCTTATTCGACAGAAATTTGTAAGGAGTGGCTTAGCTGCTATCTCGTCGGTGAACAATGTCTATCAGATTTTTCTTTCATATAATTGTGAAAAGAGAGTTTTGAGCACGTGAACATGATTTTATAAAGGTTTCTATTAAAATAGGAATTAATTTGTTTCACTGCAGAAACAATAAACAGGATACTCTTAAAATAGGATGTACGAATTATCAAAAGTAGATTCATCATTTACATCCTTCAACGCCAAATTCAAAACCGAATCACCCATTTGTCTATAAATAAAATTCATGACTAGGACTGTTATCGGAAAAAACGTATCCTTAACCATACAAGCGGCATTTCATATAACATTTTGGTAACCGATGTTTTCCCAGTATTTCAACCCTGCTGAATACGAAAATTGCGGTTACCAAAGCGAAATCTTAACAGGAAGCGTGATATTCAATATGACACCCAAGATGTCAGCTTTGTTATTTTTGATGGAATCATTATGGACAATTAAGACAAATATTTTTATTGGTTCGGATAGATAATTTTATACTCTACAATTTTTATTAGAAGTATAACTATCTTCAGATCACTCCTTAAGGAGCTACAGTCGGAAGAAGCACCGTGAAATTGGAACAAAATCCCAGTATTGAAATGCTAGAGGATTTTCATATAACATTTTGGTAACCGATGTTTTCCCAATATTTCGACCCCCCTGAATCCAAAAATTGCGGTTACCCACAGTGAAATTTAAACCGGAAGCGCGATATTCAAGATGGCGACTAGGTTGTCTGCTTTATTAATTAAGATTTACTTGGATGGAAGAATTATTATTGAAACTTGGACAACTGTTTTGATTGAATTAGATATACAAGGTTCTCTACAATTATTATTAAATGTAAAAGTACCGTAAGATTCCTTATTAAGGAGCGAAAGCCAACTAAAGACATCGTGTGCGTAAAAATCGTCGTAATATACATGTTTGCTCTTTTTATTTATTTTGATGGATTAATTATTATGGCAATTAAGACAAATATTTTTGTTAGCTCGGATAGATAATTTTATGGTCTACAAAAAATTACAGTAAAATCACTCTTTAAGGGTCCAGAGAGTCGGGAGAAGCACCGTGTGTTGTCAAAACAGAAGACGCAATATCCTCTTTATGATCGACTTTTATGGACTTGATTTGCTCTGATCATGTTTTAACAGATACATTCTAGCTGGATACTGGGAAAGCTACCTCGCTGAACTCACCAAGATGCTTCCATATACTGCTTTATGTATTAAGACGGTTTATACAACACTGGTGCTTTTATCGACTCTAGCTCTTTTAGGAGTGATCTGAAGATAATTTTACTTCTAATAAAAATTGTAGGGTATAAAATTATCTATCCCAACCAATGACAATATTTGTCCTAATTGTTCATAAATATTTTATCAAAAATAACAAAGCAGACATCTTGGGCGTCATCTTGAATATCACGATCCCGATTAAGATTTTGCTTTGGTAACCGCAATTTTCGTATTCAGTAGGGTTGAAATATTGGGAAAATATCGGTTACCAAAATGTTATGAAATGCCGCTTGCATAAAATACTTTAACTTTTGCGCCTAGTCTATGAGGTAAATCAACAGCTATAAATATGGATTTACATAAAAATTTAAGCAGTTCTCAATTTTTCTTAGTAAAAATCTAAAATTAGAAAATAATTGCAGAGTAGATATTGTAAAAAAATACAAAGCATAAATTTGTGAATTAAGTTATTTTTTTAATGCTTGACAGAATATCACAAAAAGTACAGTTAGTTAAAAGGCAGTACTTTGTATTTCATTGTTTCATATAAATACTTAAACATGTATAACAATAACGTATAAATTTATACATAAACTTTTGATACTTTTTTTGTAGAATTACGTTAAAAATAATCTCCAATAGAAAATTTCCAATTCTTCAAAAAAATAAAACTTCTCTGGTAAAAAAAATCAAAGCTAACCTAAAGCTAGTATATGTATTAAGGCAACATCTTTGACTTCAATTCTACAACCAAAAACTTATTTTATTAACTATGGTTTAAGGTTATCCAAAATCCATTTGATGTGACTGCCAACTTTTGTATACAATCCTGGAAAATCTGTAGCGCATGGACGAGGACCGATAGAAACAACCCCATATTGATAGACACGAGGAGGACCGGGAGGACCAACTTCACCAGCAAAATTAGCTCCTTGTAGAGGTCCGCCACTATCGCCATTACAAGAATCGGTTCCATTCGAATCACCCGCACAAAATTGGCGAGGACCTACTTCGATATGTCTCGTCGAATATTTACTATAACATTCATCTTGTGTTACTACTGGAATTTTAGCCTGGAGCAAATCATCACTATGGTCGTCTGTTTCTGTGGTTCCGAAGCCAATTACTGTCAACTTTTTTCCAACTAAATTGGTTTGTATTATACTAGGAGTAGTGGGCAGACAAATAGGTTGAACGTTATCTGAAAATTTAAAAATTAATTTTAATATCATTTTAGAGATTCGAGAAATCGAATCGAATCGTATTTTGCAGATTAAAAAGAATTAAATAAATCGCAGACTTGTTCTAGTAATCGTTAGGAACAAAAGGTTCTCCAAGATTGATGTATGAGCCATGGACGTTACGTCCATAGTCAGAATTATTGTATATTACGCTAGAAAAGGTTCTATAGGACTGAAAAAGCTTACAGACATAAAGAAGAGCTATCTGGAATAAAATAATATCTTATGATGAGATGATGAGATTTTAAAATCGAAGGTCGGGACATTTACATCTGTTATTTTAGGAGAAAGAAAGATTCATTTCTATCCAAAAAATTAATCTCGAAAAAATTTTCATCATCAAACTGATGACCACGATCTCTGTGACTATGAATCTCAGTGTCATAGGGGGTTAACATTAACATCATACTTTTGTAATTTCCTGCTTCCCTAATTACTTTAACTAAAAAAGCTACAAATGAAAATTTAGCTTCCAAATCAATAAAAAAAATAATTTAAGATTGATTAATCACTATTTTAGGATAACTTTCAGCACGTGCATATCTAATCTCTTTCGTTAAGAAGCCCACAAATTTCATTTTATTTATTGATTTAGATGCAGAATTTTATGCTCTACAAATTTTATTTGAAGACTTTTTACGTAAAATAACTGAGGAAGCAGTAAATTACGAAAGTACGATTCTATTATGGTAAATCCCTATGATTGATTGATAACCATATGACCACCACTCAATCTAAACATTTCTTGTGTTTATGGACCCGTCCATAAACACAGACTTGTCTTCCGGTTTGGCCTGTGTAGGCCGCCTGTACAGGCCAAACTGGAGCTTGTGGAAACCGTTTAGGCGACCTGCACACGCACAGGCCATAACGTACAGGTGGCTGAGGCCACCTGAACCAGAAGGCCAACCTCTGTGTGTGGACGGGTCTTAAGCCTTTTCGACCAGTTTACTCACCGGCAAGTTTAACTGGCGCTGAAAGACGAATCAAAGCAATGTCGTTTGCAGTTTTAGGTGTATTGAAATTGGGATGCGATATGGTTTCTTCTGTTCGAATATCTTGATATGGAGAAGCACATGTAGTAACACCGTCTTCATCTTCTTCGCAGTCACGTTCAGAACGAATGTTGTGTTCGCCAACACGAACCCCCAACCTGAAAATTGTAAAAAAATATAATCCTAACGTCTTCTTGTATTGGGCTCCAAACTTACAACATATTATTAATACAATGTGCGGCTGTTAAAATATATCTTTCGTTAATAATTGAGCCTCCACACATAAAATTTGGCCCTTTTCCTAAAACAAATTAAGCTGTAACTTGTGTAAAACTTTAGTGGTAGTTAATAACTCACTTGTTTGGTAAGATAAGAGTGCCATCCAAGGATATTCAAATATACCCGTCTTTTGCCCATTAAAAATTCTATAAGTGTTATTAGCTACTCCACAATTTGTTGGTAAAAGTTTGAAATTTTCGTGATTAGAAACGTCAATTACTGGTTCATCTGCAGATACTCCACGATTGACATTTTCAGATGGTGGTATTACAATAGGACTACTTGGGCAACAAACTTTAGCAGCTGACCCATTCAATTCACATTGATATTGTACTAATCTTGATCTTTGATACGGTGTTGGATTTGGCGACTTACTTAAAAATTGAATTATTGGTTGACAACTTGAAATTAAAACACAATTTCCATCTTTATTATCTGGAGTTCTACAACGGCCTCTGTTTTCTAAAAATATAACTTTTTGTTAGATTTTATAAAAGTTTGAAACTTTTGCTGTTTAACAAAATTTCAAAAAATAAATTATTTGGTATAGGGAAAATAAAGCTAAATTGCAGCAAATGAACGACTGTATTTTCGAAATAAATTTTCTTTTTAGTTTATACGAAATAAAAATTTCGAATTATGAATTTTAATAATTTACCGAACAGTAAAAGAAGTTGAAATGCTACTAAGATTATTGTCCTTCGAGAAACGAGTTTTTGATTCTACATTTTTATTTTAAGACAATATTATAGGAGAATTAATTAATTTAAAATTGAGGTTAACTGCAATATAATAATTAATGGAATAAAATTAAAAATAATAATTTTATTAAATTAACTTACGTGCTTGAATTAAACTTATTGTAGAACAAATCACTAATAAAATTAACTTCATATTCACACAGTTCGTCCGCACCATTGTCTACTTTAATATGTTTGTTATAAATAAAAATGTTCTTAAATACTGAGGAGTTTATATTTATGTAAAATCCAGTAGCATCGACTTTTTATATTTTATGTTTCCTCCAAACTATCTATAAGGCTCGGAATATACTACTAATTGGTTTTTCCTGAATTGTCAGTAGTTATATCAAATTGTATATAATTACATATAAAATACCTGCACTAATATTTTGACACCCACTTTGTTAGAATTATTAACATTAATTAGCAACAAATCAAGTTGGCAACATTTATTAGATAATATTAAACGATTTTTCCAAATATTTTGGATTTTTTTGGATTAACTTATAAAGTTAATTTAACTTTAGATTAACTTAACTTATAAAGGATTAATTATTTTTGCTCAAAAAATTTTATTTGTAGAAGCGAATTTAGGATTTTATTAACAAGAAATTGAAAAATTCCAACACCTACAGAAGAAAACGATTTTTTTAAGTAATTCCCACATTGTAATTATAATTGTTTCCTATATAAAAATTTTGACCACAGGATTACACAATGCTGGATAACCATTTACGATTTGATACAATAAATCAATCATTTTTAACAAATTTTCAAAGGTCAAAGTTTATAAATGCAAATTTTATAGTTGAACTTGATAAACTCCAAAAGTCATAAATGGTTTATCTGCAATAACAAGAACAGTAGAAAATATTTTTGATTGGGTATAGATATAGGCAATAGTTATAAATCTTGTAAGGTTGGTTTTCTAACTCTAACTTTTAGGAATAGCCTTATCTTTTGTTTATGAATGATATTTCAAGACATTACATTTAACACTAAATTGCTATGAAGACTTCTGAAAACTTAATAAATTAGTTATTGGAAGTGATCAACGCTAAATACATGGTTAATGATCAGTGGCGTAACTAAGAACTTGGCGGCCTCCGATTCCGAGTGGGGCCCTCCCCCCATAAATTTTTTGACATTAACAACAATAAAAATTTATTTGAAAATTTTATAGAGTTTCAACTTAAAATAATAATAAAACTAATTAGTGGAAAAAACGACCTAAAGTACACATTGATTGGCGAAAATAAAATTTTTCAGTTTTTTTTAGCAAATACCTATTCAAAGGCGAAAGTTTAGAAAATACATTTTTTGATTTTCATCACTATCGCATTAAATGACAACCCTTACAAGTTTTGATTGTCTATGCACTTTTTGGTCGTTAGGTTTCACCTGAGAATATCAACTTAGGTAAATCGATTCTACATTAGGTATTTATTTTTATATAAAAATTCAAATAATTTAGGGTTCATTTCTAATGAAGTCTAATGTGACTATTTCTAAAACTTTTACAGCCGACAGACTTTTAGCTTTGCGTATTGTCGAAACACCTGTGTAACTTTACAAGGGAAGAAAAGTATTTACCTATTTCTTTCTTAACCGTAGAATACTAATCTGTTTTTAACACACGTTAATACTATAATGTATCGTAAATTTTACGACTTTTCAAAAAAGCGGGTGTAACTTACTCAATTTTATTTTGATATTTATAAAAAAAATAAATTATACTCTTTACTATTTTAGTGATACATTTCACTCATTAGTTCGTGAAAAAATACATATCATCTATACAAGTTCTGTAGTATTTCCCACGGTATTCTCAACAAATTGGGTGATTGCAGTGGGAGCAGTACATGGAAGACATAGGCCTTAGTCGACTAGGGCAGTAAAAACAAATTGTGCATTTATCCTCTACTTAATTCTTCTTAATACTTAGCAAATTCATTCATTACTTAATTCAATTACTTAGCAAATTATTAAGGCAAATTCTTAATACTTAGCCTATGCTCTATCTAAGTCTGGCAAGCTCATGACTTCGATCTATCACAAATTGAAAAGAATTTTTATGTTTTTTGACTTTTTTGTAGCAGTACAGGACAAAAGAATTGCTACTTGACCATTGACCATTCCATAAAAAATACCAAGTGGCAACCTATTTTTGACTTCATATACCAAAACACTATACGTAAATAGTACGTTAATACTAATGTATCGTAAATTTTACGACGCTCACTTCAAAACACTTGTAACACGATATAATTTTAAACATATAAACACACTGCCCTTTAGTATTGGACTAATTAGGAAGGTATTGAAAATCCCAGTGTGCAAAAATTAACGGAACATTACAAAAACCTGATAAGAAAATCGAGCGTCGTAAAATTTACGATACATTAGTATTCTAGGGTTAAATTCTCAAATACATAATCACAAAAACAGACATTTTTAAAGTGCCTCTTTAAGCTAGCCTTGCACCACAGCTTCTAGAAGCTAGCTTCTATTTTTAAGTCAATAGAAACCTAGCATTTCTATTTATCTGCTATAGGTAACTGAAGCACTCGAGTACCCCTCCTGGCGGCGAAATTTTCAACTACCTATAATGAGCTGTTTGGGAAAATTAATAAACAATAACATCAGTGTTATACTCGCATAAAATCACCATTAAACCGCTAAGAGCACGTTGGGTAGCAAACAGCTCATTTCCAGAATCAGCTGATCGTGCTTTAAGAGCGCCCTCATCGGTAACTTCAATTCCCTACTGATTTGAAAAAAAGAAGCTGGCTTCTAGAAGTTGTTATGAAAGACTAGCTTTATGGTACAAACTATGGAACTTTTCGGGGGCCCCTTTTATTCGGGGACCCTCCTGCAACGCGGGCCCTGCGGGCCCGTTATTTACGCCACTGTTAATGATAAATAACAACATTCCAAGGGACCAAGACTGTATCAAGCATCAATAATAATTGTAACTGTAATTGTAGGTATTAATTGAGATAAAAAATTAAGCCAGCTTATAATGGTTTGAAGGTCCTTCAAAATTCATCAATATTAGGAAGTTGGCTGCTGGAGACGGTAGATAATAAAAAAGTTCAATTAATTGGACCTAATATTTGGCGATGACTGACAAATAGGTACATCCCAAGTATTTTAGTTAATTATTTTAGCAAAAAATCCCACAAAGTCCCCTTTATTGTTTGTGGTGAGCGTATTTTTCTAGTTTTGTTGATAGATCAACCAAAAGCACAAGAGTACTTCCTCTAATTTAGCTCTAATAAAATAAGAATTTTTCATTAAAATCAATTTAGAGCAAATATTTTCGGCCTTCCTTTGTAGTAAAAAGAAAAAAAGCTAGCAATATTATAAAATTTGCTGTATAATATCAAAAAGCTCGCCGTGTTAAGGAGGGTTCCTATTATCGTAATTTGCAGAAAGTTAAATACAATCTAAAAAGAACTAAATTCCTACATATTTTGCTGGAGTTTGTCTGCGTGCGTGAGTCAGTACAAGAAGTTCACAAATACAGCATAAAACTGGGAAAATGCACCTGGTTGTATAGTCTGAAAATACATATAAGAACCCAACTTCTATAAGTCAACAGCTGCACATCAGCTTATGTCAATACACAATAACCAACCCTATCGTAAATCATACACCATCACCTATTGACGAAAAGACGAAAATACATAAAAATAAAGAATAATGAATATTTTAGTCTACCTACCAACGTACCAACCTACCTGCTTCAGGTCAGTATCTAGAAAAGTACTTAACTGGACAATCGCCTCAGTACAATGGGTGATGGTGTATGATTTACGATAGGGTTGGTTATTGTGAATTGACGGGAGCTGATGAGTAACTGTTGACTTATAGAAGTCGGGTTCTTATATGTATTTTCAGACTATACTGTTTTTTTATTAACTTTACTAGTATGCTACACAGGGTCGGACCAGCCTCATTTGGTTCCAACAATTGTAATTTGGCTCCACACCTCCCATTACGCCATCATATTTTATTATAATTTTAATTTAAAAAAAAATCAAAGAACCAAAACATTCTTAAAAAACCGATTTTAATCAAAAAGTGATCTTTTTTGTGTAAAAAAATTCAATCAAAACGTATTTTCCAAATTATATTGTTTTTTATAAATAGGAAAATATTGTTTCATTGTTTATAGAAAATATTGTTCTTCCCAAATTAAAAAAAATGTTTTAGTTTGAAGCTTGGCCCCCAAAAGCCCCCAAAAGTTTGGCCCCGTCGGCAGTTGCCGATCTGTCGACCTGTTCAGTCCGACCCTGATGCTACAATTTTATGTGTACATAAGTACATAAGTGTTGATACACTGTGGTAGAGGTGTAGAGAATAAAATAATAATTGTTAATATAAGTGTAGCTGCACATTATTTCTAATACAGTATTTGAAATACTGTATTTAAAATACAATTGTAATATACAATAAAAGTATTTTGTAGTTTATACAATACATAAAATCCAGTGTTTTGTATTTTTTAATTTTGAGAGTGTCAAAATTTCAAATTTAATTCAAATTTTACAGCTATCTTCATTCAAGGAGACGAGATAGTGAATGTAAACAAACAACCCGCGTGTTGTGCACGTGAACACTTCTATTTAGCGCTGTGATTGGCTCTAACGTATAAACTTATTTTAAGCTTGTTGCATGGTTACCTAACTGCGTTGATGCGGATAACCAGGATAACTCATATTATAGTGGCAATTAGAGCTGGGACGATTACAGGAAAAATGTAATCGATTATAAATAAATAAATTATTGAGACAACTTTAACTAAAGGAGCTTTTAGGGAATTATTATGAAACCGGCTGTTATTAATAATTTTTGAAAAATTTACACCGTATTTAATTTAAGTTTACGTAAAACCGCGCTCGTGAGAACTTGCACGTGCACGTGAACATCGCAAGCAACACTATCTCGTCTCCTTGAATTTGGTATAGATGTAATTTTCCGTGCTTTTTTTTATACAATACAGTACATATTGCTACCAATGACAGAAGGTCGTATGTAACAATTTTATATAAACTGAGTTTTAATAATTTTTGGAAAGACGCCCTTCTTGTGTTCATTCTGACAGAACGTCGTAAGTGAAAAAATAATATTAAAGGTACCTACTTTCCATTTAAAACCATCGAAAATGTTTCACCCTGTACATACATAATGTACAAAATTCTAAGACAAAAAAGTTATAACTTATTTTCACATTATTTAAATCTCTTTTTTTAAAACTTTTTGGCGAAAATCCATCACGATTTTACCCACCAACACTAGAGCTTGTATATTGTTCTAAAACACAAAGGGAACTCGTGAAGACTCGATTAAAGGCATTTTTTTCTAAATGATATATTTTAAATTCATACGTTTACTCCAAGTCCTTGACACAAGACAAACTTTTAGCAAATACAAATTTTAAAGTTCAGCTGTCATTTAAATTGAAAAAATAATCAGTAATCATCATTATGGGTCCATATTTTATTTAAAATAATCAGTAATCGTCATTATGATTCCATATTATCTAAAATCCAAGTTATGTAACTGCCAACTTTAGTGTATATTCCAGGATATTCAATGTTAGCACAAGGACGTGGACCAATTGACACTACACCATATTGATAAACTCGAGCAGGACCTTCAATATTTCCAATAAAATTAGGACCTTGTAACGGTCCTCCACTATCTCCATTACAAGAATCGGATCCCATCGAATCTCCTGCACATACCTGACTATCGCTTACGTCAATATTTTGCCTTTTATATTGAGTTTTGCATTCATCTTCTGGCCTTACAATAATTTTCGCCAGTAATAAAACATTACTCGAAGAAGCTACAAAAAAAATTAAATAAAAGTTAAAATTAAATTTTAAATTATTAACCATTTTCAGTTGTTCCAAATCCTGTCACAGTTAGTTTTTTTCCAACTAAGTTAGTGTTAATGAGTTCACTTGTAATTGGAAGACAAACAGGCCTTACATTTTCTAAAACAAATAATTCACATTTAGGCAAAAATAATTCTATAATTTTAGAGTTTCTTCTTTCAAATAATTACCACTAATTGTCATTGGAGTTGATAAACGAATTAAAGCAATATCGTATCCAGTAAGTGGAGATACATAATTTGGATGTATAATAGTTTTTTCAAATATTATGTCTTGGACCGGTGGGGCGCATAATGTCACACCATCTTCTTCCTCACAGTCACGAGTAGACGAAATATTATGCTCACCAACACGTACTCCTAACCTAAAATGTATGTCTTTTAATCTATTAATCTATTTGGACTTGTGAAAGTGCTTACAAGGTTTTTGTAATGCAATGAGCTGCTGTTAAAATATATCTTTCGTTTATTATAGAAGCTCCACATTTAAACTGTGGTCCCTTATCTAAAAATGTACATGAAAAGCGACCTATAAAAGCAAGAGGGCTTTTAAAAACTCACTTGTTTGATAAGATAACAGGGCCATCCAAGGAAATTGAAATAATCCAGTTACTTGTCCATTGATAATTCGATAAGCAATTTTAGTAACACCGCATTCAGTTGGTAAAAGTTTAAAATTTTGATGGTTGGATACGTCAAGAGTTGGTGGTCGACTTGTACGTTTTAGAGCATTTTCAGATACAGGTATATTTATTTCGTCATTTGGACAACATACTTTTGGTGAACTTCCAGTCAACTCGCATTGATATTGTGACAATTTTGTTCTCTGATATGTCGTCGGATTGGGCGAATTTCTTAAAAATTGTAATATTGGCTGACAGCTTGAAATTGGAATGCAATTTCCATCTCGATTATCTGGAGTTTTACAACGTCCTCCCTCTACAAAGAAATACAATTTTTTCTTATTTTTGAATTTTAATTTTAACCACTTATATTTCTTTGTGCTCTATAATATAATTATTCTATTGTAATCATTATTTAACTTCGTTGTTACATACAATTTGTGTAAATTGTTATTAAATGTGCAAATTATACCTCTGTAGTATCAATTTAATTGAAAGATATTCAATTTAAACTAATTAAAATGTCTATTCAAATTAATGAGAATTATGCAGATAACACAACGAGAATGTGAAAAAAAGTACCTATTCATCATCAGATGAAGGTGCCACTTTTGGAAAAAGGTTGAAAACTACTGTATTTATTGGTAAACCGTCCTTCGACTTGGAGAAACAAGTTTTCAAATTTTTAAATCAATATTGATTTTATATCTGCTAAATAAAATTTACATTTTTGCGTTTTTGCGAATACCTATTGGAGCAATAACAAAATTTTAACAACTTACGTGCGTGAATTAAATTAATTGAAGAATATGCCACTAACAAAATTATATGGATAAGTACACAGCTCTTCAACATGTTGCTTGTTGACGTTTCTTTTGTTAATGATTATATTAAAACTAAAAGTAAGTAAATGTTATTAAACTCTTAAGTCTGCACTCTGCAGAATCAAACTGATTCACCTTCTTCTTAATTTACACTCTTAAAGCTATCTTAAACCAAAACTAACCAGTTACCATAACGATATCAGTAATATCGTCCAGTTTATTTTTCAAAAATAGTAGAATTAAGTGGTATCCACCTACCACAAAAGTACAAACAACTTACGATGTGTGAACCGTCTTTTTAAACTACGTTCCAAAAATGTAGAAATCGATTTCTTGTCTATCTCATAACTCGTAACTCATAAGGGATTAATACTTCTTTAGAGTTAAGGGCTCAAAAAAATTCAAAAAAAAGTTGAACACAAAAATTTGAAATTTTAAGATCCGTTTGGTTACTTACAAAAAGTTACTCTTTTAGACCTTGTGCACGAATTAAGAGGCGCTAATTGGTGAAGGGAGCAAATCAAAGAGTTTAACAATAAATAAATCCTTAGGAGTTCGATAGTAATCATTAATCAATGTAGTCCGGATTTTAGGTAAAATACCTCTTGGTGGTTTTAAAGGCATTTGAAAAATAATCAAATATAAATTTGTTTTAATAAAAGCTACTCCTAAATCATTTGAGCCCCCCCCCCCTCGTAAAAGACCTATTTTGAGTTTTTGAGACCTAAAGACCTTATTCATACATTAAATAGAATTTTCATTGCCTAAAAATAAGTTTTTAATGTTTTAACGGGGGCAAAAGAATCCAGAAAAAAAAACCAGAATCGATGTTGCGGGCGCGACTTTAATGTACTTACAATTTAGGTTACGACTACCACAAATTATCGGTAAGTAACAATTTTAGTAAAAATCATTTAGATATTTTGCAGGCGTCGAAATAAAGCAAGAGAAGCTTCTAAAAGATCGTATAAAAAAAGCAAACAATATACAGTTATAGATGAAGATGCTGATTAAGGATCTACCGCTGACGAGCCAGATGATGGTAATAAGAAGAGCTTGGAAGAACTAGAAGTTTTTACAAGCGAAATAACCAGGCAGCTAGATAGTGCCAACGTGGAAGAAATTCAATTAAAGACGATCGGCCAATCAACTAACATGAATTGGATTATACTCAGAATTATTGATGGCATCAAGAGCAAATCTCAGGGTGTAGATGGTGTTAATATTGATCTTATAAAACTCTGTTGTCCTATCATTTTGCCTTATCTAGCTCATGTCATTAATCACTGCCTTCTAGAAAGTAAATTTCCTAAAGTTTGGAAGAAGGCATCGGTGGTTCCTCTATCGAAGAAGGGCAGTGTTAACAATCTCAAAGATATAAGGCCTATCAGCTATTGCCGGTCCTCTCAAAGGTCTTGGAAAATGCACGAACACAACATTCTACCAGAAAACCAGTCTGGCTTCCGCAGTGGGTACAGTTGTACGACTGCTTTAACCAGAATAACTGACGACATTTTGGAGGCTCGCGATGAGTCTAACAGGGTTACAACAGTACTAACCCTACTCGATTTTAGTAGAGATTTTGATACAATTAATCACAAAATGCTTCTACTAGCTGTTTTAAGATATATTGGCTTTGGGCCGACTGCATTAATTTTATTGAGTGATTATCTGCGGGATAGTCTCCAGAGAGTCCAGCTTGTTGAGGGGTTTTCCCGGTTTAGACCTGTAACTACGGGCGTTCCTCAGGGTTCCATATTGGGCCCGCAGTTGTTCGCGTTATATACCTCTAATTTTTGTAAGCATATCCGTAAATGCTCTACCCATATGTTCGCCGACGATACACAGCTGTACTACTCGTTCCATCTGAGAGAGTCTGTCCAGGCTGTGGCGGACATTAACAGCGATCTTTTAGTTATCTACGGCCTGGCCACCTCACATTCACTCGTGATCAATGCTGCGAACGAAAATTCTGCTGTTTGGTAGTCAAAGAGGTGTGTCTGAGCTGAGCAAGCTGGCGAATTTCAGAGTTGGTAATGATACAATTCCTGTTGTTGAGGAAGCCAGGAACTTAGGTCTAATTATGGATGGCAGTTTCAGATATCAAACACAAATAACAAATTATATTAAGAAAGCCCTTGCTATGTGATTCATTGGTACTGTCTCACTTCTAATTTTGCTCTCAGATCTACGGCTCCTCTATTACTCAGGATTGCTCTAGCTAGGAGAATTCAAAGGGTGCAAAACTGAAAATGACCAAAAATGAAAAGTGAAAGTAAAAAGGTTATTTTGCTTTACACCACCCCCTTTACAAAGTGCCTTATGAAACTTTCCTTTTAATATACTACATAACTAGAACTACATAAATATTATAAGTGTCCTTTCAATTATTATTATCGAAATAATTTTTATTTCACTATTTAGTTTATTGGTCAAGGGTGTGCTAGCAAAAATATACACAAATGGTCTCCCCTCTACATACCCTAAAATTTGTAACACATTTTCATTAAAACCGTGTGATATTTGCCAAACCTAAATCTCAAAGAATGACTTTACCATTAAATAAATTCGAAAAGAGGCGCCTTAAGCCTCATATAAGTCATTCGTTATATTTTGTGGTAGTGAGTCTACCTACAGTAATGAAGACGATTACACCCAAACCTGGCACCACGTATTTTTCTCTATTGTAACAAATTATAAAAATTTTTGAGCTAATCTCTCATCAAAAGAATGTGCCTTGTACCTATATTTAAATCAGTTAATAAATATTAGTTTCTAATTCACCAAAATTAATAAGGAAAGTTTGAATTTTCACAGGAAGGTTTGAGGGTTGCTAATTCTCTAGTAAGTTAAAAGCGTCTTGTTATGATGTAAATTCTTATTAACTGATGGCAAAAAAATAGTAATTAATATAATTTTTTTTTATTCGTAACAGTTTAAACAAAGGCTTATTTTATTGGCACATTTGGCTGGATGTAAATAAAAATTTTAACAAGCAACTGCAAGACAATGTTAAATTAAACGCGAGTGGCTATAAAAATAAATACATCCAATAGTTTTCTGAATTAAAACTATAATATTAGAGTGAGCAATTTTTAATTTTATTCCTGAGTTTTAACCCTAGGTATCTTTAAGTTTATGGCCCAATTCTACATTACACATTTATCCATAGGATTTAATTTTAGTCCCACTATAAAGAGATTTGAACAATAGCGTGAACCGGTTTATACTGAGACTAAAATTAACGATAAATGTATAGCTATTGAAAAATCCACACTAAAGGTGAGTACTTTTAGTCGCGATTAAAGTTTAAACATGCGTCAAATTAAACAGCTGTTCCTGTAACGCCTATAGCCTATACTGGTAACCACGTTCAACTTTAGGTACTAAGTTTATTTAACCGAGACTCAAAGTACCGACCCTAAGAGAATTATTTTAGCCACTGAATATAATTGCAGTTCATGCATGCATGCATCTATGTTCATGCATGGATGTAAAATAAATTAACAACTAAAAAAACGATGCAGAACAAAATCATTGTTTAAAACTCGTTTTTTTTGTAAAAATACAACAATAACATTATAAAAAGCTCGATTACTTATTTTATATCTACTACTAAACATAAGAAATACTGTTCAGTCATTAACAGCCATTAGTTCTTTATATATCCTTAAGCTCTCATATTATCGAGTATCCAATCCATATAGTAATCAGTTCGAGTATAAACTCCTGGAAAACCTTCTTGTCCACAAAACCGTGGACCAAACGAAACTATTCCAAATTGAATATAACGAACGTCACCTTCAAACGTGCTTACTGTTTGTAAAGGTCCACCACTGTCGCCACCACAAGAATCACGTCGATTTCTACCACCAGCACATAATTGTCTATAGTTTATTCTAGCTGGAGATTGTTCATAAGCTCTACGACAGTCATCTTGGGCAATAACAGGAATTTCCACTTTTAACAAATCTGCACTTCTTCGTCCTAAAATTCAACTATAATTAAAATCCTACTATTGTGATTTTTCACTTATACCTGTTTCTGTAGCACCCCATCCTGTTACTAATAGCCTATTATTTGTGAAATTAAAATTTCTTAGAGATACTGTTGTGGGAAGACAAATGGAATTTGTACTATCTACAAAATAGTTGAAAATTAGTGCTAGCGAATTCCCAAAGAGCAAAGTCTTACCAGAAGTTACAATGGGAGTACTTAATCGTATTAATCCAATATCATCTGTAAATGTAGAAATATTGTAATTGGGATGAGGAATAGTCTCTTCTACTAAAATGTCTTGAACTGGGCCAGCGCATTCAGTAAAGCCTTCTTCAACTTCACAATCTATTGGTGAAGTTATATTATGTTCTCCAACTCGTACACCTAATCTAAAAATTATTTTTTTTACTAATATTTCTTTCAAAAAAATTATAACAACTTACAATCTGAGAGTTTGAAGATTCGTAATGCAATGTGCTGCTGTTAAAATGTATCTATCATTAATAATTGAACCACCACAACGAAAATCTGGTCCATTTCCTAATTAATAAAACTTTTAAATAAAGCAACTTAAATTTAAATTATTTAATAACCTGTCTGATATGATAATAGAGCCATCCAGGGAAATTCAAAAACGGCAGTTTTGTTTCCACCAGTAATTCTATTCCGAGTTGATAGTAGTCCACATTCTAATGGTAAAAGATTGAGGTTTCTATGGTTAGTAATATCGGGTGTTGGTGGTATCGTTGCGCCTCCTGAGTTGCCAGGAGTTCCTATCACAATGGGCGAATTTGGACAACACACTTTAACGCTGTTTCCTTCAAATCCACACTGATAACTTCTTAAAATTTGTATTGTTGCTTGTGTTAACGTTGCTGATTGTTCTATGAAAGTTATCATTGGTTGACAATCTCTAATTACTATACATGTTCCCGTTCCTCGATCTGGTGTTCTACAACCTTCATCATCTATAACCCATTCTAAAAAAATTCTTCTATAGCAAAATGTTTTTAAGCAGAGAACTGTGAGTTTAATTTTCGTTTTGTAATCAAGATTATAATCTGAACTCTCTAACATTTCTCTTCACAAACAATTAAAAAGTTTCAAAATAATAAAAAAACTAGCTTTTCATAATTAATTATAATGTTAAATATCACTGAAAGCTCATTAATGAGAATTTTTTGGTTGTACAAGTTCTGTTTGTTGGATCTGGAGAGAGAAGCCCTCTTTCGTCTATGCCAGAACAATTATTGATCTCTCCCTTAGGACTATTTTACTCTAAGGAAGAGGACTAGTGGTCTACCCCCACCCGTTGTGTCTTACCAAGACTTTTGACTTCTCTCAGCCCCTGAGGGGTTGTTATGATGATCCAGAGATACTGTACTAGTCTTGGATGCAATAATTGAGAGGTGTGGTGGGATCATAAAGAAAGAAAAAAGACAATAAAAGTTTTAAGAACCGTTTGTACAACATGCTTTTAGGTCTTTGTATAACCAAAGAACATCGTATAACATAGTCTTCAACAACTTTAGAGGCTCTCAATTCGGACTTCATTCGCAATTATTCGAAGAGATTCTTAATGAACATACCACTAGGTGTTGGACATTTTTA
Source organism: Malthinus seriepunctatus (assembly GCA_963924605.1). Lineage (NCBI taxonomy): Eukaryota > Metazoa > Arthropoda > Insecta > Coleoptera > Cantharidae > Malthinus > Malthinus seriepunctatus. The sequence goes on along the minus strand of OZ004600.1, from coordinate 106,979,910 downwards.
AAGGACAAACAGAAAATAATCTTCAAAATTACAATAAGAACTGATAAAAGTACATAACCATAACCTTCTATAGAAATATAAGAAAGCAACCATTGAAATAGACGTATATTACGTAATGAGCACGGAAGTGACACTTAAATGTACGTGTAGCGTCGTAGGAGTGCAGGAGCGCAACGAGTTTGTTTCTGACTTTCCTATTCTGCACAATATTTTCCCCATGACCCAAAAATACAATAATTTTATTTAGACAATATTCTACTTTTTGTCCAAACCCTATGCAGTCAATGACTACTTTCAATGTTACTTTCGTAACGCACAAGTGTGACGTACATATTAGCTTCCTTAGGAGGTATAGAAAACAAGATTTACGTCAATGTCCAAGATATTTGCATGCACATTTGCACTACTATAACGTTAATCGACAGTTATAAATAATTAAATGTAGGTACTTAAATGTTTTATTATTATTTAGAATACTTCCTTATAATATTTTACCAATTATTTACCATAATTTTGACGCAAGTATGGGCTTATTTTGTTTACTAAAATGCAGACTATGTTTCTAATTCGCGTCACTGCATAGGAATCTTGTAAATCGTTTTAGGTACCAATAGATGGGTGAATTGTAGAATTGTTCATATTTAGAGGCCGGAGGCCCAGTAGTTTGAGTTTAATAAATAATTAAAATTTTATCTTAGTTTTTCGTCGCTTTATCCAAAAGAATATTAAAACCGCAAGAGCACTTCTTTATACATGAGGCAAAGCAACATTAGGTTTTTGGAGATTGCGGTACTAAAAACCCCTAATAAATACATTCACATTTATACCGAGTGGTGACCGGACCTCTTGGTCATAGAGATTTAACATGTAAAATATCATACTTTGGTAATTTCCTGCTTCCCAATTTGTGTTACAAAAAAAATCTTTAAGTAAAAGTTTTAGAGCATAAAATTCTGCATCTCAATCAATAAAAAAATTTTATTTTGTGTGCTTTATAAGGTCAGAAATTTAATATGAAAATTTTGAAAATTAGCAGAAATAGCGATTGCCTTGAAACACAAATAAAAATTGTCAAATGTTTTACGTTTTATCTGTCAAAATAATTGGTATTTTATATTTAATTATTGCGTGTGTATTTAATAAAAAATAATATTTAGAAAACAAAAACCCTGCAAAAACCCAAAAATTACTTTTTATTCCATTGTGTCAAGAAGTGAGTATTGTTACCTTTTCATCAAAGTACCATCTTTTGCTATGTTGCTAGCTAACATTTTTCGTCCTAATGATGAAAACTGTTTTTTCGGCGTATAAAAAAACTATACTTATGACAGACTGACAACAGACTTTGAGAATATAATTAAATTAAAACAAATGTCAGATTGACATTATTAAATTATCAAATTTATTAGTATTTTTGAGAATTTCTACAATCTAATAAAAATATTATGTGACACACGAACGAAAATATTTCTCGAACTCAAACATTTGCTGGACTCGGCTTCGCCTCTTCCAGCAACTTCACTTTTTGTCCTTGTATCATAAATAACTATTATCTTTAGCAAGTTTTAGTTAATTTAAAACTCTCAAAAATTGTTTTGTGATTGTTTTGAAAGATAAAATGTCAAACATTTAATAATTTTTATTTGAAATATTTAATGGCAATCGCTATTTCTGCTAATTTTCAAAACTTTTTAATTAAATTTCTGGCTTTATAAAGCATCCAAAATTAATTTTATTTATTGATTTAGATAGAGAATTTTATGCTCTCAAACTATTATTTAAATATTTTTTGTCTAAAATCAATTGATGGGAAGCAGGAAATTACCGAAGTATGATTTTACATGTTAAATAATTCATTTGACCGAGAGGTCCGGTCACCACCCGGTATAAATAAAATTAAAATTCCCCAATTAAATTTTTTTTCTAAATATCTTTCAAGCTGATCAAAATGATTTCTTCCCTCATTTAACGATATTTGTACATTTATGGTTTAGAAAATCCCCATGCATACAGGTATACGGAAATTTCAAAGAGCTTGTTGTAAACGTAGGCCTCTAGGAAGTTCCATTATTCAGTGAACGCACATTTCGGAAAAATTCTAACATAAAATTTTGGAAATTATAATTCAACTTCGAATTTAAAAAACTACAAATTGTTAAAAGTGATTAACATCAAATCAATAAATAGACTTTGGAAAGTTATGTATTAATTCATGGGTTATCCTCAACATGAAATAAACAAATTTTACACACTCTTATCAAACAGTGTTTCTTAATTTGATAATAAAATAAAATTAATTCAAACTAATTGAAATTATTGGGAATTGGAAATAATGCATAATTTATCCATTTCATTAAGTTTGTAAACCCCACAATTTTTTCAAGGCCGCATTCGGTAATTATATGAGTCAATTTATTTAAATAATAAAGTTACCAAGGGGATTTTCAAGACAATTAAGGACGGAAGGTACTCGAAATATTTGTTGAACTTAATCATTTTTTTTCTGGCTTATAGAAATTTATTTTAATTAATTGGTAATGTGAGGAATGTTAACTAGGGCTGTACTTAATATTTGTAAAATATAAAAGTCATAATCATTATAGTTTAAAAGATAATTTATTAAAATTATTTAGATATTTACGGCCTTAATAACAGTTCAATTAAATCGGCGTTTAAGCCATTTTATAGACAATCCTTCATTCTAGGGTATGACATATTTTATAATTTTATTTAATATTTGGAAACTTATATAATTCAATTTTATACGCCTCAAATACAAAAGTAGCCACAATAAAATTAATAAATGGCGATATACAAGTTTCCAAATAATTAATAAAATTATAAAATATGTCATATCCTAGAAAAAAAGATTCTCTATTACATAGCTTAAACGCCGATTTAATTGAACTGTTATTAAGGCCGTAAATATCTAAATAATTTTAATAAATTATCTTTTAAACTATAACGATTATAACTTTTATATTTTACAAATATTAAGTACAGCCCTAGTTAACATTCCTCACATCATCAATTTATTAAAATAAATTTTTATAAGCCAGAAAATGGTGATTAAAGGCTACAATTACGGCAGGTACCTTCCGTCCTTAACCATCAAGAAGGAAAAATTTTAGAAAATTGTGTTTAGAAACATTGCGAAGTTCGAACTTACAATTAAAACCCTCTAAACCTCTAAACCCAAACGATTTATTAGAAAATCGGAAAACTGAAGGAAACTCAAAAGTTTTTTGGGCACACGTTTGCAAATATTTCTGATTTAAATCAAAATCAAGGTTGTTGTTGAAAAATGAATCAATTATAAAAGAAACTAGTTTTTTTTGTTTCTTAAATTAATAAATGATTAACTCTTTACTTATAGGATAGGTTATCTAAAATAACTTGTTTTTCAGATACATTCATGTACACAAAATTTACACTTTTAAATAAAATTTAAACTTACGTCCGTTAATTGTTAATATTCCTAAAATATTTACTACAAATAACACATTTACACTAAATAGTTTCTGATTTATTCTAGCCATGTCTATTAATAATTGATACTACATTTAATTGTCACTTAATTTGTGTTTTTACAAGCCAAGGACTATACCTACAATACATTATTTTAAAGACAATCTGACACTAAACTTAAACGTCATCATCATGATATGACGAGAGAGAACCAAACCAAAGTGGGAAGAGCTGGTTTTACCTAGGGTCACACGGCCGATTTTAAATTGTAATTAATTAAATATATTTCTTCTAATTTCTATACTATTAATTAGTGACTAATGTACATGCCCGATAAGCTTTAAAATTATATCCGGAGATTCCTAGAATTTGCGCTATACTACGCGCGCACTCGCGCCATTTAAATATACTACTAATTTAAGCGGTTTTAAAAGAAAAATAGGTTCCAAAAATTAGTGACTTATTTGTCTCTGAGATACTTTTTAAACCATATTTTAGTGCCTTTTAACACACTGCTTGTCCTGTATCTATACCTAAATAAATAATTATTGTATGACCAAATCTGGGTAAAACGGTAAATTGCATTTTCTAAAAAAAATTATCTCATTTTAAGTAATTTTTAAGTAACTAATTACTAAAATTAGATTACTATTACTTTATATAAAGTTTATACTATGTAACCAATACTCATATAGTCAGCAGAGGCGGCGCGAGGCGGTAAGCAAGGTATGCACCGCATAAGGGCACCTTGTCTGATAGGGCGCTGAAGGCGCCCACCGAAGTAGGAATAGTTATTAGAAAAACTGTGTGCTTTTTTAAACTTTTAAAAATGAGACTTAAAAATGAAAAAGGCCCCAGCGGCGCTTCCTGATGTAACAAGCATTATTACAGTAACTGCGTATATATTTTTTAAATTTTCAATAGAAGAAAAAATAATTTTTAGAGCAAGTAAATGCATTTTCTTTTATTTCTATAAGTTGCGGGCACTAAATTTCGAAGAAAGGTGCCATATACGCACTAGTGCATACTAGTTCATTATATAGCACTATACGCAATATAGTCTGATGATGACTTTTGTTGAAACGTCACAATTAGAATGCTTGATTTTAATGGTAGACTGGACCATCATTGCAGTGGCGTAGCGACACTAATATGGGCCTGAGTTCCAACGATTTTCCACGGGCTCCTAGAACCGCAGGCGAAATTTTTTGACTTTTTAAGGTCAACAGAGCTTAGAAGAACTTTAGAAATTTTTAAACATACTTTTGCACTGTGAAATTTAGCAATTTTTTGTATAAAAAAACTTTATCTGGGAATTTACATCAAACTTGATGTACATCAAACATCAAATTTGATTATTATTTTTTTAAATTACGTAATACAATTTGAATAAAATTATTTTTTGGTCCGCTCTTCCTGGCCTCTGAAACTCATGGGCTGGTTCCACGTTTAAAGTTAAACCATGTTTAACTTTAACCAGGTGCCAAATCTGTTAACCGGGACTCAATAAGTGCCGCCCTTAAGAAGCTTATTTTAGCCATTTAACAATTGCAATCAATGCATCCATCCATATCTATGTTCATGCATGGATGTGTAATAATTTAGCAACCAAAAATCGATGCACGAATGCCGTTGTTTAAAACTCGTTATTTTTGTAAAAATACATAAATAACATTATAAAAAGCTCGATTACTTATTTTATATCTACTACTAAACATAAAAAATACTGTCAAATCATTAACAGCCATTAGTTCTTAATATATCCTTAAGGTCTAATATTATCGAGTATCCAATCCATATAGTAATCTGTTCGAGTATAAACTCCTGGAAAACCTTCTTGTCCACAAAACCGTGAACCGAACGAAACGATTCCAAATTGAATATAACGAGCGTCACCTTCAAACGTGCTTACTGACTGCAAAGGTCCACCATTGTCGCCACTACAAGAACCACGTCGATTTCCACCACCAGCACATAATTGTTTATAGTTTATCTTAACTGGAGATTGTTCATAAGCTCTACGACAGTCATCTTGGGTAATAACAGGAATTTCCACTTTTAACAAATCTGCACTACTTTGTCCTAAAATTTAACTATAATCAAAACGCTACTATTGCGATTTTTCACTTATACCTGTTTCTGTAGCACCCCATCCTGTTACTAATAGTCTATTATTTGTGAAATTAAAATTTCTTAGAGATACTGTTGTGGGAAGACAAATGGAATTTGTACTATCTACAAAATAGTTGAAAATTAGTGCTAGCGAATTCCCAAAGAGCAAAGTCTTACCAGAAGTTACAATGGGAGTACTTAATCGTATTAATCCAATATCATCTGTAAATGTAGAAATATTGTAATTGGGATGAGGAATAGTCTCTTCTACTAAAATGTCTTGAACTGGGCCAGCGCATTCAGTAAAGCCTTCTTCAACTTCACAATCTATTGGTGAAGTTATATTATGTTCTCCAACTCGTACACCTAATCTAAAAATTATTTTTTTTACTAATATTTCTTTCAAAAAAATTATAACAACTTACAATCTGAGAGTTTGAAGATTCGTAATGCAATGTGCTGCTGTTAAAATGTATCTATCATTAATAATTGAACCACCACAACGAAAATCTGATCCATTTCCTAATTAATAAAATTTTTAAATAAATCAATCTTAAATTTAAATTATTTAATAACCTGTCTGATATGATAATAGAGCCATCCAGGGAAATTCAAACACGGCAGTTTTGTTTCCACCACTAATTCTATTCAGAGCTGATAGTAGTCCACATTCTAATGGTAAAAGATTGAGGTTTCTATGGTTAGTAACATCGGGTGTTGGTGGTATCGTTGCGCCTCCTGATTTGCCAGGAGTTCCTATCGCAATGGGCGAATTTGGACAACACACTTTAACGCTGCTTCCTTCAAATCCACACTGATAACTTCTTGAAATTTGTATTGTTGCTTGTGTTAACGTTGCTGATTGTTCTATGAAATTTATCATTGGTTGACAATCTCTAATTACTATACATGTTCCCGTTCCTCGATCTGGTGTTCTACAACCTTCATCATCTATAACCCATTCTAAAAAAATTCTTCTATAGCAAAATGTTTTGAAGCAGAGAACTGGGAGTTTAATTTTCGTTTTGTAATCAAGATTATAATCTGAATTCTCTAACATTTCTCTTCACAAACAATTAAAAAGTTTCAAAATAATAAAAAAACAAATCGGGTGTTGGTGGTATCGTTGTGCCTCATGCGTTGCAAGAGTTCCCTATATGTAATATAAGGTGAAGTGGGGTAAGTGTGTATCCGGGGTAAGTGTGTTCACGATTTATAAATTTGTTATTTAAAAGTAATATAAGCGCCAACTGCATTTTAAGTGATAAGTTAAGTATGTTCTTTGTTGTCTATCTATCAGATTGCAAACGTATCCAAAATATTGCTAAGGTACGTGTTTGTAAACTGTGGAATTATAAAACACTGTTTTCTATTTTGCGTTTGCAATATACTCATTACAGCATCGAAAACGATCAAAAACGATGTTGTAACGTTCTACTTTTAAGTACTGTTTCTAGTTTTTTTTAAGTTTGAGATTGGTTGACATTGGTAATTAAAATAATTATTTTGACATATGATACAAATCAAATATGAAAAAATTATTATTAATTTTAAAAAATAATTACCAAAAATGCTTATTAAGTAATAAATACCAAAGGAATAATGTAATTTTTACGTAAATTGATTAGTATTAAAGTTAAAAATATTAAAATCAAACAAACTTTACCGCCATCTCTTAGTAAAATCTTAAAGTTTAAATAAACGTCAACTGTCAGTAGGACTAACTTAAGAATTTAAGCAATAAAATTCTCTAACACGATTTTATTAGAATCAATTTTTAAAATAAATCATTGCAAAATAGAAAAAATAGTATAAAACACTTGTGTCACAAGAGCTTTTGCCGCACTCAGGCATTTGCAGACCTCCTTTCAGTCGGTCTGGCAAAATTTGCCTTCGTGCGTCAAAATGCTATCTTGTGACACATGTATTTTAATATACTAATTTCGTTTCCGAAGCTTCAATTTAGCGCGTAAAGTTCAATACAACACCATCATTTTGAAATTGACTAATTTTGTTAATTAAATTAGTACATTATATAAAAGTGGTAACTAACTTCGAATTGTTATTGATATTTAAAGGTATTTTTGGCCTAATCTAGAAATATTGGGTACTAATAGTAGATTGTTTGATTAGGAGTAAAAATGTCACTTTTTTTAGGCTAGTCAGTAGGGCTAACTACTGACGAGCCAAAAAAAACTATTTTTACTCCGTATGAAACATTTAATTTTTTCTTCAAACGTAAAACTTAGAAAAACTAAATATAAAAATTTTTTAAGGGTCCCAACTAACAATTTGATGGTTTATAAAAGCTGTAAGAACGGTTACAAAACAATAATTATAAACATTGCTGCAATAAAAACGTTTCCTAAACGTGTATACAACCCTTATAGGGTCCAAATGGGCGCAGGTATATAAAACAATTTAGTACTATAGGTCGTTGTATAACGCCTGTAAACACTCTTACCAGATAGTTACACAACATTTACAAGGGCTTTATAAACTTTTTTGTTAAGAGCTGCAGAAAGCAACATCTAGAAATACAATAATATTTTCATAGACGTATCTAGAGGAAACTAATTGTTCTCAAGCTATATTACCTTAACCGGTCTAAACGATAGATTTCAAGGGTGATTGAAAAAAAGTTGTAGTACATGGCGATAGCCATCATGGCTAAGAATTTTAAGTCAAACCTTTTTGGAGATGATATACATGGCCTACAGCATTATTTTTGCATACGAAGCGAAGATTACTGTTATTTATATACCACAAATATCATGAAATTTTAATGCCCCGTACGTTTGCTTAATATTTTTAAAATTATTGAAATTCCCAAAAAAAAAATATTTTTGAAATTGACGTTTTCTGATAATAAAATTATGCTAATATATTTATAAAGACATAAAACTTTTAAAGTACCATTATTTTTCTCTCTACAACTAGTAATACTATAAATAATTTAAATCATTTAATTATCTGTCAAATATGGCGGCGATTCGGACGTGTTGTAGTTCTTTCAACATGGTCTCTTCCTTATAAAATGCATTTGCCACGAAAGCAACTATTATAAGACAATTAGATCCAGTTAGGAATTACTACAAAATATGTATACAATATGTGTTGTATCTAATAAAGAAGCAGATACAGGATCGTATTTAAAAACATTTAAATTTGAATTCAAATTCAAATATTGAACATTCAATACAAAACATAGTAATGTATTTTTTAATTTAAAAAAAACAATTATTTTTCTATTTTGATTTTGGGGATGTAATTCCAACGTAATTCCAACCTGCGTGTTACGACATATTTTTCTATAACCTATGCACTCTTTGCTATTGCACAACAGTTTCTTAAGGTTTCTATTGTGAGCTATTTGTTCGCTTATTTGTACATTTTCATAAGTATGTTGTAAGAGTTGCAGTGAAGATAAGAAGCTCAATTACAGAAATGTTATAAAGCAGTAAGGGAAATGTTGTATAAAAAATTTTTATAAACGTTCTTAAAACAATTTTATATAAGTCCTATAAACAATTTTATAATTTTGCTGTAAGAACGTTTATGGTACTACTTTAAAGAATTATTTAGTTCAGGGAACAAAATAATGTTAAATAAAGCCTCTTAACAACTAATTAGCACTTGAGGAGCAAGAATATAGCACTTATAAAATAAATCAGGCTTTTTAGCTAAAGGTTATAACACAAGAATGTTAGTTGGGGTCGCCATCTCTTGAAAATTATTTGTAGTTGAATTGTCAAATATTTTAAAAAATTAACTTTAACGTGTAAAAAGAAGCTAATTATTAAACGCGAGGAATAAATTATAAGAGAAAATTTATAAAAACATTACATTACCTTTTTACATTACAAATGCTTAGAAATATCATTTTACGTTACAATTTGTTGTAAATATTTAGGGTTAGAACTTTAACCTTACTTGTTCAGTAACAAAATGTCAACTTTTTTTGAGGTTTGAAGAAAAATAAATTACCCCACAGAGATTATGCAGTGGGGTAAGAGTGTATAGTAGTCCCAACTTAAGTTGAATCCACCACGTGACCAAACCTGCGCGAGGCGTGGCTTCAGAACCCATAAGCGGAGCTAGTTCTTTCTTCTGTCAAAAAAATTATTTTTAAGTTGTCCAAATTTAAAATAATTACTTAATTTAAATTTTTATTTGAAGTACTATTAATAAGTAATTACTGGTTTAATACTTTGTGAACGAGATCTTCACATTATTAAAATGCTTGTAATTATTTTGCTTCGACAAAAGTAATCTAATAATTATACGACGGCACTGTCTACGTTCGTTTCTAAGCAACGAGGCAACGACCGCACTAATCTACTGCGCAACTTTAACGCTCATCACGTGGTGGATTCACCTTACGTTGGGTTCCCTCTAGTACATTCTAGGAGTAAAAGTGTAGTATACAGTATATTTCCGTTAACATTGGTGTATTGGTGATCCTCAACCTCTGCTTATAATGTGCAGTAGATTGTTAGTTAATAATTATATACCTACTTGTAAAATTATTATCAATTTTAAGTTTGTTAAAGTAAACATTTGTCTCAACATGTTTTTAACTTTTTTACTTTTATAAATAAAATTATACCCCTAATTCTGAATCTCTACTTTTTGTAACCTATATGAACCATTGATGCTTTACACGCTTGCCCCGTTTTAATTTCTATCAATGGGTAAAGAAAATAGCAAGTGATTAAACACTTGCCACAAATCGTCGGGGAAGTGTGTAGTATGTATCTTTGATTTTAAAAATACAAAAAAAAATAAAAATTACTTTCTTTGTAATTGTTTTGTGCGCTAAGACTGTTCATTAGACTCTGAATAGAGAAGATCAGCATCAATAATTTTTTTTTCTCAGTTGATCTGTAATTACTGTCTAAATTCAAACTAAGCTGAATTTACTATCCACTTTTACCCCACTTCACTATACCTATTTCTATTTTAAATCAAAATCAAGGTTCAAAAATGAATCAATTATAGAGGAAACTAGTTTTTTGTGTTTCTTAAAATAAGATGATTAGGTAACTCTTTAATACCCGATCCTTGTGAATACTTAGGTTATCTTAAATAACTCGTTTTTAGGATTCATGTATAATTTGTATATTGCACGACCACCCTAAAAAAGGTTCGCTTAGGAATGTGCGTTCAGTTTATTATACGGTTACATAGCGTAGCTCAAAAACCACCTCACTTTTTTCAACTTTATACACGTTGTTAAATATACAACTTATGTGTTAATGTAAAGAAATAATTGATTCACTCATGATGGACTATGGTTTTCATAAAGAAAAAATTCCGCTTCCTTTCTGCCGAGCTTTTCTTTCAGTGGTCGCGCTATACACAAAATTTACACTTTTAAACAAAATTTTAACTTACGTCCGTTAATTGTTAATATTCCTAAAATATTTACTACAAATGCTACAAATGACACATTTACACTAAATAATTTCTGATTTATTCTAGCCATATCTAGATATATATAACTACAATTAATTAATTGTTACACTTAATTTGTGTTTTTAGAAGCCAAGGACTATTCCAAAATACATTATTGATTATTTTAAAGACAATCTGACACTAAACTTAAACGTTATCAATTTATCATCATGATATGACGAGAGAAAATCAAACAAGTGGGAAGAGCTGGTTTTACGTAGGGTCACACAACCGATTTTAAATTGTAATTAATTAAATATATTTCTCCTAATTTCTATACTATTAATTAGGCTTTAAAATAATATACAGAGGTTCTTAGATTTTGCTCTCAACTTCGCGCACTTGCGGCATTTAAATTATAATTATGCGGTTTGAGAAAAACGAAAATTTTAAACCAATATGTTTCAGAAATTGTATACTTACTTGTCTCTGAGACTCTTTTAAAAACACTTCAGTGCCTTTTGGCCCATTGCTTGTCCTGTATCTATGAATATAGCAAAAATAATTTTACCTGAGGTAAGTTCGCGCAGTTTTGGCCACGCCCCTTTAATAATTTAAATACTTTGACTACTGCGTTGGTGGGGATAAATACCAATTTAAGTATCTGCGCATGTTCACAGCTCCTCAGAATGTAACATTTTTGCTGTACCTACGTAATTATTGTATAATACTTTCTAAACGAAAACTACATTAATGGGGAAAACACTCAAAATTGTAGGCACGAAGATAAATCTTGAATATTTTGGGTTATTAAGCAGTTAAAAAGTCAAAAGTAGGTACTTGGACAAAAAACTTACTTTTTCTGGTGTTTTCAACAACTCTCTAGTTCTTTCTGCGTGGTAAGTGTGAGTCGAGGGGTCAACCACTGTTCTGAATTTGTACACTGACTGCAGTTGACTGCCCATGACTGCATATGCTATGGCTGCCATTGACTGCAGATGACTACCATTGACAGCCCAATTTTTGTACATTGACTGCAGAGAGTGGATAACCCCTCGGTGTGAGTATTAAAAATTGAAAATATAACAAAAAAAGCAACGCCAGAGCTCTTTTTGTCATAGAACGCATTGGAACGGCGTTCCACCAGCTTTTTTCGACTTCCACCACCTTTTTTCGACGGATTTTTATTTAAATTGATGTTTGGTCCAAAACAACGAAACAAAATTCTTTTTATTAACGTTCCACAACCTTTTTTTTTACAAAAAGAGCACTGAGCAAGACGGGAATATCGTCAATAAAGTAATTATTGCTTCTAGATAAAGAAAAAGTCAAACACATTTAACTATTTTGACAAAGATTTCAGTCGATGTAACATTTGTCAAACCAAAAACAGAGATGGCTTCCAAGAGATTTCTTGGAATTGCGCTTTATTACAGACTAATTCTATTCTAACAATCTAACTTATCTAACCTATTCTAAACGACCATATAGCATTGTCCAATGATGTATTTAAGAAGTTCGGTTTGGGGCTCAGCTAAACCTAGCATACGTCCCATAAAAGCAGTGGGCAAACACTAGTGATAGTGATGAATAAGGAACAATGAGAGGCGTGATGCAGTTTCGTTAAAGCTTCTCCAGACCGTATGCATTATTAAACCCCCAACTTCTGGCAATAATACTAACACTCCCCTCGGTTAGTATTACAAACGAGGAAGCAGGAACCACGTTCTCAAGAAAAACATCGGGTGACCGTGATTTCACACACATCATGCACATAAGAGATAACAGACAGACAGAAGAGGGTAGACTTTGTTCTTTGGATAGAAATTACCCATAGAGAGAGCTACGTTGGACATGGACTTACTTGCCCTAGCTGACACTATTGGTAACTTTCGTCGTTTAAGAATTCTGTATTTTATAATAAATAAACTTATTCGAGATGCAGAGACGTCATTTGAAGCAAAATTGTATTTTAGTCGCAACTGGGCAATACCATATTGCTCACTAGTCATTAATATTTGGTTACATGCCTTCCTAGAACATGGTTTGAATAATTAATTAAACTCGGTATTATACAAACAAAGAAGATCGACAAATATATATATAGAACAGTGTTTCTCAATCTTTTTACTCTCCCTTGTGGTCTTCAAATTTTATCGTCCATTAGAAATTAGCTTAAAATTTTATATCCAACTTAAAACAGGTTAAAATATTGAAAAGTAAAAAGCTTAAACTCTTCAAATAAAAAACAGAGCGATATTTTTGTTAAATTTATTGCCATAACATTTAAAAGAGTCAAATAATATAAGTCAAAATAATAATCGCAAAGTAGTCAAAATAATCCCCTTATCTAATTTCTAAATCTAACAAATATTTATTAACCCCTCTTCGTTTTCTTAGCTCAAAACTAAAATTATACAAATCATAATAATAGTCGTTAATCATATCCATTAATTTTTGTTGTTGTATCCTTGTTCTTCTCGTAGACGAAATGATGGTCCTCATTGTAGTAGTAACAAAGTGGTTATTCCAATTATTGGTATAATTTCGTCTATACGTTTGCTTTATTGTTGGTATTTTAGTAACGTTAGCCAATTCTTGATTTAAAGTTTTGGGTATTTTCGAACAACAAACTTGTGGAAAATGATCTTGAAAGCCACATTGTTGAGAACGAAGAAATTTGACTATTGGATGTTTTAGTGGTTTTTCAGTTTTAGATATAAAGCTCATGTAGGGGTTGCATTTACGCAAATCCACGCATTGTCCACGATTTTCACAATATATTATTCCTACATCAAAGAATGATAAAAAAAAATTAATGAACGATCAAATTAAAAGTGCTCTAATAAAGTACTTTTTCGAGGTAAATTGTATTTTATAAATTCCAAGTTTGTTTATTTATTTTAATAATTTGGGGTTATAGGAAATTTAATTCAATTTCTTTTCTAAAGACTTTTATTATAAAACAAGGGTTGAGGTGCTAGAGGCAAAAGTTTGAGGAAAAATGTGAAGCAAAAATTTCTTTTCATTAAATTAACAATTTTTGCGGGCGAATATCTAAAAAACTATAGAGAATAGGAAAAAATGAATAGAAAGAATCTTGTAGTAAATTTAATAAGTTTTCATTTTGTTAAAATTAATTTTTTCCCTAAGACACACCGCTTTCGAGATATAAGCAAAAACCCCAAGAACGGAACTTTTTCCAACCCCCTTTCTCCCTTAGCCATATTACAACTATTAGGTTCAGGGACATTTAGTATTTTTACCTCCTAAACTACTCCAAACACATTCCACATTCATTCCTGAAGAAAAAATTTTACCCTTTTCCATGTTCTCTTCTCTATAACCCCTTTGTTTACTAAACTAAATAAAAACCCTCCAAGTAATAGAAAAATCTATTGGATACCTCCTGACACACTTGGAGCACCAGGAGAGATGAAAGAACATTTAATAATTAAATAACCATTAACAAAATATTTCATTTTCAAAAAGTATTGTATAGAGCAGGGTTTCCCAAACTGTGCTCCGCGAAAAAGTACTAATAACAAAGCTTTAATGATTATACGTGTCATTACCTACCCTTCAAATTACACAAGGTGCTCCGCCAAAATTCAAAGACCCCCAAAGTTCTCTATCGGGGAAAAAGTTTGGGGAACCATGGTATAGAGAATTGTAGTGCCTGTCAAATGAGGTGCGATATGACCCCCCCCTGCAGTTAAATTTTTTTTTGTTAATAGTGCTGTGCTGATGTAGTACTTTGGTTTATAAAAACTATATAACTTCAAAAAGTTATTTTTTATTTTCTAAGATTTTAGCACTTGTCCGGATTATAAGTGATTATAAGAGATGAGATAGACTTTAGACGCACACCGTACCTAGATATAATTAGCAATTACATAAAACTTACGATGAGTATTAAATTTTGAATTTTAAACAGCAATTTTTATATTTTTATAATGATAAATTGATGGGAGACCCCACAAGAAGAACATTAATTAATTAAATTGATTTCAGTTTATATAAAAATAATTACCTAAATGCCCTTCTATGTACAGGTTGCTTCAAAAACACTTTCTAGCATGGAAATTTCGCTCATTTTCAGAGTAAATTTTATTCACCCTCTTCTCTTTCAGTGAAATTATGTAAATCAGCAAAAGTGGCATTTTAAAAATTTTTCTCAAAAAACCTCAAACTTGAAGGTGCTTCCTCTATAAAATTTATCATTTGTCTTTTAATAAACACTGCTTTTCTTATTTTCTATTGAAACCATTTTGAATTTTTATGTTATCACATTAAGAAAATATAAACAAAACATTCATGTTAGTAAATATTTTCTGCAACAGACTGTAGGCACCTATTTAATTCTATATTATATCTTGAAGCGATACCGTTGCTCCATAAAAGCTTTATGCGCTCCACAAAATGTTAAAATTAACTACAAATAAAAACTAAAGGGGTAATTAAATTTAACAGCAATTTATTCTTATTAAAAGTTGTTAAACAAATATTACATACCGTTACACTGGTTAAACATGATGTTAATTATTAATATTGCGAATGACAGTATGGAGTTTCCAAATACTCTCTTGTATTTATATAATTTCATGTTTATCTGTTAATTAACAACTTTAAACACTTTTGTTCAAGTAAATATTTCAGCTAATAGCTCTTATGATGAATAATTAAATTTTAAACTATTTAATACATAGTTGATGTACGTATCGCTTTGCCATATTTGTTATCAGAAACTTGTTGCATTAATTTAATATCTATTTTATTTAAATAGTAGTATTGAATGTTCTAGGTATCTCCAGAATAAAATGAAAATTATTGACTGTCGTAACGCGAGCCCTATAATAGGGGCTCGTTATTAACGTGTTTGCGTCTTCAAGTGACGCTCACATGCCTTACTTCTGCCTATTCATACAAAAAGTGAAAAAAATGTTTATGTGCAAGCAGTGGCGTAACTAAGAATTGGCGGTCCTTCGTGAAAATTCAGAGTGGGGCCCCTACTCACCTAGGTTTAGACGATTTTATAACAAACTTTCTTACTAAACTGGTTCGCAAAACCCAGAGTGGAGCCCTTAACCCACCTCTAGTTAGAGGATTTTATAACAAAATTTCGTACTAAACTGTGGTTCTACGACCCTGTTGCAAGGCGTGTCTTTATAGGGGCCCTTTATTAACGTGTTTTAGTCTTCATGTGACGCTCACTCGGTACTCCTGCCTATTCATTAAAAAAAGTGAATAAAATGGTTATGTGTAAGCAGTGGCGTAACTAAGGCCCGTTTGCACCGGTTCCCCTTAACTACTAACTACAACATAAATTTATTCTCCAGTAGACTTGTTAATGGGCGTATCCTAAGCAACGACTAGTTTAACTACAACTTAAATTTAACTGGAACTGGTGCAAATGGCCCTAAGAATTGGCGGCCTTCTCTGAAAATTCAGAGTGGGGCCCCTACTCACCTCGGCTTAGACGATTTTATAACAACCTTTTTTACTAAACTGGTTCGCAAAACCCAGAGTCGGGCCCCTAATTCACTTCTAGTTAGAGAATTTTATAACAAACTTTCATACTAAACTGTGGTTCTACGGCCCTGTCGCAACGCGAGCCCTATAGGGGCCCGTTATTAACATGTTTGCGTCTTCAAGTGACGCTCATATGCCTTACTTCTGCCTATTCATATAAAAAGTGAAAAAAATGTTTATGTGCAAGCAGTGGCGTAAGTAAGAATTGGCGGCCCTCCCTGAAAATTTAGAGTGGGCCGTGGGCCCCTACTCCACCTCTGGTTAGAGGATTTTATAACAAAATTTCGTACTAAACTATGGTTCTACGACCCTGTCGCAAGGCGTGTCTTAATTGGGGCTCTTTATTAACGTGTTTTCGTCTTCATGTGACGCTCACAGGCCGTATTCCTGGCTATTCATTAAAAAAAGTAAATAAAACGGTTATGTACAAGCAGTGGCGTAACTAAGAATTGGCGGCCCTCCCAGAAAATTCTGAGTGGTGAGTGGGATCCCTATTCACCTAGGTTAAGACGATTTTATAACAAACTTTCTTACTAAACTGGTTCGCAAAACCTAGAGTGCAGCCCCTCCCCTAACCCACCTCTGGTTACAAGATTTTATGACAAACTTTCATACTAAACTGTGGGTCTACGGCCCTGTTGCAAAGCGAGCTCTATAGCGGCCCGTTATTAACGTGTTTGTGTCTTCCAATGACGCTCACATGCCTTATTCCTGCCTATTCATACAAAAAGTGCAAAAAATGTTTATGTGCAAGCAGTGGCGTAACTAAGAATTGGCTGCCCTCCCAGAAAATTCAGAGTGGGCCCCTACTCACCTCATAAACATCCGTTTAATCAATTTTATAATGATCTTTAATATACTATATAAACTTATGTTTCTGTGGGCCATAGCGGCCTGTTATTTATGCCATTGTGTTCGAGAATTCCAAAAAAAATGAGCATTTTTTGGAAAACTTTTCCATTGTATTATCATTTCCCTAACGTAGCTTTTTTTTGCTTTGATTACCTGTTTATAAATTTTGATAAAATTGGTCGATTGTTGATTGGTTGATTGAATGCTCATAGTTTCTGTGTAACCGATCCCTAACGCGCCCTACAAAATAATTTTTTTTTAAATGCTTCTGAAAAGTGTGTTAAAATAAATAGGGGATGACGAAAGATTCTACCTGAGTATAACGGTAAACTGCTGTACAAATAATAGACTTCAAATCACTTTCCAGTAATTTTAATTCAAATTTTTGAAAGGCACTAATGACTTTTAACCATCTTCTAAAAAACGTATAATTTTACCCATTACTATTTAACCAAAACTCATAGCTTGAACAAGCTTCGATCAAACGTCTCCATTTTGAAATAGTGAAAATTAACGTTTAATAATAATACTAATAATGTCAGCTAATTATACCAGTGTTGTCAGTGCCAAAGTTGTAGTTTTAGGGGATCAGGGTAAGTAAATTTTGTCCGAATAATAAATTAATAATTATTTTTTGATTACACCGTTATAAATAGGTGTTGGGAAAACGAGCTTTCTGAGACAACACTTAGAACAAAAGTTTTTTCATGCAGTTTCACCAACAATTGGAGTTTCATATTATAGTTCTGTAATTCGAACAGGATGCCATATGGCTAAATTACAAGTAAGTGATTTTTATTCAAAATTATTTTAAAGCTATATGAAACGTGCAGCAAACACTATGTTTAGAATTAATGAGCAAAATAAACCATCCCCATCGTAAGGAACAATAAAAAAGAGTTTGTAGGCTAGATGGAGTGAGATTCAGACAATATGATCATATGCCAGAAATTTATTAAATAAAACCAAATTATTATAAAATGTTCTTCAGCTTCTCAAACAGTTGATCGCTTCCTACTATTTATAGCTTTCTATAAGTACCTGGAAAACTTTGAATAGAAAATTATCTTCACCAAAAATTTTAAAATCATTTTAAAACTCCTTACAAGAGCCATTGAACTGTTTTTTTAATGGTCTTGTGTCATTATTTGCAGTAACAAGCACTTTTGGTATCCCCATAACCAGTGGGTAACCCCATAACGTGTCTTAAAATTGACTTAAAATATCTTGACACCAAAAAGATTCATCAAATTTGATTGAAATAAAGATGAATCATTACTTAAAGAACATTGTCGAAATATTTTTCATCAGGGACAATACGTAAAATAATTAAGTGTTTTATTTGGAATTTCCTTGATGTTAAAAAAGTAATTATAAACAAGTACCTAGATTTTACAGAACTAATTTCACACTCCAGTGATTTCCACTCACATATTACCTATTTATAAAATAATCTAAGCCGTTAAAAGGTTTTTAGATTAGGCCTTATTTAATTGCACCAGAAAGAATTCTATTTAAAATTATTTTTCGTATTTATAGTTATGGGACACTGCTGGACAAGAAAGATACAAAGCTGTGGTACCTATTTTTTACAGAAATGCGGATATTGCAATATTAATGTACGATATTACCGATGAACTCACTTTTGAAAACATTAAACAGTGGGGGGAGGAATTACACAACAATTTAATGGACAATACAATTTTATATTACGTTATAGGAAACAAAACAGATTTACGTAAAAGAAGAGAAGTAAGTTCAAAAAATCTCTTTTTGTATCAAATCAAGATGTTAAGCGTTTTTTTCCAGATAACTACAAGCGAAGCTCTTGAATACGCCAAAAGCATCGATGCCAAATATTTCGAGTGCTCTGCAACCGAAGCTGAGGTAATTTTACATTATTCATTTTATGTAAAAGTAAATTTTTAATTTCTTTTTAGGGAGTAGAACAAATTTTTTCCCAATTGGCTAAGGATGCCGTTAAATTAAGTTCTCTTTTTACCCATTCGTGCAAAAACGAACCCGTCGAAGAAATATTTTTGAGCACCAAAGTAGAAAAAAAGAAAAAGAGATGTTGTCACAACAGTTAATAATTATTCAATCGCAATCACAAATAAATTGAAAATTTTGAAATTTTTAAGTATATGCAACCCATACTAATCGTACGTGTACAGTGGGAAGCCTACCCAACAGGCTTGTTGGATAAGTAAATAAATAATTTCACACCTTATCTGTAATTATTTATGTTTAAGCACTTATCCGTTAATAAAATAAGCTTTTAATTGCTACTTAAAACAAATGTGAAACTGTTAAAATAACTATGTTAAAAAAATATTAAATGAACTCACAACTATATGATTAAAAAAATATAGATGCTTTTTTTTGAATTTCAAAAAAAGATCAAAAGACATGTAAGGAAGTAAGGTAATCATTTCAGAGTTGGGGACCATCTATCTCATAAATGTAAACAATTTTTAAGTTATATAAACAGTGCTTCTTTAAACAATCAATGTTCGTCAAAAGCGCCGCGTCTTGAAATATCCTATATAAACTAAAGTAACATTTGAAAATAAGATGCATGTGTATGTATTTAAAACTGACAATATTTATGTTCATCGAGAGCGATTTTAATATTTGATTTTGATAGAAATTAATCATCTTTTTCTGTACCTAAACCCAAAGTTTTCTTAAAAAACTGTAGACTTAGGTTTATTTGTTAGGGTAAGTGGAGGAGAGATGGACCCGTAGGAGAGACGGACCAGCACTGATATTTTACAAACCGTTGCACTTACAACCCTGCTATTGCGTCAGAATATAGAGAATGTTACTTCGTACGTGTGTCAACTTGAAGATAAAATATTTTTTATTTATAAAAAGATATTAGAAATTTTAAAATTATACTATTCGAAAAATTTTTGCACAAGTTAACTTTGGATTGCGCCACCGGGTTGGAGGTAATTTTTTACTTATTTTTTATGCATAACTAAGAAGTAAGATTGTTAAGGAACCCGCATAACCTAAATTAACCTACGTCTGAGTTTGCAAAATATTACAAAATAATAGTTCGTATTTCTCCCGGTTAGAGTAGAGATGGACCAGGCGTACGGAGGAGAGTTGGACCTATAAATATCGCTATGGATGTATACTTTTTTTAGAAATTTCGACTGTTTATAAAAGAAAAGAGCGTGTAAAGTTGCGAGGTGTGTGGACTACCCAAGATTTACAAAATGCATTGGCTGCAGCCACTCATTTTAACAGCATAAAGTCTACTTTCAAACGTCGTATAAAAACCTGTAAAGCTGGCCTTACATGCCAACTTCTAAAAGCTAGCTTTTTTTTCTAAGCCAATAGAAACCTTGCATTTCCAGCGGCAGACGCTAGAAGTTAAACTTGAACCAACTTTCTAGCTTCTGCCGCTGGAAATGCAGCATTTCTATTGGCTTAGAAAAAAAAAGCTAGCTTTTAGAAGTTGGCATGTAAGGCCAGCTTAATGCAGCTAAAATAAGCCGACTTAGACCGGACCGGGTAAAGCTACTGAGAGAAAGCTGGCAAATCATATAGAAAAATTTAAAATATCTTTATAATAATTACGTTTTCAGGTAAAATTTTGCTGGTCAGTCGAAGGACACAGTAGTGGTCCATCTCACCTCCACACTGGACCACTGCAGCGTGATTTATATTCTTATTTTGTACTTTTATAAACATTGCTATTTTAGTGTAAGTAATGTCAAAGTGTGGCCAAAGAATGATACTTTTATGTTATTTTATAGATTAAACGATTTAACAAATAAATATTCTTTTTTTAATACTTTTGTAAAATGTGGTCCATTTCTCCTCAACTTACCCTATAATTTTTATTGACGCCACTCTAATTTAAAGTAGGTGTTTCGTATTTCATTTTCTTCACTATAAACAGAATACTTCCTACAGATCAAGAATAGGTCCAAATAGAGATTCATGTCGGGTTCAAAACTGAGCAAGCAGTTACGTTATAAAATTCTGGAAGTGCACGAGAGGGAAGAGCATAGTTAACATTCAAAAAAATTTTCACGATCAATTAAATCAATTTACATTGGCCTTAACATTTGCACTGATCAATTGACTAACAAACAACCAATAATTTTCTGAAAATTCTTTTCATATTCCGAATAAATATTTGCAAGATTGTTGCAAAAGGTTGAATTTTTATACGTGTTATAAAGTATAAAGTTATGATTGTGAATATTCAAATGATCTCACAATTATTACTATTTTAATATTATGCATATTTTGAATATTAATTTTTAACTATATCAATAAATAATTGTCAGTAGATTAATTAAAAATTATTATACAACAATTTAATGCTAAGAGAAATAGATACCTAACATCCTACAGATTCCTGAACCTCAGCATCAACAATTATGATTAAAATGGACAACAATTTGTTACCAAAACTTAGAATTTTGGCTCCGTTGATCCGGAATCCGGCATAAAAAGAATCCCAAAAATATATATTCAGTTAAACAGGATATAGGTAACTGAAAAGTGAAAATCTACGCGAGTTACCAAGAATATTTAAAGGTAAACTGCTTAGCAGGCACATACAGTGACACAGGAGAATATTAAGTTTATATTTAAGTGCTCATAAAATGATAATAATAAACAAAATGACTCTAGAAAGCTATAAAGCGCTTGAGAATCCGTGAACTGACAATGAAATTGACGAACTGATGGATAATTTGAAGCATGCAGTATCTTAGGTACTACTACCTACTACCATACTTTGTAGTGGCTACCTACTACAAAGCACTTTAAGGTCTATTCCCACACAACCGAGATTGATCCGTCACGTCACGTCTCCGGTCAGTCAAAAATGGTATAAAAATTATCGGAAGCGTGCTTTTAAATGACTCCATTCACACTCATCAGTCATGGTTCCGAGATTTTGCCCGGGCAAAATAAAATCACTGTCTCAGTCATTTGACTGATCGGTGACGTGACGGATCAATCTCGGTTGTGTGGGAATAGACCTTTAGTGCTTTGTCACTGCCCTGCGTTAACGCTAATTCGAAGATCCATGTTAGGGGAATACTGGCCTAACATGGCCAGTATCAGCGACACTTCGCCCTCCCCTCCAGTATTCTTGAGTTCATCCAAAGGTTGGGATGGATCAAGGACTGAAGGGCCAGAAGGGGTTGCTAAAGGGAGACAGCACAATGGGCCCGATTAAGCGGCCCGTGCGCGTAAACCTCGGTTTACCCTCTACCCTAACAATCCTAATCCTAAACCTTCTTCACTACCCATTCTCATTTTTTCTTGCACAAATAGAATAGCTGTAAAATGTATGAGATTTTTGGCTTTGCATCATGTGTATACAAACACAATCACACAGAGCAATTTAATTTTATCTTTTTTAGAGCCACTACCATCTATTTATCTCTCTTCCTCCTTCAGTTTTCACTTTAGTACCCGATTACTGGTTATGGGGTATCCATAAACAATTTGGTGGTAACGCCAAGCGGCCAAGCTTCAGCGTTGCTACTTTTTTTGATGTGGGATACCTAATGGTACAACTACAGTACCTACATCGCAAAGGAGGATTAAAAAAGCGTAACACCTAATGAAATGAGGAACAGTGTCACATTGTCGTTCAAACTGCAAGACCTCGTATATGCAATTTCTAAGCAAAATAGGATTATTGGTGAAAATGGAAGCAAACTTCTTTCTACATATGCATATACAAAAACTTGAAAGTGCAAAATGAGTGCAAAGCGAATTATTCGCGTGTACATTACCTCGTTCTCTGCTGAAAGGGTAGGTAAGTCTAATAGTATTTTGTCTCCTCTGTAAAATCAAGTAAACTGCAGATACGAGGTCTTGCAGTTTGAACGACGATATGTGTATGGGCCTCAAGGGCCCGGCGGTTAGGTAGGGAAACCCGGAGCATATCTGTTGAGATCGGGTGAGCCGAGTACAACTGTTTAGTTTACAAATATAACAATGAAGGATGGAGGTTGGATGAAGGTTTTGGAAGGGCATATTAAAAAATATTGTCGCTGATATCAAGCTTTGGCTTCTGGAAGACTTGTCTTCTGTGGTAATAATCAAACCAAACTAAATTAAACATTTCTGACTTTTGGGAATTAATACGAGTAGAACTAGACAGTCCGTTGGATCCTAATTTGATTGCGTTACAATAAACAATGGGCGCATTCAGCGGACGTAACAGTTGTGGAGCAGCTACCAACCGCTACATCATTAGCCTTAATATCGTATGGTAAGTTTAGTAAGTGAGTAGTTACCGAGATAGTTCAACATAACGCAAATGAAATGAGCTCGATAAAATAGCGACCACTCCGCACACATTTCCAAAGCATGGGTTTGTCATGGGCAACTCGCTTATTTGAAGAGATAGAAAGGAGGTTAAATGGGGACAAAGTTGCCAAATATAGTTACTAACAATAATCTGATAAGAAAATTAGCCTACTTTTCTTATTTTCGCAATTATTTAACAAAAACTGAAATTATCGAATTTCGTTTTTGGTCTGTAACTTTCTTATTTTTTTAAATATTAAAAATCTGAAACCACATTTTTAAAACAACTTTTTATGATACGTCTTAATCTGTAGATAAATATTTTGTACAGCGTTCTTCGGAACCATCATCAACTTTTCTTTTTCTTATGGACGCCATATTTAATTTTTAAGTCATAAGATAGAGAAATTTTTTCTGAATGCAACGATATAAGATACTTTACTTTAGATTATCTTAAATAGGATGAAATCAAGATATTAATATTTTTGATTACATTTATGTCCATTTTGTCTAAGTTAGCTTTGGAAAAACAAATAAACAATTGAAATTCAAACTATTACAAGTCACTACTTGTCAATACCTGTCAATTGGAATTCGCTTATGTTTCAAAATATCGATCTTTTCGAGTCACTTTCATTCTGAACTTTGTGGAGTTTTTTTTATGTTTATGACAGTCTAGAGAATTTCTTTCAAAAATATTCTCTAGTATATCACTAGTGCAGTATCGTTATTATTTTGGTAAACTTAATTAGCAAATGTTTATTCTGCTAAATTTCAACTTTTAGATTATTTTGTGTTTTTATATAAAATTTCATTAATAGGATAGATCATTTTATTTCACAAAAATAATTATTTTCCAATGCCAACTTAGATAATGTACATAATGCATTCAAAAATAATTATATCTTAATTTTATCTACTTTAAGATAATATAAAGTATAAAGTATCTTATATCGTTGCATGAAGAAAATTTTTCTCTATCTTATGACATAAAAATCAAATACAACGTCCATAAGAAAAAGAAAAGTTGATGATGGTTCCGAAGAACCAAAACGTTGTACAAAATATTTATCTACAGATTAAGACGTACCTATCATAAAAAGTTGTTTTAAAAATGTAGTTTCAGATTTTTAATATTTGAAAAAATAAGAAAGTTACAGACCAAAAACGAAATTGGATAATTTCAGTTTTTGTTAAATAATTGCGAATATAAGAAAAGTAGGCTAATTTTCTTATCAGATTATTGTTAGTAACTATATTTGGCAACTTTGTCCCCATTTAACCTCCTTTCTATCTCTTCAAATAAGCGAGTTGCCCATGGCGAGACAGCTCAGATGAGACACCCTGTATATCAAGTACGATTTTTGGGGTTGCTTGCACCACCGCTGAGGAGTAAAGTAACGGTGTTCAAAATAGAAACTTGAAGTGTCGCACTCAAAATAAAATCGACGTGTCTGACCGATTTTGGAAAAAATGAAGTTAAATATCGTCACCACCACGTAACTCGAGGCAAACTGTTCGAGGCAGTGGCGTAACAAGCACTCCAGGGGCCCGTGTGTAAAGTTAATGTTGGGTGCCTCTATTTATTAAGTAATACATAATTTTTGTAAAGCAGTAAATTCTGAAATTATGGTCAGGAAGCTGCTCATTAGAAATAAATGGTGTTACGATACATTTTGATTCTGTGCGATCTTTAAAGACAGTGGCTCTAATGATATTTGCCTTGGGCTAAAAGTTGATCGGTGCCTCTGAAAGTACGCATGGGGAAGTTTCAGACCCCCAAAGCGCCGCAGGCTAAAATTTTTGTCATCTGAAGGTCAACGCGTTTTAACGTTGTAAATTTCTGGCACCTCTTAGATTTTGGCGCCTTGAGCTTTAGTCAGTTTAGCCCATAGGGTAAAACGGCAGCCAAAATTGATAAAAAATACTAAGTTTGGGAGAAGGTGACAAAGGTCGGGGGCCCCTCTTGGACGGTGGAGTTACAATACAATATTTTTGCATAGCGTGGGTTTTAGCATGTAATATTTCGAATAGATGGCATTTTTATTTCACTTGTGCTCTTGTAGGTAGGTAAGCAAGAAAACGCAAAAAATGCGAGATGACCAACTCTTTCACAGAAAGTTTTGAGACAGATTTGTGATACTGTGTAACTGTGTAATAGAACTACATAATTATACACTTATTTTGATTTGGTGAAATTTTTAGATAATATTATGAGATCTATCAAATTTTCTAATTTCAGCTTCATGATGTAGGATAGAAAGTAGCAGAAGTAAATATTTGACAACAGAAACAGAAAATATTCCTCTATTATATCTATGCTCTATACTTATTTATACATCTAAAAACTCACCCTCAAAACTGAAGATACAATTTCGAAACCTCTCCCACAGCAATTCTTTTTGTATTTTGTTCTATGATTAAAATATATCTATTGTACCTATAAGTTTTCATTCTATAAGAAGAGAAAAGAAAAGAAGACCTAACAAAGTAAAGTATAAGGGAAAAATAAATCCATAAACAGGATAAGTATAACATAAAGCTTATAAAAACAACGTGTAATTCCTCATTAGTTGGTAAAAGAATCAATTTTAGAATTCTCTATAGGGTTGAAGTAAGTAGTAAGTACCGATGACGGTGGATGATAATCCACCCGCTAATTCTGCACGTGTATCCGGAAGTTAAAATTGAGACAGGCGGAGATTTTAGTGCATTTTATCCAATGAAAGTGAGCAAGTGTTTTTGTGTACGCCCTCACTGTCGGCGCGAATACTCAACTCAGTTCTTAGTTAGATTTTGTCCAAGTAAGTGTAGTGTTATTATTGTGAACTGCGCGGCATGAAGCGTCGCGGCGCGGGACGTCTTGCTGCCGTCGCTTTATGGACGCTACTTCTGCATCTCACACATGCCGATTGGTGGTGAGTAAATAGGGTGTTGAGAAATTTGCACTAAATTTTCATTTCTTTTTTCTTATCAATCACCCAATAATTATTCAAATTTTGTTGTTGTTTTTAACATAAAAATTGATAGATGATAGCTTTGTTTAAACGTTTTAAATAAACAGCTTGCATAGTTTAAGCTCGTAATACCACAAATAACTGAAGCTGAGGTCAGTTTTTAAATGCTCGAAATAATTTTCGGCCAAAATAATTAAACGAGGTTTGAATAAGGGTGGACTTCCATCCATATAACGGCATAGTAACCCCTAAAGGATTGACCGGCGTTTGAAATTTAAAAAAAAGTCGTGTTTGATAAAAACCAAAGATAATATTTTTAGACTGCAAAATGCAATCTGATATAGTAAATTATATTAGTACTAAAATATCACGTGTATGTGAAATTTAAGGATAGATAACGCAAACCAAAAATTATTTATGCTTATTAAATCACCCACATGTATAGGTACCTATTTTAATCTACCAGTTTTATTTTTTCTATATTATACTGTGTATTAGCATTATTTGGGGAAACTCCGGGAAAACGTGATATCCGATTAACGATATTTTATTATGAAAAACATAATAGAAACCCTCGTGGGGACTGTGAATTATAATTATGCCATAATTAAAGGAAAACAATTAAAATAACAGTAGGCATGGGAAAGCTGAAAATCAGGGCCAACTGTACCAAGAATCAAGATGCATTTAGTGCCTGCAACTACACTGAACTTTTGTTATCCTTTTTTTACAACGAAAATCTGTGGAGTATGGGTAAATAAAGGTTTAATTTAAAATTTCTGCACGGAGATGCACAAAACTGGCACCGGTTTTGACGAGAGTTGGTTATAATTGCGTTGCTTCGCAAATTAAATTTGCAAGGCCAGTTAATAATCATCTATCACACTTGAAGAAGAATTGAGTGCCATCTCTTCCAAAATTGTCGCTCTTGTTTGTACCACCATCTTATTTAAGTCAAGTTGGTCTTTTAATGCCCGTTTTCACCGACGATTCGTAAAGTTAGGCATTGCTTAATTTGACATTAGCATTTTTTAAGTCGAAATTGCGCTTCACCACATTTCACCACGCGCACCAGGGTTCCTAAATAAGAAAAACAAAGGTATCTGTATATCAATATCGAAATGGGTAATCATTTTTATGCATCGGGTTAGAAATTATTTTAGCATTAGGCAGTTCTTACGTAGGCAATTGCTTAAGAACCGTCGGTGAAAACGGGCATAAGTAGGTGTAGGTGCCTCCTATACCTACATAGCTTAAAAACTAGTTTAGTACTGACTTCAGCTCTCCTAGCTAGGCCCTAGTTAGAACTGAAGTACACAGTATAGAGAATAGAGGTGTATTAGTATCTAGTTGATAGTAATTCTTGTTCATGTCTTCCGCAGTAGACCCTTTAGATAATTTAAATCTAGTGCATCTTACATTGAACTTGTAGTGAGGTTTTATTATGGAGAAATTTGTGCAGGGGTCTTCAAAACCTATTAGAATTTTTTCTCGCATCTTTCAATTAAAATACACAATTAGTAATTGCTATGACGTTTGCAAAAATTAGTGTAGAGGTACTAATTCCATCTTAACTTTTGACTTTAATGAACTGTAATTTGTCATTTTGCCTTGATGTATTCAAACCCTTTCAATTAATTTCCTTTTTAATATGTCCTTGTTGCATGCGAACTACCTATTATCTTTATCATTTTATTATACAGTCGTATGGAATTTTATTCAAAAAATGCTTAGGAATTTTATAATGTGGTTATGGTTGCTTAGGGATATTGGAAGATAATTAGGCCTCGAGTATATGATGAATTAGAGATACCCATTTGAATGTATGTATTAGAAAAAAATCTGAAGGAAACTCATGATTCATCATAAAGAAAAGGATTTTAACTCGGATTTTAACTACAAATAGTCAAAGTGTGCGATGAAGAAAAAGGTCTTCTCGACGAAAAAATAAAAAGCACGAGAGATCTATTAATTGCAAATATAATTGCGTGCTAGCAAAAATTAAGGATACAACAGAGTTCAAGAATCAGGAGATCGATTCTGAATTAATTGTATGGAAATTATTGCCAAGGCTGTGGATGTGGTGTGGACCCACGAAGGAAACCGTTTACACAATGACAACTTGCTTGGTATTTCAGTAAATTCTGAATTAAATAACTCAATAGTACTATAAATGGGTCACCTCCTCAAGAAGCAAGAGAGCTATAGGTATAGAAAAATTAATGAACTTGCCATAGGTATTATTACAATGTGTTCCTGCTGAAAAGTACGATCTTATCCTTAATATGATAAATATAGAAATACAGAATATTACGTAAATTGTCACGTGAAGCTCCAAATAATATTGTACATCAGTGTATAGGAACAACAAACCCCAACATCAACAAAGGCAATGACAAAAGACGTAATTTTCACTTTTTATAAGGAGAAACATCATTTTTAAGCATACAAAGTAATTCGTCTCCATCTGTCTATCGACCTACCAGATATAGAACTATTGATTTCCAATTCAGCATCCACGTTCGCGATGATCATGATGTGAACGAAAAAAGCAAAGATTTAGAATTTACATAGTTTAAGCCCAATCGTTTCACTATAAAGGTGTTAAAATTTGGGTTGTAATAACATTATCTAGGATCGAGCTTCTTTGAGGGAGTAGTTTAAAATGGGAAAAATTTCAAGAAACGGTTTACTCAAAAAATTGTCGCCTGTTGTTATTGAAACGCAAAATAAATATTTTATTTCGAAACTCCAACCCTTTCATGAGGTTATCACTAAGAAAGAGATGACGTAAATTCCTTTGTTGATTTCGTCAGACGTCAGAGGGTGAAGTGCGAAAGGATCTGATGTGAAGAAACCGATGGAACCCTTCGAGAACCGCCACTCAAGTAAACTATAATAGAAACCTTCAAACATCACTTCAGCATTAATTTAGTAAAATAATAGCTGGAAGACCGAGCACCAGTCGGTTAAGGCAAGTGAAGGCAATTCAAAATTGTGATGGAGTCGCGGGTTTGAAGAGTACATCATTCGTCTGCTATTACCTACAAATTGGTACATCGCTTTCTGATACGAGTTTCAAACCCTTAAATGATTTCTCATAAAATTGAGACCTATGACCTAGCCTAGACCTAGGGAGATTCGTCCCTTTTTATTAAAAAGAACCTACGTACCTTTTCATACCTAAACTTACAAATAAAGAAATATAACAGTGTCTACATAAAAAAAAAATTAACAGTATAAGATATTGCTTTAAGACCCAAAATGAACACCTGCATACCCCATATACCAGAGGAATTATTAGAGGTGGATTCCGACTATTCAGAATGAAGGTAAAAAAGCTTCAATTCAATGATCATAGTAGTAGGCATAATAAAAAACATCTTATTAGGCGAACACGTCCTTTCATAAACAGGCGAACGAAGAACATCACCATTCATAAAAATTCATCTCACTCCATAAATGGGGAATTAGGACCATCACTCTGGCCAACTATCTGAGATACTGCTTTCTCTGAGATACAACTTAAGTAGGATTGATAGAGTTGAGATCAAAACTTTATGCTACTGCTAATAACCACCAGAAATCGTCGACTTCATGCTCTAAAACTTTTATGCGAAGATTTTTTTCTAATATTAATAGGGAAGCAGAAAAATACTAAAATATGATTTTACATGTTAAATCCATACGACCGAAAGGTCCGCTCATCATCCTCCATACAAGTACAGCATAATAGCCAAATTTGGGTGTGAAGGAAACAAAAAACAAATATTAAATAATCGAAAGTCTGTTATTAGACTTGGGGCTTTTAGATATAGGGGTTACAGGGCTGGACTGGTCGGTAGGCTACCGAGAATTTTCCAGTGGTTCGTGATGTGACAATGAAGAAAATATATTACAAAAATTTTGATAAATTGAAAAAAACAGAAATACAAACCTGGACTATCAGATTTTCCGGTAGGTACTACTTTTCCCCAGTCCAGCCCTGAGGGAATGAGGGATCACATTAATTGAAGGTTGTACGTTGCAATGACGATTAGGGTACTGAGCCTAAAAATACCCTAATACCAGATCTAACCTAGGAGATTTTAAGTTTAAATAAAATGTTTTTCCGTTTATCTGAGAAGATGGCTTTTGCATAGATTATTTGAAAAAAAGAAGGAAAAGGCAAGTAGGTATTTATACATAAAAAGAACGTAAAAAATAACTTCTATGAAATGGTTTCATTACCGCTAATATCCGGCAATCAAAATTCCAATAGTTTTAAAATTTGAAGATGGCTTTATTATTCTTTATGATTTAGTTCTAATTCTTTAGGTTTTGAATTTCAAAAGAAACGGATTAAAGCGGAATCACTGCATGTTTTACCTGAACCCCTATAAATGAATTCAAAAGTAATGGTCATTTACTCAGATTATAAACGAATAGGGCTAAATCTTAGAAATTGCTAGCTATTGCTTTTTCTGTTTCTAAATCAAGAATACCGCGCCCAAGACCTAATTAAAGCTTATTTTCCATCGATTATTATATTAAACCCATTTAAGTTATAAGTTATAAGAAGGTGCGAGTGATCAAAGTGGAAGTTGGTACGCCACAAAAACATTAATTATTAATGTATTCTATGAAGCACATTTACTTAATAATCTCGCTAATTTTATATCTTTTTAATTATATACCACATTAATAGCTTCTAAGAAGCCTAAATTTACAATGCGGAGCATTATTTATAAATTATTATATGAGAGGAACATAAGTATATCTCTAATCTAACATTGTGGGAAAAGGTAATGACAAAAAAGTTAATGGATACAAATTTAAAAATATGAAAGCTCCTTTCATCATAATGGACTTATATCCCTTAATTCTTTGATGACCAAAAAACTTTTACAAGAAGAAAAAATGTATCCATTGGGAAAATTTATGAAAAATGAGTACATTTAAGAGAAACGAAATTAGGTCTTTTAGAAGATGCAAAAAATAAATTGCAATTTATAAATCAAACAAATTATTAAATATATTTGATTGAAGTATGAAATCGATGAAATAAATGAAATACATATATCCAATTTATTACATAGTTAACTGTTGTAATAAGAGAAACATTATGTCAAAACATTTTATAATACTATCCTAGGTAGGTACTTTGACTAATTTCTTACACCTGAAATTACGAAATTAATTAATAAATATTTAATTGAATGTTACTTTAAATTTGTTGTTATACGCACATTTTAAAGCTTTCAAATTCGATTAACATAATACATTCTATATTCAGTCACATAAACCAAATTTTATATTCTGTAAATTAGTTTTATAATTAACTATGTAGTAAATATAAGGTAAAAATGACATAAACCGTTTAAATTGTCAGATTCTTTTATATTTGACGTTCATAATTATTTTTGATTAGATTTTAAGATTAAATAAAACTTTTGGTTTAAGACGCTTGGTGTGGAAAGGACGGAAATTTTTGAAATTTTCAATTCCAACCATTAAACTTCTCACAGCTAATGTCTCAACTATAAAATTAATAATTTATTTTATTGATAGACATTTAATTGCCATAAAAAATTCAATTACAAATACGTTTGGATATGTCTTCAAAAAAAGTCTAACAGTTACTTTGTGCTACTGGCATGCATTCATCAACAAGATTGTTGCTTGGAGATAGGAACTAAATTATACGCTTCAAACTTCACGACATCTTTAGTCAAAATAAGTTTGAGTGTTGTTATGGATGTTTGCCAACACCAAAAACGTGTAAGTTTGTATTCCAGTTCAAAGCTCACAATTGACTTTTTGGTAAATTTAGAGTGGATGCTTTCTCAAAAGCAAAAATGTCAAGAATCAACTAACGGTTTAGTATAGAAATCGTCATAAACTTTGTAATTGTGGTAAAGAAATATTTCACTACCCTAATCCCAATACAAGTAGAGTAAAATTGGAACAAGATGACAGGGGGGAACCGATGCGCCACAACGAAAATGTCGCATCAATTTTAGTGAGATAGAGGCAGAGAGAGGAGAGCACTCGCTCCTTCGCCCGGTCAGCGATAGCTATATGTGTTTTTTATTTCATTTTGATACCAACAAATAGAAGCTCTCAATAAACTAACAAAGCTATAGAACCCATTTACAGATCAGCAAATGTCGCGCGCGACACCAAAATCAACTAATAATATTGCGCTAAATAATGACGTCAACTGTCAAAATTTTACTTCAAAAATTTGTATTAATTCAAAAACGTCTGAATTAATTCAAAAAGTTCTACTTTTATGATTTTTTTTATAAAAGTCCCTCTGCCTTTGACACTTGAGGGCCCAGGGCTTAAGTCCTATTAGTCCATAAGATCCAACAGCTACTATAATATGCGTATAATATGGCCATTCGTCAGCCATTTTGGTTCGACTGTCAAAGTGACATTTGCTATAAGGCTGATTAAACAGTTCCCAAATCGCTCGCTTATAGGTCTGTTCGTTTGTCTTGCACTGGTTGCTCGGAACCGTTTCTGCATTTCCTATTCCTTGTAAAGAGCAGGAGTAATTCGGAACAAGAGCAATTTGGAGTAAGTTAGTGCAAGACAAACGAACAGACCTCTTATGTAGGTATTAATTTATATTTTAACACGTAGACAGAGTTGGATTTGAAACAAAATGACTGACTAGACTTGTTCAATTGAAACCCATCTTTTGTCCAGAAAATTTTTAATGGACCAAAGATGAATTTCATATACAGGGTGAGTGTAAATATTAACCATATAGTATAGGCATTTTCGACTTTAATTTATATCGACATGGGAACAATTATTAGAAAACTGATTTCTTCTGAAATACCTTCTTAGGGCCCCCCTGTATTTCCCCAAAAAAATCGTCCATGGGGAACACTCTTAAATTTTGAATTAAGGGCCGCCATCGCCATCTGGCATTTTTCCAAAAAAACGCCATAACTCAGCAATGACCAATTATAGGAAGAGGCTGTTAGTATAAGATAATGATTTTTAACAAACAATGTTCTCTAAAAATTTTCTATTAGAGCAATGGTTTTCTTACAAAATGAGATTTAAAGAGCTACGTTCTCAAAAATAATATTAAGCAGGCGAATTACTATGGTGAAAAAAATCATGTCCTCTGATGGACAAAAAACTGTTTTACTCGGAGACGAACTAAGATAAAATTACAACAAAAATATGAATTTAAAGCTAAAAGCTTCAGCTTTCATTTTCATACCTTTTCAATTTATTTTTGTTACATCTTGTAGTATTAAATAAAAAATAACAAATAAAGTTTTTCGTGTACCATTTTTTACACAGTTCAAGATATTTTGTTGGAAGGACCATTTTAAAAAATTTTCCTCCAAGGATATTGTTCCTTATGAGTTATTTTTCAAAGTTATGTCATGGGAAATTAACTATATTTATTTCAAAAAAGCATAATAATTTTTTATTTCTTCGTGAAGCCCCAACTGAAAAAACAAATTTCAAATTTTTTAATTTAAAATGGCGGTCAATAGAACGATTGTCCCATTTTGGGGTTTTTCTCTTATAACTTGGCCGGTAATTATTATTATAAAAATTTAAAAACGGCATTGTACAGCCAAAGTATAGGGCTTTCGTCTTAAACAAGTCGATTTTCAATTTTCAAACTTCAAAAATCTCTAATTTCTTTTGTAATAGAAATTAAAACTTGAAAATGGATATAAATACCAATCTCATGAATATTTATTATTTGACACTATTTTTGGTTAAAGAAACGCTTCGGGTTAAATCGGAAATTACTAAAATCCCAAAATTTTTATTAATACCTTGTATATTTTTTAATATTTTGAAATCTTGTAAAATTAGCTATTACACGATACCAAACACTTTATATTTTGACATCCGGTTTAACCGGAAATGGGATCAAATTTCTTAATTTAAATGGAACATCCTGTATATTTTTTAACATTTTGAAAACTCGGAAAATTAGCTTTCTGAGCATATAAAATAATATATATTTTGAACTTCAATTTATGCCAAATTTAAAAAAAAATGAAATTAGTATTTCACACAAATAATGTCTAAAAATTCTGCTTACACGCAGAAGTTCGATCCCGGACGAAAGCAATTATTTTTTCCAATTTTTTTTAATATCATGTAAGTAATTTATATTAACATAAAAATAAACGTAATAATAAAAACTACGGATGTGAGGATGTGACCATACGAGGGACTGTTTTCATGCCTAACTTTAATACCCAAACGTTTCTTTAGTGCGCATTTTAAAGTTTTTTTATATTTTATTTCTTTATAGGATATTAAATGAATTTATAATTTAAAAAAAATAAAACATTCCAAGATTTGACGGACGGAAAAAGTTCCTCGTATGGCCACATCCGTTGTTTTTCTAGTGAATACATTGAAGAAGTAGATTAATAGGCAATTTTTTCTTAAAATTCCTCCAAAATTTAAAGTACTGTGTATTTTAAAAATCGTTTAGGCAAATAAAACATTATAGATTATAGCTTATACTGTAATATACTAAAATTAGAACGCTTTCGGATTTACTGGGATTGCAGGAGTAGCTGTTAAATGTTGTTAAAATTGATTCGAATATATCAATCATGAAAAAAATGAACTCTGTGACTTGATGAACTGATTTGGTTTAGCTCCTGGTATTTCAATGCCAGTAATTTCAATGCCAGTATTTCAATGCCAGTTTGAGGTAGTTGAGACAGTCCTCTCTGATCATAGAGCGGTCACAGCCTCTGTGTTTCGTTTTTCTGAAAGCGGTACGTCGGCTGGAGGTTTTATAGAGTACGTGCCTATAACTTCCAATGGTTTGAGAATTTTTTATGATCTTTTGGAGAATGCGTCATAGGATTTCATAGGAGATTGTACAGTCTGTGTGAACGAAAGCTTTAGGATGTTTAATGATATCTCTTTGGATTGTATGAATCGGTCATTTCATAGGAAAATAATAGCCAAAAAAAGTCTGAGCACTGGAAATAAATGGTTTACTAATGAACTTCGACAGTATCGCAATACTTTAAACTTTTTGAGAGAGTTTAGTTTACAACAACTGAAACTTTTATTATAAATTAATCTAAAAACAACTCAGAGGAACTATATGTTTTGCTTTTCTGCTTACTCTGAGCAGCAATAAAAAAAACATTGCCCGCTTTTGGTCTCATTGAAATTACGGTATTCACAATTAAAGTGCATAACAATGCATGTGTATTGATTTTCTCACTTTTTATTCTCAAAAATTCCTTCATAACACGACATAATAATATACTTATCTGTACGCGAAATCATGGCAATCTGCATACCATTAATTTTTGTTACCTATAACGTATAAAGAACTAATGAAACGTTATTTTTTTACTTTTTTTTTAAATTTTTAATCCGACCTAAAAACCTCGTAAAATTTTCTAATTAAACGTAATAAAATAAAAGCAAACTTATTTTAAATTTTTTGCTTTTTTCTCCCAATTATACAAACCCCAATTACTATATTGGTTTAGTAATTTTAGTGTGGTAGCTGATTTTCTGGCAATTAAATTTAAATTCAACGTGGTTATAATATTTGTATTTGACTAATTTAATAGCATTTTAGTATATTAATCTTAACGCTTCTAGAAATCCTAGAAGAATTTAATAGTTGATTTATCATCAAACTGTAGAAAGACTGGAGAACTATAATTTTAGTTGGTGAAACAACCGATTTCATCTCGAGTTCTCGAGATGCAGGTTTTTTTTAAACTTGTGTTAGATTTTTTTTAATTCAAACCACACACGAAAATCTCATAATAAGCGTTTATAATGTTCTTTTATACAGATTTAAGCTGTCGCTTTGTACCTGAACTGAACTATTAACAAATATTTATAATTCAAGTCGCGGCTCTGATGCTAAAGTGGAATGTCTTGTCAGACATTTGTCTTGGGTCAAATATTTGAATTCCTTTTATTGTTTCACAAAAAGGCGCATCGTTTTTAAACAAGTTCTCTTATTTTATATACACGCACGTCTTCCTCTTTACTATTTTCGTGCGTTTTGATTTTTCCCCAATATTAAACATAAATAAGTTTCTTACGAAATGAGCTCCAAACACACAATGTGTTGTAAGTTTGACTTTTTGGAAATGTATTTTTAACAAAACATGTTAACCGAAGAAAATTGATTAGAGTTTATCCTTGAAGAAACCATCTTAAACATCCGCCGGCGATAGAAACTGAAAGGTATTATTTTCTTAAAAGTACCATACAAAGTATTTCAGTGTTACTAAACCACAATTTTTAACAAAATTATATTGACAACTCGATGACTCGTAATAATCGACACATGTAAACTAATCATACGTAAACTTGCACGTTGTACTCTCGTTGGTAGGTAATACTTTTACTTTGTATGTTTTTAAACGACGAAGGATGCTTTGATTTAAAAATTTTAGTGACATTCTATTCTATTAGGTATGAAAAGAAGTTATAAGTTGTTATAAAAAGAATATTTTAGTCGTTTATTGTTGTCTACCTGTACACAAGTATCATAAAGAGTAATACAAAATGCCCACACAAAATAAGAAAACGCCATAAGAAGTCGGTTGACTGGACCCAAAAAGCAACTAAGCAGCTTTGTGCTGTCCACACAGGAGGCTGTTTTCATGGCTTGTTATTAGTTTGTAGGGCTTCTTTAATGGATTCTTAAATATCTGCCGACAGCTGATGAGAAACTTACACCAAAACTACCTACCGGGCATATTTTATTTTAACAATACAAAATTACTCCAACGAAATTTTCAAATTATGTAATTAAAATAACTCTTAATTTTATAAAAGTCTCTTGTGTTTTAAATCGCCAAGATCAATAAGTTTGAAATATTTTTATGTTTTTTAATTTTATGCTTGGTAAAAAGAATAATTAAGTTTTAATGTGTGTGAAAACGAAAAGCAACATTGGAGTGCATCAATATAGTAGCACACGGAGTTAAATCACGTCTCACTCATGATTTTTATCTCTTGTTGTCACGTTCGTCTTAAGATGTTTGCCGTTCTTATGAGGTTATTTTTGAAAAAGAAAAACGGCTAGGCATTTATCGGTATTGTTAACTTGTTGGGTCGATTCCAATTATAAATCTTTATTAGGGTCCTAAACCTTTAACCACTTTGAAAACCGTTATTTGGACATCGCAGGACTCAAAACTAAAACTTCTTCTTTATCGATAGAAGCTTTAGTTACTGTAAAATCGCTAAAGTACTCATTATTCATTAACTTACAAGTAGACATTTCGCACAATTTTGGCATATAATTCACCTCTGTGTATTTTTTAGAGTAAATATTACATTGATGATGGAAACAGTTAAGACTATGAATTTAAACCTGAACCGGACTTATAGTAGTATAAATCAATGAAAGGATTACGTAGCATTTTCAAATAGTGATTAGACTTATTTGACTGGGTATACCTTTATGTCTATCCTGTTCTGAGCAACAGTTCGATGCTCGTGTTCTCCTTCAGCTTAATTCATATACAGGGTGGTGAATTGCTTTGCGCTTTGCATCAAAAATAAATTATTAATTAAAAACTGTATCAGATAGGTAGGTTTATGACCGTTTGAACCGCTTACAGATTAACTGATAGATAGTTTGTCTGGCGGATAAGTTGTAAAAATATAGTTTATTTGCCACATGAACTAAAACATAACTAAAAGGTAGGTAGCACCTTTGTAGAAATTTTATCCATCAATTATTTGATTTATCCTACAGTTAGATGGAGGTGTACGGTTTTTGACAACTTATCCACTAGATATACTATCTGTCAGTTAATCTGTAAGCGGTGCAAACGAAAATTAGAATATTCAATAATAACGGCGATGTGCAGTGAGAAAATTCAGAAAAGTCTAGAGCAGAAAGCAAAATTGTGTGATAGAAAAGAATTTTTTTAACATTTTTCCCATACTCCCTCAATAGTCCTCGACAACCCCTCCACAAGAATTCCACCATTTTTGACTCACCCTGTATAGTATTTAATAGCAAATCACAATAACCAATACAGTTTTTTGAGGTTCATTACTGAGTAGGTACCTAACACAACAAACGCCGTCTTCTGTATGAACAATTTGGAAGCTAAAAGACATAGGATTTCTAACAAATAAACTTGACAGTGGTCGTTATATATTTTGAAATGTTTATTAAAGTCTTGTGTGTTGCTGTTTTATACATTTTTGCTAGTTATTTCAATTCCCCATTAATTTTTGTACGCGATTGACTGCGGGTTTCTAAACATAGTTATCATTTCACTAATCGTATTAGATATAAATGTCAAAAAACTGGTTTCAAACAATGTTTCGGCCCATCATAAAGTTAAGTTATGGAATATTATGGAACCATAACGTACCAGCACCTGAAACTCGTAATGAGTGATAAAACTGTTAATAAATATCGCAAAACGCCTATTGAGTAGTGGTAGCAAAATTTATTGCATTTTCGGGAAATTTAAACAAGCGACAGTATATTTTTGTAAATTTTCCTCTGGCATATACGCAGTCAAGAATATATTTCAAAACGACTACCTAGAGAGCTTCACTGAACAGATAAATTGTGCAACAATTTTCAATTCATCGCCTAGAAGAAATTTTTAAATTTTTGTAATCAGTCACTATACAGGACGATGTTACTAACCGATGATCTTCGAAAGTAAATTCTCTAGACCGCAATATTCTATTGTTTGACAACAACTCATAAAATCCAAAAACTTTAATTCTATATGATGAGACATATTAGCAAAATTTTCACTTCAGCGTTCCATAGACGCCAAGAAATAAACAGTTAATGACGTGTAGTTATACCTACTTATTATGTATGAATTATTGGTTAAAGCCTTCTGGATAAAGTGGAGCCTTGAACTTTATTTATTAATGAAGTAGCTGAAAGAAAGAGCAGCGTCAGAGAAGAAGGATGCGTATTTTTACCCATACTGGTGACACGGTCAGACATTTTGTATGAGATTAGATATAATCTAAAATATCAAAAAGATATGGAAATAGACAATTCAGAATCATCAAGAGTTTTCAAATTTTTAAATAGTTTTGATGTGAAATAAAATTTTATGTTTAATTTAAAAAAAATTCATCCAAAAAATGAATCGTAATTTATAGTTATGTTGGAATTGGAACTAGATAATGCAGCTGAAATGCTTAAAAAATCAGACAAGAATTAGAAAATTATTCACAACCACAGGAATTGTATTGGGCTCGTCATTAAGATTGAATTTTTGTAAACGTTAATTCAAACTCAAAAATCGCAATCTTCAGTAGTTATCACTCGTTTAACTTTTTATACTTGAAAGTTTATATACAGGGTGAGTCAGAGCACCCGTATCAGGCGTTTTTGTTTTCAAAGACGATTAGTCGTAGAGGGTTGAGCCTAAAATTTTGATTATTAAAGTCGTAATAAAGAATGAAATATTGGTATTGTTATTCCGCGAAAGCTAGGCACGGAGAGTTTGTCTCAGAATGTGAAGAACTCTAGAATTTTAAATGGCAAGATAGGTCGAAAGTGGTATTAATGAATACATCTTTAAAAACTAAGCAAGTTTTGTAGAGAAAATAATTTGATTACTGCCATTGAAAATTCTGGAGGTCATGAACTTCTTAGAAAAACTCTTCAGCATGCAGACCTCTCTGCGAAATAACAATATCACCATTCCATTCTTTAATAAGGCCTTTGAAATACAATTTTTTATCCCAACTATCTACGATCTGCTTATTGTTCTTGGCTTTTTTTTAAAAAAAGTTGATTTTCTCAGAAGTTTTGTTTTGACTCAACTATCTACTCACCCTGTATATTGACAGAAAATGTCCACTATTAACAACTAAAACACATACTCAAGCAAGGATTCCTGAAGTGTTTCGCAGCTGAAGAAAATACGCTCTCGTAAGGAAGGTGGCTCAGACACCTACGGGTTAAGCCAATACAGAGTTAAGCAACTAGCCCCATTGTGTTGGAAAAGATAACCATTTTTCTTTACAAAAATTATAGAATAGACGTAAAAAGTAGCTATACCTACAGCCCCACCAACTTTATTAGCAAACTGAGGGGGCGTGGCCAGCGCTGTCATAGATTTTGAAGTAAATTACGAGTTAAAAGTATTTCAGTTGCTAAATTTGACAAGTAACTGTCAGTAAAATTAAATATAGGTAAATATTAAGACAGCGAATTTGAAAAGTATAACTTACTGTCATTTTGAAAGGTTTTATCATAACCTAAAGTAGCTGGGTAATTCCACGTCAGATCGGCCACGTTTGACCCTTAGGTCTTCGGATTTTGACGAAATTTGGTGTGTCGGTTGGAAATATGTTCAAATTTAAGTGTACAAAGTGGTTTTGCGAAAAAAATATTTTTGAGCTATCTACGGTCAAATTAATTTTTTAACTATTTTGAAACATGAATAATTTAATAATATATAACTCGCGATCTAAAAGAGAAATATTTCTGCAAAATACGCCTATTTAAAGCTAAAGGAACGTACTATTTATTTTATGCATCGCTTCTTTAATTTAACGCCTTTTTGGTCAAACTGTTCCAGTGTCAATGTTCAAGTCGATTTTTTGAGAAAAGTTTGGGGATAGCAATTTCTTTTCAGGAATCGCTTTATTTTAGACCCGTTATTATAGGAGAAAATTTTCAAGATCAGAGGCGTGCGGAAACAGGGTCAAAATAGCCTTTGTTCTTAGCAAAATTGCTAATTTTGAAAATATCTTTGATCACATTGAAGATAATTTGTAATGTATAAAATTACCAAGAGAATGAGACTAGTCCGAGCCTAAACGGATAATTTGTAACTGCAGAAAAAAATAAAAACCGCGGAAAGTTGAGTAATGTTTAACCCAGTATTAAAGTAATTTTCAAGTCGAAGTTTCCAAAATACACCCTCTTCGATTTTCGAAATTTTTTTATATGTTGAGCCCTTATGACTTAGGTTTAAGTAAAAAAATTTAAAACCGTGGGCACTCGTCAACTCTTGATGTTACACGGCCTCAAGCCTCAGTGAGGGTTTTAGATTGAGGTGTCATTGGCTAACGTAGACCTGCACCTCGTCTGGATTTTAATGGTACTGACTACTGAGTTAGTTTTAATGCTTTATTGTGCTAAAACAACATAACAAACTAAAGCAACAAAACAAAATAGAATATGTGGAACATAGTGGAAGATTGCAAAAAGGTAAATCAACAGAGAAGGAAGAATTGAGGAAAGAAC
Source organism: Malthinus seriepunctatus (assembly GCA_963924605.1). Lineage (NCBI taxonomy): Eukaryota > Metazoa > Arthropoda > Insecta > Coleoptera > Cantharidae > Malthinus > Malthinus seriepunctatus. Next base: position 106,938,063 of record OZ004600.1, on the reverse strand, counting down.
AACTCGTTCGCACAGCGGGATGCCAAAAAAAGCCACTTCTGTGGAAAAGATATTTTATTTTGATTTTAACGGGAGCCGTGCATTTCTCAATGACTATATGAGGTTGCACTTTGTAAAGTGTCAAAAATAGAAATTAAAGTTAATTGTGCAAGTACAAGTTACAAGTAAAATTAATTTTTAAACTTCCAAAGGAGAGTTAAGCGGTTAACCTTGCAAACAACAATGCTTTCTTGTACTAACAGGTATAGCTAATATTTTATATTAAGATAAATGGTACAACAATTTCTATTTGATGGCTTCGTAACAATAATATTACTAATTTATTAATTCGTTTATAAATAAACACAATTTATAGCACTTTGTTTATTATCTACATTTCAATTTATTCCAATTAAAAGCTTCTTTATAATAAGGAAAATCTCTACGTTTTAATATTTTGTAATGGTAATTAGAAAAGTTGGAGAGCACTAAGCTTTCAAGTGTTGCTAGCTTGTACTCTATGCATGTGTAAGCATTTTTGTTTCATACGCAATACACACTAGAGGTACTTGTCATATAATAATACCCAAATAATTAAGCCAAAAGGACAAAATAAGGGTGTTTTTTTTATAATTACCCTTTACCCCGGAGGATACGTACTAAAAAAACTGTTTTTTCGAGCAGACAAAATTTCATTAATACTTAATCGACTTTTTACATTGTTTTACGTCTATTAGTAGTTAGTAGAAAAAAAGTTAACCTCTTGTTGATGTTAATTTACCATGATAGGGTTTGCTTAATATATCATAAGGTAATTTTCAGAAGTATATCATTAACACATAATCGTAATGAAGTTTGCGTGCGTAAAAATCATATATCGAAAATAAACATGATGTAGTTGTTGTGAACGACCTCTAAATAAAAGACATAAACATGAAAGAAAATCGGAAAACGGTTTGGTCAACAAAGGGCAGCCGTCTGAGGGCGAGATTTTAACTGGAGAAAATGTCCAATAGTCACGATTTTACGATTTAACGCTCTCGGGGAATTTTTACACCCATGAAAGTCCTTAATTTTGTTGTATTATATAGCGGGCATCACCTGTATTTCCACAGTGAGTCATGAGGATTAATAATGTACACCGTAATAATCGGAGCAGTAGACAGTGGAAACTTTAAAGGTAGTTTCAAAAGTTTAATTAATTACACACCAAGTTAGCTGTTTTTGAATAGGTGTATATTAAATTTTCTTTATTTTAGATTTTATATTTTACCTCAAGATGCTTAAAAAATGCTTCCTTAATTAAGAATCAAGTTTTGTACTAAGACTACCTTTTAGTAATATCACGAGTTTCGAACCCTAGGGCAACTACCCTCTTCACATAATTAACTGTTCGCAGCCGACCGCAGTCTACCAATATCTCATTAACCTCAGGGGTACACACCTCCTCGGATTCTTCATTGTCTGCTCGTTATCACGACACACAGTCGCTAATAATAAAACCTAAATTAAAAATAGTCAGCTGGTATAATATTTACGAAAATACCCGTTTAAAAATAATATTAAACAAAAACATCCCCTTATAGCATCTCTCGTTTGATATTATATAACTCTTGCTTGCAAAGTTGAGAGTAGTAAAAAGAAATTGCTGTTGATATTGCAGTTTTCCACTTGTTTAAAGTGCATCGCATTACCTGCTTTTTTATACATCCATACACTTGGGGAAACTCGATTAGAATAAAAGCGATTTTATTTTATAGTTTTGTGAGGAGAACCTACACTTAAGAAATTAAATGTAACATCCCTATGTGTTTAGACAAACTCTGGCACCGACATAGGTATAAATATCGGCATTCCGAGACCCTGCTGTAGCAATTCGTCACAAGGTGTTAACAATACCCTGTCCACGGTTGTTAATCTCTTCTTAGATGAGTTTGATACCCTCTTACCTGCACAGGTCACAGCATCTCTAGTTTATATTTTTTTAAACCGTACAAAATGGTTTAAAATGAGTGTTTCCAATAGTAGTTTAAATTCAATTAGTAATTTGTTGTTAAAAATTGTAACTAATTTGATATTATCCAATAATTATTTTTTATCTATTTATGTTGAGGAAATTTATCTACAAGTTGTATAAGGAGGCGTTTTATTCCTCCCATTTATTATAAGTATAATTATTTTTATTGAAAACTTTAATTAATCACTTATATAAAAACGCATGATTTTAATTACTACATAAATTATTTATTTAATATACATTGTAGCAATAAGTTTTCTCTCACTGTAATATTAAATGTTATTACTTTAAAAAAAAGGTTCAATAAAAAAATTAAATCATTAACCTATAATATGATTATTTTATTGGGATTTATAACCTTTGGTAATGAACTTCTGTAAAAGCTGGAGGTTAGAGCCAATAAACAGAAAGGGAAAGAGAAAAGGAAGGAATTAAAATATGAAATAAATATTTTTATAAAAGGCATTTAGTTGAACTAATGTCCAAATGGCATATTGAAAACTTATCATGAGAAACATTGATCAATGGAATCTGAAAATGCCATTACAAATTGAACCCTTGCCCCTCATCACACCTAGTTGGCATGACTGAGCCTCCTTAAAATTATAAAATAGGTAATAGGAGAAAATAAATAGAATATTCTACCAGGAGGAATTAAAAAATAGTATACTTGCTCTTTAGGGGTTAAGGAGACTACTAAGTAAGGGTACGGGAAAAATGATACCTACAAAAAATAAATGCTTTTCTAAATTGAGATAAAAAATTATTTTGGCTCTTCTGTGCTTATGGTTATAACATTACAGTAAAGGGGTAAATTTTATTTTGTTTAGAAATCATTTGCAAAAGGCTTTTGAAAAGGTCATTGGACATTTATGTTTCGGCTCTATTCTGGTAGTTTTGAGCACGTTATAAGACGAATAATTACCATTACCATGCTAAATGACCATAATAGACTAGAAAAATCTCATTATGAATTACTATAAATGAAATTCGAGTATCAATTTTATATAGATATTAAAAAGTATCAAGTATCAGCCACTGGAAGTAAGAAACTGATACCGATTTAAAATGAAATTAAAGAAGATAATCCTTAATGATGAACTTAAATTTATTATTATCGTGTGACAGCGAAAAAGACAAACGAAAGAACCCATAAATGTTAAAATAAAAAAATAAATAATGGTGGTCGATTGACTCATTTGGTATGAGCAAATTTAAATAAAACTGTGGTTATAAATTTGTAGCAAAGAAGAAAAGACATATAAAATAGAAAGGATGAGAAAGCAGAAAGGAACACACAGGCAAGTGAAAACAAACTACGCACGCAAGCACGCCATCAAGTAGAAAGGTCTGACAACCAAGTAATGAGACAAGTTTGTTAAAAAATTTGATAGACATTCTTAACCAACTACAATGCGATGCGATCACCTTCAAGGTAGTTCTCTTGGTTCTGCACAAACTTACTCAAACTATGATGCCATTGCGGGTGACCTCTATGGAGCAATGGAGCTCATCATGTGAGTTGTCGTTTTAAGACCTGTGTTACGACCTTTGTGGATGTCTTTCTCTTGTTTCAAAAAGGAGAAGTGGTGTTCATTTACTACTGATTTGGACTTTTGTGAATAAAAAAAAGTCGCATGGAACGAGGCCTGATGAATACGAATAAGAAGAAGAAGAAAAGACGACTGGTACTAGATCTTAGTTGTTTAATCTAAGCACACCATTTTTAAGAGTGTTAGCACGCTTCGTCTCGTATTTTCCCATAACCATGCTAAGCTGAGTGGTTATTTGGGGTGGTGGCAGGGAGATGCTACGGCCAAATATGGCCAGAATGAGGGGTCAACCACTGTTCTGAATTTGTACACTGACTGCCTATATGGCTGCATATGTTATGGCTGCCTTTGACTGCAGATGACTACGGTTGACAGCTCAATTTTTGTACATTGACTGGAGAGAGTTGATAACCTTTCGGGTCAGAATTTGCAGGTTGCAGTGTCTCCACATAAGGCGGCAAAATAAGTCTCGTTAGATATTTTATTATCAGATCATCTATCAGTCTGATTTATTCCAAGCAGATATCTCGGCTATATTGTAAGAATTTTAAATAAATGTTATAAGAAAGCTGTTAGTCGTGCTATTTTCAATAATTTCGCAAATCAGAAAAACAATTCAGAATTAAATACTTGAGATATTGTAATAAATTCAAAATTTTAAATGGAACATGCCCAATATTATTCGATATTCTAAAATTCGACGAAATTTCCTTTAACAACCATATATTACAAGTCATAGCTAGTATAGTAGGTTGTGTTGTGAAACTAATGAAAATTGTTCGTCAGTGCCTAGTACGTGTACAATGTTCCTCAAGATTAAAAAATTAATAGAAAAAATCATGTAGGTAATTTGATAAGCTTTCATTTTGATAAGAATAAATTTTTTCCTAGGACCCACCGTTTTCGAGATATAAACGAAAACCCCGAAAACATAACCTTTCTACCTCCCTCCCAAACCATAAGCTATATAGCTAGGACCGGGGATTTTTAATATTTTTACCTCCTAACTACTCCAAAGACATTCCTGATGAAAAGAATTTCACTTTCTTCCAAGCCCTCTACAAGTCTACACTCCTCCTTTGAGCATTGATTGACTTGACTATAAGAGATGCGCGTATTAAAATTCATCAATGACCAATATAAAGACAACCCTAACGACAATACAAAGTAAAACGCAGTAAAACATTTCATCCTCGTAAAAAACCTTTTAATAAAAAGCCATCGAAACATCCTGTCGATTTTGGTCTTTCTCTTATTCAAAAGATCTATTTCATTTATTCTTGCCATTCTTACTTTATGAATTAATTTCAAAAAGTGTATTATAATCGAAGAATTTATGAAAGATTAAAATAATGTAATAAAATTTTATGTATAAAATGTATTGAAAATTTTTATGATGTAATGTAATCACAGTTTTCACTTCTGAGATCTTAAGACTTAAGACAGCTGCAATCTACATGCTCGTATGCTCAATTCATAAATTACTAATAAAATATTTCTTTGAAATAGGCATTACTTATAAAAAGGACTTAACCATTGAAACTATTCATTAATGAAATGTTTCTTTGACTTACTTTTGCTAATTATTATTAAAGTTGTTACAAGCCCGCATTATTGTACTCAGTTTGGAAAATTATTTCAGCACAATAAATTAGTAGAAAATATGAAATATAGTCTGAATCTCATTCCAGATGTAAGTAATAGGCATCTGTGTGATGATACAAGGTGGTGTTAATTAATTTTGAAGTTTGAAATATTTAAATAATATAATGCACTTGTTGGTTTGAATTGGGGCTGAAGTTAAAACATCAAGATCTAGTGGATCTAGAAAGGGTGGGATATTCTAAAACTGACACGAGTTATCCTATATTCCATAGCTAATTAAAGAGCCTAAAAAGCACAACGTGGCCAACTCTAGTCTCTTCAGGAGTACCTGCGTTGTAAAAGTGACCAGTGACCATCCTATTCGAATTAGAAACTCCAAATTGTACGTATGGTTACGTCAAGCCTCTGGAAAACCTCTACAAGTCTACAGTGCACACTGCACATACATATTGTCTGTTGTATTTATTTAATTACTTCCAATAGATATTCCATCAAAAGGCAAACGTGAGTTTGTAGATCAGATCAACTTTTGTTAATTTTTAAATATCATGGCATAAAGCTTATTTGCAATGTAATGCATTTATACTTGTACATTATAATCGTACTAAATAATAATGGTGATTGTATAAACCTACATCATGATGTTTTTTTGAAACTCCATGTACTGCCGTGACCTTTGTACTATAAAATAGAAACATATAATTATTTCATCAGGCAGCATATTTACGTCTGCTGGATTCAACAGAAATTCTTAATTATATTTTCTCTTATCGACGTTGTCCATTACTTAAGCTGGTAGGTAATTATATGTTAATATTTTAAGCTATAAATTAATACGCGATGTTTACAACTATTTTGATTGATATGATCTGATATAATATAAGGTTAATTAAGTTATTAAAAATAAATTATTATAAAAATTCAGGTGAAATAAATGGGAAGGTCCTTTTGCTAATCGGGGGCTCTCTTATACGCAGTTACTCAAGTGTTAACTTTTTACTGCATAATTCGTTATTAGTTTGTACTTAATCTAAATTAATAATTTCTTGTTTATGTAATTTGTATTTTATGTAGAAATAATCCCTTCGTATATGGCAGTTATTTTGTACTAAGTGCGTTGCTAATATGTAAAATAACAACCTCTACTTTTATTGCCTTGTTTCATAAATAGCTTAGAAAATACAGAATTTCGTTTTCACACGATGAACAATCCTGCAAACACACTCCGACCAAGAAATATTTTCTGTTAATTGTCACCTCATGAAATTGTTGGTAGCTAATAAATTACCAACTAATAAGAGTTGCACATTATTAATTTCAAAACATCTAAATTTTATATCGTAGTTAAATATTTTAATACCTTTTTAAATTTTTATTGCAATAACATATAAAACCTGTTAATGGGAATGTCCAAAACTGGAAGCTCCACATTTGCAAGTTCTGAGTCGTTATAATAGATTAACACCTATCTTCTATTACAGCAGGCCAATTTTTGATTAAATAATATTTCACTACAAAAAAATTAAAGTATTAAAGTAAGTGGTGTTAATAGCTAAATTTTTTCATCCAGGTGGACAACTTGCATGAAAGTAATGAATTTCAATGATGGTAATCTTAACAATTCCTTTCCAGTTTCCAGAATAGGAAACTATATGCGAAAGTTTGACAAAAGTTCATTTTTGCAGGCAATTAATCTCGAGCTTACTACCTCATTGCTTCAATATTAAAAAATTCACCAAGAAGCTTACAGTACATACAGGGTGGTTTTTGATTATTGAGGCTATTTTTAGACTTATTTCATGAAAATAGTTCATCAGTATCGTAAATACTTTAGTCTGCTCAATACAGGGCGATTTACAAGTCATTTTTCAAAATTTGGTAAATGAAACTTGATAAAATTCCATTAAAAAATTGTCCTATCAACATAGGTCATATTCTCTTCTGAAGAAGACTGTACAAATAAGGTTTGTCTTTTAAAAAATGCAAAATGTTGGATTTATAAAGTATTGACCACAGATGGGCCGAATTATAGTATAATTGGGAGAAGTGGCTTGTGACTGGATCTCTAAAAAAAGCTTGGTCCAAGATTTAAAAAACGTATGTCGAGTATTTCGCTGTTATATTTATTTTTTGTATTTCCAACAGACTCCATTAGTGTGTAACGGAATGTTTTGGTCTTTGATTTGTAGGTTTAAAAAGTATTTTGTATAGAGATCGGTGATAAGCTCTTCCAATTTTCATTTTATCTGTAATTATTACTGTAGGGATATGACTCATTATGAGAGTTATAGAAAGTCATACATGTAGAGAGAATGCAAGGGAAAAGATGGCCGAAGCATGTACTAAACTGGATGCCAAAAGGAAAGAGAAGGAGAGGTAGATCCAGGACCGCAGACAGACTATTTTATCAGGATAGGCTCAAAAGTTTTCAAGCAAGGCTTAAAGCTAAAATCAGAGTTTTCTGTCGTCTGGGTTTGTATAAATCTGTTGACTACTATAATCTCTTCTGAGGATGGAAGTTTTTTGCCCAAAATTGCAATAATTTGACTATTTCAAAATCACTGTTTTCGTCTTCGGCACTAATAAGGAACTTATCGTTTCATTATTATTGCGAAATCTTTAGAAAGCTCTGGCTAGAACAGGCTTACAACTTTCCAGGGCAGGCTGAGTCCCTGACTACGGCCCTAGGTAGAACACCACAATGGAAAATACAACATGTAAGCAACGAACGAGGTCTAAAGAAAGGCGATTGGAACGATAGAGAGCTGTAGAGGCCGAAGATGACGAATCTACATAGTAGAAAGCCGAAAAAGAAGAAGTGAGTCGGTTAAATGGTGAAAGAAATTTAGTTCTGAAAAGCCAATTATGGAAACAAGTACTGCTTTTGAGATAATGAATAAAACATTGGAAGGGTCCGCATTTCTGGATGACCCCCTGAATAGACGATGCTCTAAAAACATTGTTTAGTGTGAACCACGGTGTATAATTAAGAAGGTGGGGCAACAAGCCAAGCCGTCGCTAAATAGTTAACAAATTTCAACAGCTGGTGCGAGTGAGCGGTACTACCGAGTATCGTAGTGCGTCTCACCAAACAAACAAACTGTGAAAGGCATTTAAGGTCAAAATCGCTTAAAATCCCTCGAAGAGTAAACTTGTTTTATCCCTTTCTTTGTTGCTCCCGCCTCGACAAGATATCTTATTCACTCAAAAAATCTTTGCAGTGAATAGCGACATCTTCTTTAGCGGGGATTTTTAATCACATTCGGCCCATAAGCTTTGCTAGTCTTACACTGTATAGTCTTCGGTCTCACGTTGATGCATAGAGCTAATTGAGCAAAATTGCCACGCTCCAAGCTTGTAAATTGTTTTTATGTAAAATAAATAAACTCACTTCATTTTTGTTACTCGCGTAATCACTATAGTACACCCAGGGGCTAAACATTTACTAGCCATATTGTCCCAAATTAATACTAAATAAAAGGTAAATCACTTATTATAAAACTTAAAGCGCTTGCACTGAGAAAAATATGTAACTAACCGAGCACCGTTTTGTTGAATCTACAGAGAAAAAAGTTGAATTTACTGACCAAAAAGTTGTTTGTACCTAGCAAGAACGTTAAAACAACCGACAACTTACAAAAACAACCGATTTCAAACTGTTAAATCAACGGAAAAAATAGGTTGGTTCCATATTAACCTAGTACGCAGTCAAAACAACCTACTATTTTTCTCAGTGTGCTCTCCATAAGATTTAATGCTAATATATAGTTGAGGCCAAATAAAGTGGCGTAATCGCTACGTAAGTTAAGAAAACGTGATTATTAGACCAGTTTAGAAAAATTTGTCAGTAAAAATTTGCGCTGAAGCTCCGCAGGTCCACCACACGTAGAAATATTGCACTAGCCCTGCATTAAGATTAGAAATACGTTTACTAGGGACTTTTTCTTACACTGTAAAGAGGTGAATCATGCGTCACTTTATTTGGCCTCAACTATATACAAAGCAACACGGGTAGCGTAGTCTATTTTACTCTCGACCTCGCAGTTACACTTTGCAGACAAACTGTAACCACTTCACACTGCTTACAAGCATATCTTGTTGAGCCACCTTTCTGTATTTTAAACCGTGGTGTGAACCAAGTTGTGTTATTTTTATATAGTAATGGAAAAGATGAGTGGTAGAAAAATGGAGTAAATTGATTCAATAAGGAAAATCGTAGCCTCCCAGTATTAACGGAGAGCATAGGGAGCCCATACTCCGGATAGTGCGGAAAAGTCCCCAAATTCTTAGTTACATCACTGAACTTTGGATTTTTAAGTGGAGCCAATGCTAGGTTTTTCACAAATGAAGATTTTTCTACTAGATTACAGTAGTAGAATTAGTAGTAGTATAACCGAAATTTACCTTTTCAATTTTTAGTCGTAATTTTGAATGGAGCATTTTGGGGCAGTCAGACTATAGAACCGTTACCAAGAAGCTGACTGATAACTCTTAGCTCATATTCTGTCTATTTGATGATAACTAAAAACAGTAGAACTAAGAACGTACGAGTAGGTAAGAAACTGTAATGGGTCTGGGTCTGAATCTGAATACGTTCCTTGATTGTAGGATAACATTATTATTTCTCAAAATTTATCAGCTTTAGACCCCCCAAAATGTGTATCAATTTGATGATTATTTCAAGCCTTTACTAAATAAGGTAGCATTTAGGAACAAAATGTTTAAAATGTGTTTCTTTTGACACCCTATGAATTCCGAAAACTGTCACATCTTTCCTGCCATAAATCTAATAAGTAGCACGAAACGTCTCCTCTGCTTAGAAACCCTTTTTGACTACAATTTTAACAGCTAGTTATAATTATAATTGATTCGATTTACGCAGAATTACGAAATTAATGGAAATTGGCAATATTGTTAAAATATCAGGCAGAAAGCAATTCCCAAAGGTAGAAAAAAGGATTCGTATTGCCTCTGAAATTGTTTTCAGCACTCTCGACTAAATGAAAATGTAATTCGAAATTGAGGTTCGTCCATAACACGACCAAACCTATTTTCAAACGCGTTAATTAAACAGAAAATTTAGCATCTAACAAGACATTAAATGTCTATAACTTTAATAAAATCAAGCTGCCCGCTGTTAAATTTTTTAATTCATTTGTTTAACGTAATAAATTACCAACAGTGATTGCAAAGATAAAACATGATGGTTTAATTTATTACACCATTTCACCTTCTACTTGTAGAAGTGAAAGATATATCAAAGATGCCGATACCTCTATAAACTAAACCAATATCTGTCGCATATACAGAAGCCCAGTTCCAATTAACATTCTTGAAATGTCCACTGGGTCTTATCGTAAGCTAAGAAGAAAAACTCTATAATAGAATTTCATTATTTTATAAGAGATTTATGTATTGGTCGAAATTAAGATATCCAAAAAATTTTCAAAAATGTTATTTTATCATTAATATTTAAAACAAGCAAATATGTATAGAGGTCTCACGTTATAAGAAAATAATGTGCACTTGTTCGGAATTGTAGAGTATTCACATTCTTATAAGGTTGCGGATAAAATAATATTTAGGTATAACAGACAATAAAGTATACACCACTGGTACAGTCAGCCTCATAATTAATGGCCAGCTTGGGTATACGTTTAGCACAAATTGTGGATGTAACCATCATAATATTCCATACTTAAATAGAAGGGTAACTTTATTTTGCCAATAAGTAGTAAATCAAAAACCTCCCCTTCCGTCCTTTTGTCGTTGTTGGCTAATAACCACCCTGGCTGCTATTCGCCAGGGTGGCCAATAATTGTGAGGCTGACCGTACATCTGATAATAAGTTCGACTTGCGCTGGAATTATTTTCTTATAACGTGAGACCTGAAGTAGGTATGTACTTACAATCAGAGCTATTAATATTACTGTAGTAAAGTTAATTAACTGTAGCGAGAATGCTCTGTTCTATGAAAATATAAATAACAAAAATAAATAAGAGACTTTTATACCATTAATAAAAACAAAACATTTTTCTGAGTTAATGAACGATTCGAAGGTTTACATTGAAAATTGTACCTCACAATTTAAATGAGGATATTCAATATTTACCATAAAAATTAAACATCGGAATATCTTAAGCCTATACTTGGATGTTAATTTTTAAGTTCCTTATTAACACTTCAAAATCTTTCCGCCATCGTAAAAGGATTTTTAAATTTCGTAGCGTTTATTAAGGTATTTTATCGACGCTTAAAATAAAATTTTGTTTTAGAATTTACGACACGTAATAAAGTTTAGGTATAGTAGGAGGTTCAAAAATTGGGTGTTGTTGGACAATAAAAAATGTAATCTGTTAGATGCATTAGGGTTAATAGCAGTAGGTTTAACAACTTTCTAATCAATTTTTATTTCAAATTCATCAATTAAACGAGACTTAGATTTCGTACAACGTTGTGGAAGGACTTATTATGGCTACTTGGAATAAATTGTTCTGTTAACTTAAGTAAAATAACTTCGTTCCGTTTAACTGGTTTCAAAATGTACGAACAGATTTCTCCATTTATGGAATTTTGCTATTTCTACTTCTTCTTTAATTTTTAGGCATCACGCATAATTAGTTAATTACATACAGTGGCCGTTTGTGCATGCAAATAGTCCTCAAGAAGATATGAGCAAAGCTAGTCCTATAGTACTTGTTCCTCCAGATTTAGAAATTTAGACAGTTCGCTGTTGTTAATCAACGATTCGATCCGTCTTATTTTGCAAGTGATTCAGCAGAACATTGATTATTCGAGAAATAAAATTTTTCAAAAGGTTTTGCTGGTATTTTTTTGTTAGATGTTTACTTTTGTCCAAATTCACGTGGTAAAAGAAAATAGTATTGAAGATCACATGCCATAAAAGAAGATATAAGATCTAACAGGTGATTGTCTATAAAAATAAAATACGATGTAGCTAATATAAAAAATTAAATAAATTTGCTGTAAAACACAACTAATTCCTCTTTGTTTGTCTGTGTGCGATGATTTTTAATAGACATCACGTCTCGGCGCGCTTTCTAGGATTGTCTGCTAATTTTATCCTAACAATAAGTTTTTTGAATTTTATTTATAGTTTTGAAATTCTTAACCTTAACTATATTTATTATGCAGCCAATTCCTGGTTTAAACTCTTGTATGCTTTACTCCCTTTCTTTTCAATTCAGTGTAGACTTGGTACAGTGTTCAGTTCACGGTGCTAACTATTTTCATTGCACTGGAAGCGTTTCAAAGACCATTAGTGTTCACATGTCACTTATTAACAAAATGGTCGTGATGAATTGTGAACTTCCTCGGCAGTTCAGATTATGAGAAAAAAATTATTCAATCAGAGAAGAAGCTACTCTTATGTTACAGACAAGTATAGAAACCTTTCTTTCCAAATCTCTGTTCGAATAAGCTAAAAAAATATGCAAATGGAATGTTTTTCAGAATTTGAAGAGAATATGAAGCAGAAATATTTATACATAGGTACTTCAAAAAATTCATAACTTTAAAGAGCTATCACTACCACGTGACTAACATCTAAACCGAGAAGTCAACCTCTGTTCTGAGTTTATATGCAGACTGCCGATGACTGCTGCCTACTACAACTGCCCAGACCAGTATCGGACTGGCAGGTCGGCAAGTCGGCAATTGCTGACAGGGCCAAATGTTTTTGGGGGCAAATAAAGTTGCATCGAGAGAAGAAATCTCATTTCGACTAATTTTGTTCTTATCTCAAAGAATTCTTGTCTTAAAAAATTGCCGACTTGCCAACCTGCCAGTCCGACACTGCCCATGACTGCCATTGACTGCCCATGACTACCGTCGATAGCGTACATTGACTGCCGAGAATTGATAATCCCTCGATCAAAACCTTCAACGTCTAGTCACATATATAGACAACTAGTGATTACATTTTAGTTTGTGGGTGGTAATCATACATATGGTGGTCGATATACCGTGATAGATGGTGGCTCCAGTAGAACCGGTATACCTTAAACTAAACCCTGCGCCACACACACAGACTAGACTTCCGGTTTGTCCTGTGCAGGCGGCCTGCATAGGCCAAACCGGAGCGTCTAGACATAGTTTAGCGGCCTGCATAGGTCACACCGGAAGGTAAGCCTGTGTGTGTGGAAGGGCTTTTAAGCACAAACAGTTATACATATTTTTAATTTTAAAGTCTAAAGGCCCGTCCACACACACAGGCTTGCCTTCTGGTTTGGCCTGTGCAGGCTGCCTAAACGGTGTCCACACGCTCCGATTTAGACCGGAAGGCAAGTCTGTGTGTGTGGACGGGCCATAATACGCGAACAAAAAGTAGAAACCCAAAGAAAACTATTTATTGAACAACAGAAAATCTGATAAAAAGAACTTGATTAACTATTTTAACCAACTACAATTATTCAATCACCTTTAACCTCTCAAAGTAGTTCCCTTGGACCTGCACAGCACAGTGCACACCTACTCCCAACCCTGATGCCATCTGGTAGCACCTCGATAACCCTGATCCCACCATGTGAGACGTCTTTTAAAGTCTGTTTTTGGATAGGTTTTCTTATTTCAAATATGACTAATACGAGAAATGGTGTCCTTTTAGTAGCGACTTTTGGGATTCAAAATTCAACATTCAAAATTCAAAATTCAACCGGAGCGTCTAGACATAGTTTAGCGGCCTGCATAGGTCACACCGGAAGGTAAGCCTGTGTGTGTGGAAGGGCTTTTAAGCACAAACAGTTATACGTATTTTTAATTTTAAAGTCTAAAGGCCCGTCCACACACACAGGCTTGCCTTCTGGTTTGGCCTGTGCAGGCTGCCTAAACGGTGTCCACACGCTCCGATTTAGACCGGAAGGCAAGTCTGTGTGTGTGGACGGGCCATAATACGCGAACAAAAAGTAGAAACCCAAAGAAAACTATTTATTGAACAGAAAATCTGATAAAAATAACTTGATTAACTATTTTAACCAACTACAATTATTCAATCACCTTTAACCTCTCAAAGTAGTTCCCTTGGACCTGCACAGCACAGTGCACACCTACTCCCAACCCTGATGCCATCTGGTAGCACCTCGATAACCCTGATCCCACCATGTGAGACGTCTTTTAAAGTCTGTTTTTGGATGGGTTTTCTTATTTCAAATATGACTAATACGAGAAATGGTGTCCTTTTAGTAGTGACTTTTGGGATTCAAAATTTATTTATTTAACTTTATTTAACCATTTTTTTCAAAGTCTACTCTTTACAACTTAAAATATTTAGCTATTTTCTTCGACTAGCCATAACTCGCTAACCTTTCCGAATTGGACCTATGTTGTTATAACTTTTTTTGCTTAAAATGACCTAAGGAATACACCCCTGAAGTTAGGGAGATTCTTCACGGTACACCCTGTATAGGTATCTAAAAAGAGTATCTACGAGTATAATCCATTCACTCTTTATTTGCGCTATGGTTGGCCATGAACTTTTATTTTTTGGTTTGCCAAAATAAAAAGTCCCTATTAAGTTGACTGACAGCTCTTGACAGTACTAAAAGAATGACAGACCATTGACAGGCCAACTATTAACACAATTGAATAAAAGTTGCTACTCTACAATACTTAACCTAACTGATTTTTTTCTAATTTATACCGGGTGGAATCTGTCACCCTAACATGGCCAACCATAGCGCAAATAAATAGTGAACGGATAATATGTGTTCTATTCTGCTATTTGCTTGACATTTTCAATTTTGTCATTTTCTTGATTTGTCATTTAAGGAACTACATATTATATTATGGCTGAGAGTTTGTAGCGTCGTGTGGGATAGTGGAAGTTGGGAAAGTGGTGGCGGGAATGCTACGGTTAAATTATTATAGTCAGCTGTTGCAAGCTGCAGTACTGCCACATAAGGGGTAGTACTAATAATGATGATTACTAGTCTCATGACCTTATTTTCGAACTTCGAAAATGTATGTCCATTCAAATTTTAAATCTATACCACTTTTGAAAGATTTGCGCCGCAAAATTTAACAATAGAAAATGGAACATATGAAAAAATATTGATATATTGAGAATATTGAACGATTCATTATTTTGACAGCTAAAACGTAGAACATTTGACAATTTTTAAAGACAATTTCTATTTTCAAATTTTTGAAATTTAAAAATTGAATTTCTGTCGTTATAAAGCATCCAAAATTAATTACTTTCCGATACCTTAAGGTATTAAAGGAAAGTATTGCAATGGGGTAAAAAAAATATTTTGAGATAACACCGGATATATCTGTTTTGAGGTCCCCCGAAACGATCTAGACCATTTTTAGAAAAAAGTCTGTGTGTGTGTATGTGTGTGTGTGTGGATGTAGTTCCCCACGAAATCTCTGAAACGACCGAACCGATTGACTTGAAATTTGGCGTAAGGTCTTATCAGATAACAACGGAGTGCAGAAAGGAGTTTGTTCAAAATCGGTCCGCTAGGGGGCGTGCAATTAAGGAAATTTTGTTTTTTTTAAATGGCACTATATAATTTTTTTTAAATCATCCGATAGAGAATTTTTTTCTCTATACAATGATATAAAATTTTTTAACATTATTTTGTTTTACAAGGAGTTTTTACGCAATCAAATATCTAATAATATTTGGCAGCTGACGTTTCTGACAATTGTCAAAAAATTTGACAGTTGTCAAAAAATTTGACATTTGTCAAAAAATTTTGACGTTTATTTATTTTTATTCAGTGATTATAAAAATGTTCAGTATTCTTTTGTTTTCTAACTGTTTTGATCTTAGAATAATCAACTCAATCGGAAAGTCTTGTGTTGACACAACAGATATTTTTGTTTACTGATTTAGATGCAGAATTTTATACTATAAAACTTTTACTCGAAGATTTTTTTTCCTAAATTAAATTGGGAAGCAGGATATTACCAAAGCATTGTTTTACATATTAACTCCCTATGAACGAGAGGTTCAGTCACCAGTCACCACCCTGTGCAGTTATCTACTTTAAGAATAAGAAAGGCCACTATGATAAAATGATAATGAACTAAAAGAAAATTATAGAGCAAAAACTATTTTTAACAACCACCTCTGTCTTGTTAATGATTTTAATTAAAAAAGTGGAACTAATACTAAAGAATAAAAAAGCATGTTCATTTAATATTATGTAGAACGTACCGTTCTTTTTTAAAAAAACAACAAAATACTTAAAACAGTGTAATTCTAGACATTTATGCAGATTTTTGCTATATGAATTCTATTAAAAGATTAAATTATAAACACGAGTACACAGTTTTAATTAGACTTTGATGTAATCCCAAGGGATGAAATATAATACCTAATGTGTATAGGGTGACCCCGCATTTATTTATTTTTATTTAATATTATGTGGTACAGAGGGATGGGAGAGTAAAAGGTCAACAACTGACATAATGCAAACTATTGTCTTAACAACACACTATTTTGAATATTTTATTATGACACAAGAATGGTATGAATGCAAATATGTTTTGATATTCGACGACATTCAAAAAATTTTGCATATTTTTATAGACACTGCAGAATTGGCTTTTATAAGCAATGTCTAAATTCAAGGATTTTTATTTATCTAATACGTAATCTAAAGAATAAAATTAGGATTTAAATAAATTTATTCTAATCTGTATCAGTTTTTGATTTTTTTTCTTATATAATTCAACCACAATCGTACAAGAGACTAACTGGATATAAGAAAAGTTTCGTTTCTGATTATGTAAGTCGCGATCTCATATGAAATTTGAAATTTGTCAATATAGGAAGAGGACACATGTTTACGAGCGCGAACCCTCCGGTTTACGATGGTCGCCAGAATTTGATTGCTAATACCAGCATTTATTGCCTACTGCATAAATCTTACAGCCCTACTAACAAACAGTGGCGTCACACTAAAAAATTTAATATCTTCAACTTGAGATTAACACGATAAGAAAAAAGATACACTTAAACTCTATTTTCCATTCGACCACAAACAGTTTGGGGTTGGCGTTGAAGTTTCCAATATATTCACTTGGGGTGATTAGGAAAATTATTTAGGGGTTCGATTTCACTACGCTCGTGTATTTTCTATTACTGTATAGGTTACATATTACACGTTGATAGTATTTCGCAGCAGGAAGATATAATCTTCGACAGTGTATTACATTAGATTTCAATATTATTTATACGAGACCATTGTCCAAAAGTTTGTATGAAGCAAACGTTTAGGTTGAATCGTACCACCGGATTATTTCCTATGCATTTTTATAGCTGTCGTAAAATGTAACGAGCCTTCAACTTCTATACCCTTAAGGGTTTGAATTTTTGCTGCATCTGCACCTACATAAGTCTAATTGCGCTTCTAATAAAAAATAAATAAGAAAAATTAACACTTCTAAAGATAATAAAAAATATGAATTTATTAGATAAACTCATAATTATATCTGGGATAAGTCAATAAATTAATTGAAATACGCATTGATATATTTAGGGGATGTTTTATACAAAAAGGCACGTGCGTCAAGGGTGAGGGTTACATCAAATTAGGGATGTAGCTTGTGGTAAATTTGATGGTGTAGTTGTAGTAGACTAACCCCAAAATTAAAGTAATGTAGGTAAAACTATAAGAGTAGAAACGTTGTGGTTGTATCAGCTGTTCACCAGACCTCCAGTTATCCGGAAAGAAATATTTTTGTCCCATTAAAAAGTTTTAACGTCTCAAGAACAAATGAATATGATTTACTTAAATGTAATTAACCACTTGCATTGTTTTGATCCATGATGCGTGCAAATATAAACGTGCCGATGAAAGGAACTGTTACTCTGCTGATGTCCACCTGGAGGCTCTTCGAGCCACAAATTAACTGTAAATATTTAAATTATGGCTTCTGTTAGAAAGAACTCGGGATGAATATGAATCTATTATGCTATGATTGAGGTGGAGATAAAAAAACGTTAGTTTGATGAAATTTTTGTTTCAGTTGACCGAATATCAATAGAGTTACGCTCTATCAATAAAAGAAAACATAAATAACTTCCCTCTTCCTGCAAAAATTCATTTTTCTAATTTTTTAAAGGTTATTTATTTCACTGAATTTTTTTATCATTATTTTAACCTAAACTAAACCCTTAAAGACGAAAACATTTGCATCATATCATGTGGCAGTGTACACGAAAATTTTATGAAAATATGTAAATAGCCAAGAACTAACTAAAATTAAAATTATAGCTCTTTGAAGTTGATATCGATCTTTGGAATTTTCGTTTATAGTTAGTTTTTCATCATCGCAAGATTAAAATATTTAATAATTCTAGATAAACGATTAAATTTAAAATCAAAATCTTCATTTCTAATATTGATTTTAAAGGAGATAAAAAAAAGTTGTTAACAAACTTGAACATAAAAAAGATCACATTAACATAAAAGTGAGCAAGTCTTTAATTGAACGTGTAGGCATTAGAAAAGTCGATTAACTTACTGACGAGTTTGTTTAGACAAGATAATAACATCATTGCAAAAAGCCAAATTAAGATTGTGCATGGGCAGGAAAGCGTTGACCGAAAATTGAAACTATCAACTTGGTATTTAAATTTAAATTAAAGTTCTTTTTTTATAGAAGCTACAAATTGGGATGATGAGGCAGGTATATTGTGTACCTGTGTCCGTATGTAATCTCATCCCATTGTGCCCATTGTGGTCCATTACATTGAATTTTTAATCTCTGGCTATGATATTGATGGTATCTAATGTCGAATGTCGATGTACCTATAGATAAAAGAATTTAGATGTTATAGTACTTATGTGATATGGAACGAAATCAAAGATTTTTAGGGCTCGAAATAAATAAAATGGAAATCTAATGTTAGTTAGTGGCTACCTAAAAAAATCACCCTTTTCCAAATAAGGGAAAAAGGTGATTTGTACACCATAGATAAATTTTATCAATTTATACAGCGTGATTTTCTCAAATCATACTAAGTATCTGATTTCATGTTGAGTTTAACAAAAACTGAAAATCTTTATGTTCTATAATTTAAAAACAGTTATCTAGTTGTTTCCTAAAGCTGTTTAAAACTTATAAGTTTGAAATGGGAAAATTTCTGAAAAATTGACTGAACGAGTAAACACTATGGACTATGGGTATATTTAAGAAAGGCTAATTGAAGAAGAACAAACGCCTGGTAGAAGAAAAATGTTGGGGTTATAAAAAAACTCCAGAGAATGATTCGGAAAATCGACAGCTCGACTGTTTCGTCGATCTTAAATTAATAAATTAACTTTATTAGTGTTTGAAATAAAGTGTTAAAAAAGTATCTGGGCAGATTGAGGCTAATAAGGTAATAAGTATCTCTGATACAAGATATATGATAATTCATATTTAGTATCTTTGATACAAGATTCTTTCACCTCGAGTATCATAGATACAAGATACAAAAGTATCAAAGATACATGTATCATTGATATTGCCCAACTCTGCTTATTATAAAAAGAGTTATTATAAAATAAGTTAATAAGTTATTATTATAAAATAAATGTATTTTTGTAAATGAAAGTGGTGAACTTAACCTGAAAACCAATGCATTAGTGGTTCATCTTTTCGGCTGTTACCCATAACTACCACTTGCAGTTGAACCAGGGCTATTGAAATATGTAAAAATATACAGAGTGTTCTATTTAAAATCAGAAAGTTGGTGCCGTTTCCGGTTAAACCGAAAGTTCAATAAAAACAAAAATATGCCTATCGTATGCGTCATGTATTTTACCCCTATGTCCAAAATTTCGTTACAATCACCAATTCCACTTCAGAGATATTTCTATACATCCATACTCTCTCCTAACCCTGTGTAAGTTTTACGTTTGAAGAAAAAATTAAATGTTTCATACAGAGTAAAAGTACGTTTTTTGACTCGTCAGTAGTTGTCAAACTCAACTTCGTTTCTTCTGACAAGCCCTATTGACTCGCCTAAAAATAGTGACACTTTTACTTCTAATAAAACAAACTACTATTTTAATTATTTGAAATAAGCAAAGCTTGACTTTCTTTGAATTTTTGATTCCGAGGGGTTAAATTGACGTATTTTTTTTAAATTCGAGAAGGAGACAAAAGTTTAATAAATTAGCCTCAGGATTGCTAAATCCGACTACGTATAACGCACCAATTAGAATGGTAGAATGGCTCTTTCAAAGTTTGAATTTTTATCTAACGTTTTCAATAACTGCCCCTAAACCAAAATTGTAATTAAATATTTTACTAATATAATCCACACTTAAGATATTACTTTTCGCTCATCCAGCTGTCAAAGCGCAGTGAAAGTGATTTGTCGTGGAACTATTTTTTCGTAATCACTCCATAATGGCATATGTCAATAAAAAAGGTATTTTATGTATACATAATCGATACATTTAAATAAATTCATTTATTCGTGGGAGGGGGGGCGTATCTTGTGAGTTATAATAGAACCTGAGCTCAATATTTATACAAAAAATAAGAGCTCTAAGAAGTAGAAAATCCATTTAATTTGGAGGAAACTTATGAAACAAAAAGTATAAGTATGCATGTTCAACAAAACAAAACTCAAAAACAAATAGTGGGCATAGGTTAACATAGGGGAAATACTAGTGGTATGTAGTGGTAGTGACTATTATGGAGCGCTATACAGCATAACTGCACTTCCACTAAGAGTAGTCCCAACGAAAGAAAAGTCCACCACGTGATTACCTTTAAAGTTGCGCAGTAGTTTTGTACTGGGTCACTGGGCTTTCTAGCCACGCCTCGCGCAGATTTGGTCACGTGGTGGGATTTTCTTTCGTTGAGACTACTCTAGTATGCTTTATTATATCGTCAGATATGTATAAATACTCTCACGATTATAATCTAATCCCGAAGCCTGTTTAAGGTATAAGTGAGGAAGCAGGGAACAATGTTCTCTATAAAACATAGGGTGACCATGAGGTGTCG
The DNA here is from genome assembly GCA_963924605.1 of Malthinus seriepunctatus. Lineage (NCBI taxonomy): Eukaryota > Metazoa > Arthropoda > Insecta > Coleoptera > Cantharidae > Malthinus > Malthinus seriepunctatus. The sequence goes on along the minus strand of OZ004600.1, from coordinate 106,916,927 downwards.
TTACTCACTAACAGCTAGTTGCTCTGTCCTCTATGGTTACTATTATTATGATTATGAATCATAAGTAGGGTGGGACCAAGCCCTCTATAGCTCCCGTAAATACACCACTGGCTACAGAAGTAGAGGTTATAAAAAGTAAAATGACTAAAGGAATATATTTAAAGATCTATGGTATAATAATACAATGGCTTCAAATTTTGACTTTCATAGAGAGGGTCTCTCTATAATCTATCACTAAAACTTCTGAATTAGTAGCTACGCTACTGCTATGGTAAGATATTCGAAGTCTGAAAGAAAATGGAAATCATTGAATCAATCTCGGGATCAATTAACGCCAAAAAAAGAGCATGAAAGGCATTAAAAAATTATTTTCTTCTACAGAGCGAGTTTCAATATAGTGTATATTAAGACCCCAATTTAGTTGCTGTAACGGTTAAGATCTATAAATTATGAATCTACAAACAGTGCTCAATATACAGGGTGTTTTATTTAACAGATACATAACCTAAAACCTTCTTTTATTCTAATCAGTAGTTCTATTAGTTACCTTTTCCCTCTATAAAAGGTAATTGTTGATTTTTAAAATTTTTAAAAGCTCGTATAGTAAAAAAAGAGGGTGGTAAAAATTCATTAAATGTGCAAATATTGTTTCGTTATCGAAAGATTGTCTCAACAGTTTTCTATTAATTCTTAAATACAACCAAAAACTCAGCATAAAATATCCAAACTCACCTTCTATTAAAATTTTGACGTCCTCTAATAAAGATTTTACTTTACTTAAAAATTCCCTTGTGTGAGGTAAATGCCTTTTGTTTGAAGAAACCGTAAAGAGATGATTGATATCTATTCTAATCTAATCGTAGTGAAAATATTTTAAGTTTGTGTGATCTATAAATAAACTTCAAAGAGTCCAAAAAGTAACGAACAACTTTCTAAACATATTTTGAAATCAAATTTAGATCTTCTTTAACAAGCGTATAAATAAATATTAAATTCGTCAAACTACATAATTGCTAATACAAAGAACAAAATTTATGAATGAAGAAAGAAATATTATAAAGGAACTTTCAAGAGTATGTTATTTGGATTCGGTTCAAACTCGGTTCAACAAAGTGCATAAGCTTCTTTTTTTTTACTTTTAATATACCTGCTTTATAAATATAATAGTTTAGGTTTCAGGTTATTATATTACCGTCATTTTATATTTAATACATCATAAATCTATAAAAGCACTACGTCTAAGCTGCAAACCATCTTAAAAGTTCTACGGGGTTCAAAACGCATTGTGATCTATTTTACTGACGTATTACATCAGCAACCCCTAATAACAAACTACAATATGTCGGTCGTTCAGTTGCATCAATAAAATATTTAGTAGGTCTTATAAAATTAATGGGATTCATTAAGGATAGGACGATACTACCCACAAAAGTCGACTTACTATTACCCTATTACAACAGTCGAGTCAGTACCACAAATTAGTTCCATTTGTGACTTACTGGTTGGACTTTATTCCTTTTCATTAATAAGGATATTGAGGCAACAAAAATATAAGTTTATTAAGTTAGCGGTATAAAATATACGTAGCAGTTTGTAGTTTATTGTAGGTTGTTTAATGGAACGTAAAATGAGTGAACTGAGGGAAGGTATTACATCAAATCCATTTTCTAGTTACGAGATATATTAATAGCCTATTCAATATAAAAAATCTTTTATTTTTTCACCGGATATCCTCATCTAATAATATCTATTCCAACAAAACCACTTGTATTAAAAATTCATCGCTAAACTATCCCTAGTTGCCGGGACCTTTCATTAAAAAGTCACATTCATGAAGACAAATTTTCAGTTTTATTGTATTATTTAATGTTTAATTTGCATATAAGAGAGATTCTCGAAATAATAGTAAATGTTTAATTAATTATTACCAAAAATATGTTGATTAAAATTGTAAAATTTTTAAATCATTTCGCCTGATTTGATTACGGTATGTTAATTGGGCGAAACAATTTTGAAAGTTATTGTCAGTCATAAAATTAAATTACGATTACCGCATTTAATTATTTTATAGTTAAATGGTAATTGTATTGGTGTATTTTACTGCTTGCAAAATAAAAGCAAACAAGAAATGAAACAATATGGTTACTTCATAAAATAAATTCCTTGTAATAGGGTACTTGGAAAAGCTAATGATTAATAACTAATTTTTAAAAATATATACATAATTTTTACTATTAGATGCTTCCAGTGATTCAGTTCAGATCCAGGAAATGTAGGTGTCTATATTAGGCAGTATTTCAAAGTTTTGATCCTTTGATTCCGGGTGATGACCGCGGACCTCTCGGCCATATGGATTTAACATGTAAAATCATACTTTGGGAATTTTCTACTTCCCAATTGATTTTACAAAAAAAATCTTCAGATAAAAATTTTAGAGCATCAAATTTTGCATCTAAATCAATAAAAAAAAGTAATTTTTGATGCTTTATAACGCCAGAAATGTAAGTTGAAAATATCGAAAATTAGCAGAAATAGAAATAGCAATTGCCATATGTAAAAGGCCGAAATATAAAAAATATTGTATGATATTTGTGTTAAAAGTGATTTTACTTTGTTCGTGGAGTTACTCCACTCACAAAATAAAACGCCCCTTTTAACACGTATATTATAAACTACTATTATTATTAAATAAATTCAATAATTGAATATTAAAGTCAAAATTATTTTGACAGATGAAGAGAACATTTGACAATTTGTATTTTTGTTTCATGGCAATCGCTATTTCTCCTAATTTAAAAAAATTTCAAATTAAGTTTAGGGCGTTATGAAACATCCAAAATTAAATTTTTTAATTGATTTAGATGCAGAATTTTGTGCTCTAAAACTTTTATTTGAAGTTTTTTTTTATAAAATAAACTGAGAAGCAAGAAATTACGAAAGTATGATTTTACATGTTAATCCCTATGACCGAGAGGTCCGGTCACCTCCCTGTATATCATCATTCGTTAATACAAAACAATTGACCACCGTGGTTGTGCGTTTTCTACTTTAAATCCCTATTCTACAGTTAAATTGCAACAAGTTTCCAAACCATTCATAACAATACGTATGTTAAAGAATAACTTAAGCGCACTATTTGCTATAAGATGACTTCAGAAAGGCTCAAGACAAGATTAATATCACTTTACTAATTGTAGTTATTTACATTATTTATTTTCCATTATTTGTGAAGAATACGTCGATTATTTCTTTTTAAATGCATCAAAAATTTATTGCATATTGAGGCACTAAATTAGATGGGCCTGGGATGTGAAAAGCTATTACAAACAGGTTATGCAAATTATTACATTCGATAATTGAAATATAATGTACATGCATTTTGATACTTGCAGTACATGTAATATCCGTTAAAAAAAGGGTATCCTTTTTGTTTTACATTGGATTAAAAATTTAATGCTAAATAAAGATTAAAGCTAAGTGCTCACTGACGTATACGTTTTTCTTTCCAAGATTGGTGCACATTTTTCTAATAATTTACATACTCATTACAAGTTTGCTCAAATTATTTAAAAAATTTGATTTAATTTACATAGATAAAGCAACTAAAATTAAACGGTTGTAATTAACCTACAAAATACTGGTCACGAAAATCTACTCCATGACATTGTTTTATATTGCCTTAAACATAAATGCAAACACGATGTTTATTATTGTTTATTGGACGGTCGGTGGTATAATTAGCTTTTTATTTCGTGTTACACCTGTATATATTTTTAATTAACTGCCAATGCAAATTTAGCTATAAATGTTAATTAATTTTTCATCTTCGATCTTAAATATCTTTTTAATTTTAATTTCAAATTTTCTTATTCAGTTGCTTTAAATCTATTATTATCCTTCACTTCAAAGAACATCTTTTTGCGATCGAAATTTATAAATTTCAGAGTTGTAACGATGCAGAATTTTATCCGGATACATCTGGACCCAAATACTGCTACATTAGCTGTATCAGCATCCAGATAAAATTCTGCATCGTTACACAATTTAAAAGATGGAAATTACTGCAAACTCTTACGGTTGCCGAGTTTGCCGAGGGCGAACAGCTGGTATCGATGATAACGCTGATAATGAAATAGAAAAAATTGGGTAATTGTGATCCAATCTCGACGAGATTGGTCTCAAATGGAAGTGCTTGAAAAGCAGAACACGCGAATGCAAAAAATATCTCCATTATGATCTCAGGGGCTGCGCTAGAGATAAGTAATTCAAAAAGGATTTAAAAAATGACAAATAGCTTGTTTAAACGACGTAAAATTTCCAGGATACTGTAATCCTGTACCAACAGTATTTGGGTTCAGTATACCCGAATAAAATTCTGCCTCGTTAAAGAGTTTTGCAATTTAATACAATGAAACATTCGTGTGCTACTACTGCTATTCTCTAATTCAGAACATTTTTTGTAATCTGTACGGTTCCTTCACGAAAACAGTCTATACAACAATTAGGAAACTTTTTAATTTTTGGGTGGGTATTTTGATCTCTGTTAAAGTTAAATGTGGATATTAGCTAACGATAACCAAAGTAGTTGATGCCGCTTACTTAATATAAAAAAACTATGTAAGATATAGCAAGCAGTAGGGATACTTTGCATAAAATTGACTTCGCATTAAGAAATGAATTTATAGCAAACAGTAAAAATATACAGAGTGTTCCATATAAAATAAATAAATTGATAGTGACTATAGGAAGTTTTACTAGATTCGAATTATTTTTTTACTGTTTCATCCAAAGAAAACTTTCTTGGACAATTTTAATTTCTAAATTGTCTATTTAGAACTAGACTTTTGATATAATTAAAGTTTAATCAACAAATGGGTATGGTGACAAACCCTGGTGTATTTCCATACACGTAAATATTTACAATGTTTCAAATTTAATTAGCCGTCAGATACAAGATTCGTTAGCAGCTTATTAGTGGAAAATTATAAAAATGTGCGTAAATGCTATAAAATTCCATACATGTTTATATTTTTTACACACGTATATGGAAGCTATTTATGTATATTCGTTATATCTTATTTATTTGACTTACTAAAAAGCTTGTGCTATAAAAACAAAAACTGTATAAATGAGGTGAAAAAGTTGACTTTTAGAAATTACAAATATCTAAATGTCTGATTTCTTATTGCAGAGCTAGAGTTTTACCATATGAAAACTGAGTTAATATAGTTCAAAGCAATTAAAACCCATTATTTTTATCTGTAATAATAATTATTGGAAGTCTAATCATTTATAGGTATTTTGATGAACTGATTTATAAAAACCAATGATTTTTATATTAATATTTACAAATAAAAAAAAAAGAGAAAAATATTTCTGCTTTGCTATAAGAAATATTATAATGGAATCTTCAACTATCAATTTTAAAGTCACAGGCCTTCGGTTCCCAATTCCCAAATTGTTTGTTTTTATGCTGTTGACTTACAATTATCCTCTTTTTCTTCTCAAACGGTTTGCTCAAGTCCACTTACAAGAATCTTAGGATGAAATTGTCACAATATATCAAAATTTTAGTACAATATCAGAGTCAATACAAAAGTTTAAAATTTTTTAAAATAAGGGTCAATGCAGACAATTTAACTTCTAATCGTCTGGAGTTTTTGCGAAATAATTTTATAAAAAAAAGGAGCGAAAAAATATGTTTCTAGATAAATAATAATAAATAATTTTTAAAAAATCTAAAAGAAATAAGAAAAGCTGAGATTATTGAGGGAATATCTTATTAGCACTCTTTTTGGGACGATAATAAAAACTTAAGCTGAAAACGTAGAAATACTCGTAGATAAAAGGGTTTGAGAGAGCTAAAAGGGCTCTATATTTTACAATTTCAAGGTTTTTACTGGTTGTAAATTATTAGTCAAATGGTTCACAAAGAGGCACAGAACGCATCATGTTAGGAATTACCTTAATTGGCAACAAATATGTACCTATAAGTTGCGAATATAATTAATTAGTATAGTCAAAATAGCACAGCTTAATTAGAGATAGACACTAGTCACATCGTTAAGACTTCAAAGATAATAATTGATGGATCAAGTGAGCACTGAAATAGAAACTTAGAATAAAAGTTTTAGAATCAAAAGACTATTACAAATATGGAAGGATGGCCCAGTCATGCTCAAAGGATAGAGGTAAGGAAGAGGAATGAGAAGCTCTATGTTCAGTAGGTATTGGACAATCACAACAAGAGAGGCTTAATTTAAAAATTAAAGCCAATTTTCTAAAACAAAATATGGCCTCCTATGCTTACCTATAAATAGGAAGATTTAAGTAACAGTATAATAATACTCTAAATACTGTTAAGAAGTGTTGAATTATCTATAAAATAAGCCTAATAACGAGGCAAAAGTATAAGATTCAGCAGATTATTTAATAAATATATGAAAAAAACAACTTTAGCGGTCGTGTGCAGGACGTTAGAGTAAACCCAACATAACCTGAGCACATCACGTGACCAAACCTGCGCGAGGCGTGGCTTCAGAGCCCAGTGGCGGAGCTAGTTATTTCTTCTGTCAAAAAATTAGATATGGGCCAGTTGAATAAAACAAGTAAATACTTAACTTTTAAGGTTATAAGTATTTACTTATTTCGAGAGCTTACTGATACCTTTTCGCTTTGGAAATACTATACGAATTAAGAATAAGTAAATACTTTACTAGTTAAGTATTAACTTTTGCTTATAACAAGTAAAAGCTTTACTTATTTTTATTCAACTGGCCCATTATATTTGCGTAATTCTAAGCGCTCTTTCTAAAGTATCATTCACATAAGCAATAGTGCAGTTGCATTGGTAGCGCAGGATTAGTGTAGAAAGGTAAAGCCGTCTAGTTCTACCGCGTTGTTCACATAAACTTAGTGGAATTGGTAAGCGGTAGCACGGTTGGTGAAAGCTAGATAGGTTTTAACTTTCTACACTACCACTGCAAGCGAAATACAAGCACCCAATGAAAACCCACGAGACAAGACGTGCGCTGGCGCATTTTGTGATGTTTATAAACGTCAGTTGTAATTATTTTTTTTTCTCTAAAAACATAAAGGGATCATTTAAATTGTAATAATATTTTTTAAAAAATTCATTTTTTAATATTAATGTTGATCATGGCTGCTGCTATTCTTGTAAAACATGTTTTGGGCATTATATCCAGAAATTGTTAACACCTCAATGCGTCTTCTTTCTACTTAAACAACTGCACAAAGTTTATGTGAACGCTCGACTTTAAGAACTACCTTACTAAATACACTACAAGTACACTGCAACTGCACTAATCTTATCTGAATGAAGCTTAATACAACGGCACTATCTACGTCCGTTTCTAAGCAACGACCGCACTAAACTACTGCGCAACTTTAACGGTCATCACGTGGTGTGTTCAGGTTACGTTGGGTTTACTCTAAAATTGAGATAGAGCATTCTAACTTTATCACAATTTTTTTTCTTGAAAAGGAACCGTTTGAACCCTTGGGAGCGAAAAAATTCAAAAACACCCCTGTTAAGGACCACCCCATGTTCATGTGCAGGCCCAAACTGCGCAGGCAAGCTGGGGTTAAAGCCTGTGTGTGTGTCTCCGCCTTTAAGGGTGTAATTGACAACAAAATTGTTTAAAAAATGTTAAAAGTAGTACAATAATCTATGGGTTATTCACTCTCGGCAGTCAATGTACAAAAATTGAGCTGTCAACAGTAGTCATCGTCAGTCAATGGCAGTTATGGCTTAGGCAGTCATGGGCAGTCAACGGCAGTCATCAGCAGTCTATGTACAAATTTAGAACAGTGGTTGACCCCTCGAGAATAACCAAAAGTTGAAATCGATCAGAAAAAAATAAAACAACAAATAAATGGCCTTCGTGGTCGCGAAGTAGATAATTACTCGACTATACACCTCTATGTCGGTTATCCGGGAGTTCTAATCCTACCACTGAGGAAATCTTTCTAAAATGGTGATCTCCGAAACCAACTTCTCAATGGTTCCTTTCCGAATAGGAAACGGGTTTGAAAGAATAACTGCGCAGGACAATACTCCTGCAGAAATCTAATACGTTTCCAATGTTGAATAAGAAACTTCTGCTGAGTAACTTTTGGGTTTTGAAATTCTTAAAAGTTCGCAAAATCTTAAATGGAGATGGTGCGGCCATCGGTTCTAAAAGACATTCTGGCAAGTGCTAAGAAGGGCTTAAAAACATCATATAAATGAAAATTGCAGAGAACGGCAGCTAATACCAACTTAATAGACTGAGAGCCAAAGGCTGATAGAAAACGAGAGCTGATGAGAACTTATTGTGGAATTTGTTTTACATCAGAACAAGTTAGGTCTTTCATATTTGAGTTCACATTTGCTTTTAGGTAAATTTTGACAATGAATCACAATTTTTCAATATATTTTTACGTTTTCTTTATGAAACTGACGAATGGTGTTGTACTAAGAAGCGATCATAAATTAAAACAAGAATGGCATGGTTATTACTAGACGAATAGATTTTCTGTGACAGAGTTTATTGCATAATTGTGCAATGCAAATATTTATATTCACCTTAGGCATTCTATTGTAATTTATGGTTTCATCAAAAGCACTCCACCCTCTTGGTTTAACTGAGGAGGCTATGAAAGTCAAATTATAAAATTATAAAATGTGGCTACTTTATAATATCCAAGAAAATAAAATATGAGATCCTCTCCTCTCTTGTAGGTGTTGGTCACACTGAAACCAGTGTCTATCACCAACCGCTAAAATTATACGTCTTAATTATTAGTTTATTACTATCATAGATCATAGGTACCAATATCAAAGAGTTCAAAATGCAGTTGTGGTAGCTGATGGTGATTGACTCCAAATGTTCCAGTGCACCCAATCCCATAAAGAAAAAGCTCATTTTAAGAAAGCATTTCAATTGATCAGTAAATTACAAATAAAATTAAATTGTTGAACCTTATATGGTAAATGCTAAATTCGCTTCTTTGGGTTAAGTTAAATAATTTATCCAAACCCATTTAATGGGTTAATTTAACAAGCTCTAGATATTATAATATAGCTAATATTTCAACTTTACACAATTTTACTTTTGCTGTATCGCGAAATTACTTGTTTATTTTGACAAAGATTATTAATTGGCTTGATGTGATTCAGCAGCTCCTTGTTGAAATAAGCCATAATTATTCTCTCTCCGTTTGCTCCAAGTAAATATTGAGAAATCAAAATGGATGAATATTTAAGCAAGCAACTGTCGCGTGTTAATCGTATCTTGTTTTAATTTGTTTTTTCACTTAATTTATTGAATGGCGTAGTAATAAATTCGTAGTAACGAAATGATTTATTAAATTCTACAGGTTTCCTCGCAATTATTCAGTTGCAGGTATGAATTAATAATTAAATATGTAGGTGCACGAATGTCAAGTCCTCAACTCAAGTTGGTTTTGGATTGTGTTTGATTACTAACTTCTTATTAGTTGTTGGTATAGTCTTTTCTTAAATTGATGTCTAATAATAAAAATCTTTGAAAGTTGAGACAGCATCTAATTGCAAAAGAATACAAAAGCCACGTACTAATTACTGATGAAGGAAAGCTAGGGTTGGCCTAAGGCGTCCAATAGGGCGAATATTTCAAGGGTTACTTCATACCTCATTGGTTTGAAACCAGTTTATTGTTGCTCGATTGTTGAATAACAAAAGCCCTATTATATGAATTTGCATTCATGTTAACTTTATTCAACAACTAATCAACATTCCCATGTTTGCGTAACGGCCAATCGTGCAAATTCACATATGTTAAAATGGCTGATTTTTTCTTTTAAAAAAAGTGTAATTAGTCTTCAACTCGAGTGCTTCATTATTTTACTTCATACTTCATCATACATGTAGGAATTTTTATGTTTTAATTCGCTTTATATACTTCAACAATTGCTCTTGTTCGTTTGTATTGTTTGACAAGTGGATGACATACTTAAAATAGCAAGCAACAGCCTTTTTTCTCTTATTTCTATTTAATGTACTTTTAAAGTATTATCTTTACTTTAATTTGCTCCTAACTACCCTCATTTGAAAATAACGGATTATGAGTAATTCTCTTGATAATAAAATTTTTCTAACTTCTGGCACAAGCAGTGCGTATGTTTGACCATATAAAAGGGGACATAATAGGGTAAAAACAGATGAGGTAATTGTCTAGGGACATGTTCGACGCGATCGCCCACCTGAGACCAGAGTCAGATGCCAATATCTTTAATACCGTCTACATCGCGTCTAGAGTTTTTTATTTTGCTTGTATTACAACAGTACTTTAGACAAGCCAAATATTCCACGAAAAAACGTTTTTCTAACGTAAAAATTTGTTACAGGCAGCTGGGATTACCAAATTCACTATCTAATTCGGTGGATTTAACGCCGGTTACACACAAAGAACAGTGTCAAAAATTAGACTACCTAGGTGATCGTCAAAAAGAATTATGCTCACAAAGCGATAGAATTTTAAATGTAAGTTTTTTATCAATATGAGTTATCTGTTTTTAGCAGGTAGTTGTTACAGGTCGTTGGGAATGGAGCCAAATTGGCTATGGATGAGTGCCAACATCAGTTCCGTTACAGCAGATGGAATTGCTCGACATTTTTAGACAATGATTCTGTTTTCGGAAACATCGTATCAGTTAGTGAGTTTATGTGATCATTAATTTATTGTTAACTTCGAGTTTTATAAATAAAGCTATTTGCTAACAATAGGATTTGAAATTAATATTTTTTTCAGAAAGCAGAGAATCTGCATATATTTACGCTATATCAGCTGCTAGCGTGGCGTTTGCTGTAACAAGGGCATGTTCTAAAGGAGAATTAACCGATTGTTCTTGCGACAATCGGGTGAGACAAAGAAAACATCGATCATGGCAATGGGGTGGTTGTTCAGAAGATATTCATTACGGCGAACGATTTAGTAGAGAATTTTTAGATTCTCGCGAAGATGCGAATTCACCTAACGGACTTATGAATTTACACAACAGTGAAGCTGGAAGACGAGTTGGTATTTTTATTATTTATTTACTCGAATAACAATTTATTTTCAGTGCATAAGACAAAGAATGCAACGTGTTTGTAAGTGCCACGGCATGTCTGGTTCTTGTAGTATGCGAGTGTGTTGGAGGAGATTACCGCCCTTCAGACAAGTTGGCGAAGCACTTTTTCAACGTTACGAAGGAGCTTCTCATGTTAAATTCGTAGAGAGACGAAGAAAAAAATTAAAAGTCATTAGTCCAGATCTTAAAAAGCCCAATAAAACAGATTTGGTTTATTTGGAAGATTCGCCAGATTATTGTGAAAAAAATGAAACGTAATATGATTCCTACTAGTAAGTACGATTAACATTAAACTTTTACGTGTTTCAGATTAAATATTATGGGTACAAGAGGGCGAGTTTGCAATAGAACGAGTCATGGATTAGACGGTTGTCGTCTTTTATGTTGTGGAAGAGGTTATCAAACTCGAGTAAGGGAAGTAGAAGAAAAATGCAAGTGCCAATTTGTATGGTGTTGCAATGTTGTTTGTGAAATTTGCAGGTATAAAAAAGAAGAACACATTTGTAATTAATTTTACATTCCTCAATTTAAAAGTGATTTTTTTGTTATGTTAAAAATTGACTGAAAATAGTTTTTTAACTTAATTATTTATTAGAAAAGAAGCTCTTTACAAATCCTGCATTAATGTCAATACGGTGTATATTTATTTATTTTAAAACTTTTTACAAAGCCAACTTGTATAAATTGGAGGGTAATAATTATTATGATACTCCATTTATGTAAGGTAACGATTTTAAATATTTATAAAGGTTGTACATAAATTTTTAAGAGTTACTTTTAATTCTAGGTATTTAATAAACTACTCGTGTAAGATTTTTGTAAATAATCGTGTTTTTAATTTAGTGGAAAAGGTGTTATATTATGTACCTTAAGATAAATTGTACTTAGAACTTATAATTCGTCACTATAACTGTAAAGTTCATCTTTTAATACACAATTCCATATTATATTAAATGTGCCATATAGTATCTTATTATCATTGTACTTAAATCGCCACTAATATTTATTCATACCTCTAACCATACCGTACATATTTATTTATGTAAAAAGTCAGTATTAAATTATTAATAAACTTTTTGTGTAATATTAAAAAATTATAAATTACTGTGTTTTGAAAATCTGCAAAGAAATAGTTCCGCAACCCCTCTAATTTTCTAGTCTAATTTAAGTTGTTTAGCTCTATATTTAAATTATGAGCATCTAAGTAAAAAATAGAACAATTTTTTAATAAAAAATTGGAATAATGAGTGAAATTTAAGTTACTGCAGTTCATTTCCTAAAACTTTCAAAAGTTGGTGTATAATAAGTTGCCTATAGCTACTACTAAAAATTTCACCAGTTGAAGTATAATGGGTTGCCTATACAAACAGTTACTTTTCGTCTAGCGGTTGCATTTTTAGTGATTTTTAAGTTACGTCGAAGTGTCAAATTATTATTCACTGTCATTTCTCCATTTCAAATTTCGTGAAGTAATCAATTAAAGTTTTATTTCAGTCTTTTAACAAATTTGAACAATGGCTTTTAATTTTGGAGCACCAAAAAGTACCGGTTTTACTTTACCAACAACTTCGGCGCCAGGTATTTTCTAAAAATTCTAACCTATAACTTTACATGACGATTTTTGTATTTTAGTAAGCACAACTGGTTTACAATTTAATTTAACAGCAGCAGGAGGAGGAGATGCAAATGCTGCACAAGCTAAGCCATCAAATTTGTTTTCTCTCGCTACAAGTGCTACTCCAGCTTTGTCGACAACAGTTGCCCCGTTTAACGTTAACACTAGCACATTACCTACTAGTGCAACTGGTATTTAATTATAAAATTATTTTTACATGGGTGTAAATATTTTTATTACAGCAACACCTGCTTTACCTCAATTTAACGCTAGTGCTGCCACTTTAACATCATCTGCTGCACCTACTTTAAATTTACTTTCAAAAAATACACTAGCAACTCCTTCGAGTGGTTTTTCATTAGGTGCAACTTCCTCATTAGGTGCAACTCCTTCATTAGGAGTTGCAAGCTCAGTGGCACCATTGAGTTTTGGAACAATTGGTGCAACAAGTACAGCAGCAGCTCCAACATTCTCTTTAGGAGTCACTCCATCTTTGTAATTTGTTCATTACAACATTTATATTTTGTATTTATTAATTGTTTTAGAGCAAGCACGACTATTCCTTCAGCTTTACCACCTACTGGATCGATGACATTTGTACAATTAGAAGATGCTATAAATAAATGGACTATCGACTTAGAAGAACAAGGAAAAGTATTTGGAAGTTTAGCAAAACATTTGAACGCATGGGATAGATTGTTGATAACAAATGGCGAAAAGGTGCTTATTCATTTTTGGAAGTTAAATTTATAATGAAATTTGACTTATAGGTTTTAAATGTAAGCAACGGAATCGATAAAATTAAGCAACAACAGCAACAGCTTGATCAGGAGTTGGATTTTGTTCTTGCTCAGCAAAAGGAGTTGGAAGATTGTATTGTTCCTTTGGAAAATGAGCTTAAGGATGTTACCGTCACAGATATGGATCGCGATCAGACTTACAAGTTAGCCGAAAATATTGATGCTAATTTAAAACAGATGTCAGAAGACTTAAAAGAAATTATTGAACAATTAAACGAATCTAATAAGTCCCAAGAACAAACTGATCCCGTAAGTATAATTTAATACAATCAGATTATGATTTAGGGTGAGATTGTCTCCAAATCTTTATTAGCATTAAGTCAAATTTAAGGACCTTGCATGTCATTTTTGATTGTTACAACAATGGTGTAACAATGTAACGAGATCTTTAAATTTGACTTAAAAATGTGATTCAAAATTTGACTGTTGTGTAAAATTATGTAACTGTTTCTAGGTTGCACAAATTGGAAGGATTTTAAATGCACACATGAATTCTTTACAATGGATTGACCGCAATACATCTCAAATTTGTTCGCAGTTGGATGAAATTAGCAAAATGCACGATTTGAATAGACGAAATCATGATAATTTGCATGGTGCTTAACTTTTATAAAACGTAGCATAAGGTCTACTTTTCGTAATGTAAAGTGGTATTTTTAATATTAATTTTGGTATTTTAAAATAAATCTGTTCAGTCTAAAAACTTTTGAATTTTGTTTATTGATTGAACAACTGTCAAAATTATTTTATCTCGAGTCTTGCGCGTTACGCCAGCGGCTCAAGGACGTATGATTACGTCGAGGGCAGACATTTTCTGGGGGTTTCTTTAATTATTTTACAATTTTATTTTAACAATAAAAATGCTGTCGAGGGCTAATTTATTGTCCGGTAAGTTTATTTTGATTATATCTTCATATTTCTTAACATAAAATGATTTCAACCACGTAGCATATTTACTATCAATTTACGTTAGAGTTTATGTAATCACTTTGAGGTTATTATATATTTTAGGTAAATTTCAACCAAGTTTAGCTTCATTAATAAGCAGATGTACAGCTACAACACCAGTACTTGCTGTAAAATGTCCGATCGATCCAAAAACTGCAGCCAATCGACCGGTAAGTAACTTGATAATCGACGTAACTTAGTTGGACTTCGTACAACTAAATTATTTCAGGTGCGACAAGAAGTTTCTAAAGTTCGGATGGGCATTTTCCCAGAAGAATGGTTTAATTTATTTTACAAAAAAACTGGTGTTACCGGTCCTTATACATTGGGGGTAGGTGTTTTCACTTACTTGATTAGCAAGGAGTGGTACGTTTTGGAACACGACTACTACATGGGTTTATCGGTCCTAATGATATGCGTTTATGTCTGCAAAAATCTAGGACCTATGGCAGCCCAGTATTTAGATAAAGAAGTCGATAATTACGAAAGCAGCTGGAATCATAATCGTGTAGTTACAAAGGACTTTTACGAAGAAGGCATTAAGCACGAAGAAAAAACTCAATGGAGAGACGAAGGTCAATTGATGTTAGTTCAAGCTAAACGTGAAAACGTACATTTACAATTGGAAGCTGCATACCGTGAGAGATTGATGTCTTATTACACCGAAGTTAAGAAGAAGTTAGATTATCAACTCGCAATTCAAAGTATCGAACAGCGTGTTGCTCATAAACATATGGTTAACTGGATTCTCAAAAATGTAATGGCTTCTATTACTCCAGATCAAGAAAAACAAAATATTAGTACATGTATAACTCGTCTAGGAGTCCTCGCTAAAGCTTAAAAAAAATTTTAAATTATTCTGTCACTAGAAATCATACAATATAATCTATTAAAGAAATACAATTTTATTTTTAGCCATATACTCCTGTTTACAAATTATTGTTAATAAATTCTTTGTATTAGTGCCATTTTTTAAGTTTTCAAAAATGTTTTACGCATTGGGATATGGAATAATAAAATACACTGATGAGTTGTAGCTGGAAAGTACTTGTTTTCATTTTTAATACTACTAAACACAGATTATTAACTAATTGACTTGCTCAAAAAAGCAGCTAATAATTTTTAATTCGTGAAACAAGATTCAAACTAAACGAAAGGAATTTTTTGAAATGTGACTACCGTTAAGTTTAGGAGATTTTTAGGATTGATTTAATTAATTACATAATTCTGTTCTTACATTGAACTTTTTTAATTATCAAAATTGATCATGAATTTAGAACATTTGAATTCTTTATTATGACAATTTGCTTTCGCCGTTGAATTTGACTGTTGATGGACTCGAAAAACCTTTTTCTATAAGAATTAACCAAGTATTTTAAACAAATGTGAAAGCAGTAATACTTCGTTTAGCTTAAGGTGTAGATAAACTAGTGAGAAATCGCTCGTAAGTTGCTATCGCAAGGAAAAAACCACTCCGCTTGTCCACAATTTATATTAATTTAGACTGTCTGACAGCAAAACTCGCGCGAGTTTCTCGCCAGTCTATCTGCACCTTTAAAAAGATTAATGATAACTTATAAACAAATTCTTCGCACTTTTAGTTCGGTTATTGAAAGTCGAAGAAACTGTAAAGCAAATTTACTAAACGAATAATTTCAGGGGGTTAATATAAACCATCAAAACACCTCCCAATTGAGTTTTAGCACAATTTTAAGTTTTTCCAATTCAAGAAAGTTTTATATTGAGACAAAAATAATAATATTTTTTTTATTGCATTTCTCCACGTTTTGAGTCCCCCTGATTCCAAAAATACAAAAAAAAAGTTAAAATTTTCGATTTTTTGAACTGAAATGTCTGTTTATACTTATGTATGGATGCCCCCCCCCCCCCAGAGCAAAAAGTACTGAAGCAATTTTGATTCAATTTGGTTTCAGCCACAAATTATTTCATCGGCAAAAATAGCTTTAATAAGAAATCTATACAGGGTGTCCAAAAATAAGGTGGTTATTTTGGGAGCATATTTGCAAATTTGGGCCAAATTCATTTTTTCTTGGCTATAAGATAATACACGTGAGTTTTAATTGAACAAAACATTTCAAACTTTTTTTATTTAAAATGGCGGCCAATACAACGATAGTCCCATTTTGTGATTTTTCCCTTATAACTTGGCCGTTAATTATTATTATAAAAATTTCAAAACGTAATTGTACAGCCAAAATATAGGGCTTTCGTCTTAAACAAGTCGATTTTCAAAATTGTTTCAAAATTGCCTACCTTTAAGGGGCCAAACTAGGACAAAATTTTGAAATGGGTTTTCTTAAAATTTCCTCTGCCATATTTTTTCTTTTTGGGATATGTTACAGACAACGTAATTCTCTATCGAAATATAAATTTTTATTAAAATCGTTCGAGCCGTTTTGGAGTAATGATTTTTTGAATGTCAAAACTTCTAAAATCTCTAATTTCTTTTGTAGTACAAACGAAAATTTGAAAATGGATATATTTATCAATCTTATGAATATTTATTATTTGACACTATTTTAGGTTAACAAAACGCTTCCGGTTTAACCGGAAATTACAAAAATATCAAAATTTTTAGGAACACCCCGTATATTTTTAAATATTTTGAAAGGTCGTAAAATTAGCTATTACACGATACTAAACACTTTGTATTTTGATTTCTTAATTTAAATAGAATACCCTGTATATTTTTCAATATTTTGAAAGCTCGGAAAACTAGCTTTCTGAACATATAAAATAATGTATATTTTTAAATTAAAAAAAAATGAAATTAGTATCTCAAACAGTTTTATGTCTAAAAATTCTGCTTACACGCAGAAGTTCTAGGTTCGATCCCGGACAAAAGCAATTTAAAAAATTTTTTTTTTTAAATTTAAAAAAATAAATAGGTATCATCTAATTTATATTAACATAAAAATAAATTTAATAATAAAAACAACGGATGTGGCCATAGGAGGAACTGTTTTCATGCCTAACTTCAATACCTAAACGTTTCTTTAGTGCGCTTTTTACAGTTTTTTTAATGTATTTTATTTATAAGATATTAAATGAAATTTTAATTAAAAAAATGCAAGATTCCAAAATTTTTAATTCTATAAACTTAATTTCAAATAAATTTATAAACGTTCGGTTTGGGCAGTTAAAATTTTAGTAATTTTAAATGTATATTTAATAATTAAATACTTTTAAATAAAATAATAAGATTTAACTATTAGTTTAAGATTTAATTTGGGTCTAGCAAGTACTAAAAATTAAGGAATTTTGGATTTTTCTTTTCAACAGAATTGAGATCGCTCCAAGTGGTAGTTTCTGGAAATAACAGAAAAGCAACCAATCAGAGCGCTTCATTCATATGCAATTTGATTTTTGAATTAATTACAACTTCTTTTCTTTCATTTCGTTTAATTAATTAATTTCGAAGAAGGACAATCAATTTTGAAATTGAATATAAAGTTTTTGTGGTATAAATTTATAATTAATGAGAAAAATCGATTGTAATGGCAAGTTGAAAACGTGAAAAACTTTTCGAAATGTGAATTAGTTCCTTTTAATAAAAAAACATTCATTTTGTGTTGTTGTACCGAGACATCAAGACTATTATTTGTTAAAAAATAGGTATATAGCGTGTAACAAAAGTCTTGAGAATGCCTAAGAAGGTATTTTGCTAATAACAATAGAAACTACGGTGTGCTTTACCACTACTGAAATTATAGCATCTCAACAATGAATTCTATCATTATACTTATTATACGTCAACTATAGGCAAAACAATAGTCACTAAGGGACTAAGGCAATATAGAAATTAAATAAGTTGATGTTGCTTATATAAAATAATTAATGAGTACGAATCAACTTATTTGTGCGGCTTTAAAATACATTAGTATTAATATTATAAAGTAAGTATATTAGAAAATTTAATACCCCCAAATAAATCATAATACCTACATAGGAAAGAAAATTTAAACACAATTAAGTCCTCCATGAAGAGAACTAAATAACATTAAAGCCAAAAGCTACATAATATAAATTAAAACAGTGAAATGGAAATAATATAATTGTACTTAATTTCCCATGTGATTAGTAAAATTTCCTGTTTTATTATTTAATTAAAATAAGATAATTGCTATAAGCTATTAGGGTGGAAAACAAAATATTTAATCGTAGTTTATATATTTCTAGATATTCATATCTGTTTGTTTATCCCAAATGATTAATTTTCACAAATTCTTTACATAACTACCTATACGTTTTAATTGCACAATTGAAATCTTTATGGCATTTTCAAAATATTTTAAAATCAAAATTATTTAAAGAATTTAAAAAACCTTGTATTAGGGGCACGCCCGTAAAAAATTATTTCGCCCGTAAACAAACGTGAAATATAAAACAATTACACGTTTTTTTTTTGGAGCTAGTTTTCGACGAGGGGTCTGATTGCTTTACGCTTGTAATACAAAATATGTTGGTCATACCTGGAGGAATTAATCGTTTATGGACTAATAACATATGACACCCAATGGTGCAATTACACAATTAGGGTCGTAATGCTAATGAATCACCCGATATAAGAGAAACAAAACCTCATTTTAGAGGACCTACCTTATGTGGTTATGTGATTCCATTTCCAGCCAGATCCAATTCCATCAGCGATTGTCTGTAAAAAAATATACGTAATATTACATTAAAGTTCAGCAAATAAAAATATGAAGTATTGTGGCAGTCAAAACATAATAAAATATTTACTTTTGTAATGGATTGTAAGAAAAATTCATCATCACATCATTGCACTACAAATTTCGAAAAATAACTGAGTGCTTTTGTAGTTTGTTTGTTGGAACTTGTTGCAGATAACGACATTTATATCAGCACCTGTGCTTTTAGAAATAGCGTCATATTACCTTGTCGCTTTAAATTTTGAACAAATGTTGGAAATGTGAATTAAATATTATAAATGAAATTTTTTAAATTTTATTACTCGCATTTTCTTAATCGTAAAAACCTACTTACACCACCCTATAGCCTACACATTGCCTGTCAGACACTGATGTAAGTCAAACAGTAGTGAGTACCTCTTTGGTATACTCAAAATTTAGACTACGTACCATGCTTCGAAGATATAAATACCGGACACAACCCTTACGCAGACAGTTAAAACCCGCTCCGAAGATGATACAGTGTATCGAAACAGCTGTCAGCAACCAAACTGACAAAATTATTGCAAATGGCTATTCTAATTCCTATCTTGTCTGCCACGATAATGAAAGTATCAGTTATGGACGTTATAGTAGTCGAGCTATCTCAGTTTGTCGTCGTAGAGTTTTAACGTCTATTGTAAGAGCTACATTGGAAGAATTCTGACTTAATGTGACCAGAAGAAGTAACACTAGACACATCGCCCACTAAAACCCTCAAATTCTTCCTATAAATGGGATAGCTTAAGGAGTGATAGGTACTCGTACGAAAGCTTCTACAAAAAGTTGGAGATAAAAATAGCAAAGGAATTCAATGCTTTCTACAACTTCTTTCTGAAGAAAGTTTGATAAAAAACGTGAGGAAAAATTGTTTTTCATTCATTAAAGATTTTTGTGGGCGGATATCTCGAAAACTATAAGGAATAGAAAAAGAATGAATAGAAACAATCTTGTAAGAAATTTGATGAGCTTTAATTTTGTTAGGAATAATTTTTTTCCTAAGAGCCACTGTTTTCTAGATATAAACGTGAACCCTAAAAAACGGAATCTTTCCACCTCCTCCCTCCCTTAGTCTTATAACTAGAACCACCGAGGACTTTTAGGATTTTTATCTCCGAACTACTTCTAACTCTTTCCCGAAGAAAAAAATTCCACCCTTTTTTATGTCCTCTACACTCTTCAACATAAGCTTTTAAGCAGGGGTAGTCAACCTTTTTGAAATCAAGGGCGCAATTAAAAAAACATTGCTTGCAAAAATAACTTCATTATTGAAGAAAAAAAACGGAATCTTGTCCCGGGCAGATGGATGAAGTTAGTTCGGCTGTTTTGAGCCCAAAAATCTAAAATACGCTCATATATATTTGGGCTCTTTGTTCCACCTATTTTTAATTTTTGGGATCCTATATTTAATCTTAACCCTTTCGTGCATAGTTTTTTTTCTTTTTTTTTTATAAAATAAAATGATAATATCAGTTTCAAGAATTTTGATAAGACACGGTAGAAACAAGACAAAACATATTCGTCCACTGCAGTGGACTCTATGCACGAAAGGGTTAATAACAAGGGTTAACTTTGGCTCTGTCAACTTCACGTTAGCGTGACCTTTTTGAGCTCAACAATAAAAAGTGAGCTCATAATTTTGAAATCTCCATTCCACCTATTTTTCATTTTTGGGCTCCTATATTTAACCTGAATAATAACATAATAAGGGTTAAAAGTGGGTTTACTTTCTCGCGGAACACTTGAAAAGGCTTCACGGAGCACCAGTGATCTTCTGTGGACCACGGTTTGAGAACCAAGGCTCTATACCTCTTTTTTGGGCGTTGGAGTTCGTTGACAGGACTAGATTGGTGTAACGGGTGTAACGATGTATTTTTCTATTCGATTCAGATTGCTTAAAGGGGGTGTAAACCAAAAATTAAAGTTGTAGTACAGGGGATTCTAAGAACAAATTTTTAAACCGCACATCTCTGTGATGAGCCGTTCAAAAGATAGAAGGTTTTTAAGCAAAAATGCGCTACGTCACACGAACAAATTCATGCATCGGTCGCATAGCAGCATAGCAGCATGCTAGCCTCGTAGACTAATTTCATATAAACAAAATTGTCAACTTCAGTTCAATGTCAGCTATGCGCTTGCTGGTTGCATGTATTTGTCTGTCTGACGTCACACGTTTGAAACGTTTGAAACATAAATGCTTTATATCTCGGTTAATATTTGAGCTAAAGATGTGCGGTTTTCACCGTTGTTCTTAAGATATTTTTTAGCATATTTCTACGAAAAAAAGTTTTTTTGGTTTACACCCCCTTTAAGATTCTACGATTCGCTCAGATTCCTACATTTTTTAATACAGTTTGTAGGTATACGGGGTCCCCGCAAAACGCCAACGACTGTCAGATCTCTGGTTAGAGGCATTGAAAGTCGTTTTCACTATTTTCGAAATTAGTTTCTCTTTTAGCCTGATTTGGTCGCTTTCAGAGATACCTGAAACGACTTTCCGACTTACCCACCATCTTAAAAAGGTGCATACTAGCAAAAGAACGATGCTCATATGCCTGATATTCCCGACAAAAGTCTTAAGAAAAATTCATCGTTATATTTGGAATATTTTTGAATTACCCTCTATATAGATTTAAGTAATTTTAGTATGTGACTCTTTTTGACCTCCCATCAGAATCCATATTGAAATAGGATGGCGTTTGCAACAATGAGCTAACCCACAAGTATGTAGCTTTTCACAAATTAATAAAACAGTTGATAATACTTTAATATATTGGTGTTTTCAAAACATCATTGTTTAATAGATATCTAGTATCACCATCACCAAATGTTGGTTAAATTAATTTTGATTGTTATAGAAGAGATCATAACATGACATTTTAAAACGAAAATGTCTAGAAAACAAAGATCATTGTTGCAAAACGCAATCCATATGTGTATTTTATATCGTTTTAACTGCAGTGCTATCTACTTAAATATTATTTGATTAGTTGATTACATATTTTTCACTTCTTCGTTGGCGGTTTGGGAGTTCCTGTAATTGGAAGATACAGAAATTGCGTCAGATGCAAAAGTATATTTTAGTGATTTTAAATTTGCTATTGCTACAATCATTTCAAAATGTAGATACTACTAGTTCGTACGTTATTCGTTTTACTGCTTTTTATGCAAAATTTAAAACTCACTAAAAAAAGGAATCACGTCCTGAAGTTCCAAGAGGATCATCAATTTGTAAAATTGTTTAATGTAATGAACAAAAATAATGGAGTTTGACATCTAGCTCTATTTTCTCTGTTGGGAGACTGTTCAACAAATTCATTTTAGAATTTTATAAAGATATTTAATGTTTTATCAGATTATAAGTTTGAGTTCTTTAGGCTTCGAAGCGGTTTCTAAAAACATTTAAGATCATTGGTGTTAATGGCTAAGCTTCAGCTTCGAGCCATAACGAGCCAGCTTGTGAGAAAGAAATCAGGGATGCCGAAAAGTTGCCTATTGGTTCATAGAATTTTCCTTGAAATCTGACCTTTACAAATCTTTCTCTTTTAAGTTGGTAAAAATAAAAAATACACCAAAATTGCAAAAATTTCCTTTTTTAAATACCTACCCTTATTAATTTTACAAGAAAAATATTTAAATACACAACATAATGCTTGTTTTCAACCCTTCCTTATATTTTCAAGTGGATTTCTACAAAAATTAAATTGAAGATCTCGAGAGTTTCTTTATAGTACGCATACCAAAATGTACTTGAAATTTTTTTAAACCCAGAGCACAATTTTATGCATTTATTAAGTGTACTTTAAATTTTAAAGAGATATCCTGCGATGATGGTTTTTAACTTTTCCTTCTTTTTCTTTAATAAGAGAAAACTTATGGACTAAAAATGAAATTTTAATGCAACTATCTTTTTAATTTGTTTTTATTTATTTATATTAACGCGTGTTTCTTTCTTATTTTTAATTCAAGAGTTTCGCTTCTTTAATAATGGATAAGTTTTTTATTATGTTTCTAATTTAGTCATACTCTTGCAGCAGCCTCCTCTCTATTCTAAAACTTCATTAAATAATAACAATATGTTTTGTCATCATAAACTTAAGTTAACGCGAGGAAAAAACTTTTTAAAAAACCCTTTTTATATAGGCACATAAATACTAGTTTGTTAAATAAAGTTACTTGTTCTTAAAGTAATTTGGAACTTTGTGAAAACTTACATTTGAAAAATTTTCTAACAAAATAAACACAAGACAACTAAGCTGGCTGAAAATCCAATGAGTGTCCACAGTGCGTGACTTTCATCCGAAAATTGCTTTGGTGGGTTCTATAAGTAACATTTGGACCTTTAAAACCTGAAAATCTTCCCGATACTTAGCCCCTAATGCGAGTATCGAATAAATAGGAGCAAATAAGTTACTGTTTAGTGTTTTCCCTATTTTCCCCCTTACATCGCTTTCCGACAAACGTGACAAATGGCGGGATATTTATTCTAAAGAATTAACAAAGCGAATTGTTATTTATTATTTCAATTAGAATTAATAGGTTTTTAATGAAAAAATTATTTGGGAATTTGATTAAATGTAACCGAGTTAGAAGAGTACTTCAATTAATTTTTTAATTTACTAAAAAGGAAAATGAAGTTATGTTGTAAAGTCAATTTTACGTACATTTTCAATTATTAAATACGGAAAATAATAAAATTTTAATTAAACTTTCTTAATTTGAGAAAAGCCATTGTTTTAAAAAATCTAAACAATAATCCAGGAAAATTAATTTAGACTGAAATTAAATTTTGTCTTAACACACAATTTATTATTAGGACGAAGCAGTTAGTAATATGAATTTATTAATAATTGTTATTATTAATGAAGATTTACGTTCTACGTATATTAAATTTACTTTAAAAAAATTAAGCTCTCACTCTCTCAGATACACAAATCCGCTTAAGCAGGGCCTTAGTGGCCCAACATTGATAATTTAAACGATTATTGCTTGTATAATATCCACTTTTACTCATAGTCCAATCACATTAAACATTGGACCTCTAACTAATTAGTACATAACAGGACGGGACCACTTTTAAAAATTTTCATTTGGTTACTAAAAACAGGGAAAAAAAAGTCTACGTTTTTTTTTGCATACATACAAATTTATAGGCCATTGAAGAAAAAGAGGGTGTTCTGCAGTGCTTTTTTGCAAAATACTTGAAAAGGAAGCCAAATATCGATAAAATGTAAAAAACCAATCTTGTTGAGCATAAAATTACTAACAAAAAATATGTTACATGTTTTGAGTTTTGACATTAAGGTGGTGATTAAGGTGATTAAGGTGGTACGACCGTTTTCTTAAAGTAGTCATTTTTCTAAATTGTTAATTAACAAAATAATGTTTTAACCTATTTGCAACGCAATTACAATTCTGAAAAAATTCACCTGTTATCTGACATTGTTAGAGAAGATATTCTATGAGTTTCAGATTATTTCAAGCTGATTTGCCTAAATTATGGTTTTTTATTCATTAAAAAAAAGAATTTTTTTTCCGTTCTAGGTTTTTGCAGGTTTTACCACTTTAGAATTGGCTGAGACTAATTAAACTATGATAATCTTGTTCCTTATGAAATTTCCGACAAAAATTGTCCTCTACAATTTTCTGTGTCGTCATTTGTTTCTGTTTTATTCGCGTGCAAACTTGAAAATTGGTGTGCACGCGAACACCAACGCTAGATATCTATTGTTAGGCTACTTCTTAATTTTGATTGCCTGTTTCATCATTCCTCGATCTCCATTGCTTCGTCGTTTTTAGAATCAATGAAGGGTTTTCTCTTGCCCATCGTCTTTCTCAATTTCTTCGTCACTGATACCACTCATTCGGTCACCTTTAATAACCTCTCGGGCCTCATCCTCGACAATTTTTTGAATAAGATTATCGTCGTCTTCTTTATCTTAGAATTCTATTTCTGAACTTATTCGATTGGTACACGACGTTCCTTGACAAGAAAGACATGCTGGAGAGTATCTTAAACAGGATTTGCAGCATTCGCACGCTTTACCACAAGATTATTTGCATTTGCACGATATTACTCTCAGTAATTCACGGGTACTAAAACTAGTCTTAATGTTGTCATAGTTGGCATGAGACCATCAGACTGTGTTAGTTTCCAACCCTAATTGAGAATCGTTTGAATCATGGATCTAGCCATTTCAGCATTTGAAAGTAGACTCCCTGGAAATACTGTCATGTTGGTGCCATCATTGGTGGTAGCTTTGCAAAAAAAACTTCAACGACGACAACATTGAAGCCAGCTCCCGATGAATTACTGAGAATAATATTGCGCAAATGCAAAGGATCTTGTGGTAAAGCGTACGAATGCTGCAAATCCGGTTTAAGATGCTCTCTAGCATGTCTTTCTTGTCAAGGAACGTCGCTTACCAATCGAATAAGTTCAGAAATAGAATTCGAAGATGAAGAAGACGACGATAATATTATTCAAGAAGTTGAAGGTGACCGAATGAGTGTTATCAGTGACGAAGAAATTGAAAAAGACGATGGACAAGAAAAAAGCTTTCATCTATTCTGAAAACGACGAAGCAATGGAGATCGAGGAATGATGAAACAGGCAATAAAAATTAAAAAGTAGCCTAAAAATAGATATCTAGCGTTGGTGTTCGCGTGCACGCTAATTTTCAAGTTTGCACGCGAATAATTAAGAAACAAATGACGATACAAAAAAGTGAAGTAGACAATTTTTGTCGGAAATTGCATAAGGAACAAGATTAACATAGTTTGATTAGTCTTTGCCAACTCGAAAGTTGTTAAAACTGCAAAGAATAAAAATGAAAAAAAAATCCTTTTTTTAATGAATAAAAAACCATAATTTAGGCAAATGAGCTTGAAACAATCTGAAACTCATAGGATATCTTCTCTAACAATGTCAGATAACAGGTGAATTTTTTCAGAATTGTAATTGCGTTGCAAATAGCTTAAAACATTATTTTGTTAATTAACAATTTGGAAAAATGACTACTTTAAGAAAACGGTCGTACCACCTTAATAGATTGTCAAAACTCAAAACATGTAACATATTTTTTGTTAGTAATTTTATGCTCAACAAGATTGGTCCTTTACATTTTATCGATATTTGGCTTCCTTTTCAAGTATTTTGCAAAAAAGCACTGCAGAACACCCTCTTTTTCTTCAATGGCCTATAACTTTGTATGTATGCAAAAAAAAACGGTAGACTTTTTTTCCCCTGTTTTTACTCACCAAATGAAAATTTTTAAAAGTGGTCCCGTCCTGTTACTAATTAGTTAGAGGTTGACCCCTATGAAAATCACTAAGCTGATTGGACTATCTCTAAAACATTATATTTATAACACTTTTCTTTTCATTTTATTATTTATTAACAAATGGTCACTTGCGTTCCACTCATAATGGGAAATTTTTCGTTTTGAGATTGTGATTATGGAATCTCTGGATTTTCAAATTTGGTGGCTCTACTGTACGCTCCAAGCAATTACCAACTTAATTGTAAGAAAATTACAAAATAACGAACGTCAAATTATTTAATTAAGGTTAAAAATTATAAAAATTACATCCAATTTCAGCATCGCTAAAAAACTTGAAAAATAGAATTAAAAAGTTGAACCAAAACCATGCCGGACCAATAGGTCCGTATTGTGCATTTTATTTCTAAAGCAATTACTTTCCAATTGCACACATTTGTTACTGAATGTTGAATAAAACTATTTTCAAATTAATTGCATAAAACTCAACGCATTTTGTAATTTATAGGTCTTTGATCATTGGCAAAGCTTATCGTTTGAACTTTGTGCTGATAGGGCGTGTTAAAACTCTAAAATGCCACTTCGTTTAATTTCCATAAATTTTTGATATTAACACTTATTTACATAATTTTTTTGACTTACAAGAAATATAAGGTCATTTTAAAGGGGTGCTAATATAGTGAGTTTGTGGTGGATTCGATATGGCGGGCATTATAAGTAGCTAAGTTTGATAAATCATACATTTTAACTATTTTCATCCAAAAAATGGTAGTCTACGTATTATGCAGGCACAGAATTGCTACTTGAATCTAGAATGTTAATGGGGAAGAAGTTAGGTAACTAGAAAACTAATTAAAGGGCCTTATTTTTTGTTTTTGGATTTTTCGAGAAACCTAAACTTTGAGATTTTTATTTTTTCTTTCGTAGTCTAGCTATCGAAGGGGTTATAGTATAGATGAGTAGGAAGAGGTGGAATTTTTTTCTTCAAGAATTCGTTTGGAGTAGTTAGGTAAAAATACTAAAAGTCCCCGGTTCTAGTTATAGGTATGGCTAAGGGAGGGAGAGGGTGAACAGGTCCCATTTTTTGAGGTTTCTACTTATATCTAAAAAAAGATGGGCCCTAGGAAAAAATTACTCTTAGCAAAATGAAAGCTTTCATCAAAAGTTTGCCTCTATTAGCACCTTAGCCCTTCGTTTCACAGTAAAAATCTTCAGAAAAGACGACAAAAAAGTGCTTCAAGTAGAAAAATTGAACGAAATATTGAGATACTGAAACTCACAGCTCATTGCATTTTACGAAAACAGCGGTTCCATCTGTTCAAGTTTAGAACTTGCCAAAGAAACCGAGTCACCAGGAAACGCCACGATGATGAAAACTTTTCTAAGAGAGTAATTTGGTCCCATCTCCCAGCAAACATAATTTGGACTTTTAATAACCACGTACCTATTTATAACCAAAACTGAGCCGAACTAGCGGCTTATGATTAAAAAAGTTAGCCTTAAAGATTGAAAGGTTATCACTCAAAGAAGTAGGCAGTTGGTGAACCCCTCACTCGATTCCCTGTCTTTTCTGTAAATTTAGACTTAGCTAGGGTTCTTTCGGGTATGATCTACTCTCGTAGCAAATTTAAAGGTCTAAAGATTCCTATAAGTGCTTCATTCAAGATGTAACTACCTCACCCTTTCTTCATTCGGTTCTCCGGTGGTTTTTTTGGTAATTCAGACTTTTGGTAACCGAGTAAGAGGTTTCTTTCGGGAAGCTTAATTGGGGGTCTATTCATAATACTCTTCAAAAAAGCAAATGCTTCTATGCTCTGCGGCTTGGGCTATGCGTTCAGAAATCAGTCAGTCGGGAATTTAGTTTTATATCCTAAAATAAGGAAGCATCAAAATCTCAAGTTTTTTCAAGATTTTCCAATACGAATTTGCCTTGAACTCAGGTTCAACCAGAGTTTAAATTAGGTATAGAGAGGGCTAAGATATTTAAAGAACTTGTAGCGTGACCATGACGTGAAAGAAAGCTTAAATTAAAGCGAAGGCGAGGTGGAATTGAAATACGGAAGATGCGAAATACAAACAGCAAGTGAAATAAAGCCGAGTATTTTAATCAAGGTTTAAACTAAAGTGGAGCTTCAACCTGACCTTCCACCAATAGAAATACACCAAATTGTAGTAAAGGTGAGCTGAACGCTACACAACGGTTTAAACCTCGATTGAAGTACTCGAGTCAACGAAGGGGTTATTATAGAGGACATGGAAGAGGGTGAATTTTTTTTCTTTAGGCATTGAATAAATAGACCGGGAAGAAGGGTCAGCCTATAAGAGAAAATGCGACGAAAACGACATTTTGGAAATCTATGGAAGAATTTTGTCACGTTTACATTATCATTAGCTGTGATGATCTTTTCTTATGAGTGGGAGTATAAGCAATTATTTCTATTAGAGAAATTGACCGGAGATTGCTATATTTAGAAAACCATTGTGATCCATATTGTTAGATAAATTGCTCTTTCCTGTTAAAGTAGTGACTATTTATTCAATGACGTTTGAAGTAGTTAGGAGGTAATAATACTAAAAGTTCCCGGTCCGAGCTATATTGATAATATAGGGGAGGGAGGGGTGTAGAGTAATCCCGTTTATGGAATTTTCGCTTATATTTGTAAAACGGTGGGTCCTAGAGAAAAAATCAATCTTAACAGAATGAAATCTTACCAAATTTTCTACAAGATTTTTACTATTCAGTTTTTCTCTATTCCTTATAGTTTTCAAGATATCCGTCCCCAAAAATTCTTAATGCAGTAGAAGACGTGTTTTCAGTTTCTTGCTTTATGCAATAATAACGTGATAAGTAGAGCCCTGATTTATAAGCATTAATTATTTCAAAATAAGCGCTTAAAAAAGTATAAAAATAGCTTTAAAACAACGGATGTGGCCATACGAGGAACTTTTTCCTGTTGTATTTTTTTTGTGCATTTCTTTTTTTATTAAAATTTAATTTGATAATTTTAAATTATAAACTTTTAAAGAAATGCAATGTTTTAAATTTGGCATAAATAGAAGTTCAAAATATACATTATTTTATATGTTCAGAAAGATAACTTTATGAGCTTTCAAAATATTAAGAAATATACAGGGTATTCCATTTAAATTAAGAAATTTTATTCCATTTCCGGTTAAACCGGAAATCAAAATATAAATTGTTTGGTATCGTGTCAAAGTTAATTTTAAGAGCCTTTAAAATATTTAAAAATATACAGGGTGTTCCAAAAAATTTTGATATTGTTCTAATTTCCGGTTTAACCAGAAGCGTTTTGTTAACCGCAAATAGTGTTAAATAATATATATTCATGAGATTCATAAAAATATCCAATTTCAAGTTTTAATTTTTATTACAGAAGAAATTAGAGATTATTGAAGTTTTGACATTCAAAAAATCATAACTCCGAATCCGCATCATACAAGTCTTTAAAAATTTACAGTTAGATAGAGAATAATGTTGTCTATAACATATCCAAATCTGTATAAATCGGCCGGACCAGTTTTTGAGAAAATCCATTTCTAAATTTTGCCCTACTTTGGCCCCTTAAATAATTTTAAAGTGGCTAAAATCAAATTTCATCAAAATCGGTTCAGTAGTTTTGCTCCAGCGAGTTACGGACATACATACATAGACTTCATACAGGTACGAAAGAGTACACCTCGTGACGTCATCACCGCAGTTTCGCCTCTGTAATATCTGTCAGGGGAGTATAAACGAGTTTTAAAACCAAAGAACTAATTCAACTACAAAACACGAAAGCTGCCACTGGTTAATTTGATTGTAAAATGAGCTGTATGTGCCGAAATTGTTAAAATTCGTATCTGTCAATTTTGACAGCTGGCATCTTTCGTACCTGTATGAACTCTACATACATACACAGACATTTTGGTACAAAAAATTAAAAATTTTTTTTTTGCATTTTTGGAATCAGCGTAACTCAAAACGTCGAGAACTTCAATAAAAAAAATTTTTATTTCTTGATTATAACTTTTTCTTGGATTGGAAAAAGTTAAAAAGTATAAAAAAAGCTTTTAAAAAGTCAAAAAAAGCTCTTAAATGGCACTAAAAATTCAAAATTGAGCATCAAAATTTAAGATTTAACACTATCCAAATTATTTTAAATTTTAAAATCACAAAACTTTGAACTTGAAAATATTCAAAAAAAAGTAAAATAATCGTTATCAACATTGGCTTATATAACTTAAAATTTTAAGAAATGTAAAGATCCAAAAGAAATTTATCCAAATTATTCAAAATTTAAAAAAAATTAATTTAAAAATTACGAAACTTTGAAAAAAAAGCTCAAAAAAGCACGAGAAGGACTTTTAAGCAAAATATTCGAAAAAAAGCAAAATAAGCATTATCAACATTGGCTTAAATGACTTAAATTTTTTGAGAAACGTAAAGATCCAAAAGGAATTTGTTATGCTTATGAGTTAATAAGCAAAAAGCTTAGAATTCGGGCTCTAGTGATAAGTGATAAGAAAATAAAAACAAAATGATTAAAAATAAAGTTTTTTGGAAATCTGAAAACCGAAAATTTTTGAGATTTGTTAAAACGCTTTGAAAAGTTTTCTAATTATGCCTTTTTTGTCCATTTCTAAGATTTTCATGCTGTGCGTGGTGTCTTTCTCTTGGACACGAAACAATCATTAAGAAAATCTATTCGTTTTTACACCTTTTAAACCTTTTATCTTTAATTGTTTGTTTAGTTCTGACGAGAGAATTTAATGAGACTACGAATCAATACAGGACAACATCCTTTTATTTTTCTTGTTCATTTTTAGCTAATTTAGAATATTTTAAATTAGAATTATGCGTATGGAAATGGAAATTAAAAGAAAAATTTATTTTGTAGGTACTTTCGGTTATGATCTACAAAATTAACCTTAAGGCTTTGTGTGCTAAAGAAACCAAAACCACATATTGCCCTAGTTGTTGAACATTGTTTACTATTTCATTTCATATGTAAATCTTTAAAAGGATTTAAATGATAAAGTTTCTGCTCATATTTGAACTGAAACCCCGATTTTATTTAAAAAAATGATACTCGATTTTATAACCTTTAGATATTTTTGCAAACTTTTCAATTTTTACTACATGTGACAAAATACATAGCTACACTATTAAAACAATGTAATTTATTGATTTGTAATTAGGTTTATAACAATCATATAAGAACGACCGTTATTGTTTGCTCTGGGTAATCTTTAGAATACACAGAACGTAATAATATGTTTTGCTCAGTTTATATTGTCCATCAAACAAGATTCTGTATAGAAGCCATAATTCAGGATCAAGAACAATATACGACAAGGATTATGCACACGAGTGTTCTTAAATTGCTTTATAGAAGATCGTTAAATGAGATGGTTATTACAGAAGTCAATTTGACATTTTTTTTGGAATAAATATTGGTAATAATATCAAAACATTGATAAATCACCAATAAAAAATCGACATAAGTCACCATTAAATAAAAGTAGATGTTATTTCCTGTTACAACGGAAATAGAAAAAAGAAAATCCTAGGCCGTTTGATAGAAAAAAAAAGTTGAGTTTATTTTTGATGAAATAGGATTTTTATTTAGATTGTGTTTGCTCTACTGGAGTCAATATTGGATACTTTCGGATACTTTAAATTGGTCTAATATTGGAAAAATAAAATGATTAAAAACGTTAAATCGCGCAACTTAAAAACTCTTTGGAAATGGGAAAACAAATTAATCTTTTTTAAATATTAAATTAAGTAATTTATTAAACTATAACTGGTTCGGCTAACACAGAAGAAGAATTAAATTTTATTGTGTGGAAAACCTAGCAGAATCAGCAAAGAAATGAGAGTATAAAGAACTGAAAAGACAGTCAACAAATGGAGTAGAAAAGGTTGGACGAAAAAAACGGAAATGAAATGACTTCACCATCAATTTTTTTTACATCTGTCTGAACAAGGAGATACGATCTTATATAGCCCCATTTTCCATTTAGAAGTAAAGTACTGTGTACGATAATTTTCTTATGCTATTAATTTACGCTTCGATTGATTCTACTGGTATTGACAGGATTTGAAAACTTCTTCTCTTTAGTAATCGATTTTACACGTAATTTTACACAACGATTATTAATTGGCACACATATAAATTTTCTTCCTTTCATTCTCCTCTTATATTACCTACACAATTTTTTTTCTTAACTACAATAAATTTTCCAATACCTCCTATCCGATGCAATTTTTCTTCAAATCGATTTTATTAAAGTTTTTATTAAATTTTGATTACAAAGCTATTTTTTAAGATTTTAATTAATCGAGATTTTAAATTTCTCGTCAAAAATTTTCCGAACCCGAGGCTTTTCTCGCAGTTTTAGAATTTTTCGATAATTGCATAAATTAATGTTGAGTTTCGTTAAATTTTTATTATTGATGAAAATTCTAGTTCTCTAGCATCTTAGACGTCGTCGTCAGGAAACAGGGAGCAAAAGCGGCCCGACGTCTTCCTTCCTTTCCCTGCTAATACGATAAGCTTAGGTCGCGTCAATTATAGGTTTGCCAATCAATAAGTACATGCTTCTCATACCTGTACATTCATTTTCTCAACTTGACTCGATCGTCTAAATTCTTTCCTGCATATTTTTGAATGCTCTTTATTATGATTATTATCATCCTTTATTATTATCTTTGATGTTAAGCGATAAAAGTTAATTGAAGGGTTATTCGCTTACAAAAAATAAATTATAACAAGTTTCTAATGCAAAAATTTTAAATTAAATAAAACAGGGTTTAATTAGAAGCCTCTCTTTTTTAGGTATTCAACCGTGCATTTGCTGATGTAAAGGGCGTGAGAAAGATTTTCAATCAAAAAAGAACGAGTCTCAATAGTCTCTTAGCACGCTCTTCTTTTTTTATATAAGAAGCTTAAAAAATTCTAAAAATTTAATGAGATTTCGACATGATATATGAATACATCCATAATCTTATCCCTTATTATTATAAAATACATTAAGGCTTTTCAGTTTTTGAAACAACTCGAGTGTAAATTTACAAAATTAGATATCTTATGTAAGGAGTTTTGAAAGTTTAAAAAGTTTTGGTTTTATCATTTTATGGTCCAAATTTACTATAGTAGCATGATGCACTTGCTGAAAAAAATTTAAAAAACGAGACTTGGATGAAAATTTATGAAATTTCTATCTACGACATTTTAAACCAACCATAATAAATTTTAAATACTTTTCACTACCATCAAGATATTCCAGTATCGGGTTAGAATGTCTTCTGTGGTTGTCCGTACCAACACAACACTAGCAGTCATTGGCCATTTTGATCTTTATTCCATCCTGATCTTTCATTTTCCGCTGGTTTCTATTCCATAATCTTTTCGCAGAATCTTTCGCATGACCATGTCGTTTTAACTACATCTTTTTATGTCGTCTTTAGTATAATATATACTTATTCTGGACTGGTTCAGCATCGATATTTGAGCTGACTTGCCTAGGCACAATTTCGAGAAACGGTTCTCATTAACCATACAAGCGGCATTTCGTAGGTAACCTATGTTTTCTAAATGTTTCGACCTCACTGAATCCAAAATTTGCGGTCTCCAAACCGAAATCTTAACCAGAATTCCGAAATTCAAGTTGCCATCCAAGATGTGGGCTATTTTTCTTTTTCTATTTATCTTGATAGGTTAATTATTATTATGACAACTAGAACAAATATTATTATAGATTTTTATAGATAATTTTATGTTCTACAATTTTAATTGGACGTAAAATTTTCGTAAGATTACTGCTTAAGAAACTACAGCTAGGAAAGGCATCGTATGTCGTCAAAACAGTCAGAAGAATAAAAATTTATTTTTCTTTTCTTATTTATTTGGATAGGTTATTTATTATAACAACTAGGACAAATATTATTATAGATTTTTATAGATAATTCTATGTTCTACAATTTTTATTAGAAGTAAAATTATCGTACGACTACTGCTTAAGGAACTACAGCTAGGAAAGGCATCGTAGGAAAAATGTTATTATAGGCTTTTATAGATTACTATTTAAGGATACAAATTTATTTTTCATTTGTTTATTTATTTGATAGGTTAATTATTACGGCAACTAGGACAACTAGGATGTTCCTTAAGGGGATAAAGTCTCCAGAGATAGATAACGAAGTTATAAATAGTGCCCATTAGCACACAATCTATTCATCTGATGTAAACGGTAAGGTATATTGTGTGTCTTATTGTGTATTATATTATTGTGTTGTGTAAAGAAATGTATTAGATTTTTTCAAATAACGAAATAACGATTAATCAAAAATTTTAATCGGAAAAGTTTTGATAACCACCTCATGCATTTTTGGAAACAAAACATCAATACTGCCATTAAACTATTTATGAAACACTTTTTTCAATGTATAATAAGTTACTCCTATAATATAGGTACCCAAATCTAGGGATAATAATAGTATATTATCCAACGAGCGGGTAATGAAGCTCACTACTCACAAGAATGAATTTGCGACACGAGCCGTATGGAGAGTGTGGTAATCATTAGAGTGAGTAATGAGCATTACCCGCGAGTAAGATACTATACTTTATCCACGCCTGCAAATATTATAAACCAAATATACATTGAATACGCGAGTATTTTTTAAAAAAAATATTTTATTTATTTTAAAAAATTAATTTTTTATGGAAATGTATTCAAATAAATGTAGAATTCAAAAATGTAAAAATAGATATGGTGTTGCATTTAAAAATCTAAAGTTTACTTCATTTCCGGCGAAATCGGAAGTGGAAGAATTTTCAAAAGTAGTTAAACAAATTGCAATTTATATGACTATCACTCACAGCAAATTTCATTTTGATACGTTGACAAATAACAGAGCTATAAAAGTTTTCCAATCCCCTGTGTCGCCCGGTAAACCATTCAGTAATGTAATAGTCATTGAGTAATATGTATATTATTCAATGATTTGCAACTAGTGAGTAATGATACACATTACTGGTCAAAAATCATAGAGTAATGAACGTATTATTGGACGGTCTTGGATAAAAGAACATTGAAACACAACGAATACAAAACATTATAGGTACAACCTACATTAAAGTTTAGATTTCTCCATTACCATTTCTGCAACTTCAAATATTCTTTTCTACGTATACATAAAGTGGAAAAATTCAATGCCTTTTGTATACTTTTGTCACCTATTGTATCTCCAGTACCTCCTTAAAGATTTAGGAATGTTAACAAAAATATACTATTATGATGTAAATTACATCGAATCACACATCTAAGACGTGCTTAGAAAGGTTTAGTTCATTTATGTTAACTTCTAGATATTTCCACTTAAAAGTTGCATTTGTAAACTTATTAGTCGTTTTTACTTTTCTTTATATTTAAGCTTTTAGTAAGCTTGTTGTAGTTGGTTTTAAAATGCGGAATAATTGTGCTTTTGATGTAAAGGCGTTTCGTATACATGCAGATTAGGCAGAAATCTTTTAGTTCGAGATAGTTTCATCTTGTGTTTACGTTTATTTTCTGAAATATCTTAATAACAAAATAATAATTTGCATTTGACTACGATATTGTTTTACAAATACACAAACTATTTGGTTTAACGAAAAATTCGTTCAGATATTGTTGTAGCAGTAGCACATAAATTTGTTCTCGTCCCTCTACGACCACTGCTACCTGGTAGTAGAGTAAGTGCGGTAAATATGGACCACCATAAGCATTTTCGGGAATAAAACCAAAAAGAACCATTGCAACATAATTATTTTATTAGAATTAAATTCTTAGTATATTTAAGGAACATAACTAAGAAACAAAATCAAACTAACTTCTTATTTAAAAATGAAAAATAATTAATTTTTAAAAACACTACAAATTCTTAAAGTGGAAAATGTGTCTGGCAATATGGACCACCTATTGATATTTGACGTAATTTTATTTCATCCCAAAATGCACATGTATTAAACGACTGTAACGATAAGAATCGTTGATACGCACCTCACTTAACGCATGTGCGTTTCGTCATTCATGAGTAAACATGGTAGTCCATATTAGCCGCATAGGCCATATTTACCGCACTTACTCTAGCACTGGTAGTGCACACCTGGGTAGCACTGGTAGTAAAAGTAGAGTTTCGATTTTCCAAACTCTGTTCTCACATGCAGATCGAATCAAAAGCAGTTTTATAAACTTTAAAAAAGTAATTCTAAATTTTTGAGTTAAACAATTCATCGAAATAACTATTTATTTGCATAAAATTAATGCACAGACGTCTCCGAGAAAACAAAAAGCATTTTTTAACACAAACGTCACGTTAAACAATGTAAATTGATTACACTACCCTTAAGAGACTTCTCATCGAAGTATACCTACTCACCCCCCTTTTTGTGGGATTACCTTGAACTTGATAATCGACAACGATAAAGAAAAGTTTCAAATCAAGCACTCGTAATTTTCGAATCCAATTTATACAAAATTGAGAAGTATTCGTTCCATTTAAAAATTAAAGTAAACATTTTTTGATATGAGAATTTACTTGAATAACGAAAGCGAGTGCGGAGGGGTGAATGACGATGGCAGGATCATAATGGAAATTCCTTGTAGTATGTTAAAATGTTGTTACCTATAATATTTTGTTTAAATTATTAATGTCACTAGTAATGGATGTGATATTTCTAAAAAGGATCTTCTTCGAATTTATCATTTTTTATCAGAAAAACTAATGGTTACAATAATTACAAAAACTTTTTATATTCTGATAACCTCTACAAGTCCATCTTTATTATGTGTGAAAGATGGCTGAAAACAAAATAACGCGATGTAAACAAAAAAAAAGCTTATGGGATGCAATAAATAAATTGTGTAATCAACAATAAAAAATAGTTTCCCGCAATTTTACAATAAATTAAATCGGCGGGAAAGTTTTTTAAAATTTAACCCTTAACATATTTATATTTTTGAAGCGTGGAAAAATATGCAGTTTAAAATTTAAAAAATTGACCATTTTCACAGATTTTAAAAATGAAAATTTTTTCGAGAAAATTTGTAGTTGGGGATTTTTTGTGTTTTTAAATTTTAATCTTACAAAAAGATATATTTTAATGGCCTACATTAAAATTAAAAATTTTATTACCATTGCTTTTAAAATAAAAAAAGGTATGGAGGTGTTCTCATGTAAAGTGAAACACATTGTACAGGGTGTCCCACTGAACATGCTCACCATGATCTCGTCAACTGTAAGAGATACGAAGTCGGTTAAATGACATCAAATGTAGCCTTGCTAATGGCTAACTTAATGCTGCTTTTGTTTCTTGAAAAAAGGTATTGGCAGTATACAGGGTTATTCAAATTCGACCGGCACATGGGGATCTCGCCTTTGAAGAGATAGAGAAACGGTTAAATTGGGGCAAAGTTGCGAAATTTTGTGCCGACTAATAATCATATCGATCTAATAATAATAAAAAAGTGCCTCAGCTGCTTTTGTTTTTGAATTATTGACAAAAAACCAAAACATTGACTTTTCGTTTTTTGAGTTTATTTTCCTTACTATAAAAAATTTTAAAATCTGACAGAACTTCTTTGCAGCCATTTTGTTTCTACACCCGATTCCGAAAACACATAAAAAAATATGTGCATATGTAAAAAATATACGACCCACCAATGATGGCAGTATTGAATTTTTTATAAGGTTAGGAAAGTAATATAAATTATTTTAACTCAGGCAGTTTGAAAGAGAGATTCATTACAAACAAAACGAAAATTTTTGGTCCCGATCCGACCAATACAAGCGAAGTTATTCAAAAAATAGTGAAAAGGAAACTTGAAAAAGTCAAAACTTTACACTAAAGTCGAAGAAGCCTTCCGGCCAAAATTGGGTTGAGACTTGAGACATTTTATACACAAACTCATAGGAATGGTTTCGACGGATTAAGAAGAAAAAATTGCTGTTACAAAAAAAGTACGAAAATCAGTATAAATTTTGGTTCGTTGACTACACTAAAAGTTAATTTTTCAACTTCTTGTTTGGTAACACGAAACGGTATTTAATCTTAAAAAATTTTATTAAATCAAATTATCTATGAAACAATCGAATAAAATAACATTTAAAATTAAACATAAGAATACCAAAAAAATTGTAAAAATAAATTTAAATACCTAATTTGAAAATTTCGAAACGTATATTTTTGAAAAGAGAAGGAAATTAGCTTTGCAACAAAGTATAAGTGAGGTTAGGTTGCATTTAAAAAAATTTTACTTGACATCATATCTCCAAAATGCCACAATTACAAAATTATTTTCTTTATTAAATTTATAGGTTTTAGTAGTGTATATTATCCCTTTTTTGAAAAGTGAAATTTCTAGAGTAGGTACTAATAATATTGATAAGAAAATAAAAGTAGGATCGAGTTGGCCATGAAAGAGGCTACATTTGGTGTCATTTAACCGACTTCGTATATCTTATGGTTTACGAGATCCCTAATGGTGAGCATACTAAGTGAGACAGCCTGTATATTATTTATTATGAACTTTTTACATTATTTTGACTAGTAGAATACTGGAAGACAGATTTATGTTGGCGAGCGGAGCGGTAGGAATGCGCAGATATCTAAATTGGTTTTCATCTCCGCCAACGCAGTAGTAAACAAGTCCGTGAAGTTGGAATAACCCTCATAAAATTATGGAATAACTAATATGCCATCAATGCGTGCTAGTTACGTGCCCTTTTGTGCTGTTAACAAAACATTCCGTGCTCTTCCAGTTACCCCGTAAAGCCGTTTTGAAGTTGGTTATTCCATATTCACGTGGAATAACCCATGCCAGGAAAGTTAATTTTTTTGGTGTCAAAATGAAGTGCTCGTTACGTGCTCTTACGTGCTGCCAACAAAACATTCCGTGCTCTTCCGGTTACCCCGTAAAGCCGTTTTAAAGTTGGTTATTCCATATTCACGTGGAATAACCCATGACAGGAAAGTTAATTTTTTTGGTGTCAAAATGACGTGCTCGTTACGTACTCTTACGTGCTGCCAACAAAACATTTCGTGCTTTTTCGGTTGTCTCGTAAAGCCCCTTTAAAATTGGTTATTCTATATTCACGTAGAATAACCCATGAGAGGGATGTCAATTTTTTTGGTGTCAAGATGACGTGCTCGTTGCGTGCTATTATGTGCTGATGCCAATAAATTATTTTGTGCTCTTTCGGTTGCCTTGTAAAGCCCTTTTATGGCTTGTATAGTGCTCGTACTACTGTTGACAAAATCTAGATAAAAACTCGTTAATTTTTTTACGTTCAAAAATCATATTCAAATTACTTGTTTATTAGTTTCTGTTTTATTTTAACAATTTTTCAACATGAAAAAATTTAAAATTTTTAAACAATTAATAGGTAATAAGAGCGACATAAATTAAAATAATTTTTGTACCGCCTCAACCGTGATAGATATCGAAATCTTTTGGTTTTGTATTCTTTTACTATACTACAGGTAAAGTAAGATAAGAGGTTTAAGAAGTTTTACTTAATAATAGGGTCTTTTATTTAAATTTCAAATAAAGTCCCCTTAACTTCGGTTTTTCCCATGTATTAAATAATAAAATTGTTACTATTTATACTAACGTTTATTAATAAAATGAATTTTTAATCCATACTATTATTACAAAATTACTTTCTAAAATAGCTAGCAAAATTTTGAAGAAACGTTAGAACTAGTTATAGACCAAACGGGCTCTAAACAATCTAAACCTACAAAAATGAAAAACTGTACTTTGGTACCTGGTTTTGAAAAAAATATTATGAAAACTTATTCAAGTAAATTTAAAAATTCGTACTTCCTTAACAAGGCCTATTGTTATAATTTTAGATAACTCAAACATCTTTGTATAGTGTATACTGCATGTTTATACAAATATTATCATTTATCATATGCGAGA
Organism: Malthinus seriepunctatus; assembly: GCA_963924605.1. Classification (NCBI taxonomy): domain Eukaryota; kingdom Metazoa; phylum Arthropoda; class Insecta; order Coleoptera; family Cantharidae; genus Malthinus; species Malthinus seriepunctatus. The sequence continues at coordinate 106,876,480 of OZ004600.1, read as the reverse complement.
CTTTATCTAAACTTCCGCAAGTTATATAGTCTCAAATCTTATTTTTTCAACAATTTTTTTGGTATTAGCTGCCAAGAAATGATAAAAAGACAGGTATTCATTATGACATTATGAATACTAATGTTTAACTCGTGTCTTCAATTCACAGTCAGAAGGAGGGGTCAGTCAACATGGTCCCACGAAATTAGATGTTTTCGAAAAAAAATATTGCACCAGGTCGGGCTAAGCTAGCGCCAGCTAGCTTCGCCAATATTATAGCTAGCGCCATATTGATTATCAATATATTGTCGAAATTCGAATTTCGAAAAAATAACCATTAGCTCCGCAAAAATTATAGCTAGCGCCTTATTAATTAAAAAGTTAGAGAGGTTAAAAGTTTTGGATTCTTTAGTGACGTCACCGTTAAAACTACAACTACTAGATAAATTGTATAGTTCTTGCAATATAAGCGTTCCGAAAAAGGCTTAAAAAGTCAAAGATATAAACCAACAGGGGGGGTAAGTAACACCCGGTTTGTCTATTTCTCTCCTTCTTAAACTTGTATATAGTTTTCTTTATTGGCATTCAAACCTAAAATTTAACAGGTAAATATGATCTGCAGTTCTCAAACTGTGCGCTGGCAGGATTAAAATTAAAACATTTTAAGGTAACAAAAGCTGTCGAAATTCGAATTTCGGAAAAATAACCATTAGCTCCGCAAAAATTATAGCTAGCACGTTATTAATTAAAAAGTTAGAGAGTTTTGGATTCTTTAAGGACGTCACCGTTAAAACTACATACAACTACTAGATAAATTGTAGCTGAGTCGTCAATCATCTTGGGTCTACATCAAAGTGCCATTATTTGCATTTGCGTAAGGCCGATAAAACAGTTCAGAACTATTTTTAACTATTTTCATGAAGCTCTTCGCTGTTGGACGCCACAATTTTCGGATTTGTGCTAAAAATGTGAGGTTCTTAGATATTTTTGTAGCATTTATTATTGAAAAAACGTTTTTTTGCTTTACACCCCCTTTGAGAGACCCGTTTGCGAAATCTTCCTTCTGGCTTAGGTGATCTGCACATTCAGACATCTGACGGTGTCTGTTTTGATAATGCGACCATCCACAAGCGGCAGACGTTGCAAATTTAAAAATTCATTGTGCATTTATTTATTCTTTGCAAAAATAAACTTGGTATTTATAAGACTGTTTAATAGAACCAAAATATGAATGCTCTATGAAGTGATTTTTATAAGACTTTGCACGTCTGGCCTTTTAACGCAACGGTCTGCCGTTCTAATCAACATGAAAATAGAAAACGTTATTGCTCGATTTTTTAAATCGGTTACACAATAAAATATATTTTAAAAATATATATTTTTTATTTATGTATTCAATGATCGAAATCCAAAAATTGTTAAAACAAAACAGAAACTATCTAAACAAGTAATTTGAATATGGGTTTTATTTAATTAATAATTTTTGAACCTAAAAAAAATTAACGAGCTTTTACCTAGATTTTGTCAACAGTAGTACGAGTACTATACAAGCCATAAAAGGGCTTTACGAGGCAACCGAAAGAGCACAAAATAATTTATTGCCAGCACATAATAGCACGCAACGAGCACGTCATCTTGACACCAAAAAAATTGACATCCCTCTCATGGGTTATTCTACGTGAATATAGAATAACCAAATTTAAAGGGGCTTTACGAGACAACCAAAAAAGAACGAAATGTTTTGTTGGCAGCACGTAAGAGCACGTAACGAGCACGTCATTTTGACACCAAAAAAATTAACTTTCCTGTCATGGGTTATTCCACGTGAATATGGAATAACCAACTTTAAAACGGCTTTTCGGGGTAACCGGAAGAGCACGGAATGTTTTGTTGGCAGCACGTAAGAGCACGTAACGAGCACTTCATTTTGACACCAAAAAAATTAACTTTCCTGGCATGGGTTATTCCACGTGAATATGGAATAACCAACTTCAAAACGGCTTTACGGGGTAACCGGAAGAGCACGGAATGTTTTGTTAACAGCACAAAAGGGCACGTAACTAGCACGCATTGATGGCATATTAGTTATTCCTTAATTTTAAGAGGGTTATTCCAACTTCACGGACCCGTAGTAAACGTATTTAAATTATTAAAGGGGCGTGGCCAAATATGCGCGAACTTATCCTTACCGCTAACCATCAGAGATCTGTGTTGCAGTACGTTTGTGAAGTAGCGCTTTATACTTATGTTACACCCCGTATACTACCAATAATAAATATGAAAATTGATACTAGTTAAAGGAAATTAAGAAGGTCTCCACTTTTCCACTAAAAGTTTAAAAGAAGATGTAACTGAATCAATGGTCAGACATGTTTAAACTCTTTTTATAGTTGTATGAGTTGAAAATTAACGCTACAATTTCTTCGTTCGAGTTTCAGAGTATTTCTGTCCGAATAGTGCTTAAAACTTTTCTAAAATAATAATTAATTAAAATCCATTGCTAACTTACTCTTAAGAAAATCTCGAAAGAGAGTTTTAAAAAATGTTTTAAAAATAAAGCTTGTAAAATTTACAAAGTTTAGTCATTAATAACCCGAACAACCAATTTATACGAGTAGATTTTGTTAAAAAAATCTCCCAGCTCCTATTACTTTAATAATGTAAAGAAACATCTTCGAAAGTAGAAAAAGTTGACTCGTTTTTGTAGTAATTGCACGTTTTTGACTGAATTTGATACAAAATAATATCTACAGGGTGTCCTATTAAAAACTTTTACATCAAACATCTCAACAACCAAAAAGCGTATTTCAACTATTATTTTAAGAATTTCCACCCCTAAGCGAGAGAAATCCCCTTACAGAAGAGGTGTATTACATTATGCAGTGACGTCAAAAGGCTGTTGATGTTTGGCGATGTTGATGAATATCTGCATACAAGGAGATTAACGTAAACCTTGGAGAATTTAGCTCGTACATTTTATGTTAAGTAAAATTTAATCTTCAGAGATCTCCTATAAGTAGGACAAAATAAGAAAAATTCGTTTACATGGTAAAAACTTAAAATGTAAAGCAAAAACTGCCCAACTCAATTATAACTTGGTTAAAATAGCTTTTAGCGTTCAATAAAAAGGTTGAGGCTTTGAATTAACTTTCTTTTAAGTAGTGTAAAATAAAGAACTAAAATATAGCAATTTAAAATTATATAAAAAGCCAAGCCCACCGACTCACCATTATCGTTAGTGTTTGTTAAAAATTAAGAAAGGTGTATTAAATTAAATTTACTGATGTAAAACCTTTGATCTTATTATTGTAAATTTAATAAAGTTAACTTCCTTAAACATTTTTGCCATCAGAAAAACACCCATTACGTACAGTACAATTAAAGCTTTGTGCAATAAACGAATTGGACAATAACATATTTCTCAAACAAATAATTTAATTAAATCCAAGAAGCCCATATTTATAATAAGGATGTCTAAGAGAAAGAATTCTCTTTTATTTTCAATTAAAAAATAATTTATTTATTATATAAAAAAAATTAATTGCTCCATTTTAATTGTAATGGCTGAAAAAAAGGAGAAGTCATTAGCAAACATCAAAAGCACTCACTTTGCTCAACTTATACGTATTAACAGTTCGAACAAGTGAACTAACGAGGCAGCTAACTTAGTGGGCCAACTTTAATTTAATGATTATTTCTTTACAACTTAGATTTGTGTCATTAGTTTTCATGTCAAAATTTTGACCACGTAGTGAAAATTGTTTGTTCGAAATTGTTTGAACTAATTTGCTGCAGTTTATAATGTTTTCCGGTTGTGATAAACTGCACCTAGTAATAAATTATTAACTGTAACTTGGTGGTAAGATCTAGTGTTCGGTGTATTTTGCATTGTTCGAATTAATTGCAATCTATACATAACACAATAGCATATGAATATCTAGCAAATTGATTATAAGATCAGACAAGAATTACAATGTAGTGTTGCGATATGTGTATAACAACAAAGTCGCGTAAATTATCATTAATGGTACGATAGTACTGTACCAACAGGTAATTGTGCTCAAATATAGCGAGACAACATCCCAAGGTGCATTGCATATTGGTGACAGCACAATTCAGTTCAAATATTGAATATTATGTAATTAATCAAGTTTGTTTAAAACTTTAACTTTTTTACGTAAAAAAAATTTACCTCTTTTCTGATGTCTTCTTGCTGAATTCTTCTTCAAGCAACATGAGCCACTCGCTGAGTTGAAAACGAATCGAACGAATAATTTTATTGAACACTACACACTTATTACAAAAATACAGCTATTTTCTTCTCTTACAACAGAAATGGCCTGAAAAGAGAAATTTGATTCAGTTCTTATTTTTTGTCTTTATTTTATTTTTGAAGGGACGGATACCTCAAAAATATAAATTAACCGAGATAGCCGAAGAGAGTGTGACATCTTCAGATGTCTTCAGAAAGGAAAAAAGAGATGGGAAGTTGTAAGTGAGAAACGGCCACAGCCGTAGACGACTCACCATTTGTTGGAGTTTCTTATTGATATGTTTTAGAACTTCTTCTGGTGTTTCCTCGTCCAGTAAAACGATCTGAAAATCGAAATTTGATTCAGTTAATATTATTTACTACTTTACGGGACGAATACCTCAAAAATATGGATTAAAAAGAGAAGATGACAGAAATTATTTTCAGATGTCTTCAAAAAGCTATAAAGAGATCGAAATTGAGAAATGAGAAACGACGACAGCCATAAAAGACTCACCAGTGTTGCTGAAGTTTCTTGACAAGGTTAAAACTTCTATTGTTTCCTCGTCCAACGACACGATCTAAAATTAGAAATTTCATTCTGTTAATATTTTTACGCCTTCATGTTATTTAATCAAATATTATTACTCCCTATACATGTAGTATTGAATACGAATTGAAAACGTTTTGAGTTTTGAAAACCGCATGTATACACTTTAAACACGCGTATTCAATACCTCGATCCAATCCCACAAAATATGGGATCGTATCGAAATTTGAAGTGAAAATTGCCATGTATACGCTTAGAAGCGATGGAATACTCCCAACCCTTGCGAGTTGTTCTGTTAGTTAACAAACTCGCTTCCTTTAGTGCCAATCTTCATCTTCAAACTCATTTTTAACAAAAACTATTCAATCCTTACATTTCCAGACAAACATGACATCTCCATGTATACGCTTTAGTAAGTTTTGAGTCAAAACTCAAATCCGTATTCAATACTGCATGTATTCGTGGTAAGTGTTGTAATGAATTCCTTCGAGTAGAATGTGAAGAGGAAGAAGATAACACAAAAATGAAGCAATGGTCTTCAAGTGTCTTTAAAAAAACCGACTAGATAGGTAATAAGCAGGGACGTAGCTAGGGGTGGGCGCGGGTGGGCAGTGCCCACCTAAAAATTCACTCTGCCCACCCGTCTGCCCACCTCAAAAAATTTGGAAAATAATAAAAATTATAATTCAAATGATTATACAAAATTGCAGGATAAACGAACACATTTAAAAATCTTATCTCTATATTTTAGTACTATTGCAATTATAGAGGATGAAGTTACGATGTACCTATATTTTGATTTTGATAAGTTGCACGAGTACGTGCTTTTTGTTGAAGTATAGATTACATTATAATTAATGGGAGCCTGTTTTGACTGTTCCTACATTTTTTTTAACTTGTCATCACAAAATTATCTTTGTATATTAATACAAGGTAATTATTTATTAATTACTAAGTTCAAATAATAAAATGAAAACATTTTATTTCCTTATTAATTTCAGTTCTTTAGTTCTCGTACTTTCGGGATACGCGTACAAGTAAATACAGTAGGCGTCGTTCCTCTAAAAATGATTCGTGCTCAGGGGCGTAACTACCGGGGTGCGGTGGGTGCAAGGCACACGGGCCCTCGTCCAAAAGGGGCCCCCGACAGTCACCTTGTCGCCTTTAGTTTTTTTTTTTAATTAATTTTGGCTGCTGTTTTACCCTACGAGCTAAACTGACTAAAGCTCAAGGCGCCAAAATCTAAGGCTCCAGAAATTTACAACGTTAAAACGCGTTGACCTTCAGATGACAAAAATTTTCGCCTGCGGCGCTTTGGGAGTAAACCCCTGAAACTTCCCCCAGACTCGTACTTTCAGAGGAACCGATTAATTTTTAACCCAAGGCACCATGAAGCCTAAAAACGTCCCTAGAGCCACAGTTTTTAAAGATCGCAGAGAATTCGTGCTTAAAAAGACTAAAAACCTATATACGTAATAAATTAAGTCAAGGCCGATTATACAATTTGGCAATACTAAATATTGAACTTAAACCAGGTTGTAGTTGACTTTCACTCGAGCCACCAAAATAGGAAAATTATTTTACACTATATACCCTATAGTAAATGCATTTTTTAGTCATAATTTTGTAGCCCTCCCCATAAATGTAGCTGCCCAAACTTTGCCCACCCAATGTTTTAAGTCTAGCTACGTCCCTGGTAATAAGACATGGAAATTTGGAAGTGAGAAACGGCGATAGCCGTAGAAAACTCGCTTGTTAGTTGCTGAAATTTTTTGACATATTTTAGAACTTCTTCTAATGTTTCCATGTCCAACAACATGGATGGAGATGGATACGCCCATATGATGGATTAACCGAAGTGGTCGAAGCGCGTGTTGCAGTGAATTCTTTTGGGAAGAAGGACAAGAAGAAGACGACTACATAAATAAAGCAATAATCTTCAAAAAGTCCACTGAATAGACAGAAAGGAATGAAAAGTTGGAAGTGAGAAACAGCTACAGCCGTACAAGACTCACCTGTTGCTGAAGTTGTTTGACATGGTTTGGAAGTGCTTCTACTGTTTTCCTGTAAAACAGCACGATCTGAAATTAGAAATTTGATTCAATCGTGATTCAGTCAATATTTCATTTTCATTTTATTTATTACGAGATAATGTATTAACCGAGATGGCCGAAGTGAGTGTTGGGTAAATTCTTGATATTTAATTATTTGCTCAGCTAATTATCTTAGAGCTAAACTATATTTAGATTTTTTGAAGAGAAAAAAATTCTGAACCAGAACATTTCCATTACTTATAATTTTCTATTTTTCGGAGGAATTATCATATACCGGGTGCTCACGAACCAAGCGGAACATAGCCAGTTTACACAGGGAATTACATTTGCAGTGTGCTGCTCACCAGCTTCATCTACAAGAACTGTAATGATATCTATTGAAAGAGAATTACTTTCTGAATCTGTTGATACCAAATACTTCTTAATTAATGACTTTTTTAACATTAAAGAAGTAATTTAAATATTTTCATAATTCGAAAAACTATGAACAGCCATGATATGTCAAATAAATACAATTATTTAATTTGACATGTCATGGCTATTCATAGTTTTTCAAATTCTAAAAATATTTAAAATACTTCTTTAATGTTAAAAAAGTAATTAATTAAGAAGTATGTGGTATCAACAGATTCAGAAAATAATTCTCTTTTAATATATATATCATTACAGTTCTTGTAGATGAAGCTAGTGAACAGCAAACTGTGAATGTAATTCCCTGTGTAAACTGGTTAGTTCCGCTTTGATCGTAGGCACTCGGTATAATACCACGAGAGATAAAATTTTGTTGGCAAAATTGTTCGATTGTTAAAAAAAACAAAAAATATTGGGTAACAACATCTTTTGTTTATTTTTAAATTACACCAAGTTCAATTGGCCTTTTCTCACTAATTAGGCTCTTATTTCCTATACAAATATTTTCATTGCCTTCTTTAAACCTCATCCTATCAGGAATTATGACTATTAGCGATATCAACCGGATATTAAAGTTCCTAACGGTTACGATCGGTATTTCTAAATATCAACTTTCCTGCCTATTCGTTAGAAACCGTCCTCGTAATGTATTATTAAAATCTGAGGTTAAGTTTTTTTGTGGTGAACTTAACCGCAGATATTAATATTTATTTATAAACGTCAAACTTTGACATTACATTGTGTAAAGTTGCCTTATCAAAAGATTATAAATCTAATTCTGGAATTAAAATATAATTCTCTTTTATGAAACCGGGCATAAGAATTTAGCATTAAATCAAGCATTTAATGACCTTTATTTTGGACTAGAAAGCTGTTCAATTGAGAAGATGTACTGTCTTTTGCTACACGATGTGCAATGTATAAAATACTCTAGTTCTCCAGCACTTGTAGAAGAACGACCTGTAGTAGATGTTAAGGACGAGAGCATCTTCTATTATGAGTAGACCGTGTACGACAGTTTTACTAGTTTACATAATTTTCAATACAAATTGCGATGTTATTTTAATTATGTCCATGCAAAACTTGATTTGAAGTTGCTTGATGAGATTAATTGAGCCAACTTCATAAGTAGTTTAGTTTCAAAAGTGTAAGGTTTTGGACCATATAGACCTAGCTTCATGACGTGACTATAAGTTATCTAATTCCATATTTGAAGAAACTCAATTATATAAATAACGTTATCAACTTTTTTCACAGACATTGATAATGCAATTATTTCTCGCAAGTGTATCGAATTAATCCAATAAAAAAGGAAGAATGTAATTTTATTTTTCATTCGTTTGACTTATTTCTCCAAGTTCATGGGAAAATAGTTAAATAATTCCAACACCATTTGTCACCTGTCTTTTATCATTAGGTAGTTACGAAATTTGCCGTAAATCGGAATTATTCATACGTGAAAATCAATTTTGTACTAATAATGCATCTGACCTACTTGGGGAAGTTGTAGATGTGCGATTCGTGAACATAATTTAAATTTAGGGAATAACCGTGGAATAACCTACTCTCTTAATTTTCAACAAAAAGGACCTAAATTTTTATGTTTTGTTATCTAAAAGGAAAGATAACTCTTGCATGTTTTGTTGACTTCCAAATAATAAATACAAAAATAAGGAGAAAAAAAAGGACAACGGTTCTTTTTACGACTTTTAATGCTGTTTTTAAGTTGACTGTTTTCGTTTTTAGATGTACAATTTTAACGAATCTGCCTATATTTTATATCGATTTCCTTTTAGATAAAAAAATTCCAATAAAATTGCCAAAAAAAGAATCTTTGTCGAGTTGCGGTTCTTATTTTTATTTAATTTGTTTTAGAAGGTTTTGTATCATAATTTATGCAGACTCATGATGCTAGTCTGTAATTAAAACGACGCTTAATTTACCCATCAAGTAATTTTTGCACTAGAAATTCTAAAGCAAAAAAAAGTATTGGATTTCAAAGTCAATAGTAATTATTAATTTGTGATTGCTCTTTTAAAGAACTCCATTTTATTAAAATTCATTAGCTCCCTTTCTCTCTAAAAGTTTTGAATAAGTATGGACTATAATTTCTGATTGCCCATGATCTATGAATATTAAAGAATTGGCATTTAGATAAAGAAACTTTTAACATTTTGTTACAAAACTGTTGACTTGTCGGTTTTTTATGAGTCTTTGGACACATTGAATTTGAACTTTTAGAGCTGTGAATAAAAATGTCAAGTTTATACTTCATCTTTTCACTCCTAAGCTAGCTTATACACTCAAATTTTACATGAATAGGCGACAGTATATTCTCCAAAAGTGGGTAGTTAGGTTGAGTTTCAGCTGTGTGCAAGTTCATATCTGGTTCATTGCTAAATTAATAAACGATATAGGTGTATGAGTTGTAAAATATTTTAGATTTAAGAAAGAAATGAAGAGGGTTTTATGGATGAAAGTATAAAAACAAAAAATTGGCTTCCATCATAATGAGAAAACCTTTCAACATAATACCTCCTTGAGAAAAATCTAATAAGCCAAAATATAAAACTGAAAAGATGAAAGTTGCCCTTATGGGATTTCTATAATATTTAAGAAATTTCAACTTTACAAGGACAATAAACTGTACTAACAATATCCGGTACAATCTTCAGCGTTTAACAATAATTTTCACTTCTCGAGTAAAAGAAGGCTAACAAACTTTTTATTAAATCTTAAATCGAAAATAAGAAAAGTTGTTCATAAAATTGGTTCAATAAAACATTTCGTTTAAAGCATTTTTATTTGCGAGCTTTTATGTGAAAAGATTTAGACGTCAGGAGAGCTTTTATGCAGAAAGAAAAATTTTGTTACAACCCGAGATCACAATCTTTATCTCGATGAGAGTGGCGTAGTACTAAATGTTTACTGTTGGACTTATTTTACGTTAAGATAATAATTACGCTGATATTAAACGATTTAAGTAGGTATACCATACCTCGTTTATTAGTCAGCCTCCGTATTTGTAACAATAGTGAAGTATCTTGCTTCAAGATTTACCTTCAAAAATTTATCTGTAGACTCTAGGTCTATTTTTTGTATGGTTACATTAAGTTTCAATTATTCACAAATAATGAATGCATTTCAAAAAAGCGTGTTTCTTGAAAAAAATTTGCTTGTTTTACCATAAGACTACCGCCCTTCTTATGGGTCATTTCTCTACGACCTCAAGCTGCACCTACTCGACTCTTGAAATTGGGTGCTCGATTATAAGTACAGTCACCTGCATATCTTTTGGGAACCCCGGCTATAAGCCTAGCACGAATTGTGGGTTCAACCATCAATAACACCCCCTACTTAAATCCAAGGGTTACTTTATTTTGCCAACAAGTAGTAAATCAACAAACTGTTTTAATGTTACGATGGTTGCACCCACAGTTCGTGCTAACGTATTGCCGGGTGGCCAAAATATATGCAGGTGATACTATCTACAGAAAGTGGTGACGACCGGGCCTCTTGGTACCTACTACTTTGGTAATTTCCTGCTTCCCAATTAATTTTAGAAATAAAATTGTCAGATAAAAGTTTTAGAGAATAAAATTCAGCATCTAAATCAATAAACAAAATTTATTTCGAATGCTATATAACGCCAGAAATGTAATTTGAAAATTTTAAAAATTAGCAGAAATAGTGTTTCCATGAAATTACTCCCAATAAAAACCTACTCCATTCTCTGAAAAGAGATTTTAATAGAGGGCGAGAGAAGTTCTGTCATATCATAAATAAGTTATCTGAATTGTATCATATACCGTGTGGTATATTTAAAACTGAACATAGGGATTTAACTTGAGAAACTTGTTTCTCTATGATTCCTACTGCCCATTTTTACATATTACTAATTTTTTCCGTTTATGATACCATTGGGTGCTTGCCACCTGAAGAAGCTCAAGATTATGGAAAAGCGACTTTTGAAAATGGTTCTCTGTATGGTTCATACTTATCCGTCGGACATGGTATACTCGAAGACCAGAAGTTAGGATACCAGGAAGTTATTTTCCAGATCACTGTTAATCCACCACTACCACAAAAAAATAATAGGCACGTACTGCAACACAGATCCCTGATGGCAAGCTGTAGGCATGAGTTCGTGCAGATTTGGTCACGCCCCTTTAATAATTTAAATACGTTTACTACTGCGTTGGTGGGGATAAATGTCAATTTAGATATCTGCGCATTTTCACCGCCCGATCAGTCTTCTGCTTACCATGAGCAAGATCGCCGAAAAGGTCATCCTATCCCGCCTGAGAGAACACACAGAAGACAGACACGTCATCCAGGTCGAACAGTATGGCTTCCGACCAGCTCACTACACTGTCCACTAAACCGTCCGCCTAGTCGAGTTCGTCGTCCAAGCATTCGACCACAAGGACTGCGCCGCTGCCATCTTTTTGGACGTTTCCAAGGCTTTCGACAAGGTCTAGCACCAAGGTCTACTCTACAAGATGATCACCGCTCGATACCCACTATTGATAACGAAGCTCATCTCCTCCTTCCTTTCCCGTCGATCATTCAGGGTCAAGATCGACGACGCCCTATCCACCTCCAGACCTATCCTAGCCGGTGTCCCTCAAGGTGCCACTCTATTTCCGCACTTCGTCACAATGTTCACAAGTGAAAAGCCACTAACCGAAGCTACTAATCTTTATATTTTTGCAGATGACACCTGTTTCATGGCCAGCAACAGGGACCCACGCATGGTACGACACCAACTTCAAAGAGCAACCGACGGCCTGGAGCTCTGGTTCAGGAAATGGCGAATCTCTGTCAATGCACATAAGAGTTCGTCCATTTACTTCTCCAAGCGGCCAAGTCTCCGTCATCCGCCAAACATCGAAATCATCGGCGAAGCCATTTCTTGGAAAGAGGAAGCCCGATATCTAGGAATAACCATCGACAAGGGACTCACCTAGAAACCACACATCGAGGGAGTTATCGTCCGAGCACGAGCTGCATTTTCGATACTGTATTATGCTTTTTTCAAGTACAACGCTGGACCTCAGGAATAAGCTGCTTCTCTACAAGACCGTCATTCGACCCATCATGACGTACGCCGCACCAGCCTGGGGCTACGCCGCACCGTCCAACATCAAGAAGATGCAGACCATCCAAAACAAGAATCGTCAACGCACCATGGTTCATCCGTAACAGCAACTTTAAACGGTACCTACTATAATGATCAGCATCCAGGATTTCATCTGGGAAGCAGCCTCCAAGATCCACGAGACTACACTGGACCACTACAACTCTACCATCCGAGGATTATCGGAATACAACATCAACTAATCTAAGCTGCTAAAGAGACCCAAGTTGGTTCTTGATCGAGCCTAAGAACCTCGTTACCATCACCATAACAGACTAACATTTATCGTCAGCGACTTCTGTCACATTTCACAACACATTTAATCAACGTTTTTTCCTTTTCAGATCCGACCGATGAAGGAGCTACAAGGCAGAACCCGGCCACCCCAATAGCTATTTTCAAGATTCTAGAAGATTCAAGCGCATTCCCATCGCTCGCCAAAATAAATCTGTCTTGCAGAACTAGGGTTGTAGTATAACGTAGGGTCAAAAACCTCTTTTACTGTGTGTGTATAGTCACTGTAAATTTTTACAAACTTAAAAAAATAATCTTCAGCCTTCTAGCATCCCTTTAATAAATTTTCAAATAAAAATTTCAAAATGAAAATTACAATACTAATTAAATATTGTCTTTCACTGTTGTGTAGTCACTCTATTTGTTTTCAAATATTTTTCATAATATCTCGAGTCCTCGACCATCGTTTTTAAAAAATTTTGAACAAAAATACGAGTAGGCCACTGCAATTAGCTCAAAAAAAGGGATGGCGATCGGAATTATTCGGGTTGTTCCAATTTTTTAATATGATTTATAAAGTGGTCTCCTAATGTTAAATCCAAGTTTTCGACCTTGGCGCGCCTGTGCGTTTGCCGCCATCTTGTAAAAACCAGCCGAAATCACGGAAAAATTTAGTTTTTTCAATATCTTTTCTTCCCAAAGCAAATTTAGGTTATAGTAGTATTAATAAATTTTGTAAAGCATAAAATTTCCTACAACTTTTGTATTTACAATTTTTTTCTATCTGTAATAGTTACAGAGATATGAAGTCGTAAAAATAAGTATAGTTTTACAAAAACAAGTAAAATGCACGATGAGGTTTGGTGTTTCATGAGTATGTCGTTTCCAGTGCAATTTGAAGAAAATTTTATAAACACCTGTTTAGTAGAGCAGAAAATCCGCCAATACAATACTCACGTTTTGTGCGGGCGTCCGTGCTTGATTGGTATGGAATGTTTTCTGGGAGATATTTGAAGTACTCGCGGGGTTGCCAGGACCTTCCTAATGTGTACAAGACATGGTAACGTTTCAGAATTATACATTTCATCTTTTCTCTACGACATGGAAATTAAAAAATCCAAAGTCTCGAGCGGAAAACGCTTTTTTGAAGGTTTTCCGACGGGGCCATTTTTTTTATATTACACTAATTCTTCTGTTTCATAACTTTTCCGTTTCATAACTTTTCCAATGGATTTGCGAAAATTTGGAAATTTATTTTTAATTTTTTGAAATCTTTCAACTTTTTAAAATAATTTTCAGAATTTCTTTTAAATACTGGCAAACATCATACTATTCCCTACAATTTTCAAGTACTGAAAGTCTCAAGTAATGTCGGAAAATGCCCGGGACAATTAGGGAAAATTTTAAATAAAAAATTGAAAGAGCGCCAGCGGTTTAGCGTTTTTGAACTTGGCGTTAATTTAGATAAGTAGTTATTTCATCATTCTCTTGACTCAAGTTTATGTCTCTTACTTGTGCCCTGAACAGCTTCAATACAGTCTTCCTCTGTCTCATCAGCCGAATCTGTGGCGACTTGGTCACTTTCCTCGTCATCATCAACACAGGCTTCTGAAGCATTCTCGCACGAGTTGCCATTGCAGTGAATGCAGAGTAAAGAGCATTTTAAACCAGATTTTCTGCAGGTGCACTTCCCAGCGCAACCTTTTTTTGCATTGACAGGATATAAAGTTTAATAAGGCCTGAGGTGCAGCTCCTTTCAACATTGGTATTGATGCTCTTTCTACCCTCTTAGTGCTTTTTTTTATATTTATTTCAAAGAAATGCAATGATCAAAATATCTAATATGACACGATAAATCAAACACCCGGTATATATGTGCTCGTTTACACAATTAACTCTTTTGGAGGCATTATACATCTCCAAAAGACATAATAAGTCGTTTTTGAGAATACTTTCATGATACTGTTTAAATATCTCCACAGCATTGCATAATTGCGAATTTTTAACCTGCTCCTTTAGTTCCACTAAGTTTGAAGATGTTCTAATTTTCGTATATTAATGTATAAGCTATTATGTGTCATTTGCGTAAACGATTGTTAAAAATGTAGAGTACTTTAAATTTAGGAGGAATTTTAAGAAAAAATTGTCCATTTTTCTACTTCTTCAATGTAATTAATAGAAAAAGGAAACTTGAGATGATAAGTAAAATCTAACGACTGCATCAAAAAGTAGACATATTTTTATTTATAATGAGTTTTTAGTTTCTTCAATTCTTTTAATATTAACCATTTTACAGCAACTTCAGTCAAAATTGTTATTAAAAGTAAAATTTGCAAAAAATTATGAAATATGAAATCATTGTGCTTTTTTTAAAATAAACGTGCAATTAATTTCTAATCATGTAACTTTGACAAATAACTCATAAGGAACAATATCCTTGGACGAAAAGTTTTTAAAATGATCCGTCCCACAAAATATCTTTTACTGTTTAAAAATTGGTACATGAAAAACTTCATTTGTTGTTTAATACTACAAGATGTAACAAAAGTAAACTTAAAAGATATGGAAATGAAAGCTGAAGCCTTCAGCTTTAAATTCATATATATTTTTTTAATTTTATCGTTGTTCATCTCGGAGTAAAACAGGTTTTTGTACATCAAAACGCACTTTTTTTTGCATTATAGCAATCGCCTGCTTAATATTATTTTTGAAAACAGCTCTTTTAAATCTCATTTTATGAGAAAACCATTGCTCTAACATTGTATGTTGTAAGTACAAAAGTTGTAGGAAATTGTATGATGTAAAAAATTTGTTAAGACTATTTTAACCTAAATTTGCGTTGAAAAAGAGACACAGGAGAAACTAAATTTTCCTCTGGTTTTTTCAAGATGGCGGCAAACGCACAGGCGTGCCAAGGTCGAAAACTCGGATTTAACATTAGGAGACCGTTTTATAAAACATATTAAAAAATTGGAACTACCCGAATAATTCCGATCGCGTAATAGGTAATTACATTGGCCTAGAGCTAATAAAATCACATTTTATCGCAAATATAGCATTTTATTATAAAATTTACCCCAAAATAATTTTAAAACAAGCAAGGGTTTTAGTTTAAACGAGCTTAGCAAGGTTAGACTGGCCTCAACTTACCAAAAATACTCTTGATAAGGACTTCTAGATAGTAAATACATGCATCGAAGGTCTTAATATAGGAAGAACGGACAAAATTTAATGCAATATGTATAAAAGATGTAGAAGATTCTACAAGAAGTGAGCACAATAGGAAAGGTTACGACAGCCATTGATAATATAAACGCCATGAAGTCCAAAATGGGATTTCCGTTGCATTTTCTCTTATAGACAGCGGTTGCTAACGATTTCGACTGTCACGTAACATTTGCTTTAAATATTCATAGATGTCGCTATATTATATCATCTATTGCTGATATAATTTAAATAAATACTCTGCATCAGAACTGGGGCTGGGGGTATTTTATTGTCATTTCTTAATCTACGATCACCCAAATTTTCATTCATTTCGGTTATATTGTCAGGTTTTGGCAACTTGCCATGGCAAACATGATCTTTAATTGGTAGATACCTTTATTGGCTCTTCTTTGTAATTGTCCTGAAAAAAGATCAGTTTTACATAAAAAATTGTATTTTCTTCTAAGAGATAGCAGATAGTATGGATGTTCATAGAGCATTTTTCATTTTTTGAAATGTAAAAAGAAAACTGAGGAAAATTCAAAATAGTGCAATGTAAATTGTACACTTTGATAATTTGGAGCGGCGAAAAAGGATAAACGAGCTATCAACACAAGGAGCGACAAAAAGTATTAAAAATAAACATGCGGACGAGTTTTAAGTGCCCCCACGTGTCCAATGAGTAAATTCATCTTATGCAACATCTCAACCCCTTTTTATCATTCGGGTCACGACCAAATAATAGACCATTATTGGGTACTTTGGTACTAAACCGAATAGGCCGATTAACGTCTTATTATTCGTCAAATCGATATTTCGAACAACCCTGTATTTAAAATTCAAATGGTTTGGAAAATAACAAGTCTGAGAAGCCAACAGTTAATTAATATTCTTAAAGTTTTGTAAAGTTTAGTAACTTTGCAAGTTATAAAAAGTAGATTTAAAAAGAAAAAGTCTATAATTATTTAGTTTTATTAGCATGTTACCCACTATGGCCTCAAGTCACATTGTATCCGAACCTGTATCTATTCATTTTTCTTTATACACTTTTAAACAAAATTGATATAAATTTAAATTACAAAAGTTGTTTAAATTGGCTGAGGAGTTTCTTAAAAACAAATGTCGTTACGGTCTTATTAAACAACCAACTTCCGAACTCAATTCAGAAATGCATTACTAGAATATAATTTATTCATTTTATGTGCTTTTATAAAATGCGAGAAAAATAGCTTCAAAACCACCCTTGACTAATTTTTATCACAGTCATGTTTTCACTAATAATGCATTTCCATTATTTTTACCCTTCTTTGCTTGTTTTGTTTACTATTCTTTATCACCCCTTTTTATAATACGACTCCCATTCATTATCTCGACACATCCACCCATCCAGCTCACTATTAAAAAAACCAATTCACCTCGCATTCTTTAAGGATTTATTAAAGGATATTTCGAGAGCACGAAAATTTCAAAAGCCCGAGTTGAAATAAAATTGATAAATGTCATAAACTTGATGTAATTATCAAAAATTAATTATAATACGAGCGAAGCTCAACAACTTGAACTTTAATATTTGTATATAAAATGGCTGAGAATTACATAAATTTGGAGCAATTGTCATTCTTGTGTAACAGATATGAATTCTAAAGAGATATATGTTTGAATAATTCATGAAAGTTTTGGAGAAAATACGCAATGGTAAACGATTAAAATTATTTGTGCGCATGCCAAAATTCTAAAGCACGAGCGATACGGTCCATTAGCCTTAAAAATAAAAGTTAAATAAAAAAATTTTTCGCTCAAAATATTAACATTTTATACACCACATTTCTTAATGTAAATCAATAAAATTTCACTTATACGTACTACTCAATATAAGTGAGACTCGAAAAGAAAATTCTCGATAGAAAATTTAATCTTAACCACAGACGATGAAAAAAATTTTAACTCAATTAAAATCGATTACGTTTTTTTGCCAAAGAATTAACCTTAATTTGGAACTGAAAGACTGCAAAGTAAGATTTTTTTTGTTTAACTCAAGATAATAGAAAGAAAACCTAATTATGTAGTAAAGGGAAATTTATATATAACTTTCTTGTTACTTCAGAAAAGTTTATTATATTTTTAATAACAATAATATAAATGAAATTTTTCGCAAAATTAGAAAATTTAAATTTACGGCAAAGGGTTGGGTTTTTTAAAATTGAGTTAAAAAAAATATTGAGGCATAAACTCAAGTAAATCTTGGTTAGCATCTTTAAAGGCCGCGCCACACACAGATTTACCTTCCGATTTTGCCTGTGAAGGTGGCTGGATTACCTGAACAGGCTTATCGGAAGGTAAGCGTGTGTGTGGCGCGACCTTAATGGTGTGTGTGGAATAAAAGTTTCCAATATCCCAATAAGTTTGTCTTTCAGTGTGTATATCAAAAACAATAAATGTTTTCAATATAATGTGTGTAAAAATAAAAAACTTACCTTAATAGAAGTGCTGAAGGAGTTGAATTGAAACTGCTGGACAAAAATCCAAAAGAGCAAACACCAAATTAACACGCACAGTCTTGAGTTTGAAATCGCACTGGAAATTAGAAAATTTTAATTTAATCTGTTACACTTTATCGACTTTTAAAAATACGTTGTTCAAAAATATTGCAAGGTCGATTGTTGGCGAAGAAATTTAATATTGTTAAAAATTATTTATCAAATACATTTTTGATTGTGTGTTATGGAGACTAAAAATTCAAAAAGTTAATAATAGGGGAAAGTGGATAAATATCGACCACCTAAGGCATTTTTTGTATAAAATCTCTAAATTTGATTCAATAAATATGAAATCTTTTTTATACGTCCATTATACTTCCATGTTTCTTAGGATTATTGTAAAAATTGAACATATTAACACATTGTTCCAAAAATAAATGTAAAAAGCAAGCAAGAATTTGAGGGGTAAAATCAACCAGCTGCGTAAAATCGACCATCAGGTAGGATAATATCGACCAAAGTATTAACTCATATAATTATCATTTATAATAGAAAACATAAACATAAATATTAAAACTATCCCCTTAGAGTGCCTTAGACGGTCTTGTACCGTACTATTACGGAACTTGGTACATAGATGCCGATGCCACTTTTCTAATTCCTCGTTCATATTCTTGTACGGCTGCTAACGCCTTTGTCGTACTGAATTTTCTACAAGATTGGCGAGATGTTTTTCTTACATATTTTTTAGGGATCTAGATATACAGGGTTATTCAAATTCGACCGGTAGCATGGGGATCTCGCTTATTTGAAGAGATAGAGAAACGGTTAAATTGGGACAAAGTTGCGGAATTTTATGCCGACTAATAATTTAAAAAGAAAAGTGCCCTAGCTGCTTTTGTTTTTGAACTATGGACAAAAAACAAAAAATCGACATTTCGTTTTTTTGACTCTATTTTCTTTATTATCCAAAGTTTTTAAAATTTGGTAAAAAGTCTCTAAGCAATTTTGTATTCTACATCCGATTCTGAAGTAATATTTGATTTAAAACGTTTCGGTTTTCCGGAATTATCATCAACTTTAGTTTTTTAAACAAGCGCACTCTTTTGTTTCAGCACCATTTTATAGAACCTTTCTTGCTGATTTCAGAAATGTATATCACTTTAGTATTTATTTTCAAATTTCGTACTCAAATACGCAAAGTTATTAATAACAATTATTAGCGGAGAGTAAGTAGGTTTTGAAATTTGGTTATCTGAGGTTCCGGGATCTTCTCGATTTTTTAATATCAAAATGCGAGATTAGAAATCAATAAAAATCTCGGGATTTGATATTTCTATACGTTTGATATATTTAAAAAATTTTAATTTCCTAAATTAACCCTGAGTCCTATAAAGCTTGGATTAGCTTAGTTCGACAAGTAACCTCAAAATGGAACTGTTTATTTAATAATAATTAATTACAATTGAATAGACGAAATATTAAAATTTTCTATTTCCCTAACAAGCACAATTGAAGCTTCTTGAAGCACAAACCAAGCACAATCGAATGAGCCCAATTTCAAATTGATATTTGTAAAGGGGAGGAAGCATGTTTTCAGGCCACCCCCCGTAATATCTCGAAAATGAGTTGAGCACAAACGAAATAAATAAAAGCACAAACGATTGCATCCAATTTCGATTCAAATTTCTAAACGGGGGGGCTAGCATGTCGCCAGTCCCCCCCCCCGCTGTATCATCTAAACTACATCAGCACAAACGACGGGATTAAAAGCACAAACAAGCACAAACGATTGCATCCACTTTCGACTCCAAATTCCAAACGGGGGGGCTAGCATGTCTCCAGCCCCCCCGAACATTTTTTGTTATATCTCTGAAACGGTGAAAGCACAAACGACGGGATTAAAAGCACAAACAAGCACAAACGATTGCACCCACTTTCGACTCCAAATTCCAAACGGGGGGGGGGCTAGCATGTCTCCAGCCCCCCCCCCCCGAACATTTTTTGTTATATCTCTGAAACGGTGAAAGCACAAACGACGGGATTAAAAGCACAAACAAGCACAAACGAAGCACAAACGATTTCACCCAATTTCGATTCCAAATTCCAAGCGGAGTGGGACTAGCATGTCTCCAGCCTCCCCCCCCCGAACATTTTTTGTTATATCTCTGAAACGGTGAAGGCACAAACAAGCACAAACGAAGCACAAACGATTGCACCCACTTTTGAGTCCAAATTCAAAACGGGGGGGGGGCAGCGACATGGACCTCAAGATTTTAATCTTTTCTTTTTCGGTTAATTCCATTTTTTCTTGAAGTTAGAAAAATAAATAGCAATTACAGCTATGCTAATTTTAAACTTCGTCAAAAAATAGGAAAAATTACGTTATTTACCCCCTCCAAATTTTATACCATTTGGTCATGTCGTTTAGAAGTTATTAAGGCCGTTCTACACTTTTAGACCCCTCTGTATGTATTTTATAGTACACCGTCGCCCATAATAGTTCTAAAAAATGTCCACCTTCACTAAAATATGACGCACATGAACAAGAAATTTACAACTCTACTCTTTTACAAATTAATGAAATTCGACCCGATTTAAATGAAAATAGGATATTGTTTTATTAGAAGTAAAAGTACTTTTACTTTGGATGAAACATTTTATTTTATCTTCAAACGGAAAGCTTAATTAAAATTATAAATAGAAAATTTTGAAAAAGCGCCATCTCTTGTCAATTACTTGTAGTTCGGTTGTCAAATATTTTTTATAATTAACTTTAACATGTAAAAAGAAGGTAATTATTAAACACAACTAACAAATTATAAAAGATTTAAACAAACATTAACTTTTTACTTTACAAATGCTTAGAAATATTTTAAATTTGCTGCAAATAATTGTAAGGTTAGAATTTACTTTTACATCCTAGGAGGTAAAAGTAGAACTTTAACCTTACGCATTTAGTAAGAAAATTTCAATTTTTTTGATATTTAAAGAAAAAAGTATTTTTTTAAAACGCAATTATCTTAAAAGGGTGAAAATAGACAAAATAATAATTAGTTTAGAGTTAACATTGTAATCGGGAAATTACTGATAGCTATGCTTTGCAGCTATTTCTACATAATCAACTATACTTCTACAAGTACCTATAACTAAATAATTTTGAATTACAAATGCTATATTTTACCCTGTCAACTACTAAGATTTCATTGTTAAAATTAGCGAGTCATTTGTTGACACATTAGCTTTCTTTACATGTGACAATATTATCGATCCAACTAAAACGCTTTGAAGAGGTACACTATACGTGCACACAGACACATAAGTAAAAGATGAATAGAAAAACCTTTAAATGCAGGAAAAAAATTCCATGAAGCTTTGAAAATAAAGCTAAAGTGAAAGTTTAAAAAAAAATTACAAGTGGCTTTGTATCACTCTGAAAGGATGTCTCAGTGCCTGCCCCAATAATGCTTCACCTACTACGACAAGAGTAGAGTTGGTTGAGCTTCTGCTATAAAGTATCATATTTTTAATAGAAGTCAACGTAAAAAATTATAATTATGCCTGCATTAGATGCTTTATATTAGTAACTGTTATATAAGGCATCTGCCGTTGAATAATTTAAAAGAAAAGTTATAGTACATACCCTACCTACACCTAACAACAGTAGTAGTAGATGAAGATATAGAATAGGCTATAGGCATAGGATATAACCTTAGCTTACTATTCCAAATACTATTTTTAGTTGAAATTAAACGTTAAGTTTTATTTTATATTTTATGCTCAGCTACCCTAATTAAATTTATTTTACAAATGTCATTATCTTAACAATCTACAGTGTTACGTGACTTGAATTAATTAAATAGATAGGCGTTAAAACAATGTTTCACTAATTTTGAATTAATACATTTATCTAATTACCACGTCGTTGAAATATTTATCATTAAAATAGATGTTTTCAAAATTAAACTTTACCTAAGTAAATTACATTAGAATCAAAAGATTCTATTCGAAATAATAATCAACGCAGGGTGTCCTTGAAGCATTCAGTCCCTCAGGAACTGATCAATGCCGAATTTGAAGTTTCACTGTACCTGAAATTTTTATTTAGGCCCTATTATGGGTTTTCTGCAGATAGATTAAAATCAAAAAATGCCCTGCATGAATTGAGCCCTGAGGCACCCCAGTCTTGAGTAGTGATTTTGAAGAATAAAAACTATTACCACCATTAATATTCACCAGTTGATTTCTTTACACAAATACGATGCCATAAGTCTCATGAAACTCCCCTAAAGACATACAGTTTTAGCGGTCACAGCAATATTTGATGACTCTACAAGTATCAACAGCATTGATAAACTCGAAAATTGCTATCTGCGTTGATCTTTTTGAAATGAAACCATATCGGTTAGTCGATTTTATTTTTTCTATTTTTACTCGTAACTAAAATTATTTTTTTATTTTTTGAGAGACGCTGTAGGTATTATACGTAAGTGCAATCAGCATCACTAATGTGGTTCATAACAATAATTGTTGCGACAAATTTAATCAAATTTAAATTGAGCTTATGTAAACTTCCACGACAAATTCAATTAAGCGTAATTAAATAATTATGAAACGCTTCAAGTTCCTTAGTACACATATGATATATCATTATCGCTTCTGTTATAAGCGCTGCTTTGTGTAATTTAATACTTATCTATGGAATTAAATTAATTGATTAAAATTCGAATTAGATCGTAACAGTTTAGTCAATTTATGACATGTAAGAGTATGGAATCACAAACAGAACAGAGGTCGGGAAAATTTAAGGGTTAAGTGGAAAATAAATTTTCTTCTATTATTATTAATATATTAGTAAATTTATTTTGGGAGCTTTCAACAAAATTCTGTAATCTTATTGCTAAAACTAAACTCGTTAGATGTGTAATTTTACATAATTTACATGGTATTTCGTACAAAAGCCGCTGAAAATGTTGTCACTAATGCTTCTCTTATGTAAGAATATCGCTCATTTTAGCAAGCAAAGGAGAAGTTAACTATTTTCATTTTGTGATACAAAAGTAATGGTTTGATGTTTACAAAAAGAATTAAATTGAGTATTGGAAAACAAATATTAGAATTTTTGAACTTTGAAATTGTGTCAGCTGACATCGATTTACTTTTTTTGAAGGAGGAAACCTCATCATTAGAGCCCGGATTCTAAGCTTTTTGCTTATGGGCCTTATGGCTATAAATGATAAGCAGAACATTCCTTTTAGATCTTTACGTTTCTAAACAATTTAAGTGATTTAAGCCAATGTTGATAATGCTTATTTTGCTTAAAAGACAGTTTAGTGTTTCTTTTTCAAAGTTTGGTGATTTTTAAATTAATTTGCTTTACAAATTTGAAAAACTCGTGTTTTTCTTCAGTGGTTTAAATCTCCTACCCCCCCCCCCTGCACACCTAACCAGAGCTCCCATTATATCGGTTGAGGTAGATTTTCGGTTAAGAAATACGCTTACAACAGGCTACAAAATTTGAATCAAAATTAAATTTTGATGATCAATTTTGGTTTTTTAGTACTTTTTTGATTTTTTAAAAGCGTTTTTTAGACTTTTTTTTTCACTTTTTTAAGAGCTTATTTTTAAATAATAAATGCTTATAAATCCGGGCTCTACTAACTCATCATGTCTAATAATTTTCAAATTTATTTATATTAAATAAATTAATTATGTTGTAAGTTTTAGTATTATATTTTCCAAAGTGGCTATAAAATTTTCTCTAACACTCACCACTTAACTATTCATAATCGTCATGCTGAAATTGCAATTCTAATTAACGTATCTTCTTAAGTGAGCTGATGAACGTAGAAAATAAAATAAGTTGGTACACAGTAAAACTGTCATGAATAGATTAGGTAGGTTGTACATAGTTTTTGCTTAAGCAGTGAACTTGAGCATGAGCAATGAGCATAGCAAAAAGAATTCATTTAGAAAATTTAAAAACTCAAAATAGTTGCCGAGATAACACAAAAAAATTATGTTTTTCGATTGTAAAAACTTTTAGAAAAATATTCTCGGGAAATTTTCTTAGAAGATCATAAGAGCTATCAAACTATTTTGAAGAGCTATTTAAAGTTTGAGAAACGCAAGTTCATTATTATTTATTAAATTAATGTGATTTAATTTTCTATTTTTTAGTCATTGGATTGGATTGGATTGCTAGTGGTAGGAGGGCTGGCTTAGCCAGCTTACACTTAGGCCGCTTGATCGGGCCCATTGTGCAACCTCCCCAGAGGCGCCTCCTTCTCCGTCACTCCTCGAGAGTGAGCGGATGGAGTGTCCCTGATTATAAACATGTCCAGTCAGTAGTCACCAAGTATGGATTCTCTAGTTGATACTACCGCGGGACACGAGCAAAGCACGTGTTCCGCAGTTTCATCTTCCTGATTACAGCATCTGCATCTAGGGGCCTGGGCTATCGATTAGTCCCAGAGTGTAAACGTGTTTATTTAGCTTTCAATGTCCTGTAGCGATATCTGAGAGTACTCGCAGATGGAATTGAGGCAGGTTCAAGCAGTATTTTGCGTGTCGTATCGAAAGATCAGCAATTGCTGCTTTGCCTTGTCTACAGCCCGTCCCTTTCGACCACATATGTCTATGTGAGCTTAATGTTCTTTGTTTGATGAGACTGTTGAGAGGACTGACCGCTAGAGTCAGGGTCGATTCCGTCCCATTCGGGTAGGAGCTTGAGCCCTGCCTTGCCATAATTGCGGTGTATATACCCTCTCATTGTCATCGTTACTTTGGTGCTTTTGATCCAGTAGATTTAAAGAGCATTTCTCGTCCAAATGTCGTTTAGTGCTGCTATGCAGTTCGAGACCCGCTTCGACCAGCCCTACTGTCCGACAATATCTGTATGTGTTGTCCTGTTACTAGACTCTCTTTTACCATTTTAGCACTTTCTAGTATGCCATTAAGTTCAGCCTGGAAAACCGAGGTTAATTTACCTAATGGTATACTGATATTTATTTCTAGTTCAGGTCAGAAGATTCCTGTCCCTGAGCCAGATTCAGATTTTGATTCATCAGTAAAGATATGGAATATCAGCACATAAAATTGTTAACAAGCTTAGAAAACCTTTCGTTAAATATGTATTTGGAGGAAATACGGTCAGATGCGAGTTCTAGTAGAAGCAGTTTTTTATAATTGGCCTCTATGATGTTCGTGTGACCTGTATTCCCTCGTCTGATTGTCCACAGTTCTAAATCGCGCAGTCTTAGAACCGACCTCAGTGCCATTTCCTCTGCGTGTTAGTCAAGTGGAGGCAGACATAGAAGAGTCTCCATTGCTGTGGTTCTCATAGCTCCAGTGATTGATAAGCATGCCAATGTTTTTACTTTTCGGAGTTCCTTTTTTGCGGTATTTATTCTGGTGCTGGGCTACCACACTATGGCCGCGTAGCTTAACATAGGTCTAATAATTGCGGTGTACAACAGCCAGTAGGTTATCTTATGAGAAAGTCCCCAAGACTGCCCTACGGCTCTTTATTCTCGCTAATCTCTAGACGTCATTTTTCACAGTAAAAAATAATACAAAGTAACATAATATAACGTAACATTTGAATTTGAATTTAGACAAGCCAACTGTAATTTTCTGTTATTGTGAGTTTACTTAATTACAGTGTTCAAAAAAGGCTATGTAAATTCAAAAATACTTAAAAAATAGCTATAAAACAACACAGAGCATAGGATAATAAAACGCAAGACCTTGCTTAAGTTTCTCCGACTTGAGCAATTTCAGTTTTAAGGTATATTGACTTTCACTTCAGTGGTTGTTATTATTATTTACCGTATGGCGGTGTATGGCAATCCCAGAGTGGTTACTAAAGTACATGAAGCTCTACTTAAAAGACTAATTAAATAGCTTAATGTTCACGGTTGTAGAAAAACAAAATTACTAATAATTTTATTTAAAATTCGCAAGTTATCTTACGTAAATGATCGTAGTAAAAAGGCCTCATTCAGGAAGATTCAAGTAATTTACTTCAAATATCTAAAAGTCTCTATCTGAACAAAAAGTGAACATAATTTATTTTTTCAATAAAAATGAAAACGGAAATTAGAAAACGAAAACGAAACTGTTGAATGAACAAACAAAAGTGTATTGAATGATTTAAATTTTTCGATTTCATCGATGCAATTGTTCAAGTGGTCTCGAGTTGATTTTATTCAAATATACAGGACGAGTCTCGATAGAGCCTATTTTAGCCCTAAACGAAGTTGCATAAAAATTGCAAAAATAACAGCGTAAATAAATTATCTATTATTTATAGCACGGTCACGGCTTATAATGTAACTTACATCGTACCGTTTTTTTTACCGAGGTAAAGCAGCGTCAATGCATTACGACAAAAATGTGACCGATCGCATAGCGTCGCATTAATTTTAGCGATATACCGTGCGTTTCCAAAAAAGGGAATTAGCTTATTGGGGGTTTATTATTAACCCGGCATCCGACACGTGGGGTGTGACAAACCCCAGAGCTCGAAAACTGCATAGCAAACATTCAAATATCGCTCCAATCGACTACAGGGCCTCAATAGCTTTCAAAAACATATTATTCTACATATTAAAGCAAACGCCGCAGTCAAAAAATTAAGATTGTGGCAGTAGTACTGTTTCAAAACCGAGTTGGGTTTGTCACACCCCACGTGTCGGAACGCGTGAGTTTTTTTTTCTTTATGTTTTGGGTGAAAATCCCAAACCACTCCCCAAAAAGAGAAGGTCTAATCAACACAAGAGGATTTCATAATGTCTTTGGGCTCAAAATTGAAAAATTAAGTACGTGTGTGAAGTTTTTGATGCATTTTTATATATCTGTCTCTCTCACACACATGGCAAAATTGTATTAACTTTAACAACTAGTAACTTTTTTGCTATTGGATTAAATTACATACGGTTTTTTTATTGAAAAATATAGAATTGCCTTTTTAATTTTGTGTATTTTTAAATTATTTGTATGTTTCAAACATTTTATATAAAATAAATAGTTAACTGCTGTGTTTCTTAGCGAAACAAATACGTTATAACTTGCAATTTGTGTTATGAAGCCAAAGTAAAGTGTTTTTGGAAAAATTTTTGTTTTACTGATTAAGATAATGTACCTGGCGATATAAAATACTTAGACTTTCCAAAAAAATTGACTAAAGATATTCGAAACGGTTATTTAAAGTTTTGGGTTTGTCACACCCCACGTGTCGGAACTCGTAACAAATGGTCACCTGTCGGATGCCGGGTTAACTTTAGACAAATAAAATCTTATATAAAATTAAATGCCACGATATTTTCTACATCTTTAGCGAAAAAAAAAGTTAATATTTTCCAAACACGTAAGGCTGATGGCGTCTTTGCTATTTTTTTTAATTGCACTATATATCTACATTTTTGGTCTCATATGATAGAGAATTTTATTCTCTTTTTAATAAGGTAAAGCATCCATAGGGTTAAATAAAAAAAATTTAAGAAAAATTGAAAAAACTAAATCTACATTATTTTTCATCAAGCAAGCGAATTGTCCAAAAACACAAATGATTTTCAATTGTTTAGCTAACTGTGTAAGCTCCTTCACTCAACTCTAATGTTTCATTGGACCATGGCCGCTGGATTGGCTACCATAAGCTTGTTACGAATAAATTAAAAGAAGATATTGGCTCCGCACAAGAGTTCTCCAAAAAATCAACGTCTACAACTTTGTTATTTTAATGGAAGAAGTTTAGAAAAGAGGCTTTAATTATTGATTGTGCAAAAGAACAAAAATTTTCAATTGTTTAGCTAACTGTGAGAGCTTTTTCACTCAAATCTAATGTTTCATTGAACCATGGCCGCTGGATTGGCTACCATAAGCTTGTTACGAATAAATTAAAAGAAGATATTGGCTCCGCCAAGAATTCTCCAAAGAATCTCTTTGTTCTTTTAATGGAAGAAGTTTAGAAACGAGACTTTAAACTCTCTGAAAAAATTTGTTACATAAAGAATTTGACACACTTTGTGAGGACGCTAGAGAGAGAAGCTCACTATCCACTGAAACAGACTTCCTCGTAAGAGTTTCAAGATTACTAGACAATAAGAAATTTAGACATCATACGAATGGTTAAAACCAAAATTTTAAGTCATGGTCTACATCGAGGAGTCTAGTCGGAAGATTCTGGTAGATGTAGGAACCAAAGTGAAAACATTTTTTTTCATATTTTAATTTTTTCAACAGGGCCAAATCAATTACCTACAAGGATCAAAATTCAATAAACAGTTAAAACTCATTAATTATTGTTAAATAAATACCTAATGGGATATATTGCTCTAAAACAACAAAAGCTTAATGGACCATTAGCAAATTAGTAATGAGTAACCAGAAGAGAAAATAAAAAAACAGAACGCATGAGAGCCCTAAATGGCCAACTTATTCTTTCATTTAAAAAATTACAATTACAAAGTCAAATGAAAAATTTTTAGAGATTAATTTCCCAACTTTTCCCAGTTATTGAATTTTGAATGAATGAAAACGCTATAATATATTACGGCAATGGTATTAGACTTTTTGATTAGTTTTTTTAATCAGGAAGTACACTTTACGACTTTTAAAGTTATATCGACATTAAAAAATATGTTCCACACTTTTTAATAACGCGTCTTTAAATTTAAACGTGCCGATGTAATTGCATTTATTATGCAGATTCAACGACCTTTATAGGATATCGATTATGGAAAAGATGAGATGATAAGAAGTTTTTTTATATGAGGTATGACATTTTTATCTCGCGTTCGCTTCTAATATCACTGTCAATCAACTCAAATCGAATAAGAAATGATGTATAATTTTATCTCGTGGTTAATAATATGTAACAATGGGTCAATGACGTCAAGTTAGACCTATGGTTACTATGGTAGCCCAAACGTAGTACTCCAGCACTCATTCAGAAGAAAATGAATGCGCAGAGCAGAGCTGCCATGAGGATAGGCTTGATCATCGATTATACCACCTCTACCAACTTGCATAATGACCCGAACTAAAAAAAGTACTCCAATTTGTAAAATTCTTTCCAAGATGAAATGTTGTATTAAAAATGAAATTTTAAAATATGCGAAATTTGCTAAACGTGAAATATTTCATTACAAAACACAAAAGGTAGAAAAATATAAAACTTTTAATTAAACTGAAATTCTTGATACTTTTATGTTAAAAATAAGTTGACAATGCACCTAGAATTTCCGAGTTAATTAGCATATACGTTAAAGCTGTCATAATGCCGTAATAAAAATAGTCGAAAGAGTAGCATTTTGTAAAGGGAAGAAAGAAAATTATTATACATCCCTTACTATAAAGAAGTGGAAGGTAGAGCGAAACATAAAAAAAAGTCTTTTGCTACGAATAAAATGTAGAGCCAATCCAAAGAAAACTGCAATAAAAGAAAGAAAATGAGAGTTACTACTGTCAAGTTGGCAAAGCTTTGCGAAAAAAAAATGACCAGGATATACCAAAGTGTACCAAAAGAGACCACAGAAGCGTGGAGAAAATAAAACGTCTATAACTGAAAGAAACAAATCCTGAAAAGTTTGAGTAAATTAAAGAAATAAGCTTAGTTTCAATGCGATTTATCCCGGCACTGAAGCGCAAATAATAAAAAACTGAACGATTAGTTGAATGTTGCAGCGCCACGGTAGAGAGCATTCAAATTCCATAACTTTTACTAAATTATTTTTTCCTGAGCTCTCATAACCTACATATCGAATTTTAAATATTAGGCACGCTCAAACTGCTAGTACAGCTAGATACAGCAGCAGACAGATCAGCCGATTGATAAACCAATTGTACGAGTGTACGATAGATAGACATAGACTTTCCAGGCTCTGCTTTAACTAATAGACACACTGATGCCGAACAAATGAACCTAACAAACCACCTGTATAGGGCTAGTAAGGACGATTGGAAACTGGCAGCTAAAATGGTCAATCAAACAAAAATTAAATGGGTCATTAACAAATTCATGCCATTTAAATCTCCGGGCATGGACGGACTATTTCCAGCGCTACTGCAGCAAGGTAACAATCTACTCCACTCTGCATTGTATTCAGGGCCAGTCTGGCTCTAGCCTATACACTAGGAGTCTGGAGAGAGGTAAAAGTGGTTTTATGCCTAAACTGCGATGTGACTCCTACGCCCAAGCTAAATCGTTCAGGCCAATTAATAAGCCTATCGTCCTTCCTTCTTAAAACGTTAGAAAGATTAGTTGAAAGGCACATAAGGGACACTGTGCTGAGCATTTATCCGCTCAGCCAATACCAATTTGCTTATCAACCTGGAAAATCCTATGAAATGGCCAAACGAGAAATCGTAAGCGCGGTCGAAGACACGTTGAAGAATAAAGAGTTCTCCTTAGGTGTTTTCATGGATATTCAGGAAGCTTTTGATAATACCTCTACATTATCCATAGAAAAAGTGCTGAAAGATAGGAAAGTCCAACCCACTATTATCAGGCGGATCTCTCATATGCTTAAGCATAGAGTAGTTCACGCTTCGGTAAACCGTAGCAACGAAAGTAAACCGAGGTTGTCTACAAGGAGGGGTGCTTTCATCACTTCTATGGTGCATTGTAGTAGACAATCTTCTCAAGTGTCTAAAGAAAGAGGGGCTAAACGTCGTAGGTTATGCCGACGACATAGCCATAACAACAACGGGAAAGTTTGGGGCTATTGTATTTGAAAGAATGCAAAGAGCCCTAAATACCGTAGAGAAATCGTGTTTAGAAGAGGGCCTGACGGTTAATACGACAAAGACCTCGCTAATCCATTTCACAAGACGAACAAATAAGACTGATGGTAATAGAAAGGTATACCTATTAGACCTACCTCTGGAAGCAGTAGGAGAAGCCAAATACTATCAAGGAGTTATCCTTGATAGCAAACTAAGCTTTAAACTACACATAGGCAGTATAGTAAATAAAGTTACAAGAGCCCTATAGACCTGTAGACGAACATTCGGTAAAACTTGGGCACTGACACCAAAATCAAAAATTTAAGAAAAATCCAAAGATTGACCTGCCTAAGAATTACTGGAGAAATGCGTACTACGCCTAGAGCAGCATGGAAACAATGCTGAACCTCCCACTCTTACATCTGGTGGTGAAAGCCAAAGCATTAAGTGAGGCTTACAGGCTAAAAAATCACTCCTCCATAGGAAGAAATGGGTAAGCACATGTCTCAATCCTAAGAGAGCTAGAACAACACCCAATACTTAGTATGGTGTCTGACAGAATAACCAAAGCATATACCATCGAAAAAACCTACGGAATTGACATTCCGACAAGGGAAGAATGGGAATGCAAGGCAGTCAAAACGAATGGACTTGTATACTACACAGACGGCTCTAGAAACCCAACAGGTAGAGGAGCTGGAATCATCGGGGACGGCAACTTGAGGCAAGCGGTAATCTTAAGCCTCGGGGAGCACGTAACCGTCTTCCAAGCAGAAATTTACAATTTACGCCATCTCAACAAGTGCGCAAATTCTGTTAAAAAGAGGATATCACAACCAAATAATCTTCGTTATATCTGACAGCCAAGCAGCTCAAAAAGCGCTGAACGCCTGTGAGGTGAAGTCCGGACTAGTAACGGACTGTATCCTCAGGCTGAAAGCACTAGCGGGGACAAATTTCGTCAACCTGGTATGAATTATGCTTAGCTTATGCCAAAATACCAGAGAACGAGAAAGAGGACGATCTGGCTAAAGAGAGCAGCAAAATAAGACCAGAACCCGCCTTTGGCATTTCTTATGAAATGGCAAAGAGAGAAATAAAGCCCTTTCTAGGGAAATGGCATATTAAACAGTGGAGGGAAACTCCTGGACAGGGACATTCTAAAGCTCTACTGAGAAACTTTCTGACGAAAGAACTCACTCTCTACTCGGAATGACCAGAGAGGAACTACAACTGGCAACGGTAATAATAACGGGCCATTGTCAGCTCAAAAAGCACCTGCATACGATAGGACTAGAAGATGACCCAGTATAGAGAAGATATGCAAAGGGGGAGGAAACTTCAATTCGTCTTCTGCTATACTGTGTGGCTTTCACAAGAAATCGTTACAGCAATTCTCGGGAAAGAGAAGATGTTCCAAAGAGAATTGCCCAACTTATCAATAGGGAAAATTCTGGACTTTATCAAAAGCACAGGAACTCCCATAAGGGAAAACCAAATCCGAGGCGTACAATAGATCTGAGAGGTCGCGATGCAAGGAACCACTAGCGATCAGCCTCAGAAATAGAATTAATAAATTAATAGACATAGACAGACAAGCAAGAAGAAAGAAATTGTTTTTTAAAGTTTTTTCAATGTCTCATTGCATTGTTTTCGTGGAAAATATCTTGAACCATTTCCTTAACAATACGGGAAAGTAACGAAGTCGATGAACATTTATAACTAAGTTTTCCATTTTTCAAATATTATCACCCTGATATTTAATTTAAAGTATAAGTTTGGTATTGACTATAATAAATCTTTTTCAACAAAAAACTTTTTTCGTTTGTTATTTACACTACCTTGGTATATTACATTGTTGAGTCTATAAATAATATAGTAAATATAATATATTTTACACAAAAACTGCTAGAAAAAAAACTACCGCAGAGTACTGATGAATGCGGATATTTCCTCTCTAGTGAGAGTTATGTTTGGGACTTAAAAATAACATTCTAGGACAAAATTTTTAACTCGAACATAAAGTTTTCACATTTTCAGTGTAAATGCACTTGTGCGGTTTTCACTACAAAACACTCAAAACTAATAAGTGATAACTGAACGTATAAGTTTTAAAAAGGAAATTAGTTACAGAATTGGATTCTACACATTTATTATTTTATTGTGTGAATGATTAATTTTTAGTTCTTTGTGCTTATTTTTTTATCGGAGTCATTTCAAAAGTATCGAGTTGAGCCCGCGATTGTAAAGTGCAGCGGACGACCTAGGGGTATACTTATAAATTGGCAGGGGGCACGAGTATAAACGAGTTAAATTTTTACTTTGTGCGGTTAAATACGACCCTTATTTAATTAAACATGGTAAAATCTAATTTCACAGTCAACACACTGTATATGTATAGCAAGCAATAATAGTCATAATTTATTTTCATGAATCGAGAATTACATTATTTTATATTTTATGTTTATTTAATAATTTTCTTTGTGAAATGCCCACTGAAACATGAAAATCTAGTCGATTTGTTTATCTAAGATATTATGCATGGAAAGGTTTGTAAACCATTTCAAAACAACTTGAAAACTATCAAATTTTTTTAAAAAGTTTTTAGTATGTTCTAACCATAATTTATAGTATTTTCATTATCGTTTCTTAATTGTATATTATTAAATTAGCTATAAATAAGTATGTACTGCAATGTGCATAATATAATTTAAAATTAAACTAAATTACAAGTACGCGATCGGTACCACTTATGATGTTATACAATAACAGTATTTAGCGTGTACTTGAGAGAGCTTAATTGTGTAAGCACATTACATATTCAACTATAAAACTACGGTAATTATTTATTTTCAGAGTGGAAAGTTTTCATTTTCATGTAGATATAAGGATTAAATCTAATAATACCGCAATATAGTTTTTTTTTTGAAAAAGCAACAAACAAGAAAAGATCTACTAAACGGAAAATAATAGTAGAATAAAATTTTGGGATTTTCGACATTAAAATGAAATGTTAATTCGTTATGAATAGGGTTTTGGAATCGAGATTACTTTTATTTCAATGAAAAACTTTTCTTAAGATAGAATCTTTGAAATGGTTGCTTTATGCTGTGTTCAAAGGGCTGCCTTGATTTTCTTTTAAATAAAAAGGTCTATAATAAGCTCAAAGCACTTGTTTTAAAAGCTCTGACAAAATGAGCAATTGTTATGAAATTACCGAATCTCAAATGCATTCTTATTGTTTATTTAATTTCTGCTATTTATAACCTAAATTTTAAATATTGATAAATATGTAGATTTTGTACATTACAAAAAGATAATTAAAGGAAAGCAATTTGTAAATTCCAAACATAAAAAGAAAAAAGATAGGGAATCAAAATATAAAAGAGACGACAAATGAAACAGAATAGATGAGCAAGAACCAAGCAGGGACATTGCCAAACGCCTGAAAACTCACGCTTTTGTAGTTTTAAAGTAACTGAAGTACAAGTAATTGATAAGAGATGGCGCTTTTTCAAAATCTTTAATTTTTCACGTTCAAATGTGTTTTAATTAATTTTATGAGTTTTATTCTTATTTAATTAAATGTAATTTAATTACATTTTTATGTGGAGAAAAGTAATTTTTTTGGCTCATCAGTAGTTGTTAGACTCCCTGGATTCAAATTCTAATTTGTGAAAAATTGGACACAATTCAGATAGAAGTCCTCTAACAAGTTCTCGAGTACTTAGGACGGCTGCCCATTTCAAGCTCCCTCACGACCCTCTTAAGGAACCGTGTTTGAAAGTTTAAAGCCTCCAGCCCCCTTCAGATGTTGTGGCATGTTAGAAAAAGCGGTCTACATTTAAAAGCACCTTTTTAAGCACCTACATTTAAAAGCAAAAGTTTAAAGCACCTTTCGAAAGTTTAAAGCCCCTTTAAGGAACCCTATTTGAAAGTTTAAAGCCTCAGGTCCCATTCAGATGTTGGATTTTTATTCAGAAACCCCTTGTTGGATGCAGGACCCCAAGGTCCCCTTTCTTCAATCGGATGCAAGGACCGAAGAAGCCTTTGAAAGTTTAAGGCATCGCCCTCCATTTATACTTGGCATTAAGGCCCACCATGTTTAAATCTCCTCATCTGTGACGTCATTTCCGTTACAGATCCTTACGCTTCATTTACGGCCATTTTGACATTTCACTATCTCACTCTTCAAATTACCACCAAGAAACATTTTGAATTTTTAAATTGGTGGAGCACCAATTTGGGAAGTTAGGAGCTACTTCCCACTTCCTTTTTAAATTCCTGGGCTTACTTCACACCTATTTTCGACGCCATCTTGCATTTATAAATTTACACGCCCTCCTGCCTCCATATTTGAATTTTCCGCCATTTTTATTCTGATGTGACGTCACATCCGGTGGAGAATCCCCATAGGTATACTACTATGACATCCAAACGAAGCTTCTTCGATTCATGCATTTTGGTATTTTGATTGAGAAATAGTTAAAATAAACAACGGATATGGCCATACGAGGAACTTTTTCCTGTTGTATTTGTTTTGTACATTTCTTTAAAAGTTTATAGTTTAAAATTGTCTTTAACGTATTTGATTTACAAGATATCAAATCAAATTTGAATAAAAAAAATATAAAATTAAAATATTTGACGGACAGGAAAAAGTTCTTCTTATGGCCACATCTGTTGTTTTATTATTAAATGTATTATTATGTTAATAATATATTACATGATATTAAAAAGAAATTTGTTTTTAAATTGCTTTTGTCCGGGATTGAACCGAGGACTTCTGCGTGTAAGCAGAATTTTTAGACATAAACTGTCTTAAATACTAATTTCGAACCTAGGACTTCTGCGTGTAAGCAGAATTTTTAGACATAAACTGTCTTAAATACTAATTTTATTTTTTTTTAAATTTGGTGTAAATTGAAGATCAAAATACAGGGTGTTCGCGAGAAGTGGGCCACTATTGCTATATCCGTTAATATTGAAGATACGAGGTCGGTTAAATTTGTAAAGTAGTATAACTTTCTCCGCTGATTGCGATGGTCAACACAAAAAAATAATTGAACGTCTAGTTTTCAAGATATTCACAAAAATAACATTTTTTTAAATGGAACACCCTATACATTTTTATGTATTCGAAGAGAACACTGAATTTGGAGTATAAAATGTTATATGAGTTATGTCCTAAAATGAAAAATAAATTACCGATTTCGGATCTTGTGCATTAAACAGATACAGCAATAGTGCCCCCTTGGCACGAACATCCTGTATTTTTATACAAATTTAGATCCCTGGTAAAATTTAGATACTAAATTAGCAAAAATACCGGGCATTGATGCCAAGTGAGCCACTATTGCTTTATCCGTTCCATACTAAAGATACGAAATCAGTAAAAAAAAATTTATTTTTCATTTTAGGACAAAACTCATATGACATTTTATACTCTAAATGCAGTGTCTTTTTCAAATATATAAAAATATATAGGGTATTCCATTTAAAAAAAAGTTTATTTTTGTGAATATCTTGAAAACTAGATATTCAATTATTTTTTTGTGTTGACCATCGCAATCAGCGGAAAAAGTTATACTACTTTACTAATTTAACCGACCTCGTATCTTCGATATTAACGGATATAGCAATAGTGGCCCACTTCTCGCGAACACCCTGTATACTTCATTTTATATGTTCAGAATACTAATTTTATGAGCTTTCAAAATATTGAAAAATATACAGGGTGTTTGAAAAATTTTGATATTTTTGTAATTTCCGATTAAACCGGAAGCGTTTTGTTTTTTTCACCAAAAATGGTGTCAAATAATGTATATTCATGGGATTGATACATACCGAGTGTTGAATGACTTACCGATACATAGGGCAATAGCACGTAAAATCACGTTTTTATTAATTCCTGCTTCCCTAATTGTTTTAGAGCAAATATGCAAGAGCCAAAAATGATGCAGAATTAAAAATAAGAAATGATAAAAGTATTACATTTCATTATACTTTTACTCAAAGAGCAAAAAACACTTTAGAAGTTTTAAAATTTTCATTAAGCTGGATAGCAATTTGAATAGCAAACAATAATTTCATTGTGTATCGTAGCAACATTTAAATCGCTATCCTGATTAACGAAAATTTTAGTAACTTCTAAAATCTTTTTTAGGTCCATGTCGCTGCCCCCCCCCGTTTTGAATTTGGAGTCGAAAGGGGGTGCTTGGAGTGCAATCGTTTGTGCTTCGTTTGTACTTGATTGTGCTTTTAATTCCGTCGTTTGTGCTTTCACCGTTTCAGAGATATAACAAAAAATGTTCGGGGGGGGCTGGAGACATGCTAGCCCCCCTAGCTGCTAACTCTTTTAGTAAAAGCATGATGAAATGTAATATCTTTATTATTTAAATTTTTTTTTAATTTGGATCATTTTTGGCTCTTTCATATTTACTCTAAAACAATTAGGGAAACAGGAATTTATAAAAACGTGATTTTACGTGCTATTGCCCTATGTATGTATTTATCACAAAAGAAATTAGAGATTTTTAAAATTTTGACATTCAAAAAATGATTACCTACTCCAAAACGGCTCGAGCGATTTTGATAGAGACTTATGTTTTCTATAACATGGTACTCAAATTTGTTGAAATCGGCCGGACCAGTTTTTGAGAAATTTCATTTCAAAATTTTGACATACTTCAGCCCCTTAAAGGTAGGCAATTTTGAAACAATTTTGTAAATCGACTTATTTAGGCCGATAGCCCTATATTTTGGGTGTACAATGCCGTTTTTAAATTTTGACATTTTGCTTAAAAAATTTTTTTTGCAGTTTTGGAATCAGGGAGACCTCAAAACGTCGAGAAATACAATAAAGGAAATTTTTATTCTTATTATTTTTTTCTCGGTTATAACAACTTTTTCTTGGATTGGAAAAAGTTAATAATATAGCAGCAAATTATTCAATTAAAATGTATGAATTGAAGAAGCAGATATGGACAGTTGCTTTTAAGAGCAAAAGTGCCGTTTAATCGGCACCTTTTATATTCCCGGTCCAAGGCAATTTTGACCCCCTTCGACCTTCTCATCTGCGGGAATCTCCAGACCTTTAGGATCTAAAAGTTACAGTTAGCCCTCTTAACTCCTGTCGAAAATGAACCATCAAAATATTGAAAATTAGGTATAACCTTTGATATACTTCGAGAGACTGCTAAAAGGAAAATGGCACCAACAAAAACACTGTAGAAAAACCGTTCCAAATCACAATATTTTACTAGTATTCATAGTTGGGTAGGGTACGCACCACTTGGAAAGAAACAAGAGTTTTATTATACTCCCCCCTCTCTAAATTCACTTTTTCCTTTAAAGAAAACATCATTTTAGACGACTTTTGACGTACCCAAACTTTACGAAACAGCTTCAAAGCAAAAAAAAGATATAAAATCTTAAGACTTTTATGTGGTGTCAGATGTATATTTTTTTATATTTAAGATAAATGTTGTGGAAGTTTGGTTTGTATTAAAAAAACAAAGTTTTTCCGATTCTTTAATAAAGAAAAGCTATAAGTTTATGAATATATATCTTGTAAAATTTTACCAAGCAAATACTCTAAAAACCAATATTGCTATATGAATAATGCAAAAGTTGCTTTAAAGGAGCTATTAAAATTTATCCCAGAAACAATTTCATAATAATACCTCTAAACTTAGCGGAAAATTTGCTCCCCAGTCTGCAGTTACTTTTAAACACTCAGCGTTCCGTAAGTTTAAAACTGAAAACTTTGCCAACTAAATAAATTGAGAAATTCCTCCACAGGTTTTTGGGCCAAAATTTTAAATAAATGTAAATTTTTATTTCACAAAAATGACAGCTCTTTATAAATGTAGCGTAATCCATCATGTTTGCGGCGCATTGTAAACCATGCAGAAATACACATTTGGATAAGGATAGTGTGAATAATACGCTTCAACTCCTGTAAGTAATTGAAAGTGTGTGTTATAATATAGTTGTAGATTATCCATAAATGTCGGAGTAAATTTAAATTTCAATATTCACAATTTAATTTGCAAATGTTATAAGAGCTTAAAACGTCAAAATATTCTAATCAACTTACTGTTGGCAATATTGTTATGCTCGGGGTGTTTTGATAAACAAACCCTGACGTCGAAACGTATTTATTTTTCTTCTTTCTAAAGTCAAATAAAGTTAACCATTTCCATTTCTTTCAACAA
The DNA here is from genome assembly GCA_963924605.1 of Malthinus seriepunctatus. Taxonomy (NCBI): domain Eukaryota; kingdom Metazoa; phylum Arthropoda; class Insecta; order Coleoptera; family Cantharidae; genus Malthinus; species Malthinus seriepunctatus. The sequence goes on along the minus strand of OZ004600.1, from coordinate 106,837,228 downwards.
ACTAATAAATAAATATGGAGATACCTCGTTTCAACATCTTTCCAATTGACTTTGTAATTATTTTTGTAAACTTCAAAGGATGGGGAGTACTAGGACATGGAGTAAATAATAAAACTCCTATAGTACAATCACTTTGCAAGGGTGATTTAATGAACCAAAAAAATATGAAAAATTAAAAAGTGGCTTTGAAGAAGCTTGAAACAAAGTATAATTTCATCGATTTCAACGCCCATTACATATAGTGTAGTCAACGAGGGTTTTACTGCTAAGAACCCACGCCTTGAACGAATTTAGATGAAATTTTTTTTATTCAGTTCTAAATACCCTAAAGATCAAAGTTTATATTGTTAAAAAAGTGTGCATTTGCCTCATCATCTTTTTAAACCACTTCTTGTGAATTCAATTTGGAAAATCATAAAAATTAGCTGAAAAAGAATTTTTACTTCAAAATTTTGGGTGCAAATGCTTACGGGTTTGATAATTAGTAACTAAGCAACAAGTTTACGGAAAAAAAATTTCAAAAATGCATGATGAAATTCTTATTAACATTTAATAAACAAGAGCTAGTGAAGCACTTCTAGGCATCTCAGAAACCTCAAATTTGGTACCAATGTATATAATGTCCTCAAGATTAATAAAAAAAGTCTTCAGGTTCTGAAAACCCTCTGGGAGTTGATTGAAGGGGGAGGGGGGGGACGCCCCCGTACTTTTTAGAGGAAATCGGACCTTTTTAAGGATCTCTATAGTGTAATGTACAATGACACCAAATTTAAAGTTCTTAGGATGCTTAAAAGTGCTTGTGACTCAAAGTAACAAAATCACAAGAATTGGTTAAAAAGACGATGAGGCAAATGCACACTTTTTTACAGTATAAACTTTGATCATTAGGGTATTTAGAATTTAATAAAAAAGATTTCATTAAAATTCGATCAAGGAGTTGGTTCTTCTCAGTGTTATTATTTTTCAGCAAATTCGTAAGATGACGTTCCTTGGAGTTACAAGCACTTTTAAGCATCCTAGGAACTTGTAATTTGGTGTCGTTGTAGAACACACTCTAAAGATCTCTAGATAAGTCTAATTTTTTCTAATAAAAAACGGGGGTGTTGTCCCCCCCCTTTCAATCGGCCCCAGAGGGTTTTCAGAACTTGAAGACTTTTTTTTATTAATCTTGAGGACATCATATACATTGGTGCCCAATTTGAAGTTTCTGAGATGCCTCGAAGTGCTTCACTAGCTCTTGTTTATTAAATGTTAATAAGAATTTCATCATGCATTTTTGAAATTTTTTTTCCGTAAACTTGTTGCTTAGTTACTAATTATCAAACCCGTAAGCATTTGCACCCAAAATTTTGAAGTAAAAATTCTTTTTCAGCTAATTTTTATGATTTTCCAAATTGAATTCACAAGAAGTGGTTTAAAAAGATGATAAGGCAAATGCACACTTTTTAACAATATAAACTTTGATCTTTAGGGTATTTAGAAATCAATAAAAAAAATTTCATCAAAATTCGTTCAAGGCGTGGGTACTTCGCAGTTTATGCTCTTTTCAGTCTAATATGACTCTATTAATAGTACTATACTATAGTATGTACGTTCAATATTGCTATTATGAAAATGAGTTTCAAACTTCCAATCGGTTTTATTACACAAATTGAAACAAAGTTGTTCATAGCATGGGTTACTTTTTAATTATTGGAGATTTAGTTAATTGAAAATAATGTACAGCCTACAGCAACAGCAAACTGTATTATTTGGATTCCAAAATTCTCTTTTATTTCAAGATATTCTAATTGTAATAAGACCATCTAAGTTAGGAAAAGTCACCGAAAACCACGCCTGAGATTAAAAAATTAAGTAATAAAAGCTAAGTCTAAAAATCAAATAGGGTCTACAAGAGACCCCACTGCCTTTCTAGGATTAATTCGTCATTTGTAAAATGTTTAATTTTGTTTAAAAGTTTCTTTTTGAAATAAATTTATTTAAAACGAACTGCCTATTTCGAGTAAACTAAATGCCTAATTCGAATTTGTTGTTGTTTATTTATATGACTTTACTAATGAGTTGGTATTATTGGTAAATAAAAAAAATACTACAAAATAAGAATAAGACCGAATACCCAATTAAAACTAAATTTAAATGATTAATTCGTTATAAAAGTTATAATTCACATTAAAGACCTTTTGTACAAATATATTCCACTCGTAATCCTCTTATTTCCTTATTCGTAGCAACCTATTTGCTGTTTTAAAACATAACAGCATCAATAAATTGTCTTCATCTGATGTAACTCTAAGTTTTCGGTATCACAATAAAAGGGGTAGCTTAAGTTTCACACATAGTACAAAAAGAAAAAAGTCGACAAAAGTCTTCTACACTTTCAATAATAAAATGTGGACAAATTTAACAAATATAGGTGCTGAAAATTTACGTAAAATTTGCAGTAAACAACTTTCGATATTGATGGTAAGTGAATGAAAATGTATCAAACGTAAAAAGGAATCTACAGCTGCACCAAGCTAAATTATTAGACGGAAGATATGTTAACTAAAAGTATTTTATTTAAAATATTTTTTTGAGGGAAGAAATTTGTCCAATCATATTCAAGAATTTTGGTTAAGTACAGGCGTATTAAAAGTCGCGTGTATAATGACTGTTAATATATTTTTTTGATAACATTGATATAAAATACTTTTCTCTCGTAGTGTACCTTAATATCTATTGCAGCGATGACCACCCCCTGAGCTAGCAGCTTTCCTTAGTGAAGCTGTACATAAATTCGAAAGAATAGTTTAAACCGATTAATTCAACAAAAGCCATTTATTTTCCTAACTGTAACTACACTTTAATAGTAGATACCTATATTATAATGTATTAAGTCCAGCAACGGACTTTTCCAGGACGGAGGCTACGCGAGTCCTGTAAGCTTGCGGGTCCAATAAAAATACTTTTTTCTTCAAAAGTCAAAAAAAGGTGACATTTTGTTACTGAACAAGTAAGGTTAAATTTCTATTTTTACATAGTTCTACTTTTATATTCCTAGGAGGTAAAAGTAAATTCTAACCTTAAATATTAACAACAAATTGTAACGTAAAATGATATTTCTAAGCATTTTTAATGTAAAAAAGTTAAGTTTTCCTAAACTGTTTTTTATAATTTGTTCGTTGCATTTAATAATGAGCTTCTTTTTACAAGTTAAAGTTAATTTTAAAAAATATTTGACAAGTGAACTACAAATAATTGACAAGAGATTGTGCTTTTTAAAAAAATTTTTATTTTTGGTTTTTAAAACGTTGAAAGAAAAAATTAAATGTTTTACATACGGAGTAAAAGTACTTTTATTTCTAATAAAACAAACTACTAGGGGAAGGTGGGGCAGGTTCGGACAATTTTTTTTAAACACCGATTGCGCTGTTATTTATAGTGATGTAGTGCCTATTTTGTATTCAACTTGTAACACCATCATTTGCCTACGACACGGTATATAGAAAAGGCAATAAAATTACACAGTTTTTCTGTTACAGATTTTTTTTTTAAAAAGTAGTATTTGTCCGAAACTGCCATACAGTGGGGCACGTTCGGACTATATATGGGGCACATTCGGACAAACCTAGTAAAGCATTGAATTATTGCGAAAAACTCTTTACTCATAAAACTGATAAAAAACAATGCCGGTATATAAAATAAACAAATTTTTTCTATTTGAGGGGACCAGAAGCCAAGGGTTCTACTTAGAAAAAATTTTAAAGTCGAGTTAATGCAGAAACTGGAAATGGATACGTAAATTCACTATCCGAATTAGCTTGTCCGAACGTACCCCACTTGCACGGAGTTTCATTAAAACGGTAGAAAAATTTTTCCTTGATGTTATGAGAAACGAAACTACTACGTGTTTATAGTTTATGTATGGCAGTTACCAGATTTCGATCGCCAGTAAATTTAATTGAGGGATTAAAACGGGAAAGCTTATGTTACTTATCTCAAAAATTATTGCAGGTTGTTGGAAAACCGTTTTTCTTCACTAAAAATTTTGTTTTTTACACTAGACAAGCGAAACTTCCGTCAACAAACACGCTTCACACTAGCAACCTACTGTTACCTCCGCAGCGCAATAACACGAACTTTTAACGGAAATTTTGAAAAGTCCGAATGTGCCCCGCGTCCGAACCTGCCCCACCTTCCCCTACTATGTGTGAGCAAAGATACATTAAAATATAAAATAATTACTCAATTAAGTCAAATTAAAGAGGGTTTTCGGGTTGTGTAAAGGGTTTATTTATTACATCACTCAATTGTATAATGGGTTTATTACATCATTCATTTTTTGTCAACATAAATTATTGGTCTTTAAAACCTCTCTTCTAATATAGTAATAGCCTATTTTCCAATAAGATACTAAAAAATTATATTTTAGAATAGAAAACAGAGTTTTCTCTTTATAGAGTTAGGTTAGGTATCTTTCAACCTAAACACCCTGTATATATTTAGGTTAGAGACCAACCGTGAATAACTTAACCCTACGATGCATAGGGTGTTTTTTTTACCAAGGCGTACTTGGTAAGTTGGTAAACAATGCCGATTTTTTTTAAGAATTTTTAAACTTTCCCTTAGAAATACCTTCCTTGATCTATTATTTTTAGGTATATTTTAACAAATTAGACCGTTAACAGTTTGAAAAACAACGCTTTTCACTTTTTAGCCAAATTTACATAAAGTGTGAATTTTTTACCCTTATATACAGAATTTCTTTATGATCGTTTTTCATTTTTGGATATTCTCTAAACAACGTAATTCTGTATTTTATTTACTTCTACCGAACAGGGCCGGAGTTCTGATTTTTTAAATGTTGAAACTTCTAAAATGTCATTTATTGTGTAGTTTTTAATATGAAAATTTACAAAAAGAGTTGTATAACCAAAATATAAGGCTTTCGTCCTAACTTAATCGATTTTTACATCAATTAAGTAAAATATTATATATTAATCCTATGAATATCTCCTATTTCACACTATTTTTGTATAATAAAACGCTTCCGGTTAAACCGAAAATTACAAAAATATCAAATTTTAGGAACATCCTGTGCATTTTTTAATATTTCGAAAGCTATAGTAAAATTAGCTATCTGATGATACCAAACACTTTATACTTTACGTTAGGTTTAACCGAAAATAGAAATACGCAGTAAAAAGTTCCTGGTATGACCATATCCGAGTTTTTTGAATTAAAATCATATTATTTTTATTTCATTATTAATAAAGCTTATTATACAAGTAAAATAATTTTTTATAGTAGTACTTATAACGTTATAACTAGAGCCCGGATTCTAAGCTTTTTGCTTATGGCTTAAATCATAAGCAGAACAAATTCCTTTTGGATCTTTACGTTTCTGAAAAATTTAAGTGATAAGCCAATGTTGATAATACTTATTTTGCTAGACATTTTCATGCTTTTTTGAGATTTTTTTAAAAGTTTGGTGTTTTTAAAATTAATTTTCTTTTAAATTTAGAATAATTTGAATACATTTGGATAATTTTCATTTTTTTCAGTGTTAAAATCCCCCCCTCTCCCGCACGTACACTTAACCAGAGCTCCCATTATTATATCGGTTGAGGTAGAGAGAAGATTTTCGGTTTAGAAATACGCTTACAACTTTTTCTACTACTACAATCTTTTTCAATAAATAATTTGAAAAGTACAAATCCCATTGTTAGTCTGCTGTGACGTCACATCCGGTCTGGTTCCCGCTTAGGTATACTACTAATTTTATTAGATAATTAATTTCCTTTTAAAATAAAAATTCAAATTTTGAATAAAAATGAAATTTTGATGTTCAATTTTGGATTTTTAGTGCTATTTAATAGACTTTTTATATTTCGGTTCTGTAATGGAGCTATTACGATACCGAAAGTAGTTTCGTAATATCTGAAGGCGTGTCTGAAAAGTGTAGTCAAATTTATTTTTTCGAAGTTGGTATGGATGTATTTTTTTTAAATATTTTTTTTAATTTTTCGGGGATCGAACACCCTCGACCTTTGGAACCAGAAGTCGCACTTCTATCAACTAGGCCAAACAGACTTTCAATGAATTTAAGTTCCAATTGTCTTATTAATAGTGAAAAACCTCAACGGTTGACACAACAGGTAGATACCATGTTTATGGTAATCACCTAATGGTGGAACCAAAAACTAGACTGTGTGTACTTTTATAGATTTAAATTAAAATTTCTTTTATAGAAAAAAATTGATCTAGAAATTTAACTTGTAAAAATTTGTGAAAATAGGAAACTTTAATTGTTCAAAAATATGACATTAACATGCGCTAAATTTCAATAAGGAATTTAAATAATTTATATTTTGTAATAAACGTTATTTTTGTGTATTAAAATTTTAAAGAATATTTAATATTTATAAACTTAAGTTTTTATTTAATTTTTATTTCAATTCAATAACATTTTAGACGAAAAAGAATATAATTTTATACTTAGAAAATTTTGAAACGTCAGTACTGTCATTATATTATAAACAGAAGTACCAACCAACAAAAAATAGCCTCAATTTTGAAATTTTAAATTTGTTACAATTTTTAATTTTAAAGGCCTAAATATAAAAAATATTGTATGATATTTGTGTTAAAAGTGATTTTATTTTGTTCGTTGAGTTACTCAACTCGTTACACTCGTTTCGTAATCTTCTCAAACTTACAAAATAAACCGTCCCTTTTAACACGCATATCATAAACTACTATTTTTTACTTTTAAAAAGCTTTTTTTAGACTTTTTTTAAGCTTTTTTAAACGCTTATTTTGAAATAATAAATGCTGAGAGTATCTAGTTATATAACTTATAATAACGGTGCTGGGAAATGCGGAGAAAATAGTGGCCTTAAGGTTAACTGAATAACTTCTATTAAAGAGTTTCGTTCTAATTTTTATATAATTCTTATTGGACCTAATAGCTCCTAGATTAAGATTCACCCCGTAGTCTAGTACAATACACTACCGTACACTCTAGTAACAGTACAATACCCGATACATCTAGTCTAGTACAATACTTAAAAAATTCAATTATTAATTATTAAAATCATCAAATTAAAGTTGAAGTAAATGAAAGGTTCCACAGTATTGGAGCATTTTTAGCGAAATAAACATACCAATAAACCGGGATTAAATTCAAACATGCAATAACAATAAAAATAATTTTAAAAAAATAACTAAAAGAAAATAATCCAACCAAAAAAGCAATTATAGCACGTAACTGTGTTACGCTACATACGATCTTCATATACACAAATACAAAAAAAATTACAATCGTACACTGTACGTAGAATTGTTTAAAACTTAATGCAATACGTTAATGAGATTTTTTTTATATTTCTATTCTACCCAGTAATTCTAAGCTAACCTGTGTTGAATTTTGCATTTTTTTTACACTTTAGTTCCTATTTTTAATTACAAATGTAACAAGATTTAGAAAAGCTAAAAAATACTCCTATTTGAATTTTAATTTATTTTTTTTTATATTAAAGATTCCATCTCGTTCGTCTTGAAACTCACGTTTGATATTGCTTTATGAAAATAAAGAAGGTCTCGGGGGTAAGTGCTTTTGTAAATTTGAACTTTGATTAAGCAAAGTGTAAAAAACTTTGCAAATTAGGAAATTAATTCGTGTAATTGTTAAGATCCGTTTTAAATCCTAAAATATACCTAAGTGATTTCCCAAAGCTTCACCAACATTTTCATCTTTTAATTTAAAGTATTTGATATTTGAATTGATTTTTAAAAAATGGTTTAAAAAAATTATTGGATGAGGATTTTAAAACAAAGATTTATTATTTTTTTATAATTTTATAAATAACCCTACTTAAAAGTAAGCTAGGTTTTTAAAGCGGTTATGGTTAATTTGTGTATGCAGGGGCTTAAAGGTCAATTTTAAAGAGTTTTTTAACGTGTTTTTTTATTTCTAACTACCGTGTTAGCACTCCATATAGCAGAAGAAAAGCCAAGCCTTTAAAGCACGCGGTTTATGTATGGTAAAAATATACAGAAAGGAATCTAATTGAATTTTAGAAATACTCAAACCGATCATTTTTGGTGGATATTTTACAACATAAATAAGATTTATTATTAACGAACACAAAAAACAAACAAAAACAGTTCAAAACATCAAAAGAGAAGATAGTGCCTATCTAATTAACAAAAATGAATTTATAAAGAAATTTATAATAATTAAGCCTGAATAAGTAATATTGTACAAAGCCAAATATACAAAAACTTGGAAATTCTTAAGAAACTTGATAAACGAAAATATAAAAAAATTGAAAATTCATTAAGTTTTTATTTGATGTGCTCGGCTCGAAACGTTATAAAAAATATGTTTATTATAAAACGCTTGGAACTTTTCATATAATAATTTTAATAAAATGCTAAATGCTCGACTCTTTGATCTTCGATTCAGGTCAAAAATTAAATTTTATAACTGAGAAAAATAAATTTACACTTTTAAAGAAATTTGCAGAAAGTGCTTATTGACGAGCATTTATATCGCTTTTAATTTTCATTTCAAATTTCAAAATTATATTTCTACAAAAATTCTTTTATCATAAAAGAAAGTCTCTATTTTAAAAGGGAGTTCGTTGTACACTATAAGAAGCCTTAGAATTTTGAAAGCACCTCGGTGATGTTAAAAGCTTTAAATTGAAGCTTTCGCTCGACATACTGTACCTATACGAGAGAGAGTTGAAATAACAAAAACGTTTTCTAATGCTTTACCCGGCTTTACATGAAGCAGAAGACATAATTTTCCTAAGAAGGGTATAAAAGAGGTCAAGAAATACGTTACATTTCTTAATCCTTCCATAACGATCCTTTACAAAAGCTTAACTATTGTTGTAATTGTGTAATTATCTTTATTAGTTAAAATAGTAAACAAAAAAGAAGAACTTTTATATCGTTAAATTAACAATTTCATAGTTGACATGTTTGCTTATAATTTATATTTTACAAAAAGCTTTTGATTATTTCCCAAAAAATCGCAGCTTTGCTCAACTAACATAAATTCTCATCACGAACATCTATCGTTATTTCAGTTTGTGATTTTGAAAGTGTATGACCAAGCAAAGTCTTTTGATTTGTTACAAATTTTTTGCATTATTGAATTATACACTATACAGGGTTAGTTAGAACTATGGAAATGGTGATTTTTTGTCGTTAATATTCATTTTTAAAAGTTTTTTTATGAAATTTTTATCTATATTTAAAATATTTTAAAAATTTTATTCTTCAAATGTTTTTGAGTTACGCCTATTCGCAAATTTTTTTAAATTAATGGTAACGTATTAATTTTATGCTACCATTCGATAGAGCATTTTTGTCTCTTATTTTGTATTAAAAAAATGTTTTTATTTTATTTTACTTTTGCGACAAAATGCCGGTTAAAGTATTTTCTAATAGTGGGCAATTAGTGGCGTCGAATTACGGGAATTAATAGCTTGAAACTAAACTTTTGCTGATAGAAATGTTATGATTGAATAATGTTTAGAACAATGTCAGGAATAATGTGGTAAGTTTTGGACTTCGAACTCGCGCGGCGTCCTTCCGAAAAAAGCATTCCAAAGAACATTTACCCGTTTTCTTTGACGTTTTATTTAATTCCTCAATTTCTAAACATCGGATCGTAATAAAAAATTATGGGATTATGGGAAATTGACAGACGATGAATTATAGACTAAAAATGTATAGTTTGGTTCAGTAGCTTTGGAGATAAAACTTCTTAAGCACCAAATGCGAACCAAAAATTGTTTTATTCAGTGCACTGCAAAGAAGTAATCAAAAAATCTTTTGTTCATGTAAAAGATACTACTTGATGAGTAGAATGAACTTGCCAAAGTTGAGATCCTCAAGTGCAACCAAACAGCCAAAAACTGCTCATTAAATCAAAATTTGTAAGGGTTGTCATTTAATGCGATCGCGATGAATAAAAATCTTTTTTTTATGAAAACATTCGTCTTTAAACGTACTATTTGCTTAAGGAAAAATTTTATAATTTTTCGCTAATCTTAGAGCACTTTTGACTCTTTTTTAGAAACGCACTTTTCTAAATCGCCAAGAATTTTGTCAATACTTGTTAAATAGAAAATTCATTATTTTAGCTTGATAGATCTTTTCAAAACCTTTGATTTCAAATAACAAAAATCGCGATTCATCAACTTGGAGGCCAAATATGGATATTTTTGTATTTACAACTGCAGTGGTTAAAAGGCTAACTGTTTTTTAAATCGTTTTTGTCTCAACTGAAAGGCAAAACATTCTTTTGTTGATATATGATATCTAAGTATGTTATGCATCTTCTAATTCAACACCAGACTAAAAAGAAGAAGTCAGTAAATAAAATTAATGGTGCGTGCTTTGTAACTATAGAAATTATACAAGAAACTATCGAAAATCCCGTCAAAATAGTAACAGCTATGGAGTTTCTTATATTAAATTTGACACTGACAAATAAAAGTACATCTAAATGAATCCAAAGTCAGGAGTGGGGGAGCATACCACCTGCAGTAGCAAATACAAAAATATCCAGAATTAGCCTCCAAGTTGATGAATCGGAAATTGTGTTTTTTGAAATCAGACGTATTTTAAAAGATCTATCAAGCTAAAATAATTAATCTTCTTTTTAAAAAATATTTACAAAGTTCTTGGCAATTTAGAAAAGTGCATTTCGAAAAAAGGGTCAAAAGTGAAGTATGCAAGGCGATAATTTCTAAAATATTTCTTTCACAAAATAGTAGGTTCGAAAAGGAATGTTTTTTGAAAAAAAAAATTGTTTTTATTATGATCGCATTAAATGGCAATCCTTACAAGTTCTAACTTCCTATGCACTTTTTGGCTCTTTGGTTACACTTCAGGATCTCAACTTTGGCAAATCCTTTCTACTCATCAAAGAGTATCTTTTACATGAACAAAAGATTTTTTGATTACTTCTTTGCAGTGCACTGAATAAAACAATTTTTGGTTCGCATTTGGTGTTTAAGAAGTTTTATCTCCAAAGCTACTGAACTAAACTATACATTTTTAGTCTAGAATTCATCGTCTGTCAATTTCCCATAATCCCATAATTTTTTATTACGATCCGATGTTTAGAAGTTGAGGAATTAAATAAAACGTCAAAGAAAACGGGTAAATGTTCTTTGGAATGCTTTTTTCGGAAGGACGCCGCGCGAGTTGGAAGTCCAAAACTTACCACATTATTCCTGACATTGTCCTGAACATTATTCAATCATAACATTTCTATCCGCAAAAGTTTAGTCTCAAACCGTATTTCGACCCCACTAAATGTAAGATAAACAAACTCGAGTGAGTTAACTGTTATTGGTTATTGTTTAATCACAGGAGTTTGTTTATCGCTTCGTTTTTGTTTCGCTTAGATATAGCGACTATTCTTAAATACTTTAACTGGTCATTTCGTTAAAAAAGTGCTAAAAAATGAAATTAAAAATTTTTTTTTAATATAATTGTAAACAGAATAAAATGCTCTATCGAATGATAACATAAAATTATGGTAACATGGTAAAATTATGGTAACATAAAAACTCAAAAACAATTGAAGAAAAAAAATTTTCAAATATTCTCAAATATAAATAAAAATTGCAGAAAAAACTTTTATACTAAACATTATTTCCTAAAATGAATATTAACGTCAATAAATCGCCGTTTCCATACTTCTAACTAACCCTGTATAGTATAATATAGTAACTGGTTTTCCATCAAAAATTCCACTAATTAATAAATTATAAACTTTCATAAGTATTTTCAATACTTTTTATGGAAAATGATTGTGTAAAACTCGACTACGGAAACTACCCCTAATTATATTACAGTAAAACTGTAACCACTTAAGCTGTTCAGAATTGGGTAATTCCTCGTCAGATCGGCCACGTTTGACCCTTAGGTCTTCAGATTTTGACGAAGTTTTGTGTGTCGGTTGTAAATTTGCTCAAAATTAAGTGTACAGAGCGGTTTTGAGAAAAAATTATTTTTGACCTATCTACTCGTACGGTCAAATTAATTTTTGAACTAATATTTTGAAAACCTGAATACTTCAATAATTTATAACTCGCGATCTAAAAGAGATATATTTCTGCAAAATACACCTATTTAAAGCTGAAGGAACGTACTATTTATTTTATGCATCGTTTCTTAGATTTAAAGCCTTTTTGGTCAAACTATTTCAGTGTCAAATGTTCAAGTCGACGTGTACAAAAAACATCATCTTCGATTTTCGTAGTTTTTTTGTATGTTGAGCCCTTATGATTTGGGTTTAAGTAAAAAGTACCAGAAGTTGACGAGTGCCCACGGTTTTGAATCTTTTTACTTAAACCTAAGTCATAGGGGCTCAACATATCAAAAAATTGCGAAAATCGAAGAGGATGTTTTTGTACACTTCAACTTGAACATTTGACACTGGAACAGTTTGACCAAAAAGGCTTTGAATCAAAGAAGCGATGCATATAATAAATAGTACGTTCCTTTAGCTTTAAATAGGCGTATTTTACAGAAATATATCTCTTTTAGATCGCGAGTTATAAATTATTGAAGTATTGATGTTTTCAAAATAGTTCAAAAATTAATTTGACCGTAGATAGGTCAAAAATAATTTTTTCGCAAAACCACTTTGTACACTTAAGTTTGAACATATTTCCAACCGACACACCAAATTTCGTCAAAATCTGAAGATCTAAGGGTCAAACGTGGCCGATCTGACGTGGAATTACCCAATTAAAAAGTGCACCGATTGCATAGTTTTACTTTTTCATCTGTTTACTCAGTTTCAAGAAAATGCGAAAAACTTGTTCTGCAAACAATAGTGTTTGAAAGTTTAAGGGGTGATTCTTTGGCTAATTTCCATCATAAAAGTTCATAATGAACATACGTCATAATTGCCAATTTTCTGCATTTTTGATTATTGTTAAACACTCTGTATAACTTTAAAACTAAGACGATTTGGACATTTGTTTATATGAACTTTTATGATGGTATAATTAGCCAAAAAATCAGCCCTGAAAATTTTGTTTTGGTTCAGTACAATTTTCTGCATTTTTTGTTATTTTGCCTGTAAATTTAAAACTATGCCGATTTGCACACACTTTCATATAACCTTTTATGATAAAAATTAGCCAAAGCATCACTCTTTAAAGTTTCGAACATTTTTTTAACACCCTGTATATTGAAAGCGGAAACTAGCTTCATAAGTATATGGAATTTTGTCTTAAAGTAGAGTACCTACTAAATAACCTAAAAAATACCATTATTGCCCACTGACTGAAGTGAAAAATTATTTTTTATTGTATGTTGTATGGTTTTGACAAATATTTAATCTCTTAATTAAATATTTGCAGCAATCGGTATGATCAAGGATTAAGGGTAGGTACCTGTTTTAATGTTGCTATGTAATCACACTATATCCGAAAGAAGAGGGTATACTGTGATGTAATCGACCGTTCTGAATTTGTAATTTTGACTTTAGATACCTACTTATTCATTCATCAAAATAAAATTTACGTTCGTCTTCTAAAAATCGCTTTTGTATAAAAATGTTATTCCAGTGGCATAAGTGACTCATATGACAAAACAATAGATGTTACTAATTCTTTGGTAATAATATTACGTGATAATACAAGAACAAAAATAATAAGAATAAGTCATCAAATTTGAATAAAAAAATATTTAACTAAAACTAACCTTATTGTTGAAGTCAGAAGGTCAGAAATCCCAGGGATGCCAGAATAAGCAGCGAGAAAATGAAACCATCACTTAAAACAATCAGTTGAACACTGATTGAATTTTTCTAAATATTAATTTATTAACTTGCAAAATTTTAAAAGTTAGATGATTGTTATCACGTATACGACTACGATAACATACCTGCTTTAAACCAATTACTATGCAAAACGTTTATTTTGATAATTTGTTTAAAAATAATTCTATTTTGATTATCAAATGTTTTCTAAAATTTTTATGTACAGAGTGAATGCAAAAATACATACTTATATTGTTTAATTAATTTTTATAAGCACGATGAGCCTATTTCATTATTTTACACTTGTGAGGACTCCTTGAAATATACCAAAGGCCATATTGACTATTAGCAGATTTTAGCAATAGCTACCGCATTGCTTTTCCATATTATTTATTGATTAATTTTTATAATGCGTCTTAAGTTGTTCAAAAGTGTTAAATAATTAAACTATGTATCACTGAATTAGCAAAAAATCGAGTGGAATAAATAAATTCTGACCTTGTTGAAACCATTTTTAATACGCTCGTTCTTACTATAGCTACGAGATAGGCAACCACGGCGTGGGGGCAAAAATATATTTTCATATATAATACCACTAGAGATAAAATTTTGTCGGCAAAATTGTTCGATTGTTATGAAAGTTTGTTGCTTGATAATTTCGCGAATGACATTTGTCAAAAAATCACGAGCCGTACGGCGAGTGATTTTTAATTAAATGTCATGAGCGAAATTGTCAAAAAGAAACAAACTTGAATACTTACAAGAGAACAATTTTGCCTACAAAATTTTATCTGGAGTGGTATTCGACATGACTATTTTACGAGAGAAAAATTAAGTCTATTTTCACTTAAAAAACTTATTTTTTACTGCAAAACGCAATGCGATGCAAAAATGTCATTTTGACAATGATTTAATTTCCAAGCTGACTTGAACGTTTAAAACGTCAAAAAAATTGTCGCTGAGATTCCATGTTGTTAGTTTTGCCAAGGTACTTGTTTTGTCACCTGAATACTTGATTTTATTGTCGCTATAATACAGTCTAGTGAAATAGTCATTAGAAAATAGTGATTAGTCCTTAGAACATGTACAACCAAGATAAAAAGGACTAGACTACCATTTTGTTTTTTGTAGATTTTTACAAAACAAATGTCCTGTACATGAAATGTGATTTTCAATGATACTGGGACAGCTCATCACAAGAAAATTTAAATATGTATCACCACTGTATCCTAAAAAATAAAATTTCCTTTTTACAGGCTTTTTACAGCCTTTCATTCAATCTAGTCATCTAGTCCCAGGTCTAGATAGGGATTACTTAATATGTTCACTAAACGTTGAGACACGCACTACAATGAAATTAATGTGGTAAGCTCTTTATGTGCATGTTCTATTATATTATTACTACTAGCTGTGTCACTCTTAATTAAATTTTAAGGGCTGTGTGCATGTACATTGTGTATAGTGCACCCTGAGGTTAAAGTAACTTCAATAAGCTATGGCGGCTAACACTGGACGACCAACCACAATGGTCCAGTTAATCTAAATGTATGGCTCTGTGAATCTAAATAATTTCATGAGCAAAACTGAGGTTCTTGAATTGTATAAACGAAATAAAAGGTTATAGTTGTGGTGTAGGATTATGATTTACGTTGAGTAAATACAACAATTGGTGTCTCAAAATCAACTTTTCGAAACTCAATTTTTAAAATACACTTGGAGAATATACAGTATACAGTGTGTCCAGTATAACGTGCACAGCATGGGGATCTCGGAAACCGTAAGAGATACGAAGTCGGTTAAATGGAAACAATTGTGCAGGATTTTATGGCAACCTCGATACTGCTTTTGTTTTTTGAAAACAGTTATTAGCACTCTAGATATTTAGGAAAAACTGAAAAATTGCATTTTCTTTAAATGCTTATAACTTTTTTATTCCTGGAGATAATTTTAATTTTTAAAAAAGAGATAATAGGCACTACTAAAATGCAAATAATTAAGTTATAAAATAATTTTTTTGTGCGCCGTTTTGGAGATATAATGCAAACTTATGTTTTTTTAAATACAAACCTAACCTTAATTTTATGTTTTTAAAAAGCTAATTGTTTTCTCTTTTCAAAAATATAAGGGTTGATAGGGTTAATTTTTTTAATTCCTTTACGGTAATACTAAAATAGAATATTTTGTTATTTATGTTCAAATAAATTTTAAAAATCAAGTTTGCTATGAAACAATTTCATAAAAAAGAAACAAATGAATTAAATAAATAAATATCAAAAAAACGATTAAAATAATTCGAAAAAAAGTACCTTATAAAAAATTTTAAAAATAAACCTATCACCCCTTATATTTTTGAAAAGAGAAAACAATTAGCTTTTTAAAAACATAAAATTAAGGTTAGGTTTGTATTTAAAAAAACATAAGTTTGCATTATATCTCCAAAACGGCGCACAAAAAAAATTATTTTATGAATTAATTATTTGCATTTTAGTAGTGCCTATTATCTCTTTTTTGAAAATTAAAATTACCTCCAGGAATAAAAAAGTTATAAGCATTTAAAGAAAATGCAATTTTTCAGTTTTTCCTAAATAAGAGTGCTAATAATTGTTTTCAAAAAACAAAAGCAGTATCGAGGTTGCCATAAAATCCTGCACAATTGTTTCCATTTAACCGACTTCGTATCTCTTACGGTTTTCGAGATCCCCATGCTGTGCACGTTATACTGGACACACTGTATATGTCCACCGAACATAAGCAGCTAAGCCACTCCCAAAAAAAGCAGGCGATATTAGAATAGAATTTTTCTATTGGTCAAGTTTTGAAAATACGGTTTATAATAATCACACAAGAATTGACATACGGCAATCTTATTTGACAGAACATTGTGGCTTAGCTGTATCTGTTCGATGGACAGATATATTTACTTGGCAGTAAATGAACAAAATTCTAATGTTTTTAATGTTTGGTCACTAACCGATTTCAATTAAAAAATATACTAGGGTAGAACTGGTAAGACTACCTGTAAAAGTGACATTGACGCATGGCATAGCGAAACCGCCAGTTAAATTCAGATACAAAAATAATTTTTTGATAGTTGGCTGACAGTTGACAGCATTTTTTTGCAAAATGTACATCATGCGTTCAGATCCTCATGTTGGCAAAATCTTTTTTACTAATAATTTAATTACTTCTAATAATTTAACTTTAAACAAGTATAAAAAAAATTAAAAATCACTAATTAATATGATTTTCACGTATAATTACAGAATTTCTCATTAAAACGTCCAGGGAAGGAATCATTTTAATACCTACTTGGAAAACTAATATACAATGTATCCCAGATTGGAATTTAAAACTTAAAACTGTACTAAATTAATAATTACTCTTTATGAAAATAATTCATTTCCAAATAGAACAACACAAAACAAGAAAATGTAATTTGATGATCTAAATATTCATCATCATAAAGTAGTATTCCAGATACACACAGGACAATAACAACAGCCGGTACTATAAAACTTACGCTCGGTACTATAAAGCTTTTGATTAGCTTAATTCGAAGATAACCTTAACGTGGAACTTAAGGCTATAAACTATAACTATAAAACTTAAATGTCGAAATGCAGTTAATTTTACCTGTCCACAACTGTTTTTGACAAATTAGCTTTGATTATTAGAAGGAAGAACAAATAAAAAGTTTCACGTTAAAGTCAACATCCAATTAAGCTAATAAAAAACTTTCTAGTACCGAGTGTTGCATTTTCAAAGTAAATTAATAATTATTATACCTGCACGAAGTTAGCCTTCTTAACCAATCCGAATTGTTCCATGTTAAATTGAATGCCAACATTAGTTATTCGAGAGCTTTATATCGACACTAGAAGTATTAACTTTGAATTTGAAATTTTTAATTTCAATTTTCACTTACGTAATTATGCGGAGGTATGACTTATTTGGTATTAAGAAGTTAAGCAAAATTAACTTCGTTTATTACACTGCAGTAAGTACTAATTTAATTAGAAGAATTTAATTGTTATAACGATTAAAACTTATATAATGTTAGAAATAAATTGGAAAATGCTCATAATATCGAATAACCAGTTCTCTTTTAGTTGGTTCAAATTATTTTTATTATTTGGCATTTTATAAATTGCAGTTATAAAAATAGAGCTTTTATTGTATAAGTAAAGTAACGTTTCTATAAAATTATATTAAATTTCTTTGTAAAATTAATGATCTCCTACATAATAACTTACAATAGCTATATTAAGCTTTTTGTTGGTCATAAAGATAACAGCTTAATGCTACATTGAACACCTGTCTAGATTTTCCAACACAATAAGTTATCATCATCATTTATCCTTAAACAAGGATCTTGGCACTTTTTGTCATTCAATTATTCGATACGTGCGTCAAATTTTGAATTAAACATAGAACCAAACACAATGAAATTGCATCGGCAAACATTTAATTAGTTTATTGTTGCGTTATAGGGGTTGAATTAAATCAAAATGTTACACGAGTTGAAACTTATATAAAATGTTTCTTTTTATTTTCAACCTTGTTTGCGTTATTTAACATCGTTTTTCAACGTCCACCCTTGTAAGTTTTCCACCTGCTTGCATTCTTTTGTTATTTTATTTTAGTTTAAATTTGTTTGAGATAGGACAACATTTCCAATGTATAAATATTTTTTATTGCAACCCATTTATATTTCTTTATATCATTATTACAGGAAGATTAGCCTTCTCCTAACTGATATAACTACCATGCAACATTAAACAAATGCTAAGTACCTATTGGTCAGCAAAAAGTTTAGTACATATTAGGTATTAGACATGAACCAAAAGGCAACATATCGTACTTATTAGGCCAACTGATATGGTTAAAGAGAGACAAATACGTTCATATGACATTTAGAAGAAAGAACCACGAAAATGATTTTGCTCGACAAATCGGAAATAAACACATCCTTTATGCTACACCATAACACCTCCAAAAATCTACTATGGAATTGTGTAGCTATGAGCTCTTGCTTGATAAATACTGCATCAGCATAGAATTTAGATCAGAAATGAACCCAAAAATTGGCGATCAGCAACAAGTTTTATTGCGAATAAGAATGTGGGGATTTTTCCTGCAGAAAAATTAAATTAAGATTAGTTTTATCTCCTGGTTGAGAACCTACATAAAAGCACTACAAAAATTGTTTGTTGTTTGCTTGATTCATAGGAGCTATCCACCCCAGTTCCCAGTCATGTACCCAAGTTACACTGAAAGGATGGCATCAGCCATTCTTTCAAAAATTATTTTTGAGCCATTGATGTCTATTGTTTTTTGACAACGCTTCGATTTATACCTTAATGTCACTATGTCACTCATTTTAGTAAGAGAATCTAATCTAAAATCTATACCTCCAATAATAAGTCTCACTAATTAAACACAACTTCGCCCAGTTCTAAATGTCACGTCTAATTATTGTTTTACATCTTCGCGTCGTATTTTTCCCTCTAATGTTTAATGTTCTGTTTTTTTTAATTATTGGCAGTGACATATTGAGTGCATTCTGCATTATCCATTTTTAATTAAACAACCTTTAACGTCAGCACAGGATTTTCTTTTAGCTTTTAAGAAAACAAAACTCAGAAGATTGCAACGTTTAATAAAATTAATAAAAAAATCATTTTTTAGAAAATTGAAAAAATCTAAAAATGATTAAGAGCACATACCTTCTGAGGATGTTTATCAAACATGACGTTCCCTATAGTTTATAAAGATAACTAATCTCTAGTACAACAAATAGAGGAAATTTCATACAATTGTTAGCGCTGTTTTTATAAAAATTAACAAAATCGGAAATTAACAAGAGAAAAAATACCACTATCAGTTAGTAAATTTTAATAAAAAGCTTGTACTCCTATCTGCTTGAACTCTTAAGCTTAAGTTTACCATCTTATTTTATTTTTTCCAAACACAAAAGCCCTTAGTACGTAAAGAAAAAGGAATGCAACTATTCTTTATTTGTAAAGTAGAGCAGTTCGGTTTGACTGAATAAGTGAAATAAGACCCTAATTCTTAAATCGCATACTTAAAATCGGATTTTATAAAAAATTAGAATTTGTTTGAAATTTTCAGAGACTAAGCAGAATTTCTTTACTTAATACCGTTGCGACGCAATTTAACGACGCTTCTGAGAGCCCTTAAAAAATGATTATACCTACTGACGTTCTCTACCACCCTTAACCGTTTGTTTCCCTAATTCATTAACATTATTTATAATTAGTGGAGTTAAAAGTAAAAGTTAAGTATAGAAAATTGTTATTATTCCATTCTTTTTCCTATTTAGAATACAAACTTCACTTAAATGTCAAAAGATGTCTAAGCCTTAGACGGATGCCTAAGCCTAAGAGACCTTAAAGCAGCACTTTACGGTTTCTAGACCCTAAAGTAGGACTTTATTAATAAAAAAGAAAGAATTTGATGAAAATTTTCAGAGGCTAAGCAGAATTTCTTTACTTCATTCTGATGCGCTGTACGATGCTTCTGAGAGCCTTTAAAAATATGATTATACCTACTGACGTATTCTACCAACCCTAAACGTTTGTTCCCTTAATTTATTAACATCCTGCATAATAATTAGTACACTTAAAAGTAAGCGTTATAGAAAACTGTTATTTTTCCGTCCTATTTTTCCTATTTAGAATACGAACTCACATAAATGTCAAAAGATGTCGGGCGCATCGGTCTAAGCATAATTAAGGACCATAAAGCAACACTTTACGGTTTCTAGACCCTAAAGTAGCACTTTAATAATAAAAAAATAGAAGTTGGTTAAAATTTTCAGATGCTAAGCAGAATTTCTTTACTTAATACCGTTGCGCTGTACGACGCCTCTGAAAGCCTTTATTAATATGATTATACCTACCGATGTCCTCTACTAACCCTAAATGTTTGTTCCCTTAATTCATTAACACCCTGTGTAAATAGCGCAGTTAAAAGTAAAAGTTATAGAAAATTGATATTTTCCATTCTTTTTCCTATTTAGAATAAGAACTTCATATAAATGTCAATAGATGGCGCATCCGTTTAAGCATAATTAGGAAACTTTACGGTTTTTAGACCGGTTTTAAGACCGTAAAGTAGCACTTTATGGTCTGTAGAGCGTAAAGTAGCACTTTACTGTCTCTACATACCGTAAAGTAGTTGTCATAGCAACAAAATAATAATAGTAATAACATGTTGATTAAAGAATCGATTTTACGTTCAACAGTCGAATAAAAAAGCTATACCGGGTGATTAGCACTAAACCTGGCCATAGGGCGACTTAACATTACGCATATTTCCAAAAATATATGAATTGCCATGAAATATATTTCTTTAAATCACACACTGACAGTTTAAAATTTTCAAACTATTTCCTATGATAAATGAAATCGCTATTGCCAGGTTTGGTAACCCACCTTACCATGACAATTCATATATTTTTGGAAATATTCATAATGTTAAATTGCCCTATGGCCATGGCCAGGTTTGGTGCTGATCACCCGGTATACACTATACAGTGCTTTATTTCTTCCCTAATAGTTTGAAACTATTAGGGAAGTGAAAATCTAAAAAGTGAAAAAATTGATGAAAGTTTGATTTCACGAAATGTGTGTGGGACTGACTTCCTAGGCGACTTCCAGTTTCTTGAGTTGTGTTCATTAATATAATGTTGTTATGAGGGCAATATTTCCGACGAAGTGGGCCGTATTTCAGCTATTGATGGAAAGCAATATTTAGTTCTTAAATTTTCAAATAATAGTTCCGAATGTAACAACATATTAATTAACTAATATAGTTCTAACCACCTTAGCTTTTGGGTGGGAATTTTGTTATAAATGGAAAATTGAAGTAGTCAGATATATTTATTTCGGTTTAACACTTAGAGTACCAGCCGGGTCCATCGGACCCGAATAGCACTTTCAATTCAGTTTTTCTCATTCAAATTTGAAAATTATGAGTTGTTATTTTGTGACTTTTTCTAACTTCCTATTTTGAATAACCATTTCTAATTTTTTTCATTTAATCAACTTCCTTCCCTATGTAATAAAAAAAGCAGCGCCGCGTACCAGCCGGGTCCGACGGACCCGTACATATAAATGCGTTGTATTTTATGAAATTGCCGTTATTTTTGTGAGTATTTTGGATGAATTCGTATATTTCGGGGCTGCTTAATCGATCTGTAACCATAATGAATTCATTTGAGCATCCTTTGGGTGCAAAACCCTTATTTTCCTCCTCGGCGTTGTAAAAATCTTCTTCTAAATGGGGTCCAGTAAAATGATACTGCCCCTTTGGTTAATGAAATGAAACTTGGTAGATAGTTTACTGGAACCATATTCTGTACGTTGAGATAAAACAATATTAATAAACAATGCCTTACTGGCATGATTTCAAAATTTTTGAAAAATTGTTTTTAACAGCACTATAGAGGCAAAAATGGCAATTTTAAGCCCATGGAGTTGCTCAGATGGATTCCAAATGGTCACAGATCGATTCGACACCCTTAAAATGTAGGGTAACAATACTTTTCACGATAAGATGCCGCCAATATCCGCCAATATCAGATCTTTTTACAAGAAAGTACGGTAAATATCAGATTTGGAAAAAAGGGGGGTGTGCAGCGCCCCCTTGAATATTTATTTGGTCTTATTGAACAAAATTACTCTACATGGTTCCAGTAAACTATTATGTATCGAGTTTCATTCCATTTATTAACAAAAAGTGCTGAGGTATTCGCTGAGGTGAGGTATTAGCTGAGGTATTCGCCATGTATAGCCCTCAGAGCCCTCATTAAAGGGGGTGTACAGCAGCCCCCATCGAATATTTTTTAATTCTCATTGGAAAAAATTAACCTATATGGTTCCAGTAAACTATGTGCCGAGTTTTATTCCATTAACCAAAAGTACAGTATCATTTTACGTGTAAACCGCATTAATAGTAGAAATAAATACTCAGAGTGATAGTGAAATAAGCGAAATTCAGGATGGGCGATATTGAATTATCAATTTTTTTTTATCAACATATAAACAAAATAAATGTATAAAAACGAAAATTAAAAAAAAAACTTCAAAAAAATGAAAATATACCTATTATTAATGCGTGTAATGTACACTCGGATCCGTTGGACCCGGCTGGTACTTCTCGCATAGTTTTTTTCTTGGTAAGTGTTAATAGTGGCAACTGAAAGAAGATATCTTTCTCTAACAAACGTCGGCTATAAAATTTAAATATAATTATCAACGGCGCATACCTGACGTTTCTTAGCGCAACTCGAACTAAAAGCTAGTTTGGTTATGACTATAGTTCAATACTTGTGCTATTGAACTGCATTAAAGTAAAGCAAACATCGAAAAAGCCTTAGAACTGCCAAACAGCTTGCTGTAGTTTTTAAGTTATTAATCTCGCACACAAACACAACGGGAAGTCGATAAAAAAAACAAAGAAATATGATGCTTTATGAGCACATAATTTAAGCAACGATTTTTGTTTAGTTAAAACTGCTAATGAGTGACCTAGGATGGCAAAGCTATAAATTTAGAATTAAATTTATAATCGTTTGTAGAATTTGCTTTCTATGCTCCAATAAAAGCTAAAATAAAATACGTTAATTTAATGTACAAAATGCATATTATGATACCTACGTATTTAACAATTTTAACTGAAACATACTCTTTAGACCGTAAAATTATCCTGCACGATTATATGAGCTCTCTGTAAGCAACTTCAACCCTTAGCTATCAACCCTTGATCACTCCACAACCCGGAGTGCGATAGCAGCAGGACATCGCGCGCATCCTGCTCGCATGGCACAAGCATTTGCAGGAGTAGTCGATGTGCGTTTGTCGACCGGGATTTATCCCTATAGTGCGATGGTGTTATTTTAGCATGGGGTAGCTATGAGCAGTGCACCGCTCCTATGGTGCTGGTTAGCGCTAGTTCGTCACTTAGGTAAGACGATAATTATTTATTTAAATTTTTAAATTTGCTTACATAACCTGTACGTGTTATACATAAATTAGTACTAAAGCCGGCTTTCGGATGTTTGAAAAATGTAAACTTTTACGACACGATTTTAATATTTTAGGTGAAATCAATCGAATTTGAATTAAATCAGAGGTATTAGTTTAAAAATTGTAGTGAATTGAAGCATCTTTATTTTTAAGAAATTATCTTAATTAGTTTCTTTCTAATCAAATTATTTTTAAGCGCATGCTTCTCTGAGACATTCATTAAAATTGTAATATAAAATTAATGCGATTAAATGTTTAATTAAATTGTCCTTTAATTACTGTACATTTTGTTGCAATATTAAAAAGTTTAACGACTCGGTCTTATATCTTAGCGTTAAAAATTTGCATTTTAATTATAGACCCATTTTATAATAGTTTAGTAAAGCGCTACATTAGGTTCGAAAGAATTGTTAAAGAGAAGAAAAAAATTTCGACGACTTAATAAACGCTTATAAAAGCAATTTGTTTGCTTCGTCCTTTTAAGAAAAGAGTTGTTATGATGATCTGAAAATTGTAATAATCGAAATCGACCCAATAATAATAAGAGCTAAATGTGGGATTTAACAAACGATAAGAGGAAGAAGCTTATAAAAAGGGCTTACTTAGGGGTTTTATAATTGATAAAATTTTTAAAGAAAATATAGAAAACATATTTGTACATCTTAAAGCCTCTTCTTGTTCGATCAATTGAAAAATTTTAAAAAGCTTTTTAAAGAAAAACTTATACTGAAAAAAAAAAGAAAACTTGGGTATCTATTAAAATATATTTCTAAATTTAATGCTGAAGATTTATTTTTATTATTATAAAAAAAAATGGTTAAAATAAACTCCCCCGAGGGAAGCTTTTTTATTAAATTATTTGTACAAATTGCTATTTCCTGAATTTTAGGTTGTCACATTGCTATTTTTTACTCAAAAAAAGCTTGAATAACGAGATTAAAAAAAAGTTGTTATAAATAAAACAACCCTTAAATTAATTTAAAAATTTTTTTTTTTTCGCATGCAACGAAATTTGATTGAGTCAATTCGCTTAGGGCAAATTGCCAAAAATTTTGCAAAAAAATGGAAGATTTGTTTACACGTGGTTATCGCCTAATTTTTTAACCCCGTCATTATTTTTAACAGTGATATTTTCCCCCCTTATTATAAGTTAGAACTTATACCGTACTCAATCTGGCACGAGAAAAACCGAGGAAATTAAGTGAAGGAACTTACGTATAAAGTTTACAAATTACTATTATTTCGAGATTGCAATTGAAAGTAAACTGTGCAACTTTACCAACAAGAAAAGAAGTAAAAAGGATCGGAAAACACATTGCTGCTTAAGAAAATAATACAGCAATGTCCAACAAAGTTAATTACAAGTAGTGTCTGGAAAATGTAGAGCTATTTAAATTCTTTATGCAGTGATTCTCCATCCACAGCCATAAGTATAAGAGAAAACTAATGCAATTCTTCATTTTAAAGTATTTCTATAAGATGAACTTATGAAGATTTTTACCTGTACCTGGATTCACTAACTAAATTCGATAACTACCGACGCGACGCCGTTAGCTACCGAATTCGTTAAGTATCAATTCTATAATTCAAAGTTTGCGATTTTTAAATTTAATAAGTTGTTCGCTACAAAAAAATTAAAGATTTTCTGTAGCTAACGGCATATTTATCGAAAAAAATTGCAAAGTTTTAGTTACAAATTTGATACATATTCTCAATCGCTAGTTAATGATATCGGTAGCTATTGAAAAAGTTAGTGGATCCCTATACACTACCACTGATGACTTTTTGTTGCTTCTCATGTAATTTAATCAGTTCTATTTGAATAATATGAAAATGGTAACTTTCCCGTACTCAAATTATGTTAGTACACTATGCTTTCCGAGTTCATTATAACTAAAATTGTTTTTGTTGCAATTTCCTCTATAGGTTAAATCGCATTCGTTATCCGACAGACGAATTAGGTTAAGTTTTTACACAATGTTGAAAATATGAAAAAATTGTCTTCAGAGTTTTCCGTATCTTCACTTTTTACGCGGAAGAACGTAATTTTCAACAAAGTTTTTCGGTATATGCCCACCTGTATGTATATATTGGGTTTGTCTGTCTAGTCTGTTATGGGGAGGGGACATTCTCCCTCTTGAATATAATTTTTACCATTTTCACATCTCCTTAAAAATGAGCGATGTTCTTCAAATACAATTAGAACCGTAGACTTATCATACCGAACCTGGACTGGGATCCTCTAATTATTAGCGTATAGCTACGCTATGCTGAACTACTTACTCTCTACCTCTCTTCTACAAACTTTTAGAAATTAATAGGAGAAGGATAGCTACGCTGATAGTTACAGGATCCCAGCCCTGTACTGTATGCCACATTTGAAATCGATAGCGTTCATCATTCTCAAGTTTTCGTGCCGACACGCACAATCGGACGGGCAGACAGACAAACCGGCAGAAAAAAATTTGTACTAAGAAATAAGTAAAGATTTCAAAAGGAGTTTTTATAAATATTCTAAAGAATTTATATAATTTCTTAAATTGTGAATGCTCGGGACCCAAGAGGTTGATAGCGTCGTCACTGACGATAAATGACGAAGAAATAAATTCATTAAATTTGGGAAATAGTACATGTTGAAGTACAATAGAGAGCAAAGGTTCGGATTGCACATTGAAGCAAAAATTCCCTACCGGATACTACATAGAAGAAGGTAGGAACTGAGTCTGAAAATTCCAAAACGGAAAAAAGTTAAAAATAACCTAAGATAGGTGATAAATTGTGTAATATGGGAATTAAAGCTTTGGAGGGTAGTTTTTACTTTTTTTTACCCCCCGTTTTTGAACACATACAAAAAAATCCAGTAGCCGGATTTGAAAAAAAATTAATAAATAATAAAACCGAAGCTGAGATTACCAATATACATCCTGAAAAATGCGCTTAAAAAAATAAATACAGGGTGGTCACTTATATAATATTGTGCCCAACTCTATTGAGATCTCTTAAACTGTAAGAGGTACGAAGTCGGTTAAATTAGAGAAAAGTTATTTAAGAAGAATTCAATTTAATTTAAAAAGAAAATTGCGATAGCTTAGCTTATCTGGTTTTTGAAATATCTTGAAAAAACTGAAAACTTACATTTTCTTGTTTATTAGATAAATCTTTTAATATTTAAGGGATTGATTTGAAACTTGGTAGGTTTACATAACTTGACATGGGCTATCAATTTAACGTATGAAACTAATCCGACATCTAAGCCCATTAGCCTCCTATTATTCACCTACCTACTAGGTGTTGGTATTTGAATATGTACCTGACTTTTGATTTTTGAAGGAACGCCATATTGAATTTTCTCATAAATATATTGCATTTTTTATTAGGATTTCAGCGATATGTAATAATCTATGTTTAAAAAAAAGATAGTGCCACACTCCATTTTATTTTTATTAAATCAAGTAGCTATTGAAAAACAACTGATATAGAGTTTAAAATCACAACTCATTGTAGCTTTTGTTTTAATAAGTTTTGTTATTGTTATACTTCTATTATTTTTATAGCTACACCTACTTTATTTAATAAAAGTAATATCAAGTGTGTCGTCATTTTTTTTTAAAACATAAATTATTACACATCGTTGAAATTGGAATAAAAATTGCTTTATTTATACCAAAATCCAACATGGCGCCCATAATAAAACTAAAAGTGGTCTATTAGAACACAAACATCTAGTAGACTTTGAAAAGTTTCACGCATTTCATTGGTAGTCGTTTTTTGTTTTTTTGAAGATACCTATTTCAGAAAACAGGTAAGCTATGGCAATTTTCTTTGACATGACAGAATTCAGAAAACAGAAACTAGAACTATATGACGAAATTGTTTATTTTGTTATTAAAATGTAGAAGAAAATTGTTTTCTATTGCCATTACAACACTGCTTGTCATACACTTAGGCCCAGTTTCACAGTCCTTAAACTCGAGCTCAATTAATTAAGCTTGTCTTGGTCTGAAATTTTACACATATTGGCTTAGACCTTAAAAACGAGAGCTTAATTCGACGCTGTGAAGTCGGCCTTAAATCCCTACTTTAAACTTTAAACCGATTCTGTGAAACTAGGCCTTAGAGATCGTCTTGCGAGAAATCAATTGATTAGAGCTTTAGTCAAATCCAACTTCATTCAGCTAAAGATTTTGAATGCTAAGGCTATGTTTATAAACCGGAAACTTATGGCTTAACTTGCCATTAGATGTAAATTTTTGCTACCATATGAGCATGGAAACTGGACCTAACGGATGATACTCTAGTCTTTTTTGCTGTTTATAATCCAGTCAGCAATAATAGCAAAATTAAGAAAATGTCAACTCTACCGGAGATGAATTTTTCACACAAACTTTCAGCAGTATACTAAGAGAATTTTCTGAGTTTGTTGCCACTAAAATTGTGTTACTTTGCAATTTCTTCTAAGATCAAATCTTATTTACTCAACCACTATTAATTGACTAGAACATTTTTTTAAAGTTTAAAACAAACTACGTAAGTAACTGATGTAAGAGCTTTCTTGATTAAAGATAAAAGAGAAAAAAGCACTTTATTATAAATTCCTAGTGACTTTATAACTTAATCTTTTATTTTCCTGTAAACAATTTTCTTTGTGAATTTGTAAATAAATTAGTACATAATTTTCATTTAATGTTATACACTAAACAAGAAACATACTTTAATAATGTTTTGTAAAAGTATCTGGAGTTCAATTCTTTTATTATGTATTATTAAAAATTACGAAAAGTAATTTAAATGTTTAAATTCTTTTCAAGAAGCTCGTTTCATGGTTTAAAACTGTCTGTTGTTGCTAAAAGCTTTTCTTATTTTTTAAATTGAGTTCAAGTTGATTTAATTTGTAATTGAAGATCATTTTATTTTTCTAAAACGTTCTGAGTAAATGAATAAACTTTCTATATAAAAATATACTTTTAGTTGTTGTAAACTGCAAATACGAGTAGTTACAAGTTATTGAAATATTTTTAACCAATAATTGCTATTCAATTGCTTTTTATAAATAACTATAAGAAAATTGTTTCAGTATATTATTTTTTCTGTACAACAAAAAAACTTCTGTTCTTTTTATTACAAAACTTTTGTAGATGCATAAAAATAATATTGTTTGATATTTTATACATGGATGCACAAAGTATTTCTATAAAACCTCATAAATCAAAACCTTTTCAAAATATTGTTATGTAAATCAGCACCTTAGACGCATAAATAGAATGAAAAACTATAGCACCTACCTTTAATTTCTTCCTACGTTAAGAAGTCTCGATGCACCTATATTCGTATCTCCTCTACAGGTTCGTCTTATGAAAGAAAATCTCTCCAATACGTAACAAGTAACCTATGGTAGTTCCAGTAGGTTTTCTCAAACACGAATGCAAAGGTGGGTCTCATGAAGCAAATTGATGATTTTAGTTCATATGTTTGCCTGAAACCGTAAAATGATTTTATTAATGGATGCCTAAAGTGTTTTAGCAAAACCTCAAAATATAAAGACTTCATAAAAAAACCTATTTGTCCATAAAAGGAATGAAAAACAGGCTTACCTACCATGAATATATTCATTGGTTAAATGCTATGCTCCATTTGTCTTCTCCTCCGCATCTTCTTATTATAGGAGACAATTTTCACTACGCGTAACGAAATAATAGCTCCATTTTCCTCAACATTAATTCTGAATTCGAACACGAATGCGAAGGTAGACCTCGTGAGGTAAATTGATGGTTTTAATTCATAGGTTTACCTGAAACCATAAAATGATTTTATTAATGGATGCCCAAAGTATTTCAGCAAAATCTAAAAATATAAGGAGTTCATAAAAAAGCTTTTGGTGCCTAAAATGAAATGAAATGAATGAAAAATTGGAGTACCTATTATGAATATGATCATTAGTTAAATGGTATGCTCCATTTCTCTTCTCCTCCACATCTTCTTATTATGCTGAGGTGAGAGACAACTTTCACTACACGAAACTAAATGGTAGCTCCAGTAGGTTCTACTTGACATTGACTCAACACTCGAACACGAATTCAATGGTAGACATTGTGAAGCAAATGGATGGTTTTGAGGGTGATGTACTTTATAAAGACCATATATATACTGAATAATGACATCTAATAATTTTAAAAATCAACCACTATTTGGTTATATGACAGAAGACAAAAAGTTATTTCGGGAGAAAGTAAACAAACAATACCTTCTACCTAGAAGTTCTTTTGACTTGTAAACCACTGCTCTACTTCTTATCACTTCCATAACCCAAATACTCGTTCAAGAGAAAGCTCACAATGACAGCATACATTGAATAATCAATTGCGATGTGATACTGATAACTAAGTTTTGATCTCTCCTTAGCCATAAAACAGTCTTCTGAAATAAAAAATATTATATTTATAAAGATTAAAATTAAATGGATGCGTGCGTAAACCATCAGTGGTACGACGTTGGATTATGGGGACTAAACGTCATCTAAAATTGCGTTTTTTGAACGCAGGGTGAGCTCAGCCCTTAAATTAACTATTATAGATGCATTATAATAAATTGCTAGAAGCATAGTGCTAGCCACAATGCCTTCATTATAAAATCAAGCTTTAGCTATAAGTCGCCACTACCTACCACAATTTTCTTTATAAAACATATGAAAACGTTGCAGCCATTTTGTCGCTCAAATTTTAAAATTAATTTCAATGGATAATAGCCTTTTTCCTTTTCTTGTTGATGTAAGTTAGCTGTAGGTTTCCTCACCAATAATCGGTTAATAGTAATCAAGTAGGTCAAGTGTCAAGTTTGAAGCTTATTGTATTATTTTCCAGTCTAGGTTTTAGTCGTCTGGAGTTTACTCGATAGTTGTATGGTTGAAATGTCTGCACGTCAGTTCTGCTTTAAATCATAATTATTGCTTTTGCATAAGAGTGTTTTATTTTACTAAACGTCGTTATTTAATTAGTTGTACGTAGTGTGTGCTGTCGCAAAATAAAAATTAAATTATTTAAGTTCTCGAACCTTCCATATACCAGAATTGTTTCTCTTAATGGAAATTAAGCTGATGAAAATAAGCTTTTGACGTAAACGAAAGCCCTTATGCTATTATTTGATGTCTCCAAAAATCCACTTACATTTTAAACATATTAAGATTTTTGTTTCTCACAGCATACAGGGTAGGCCACGTAACTTTAGGGAAGTCTCTTCAAATTTATATCACAATCAAACACCAATTTTGAGGTGTAGAATATTAATCCATTCACAATTATGTGGTTCACTAAAATTAAATAAAATCTTTTAGCGTAGTTTTTGCATTTTCTAAACTGGTTGTGAGCAAGAAAACAGTAGGCATCAAAAAAACGATTATGTGACGTCAAAACACATGCTTTGGATTGTCATCACACAGCACCTACTACGTCATACTTGTCACATTTCACGTTCATTGAAATTGCATTTATTATGGCTGTAAAAGGGTACAAGAAAGCAAATTTCGGTGATTTGCCTTATCTAAATATACTATATTAAAAGCTCATCAATTTATTTGTGCATAGATTTTGTTTAGGTATATAATATTCAAACATTTCCTATTTGCACGTGGCTCACACAAAATAATTTGGGCTCGCATTGTGCCCACCTGATTTTTTTAAACCTAGTTACGTGCCTGTATGCTGAAGTTGCTATGCTAGTCATACTGTATTCTGACGTCACAACCGCCAAATACCGTTTTTGGCGCGATATCTGTGACTCAAACTTTAAATATTTTTTAAAATACGAAATATTATCGCAAAAAATTTAAAAAAAAACCCGCTTACTTTTGAAACAAGACGAACCTTAATTAAATACTTTTGAAATTGAAGAGACTTCCATATTATATTTTTATAAATCAAAAAATGGATCAGCGTAGGTAACTATCAAACTGAAATATATTTGTAATTTATGACAGTTGTCACAAAATTAATTCAACATGAAGTTTGATACTTACCTACGGAGTGTAGGTAAGTCCCTACACTGAACCACTTTTTGATTTATAAAAATATAATTGTCTAAACTGATCTAGACTCGAATGATATTTGTAATTTGGGTTGCAGTAAAAAATCGTTAGGGATTACAAGTTACGTGATCCACCCTGTATAAGAATTACAAAAAGAATTTTAGAGAAGTTGTGCCAGCCTGCACGTACATCCTCTTCTCTTTAAAATTAATTTCAGGAAAACTAAAAGTCGTCGTAATTAAATCCACTCCTTAATTTAATTAAATGTTTAAAATAAATAATGTAGTTTGCTAAACAAACTGTTCTCTTGACAAAACTTAAGAAGAAATTTTATACATATATTTCAATTACATGTCATGTTTACAAAGAGTAAAACTTGAGTCGCCAGCGATAGAGAAAATTCTCACAGGAGCAATTTCAAAAGTTTACACCTACGGAAGCTCTTCTAAATAACCGCACAATATTTAAACCAATTTAAACTATACTATAACCTAATACGTTTTTTTATTTCAAGTGCCTACATTATGTTTGTCTGAAACTGACATTTTCGATATTAAGGTTGTAATAACATTTTGATAAGGAACATCAACTAATCTGACAGTTAGGAAGATTAAAACGAGTCCTATCTCATGTATTTAGCCAAGGTTCAGATGATAGATTTGAAAAATTAAAGCAAACCGTCTTTGCAAGCTAAAGTTTTCCAATTAACATGTTTAATAACAAATTGCTAACATTTAAGATGGAAACTGTGAGTAATGTTAAGTTATATAAACCTAAATGTCTTTCACTAAAAACAAGCAATTTACTGATGCATTTGTTCTTTCGAAAAAATATTTTTTGCCCTTCTAAGAGCGCTATAAAAAATATAAATTTCTTGATTTATAACTTGTTTGTTATCAAGAACGACAAGAAATGGCAGAATGGGGGAACGACTGAAATTTACAGGCTGTTTCCATTAAAGGTTACAAAATAGAGGATTACATGTTTACTTTACGTACGTAACGAACCTCACTAACATACTCTTACGTTACACGCTACTAATTGAACTTAGTTCATTAACAAGTCGTTTTTTACCATCTCCGAAACTCTACAAGAAACTCCATCTAATTAACAAAACTGAGTTAAATGTTTCTGGTAGAATAAATGGGAAAATTGTGGAAAATAATAAAGGAAAAGTGGAACAGTAAACGTCGGTTTTGATAATAGTAAAATGTCTGCAGTGTAAATACTGCAGTTTCTAAAATTTGCGATTGTGCAGGTTCAGTTTTTGTGGAGCCTCATAGTAATAATCTCATAGTGCTCTACGTCTTTAAAATTTAGTTTCGATTTTTAATTTCTATTGTAGATCTTTCGTGCAACCACTTCTAGGACACCCTGTATTTATAATCTCTACATAGAACGAGTTTTCTCTTTAAGAGGTGTAATAAAGAAAAACTAAGACTAGAAGCGACTTGAATCTAATGTTTAATAATGAATAAATCATTAATAAGTCGAGAAGGGTTTTGCTGTAACAAATCAATCACAAGGCTTCTCTAAACGTCAAAGAATAAAACCATAATTCTAAAATAGTCGAAACTTTGTTAATGTGTTCATTACATAATTAAATTCCCGTAACACCGAGCTCTCACAAAATAAAAATTAGAAGATATTTCAGATCCTTTTCCAACAACACCTTAATGTAAGCAATAAGTTCCACTTTCACACATCTAGAGGTGGTTATTTAGTCGTTAAAGGCAATGTTTTGTTGTTAGTGCATTTGAGCTTTATTATGTATTATGAGATTTTATTGCCTTTCGTAAGTTCGTTGAGCTTTGAGTCAATTTCGTCAGACCTGGTTCCTTCTCCCGTTCGTATACCTACTGTTGTATGATCCCTATATCATTTTAATCTTAGTGTTTAATGTTTCATAGTCCGGCGTGACACATCCCTAAGGACAACTAAAAGGTTTGAAATTCGTGCCACAAACTAAGTAAAATGTATAAAGTAAAATTATTCCTGAAATTGTAATGTTTAAGTTACAAATGATGTTATCGTGACATTATGACAGTAGTAAGAGAATCGATTTTGTCTATTGTAGGGCAATAAATTGTCTTATTCAACTTTTTGAAATTTAAGCTTCGAATGGACGTTTGTTTCCAAACTAAAATACCCATAAAAGAATAACTTTCTTACAAGTACTAATAAACTATTAAAGTAAATAAAACTTGTTCGGAAAGAATCAACAAACATGGCAGTATTTTCCGAATTGTAGCTTTTTTTAATTTAATTAATTTGCTCCGTTCCATTTGAAACCATCATTCTGCTTCAGTAAAGGATTAACACAAAACTTAGGTATTAAGTCTCGAGAGTTAGATGATCTGTTAATAGCCTGTCGACATTAAGTACTCGTATTAAATGAGTATCCTGATTGAAATTACTTGACAAATACTTTATTAGCATGTGAAAGGATTAGCTGACCGTTTAAGCAACATACAAACTGACTAGCGAATTTCAGAGTACATTTGAGGCTAATAGAATTAGCTAGCCGTTTATCACCCTTTAAGGATGAAACTACCTTATAATTAAGGACGTGAGATGTAGGGTACGTACACTTCACGCACCAGTATAATAATGGTGAGTCAAGTATACTGATAATGGCGGTATGCTTGAGTTAATCTAAAGGTTGTTACGAATTAAAGACTGAAGAGACGGAAGGAGTTACTAAAAGGAGTCAGCATCATGCACCAGGCTAAGTGACTTAAAAGCGCGTACACTTCGGTTTAACCTCCACTCTAACAATCCAATCCAATCCAAAAAATGTAATGAATCGCATACTA
Source organism: Malthinus seriepunctatus (assembly GCA_963924605.1). Classification (NCBI taxonomy): domain Eukaryota; kingdom Metazoa; phylum Arthropoda; class Insecta; order Coleoptera; family Cantharidae; genus Malthinus; species Malthinus seriepunctatus. The sequence continues at coordinate 106,802,557 of OZ004600.1, read as the reverse complement.
GATTAGGTTAGGTTAAAGGTTAGGTTAGGCTAAACTAGGCAAGACTAGGTTAGATTAGATTAGGTTATGTGAGGTTAGGTTACTTTAGATTAGGTTAGGTTGGGTGGTAGTAAAGAAGTAAGTAAAGGAGACTGCTAAGTACGGTCGCAAAATCGATCGTGCTTTATGCAGCTCCGATCTGAAGTGACATACTGGTCTGCGACCGTAACAGGGCCAGAATGCTTAGAGATTAGGGGAAGGTGGCGCTACGGATAACATGCGCATACCGAACCATCTCGCTGGACGCGGCATTAGTGAGGGCTTCGCTGCCACCTATTGACCTGCTCATCATGGAAAGATTAACTAAGCACGATGAAAACCCAGGCCGATACCATGGCGCAGTTGCAGCACCGCTGGACAGAAACAGAGAATGGCCAATAGACCCCATCCCTCATACGAAACCTCCTACAATGAATAGAGAGGAAACGCAGCGAACCGTCATACCACCTGACGCTAATCTTCACAGATGCTCACGGCGTCGCTGATAGTCGACGAAACTCTGACGCCAGCCAACCTTGTTTACATCATGCTTTAAAACGAGGAAAGTTAAAGAACCAGAGCAGAGTTGGTCCACATGATAATGCTAACTAAAGAGCACTTGGAGAGAGAGCAACAAACACAACCCAGAAACTCTCGGCACTAAGTACTCCGAACCGACGCCGGATGGAGAAAACCTGCTCCAAACAACAACACCTTCAGTTAGAAAAGCTGCTAAAGACTGAACACGCCAGAATAGACAGCGCCAAGTAAAAGACCGGAACTGTAAAACCGAGGAAAGAGATTCCCGAGTAGATTGGAGAAGCCAGAAGTCAGTAGATGAAAGAAGCCAGACCAGGCCGCCCAACTTCTCTGGAAAAAAACAAGGTTAGGTGGTAGTACCATCGGGCCAGCAAAAACAGTTTTATGCCTAGGGATGACCGTAGACTATAGCCTGGCTTTCGACAAACATATAGATTCTGTCACTAGGAAGGCAGAGAAAACAAGGGAGGCATTCTACCCAACGTAGGGGGTCTCAGGTCAAAATAAAGAAAGACGTTGCAGATGACGATGCAATCAGTGTGCTGGTTTGTGCTGCGTCATTCCATCAGAATACAGAGGTTCACAAACAAACTAATACAAAGTCAGAAAGCTTTTGCACTGAGAGTGTGCTCGGCGTATAGGACAGTTTCCTCGGAGGTGGTCCTAATTATAAGCAGAGTTATATCAATCGACACATTCATTGAAGAGAGAAAGTAAGAGAGAAAGATGTGTGAAGTATAACCGGAAGCAAACTCGACGATATATTAGCTGAAGAAAGAGTCAAAACATTCGAGATATGGTAGACTGGATGGAATGTATATGCAAAGGGAGATGAACACACTCCATCATCAAAAAAGAAAAACCTGGGCGGAAAAGAAGCATGGTCTCCTAACATACAGTCTCTGACATAAATGCTCACGGGAATGGTTGCATCAGGAGCTACCTGCATGAAATCGAAAAGCAGGAAAGCAATGAATGCTGGTTCTGTAATAACGAGAGGGACGATGGAGCAGGGAGAGAATAGAAGCGTAGACAATAATAGGTAGAAAAAATACGATAAGAGACCTACAGGATATAATGCTGGATAAGGAGGAAAACTGAAGAGCAATAGAAGCCACAAAAGTGTTAAATGTTAACGAAAGACATGATCCAGAATTTAGAAAACATAAGAGATAACCCATCCATATAGCACCACGGACAACCCAAAGATCAGCCGCGAAGCTAATACCAGGTCAGCTCCTAGACTATGATGAAAAGAGGAAGGGTTTTGTTCAGGCGGTCCCCCCTCTTACGCAAAAAAAGGTTAGGTTATGTTATATGAGGTTTGGTTATATTATGTTAGGTTAGGTTATGTGAGGTTAGGCTAGATTAGGTTAGGTTAGGTTACGTTATGTGAGGTTAGGTTAGGTTACAGCTAAAAACTTGAAAAAATTATTCTTGAGAATCATCAGATAAATTTATGGAAAGGGATGAAAAATTATGTTTTCTTTTGTCAATCTGTGACTACTATACGATAACTTGTAAACGAATAGTTCTACAGATTTCAAATTTTATAGACACGTTTAGTATGATAAGGCAAATGTTTCGATTGTACTTGTGCAAAACCGACCCATTGGGAGGGAGTATAAAACTTTTCTATCCGTCAGCCCGTTCAATTGTAGCAGGAGAGACACAATAACTGGACGTTGATTTCTAATCTGGTATACATTTATTCAGCATGATAAGACAAAGGTTCGACTTGTCTTTGTGTAAAATTTAAGGATATGAAAACCGGAGTTGAGATGGTTTGAAATTATTGAACTTATTGACTCAAAAATAACCAAATATTTATTGCAGTCAATAACTGTTCCAGCTGCACTTCATATCGGGGAATAAAAAACGATTTTCTAACGAAATAACCGTACATTTTAGGACATTTGTTGGTCTTTCAGTAAAAATGGTTCTATAAAATTTACAATACCTTTAATTTAATTACAAAACACAGTGTTTGATATAACACGCTATACACAAACATGCAATGGAACAATTTTGCTTATTTATAATATCCCAATATTAATTAAATATTTTAAAAATAATTAATAGATAAATAATTTTAGAAATTAACTAAAGTTTAATTAAATTTTATAATTTGTTTATGTCTAGAGCTTTAAAAGAAAAATTTTCCACAAAATTCTATACGAAATTTAAAAAAACAAAAAATAATATCCAGGTACGCTTCTTCTGAAACTCAAGAATTCTTTTCAACCTTTTAATCCGTTACGTTAATGAGGCCTTCCGATTTTATATCTTTCAAGTGCCCTCTTAAATAGGACGCGATGTGTTTTTTTATTTGTTTTAAATGTGCATTTACTTATATTTCAATTAAAAGTCGCATTTCTCTCGTATTAAACTTTATAAATTAAACTGCAAAATTTATATATTTTAAATAAAACTAAAAATATATGGGTTTTCATAAACTTCCTTTACTAAAAAGGTTTCTTTTATCAAACTCGCCATTATGTTTTTTTGTGACATCCTCTGGATATTGCCATATTTCACCACATATTTTTCCGTTTTTCCTTCTTGTGAAAGAATGTTTGCAAAAGGATTAAGTTAATGCATAAGAGTTAAAGGTATAAAATGTAAAAATCTCTTACATTTACACTTTTTGTGCACGAATTGCTACAATAAGTTTCTGTTTATGTTTTTGCTATTTATTTGTGTAATTCTCTTGTAACATCCTTAAAGGATTGCTTTGTAAATTTCATCTTGTGAAAACTAAATTTCTTGTTTAACAAAGGCATTACGTAATTTTAGTTCTGCGGCATTTAGAATCGGATTGCCATGAAAATATGTAACCTCGTAAAATTATACAGGGTGTTCAGTTTTATTTATCATTGATAAATAATATGCAAGAGTTTACGCGGTTTTTTAATAATTTGTATTAATCAAAAAGACATTCGAGTGTTCAAGAAACGAGCAACAAGTTTAATATTACCTATGTGAAAGCTTGCCTATACATACATTATATTTGATATTGTCTTTCTATTTGAACATTGAGTCGATAGATATGTATTGAATATCAAATAAACAAAAACATTAAATACAATTTATTGATGTGTTACAGCAGCGATTTTAGTACTAGGCAAAATTCCCTTTACAGTTCTGTGGTTCTGTTAGCAAATGAAGACAAAGGTGTGCTTGAAAGATGGGCTAACTGTGAAAAATTATTATTACAAAATAGTGACTTATGTAATTTATTATCATTCAATAAAAAGAAACAATAATACACACAGCCAAATTTATATGGAATCACGTTTTATTTCCGACTCTCTTAAGTACTGCAGAAAAAATTGTACTGGAAAATTAAAGACACTTTATAAGTAATAAGCCATCAGTTTATAATGATAAAAGAAAAAAAATTAACCAATGTTCAAATTAATGACAGTTCACTAACGGCCATGATTATAATCGACAAATAAAGTTAATCTCGAGAATAAAATTCTCAAGCGACATTACAATGTTAATAATGTTAGGCCGGTCACATACTTGTACGACTTTTGTTGACGACACGTCGCCGACATGTCCTCTCAAATTGCAACACTTGCATTTTTATGTAGACTCACACACTCATCAAACACGTCGCAAACAAGATAAAACGTGTCGTAAACAAATTTCATACGACCGTGCATGTTCCAATTTCAAACGACATTTGTTGCTTGAACTGTGAATAAGTAATTATTTGTTATTAATTTTGTCTATAAATTTTCTTCCTTTTTGTTAAAAATGGAAGCAAGTGCTGGATTCTTTTACATCTAACATAAAGTTTGTGCAAATAGTAGAAAAATAGAACAACCTAAATTTTTCTGCGTCTATAAGCATTTCATTACTGGTGCAACTTGTAACAGAAGGTCTGTTCGTTTGTCTTGCACTGACTTACTCTAACTTGCTCTAACTCGCTACAATTTACTCCTGCTCTTGACTAGGAGTAAGAAATGTAGAAACGAACATGGTTCCGAGCAACCAGTGCAAGACAAATGAACATACTTTGTATTTTCTACTCTTTGTCAAGAGCAGGAATAAGTTGGAGCAAGTTGGAGTAAGTTAGTGCAAGACAAACGAACAGACATTATGCTTCTATGCAGATTGGCAGAACTGTATGGGTGCACCCAGTATTTTCGCTTTTTCTTTTTTCTTCGCTGTAATAATACCGTAAGTATTAATGCATCTTCATCTGACAACATATCGTGTCGAACTGGTGTGCGAGTACAAAGGTTTTGTCTACAACATTTTGTTTGCGACGAGCATCCAACACACGTCGTAAACAAAATTCATTCGACATGTCGTATAAGTATGTGACCGGCCTTAAAGTTTGGAGTTTGAATGTAAATATTAAAATTTGAGGTTGAGTTCTTTTTGTGTTGTTTATATTGAAACGTCGAACTTTGACATTGTAAAGTTGCTGCGTCGCCATGTCTAAGAAAGAAAAATTTTATTCTCGAGATAAACTTCATTTGTCGTTTATAATCATGGCCGTAAGAATTTTAAAAATAAATAAAATTCATTAATTAAAGAAATGCCTATTTCAAAAAAAATTAATACTTGTTTGTCACTTGAATAAATCCGACGGAGAATGCTTCTAATCAAATTACAACTTATTCTTGAGATAAGTTTGCCCATTCGTCTAGAGCGGCTTGAATGAGCTAATTCTCATTTCCTGGATTACTCCTTCGAGCTCGAATCCTTCTTTTAATAAACACCAGACTTGTTCAATGGGATTGAGATCAGGTGAGCAAGCAGGCCATTTCAAAACAGTGGCAGATTCTGTTTCCAGAAAATCTACTCCAAGTCTGCTGGTGTGGAAGGGAGCATTGTCATGCATGAATATAAAATTATTTCCCACTGCACCACTCTACAGCCCATGCGTTCTAGTACCAAGTCAACACATCTGCGACCTGTTGCACTTTATCTTATGGGAAGCAAATGAGTTTTTTCTTCGACCATAATACCTCCCCACAACGTTACAGTTCTTCCTTGATGTCTTAGGAAAGATCTTGCAGTTTTCAGTCTAGCGTCTTTGCCTCTACTTCTTAAAACCCGAATTCGACGATCATCTGATCTAAGACCAATTCTAGTTTCATCTGAAAATATGACATTTTGTCAATCTTCAATTATCCAGTTCTGATGGGCCAGAGACCCAGTTTAAATGATTAATTTTGTTCCTTTTGGATAACTCAGGTACCATTAACTGTCTCCTGCTAAATAAATACCGAGCACGAATTCCCTTTCGTATTGTTTCAACTGAAACGTTAACACCTGTAGCCTGCAAAAGTTACCTTTGGAGCTCCGGATGAGAAGAGGTTGGATTTCTTCTAGCTATCTGAGCTACAAACCGGTCTTATTAATCAGTAGTTACTCTGCGACGACTTTCTTTACGACTGTTCTTCAGTGTTTCCTATTTTAAAAATCTTGCATACGTTGTTGAAACAGCGCTTTGAGGGACGCCTACCCTTGCTGCGATTTGCCTTTGTGCATTCCTTGCTCCTTTCTCAACAAGAGTAATAATTCTGCCTTTTTGAATATCTGACAAACCTACGAAGGATACTTATTAATGTCTTATCATTGACAAGACAGTTCGAACTTAAAAATCGTGGAAGTTTCGAGGTTAGCGGTTCAGGCCCAGAGAAAGTAAAAAAGTTTAAAAAATACCTACCAACTTCCAAAAAAATAAATGTGACTACACCTTTCAGACACGCCTTCAGATATTACGATACTACTTTCGGTGTCGTAATATCTGCATTACAGAACCGAAATATAAAAAATTAAATTAAAATTAAATTAAATTGACCACCATTTCTATTCAAGCAAAGTATTAAATCTTTGAACTTCTTCAAGCAATATTTAAATTTTTGTTCATTTTTTAAATTACCATTCCAAAAGGCACATATTGTTTAATCGAAAAAAAATTATTGAAATAACTAATTGATAAAAGTATTGAATTTTAATTGAGTTTTCCTTTTATTTTTCCCGAAAGTTTAAATATTGACCGTGAAATACAAATAATAGATGAGCAAAGGGACCAAACAAACCCTTATGTGTATTTATTGAAAAATAAATCTCTGTTTAAAAACAGTACATTTTTGAAAAAAATATATTACGCGCTTTAAATACTTAAAAAAATAATTATTAAATAATTTTAAATTTTAATTAATTTTGTCATTTTCTCCTAAAAAATGGAAATGTTTCACGCTTTATGTGCACGTTAATTACTTTACAGATACTTAATATAGGTACTTGAAATAATTAAAAGTAACACTCTGTAGAAAATAATTAGTGTTCTTAAAAGGATAAATTTTATTAAATCATTATTAAATTCTGTATTCATTCCATCATCACATCCCCCACTCCCAAACATTGTAAAATAAAAAAACGTTTTTTATCGAAGGTCAGAAGAATATGACATATTGTGACTCAATATTTAATTCTTAACTGTCTTTCAAACGAGAGGCAATATGATTCCCTATACAGTCTAAAACTTTTGGACTTCTAGTTTCATCAGAATATTTCTGAAACGACACGAATTGTCCAAAAGCACATCCTACATGAAAATTTGCAATCTCTGAACCTCTTTTGATTTATAAATTCTCAATAAAGGCTTGCTGTAAAAGTAGCCATGTTTTATATTTTTTACATAAAACAATTGAGGTTTAGGTGCAAAATAATATTTTTTAAAACAAAAATAAATTCTGCTTCAGTTAAAGCAGCTGAATATTTTATTTTGTTTCTCTCCTTTTTTTAAAGCTTATTTTACGTAAGAAGCCCGCAAAAAAATAAAACTTTATTACTCATTAACTAACACAATTCCGTAAAACAACTAAATTAAAATAAAAATAAATGTAGAAGTATCTTGATTTATAATTACACTTTTTTATACAAACTTGAGAAAAAGTAAAACCTTTTCTCTTCGTTTTTCAAATTTATCTTTAAAATAGTACGTTCGCCAATTCACTGTGGATGAATTAAAATAGCTCTAATTAGTCCCTCGTTAAATAAAACTTTTAAATTCAGAAAACCATTCTTCAGCTTATTAATTAGGCTTTTTTTTTAAACGATAACAAAAGAGTCTTTTTTTTTAAATTCTATTTCAGCTTGAGTTTAATTAAGAAGTTCCGTGTGTATAGGAATAGGATGTTGCCGTAAGTTACATATTTTATTTTGATTTTCATAAAAGTTTATTGTTTATAGCGTGCGTTTAGTTTCATATGCAAGGACAATGACAGGATGAGAAAAAAAGAGTTGTGGTAAATTATGTACAGCGATGTTCTTATGCGCTCGTTTTCCAGCGTTTTCTTAATTCCAGTGGGGAATTGCCTTGTAGCTACAATTCATACTATCTATCTTTTTGTCTTCTTAGAAAAAGTTTTTTTGCATTAGTTTGTAGAGTGTCGTTAATTCTCATATCACTTTTTGTAGTCGTCTCAAGTATTACTTCATTGAGAAATTGTAGAAAATAACTTTCTTTGAGAAGTATTTTAATCTTTAAGAAACGTTTAAGACGTTTTTGGGTTTGTTTACAAGTTTTTGTCTAATCTAAGTAAATAAGAAACACACGTGAAAATTATTCAGTATTTTCATGTCAGCAATTTTTGTTTATTAACTCGAGTAGGCCGAGTTCACGACGTCTTTCTCTCTTTCCTGTTTTGTACTCTTTACTTATTTTACACTTGGATTTTGTTTTATATCATTCAACTTCTATGTCAGTTTTCTGTCCTCTCCTCTTTCACTTTCCTATATGTATCATTTTAGTAGGGCGCTTTGGTTAGGTATGTCGGTCATTAGGGAATCTAAAAAATCTAAAAAAACCTGCTAAAATGTAAAATTCAATATGGGGTGGATGGCAGGCAGAATTGAATCACTGAACTCTAATAATACACTAAACAGCCACTAAATACTTACAAATATACTGCAAGACAGATTTGGGTTGCGAACGCAGTAGTAAACGCATTTGAATTATTAAAGGGGCGTGGCCAAATATGCTCGAACTTATCCCAACCGCTCGCCATCAGGGATTTGTGTTGCAATACAAAAACAAAAGTAAAAAAATACACAAACGTTGTTTAATATTTCTAACGTCTGTGTTCTATCCACGACATCTTGCTTTTTGTTTTTGTCACGTTGTTTCGGTTTCCTAATATTGTGTTCTATAATCGAATTTCTTTTTTTATGCATTAGGTTAGGTTTGGATAAGTTAGGTTAGGTTAGGTTGGGTTATGTGATTACTAGAAAACGGATTTATAAGCATAAAAAAATTTAAAAAAAGCACTAAAAAGAACCTAAAAAGGCATTAAATAAGCAAAAAAAAATTTTAAAAAACACAGAAAAACTAACAAATATTGTTGATTGTAATAAAATAATTTCGAAAATATTTAAAATTAATGAGAATGATACAATGTAAGTAATTAATTGCTCCTACTTAAAAAAAACCAAAACACTAATCGTAAAAACAATTAACTACTAAATTAATGTTGCATTACAGCCAAGGATATGTGTAAGTGTGGATAAGTTTAAAATGGCTATTACAATTTAAAAAAAACAAATATTTTTTATTTAAATACTACCACTCTGGCACATTTAAATATTGATATCTTTGCAACTGTCAGTCTAAAGGGCAAACACGTGCATATTTCTTAAATCAGAATTTCATAATCTATCCAAATCGATAAAGAAAGAATACGGCTGCAATTTAAAAAAAATTGATGACGTCATTGTTCGAAAGAGTAGGGGGTAAAAAAATTACAAATATCAGAAAATTTTTATCTCAAATAAATCAATTTGCTGGGTCCAACTATTTTTTGATATTCCTGTCGGAGAAGAAATATTTTCATTATTCCAGACTTTAAGCTCGCACTCTACAGGGAGAGTAAAAAATGCCGGAATTCTTCCGATGTGGTGGAATTGTTGGGGGCTTTTAAGGGAGTAAATGAAAAATGTCAAAAAAATTTTTTTCAATCATTTCTCTGAGATATGAATCGCTGAAGATGGGTTTTGAACTTTTTAATTTACCAGCAGTTTTCGAAAATCTATGGTATGGTTTAAATCAAAGATTATTTTGTTAAATAAACATCTATCTCAGTTTTAAAAAAATTACTTTAGGCCCAATTTGTCGAGAATTTGAATTTAAAAATTATCGATTTTTAACTCAGATACCTAGCTTTAAAATGAATCTGGCAATGATGTTCCAGAAAATAATAGATTGACAGTTCTCAAAAAAATTGACGTTTATTTTTTTTTGGTTAATTTGTAAAGCAAAATGAAAAATAATTAGTTGTTAGTACTGAACTGTATGCCGCTATATTGTGAAATTTTTTTGAAAGATTTTCTTAAATTATCTAAACTTAGGGCTATTTGACGTGAACTAAGTATCTTACTAACTGTTAGTAACTGAATCAACTCAAAGAGCAAAAGCACGGAAATCTAATCTTTAACGTCGTCAGTAGATATTTTAACGCATGGCCGTGGTCGACGTTAAAGCTTATAGATTCCTGTGCTTTTGCTCCTTGAGTTGATTCAGTTACTAACAGTTAGTAAGATACTTAGTTCATGTCAAATAGCCCTTAGAACAATTTTTTCAAACATTTTTCCCGTAGTCCTCGAATAGTATCCTTAACAACCCCTCCAGAGGAATTTCACCATATTTGAATCACCCTGTATAACGATTTTCCATGTCTTTTAGTTACCGAGTCTCTCTATCAAAACGTTCAATTTTGCCTACCCTGTAGTAGGTAGGTACATGCTTTTATAATAAAACTAAAAGGAAGTTATTTCGAAAACAAAGTTGTTTTTTTGCTCTCTTTTGTACGAGAAGGTCGAGAAGACACATAAATAGCTATTCAATTTAATTAAAATGAAGAAAAATCGTTTATGTAACAAAATATTTTATTTATGTGAAATACTCGAGTTTCGATTCTTCGTCTTCTATAGTATCCTGTAAAAACGTAAACGATTTTTTATTGTATCTGTTAGAACTGGGGAAAGGCAATGCATCCTCTGGTGAGAGATTAATCCCACACTTTCTTAACTGAAAAGCCCACAACAGTTTTATAAATTAATTTTTATTTATAGCCATTATTTTTAATGATAAATGGCTGGGACGTTTCTGACTCCATGAATACTGTCTAGCTTGCCTTTTTATATGCAAATTTTTAAGTGCACTGCAGATATAAACATGCAATTGTGTAGTTATAACTAATTATTAAACAATTAGTTAAAATATCAACTACCTCAAAGAAGACTTATTCTCTTTCATAGACAGTAGCACCAACGAAATTATTCGTGATTAATATATAAGATAATGTAATTACTGTCGTACTTGTAAGGGACCCACCCAGGTAACAACTGTAGAATCTTAAAATCTAAACCTTGTTTTTTATGTCTTAGGGTTGGTATTTTAATAAAAGTTTACTTAAGAGACACTTAAACTATCCCCCAGATGTTGCCTAGTTTAAATGTGACTAGCCTCAAGCCTTTAGGCATCACTAGGCGTAACTAACACCTACTTAAGTACATATTGAAAAACGTGCCCTTCCTATGTACAAACGTTCAACAAGTTCTTACCCTTAGAACTGAAGTACAGGATACAGCATAGCAATGTTGCGACAGCGTGATAAAAATTATTATAGGTATAGCGTCTTCTGCAGCAGGTCTAATCTTCTTTCTGAAATTTAAAAAGAATATTAGAGTATTTAAATAAAGCCCATCTTAATTGAAAAACATTTTCAATTTTCTCACTAAAGGTTTATTTACATCGTCTACCGGAGTACTTATTTTAAGTTCATTTTATCAATTCCAGCAGTACAAGCAAACCATTTTAACTTAATATGGATCCGAGTATTTTGTTAACACCGAGTATGGCAATTTTATAAGCTCGAATAAACTCTAAAAAAAAGTTTAATACATTTTATAAAACCACCTATAAGAACTCTTTTTTAAATTTTGGCATTGATTTATTATTCTTATTTTATCAGTGACGCTTTTACACTTGAATAGTTCGGGTTATAACTTGATAAATCCATTACATTCATAAAATAAACAAGTATATTACGTCCTACGTGATATATGTTTTTTGTATAGTGCATTTATTATTTACTTATTTTGAATTTTAGCAAATTCCCCCCAACTAATAGCGTTCGTGCAGAACAAGCAATCTCGGAAGCCACTTAAAAAATAATAATAAAGTCTTCTGTGTCATGCAATCTGAGATTAGAATCAGCCCCCATCACGTTGTATTCGAGGCAAAGAAGAAAAGAGGTATGAGAGCGTCGGTTCGGAATACAGCAGCCTCATTAGCAGTTCTAAATAGAAGCCAGGGGCGCAATCATTGCATTCACGAATCTTTAGAATAATGCACAAGCACGTGCGATAATTACCTATAAACGCTAATAATAACAGTGGATGTTTATTTTATTCCCCGCATATTGTAATTCATGTCTTATTCATTTCCACTTGAGCTAAAATTACATTCTCTATATGAAAGCGAGAACTTGTAGTAAATATCTGATTGTTCGTATTTTCTATACAAATACTTTCTATATTGTACATCTTTTCAAAAGATTCCCTTCTTTGGATGTCAACTATAATATATAAAATGATACTTCAAAAGGTTGCGAAATATCCTTTGATTAAAATACATAAATTTTATTCTTCGATGATCTATACACGTATGTACCGAGATTAAAGACGCTCCCCTATTTATTAAAAAGAAAAACAATAAAACGAACAACACGCTCCGGATGAACTTTTACACCAATTTTAATGATTTCTTTTCAACCTCCAACCATTTTACGATTTTAATTTTACTACCCCTACGTACACAAATTTTCATCAAGGTTAGTACTTAACTTAAAGGCCCTTATTATATTCGGAGTCCAATTCTCTGGTGGCATCTTAAGATAAGTGAATAACAATTATCATTTATACTAAAAGACTTTTATAATGTCTAAATTTCACTTAACAAGACTTTTGTAGTCTCGTGCTTTACTGAATGCTTAATGATAATTTAGTTAGTTGAAAAAAAGGAGAAATTCAGCAACAGTTTTAAGCCAATACAAAAAATTCAATTTAGAAATACACCACGGACGCTTTTCTTTCATTCAATTTTTTCATCAAAAATTCATTCTTTGTTGTTAACGCGTTTAATTAACCAAATAACGTTTCTTCATTCATAAACTTTTATTGTTTAAACGCTAAAGTAATCTCATTTGAAATTTCCTAATTGTTACTTTTATTTGTTTACGTTTTATTCTAAAAGCAACTGATAAGATAGGTAGTACCTACATAAAGAATAAAAATTGTCAAAAAGGACCAGATAATACCAGCAGCTCTAAATTAATTTTTGTGTTTTCATTCACATTGTCTCTTTTATTTTGTACAATGGAGATGTATTTTTGACGTGGATACAAAATTGTAAGTGATAGGTACAATGAATACGTTTATTTCTGTCCAATAGCACACAGTTTTCTATCGTTTAATTGTCAAAATACTCGAAGGAACCATGTATGGATGTAATCCATATTTTTATTTTAGAGTAAATTTTTTCTATTTCTTAACGTTTAGTCCTCCTGTACCGCGATTCACTAACTATTTTCGATAGCGAGCGACGTCGGTCACCATAAAATTCGTTAAGTATGAATATTGTAATTCTAAATTAGAGATTTATGTGAATTAATATATCGTTAGGTACCGAGAAAATTGATATAAATTAACAATTTTCGGTAGCTACAGACATATTTATCCACAAAAATCGAAAACTTTGAGTTACAAAATAGAAACATAACCTCAATCGCTAGTTATCGATATCGTTAAGCTACCGAAAAAGTTAGTGAATCCCGGCACTGAGCAGGGCTGGAAAAATCTATCGATATATCAAAAAACGACTTCTGAATTTAAAAATATCGATATATCGATAATTATCGATAATCGTGGATAACTATCGATGTATCTATTAATATCGATTACTATCGATATATCGATAAATATCGACAACTATCGACATATAGATTTTTTAGTATTAGATATTATAGTATTCGGTATATCGATAGGTATTGCTGAGTTATGAATAATTATCGATATATCGATAAGTATGATATATCGATCAATATCGATATATTGATAGTTATCGCTTAGATATGAATAGTTATCGATAGTTATGAATAATTATCGATATATCGATAAGTATCCATATAACAGAACTTTTCTTTATTTTTATAAAATTTTGGACTCAGAAGAGGACTTCGGGAAGTAGGTATACCGTCGCTTAGACGGGGTAAGTTAGGAATCTACTTTACCGACATGTTACCGACATTACAGTTTCTGTTACCGACATTACAGTTTTCCCGCCATTTTTTACCGGCATTACAGATTTGAATTACCGACTTCGGCGGCCATTTTGGAAGCTTGCCGGCCATTTTTGGGGCGTAACCTGTCAAATGCGGCCATTTTGTGGGTGTTGGCGGCCATGTTTAGGGCGTAACCTGTCATTTCGGCCATCTTGGCGGCCATTTTGACCCATGACGCCACCTAGCGGATTCGTGTCAAACTACGGCAAGTGTGAAACTTTGCTAAATTGACAGCTAGCGCCACCTATCGGAGGGTTGTCAAACTACTCGATTGACCTGCAAGGTGCGAAACTTTGCTAAGTAGCGCAGCCTTAGCTCGAAGCACGCCAGACACAACAACAACCAAGATGGCCGACCAAGCTGTCAACTTAGCAAAGTTTCACACCTTGCAGGTCAATCGAGTAGTTTGACAACCCTCCGATAGGTGGCGCTAGGTGGCGCCATGGGTCAAAATGGCCGCCAAGATGGCCGAAATGACAGGTTACGCCCTAAACATGGCCGCCAACACCCACACAATGGCCGCATTTGGCAAGTTACGCCCCAAAAATGGCCGCCAACGCCCACAAAATGGCCGCCAAGCTTCCAAAATGGCCGCCGATGTCGGTAATTCAAATCTGTAATGCCGGTAAAAAATGGCGGAAAAACTGTAATATCGGTAACAGAAACTGTAATGTCGGTAACATGCCGGTAAAGTAGATTCCTAACTTACCCCGTCTCAAGCAACGGTATACCTACTACTTCCGGAGATATTAAAGAAGTTATCGAAAGTATGTATAATAAAAAAGAATATCGATATATTCAGTATATTGATATTTATCGATACATCAGTAGCTATCGATACATCGATTTATCCATATACCTATAGATACTTATCGATACTATGTATCGATAAATTTTGATATACTTACCGAATATATCGATATTTTTTTAATATCGATACTTTCGATAACTATTTTATTATCTCCCACTTCTGAATCTAAAAATGTTTAAAAATAGATAAAAGTTATATTGTGAGCATCTGAAAAAAAATAAAAACGATACGACGTAACAAAATTCATGATCTCCCTAAAATATTACTGTCAATTATTTCAAAACTCTTCATAAAGTCCTAAATGCTTTTTTTTACATTGGTGTAAAATAGAAGAGTACGCAATTACGAAGGGTAATATTTTATTTCATAATAATTTCGAATTGAATTGGTTGATGAATTGGAAAGTGAATTGGTGATCGATATCTAACTGTAACTCATTAAAGCATTTCAAGTCATTTAATAGTCTATTGGAAAAGTGCTTTTCTCATATCGTGTTTGCGAACCCTTTAATAAGCAACTGGTAATTTTTATACGTAAAAATTCACCCACACAGTAATAAGTGCTTTGTTTTATTTTAAGCTGTTGGGAAAACAAAAACTTTTATTTTAGTTCAGAAAAAATTGAAAAACTTTACCTACTATTAATTAAAATTTTTACTTGTTTTTTATACTGCATATAGCACAGTTTGTATGATGAATACCTAATCTAAAGTTTGATTAAATTTTTAATTACAGTCAACAAAGGGTATCTTAATGTATTTAGTGATAAACTTAAGATTTTTACCTAACTAATATTAAAACCAAAATCTTTCAAGTTATCTATAATTAATTTAGGGTAGGTGAGGGGTTTATGTAAAACTTGAGGATTAATTCACTTTAAATTTCATTTTATCCTAATATGAAAATCAATATTTTTATTTTTAATTGCCTCGTGACTGAACCACTACATCCTTTGCCTTTTTGATTTAATAGCTTTTTATAAGTGAAGTGAGAAGTGATAACCTCTTGGTAATATTTACAAAGAACCAATAATATAACAGCAGAGCAAGAAGAAAATTGCAACATAAGAATAAAACCTATGGGTTTAGAAAAGGTATATAGGAGCAAACAGAACCGTTTTAACAACAGAAATTGATTATTATTGAAGGCGGGCAACAGTAAAGTCCAAATTCGGAAAAGAGTTAGGCATACAGCGTCTTATTTAAGATGTAACCTCCTTAGTAATACCAAATGAAAATAATGGGATTTGTATTTCTAAATTAAAAGCCTTTTGAAAAGTAACAACAAAAATACGAGTCTTTATCTCTGCCGAAATATATAAAATAAAATAAGATAAGATAATTAAGATATCAACCACATGGTTTCGCAACTCTGGGTAAGGAAAATTATAATAATCATCTCATAACAAGCTGGAGAAATTTAGTCAAGCTCCTAACTAGTAGAACACCTCATACATACATACATACATACATACATACATACATAGAGCTAAAATAATTTAATCTGAGGTAATTTCGCGCAGGTTTGGCCACGCCCCTTTAATAATTTAAATACATTGACTACTGCGTTGGTGGGGATAAATACCAATTTAGGTATCTGCGCATGTTCACAGCTCTTCAGAAGAAAATATTTTTGCTGTACACCTTGACATTTTGGTTCAAAAAAACACGAAATGGAAGAAAATGTGTGGTTTGTTTTAAAAGCTAAACGTATTCAAAATAAAAGCTTAGGTGTATTATAGTCAGCTCATTTTTTTTTCATTTTTTTTAAAGTAGGTACCCTCTGTGAGAAATTATAATTTAATGATTATAATAATAATCGCATTAACGAAATTTATGTGATTTTTATTCAAAAACTTAATTTAATTATGTTAAAAAATTGCTGAATACCCTTCGATAAATTCTGAATTAAAAAAAATCATTTAAAAGGTTAAAGTGTAAGATGAAAAACTTAGCAATAAATACGACAAGCTAAAAGAAACATATAGCTTCCTAGCCATTCTCTGAATTAAGTACGAGCTACCTTTGATTTATTATAAAAAAATATATAAAGAGAACCGACTTATGGAAGAGAACAGAGCCATAACAGTATATTATAATACATGTGTATAAGAAAGACTTTATCGCATTAGCGACGAAAATTACAAGCACGAGCTTGCGAGGGCTTGTAACGGCGCGTATGCGATAAAGTCTACTTATACACGAGTATTATACGCTATTTTTTATTATAATTGCAACTAAAACCTCTATAAAAGAGAAAAAATCTGTATTTAAAATTTGGAAATTAAGCGTGCCGATTTTGGATATATTTGTTGCCACAGAGATGCTTTGTGTTTACATTAGAGAACAACAGGCACACAACAGTTAATATTATTGTTGTTACCTAGACGACTTTATAGGGCACTTGTGCTATAAAGACGATTTTATGAACGCTTTTTAGTGGGAAATTGGCAGATTATAATGCAAGTATAATAAAAAAATATAAACGCATTAAGCATAGGGTTTAGAAATATTTATAATAATGAAGGCGTAGATATACAGTGTGTTAATAATCGTTGTACCCACTGGGTCGTAACTGGTGCCCAAGGCA
Source organism: Malthinus seriepunctatus (assembly GCA_963924605.1). Taxonomy (NCBI): domain Eukaryota; kingdom Metazoa; phylum Arthropoda; class Insecta; order Coleoptera; family Cantharidae; genus Malthinus; species Malthinus seriepunctatus. The sequence continues at coordinate 106,785,227 of OZ004600.1, read as the reverse complement.
CTCAGTAATAGAGATTTAACATGTAAATTCATACTTCGGTAATTTCTTGTTTCACCAATTATTTTAGAAAAAAAAACTTTCAAATTAAAGTTATAGGGCATCAAATTCTACATCTAAATCAATAAACAAAATTAATTTGACGTATTCTAGAATGGTAGAAATTAGAATTGAAAATGTCTAAAATACATCAATATAGCCATAGCCATGAATAAACATTGATAAACAATGCCGGCAATGTTTGATTAGTTCATTGACAGCATATTTATTTGTCAATGTCACTTTTATAAATTTTAACAAATGAAAATACCATGGATATCTCTATTTCGAGGTAGTTTTCGACAGTCACATTTATGTGATTTCTGCCATTAAAAATCATGGAAAATTAATTCTTCAAACGTCAGAAAAAGTCGCCTTTGTGTCACTCAATAGGTAACGGTGAAGTTTAACTTTCCCGCCGAGGCAGGAAAAATTGTCAGAAAAGTAATTTTTGTCTGTCTAGGAGGGAAAAGTAAAATCTTAACCGCACATTATTTTTATTTTTAACGTAAAAAATGTTTTTTAAGCATTTGTAATCTAAACAATTTAATGTTTTTTAAATTTTCCTTTATAATTAGTTCGTTGCTTTTAATAATTAGCTTTTTTTACAAATTTAAGTCAATTTTAAAAAATATTTGACAATTGAACTACAAGTAATTGACAAGAGATGGTGCTCTTTCAAAAATCAAAATTTTCAGTTTTACGCTTTACGTTTGCAGAAAAAATTTAATGTTTTATACGGAGTCAAAGTAGTTTTGTGTGACTCGCCTGTATTGCCTGATTCGCTCGCTACGCTCGCTCTTCAGCCAAACACAGTCTTGTCACACAAAACGTCACTTTGTCTCCTTATAAAACAAATAACTATTGTTTATTGATGTAGATAGGCATTTTATATAACTAGAGAATCAGAAATTGACGAAAAATGATTTTCTATGTTAAAACCGAGAGCTGTGACCACCAGGGGTGGTGATTGGTGATAACAAAAGAAATAAATAAGTACTGCAATACAGATTGATGCTGGCGAGTTGTAGGGATAAGTTCGCGTAGTTTGGCCACGCCTTTTTAATAATTTAAATACGTTTACTACAACTACCTTGGTGGGGTTAAATACAAATTTAGCCATATCACTCGCCAGCATAAATCTGTATTGCAATAGCTCAGTAGGTACTCTCTACTCTCTATGATTTGAATGATTTAGAGATACTATAAGTACTATTTCTAAGCCTCATCAGGCTGAATATTAATTATGTGGGAAAATTTTCCCCATATTTGGATCAGTAAATTATAATAATTATTAATTACAGATCTATTATTATTAATTTTGTGAAACTAGATAATTTCATGATTCACGAAGTCGATGATCGGTTTTATCTATTGTCTCATTAAAACATCCCAACTCACATTAAACGATCTTTAAGGAAAACAAGAGAAAATTGTTTTTCTTTTCAACATAAAACCATAAAATATTTTCAAGTAGCAACAGTTGCTACCGGTAACAAAAATTATTAATTTTTATTATCCGAAAAGGAACTTAAGGAACTGTTTAATGCCTTATTACCCACCATTATCACGTTTATCGCAAGAGCGCCCAGTCTTCATTTGAAATTTACACCTAACACGATCCACAAAGAGAAAATTTTTTTTGAAAATATAATTTTCAAGTTGAATGAGATAATCACAAATAGAGTTGCTAAATGTGTTTCGAAAAAGAACAATATTTCCTCAAATGTAGTGTATTGGAAAGTTTATGTATACAACTTTAGATAGGCTTAAAACGTTAAATTCGGTTGGACTCCCGCACAAATCTCAGTTCCAGAGATATACGATATACATATAATTCCGGTGTAGCAGACTTCGGGAAACTTCCGCATCCAATCTAACTCGAGTTGAATCTTCTGGGTTGTGTAATATCAACTCGTGTATTAAACTTTGAAAAAAGAGGCAATATTTTTATTTTCCTACGACATACAATATTTAGCTTTGTCGATTGCCGCTTATAACTTATTAACTGGAATTCGTCATAAACTCGAAATATGTTGGAGAGAAATTTAAATCTAAAATTTTTTTTTGTTAATATGAAATGACAGATTTAATAACAGGTTTGATGACAGATGGAATAACCGATGGAATAAATGATGGAATTACAGATGAAATGACAGATGGAAAGACAGATGAAATGACATATTATGGAATGACACAGATCTATTATTGGCAGATGACTCCTCTAACATATGAAATGATTGATGAAATGACATATGGTATAACAGATGACCTACTCCCCTATAGTGACAGATTAACATTTGACATAATAGTAGCAATGGTGACAGATTCCTCCCAATCCCCATCTCTCTAAACCAATCTCTGAAATAACATATGGGAGGACAGATGGGTTGACCGATGGAACGATAGATAACTTCACCTGACAGATGCAATCACAGATAAACTTGACATGTGATTACAGTTGAACTTGACATTGGTTGGGTGACGGTGACAGATGAACTCTCCTCTGACATTGACATAATGTGCCAGACGACGACATAAACGTATGATGACTATGAGATGACAAATAGAATTATAGAGGAAATGACATATAAGATGACATATGGAGACTACAGGGGAAGAACGATCTAAGTCACATTTTGTTCAAACTGAGAAAAATCATATTTAACGTTTAAAGCGCTCTAGTTCATATATCTTAAAACATAAAAAATCAAGCTTCATATGAAAATTTTATTTAATGTAATTATTGACAGTAATTACAAAATAAAACATTATTCTTAAAATATTTCTATGGCTTTTTCGTTCATTTGAACTATTTTACGAGAAAGGGCAGGTCCAAAACTATAACAAACTATGTGCAACTCATTTTGTACACGGATGTGACTTAGATCGTTTCTCCCCTGTACTCTTCGGATGGAATGACAGATGAAATGACATATAGGATGACAGATGGATTGACTGATGGGTAAACAGTTGACCTTGACATTGTTGGGTGACAGATGAACTCCCCTCTGACATTGACATATGGTGCCAGATGACAACATTGACGTATTGTAACTTTGGTGACTATGGGATGACAGATAGAATTACAGAGGAAATGACATATGGGATGACAGATGAAATGACAGATAAAATGACATATAGGACGACAGATTTAAAAAGTTGGTCTTGACATTGACATTTGTTGAGTGACAAATTAACTCTCTTCTGACATTGACATATGGTGCAGATGACGACATTGACGTATGGTAACTATGGTGACAGACTGACACTTGATAACTATGGTGCGATAGACCACTCCCCATTTCTGTAAACCAATCCCTATCCTACTTCTTCCACTCTCTCTATCTCTATTTCCTTTTTTTTATATCTGTATCTTTCGGACCTTACTGCGCATTTCCGATGATCCTTTTGTTTTTTATTATGTGAATCACAGTTAACAACACTAATTGGAAAGTTCTGGTAAAATTCTAAAATTCTGCCTTTCTGTGATTCAACAGTTTTAGGTTTTAGGGAGGCTTGTGAAAGTGCCATAATATTACTAGTAACCTCTTCATACACCCTTCTCGTTTTATAAACTTAAAACTTCAAATTGCTCTAAACAATGTGAAAACTATCACACTAATATCAAAAGTTGAAAACATAATAAATCTACTGGCAACGTAAGACGAAATTTTTGAATCCTTCCTACTCCTATCCACACCTCAAAGATGAAACCAATAATCTAAAAATTCTTAGCGATAGTTATTAAACCGTGAGCAACCATTTGTCGCCAACTTTTAGTAAATATTTGTGCTTTTTAGAAGTGCTCCATGAATTATCTTTTATCCCAACTTCAAGAAAAACCCATAATTAAGATTATAACCAATTTAAACTTTCTTATTTATTACAATATAAATTAAAACGTCATGACTTGACATTCTAAAGACAATTTTAAAGTTATATTGGTTGAGTGCTTTTCCTCTAAAGGATTTAAATCAAGTTTTGCAATTAATCATTGGTAACTGCTGAAACTGTAACCATAAATTAAAATAACCCTGTTTATTTATGAAAATTAATGTAACTTATAAACCTACTAACACGTAATATCAAATCCAAAATAAAAGAAAATTTGTACAACAGGTTCATTTTTTATTTGTTTCAAGTATCTTTTTAATTACATCACTCGTGTGTGCCTCTATTTCTCTTCCGATGATTGTATAACACTTGTAGCACGCTGAAAATGCTGACCCTTTTTAATACCCTTTCTCTGCTCAATTGTTTGTGTTGTTAATACGTGTTTGAAAAAGCTTTTCAAGCTTGATATTTTTTAAATAAAATTAGTCAAGATGAAGGGTATATTTTAAAAGATTGTTATTTGATGGGTTTATTAAAACGATTTAAGCTTATTTTGGTTTTCATCTAGAACGAATCCAATTGGAAATTGAGGTAATACCCTCATTAATTAGGTTTCGCGTTTAGGGAGTGTTTGTTGCTGATATTGTATAGTGGACGTGGACACGATAATTTATGTCGAAAACATAAGCCTACGATCATAACATAAATAGAAAATTATTGTGAATGTTGGAAATATTAAATTGTTGGTAAAATTGGGTAAAATATTTCCGTGTAGGTAAACTGTCATTTCTATTTCTTTAAGTTCAAAAATCAATATTTGAAAAGAATATCTTTCATATCTTTTTAGTTTTTGAGAGTGTCGATATTTATACGCCTTGACGTTTTTTCTGTAAAGGTTGTGTAATGGTTGAGTTAGCTTTACGAATGAATACCTTGACCCTTTCAAAACACGTTTGAGGATAAAGTTTCAAACTGAAACAACTTTAAATTGCCAACTTTACGCCCCTTACGTACTATACAGTTTAATTTGGACCAAGTAGAGTATTCAAGATTAGAAGGAGCTTTGTATAATTTTTTTTGAATTAAACAACTTTAAAGTTTAATGATCTACGAATCCCGTGTAGGATACGCATGTTTAGATAATTAAGTTTGCATTATAAAGGTTTTGGGATAAAATTTGAAGGAAAGCGTTGAATTATTAATATCGTATAAAAAAAACATTAAAAACATCAGCAACTTTGTTGAGTTAAGAAATGAAAAATGTTGGAAAATATATCAAGGGTGAGTTTTGTTGATGGAACATTACATAAATTTTCTTCTTTTAAAACAAATGTTTGGATAGATCGAGAAAACTTGAAACAATTCAATTATTTTAAAAGGAACTTAATAAATACAGGGTGATTCTACGCATGGGGTTCTTGAAAACCATGAGAAATTCGAAATTGGAGAAATTAAGACCAAATTGCTACTTCAATGCCTACTAAAAATTTTTTAAATAGGTATCTTGCTTGCAAGGGCGGTTTAACGGGGAGTGGAGTAATTAATTCTCCCAGAAGTCTAAATTTTCTAAATTATTTAAAAGAATGTAACATTTTTAAAGGAATAAGTATTAAAACAAGGCACTGTAAAATTTTAAAAATCCTTTAAAAAAATATTGTTTATCCTATTTATTATTCTGAAGAGTAAATAAAGTCATAAAACCATATAAAACATTTTAAGAAATGACCGAAATAAGCAATATATCCATTCTTGTAACTGAAAAAAGGTACCGTACATTTATGACCTATTATAGGTACACTCTTGTTTCTTTGTTAAGGGGATCTATTTATTTTGTATTCCCCACTTTTACATGAATATTGAAAAATAGCTCAGGTTTAAGCTGTAGAAAAAGTACATCTGATAGTTCTATAAGAATTTGCCAAAAATTACTTTTGAAATATTTCTTTTGTGACCAGAATGCTTTATTTTTAATTTAGCCCACGCTAGAGATTATAAACAATTAGGTACAACGTAGAACTATAATATTACCTACTCCCAAAGCGTATCCCCCCCCCCGTAAATATTTTTATTCCCCCCAATCTTAATTAATGTTACAAAGAGCAAAATAGTCACACTTTTCATAGTTGATTACCCCCCCCCCCCAGACTTTTTGTTTAGAACCGCCTTTGCTCGCTTGCCATGCAAAACAATATTAATTCTTAAACGTCAAATATAAGAATGGCTGCCATTGGCTGCTAAGGAATGCACTATTATTAATTTTGACGTTTTAGATTTTATATTGTTTTACATGGCAAGAAAGATTTAATGTTGGTCAGGAATAATAAAAAATGGTATTTAATTTTAGTTCAGTCAACAAACGTCCGAAAAAGGGATGTTGTAAAGAACCTGGAAGAAAGTGTAATTTTTTTCTTTAGGAATGTGTTTGGAATTGCTAAGAGGTAAAAAAAAAACTAAAAGGTTCTAGCGATATGGCTAAGTGAAGGAGGGTGATAAAAAGGTCCCGTTTTTGGAATTTTCGCTTATATCTCGAAAACGGTTGGTTATAGGAAAAAAATTATTCTTAGCAAAATGAAAGATTAGCAAATTTTCTACAAGATTATGTTTAGTCCTTTTTTTTCGATTCTTTAAAGGTTTCTAGTTATCCGCCCGCAAAAATCGATAATGTATGAAAAAAATTCACGAATTGAAGATAAAATAGTAAAGGCAAATAATGTTCTACATCAGGGGTGGTCAACTTCACTAAACATATGATCGACTATTTTTCTTAAAAATGTGTCCCGATCTAACTACTAAAATCTTGATGTCAAGTATGATACAGACAGCTGACTCGTCAGCCATTTTGGTTCGAACGTCAAAGTGAAGTTTAATGTCAATTGGGCTATTTCAATTTTTCGAGCGGCAAAATGGGGGGCAAAATGTTGTCTATTATTTTAGGATCCGTTCTTGTCAAAAAATTTAAGAAATGGCGCAAATTACATCAAATGTCACTATGATGTTTGACAAAAAATGGCTGATGAATCAGCTATTATTTCGACCTAGTTTATGATACTAGGCCCAGTATTATAAAGCCTAGTTAACCGAAGGTTGACTCAACCGTAGGTTGAAATTGTAAATAAACGTCAAATCTACAATCTAACCTCAGGTTGAGTTTAAACCTTCGTTTATAATATTGGGCCTAAAGGAATCACGACCGTTTGAATATCATTTTCCCTAGGGCCAACCGTTTTCGAGATATAAGCTAAAACCCCAAAAAATGAACCTTTCCGCTTTCCTCCATATAATAGCTAATAGCTTCAAGCCGTATAATAGCTAGGACCGGGACTTTTAGTATTACTTTCCGATACCTTAAGGTATTAAAGGAAAGTATTGTAATGGGGTAAAAAAAAATTTTTGAGATAACACCGGATATACGTGTTTTGAGGTCCCCCGAGTCGATCTAGACCATTTTTAGAAAAAAGTCTGTGTGTATGTGTGGATGTAGTTCCCCACGAAATCTCTGAAACGGCCGAACCGATTGACTTGAAATTTGGTATAGGGTCTTATCAGATAACGACGGAGTGCAGAAAGGAATTTGTTCAAAATCGGTCCGCTAGGGGGCGTGTAATTAAAGTAAATAATCTTTTTTTAAATGGCAACATATAATTATTTTTGCATAATTCGGTAGAGAATTTTTTCCTGTATGCAGTGCTATAAAAATCCTTTTGTTTTAAAAAGGTTTATTATACAATTAAATATCTAATAATAATTGGCAGTTGACGTTTCTGACTGACATCAAAAAATTTAACAATTGTCAAAAAATTTGACATTTGTTAAAAAATTTGACATTTGTCAAAAAATTTTGACGTTTTTTTTTTTTTTATTTAGTGATTATAAAAATGTATAGTATTCTTTTGTTTTCTAACTGTTTTGGTCTTAAAATAATCAACTCAATCGGAAAGTCTTGTGTTGACACAACAGATATTTTTTACATTGTAACTACTCCAAACACATTCCTAATAAAATTCCACCCTCTTCCATGTCTTCTATAACCCCTTTAACCCCGTTAACTGAACTACTTGTTAACTTTCTCGAATTTGTTTGCCACTCCACCCAGTACGGAAGCAAAACTGAGTCAGCCTATATAATTCCTTAATTTAAAACGTTATCTTAACACCTTAAGGAAGTGGTTATAAAAATGTGTTTGATGGTTTCACAAGCGAGCTATTATAATTGAAACCATTAATAATAATGGAATGATTATAGGGTAAGTGCAGGTGTAGAAAAGGGTGCGCTAAAATGATGATGATGAGTAATCTCTATAACGAAAATCATAGGTATAATAAGTATATCTACCTCCCTTTAACACACGTGTAAAAATCTATTAAAAGAAAATTTACTCGCAAATTGACATCGTAATATTTTAAATGGATGTGAAAAATGCGTGATATATCGTTATAAGGCGTGGTAGAAATTAAATGTCTAATTTAACTTTATTTCAGCCGCCTTCGATACATTTCCAATAATTTACTTCAACACTTTCATTAAGAAGTGTTATATAAAAGTTTAATTGAGTTTATAAAGCTATGCTCGGATAAGTTTAATTTCGGTTACAAGAAAAAACAAAATAATGGAGAGTTTTCAATTTTCAGTATTTTTAATTTAACTTTTAAGTAATTGGGCGACTAAAAGCTTTTATTAAGCAATTTTAAATTCTTCACAATACGTGTCTATTAAAATGGTTATAGGCTGATAATTTCGTCCCACCTATAATACCCTATACGGTATACAGTCAGTTCTCTGTTTAAAAAACTTTTTTTTACAATTTAAGCCTTAAATGGCTTAATATTCTGTACATGGTTAATCATGCCATTTGCAAAATCGCAAGTGTACAGTCGCCCTCACAATTATTGGCCACCCTGGCTATACGCCAGGGTGGTTATTAGCCAACGACAACCAAAGGACAGAAGGGGGCGTTGTTGATTTATTACTTGTTGGCAAAATAAAGTTACCCCTTAATTTAAGTAGGAGGTGTTATGATGGTTGCATCCACAATTCGTGCTAAACGTATAGCTAGGGTGGCCATTAATTGTAAGGCTGACTGTACCTTGTCGGTTCTATTTAAAAAGCAGTTACCAGTTAGTAACCCTCATTTGTATCCTGTGTAATCGAGACAGAAACTTTTAGCTTTTTCAAGACATGGCTCTGTAATAACCAATTTCTCGTTTCCAAAGGATAAATCTTTCTGCAAGAGATTAAGTAATCGCGTAATCCTAATCGGTTTTAAAACATATCTTAAGAATTATCCGAAAAAGTCTGTTTCTTATTGTTAAACGTTTCCCTCGTTGCGTTGTATGCTTTTTTGCTAAAAATTCATTTATTTTATACCTTCCATCTACTTTCTTCTTCTCTTGTGGCTTGGAAATCAAACCTATTATGTCGGTATCTTGTTATTATTCACCCCTTGCAGCTGTTTTCTATTATACATGTCTCGACTTCCACTTCTGGCTCGCTTATGTAAATTTAATATTTTATTTTGTCATATTTTAAAAACTTTTTATATTTATCTTTTAACTATTCTACAAAGTTACAAAATGTATCTAGTTTAATATCAACCGTGTCTTCCACAAAAGTGCTCAAAGTCCACTCCAAATCGCAAATAGTTTATTATAAGGTAGTGTCGTTGCTTTACATTTCCTTTCAAGTTAGATTGACTTCTATTCAGTCTACAATTTATTAAATTGGCTGAAACTATAGTTTCTTATTCTCTTCGACCATAATCATATCATTCTAAAGTCGTACAAAAAGTTTTAAGTAGGTATCTTGCGCTAATCGCTAGCGAGTAATCGTCCTTACAAACAGAGAGACAGATAGAGAGACAGATAGGTACACAAGTAGACAGACAAATAAGCAAAGGACAGAGTGATAGGCAGGCACGTAACGATGCAGAATTTTATATAGATGTTGGACTAAAATACTGGTGCAGTATTACAGCATCCTGGAAATTTTGTATCGTTTAAAGCAGCTACTTATCATTTTTTCCTTTAGTTTTCCCTAAGGCCGCCCCTGAGATCAAAATTGAGATAATTTTTACATTCTTGTGTTCATCTCTTTAATCACTGTCATTTGAGCACAATTTCAACGTTACCCAATTCTAATTTTTGTATTTTCACTATTAGCGTTATCAGAAGGCTTGTTCGTTTGAATGCACTAGTTGCTCGGAACCTCAGTGAACCAATGACTAAAGACTTTATTCTGTATTATTTTTTCTCATTGGTTTACTAACGGTTCCAAGCAACTAGTACAAGTCAAACGAACAAACCTAGAGATAACAGCTAAATTTCCTGTAACTCGGCAACCATAAGAGCTAGAGCTCCCGTTTTATTTTTAGTGTGACTCTGGTGTCATTCTTACCCTTATATAAATTAGTTCAACCTTATCAGTTGATTAATCATTTATCTAATCTTTTTAAACATGAGTTTGTAAAATTACTAAATGTTTAAATTCAATGTAAAATCACGTGAGGGGTTATAATTAGTGATATGAGTTGATTGGTGTTTTTTCTTTTTACCTCCGTGATTCTTTGGTATCCCTGAAAATTTTCCAGCCCTTAATTAATTTAATGTTGAAATTTTAATTTAAAATTACAAATTTTATATCGACGTAATCGTTATTTTTGTGCGGTTCTATTGAGCTAATTTTTATCCTCGAGCTCGCGCTAATTAAAAAGTTATTAATTTAATTTATAACAAGTAACTGATAGTCGCTCTTGTGTTTAATTCCATTTGCTGCGTTCTTATTGCTTGTCGAGGGAATCCGAGTTGGTCGTCGGATTTTCAATATAAGCTCCTACTCCATTTTGATAAGAAACTTCTCGTTTCACGATGAGAGACTTTTCCTTTAAAAAAACTGTTTTTAAAAGAATAAAAATATAACTTAGTAAAATATCACCAATTTTCTTCTTAAATGAACCCACCAAATCACAGTGGAGTCAATCTCTTCAATTCTCGTTTTACCATCATGGTGAACGGAAGCGCGCTTTCGTTAAAATGCACTTAGTCAATTTCCCCTTGCCTTCGGCGACGCCCGTGGTAATTAATTAATTTAATTTAATTAATCGTTATTTAGTTCCTTTGTAATTCTTTTATTAACCCTTTTGACTTCAGCAAACGCATGGACTTACGTTTCGACCGGACTATATTGATCTCTCTTAGAGGACCGTGTTGGAACTTAAAGAGAGGATTATTGATCTGGTAAAATACGTAGTCCCGGGTTCTTCCTTTTAGGGCTAGTGATCTCTCTTAGAGTACCAATTTGGTTCTCAAAGAGAGGACTATTGTTCTAGAGGATCAATTTGGATTTCAAAGAGAGGACTATAGTTCTAGAAGAAGAAATTCCCCCTCGTCCCTCCTCATGTGTATCATCAGGTATATTGATCTCTCTTAGAGGACTAATTCGGATCTTAAAGAGAGGACTAGTGCTCTGGTGAGTGAACATTCTCTTTCCATTAAGTCTAGTGATCTCTTTCTTAGGAGAGAGGACTGGTGATCTGGTGGGAAAGAGCGCCTGGAGTTTTCTGGGCCTAGTAAACCCCTCTCTCCTCTCCTGTGTCTCATCAGGTCTATTGATCTCTCTTAGAGGATCGCTTTGAGAGAACTATTGATCTGGTAAAATGCGTAGTCCCTGGTTCTTCCTTTTAGGGCTAGTCATCTCTCTTAGAGTACCAATTTGGTTCTCAAAGAGAGGACTATTGTTCTAGAAGAAGAAATTCCCCCTCGTCCCTCCTCATGTGCATCATCAGGTATATTGATCTCTCTTAGAGGACTAATTCGGATCTTAAAGAGAGGACTAGTGCTCTGGTGAGTGAACATTCTCTTTCCCTTAAGTCTAGTGATCTCTTTCTTAGGAGAGAGGACTGGTGATCTGGTGGGAAAGAGCGTCTGGAGTTTTCTGGGCCTAGTAATCTCTCTTAGAGAACCGGTTGGATCTTAAAGAAAAAACTAGTGGTCTGGGACTACTTCCGTCTCAAAATGAGCGACGCTAAAGAGAGAATTAATAAAATACTCGGTTTTCGGTGCTACAGGGCGTGTTTTTAACACTTGCTCGAGCAAAAATGCATTTTTAAACTGTTACATGGAACACTTGCCCGCGTTTGAAAACTACGTTATTATCTTCGAACGTTTAAACCCAACACTCGAGTAGTAGTTTTCGTAGTTCTAGAACACCAGCGAGCCTTCCATTAAACAGCTTAAAAATGCATTTTTGCTCGAGCAAGTGTTAATACTATTTAAAAACACGCCCATTGGCAGACGAAAAGTCAAATGGGTAACCTAACAGACAGATGTAAAGAGAAGCGTCTGATGAGGCATTTCTACAAAATTTAGTTTGCTTTAAATAAAGCAATTATCTAACAATAAACAAATTATTTACAGATTAAATAGTTAAATATTTTGATAGAACGAACATTCGACATTCAACGAAGAACTTCATTCTTTTGACCTCCTTCTCACCTCATCACTAATAAATGTGAACTCTGCTAGTTTTAATTCTTTTGGGGAATTTATTTATGTAGGATAATTGATGTCGTTTCGTGTCGTGCTTATAAAACCAGGTCGAGTCCAGTTTATCCCCTTAACTTGGAGTTGGTACTCGAAAGTTTCTTTCAAATGCTCTCGATACGCATTTTCCGTATTTTACTTCATTAGCATGCAAAAAAAAGTTGAATTGAGTTTCAAAAGTTTTGATTCTCGTTTGGGAAAACAACAAAAATATTGAGGAGATTTCAATTTTAAATATGAAACCGTAAAACTAAAAGCTCAACTCTGGCATATAATCCCTAAAACCTTAAAACTTAAATTGAAACACTTAAAATGTACAAATTAAAATTCATGGCAATTAAATTACCATTTTAATTGAAAATTTTTACAAAATAAAACATTTAACAACAAACAAACATTTTTAATTTTAAAGTTGACTAAAAGATTGAATTAAATATGGCGTGTTTAAATTATGACCGAAAGTTTCATTAACTGTAAGTACTTTCTCAACTTTGTAGTTTGGAACCATCTTAGTTGATTTACACATCTTTAATTTTGTCAATAAGTGGAGACGGTTGTTTGTAAGTTTCAAGTTATAGTGACAGAAGAAATTTAGTAGAACTCTTCTAAAGAATATCTTTTGTTTGTTTGGTATTCGCATAATTTAGTTTCCCTAACTTTAAATTTCTTTACACACATACTCCCAAGTTGTAACTTTAAACTAAAACTTGTAGCTTATTGTAAGTACATTACTTACATAGCGAACTCAATTTATTTCAACAAGTACGTAGGAACGTAGGTAATGGAAAGAAATTATAACTGAAAGTAAAGTTTTCCTGAAAGAGAAAAAAAAGAACTTATAAAATGTACTCCACTTATGTGATAATGGCCTTAGAGATACCATCAAAAACAACTGTTACCAACTAAAGCACAAAATAAAAATTAAGCTCTGCATCATTTCTAAATTGTTAAAATACATCAAACGTTTTCTAGTAGTATGGTAGCGATATTGATTGTAATGAACAAAAGTTAAAGTTTAAAGAAAAATCGAAGGGTAAGCTAAATTGAAAGAAACAAGTGAACTTAAATTGAAACGAGGCGTGTCTTGTAAGGTTCTTTTCTCCAAAAAGAAAATTTACAAGGAACGCTTCAAAGTTTCGTATTTTTTTAAGCTTAGGTTTTCAATTTTTTAGGCGGATCAAAAAAATTTGTAAATTGAAAAGTTTTCCTAAGTTTATTAACTTTGTAGCTACATAATTCGTTAATTAACTAACTAAACAAAAAATGCATTGTTTGAAAATTTTATTACAAAATTTAAGGAATGTGGATAAAATGTCGAATACCACAAATACCAGATGAAATGCTCCATCTATGAAATTGTACTCTAGTCATTTTTCGCTGGATTGTATCTTTTCCGAGAAATTTACGCACAAACAATTTCTTCCTCTTCAAGTCCATTTCTCCACGCGCGCGCCTAGGACCCAGCTCGGGACTCATCGGATTCTTAAAGTATAGAGGTACCAATTAACATATTAAGAAAGGCCTCAATGCGGACCTAATTTTGTTTTGTATACCATCGAATTTTTACTAATTCTGTTGGACTAGTAGTAAAAAAGAAAGTATTATTAAGAAAATAATGAGTTTAAAAGAGATTAGGAACATACTACCATAAGAACTTCAGAAAATTGATGCCGCGGCAATCCAACTTTATGAGATGAGTTTACAAAAGAGCTACTTGTCCTGACAGAGGATTTCATGGCATTTTATGCCAGTAGAATTCTTCTTCTTCTTCACTTAGCTTCTCCGATGGAGGTTGCTTATCATCACGGCTATTTTCACTTTTGATGCCACCGCTCTAAAAAGTTCCAACGAAGTCATCCCAAACCATTCGCGCAGGTTACGGAGTCAGGATATTCTTCTCCGTCCTATGCTTCTTTTGCCCACAATCTTTCCTTGCATGATTATTTGTAGGAGATGGTATTTATTGTTGCGCGTTATGTGGCTCAAAAATTCCAACTTCCTCTGCTTGACCGTGTGTAACATTTCTAGGTCTTTATTCATGCGATGTAGGACTTTCGTGTTTCTCATTCGAGCTGTCCACGGTATGCGCAACATTCTTCTATATACCCACATCTCGAAAGCCTCCAACCTTCGGAGTAATTCCTTGTTTAGTGTCCAGCTTTCCACCCCATACAGGACCACCGGGAAGACGTAACATCTAACCATTCGCGTTCTCACTTCCAGTGAAAGATCGGAAGCAGTTAACAATTTCATTAGTTTAATAAATGCCGATCTTGCTTGTTCTATTCGCGATACTATTTCTCGTCGGTGTCGCCAGTATAATTAGAACTACTAAATAAATGGTAGTTGACTCGTCAGCCATCTTGGCTCCTATGTCAAAGAAACATTTGCGTCAGGCCGATAAAATAGTTCACTGTAGTTTTTCTTCTTTTGGGCGGAACAAACAGCAAAGCCTAAACAGTTTCCACAATATATAAAAACTGTTGAATCACAATGTACGTATGTTTATTACATTAGACGTCACTTTGACATGAGAGCCAAGATGGCTGACTAATCAGCTGTCTTTTACATATAGGAGTATTTTGCTAAGAATGCGTTTTTGACACTTACCGGAGCAAACCTAAAGTTTATTAGAAATGTGAAGAGACAATACAGTTAGGAACTATTTTAATTTGCCATACCTGTACAGGGTTGTCACATTGCAATTTTATTTGTTTGAAATTCTATGTTTTTTTAGCTTCATTCGTTGGTATGTGGCAACCCTGGACTGTCAAAATGAAACTTTAAAAGCGCATTTTAAAATAAATACTCCTATACTATACTTTAAATCCACAAATGTGGATAGTCGTACTCGGATCCACTTCTACTACCAAGATTTGATCAAATTATAGTAAAGTACGTTAAGAGGAAGAACGCGCTAGCTAAAACTGCAAATTTCTAATTCTTATATTTTATTTACCACACAAGCTACTACTATACCATCTGAAATTTCTACAAGTCGTCTTTGTTTATGTTTACAAACAGTATTCTTTTAGCACCGTTTGGATGTTTACTTACGGTCGTATTCATTTCATAAAAGACGCTTTAAACACAGGCAATCAATGCAAAAAAAGTTAAATTATTTATCGCTTTTCTTTATTTACCTTTTTTTGTAAATTAAATTAAAATTAGTTTTTTTATTATTTTTGTTTTGATTACTAGTGTAATCAACGAACCAAAAATTATCCTGATTTTCGGACTTTTTTTGTAACAGCGAGTTTTTTTCTTAATCGGTCGAAACCATTCCTGTGAGTTTGTGTATAAAATGTCTCAACCCAATTTTGACCGGAAGGCCCTTATTTTTTGACTTTAGTCAAAGTTTAGTGTAAAATTTTGACTTTTTCAAGTTTCCGTTTCACTATTTTTTGAATAACTTCGCTTGTATTGGTCGGATCGGGACCAAAAAATTTTCCTTTTGTTTGTAACGAATCTCTCTTTAAAACTGCCTGGGTTAAAATTATTTATAATAATTTCCTAACCCAAAAAAAAATTCAAAACCGTCGTCATTGGTCGGTTATAGTTTATTAGTTTTTTCTAGAGAACTTGAGTTTTAATTAATGTTATGGTATGAAACTTTAGGAAGTTGCAGCTGATATAGTAACAAATCCATATTACAAGTTGGGTCCAAAAATATTAAGAACAACGGCTAAAATTTGCATTTTGGTTCAAATTTTCTTTTTCATATTTGTTGTGAGCAATTAGTGGTATCCCAATAATTCTTCTCTTGAAATGTAGGAAATTTAATGCTCTTTCAGATGAAAACAAAAACAATCACATCAGACCATTTTTTCTTCCGATTTCTTTAAAGATAAAAAGAAAATCTTTTAACTGTTTGTCTACAAAACCAATTTTAGTGGTCGAAATTTAATTCTTCTTTTACATATTTTTGGAAATTAATCATGAAGAACTGCTATAAACTATTTTTGAACATTAAAACTGGTTTTAAAGTCAACCATTTCGACCACTAAAATTGGTTTTGTGGGTAAATAATTGAAAAATTTTATTTTTCTTTTTTCACGAAATCGGAAGAAAACGTGGTCTAATGTGATTGTCTTTGGTTTCATCTGAAAGAGCATTATATTTCCAACATTTCAAGGGAAAAATTATTACGATACCACCAATTGCTCACAATAAATATGAATTAGAAAATTTTAACCAAAATGCAAATTTTAGTTTTTGTTCTCAATATTTTTGGACCCAATTAATCAATATGGATTTGTTACTATATCAGCTACAACTTCCTAAAGTTTCATACCGTAATATTAATTATTACTCGAGTTCTCTTTAAAAAACTACGACTCACTAATGACGGCAGTTCTGATTTTTTTTTGGGTTAGGAATTCATATAGATTATTTTAATGTAGGCAGTTTTAAAGAGAGATTCATTACAAACAAAAGGGAAATTTTTTGGTCCCGATCCGACCAATACAAGCGAAGTTATTCAAAAAATAGTGAAACGGAAACTTGAAAAAGTCAAACTTTTACACTAAACTTTGACTAAAGTCAAAAAATAAGGGCCTTCCGGTCAAAATTGGGTTGAGACATTTTATACACAAACTCACAGGAATGGTTTCGACCGATTAAGAAAAAAAACTCGCTGTTACAAAAAAAGTCCGAAAATCAGGATAAATTTTGGTTCGTTGATTACACTATACCTGCTTTTAAATTTTGATAAAAATTAGGTTAATTAGATAAAAAACTTGGAGGGACCAATTTTGAAATTGTTATTCCTTATTTTTAATTTTACATCCTCGGGTAATAATTTTTTTCTTCAAACGTCAGAAAAAGTCGAAAAAGCAAAGTACTTTTCTCTGTTCTAGACAGACAATGTAAAATCTTTATCACACAAAACGTCACTTTGTCTCCTAATAAAACAAAGTACTATTTTCTACAGAAAAAGTACGAAAATTATAACTTTTGAGTTCTACTCAAAAGGATTTTACGATCAAATAGTTAAAACAAACTTATTTTTTAATGAAGCATTTCGTAGTTAAAGAATTGTTATATGTGGTTGACTCGTTTGAATTTTAAAAATATTTTCAGTATAAGAGCTATGGGCAATGAAAGTAACCACTTTTTCAATGATTTCAAACAGCTCTAATTAATAAAGTAATAATAAAAATAGAATTTTAAATAGTCCTTAACATTTTAAGAGAGCATTTAAATTAAAAGATACAAAAAAAATTCAATAATATTTAGTAGAAATCTTGTAAAACCTATCCTAATATAAGCATAAATCGGTACTTTCAGGTATAAACAGTTTCAAAAATTTCATTTCTTTGTTAAATTTTACGAAAGCTAATTTTACGAGCTTTCAAAATATTGAAAAATATACAGGGTGTTGTATTTAAATTAAGAATTTTGATTCCATTTCCGGTTAAACCGGAAATCAAAATATAAAGTGTTTGGTATCGTGTCAAAGTTAATTTTACGAGCCTTCAAAATATTTAAAAATATACAGGATGTTCCAAAAAATTTTTATATTGTTCTAATTTCTGGTTTAACCGGAAGCGTTTTGTTAACCGCAAATAGTGTTAAATAATAGATATTCATGGGGTTGATATAAATATCCAATTTCAAGTTTTCATTTTTATTACAAAAGAAATTAGAGATTATTGAAGTTTTGACATTCAAAAAATCATAACTCCGAATCCGCATCATACAAGTCTTTAAAAATTTACAGTTAGATAGAGAATCATGTTGCCTATATCATATCCAAATCTGTATAAATCGGCCGGACCAGTTTTTGAGAAAATCCATTTCTAAATTTTGCCCTACTCTGGCCCCTTAAAGGTAGGCAATTTTGAAAATAGACTTCTTTAGAACGAAAGCCCTATATTTTGGCTGTACAATGCCAATGGGTCGCCATTTTAAATAAAAAATTTTGAAATTTTTGTTTTCAATTAGGGCTCACATACACTATCTTATAGCCAAGTAAAATTGAATTTGGCCCAAATTTGCAAATATGCGCCCAAAATAACCACCTTACTTTTTGACACCCTGAATAGATTTCTTATAAAAGCTTAGTTTGCCGATGAAATAATTTTAAAGTTACTAAAATAAAATTTGATCAAAATCGGTTCAGTAGTTTTTGCTCCACAGAGTTACAGACATACATAAATTATAAATAAATAAAGAAAAATCTTTTTTGCATTTTTGGAATCATCGTAACTCAAAACGTCGAGAAATGCAAAAATAAAATTTTTATTATTATTTTTGTCTCGATTATAACTTTTTCTTGGATTGGAAAAAGTTAAAAATTTTGAATTTTATAAAAAATTTTGTATTTAAAATAAAAAAATTTTAATACATATTTAAAAAAAATAATTTTATAATTTCATTAATTTTTCTGAAGAAGCTTATCTAATATAAGTGAAACATAAGAAATAAAATAAATATTATGACAAGGAGCGACGGGGCCGTGAACACTGAACACTGAACATGAAGTGCGAATGAAATAGCATCTGAAAGATAGAATAGAGCCATGCTACATATATTTATCCAAAATTGTAAAACATTGTTCTACTCGAACAGATTTTACGATCAAATAGTTAATACAAACTTATTTTTTAATGAAGCATTTCGTAGTTAAAGAATTGTTATATGTGGTTGACTCGTTTGAATTTTAAAAATATTTTCAGTATAAGAGCTATGGGCAATGAAAGTAACCACTTTTTCAATGATTTCAAACAGCTCTAATTAATAAAGTAATAATAAAAATAGAATTTTAAATAGTCCTTAACATTCTAAGAGAGCATTTAAATTAAAATATACAAAAAAAATTCAATAATATTTAGTAGAAACCTTGTAAAACCTTTCCTAATATCAGCATAAATCGGTACATAATCACGACGTATTCTTCCTCTTAAGCAGCGTTGACACAGGTAGTTAATCACGATCGTGAGCCACGCTTTCGTAGAATACGCGCCGTGTCAACTGCATCGTGGTTCACCACCCATGTCAACCCTGCTTTATGCTATTAAAGCGGCAATAGAAGCCGCGCTATAATTAGCTAAAGCTTGTGAATCTATATTAGGAATGAGTTCCGATAGTTTTGACTGATGGGCTGAATATTTGATTAAGGCAGCGTTTCTCAACCTGGGGTTCGCGACCCCGAAGGGGGTCACGTACTGCTTTTTGGGGGTCGCGACCACTAGACAAATCTACAGTAAAATTTGAGCTTTCATTTGAACATCTTTGAAAGAACCAGCAACAATAATTTGCATAAAACTTCATAGAGACAAGGGGTGGCCAAAAATAATAACTAGAATTTTGGGAGTCGCGAACCAAAAAGGTTTAAAAACGCTGAATTAAGGGGTATGGCTACGGTAGAGGCACTAAAATCGCCAGGTTCGATAACTTCGTGAAAAAAATCTATTTTGCTCTAAAACCAATTGCAGTTTATTTTTAATACTAAAAAGTATCATTTAAGCTCATAAAAGCTTATTTAATTCAAAATTCTACTGTGGCCATAACCCTTATATTATGACTTTTTTATTTTTATTTGTTATTTATTCTTGTGACTAAGAGTGTTTATTTTATATCCACGCGAAAATTTGCCTATTTGGTCATAACCTCATAACATGTTCATTCAGATAAACGTCTATTCCGTAAACGTGCATTTGGCCAATTATCCGTCGATAAAATCTCCGTCAGCTAAGTAACCCGATGAAGCTTCAGACGAAGACGATATTTTTTTCTCTTAAAATCGATATTTATGGCTATAAAACCAATTAATTAAGTTCTTGTATTATCCGAAAACTTCTTTTAAGTAAGTAATAAATTTTTAAGTTTATCAAATTCATCTAATCAATTTCACTTATTAGCAACGCGATAAAGGAAAACGTGCAACTTTTTAAAAATCTCACACGTCATTATAGTGGAAGAGCGTTTTAATTTAATTTCCGAATCGTGTATGAAAATAATTAATCTTTTCACGTTACCCTTTCAACTGTTGAAATTACTCTTGAATAAAATTTTTGAAATTGTTCAACGAATCTTCTAGAAATCATATGTAAATTTTTATTATTGATTTTATTCGTTAGATGTCGGTATATCAAATATTCGAGTATTATTGTTTTAAGTATCAGGACTGGGATCCTGTAATTATTAGCGTATTGCTAAGCTACGCTAAGCTACCTACCCTTTACACTTCTTCTATCAATTTCTAAAAGTTTGTTGGAGAAGGGGTAAGGAGTAAGTAGTTTAGCGTAGCGTAGCAATACCTACCGTTTACCCTTTTCCTATCAATTTCTAAAAGTTTGTAAGAGAGAGGTAGAGAGTAAGTAGCTTAGCGTAGCGTATGAATACGCTAATAATTACAGGATCCCACCTCTGCTATGAAATGTTATACTTTGACACTTAAATAGACTGGCAAAACACTAATGATGCAATGAAATTTAAATGGGGTAAGACATGGTCATGTGGTCTTCTCGAGAGATGGAATGAAATTTTGATCTCTGGACCATCTCTGGACATACAAAATTCTAAACTCATTTATTATATTTTATTATATTTTTAACTCAGTTTTTCCACTTTTGTAAATTCAACGAGCGCCTTGGCCTTAGTTCAAATATTTTCGTCTTTCAATTTCTTCTGGACTACGTTTCTAAAGTCAATAATCGTTCATTCTATTTTTGTCTTTCTTCTAACTATACACTATTTATCGACAAGATGCAGCTAAGCCACTCCCACAAACAGTGGGCTATATTCGAATAGAAGTTTTCTATTGGTCGAATTTTGAAAATCCAGTTTACAACACTTACACAAGAATTGACTTGCGTCAACCTTATTTGACAGAAATTTGTAAGAAGTGGCTTAGCTGTATCTTGTCGGTGATTAAAGTATAGCAAGGACGTATGGACGTAATACTACTAACTGCTTACAAAACCAAAAAACACAAGTGAACTTTAAATTTTTTTTCTAATAAATATTTTACACAAAAAGTCAATGGTCTGGGGTATAAATTCATATTTTAAAAGTTTTTTAAATTAAAATTCCACGAGTTATTTATGAAAAAGTTGTAAAAATTAAATTCTAATTAAGCAACTTTCTGGCCGTAATAATAATCAAGCGCTCTCGCATTGTTTATAAACTGAACTTACATTGGTTTTAATAAATTTTAAATGGTTAAATTGGTCTGTTTGTGCGTCTCTCTATAACATCAAACAATACCATTCCCTACAGTCTATAGATATTTTGGTCACTGTGCAATTCTATCCAGCTCAATTTTCTGTTAACTGCATTTCTGATTTACGTGTGATCAATGCAATACACTGAGAGCTAGTTATTTTTGCAACAAAATTAAATTTTGTAGCTACCTCTCGGGTGTCGGTGAACGGTTTTCACTGTTAAAATGTTAAATCAAATTTAAAAGTTAAATTAAAGTGTGTTAAACAGTAATGGTATAATCGACTACAATTACAATACTAATAGATCAGTGGCAATTATAAACAGGCAAAAACATGCCATACATTTAAAAGACCCATTTTGTTGGTTTATCGAAAATACTTCTGTTTGGTGACAAATTTTATCTGTGGAAGGGGTTGGCATGCGAGCTATTAGATCTCGGACTCATTCTCCATCTCCATTATAGCTCTCAGTCGTTACCCACTGCTACTTATAAGAAGCAAAAGGGTTTAAAAAAGTCTTGATTACATGGTGGGGTTGAGGTTTCTATAAAGAATTATCTAAGAATCTAAACATTGTGTTAGACCTTCGCACTACCGTAAATGACATGAATTTGAGCCCCCACGTCATCTTGGCATTTCCTACATACTTATTGGATTATCTGGTATGCCCATATGTGTTGATATGTCCTGTCCTGTCCACTAAGAGCACGACTGTGGCAGCAGTGCCTTCATCAGTGGTTTGGGATGAGTTTGATTTTACTCTCAAGTGTAATACTCAAGTCCCTGCTCGGGCGCCAATTGTTGTTGAGAGTTCATACATTCGTTAAGCTACACTAGAATTTATAGTGCCAAATAGTTCTTTTGTCTACCTACAAGCTTTGGAATTGCTCCTGTGAGAGTTTAAAATCGATTTTTTAATTGCTAATTTAACAGTGCAAATGAAATTGCAATACTGGGGCCTGGTCGCATGTATTGGTTACACTAGCCTTGATTAGTTATAATTTCACAGTTTAACAAAAACAAGCGATTTAAAAAGCCCATTTCGTTGTTATATCTTAAACACTTTAGTTGACTACATAAAATATTAAGTTTTGGGATTAATAATTAATAAGAGAAAATAAAGAAAAAAGAAGCATCACAAATCAATTTCAAGTTATACTCGATAAACTTTTGATAACATTTATACTGCTATTTACTATGTTCTGTTGTTTATCTTCAACTTACTATACACTTTATTCTCAGGGGAAATATAATGATCTCGTTTCACTGAAAATATGAAACATTCCTTCTCAAAGTTTGTTTTTAGGTTGTCAAAATATAATTTTGTAAATGATATACAAGATATAGGCAATTTTCAAAAAAAAAAACTCGTTTGATTTTTATCATCTTGTTTACGTTACATGTTAATATAGACGTTTTTTAAATTTCCAAAATTATCTAATATTTGTCTTTTTTTTTATAAACTAAACGATGATTTACTTCTTTTACTTCTAGAAATAAAAACATTGGAGGAAAATTTAAAAATATGAATACTCTTCAATTTAAACGAAAAATATTATTCTTTTGAGTTGTTTTAAACAAATTAAATAAAAATTTTCGTACAATTTTCTTCAATAATAATTATAGCAAACAACCTATACTTAAAATTTGCTTTCGTTTTAAATTTTTTTATACTTTTAATACAATTTCTATTAGTATTATTCTGTTTATTTCAAGAATATTTTTTCGCTTAAAATAAATAAAAGCGAAAATAATAATTTTATATGAAAAACCATTCAGACATCTAAGTATCTTTCTTTTAGATAAAAGTACTTTTGGTAATGTGATAAAAGTGAGACCAATAAAATTGTGCTAAATCTAATAATATACTTTGTTAAATTAAGTATTAGGTAGTTTTGAAATAATCTATACGAGTCTCTTATTTATCTGGACGATTGTAAGCAAGTTGATCAAACGCTCTTTTTGTACAACTAGGAATAGAAGGACGAAGTCTCTGATAAAGTTAGAAAAGGTACGTGACAGGGCTTGTATTGTTAAAATAGTTTTATACCATATTATACAGTCTGTCCCACTAAACTGTGTCTGAAATGTACTGCAATAATTTTTTATTATGGCGAGCGGTAGGGATAAGTTAGCGCAGATTTGGCCACGCCACCATGGCCACGCTTCTTTAATAAATTAAATACGTTGACTCATTCAATAAAGAAATACCCCATACTCCACCAGGAAAGAGCCATTTAGCTAATAATATAGATCGCAATGGACGAGTAAATATAGTGATTTCCGTTTAATTTCTCCTATAGATATGGTTGCTTATAATTCCACTTGTAAGGAAAGATCATGACAGCCAATGATAAGGTTAACTTAACGGAATGAATGAGTCATTCAGGGACTTCTAAAATGTCATATCCATCGCATTTTCTCTTAAATTCCCACACTCATTCCCATCGCTCGCCATCTTAATATATTATTGCAGTACCATTTTATAACAAATAAAAGCCAACTTTTCAAATTGCCACTATTTAAAGCCGTTTAGACTTCGGAGATAAAAGCTGAAATTTTTGGAAATAGTTTATCAACAATAAGTAGTCCCTTAGCATTGCAAAATTTTGCTTTAAAACTTATAAATCTTATGCAAAGAAATTATTTTGACACCTTAAAAAATCAAAATTAGTGTTTTTGATTCTGAAGCTTGAAAGGCTAAATATTAACAATTAAAAAAAGGGTTCTTCATTTCGTTATAATAAGGTACATTTTGGAATTATAACCAATCTTTTGCATCTTTTATCGTTAACAAGATGCACACGCGATTTCGTGGGACAGACTGTATACTCCAATGGCCATTTTGTGTTTGAAAACTTCAACTACTTCCTATGCAAACTTTCTATTTAATAATAAAGAGAAAATATTGAGTTTAAAACTCTTATTTCTTTTGCTTACACCGAACTGACCGAACATTATAAGGAAATAACATGGTAAATCACAAA
Source organism: Malthinus seriepunctatus (assembly GCA_963924605.1). Taxonomy (NCBI): domain Eukaryota; kingdom Metazoa; phylum Arthropoda; class Insecta; order Coleoptera; family Cantharidae; genus Malthinus; species Malthinus seriepunctatus. The sequence goes on along the minus strand of OZ004600.1, from coordinate 106,760,663 downwards.
TTCTAAGATTCCTGGCCCACATTTCAACATGAAAGTGCTACCAATCTATTGCTCATACGACTGTTTTATCGATTTAAAATTTAAAATAAAAAGTTGATTTTAGTCGAAAATAATTTCGCTATTAAATTACATACATCAAAAAAGTAAAAGATGTAAAGACCCTTTCAAAAATAACGAAAGAAAAGTAGGTTATCATTTAAAAACCAAAACACGGTTGCCATAGATATTATACAGTTGAATGAAAAACAATTTCTGTCAAACAGAATGAAGAGAAATAAATTGTCGGTCACTTTCTTATACGAGGAACGTTTTAAAAGTTCTAACCGACCTTTTTTACACTCTGTATAAAGGTGGATACTCGTATAAAGAAAAGGTAGATATCCCCCTCCCCCCAGTTGACCAATTTTTCTAAAAAACTTTCTAGAGATTGTCTTGAGCTCGAGCTAGTTAGCTGTCAAATATCAAAGCTAATTCCACTTACATTTCTGAAATACAGTCTTTTGAAGGAGCCGGACATTGAAAAAATCTACTCTAACCCACCCTTTAAATTCCTCAATAGATATTTCCAGTTTTCTTTTGATCAGGTGAAAAACCTCTGAAACTTAGAAAACGATCCTGTGTACTAAGAAGTTTCAATGACGGTGACTTACAATTTATTGAAGTTTCGAATGTGACGTATCAGACGTCAAAATTTCGATGCTCAATCACATTCAAAACTCCAATCAAGTGTAACCATAGTAAAATATACTGTTCAAAACATTGAATAAAGAAGTACCTACTCCCCTACTCTACCAGGAAAAAGCCATTTAGCTAATAATATGGATTGCAATGGTTTTCTAAATATAGTGATTTCCTGTCAATGTCTCCAATAGAAATGGTTGCTTAAACTCCCACTTATAAGGAAAGATCATGACAGCCAATGTAAACTCGACGAAATGAACGAGTCACCAGCCTATATAGTTCCTTGAAGGCGCTCAGTAATTTTACAATATTTTTTTTTATCATTGCTACCTTTTAGTTCCACTTTATTTAATATCCTCCTAAGTTTAAAATTTAAACTCCAATTCTTGGCGCTATTAATTATTATGCTATAGGTATTATACAGAGTCGCAAAAATAGAAATTGAAAAAATGATCGTATAAAGAGATCAGAATTATTGAAACTACCCATTCCATTTGCTTGTCAACTATTAACATAATACGAAAATTAGCCCTTAAAAAAACGTTTGGTAAATATTTGTTAAATCTAAATTTTTCCAAACAAAGTTAACAAACTCATTAATTAACACAAAACTCTAAATAAAATTAATTGCTATACTTATTATTCCTATAAATAAAGTTCGAGTTTAACGTAAAAATAACTTTTCAATGTAATCAAAATTTATAATTACGATAAAGCTAAAGCGCTACTAATTTACTTAATTATAATTTAAACCTTCAAAAATTTATTTGGAATAATTTAAATTTTTTGAGTTTCCAATTCCATCCTTTGCTCACTAATTTATTTAAAGCTATGAGTAAATAATGTTCTTTTCGTACCTATACCTACAGTGTCGGTCAAAAATTTAGCATCATAAGTATAAACTAATTGAAGAAATTGTTTGGTCTTCTCTAAAACAGCAGTCATACTAGGCTAGCCGTCTAACCACAGTGTGTGAACCAATGATATAACTAAAGATCAATGACTAAAGTACTAGATACACTGTAGACAGAGGCCTACTGACCGGACCATACAAGTGAGATAAAATAGCACCAGGCAAGAAACTGATAGTAGGGACACGTGACATGCGGATAAATCTCCACGTCACATGGTACAAAATACTACTGCAGGCTCACTCAAATATTCGTTTACTATGTCCTAACTGTCTCTCTCTAATGGTCCTGGTTAGGGCTGGGAAAAAATATCGATATATCGATATTTTTATCGATATATCGACTAGTCGATATGTTTTTAAAAAAATATCGATATATCGATATTACGATATATCGATATTTCGATGTATCGATATATCGATATTTTGATATATCGATATTTCGATATATCGATATATCGATATTTTGATATATCGATATATCGTTATATGGATAAAAATATCGATATTTTAATATATCGATATTTTGACATATCGATATTTTGATAAATCGATATTTTGAAATATCGATATTTTGATATATTATTATTGTTATATATCGATATTGCGATATAACGATATTTTCGATATTTTTGGCTTAAGGCACTTTCTTCAAGAAGCGCAATTCATACATTCAGGATCTTGCAGGGGGGCACGCCTTAGGCAGGGGTTCCTGCACAGGGCGCCAATTAAAATAAACCTATTGAATGTTTTTTTTATAATTTAAGCGTATCAATTTCAATTTAAAAATCACCACTAAAAAAATGTACAATTACTTCAATAATCCCAGCAAGGATAGTTGATATCATTTAAGAAAAATATCGATATATCGATATTTACCAATATATCGATATTTCGATATATCGATATATCGATATTTAGATATACCGATATATCGATGTTTCAATATATCGATATATCGATATTTCGATATTCCGATATATCGATATATCGATCTTTCGATATATCGATATATCGATATTTCGATATATCGATATTCCGATATATCGATATATCGATATTTATCGATATATCGATATTTTATAAATATCGATATATTTATATATTATAAATATTTATTTTATAAATATTTTATAAATATCGATATATCGATATGAAATTCTCAATATCGCCCACCCCTAGTCCTGGTCAATCTGCATTCCACTCAGCCTACGGTTTGGTGCATCTAATTAATATTATTATATCATTGGTGTGAACTTATAACTGCTGCTGCTTCTACCAACTAGCAAGTGGTTTTAACAACGACTGGTAGAGTTCAACTGCTAAACTTTAGCAACTAGAGTAGTCTCAACGAAAGGAAAGCCTACCACGTGACCAAATCTGCGCGAGGCGTGGCTTCGGAACCCAGTGGCGACAGTATGAAACCACTGCTCAACTTTGACGGTAATCCGTGGTGGGTTTTTCTTTCGTTGGTACTACTCTACAAGCTGTCAGCCATATCAGCCCGTCGTGACACAATTTTTGCTGTTATCAGCAGACGCCCCCATTGCAGTAACACATCCGGCTGATTGAGTCCCACATGGTTGGTTTCGCTTAGTAGAAATGACAAAATTGAAAGGTTAAAAATGCTGTCGATGAAAAAATTACTTTGAAACCTTGGGAAAAAATAAGAAAGAGCGGTACTACCATCTATAAAAGTTGTAACAACTTTTTTCAAACCCGTACAGTCTTCATAGAAGATCTATTCGACACCACCAGATTTAACTCAGAGAGGAAGACTCTCTTGGCCTTTCAAACACTTTCAAATAAAATCACAACACCTGAAGATTGTTGTGAGTATAGCGATCAGCTGGGAGAAATTCAGTTGTAAAAAAGTTTTAATAATATATCGTGGCACCTTATACATAGTGGACACCAAAAAGTGTGTGCCTATTTATTTTAGTTTTACTACTATTATATACTACTACTATCAGGGGCACACGAAGTGTTAATTTCATTTTTCTCTGTTTTGAGTGGCAGTAACTAATGTAAAATCTTTAGAGGAGCACAAACAATCGCGAAATCATTTTCTTTTAAGATAGGAATTTTTGAGCGCTCCTTACTGCTCACTATATACAATAAAATAAATTGGGAAACGTTAAATTGTTTTCACCCTTTAAACCTCATACCGCAGCAAACTAAACTCCTACATTCCCGGATTTTAAATAAAGGTATATAAAAGTTGTTTTAAAAGCAACTTGTCAACAGGTTTAAACATTGTTGAAATATTTCTGTTTTATTTATTCCAAGTTAATGTTTTTACGATGCACAAAGTTTTAATGTTTGCTGATGCCATTTTCATTGTCTAACTAAAGTTAGTTTGCAACATACAGGTGTCCTTTAAATTGCTTTTTCATTTTGCTTCAACTAGAGATTTTTTAGTTTGCTCTCCTTTAGCTAGAAATTTTAAGGTCGATTATTTTTGAATCGCTCTTCTTGAAAAATTAGACCCATTCTCATTAGTCTTCATTAGTCATAATTTATGCAACAAGTGGTGTAGTAAAACTGACCACACGAGCCTTTAGCCGAGTAGAGTACTCTTATAAATAAAAAATGGCGACGTTATACAAGAGTTACATAGAATACTTTTTCTACTACCATACTTTTATCGTGTAGTTACAAGGTATTTACAATTAATTAAAAATAATATTTAATCAAAATTTTGACGTTTCATTTTCATTTGTTTAAACACAGCGAACTCGATTTATACGGCGTCGCTATGGTAGTGCAAATATCAAATATTCGTATCTACGACTACGTGATTAAAACGTAAAAATGACATTTTACCACAATTTTTTCGCTTTATCCAAAAAGAGCGGTCGTAGAAAAAATTAAATACGAGAGTGCATTGATTTATTTTTGAAACAAGATCATTAATTTGTTTGCAACAGGAGCATGAGCTTTTCGATTTAAACCATATAAACTCAAATTAGTACCTTCACGATCATTGAATATTACCAATTACCACAACAATGTAAATCAAAACTTTAACTAAATCGTCGTGTGTTATGTAACTACGATTATTATTACGTGCTGTTTTAGCTTTTTCATTATTTTATTTTCTACTACAAGTCACATTGTATCCCTCGTGTGTGAGGGTTATAATTGAATATAACTTTAACTAAAGTTTAAATTAAATCAAGAGATAGTCAAATTGTTTTAAAAGTTTTAAATCATATTTAAATGAATTGATTTTGTATCCTCTTGTATACAAAATAGTATTTACATAAAGAGCGCATAAATCCACATTTAAAGTGAAAAATTATGAGTGTAAAATGCATATTGCAATTTATAAATAAATATGTAAATTTAAACTACAATTTATGAAATGTACATTAACAAATATGATACATATTTGGAAATAAATCACAGTAATTAACAAAACAAATTAAATACAAATTTGAATTGATGAATACTTTAAAGCTTCTCTAAAACTCTTTTAAGTCACGTACAATAGAAAAAGATTTTAAATTATTAATATTCCAACAATTTATTATTTGTTTTGCTATGTTTACTATTAACCCAAGTTGCCATATACAAATTTACACAAACCAGGCTTCAAACACCGTAAAAATGCTTTCTGAAACATCTTAACATCAATGTACATGTACAGGGTGGGCAAAATTGGATGTTTTCATAGGGGTACTGGGAAACTGTAGAAGTTAGAGAAAAACCGATGGCGCATCCTCGATCTATTTTTTTGAGAAACTAATGATAGTAAAATCAAAATCGAGCTATCTTCTTTTGTTTTTAAGTTATAGCCCAAAAACCAAATTAATATACCTCATTTTAATTTTTATTGATATCTCTCTTATTTCTCAAAATATTTAAAAACTGTAAAGACTTTCTTAAAACACTTTTTAACGTAGATTCCAGTGGCGTAGTCAAAAAATATTTTTGACTGAAAAAAAATTATTTTTGATTTTTATAAGTTTTTCTTCCAAAAAAATAATTTTTTTTCAGTCAAAAATATTTTTTGGCTACGCCACTGGAATCTACGTTAAAAAGTGTTTCAAGAAAGTCTTTACAGTTTTTAAATATTTTGAGAAATAAGAGAGATATCAATAAAAATTAAAATGAGGTATATTTGGTTTTTTGGCTATAACTTAAAAACAAAAGAAGATAGCTCGATTTTGATTTTACTATCATTAGTTTCTCAAAAAAAGAGATTGAGGATGCGCCATCGGTTTTTCTCTAACTTCTACAGTTTCCGAGTACCCCTATGAAAACATCCAATTTTGCCCACCCTGTACTTATGTTCCTGAACTACAAGAGAGAAAAAATGTTTGTGCATGAATTTCTCTGAAAATATGCAATTTAGAGAAGAATGACTAGACCATGATTTTATAGATCAAGCATTTTTACAAAAAAAATGTTCTATAAAATTTTTTCATTAAGGAGATGGTCTTAGCGCAAAATACGTTTTAAAAAGGTATATGTTATATTTTAAATATAGCAAAATAGGTGCGCGCTAATGGATGAAAACCGTTTTGCTCTTAAGGCCCGTCCACACATACAGGCTTGCCTTCCGGTTTGTCTGTGCAGGTCACCTGAACGCTGTCCACACGCTCGGGTTTGACCTGTACAGGCCGCGTAAACGGTGTCCACACGCTCCGGAAGGCAAGCCTGCGTGTGTGGACGGACCATTAGATGAACAATGGTACAACTATAAAAATAACTTTAATTTGAAGCCGAAGGCCACTACTAGATAATACGAACTCAAATATTTAATAAGCAAAACCGCATCGGGCCTAAAAGGCCCACCATATACATATCTAGATTCGAAGGAGGATAAAAGAAGATTATTGAGACTTTGGCTAGCCATCATCTTAGAAGTGATAGCAAATGGGTTAAAAATTTAAAGAATATAACTAGGTCAATTTAAGCATTAACCTATTTCAACCAAAGCGGAAGGGAAATGGGGAGAACTGGGTATCATTACATTATTACGTCTGAAAGACGAAGGGACTAAAGACGAAGAGATTAATAATTGACTCAAAGTCGCGTTTTAATCATTCTCTAGTTTTCTCCACATACTATTCTTATTAGTTATTAGGTTATTCTTTTTCATTAGCATTAGCACGTTCTAGAAACGAATCTTGGAAAAATTAAATAGTTTTAATCATTGACAAAAAAATAACTTTTTAGAACTCTGCTGTTTGACAATAAAATATACAATTAAAACTTATTAGGGCTCCTAATATTTTTTATATTTCGGTTCTGTAATGGAGCTATTACGACACCGAAAGTAGTTTCGTAATATCTGAAGGCGTGTCTGAAAAGTGTAGCCACATTTATTTTTTCTAAGTTGGTTTGTATTTTTAAGTGTTTTTGTTTACTTTCTCCGAGTCTGAACCTCTGACCTCAAAAACATGAGGCAGCACTTGTACCAACTAGGCTATAAATACGAGACTTCCACCGAAGTACCAACCCAACAAACAATATACCCAATTTAGAAATTTGTTACAATTTTTAATTTAAAAGACCGAAATATAAAAAACATTGTATGATATTTGTGTTAGAAGTGATTTTATTTTGTTCGTAGACTTGCTCCACTCGCTACGCTCGTTTTGTAATCTTCTCCACTCACAAAATAAAACGTCTCTTTTAACACTTATATATAAACTACTATTTTAACACATCAGCACATCACATATATTTCTTTTAGATTAAATTTCATCTTTATAGGTAGAGAAGATTTTGGTAGAGAGCAACCTCTAGCAAATTCTAGTTGGGTTAGGTTAAAAGCATTCTTCTACAATGGAGTGTTTTTATAAAAAATATATATCTCTGCTGTTGCAATTTTTTTAATGGTGACAAATATTGAGCTTCTATTTAGCACCATAAAACAATACCTACCCTTTCTTTCTATTTTTAATATCGCATCATTTGTTAATGTTGCAATTTTGTTAATGGAAAAAATAAATTTTCATAGGTTATCTATTCTATACCAGTACAACATTACACAAACTTTAAATTACTTCACGTTATAGATATGGGTTGCTACATACATATTCCTAACAGTACAAGCTACTATCTCTACAGTGCATAATTTTAAACCACGAATCGTCGTTCTAATAATAATTAATATTTTGTATTTCGTTTTAACTAAAACTTCATATTGTTCCAAAAATAACTAGGAAATTAGTTTTTTTTTTCAAAAATATCACAAAACTAAAACGAGTAACCAGAGCTTTTGGGATAGTTTTGTCGACTCGATGAATATATTAAACTAAAACGTTACCAAGTTTAATTTAAATTGCATACAACAAAATGGAAATGTTATCGAAAACTTGTCTGTATTAGATTTGTGTTATTGTAGCCAGATATTATACTTCGTGTGCACAAAATGCAACTAAAATCTACATATAAAAAACTAATGTAATCATAGTGAAAACTGAAAAGATTTTAATTTGTTTCGAATGGAAAATGTATAATTTTCAGACTTTGAATGATGCTGTTACTGACACATTTGCTGTTAACTGACAATTAATTTGAAAAATGTTGTACGTACGAAAGTTGCAGATTTAAATTATAATTATGTCTTAATATCGTTTCATTTGGAGAACAGTTTTCACTTTACGTAAAAGAAAATAAACCTATGGTGCGGTGCCAAGTAAGGTGAATAGCATCGTCGATTGATCTCACCGATCTCTTGTTTCATGAGAAAGTACTATACAATTTATTGGTGTATTGTCATACAGTGAATTAACTAAGTCAAAAACAATAGAATAAAAATTAAGGGGTCTGTCACTTGGCAGAGGGTATTGTATTGTACTCAGGGATCGATTGGATTCTAATAAGGTCGAGTTTCATAAAGGGTGCTGAGCACTTGCTCGACTTAAGTTCGAGATCGGGATCAAGCTTTCTCAAACTCGAACAGTTACGTCGCCGCTTTCGGCGGTTATCGGTTGAAAACATACAAATTGCCAACCTTTTCGAAACTTGGGCAACGCGTTCTTTACGTTTGTTTTATGAAACGGAATTTTAGTCCGCGATCTCGAACTAAAGTTGAGCAAGTGCTTAGCACCCTTTATGAAACTCGCCCTAAGCCTTACAGAACTGCGACCAGTGTTGATCATTCATTCATAACCATACTCGTATTTATGTTCTCAGGAATACAATCTTCCAAGCGAAGCATAGAATGTCCGTGAGAAGTTTGCTTTTCACTTCTTCAGGCGTCAATCGAGCCTGTCCTAAGTGTTTCAGCCTAAGCCGAGCTAATGCATCGCAATTGCAGAGAATGTGTTCGGCGGATTCGATCTCAATTCACAGAGTCTGCATATGTCACTATCCTCCAGTCCCAGTTTCTTTAGGTGATACCTCACTGGGCAGTGTCCAGTAAACAGACCCGTGATGAGTCTGATTTCGTTCTTTGATAATAGAAGAAGCTTTTTAGCATTACTGGTCGAGTACTTAAGGAATTTCTTCGACTGTCTTTGTCCTGGTGTGTTGTTCCAGTGAGAATTTTTGTTCTCAGTTTCTCATTTTTGGATCTCCGCCTTTCTATATGTTCTAGATAGTCCACAGAATGGTTCGGGTCCAATAGGGAGGACTGTTGAGCTTGTTCTACGCTAGTTTATCAGCTATTTCGTTTACTTCAATACCCTCGTGACTCGGCACCCAATGAGAGAGTTTTGAGAGATTGTCTGCATTTCCAAGTGAATAAGGACTCAAAGCTATTAGCTTTGAATGCCCTTATCGCAGCTTGGCCGTCAGACATTATGTAGACTTTTTTACGAAGGCATGGTAGCACTGGAGGTAAGAAGACCATTCCCTTCTTCTTTATCGCCCTAAATCCTGTTCTACTCATAAATCGTCGATTTATCTCACTGACCTCAGAGTTTTATGAGAAAGTACTATACAATTTATTAGTGCATTGTCAGACAGTGAATTAACTAAGTTAAAAAGAATAGAAAAACAATTAAGAGGTCTATCTCATGAAAGGGAAGCACTGGATGTAAGAAGACCATTTCCTTCTTCTTAATCACCCTAAATCCTGTTCTATTCATCTATCATCCAGGAGAGATCGACTGAATATTATCAGCTGTCTATGAAATCAGTGAAATGGAAAACTAGGCTAATCCAATCTCCTAAAAAAATGTTGACAAGACGATCTTTAGCAAGCTAAACCAACTTTAAAAATGTAATTTAATCCTTAAAGATGAACTTAGCAATTTATTAATGAGAAACCGAGAGGAAACCACATTCTCAATTGTTCTTTTTTACTTTTTTTATTCTCTTTAAAACCAGTGCCTCTGTTGTCAAAATTCAAAAAATACGTTAAAGGCAAAGGTTGGACTTAGATACTGGCGGTTTTTTAATTTAAAACTTTCGTATATTATGCTTCGAAAAAAGGTTTGCAAAATAGGAAAAACATAGAAAAAAAGCATACGAAAAAATTTTAAATTCCAAAACCGCCAGTATTTAGTTCAACTTTGGCCTTTAACATATTTTTTGGTTATAAAGATCACTGGGAATAAAAATATGTCTGCGCGCCATTTACCTATTTTTAATCGAAAAAATGCCACCCAACGTGCGCTATAGATTTTACGGATTTTACTTCTTACAGTTCTAATAGTTGTGATACCCCTAATATTGTTTAAGATTATTAGTGAACGGAAGATGTTTTTCACGGTCTGCTCTGCCTTTTCTAATCACTCCGACGGAAAACTCTTCACGATACGATTTTATTCGCCACTTCACGGTGTTAGTAAGAGCTAAAGTAAAAAGTACTATCGAGTTTAAAATTTCAAAATGTTTGTTATACGTATGGTTCAAACAAATGTAGGAAGTGAAAATTAGCTGCCAAAAAGTGCCAATATAGCCTTGACAATTTTGATACCAGATTCGTGATTATGGACCCTAAAAATTCCTAAATACTAAATATCTTGTGGATCAGTTTACTTTTTGAAATTCTGTCCGACATATTGGAATCGCCATTTTGTTTTTGCACATTTTGATACCATATTTGTAATCAGTAACCCTCAGAATCTCTTGCAACTGAATTTTATGTAAATCTAATCGCCTTTTAAGATCTTGTCCGCTATATTGGATCTGCCATTTTGTTGTCGCAAATTTTTATACCAGATTTGTAATCAGTGATCCCTCAAAATCCCTCGCAACTGAATTTTGTGTAAATCTAATCACTTTTTGAGATCCTATAAGCCATATTGGATCTGCCATTTTGTTTTTGCAAATTTTGATACCAGATTTGTAATCAGTGATTCCCCAATATCTCTCCCAACTTAATTTTGTGTAAATCTAATCAGATTTGTAATCAGTGATCCTTCAAAATCTCTCGCAACTGAATTTTGTGTAAATCTAATCAGATTTGTAATCAGCGATCCCTCAAAATCTCTCGCAACTGAATTTTGTGTAAATCTGTGTAAATCTGAAGTTGTAACTCTTCTCTGTTTGAACACATCAGTAAAGGCTGTACAGAAAGGGCTCTACAGAGATGCCACTCTTTACAAATCGTCATTACTTTATGAGCTATGGAGTTCACGAGCTTGGCTACTTTCTTTTGAGCTATCTTTACTTCTAGCATAATTTCACGTGACTTTAGTGCTGCAACCTCAATCCAGGAACAAAATTTTCAATGCTGATATTGACGTACTTTCCAAACTTAATGTGGTTTAAAATCGGAAAATGAAAATTTAAATAAGCACAGTAAGTACTAGGTCATGCAAATAATGTTAAATTTTAATTATACCGCTGTGTAAGTAATTAAACTAATTTAAATAAAATTCAGCAAAGTTTTTTTTTATTATACTGCATAATCTAACCTGAAAGAGTTTTTTAACTTTAAGTGATATGATATAAGAAGGTAAAATGTAATTAATCTTTAATCGAGAAACTCATCTTCGTTACATCTTAGATAAGAGCATTATCGAGGGCGCTGTTCATCTTTACTTAAATCACCTTAAAACTAACGTTAGTTGAACGTGGACCAATTTGATTTCCAATACGTTTTCTTTAAGATGAGCAAAAACAATCTCGACTTTCATAAAGTACTAATCTAAGTATTAATTGAAGAAAATAATGTTTCGGCAATGCGGATATTTGAACCTTGTGCATTAAGCTTTAATATCAAATATTCGATATAGCCAGTATTACCAATAGATACTGAAACCGAATACTTTTCACTACTTCACATATTGGGTATTAGTAATGCTGCAAAACAACAAAACAAGCTGTAGGTAAATAATTTTCCCTATGCAGATATTTACTGTTAGATTATTTATTTAAAAACAATTTATTTTATGTTTGTTTAAAAAAGAATATTAATTGTTTGTTTTTAAATCAATTGCAGTGTCTGCAAAATCCCAGAATTTAATTAGATCGTTAGCAAATTTATAACAAATTACAATTTATACTTCCACAGGCACAGTTTAATTCAACTTGAAATACAATAATAATTTTAGGTAAACCGATTAATTTGAAATTTAGGAAATTAAGTGTTAATATAAGGTTTAATAATTAAATTTTCTTTGCATACAGTCAAAATTAAAATAACCTTACACCTACAAAGCTTTTGGAGATGAACCTTCGCCTTCGGTGTAGTGACAACGGTTCTGGGTCGTAGGGGTTTAACGTGTAAAATCAAACTTTTATAATTTTCTGATTTCCTAATTATATTAGGCAAAACAGACTCAAATGAAAATTGTAGGGTATAAAATTCTACATCTAAACGAATAAAAAAAATTAATTTTGCATGCTTTGTAACGGCGTGAATTAGTCATGAAAATACCGAAAATAGCGATTTATGGGCTAAAGGTAATCGATATAAAAGTAATTTAAACATAAAAAGATAGCTTCCCTAAAAAGGTTCTCACTCCCAATGTCGTTAAATTACCGATTTGACTACAATCTCACTCTTCAAGAATACTAATTAGACATCTTATGTAATAAACTTTTACGTCGGAATCTTCAGCGCCTTCTAAACGTATTATAGTTTTGATCATTTAGAAAAGATTCCGACTTTTCTTTATACGCATTGTTACTGAGCCGTGGGTATTCTACCATTATAAGACGAGTTCAAACACCTCCCAATAATTAAACTAGAATTAAAAGAAAAGAAAAATAGAGAAAATCAAAACTTTTTCTTCAGCTTAACCCATCTCTTAATAAGATAAAAGTTTTCAAATATAATTTTGTCAAGCGAACTTTATGAAACGGAAGTATATTATTTTTATGTTGAATTTTTATTAATTTAATTAAAATTTTGTTGTTAAAATAGATTAAAAGCGTTTATTTATTATTAATCGATTTAATTGTATTTTGGTTCACTATTATTCCTTTAAAACGTGAATTTCGCCAGAGCATTTTACAACCAAACCGTTCCACATAAAAGTCGTGTTTTGTGGTTAGCTGGTTTCTAACCGATCCCGCCCTAAAGCATTATTTAAATAATTTGAGGTAAATTTCGAATAGAATTACCATTACACTCATTAAAAGTTAAACTAAAATTGGAGATTAAAATAACATTAAGTGGAATTCTATTTTTAAATTTTTTTTGATCAATTTTAAGGGTATGCAAATGAGTTTTTTTAATTTTTACGAAAACTTTGTGCACACAAAGTTCTCAAAAATGGAGCGAGAACTTATAAAATATGAAGTATGCTCGGTTTTAGCTATAAAAAAAGCTTCAATTATACATACAAGGTAATGTTTTCCGTAAAGACTCTATTACGCCACTCAGTTGTGTAATGGGCTTATTATATCACTTAATTTTGGTAAACGCTCACCTTCGACTTTTAAATTCTCTATATAAATAGCCTACTCTCTAATAAGGCAGTAGAAAAGAAAATATTACTCAATTTCTTAACAGAATGATTAGAAGCCTTTTAAAATTTTAACCTTATCGGAAAAACCTAAGATGTGCTTCAACGGCCTTGACTAGATATTTATTTCTCATAATTTTCAAAAATGCAGAGCCTCAAGTGTTTGAACTGAGTAAAGAAATACCAAGAAAGAGCCAATTAGCTAATAATATTAATATAGTGATTTTCGGCCAATTTCTCCAATGGAAATGGTTGCTTATACTCCCACTTATAAGCACAGATCATGACATCCAATGATAATGTAAACCCGACGGACTGAATGAATCATCCATGGACTTTTAAAATGTCATTTCTGTCGCATTTTCTCTTATAGGCTACGGTTGCTAACGCTACTGCCGGATGTTTTATGTTCTAAGGTTTGAACAAACTTTAAGGGTGTGTTTTTTGCTTGAAATTAAAGTACGCGTATTTTTTTTCTCCTCAATTACGATTTTTAAGAGGCGTGGGAACCCTTGAAAGCAAACCCCAAAATACTATTTTGTGAATATTTAAGAAACCCCTTGACCGATTTTATTAAGATTTGGCACACGACCTAACCAAGTGTATTAACATAAGCACCAAATCCTAATTTTGTAAAAGTCGCTAGAGGGCGTCAGTTACGGGCAATTGGTCTTCGTTTTCTGCATTAACTTTTTTGTCCAAAACAGTTTTTACGCTAAATTATAATTCTATAGAAAAAGTCTTTGAATTTTGAGAAGTTCCAACCCTTAATTTGTCAAATTGTAGTTTTAAAAATTCATAACACAAATTAGCCACGATAGGGTTGTTTACTCGTCAGTTGCTAATAAACTACTACGGTTATAGAGATGCGATTTTGGCAAACTATTGTAAATGTATTATTCTGAGATGTCACAAAGGCACATCCCGATATGTCAATATGATTTTAAAATATTAGCAAAATAAACTCGTATTCGCCCTGTGAGTCATGGTTTCCCATCACTTTATTTGTATAATTGTATAAATAAGCACTACTCTATTCCACATTGTATATTGCTTACTTTATGTATTCCAATATTTTCATTTTTTGTTAAATTTATTAATAAATAACACATGAGATGTTTCTAAATGAAAATATCGCATTACTTAAAGATTAATTTCAGTGTTCCCCATTACACACTGAAGAAGTCAATAAGAAAGAAACTGATGGAATTCGATAGACTTTATTGACTATGAGGTTTCTTATTTCAACAATTTGTGTCCGAGATTATCTCTGATATGGCCTACTTGAAGTTTTCCATCCAAGTAACTTGTGACAGCACGGATACGTTCAACGTCATATTGTAGCATGTAATCGTGTAGGAAATGTAATATGAAATTGGAATACAAAAAATATATACAGTGTAGTTGAAAATCATGTTTAAACATGAGGATTTAAATTTCCCATAGTAGCACATCTTTTTCTAATAAATTTAAGAGTTGTTCGAGAAAAACGAAAATGCCAAACCATAGTAAGATAACTTATTTTAAAATTCAGTACTATAAAGCTCTTTATTAACTAACGTCGGTCTTAAATTTAACATGGAACGTTTCATTTTAATGTCTTAATTAATTTTTTTGTACTGACTGATTAGAAGTCTTTACTGTGGAAGTAGTATCTACAGATTATCTTTAAATAAAAGAAAGGTCAATTTTGGGTTTCTTTCGTTGAAAGAAAGATGGGAAGAGGAGATTGACTCAATTCGCGATTCAGAAACATCAAAGATTGAAGGAAACAAAACACGTTTACTTTCTTTCATTAAACACGAGACAAACACAAATTCGACATGATGGTTGCTAACATCATCGATACAACATTGCCAAAGCAACCGTCTCAGAAAAAGAAATCAAATCTTGAAGTAATCCTAAAACAAAAATTTAAGTTCCTTTATAAAATACCATTTCTGAAAACAAAACTAGAAAAATGACAATATTTCTAAAAGATGTAATCTTAAAATCTCTTACAATGTTGTAATTGACTTGCAATATTGTTTCTCTTATACCAAAATAATAAAAAAAAGCAATTTTAAATCAGCTTTCAAAAACAAAAAGGAAAGTTATTCAGAACTAATTTGTTATTTTATAACAAAGCAACTTGAAGAATTTTTATAAAAATGCGTGTTTCATTAAGATATAATTTTAACAGAGGCAAAAAGTTGATTTTACAGAATAAAGAAACATAAAAAAAGTTCAGAAAAAAAAATAAAAGAAAAGATATTTTTAATTACTCTTTAAGGGCAACGTGAAATGGTTGACTTAATTATTTTGAATAATTAGGAAATTTAATGTACTATAATAGTGTGCTAATATATAGTAACAATAATTTATTTACATTAAGAGGAAATTATTCTATAATGGTGCAAATTTTGCTTGTTCAAGGAGGTACTTACAAGAGTTTAAATTGACTAGTTCGATAATGAGCTTGCTATAAAACAACACTACATCGCGCACGAATAAACTTGCCAACAATTTTCCTATGCACTTTCGTGTATATTTATCCAAGCGAAAAATATAAATAAAGGTTTAATGAAAATTTTTTTGAAATATTTAAATTTTAAAACATACAAATGTTCCTTTATTATTTAAAAAATTATTGCAACGGGCACTCGAAATTAATATAGCTGTGAAGTCGGATTAATGTTACAATATACGTGCGCACATAGTTGCATTTACATTCACATCCCAAGTGGAGATTAATCAAATATAGTTTTCATATTTTAAAATTTAATATAAACATAATGTATGTACATTGTACATCAAACTTTTTTGAAAACTCAAAAATATTACTCAATTACGTGATATGAATTTTTTTTCTAATTGTATTGTGTGGCCCTATTTAGTTTGCTGGTTTTGAAAATATTAGTAGACCTACTGCCAAATCTAAACGACCTCTGCAGAAAGCAAAATTGTGTACTAAAGTCAGGAATTTATGAGAAGAATATGGCGGAGCCAATGCGCTATAACGAAAATGTGTCTGATAACTAAGACTCGGATTTTTAGGCACTAAAAAATTCCATCATAGGCAGGCAAATAGGCAATAAAAATTCAATTATAGGCAGCTAATAGCCTGAGCCTGAAAAACTTTTTCTAAATTTTCGGAAGTAAAATCCCTAGTACTGTCCCTCAAAAATTGCTTGTGGAGCACAATTAATTGAAACTGGGAACTTCTGAAGCTTCTATTTTGTTTGAAATTGCGTTGGTGTCTCTGAATACTATTTGGCTGATTTGTCTCGTCAGCGTCAGCTATCTTAAAATTTTATACTTGTTTGAAAGATAAATAAAAAATAATGAATGCCATAAGAATTAATTTTTCCAAGAAAAAGTTGTTATAATAGAGAAAAACCAAAAAAAAATTTTTAACTTAGACTCGAAGACAAAAATAACAAACAAAAAGATATGCTGTTTAGGCGTGGTTTAGGCACTACCGTTACAAATAGGTACTAAATGTGTAAAATAGGCATTTTAGGCAAAACGACGTGCGGTTTACAAAAATCGCGAGCTTTCGAAACGGATTTTAGTGTAAAAAGTATTAATGGGCCTAAACTCTCATCAAAACAGGCAAATGCCATAAAATCAGAGCCTTACTGATGGCGACCTCCGCAGAACGCAAAATTGTGTACTAAAGTCGGGAATTTATGAGAAGAATATGGCGAAGCCAATGCGCTATAACGAAAATGTGTCTGATAACTAAGACTCGGATTTTTAGGCACTAAAAAATTCCATTATAGGCAGGCAAATAGGCAATAAAAATTCAATTATAGGCAGCTAATAGCCTGAGCCTGAAAAACTTTTTCTAAATTTTCGGAAGTAAAATCCCTAGTACTGTCCCTCAAAAATTGCTTGTGCGCAGAAAACAAACGTTCTAAGTCGCAAGAAGTCAGTGGAGCACAATTAATTGAAACTGGGAACTTCAGAAGCTTCTATTTTGTTTGAAATTGCGTTGGTGTCTCTGAATACTATTTGGCTGATTTGTCTCGTCAGCGTCAGCTATCTTAAAATTTTATACTTGTTTGAAAGATAAATAAAAAATAATGAATGCCATAAGAATTAATTTTTCCAAGAAAAAGTTGTTATAATAGAGAAAAACCAAAAAAAAATTTTTTAACTTAGACTCGAAGACAAAAATAACAAAAAGATTATGCTGTTTAGGCGTGGTTTAGGCACTACCGTTACAAATAGGTACTAAATGTGTAAAACAGGCATTTTAGGTAAAACGACGTGCGGTTTACAAAAATCGCGAGCTTTTGAAACGGATTTTGGTGTAAAAAGTATTTTTGTACGATCAGTCATTTGAAGCTATTTACTGCATATGTTTTCACATAGGTAAGTTGAATTTACCAGTTGCTAGGATATAATGCGCGACGGTAAGTGTTTTTACTGTTCTAGAACGGTAAAACGTTTTGTTGTCGACTTTTCATATAGCAAAGCTACTTAATTTCATAAAAAAATGCAAATGTCATTTTTGACATTTGATTTTTTTAGTAAAAAATTTATTTAAAATTGCATAAATCTATTATTTCTTTGTCTCTGATCGTACAAAAAACGTTATAAGCATGTCGAACGTTAAGGATTACCGGTCTCAGACAATAATTGGAGGCTTCGATTCTCTCAGCCTCCAAACAATTGTCATTGACCGGTAAACCAACCTTACCGTTCTTCATACTTAATATACTATAATGGGCCTAAACTCTCATCAAAACAGGCAAATGCCATAAAATCAGAGCCTTACTGATAACATCTGGTCGCATTAATTTTAGAGATATACCGGGTGACACAGGGATTTGGAACACTCTTATAACTCCGTTATTTATTAACATATCAAAATGAAATTTGGTGTGGATTATACTCACATAAATTGCAATTGTTTTAACTACTTGTGAAAATTCTGTCACTTCCGATTACGCCGAAAATGAAGTAAATTTTTGATTAAAATTAATTTTTTTGGTGCTACAGTATTCAAAATTTAATGTAGGTTTCAAAAAAGTAAAAATATTTATGGTGTTCCATTTAAAAATCAAAAGTTTACTTCATTTCCGGCGTAATCGGAAGTGACAGAATTTTCACAAGTAGTTAAAACAATTGCAATTTATGTGAGTATAATCCACACCAAATTTCATTTTGATATGTTGACAAATAACGGAGTTATAAGAGTGTTCCAAATCCCTGTGTCACCCGGTATAGAAAGAGAGTGAGCACTCGCTCCGTGCGTCGGTACTACACAAGATATTGGCTCCGTCTTATTCTTTTCATAAGTTCCGGTTTATAGCTCATAACGAGGGTTACATTTACTTGAAAATCATTGTGAAAACAATGTTTAGGCGTCTTTTTCTACAGCTTTCTCTCTTGCTCTTCTGCGCATTTAAGGTCGTTTAGATTTGGCAAGATCTCTACAAAATACTAATCGTCTGTCTGCCCATTCGTACGTCTATCTGACCGTCTCGAATAACATGTCTCACACTTACTGACCAAAATCTATAATTTTACGCCCTTTATACAAATAAAACTATTATTTGATATTGTGAATAAATGGTTTAGAAATACAGTGTGCCCCAGGATAGGGTTACCGATAGGGAAAAAATTGTATTTTTGATTTCCCAGAAATTTTCTTTTATAAAAGAAGTTTTGCTTGCTTTTGAACGCCCAATTATGTAAAAACATCAAAAACTAGTTTACAAATAAAAAAGTTATTGAGCTCAGCAAATTTTTGGAAACAAAAATTAATGAAAAATTTTCAGAAAAAGCTCAATAACTGTTTTATTTGGAAATCCATTTTTGATGTTTTTGCATATTTGAGGATTTAAAAACAAGCAGAACTTCTCTTAAAGAATTGAATTTTCTAAGAACTCAAAAATTAAAGTTTTTTCTCTCTTGGCAACCTCATCCTCAATCAATCACACTGTAGTATAAATTCCTCACTATTTCCACAGAAGGAATTAAAAATGGGCTGAAATTTTAAAGACCAAGTTTGTTAATGTGGTATTAAATTAACAGCCTCAGCTAGTAGAGGATTCAATATGTCAACGAAAAACTTAATGGAGCGTGTGCTGTGCCACTTCTCTGTGTTAGCCCATATAAGAGGATTAATGTTAAGGGCAGTGGTCTACCATTGCAAATTTTACCAACGTTCCAGGATGCTCGAGATCATTCAAAAGATGGAATAGGTTCAGGACTGAAGGAACGAGATGAGTTGCCATTAAGAAAGTCAGTGACTTAAGTGAGCTATGGTTTAACTTCCACCCTAGCAAATCCCAACATTCTTTTTATGCGGTCGAGAAAGGGGCGACTTAAAGAAAGTATTTTCTTGGTGAAGTTGCAACCTTTGCGAGAGGGTAAAAACAAATAATATTTTAAGAGGCCTTTAGAGGTAGCATTTCAGTTGGAGAATCATTTATAGCAATATACTCCTTTTTGTTGCTGTTGAGTATTACGAAAAGTTTAGATAATTTATTTAACAGATCAATTCGGTCGTGCAATGAATAGACAACGATTAATAGCGCTCGTACATTCAACATACTGCATTTTAATGCAGAACTCCATTCTCAATGCTCCCTTATCTAATTAAATTTTTAACCATTTTCAACTGCAGGTCCCTACAATAATAAATGACTAAACCATTGAGTCATTGAGTGAATTAAAGAAAGTAGGTAGTTATTTTATATATTCCATTTTAGCAACTATCCTCAATAGATAACTTTCAAAATTACATTATAAATTCCACTAGGCAACTCATGTGCTAGCATTTACTCCGATAACCGAATAGCCCGATAGCAGTCGTGTGTGAAAGCTCCCATTAGATTTTATGTATTTTCATACATTGTCCCCGATGAATTTACGTGGGATCGTTAGCGGAAAGCACTAAATGTGTCCACCCTTCTATAAAATCTTCGTTACTGGAGATCAAGTCCGTTGGTTATGCGACGTCGAGGAAGGTAGCTAATAACTTACTAAAACAAGCTTTATTCAAGGTTTATTTTGTTAAAACCGATAGTTGCGCCATTATAACCATCATTAAATACTTTTGAAGGACCCTGTTTAGAAGTAGGGACATTTCCTTAAGTAATCGCGTAATTATTCGTTAGAAAAATTAATTTGTTCTCTCGAATACCTTAATCATAGATAGCCATTTAAAAAAAACATTTGACGAAACCATCACTCATCGCTGTGACAGCTACCACCAAAAACAATGAAAATAATGTCAAAAAATGACATTTTAGGTATAAATCACAAATCGTTATTTTTTAACGTTTTCGCGTTAAATGCAAACTAAATACTCGTTTGTAAGTGAATTGTACCACAGGAGATTTAATAGATTCAGACCCAAAAGGCCGAAATACATTTAATTACATTAAAGGTAAAGTGTTATTAGATGTACTTAATTAGATAAATTACCAGGATTAATTTTCGTTTTAGATCTCTTAATTGATATCAATTTACTTTCTTTTGTAGGTCTTTTTCCACTACCGAAATAGATTGTTTAGGGTTATTTTGTTAAAGCGATTTTTGCGTACAAAGGTAGAATTATTAAGGGTGTACCCAAATAATCTGTGGAATCCACTTCAAAAGGAAATTCAGAACTTCAAAAGGGTTAAAAAGGTGTTTAATTTAATTAATTTAATTCGTAAAGACCGCTTGCTTAATATAATGGCCTAAGTAAGAATTTTTTATTAAAAGAATCTTCTAAATGGGTTAAGAGTGAAACAATGCAGTCTGATGTACCTACTCGATCAAAAAATCACGGTTTAATAAGAATGTATAAGCCTAGAAGCTATCGTTAATTTCATAGCTTTTAGTATCTTATAAGTGAAAATAATTTTATTACGTCAAAGATTGAGCTAGAACTGATTAAGAAAAGAGGTTGGTAGTACTTTTGTAGAAGATCAAAGTAAATTTACACTAAGAAGGTTTTTTATGACCATTTTAATCTACAATAAATATAAAAAGATCAATGTTGGGAACGAAGCGAACGTAGCTTTCATCCACTTTAAACAGAGCTTATATGGTATTTAATAATTTTAAGAGGGAAATGTCTTTTTTGAAACCCAAATATAACTCAAGAATAATAAGAGCTTAATGTGAGGGTGTGCCTATTCAAAATCTCTCAGCTCATAATTTTGCACATGAGCAAGTAGTCCATAACTGATTGCGAAAAAAATTTGGTAATATGCAAAGTTTGGAGCTTTTCAGTTTCCAGCTCATCATCAAAGTTAAATTTACTGGATTCTTGCACATGGAGATCTTGAAAACATTAGTTGTGACTAAAAGATCTTGCCAAATAATTTGTAAAAAAATTGGCAAAACTGTAAACTGTTCTGCTATAATTTACATAACATTATACATTATAAAGCAAATTAAAGCTACCCTATTTTTTACTGTAGCCTGAGGTTAATGCATCTACATCATACACAACAGAACACAAACATCCCTTATATTATTGACCTCACGTAACATTTCCACTAATTTGATTTTAAAAATTAAACTGCAACTCTATGCGCCCATCTCTATAATTTAATTAACCTCAAATTAATGTTTACATTTTTTATAAAACTCAATTTATTGATATATTACATATCAGCCCCTATATTGTCACTTTTTGTCATCATTTTTGTGTCATTTTGTAACCTCAAGTTTTAAATCCTTACACAACTCTTCTGTCTGCAAGGGATAAAAATCTATTAACTCAAACATAATAGTAGGCGGAATATTTTGTACTGAATGCAGTAATTTTTATTAATCCTTCCTTTTATCTCTCGTTTCAAAGGTATAAAGGATTTATGAGGGTGCTATAAATTTAAAACTTCTTGATTAATGCGAAGGGGTAGCGATAGAGGAGTTGTGATTTTTTTTCAATCACCATCTATTTAAAGCACATTCCATTATTAATCACAAAGCTACAAATTGTTTATTTATTCAACTCTTCTTTGCACAAATATAATTTTGAAATAAGTGTGATAAAATCAAGTCATGAGGTCATGACTTACTAATGAGGTCTCTGCAGGAAAGTAAGAAATTGGCTTCATAGAACACTAAAACTTGAAAAAATTAGTTTTAGTCGTTATTTTTCATCGTAAAAAGTAACATAAACATAACGTAACATAACATAACCTAGAAAAGTTGTATAAATTAAGATAAGTATAAGATAGAAGGTTCTAGTTTGGTATCCGAATTTAAACAAACCAAGTAAGTAATTTTCTGCAAAAAAACAAATGAAAAGTTTAACGTCGCAACTCTAGCGTCAATCTGATCAAAAGTCTTAGTATTGTTTGATAGGTTCTTTGACCTTTTGAAAATTTTTCGCGAGAATTGTTTACTATAGTGAAACATTCTCAAACTACAGTCGAAATTGTCAATTTTCAGTTTTCTTGCGTTATCTCGGTAACCATTTCGAAATTTGACATTTTCTAAACAGGTTCTTAAAGGTCATCAAATTATGTAACTTTTTGGTAAGTTAACCAATCTCGTACCTCTTACCGTTTCCGAGATACTACTTAACAAAAAGTATGTAGTAACTTGCTAACTAATGAACCCGGCTTCGCCCGGGAAAATACTAATTATGCAATTAAATTTAATTGGATTATTATAGCGGGCCCTCTATAGTACATCTCTAAAACTAATCGGCAGTCAGAGAAATCTATGCGATTTGCTCCAATATGCACCCTAAAAATGCACGTTTTCCAAAAAAACAGCGATACCTTTTGGAATTATCGAAACAAGTCACATGTGCATTTACGTTTGTACCGTTTGTCATTATAGTTCGACGTTTATTAATTTATTATTATTATCACTGTTATGTACTTTGTTCTTGTTTATTTTTTGTTAAAATTACATTTTTAATTTATTTATTCCTACGGTTTTGGAAAATTTAAATTTATACACAATAATTATGTTCATAAACAGTATTTTTTTTTCTAAACACAGCTTTAATACAATTTTTCTCTAAAATAATTAGGGGAGCAAATGTATAAAAATATACTATTGAAATCTCTATGCTACTTTGCACAAGTCATCACTCTGTATACCTGCAACTAAACCTCATACGTGTTAATAAAAAGCAGCCAAGCAGATTATCAAGCAGAAAATGCTGGGAAGAGATAGGGGATGTCCTAAAGATGGCATCATTCTCAATGCAAAAAAGAATCAATTTAAAGTCACGTGTTATGACCATATGACCTATACTAACCTTCTCCATAAATTATATTCTTACAAGCATTCTTGTTCTATTTGCTAATAATAAGTATTTCGTAAGTAATAAGCCTAATGCTAGTATTAAAATGAGAAGCCCAAAAATAAAATATTTATAACTTTTGTAAATTTTGAATGCATTACGTATACTGTCGGTACACAATTGTAACATTTCAGCTTTGGTCGATTGGTATACAGACGTGAATAAATAAAACTGAATAAAAGAGATCTGTTCAAACATTGAAAGCGAATACTATATCTGAGATATAGATTCAAATTTATATCTTTTCATACCTATTCAAAATGAAAATATGTTGAAAATGTATACGCATGGAATAATACAACAAAATACTACTACAGCTGCTACTATAATGAGGTTTGTTTTAATAAAGCAACAAAACTCTATAAACTTATCAAATAAGATTACAGTGGAGTGAAATTAATTTAACTTGCAGGATGGATGTATTTTCAGAAATATTTCAGCTATATTGAGATATGGTAATTTCGCAAATAAGATATTCAAATACTCTCAAATTTCCCACTATACAGAGTAGGTACATAAGAAAGAATACCGACATTAATAATTAATTTTTTATACGGTTTCGTAGTTTAATTAAATTCATAATAATTAATTTTTCATATTGCTTTGAAAAGATGAGAAGAGTTAGAAGTTAAACATTTTACATAACTTAAAACTGAAAGAGAATTTTAAATAAGGTCATTAACTTGAAAAAAAAATTAAAAAGTGTTGAAAAATACATAAAAAAGGAATTGGCGTTTTTATAAATGTCTTTGGTTAGTGGTTGATATTTTACTACGTAAAGGTGATGTAGTTATCCACAAATCTTAAGCTTTTTCCAATGATGATAGGGGTTTAAAGTGATTAAGATCCCACAAGATAACGTTTGTATTACATGTAAAGGAAATCTAGCATCTGTAAAGAAGAATTTTACATTTTTTTATTTGTTAAAACTAAGCACTATAGGTGAAAGTTCAATGACATATTTTATGGCGATATTGTCACGTTCTCCCAGTTCCAACCTCTTAAATTTGGATGCAACAAGAGGTATTATATACCAAAGTCCTTTTTTATTACATTTTTGTTATGAATTATACTTTCTGTTTTTCTTTTGCTCTTTTAATCCTATTGCTATGCACAATTACGAAATAATTTGTGTATAATCCCCTGTTAAGCTAATACGAAACTGGCAATATATCGAAAACAATAAACTAGAAAAAGCAAATAGTTGGAAAGAGTTACATTTTCTGAAATGGAGAGATCTTCCGACGCGACGATTTGAATTCAGTCAGTTAAAAGTTGTTATTGTGAAATCAAAATAAATATAAATAACTTGTTCAGATATTACTAAAATCAAATAAGACAGGTGAATAACAAGATGAAGCTTTTATCTCTAGTAACAAAATATTATTATTATTGCTTGTAGCAGCAAATTGTTATTATCCGTCTTGGAGCTTTGTACTTATAATATCAAACGAGATTCGTTCCTAAGTTAACTTTACTAACAGTTCATAATCGAAAAATAGTGAAAGTCGTTTACCTTTTGATATTGTGTTCTGCTATAGCTGACATCGCGTTATAATAATCCTGCAGCGCTTTTGTATCCACTGGAGTATCATTTAATGGATCTGAAAGCAATGCATAAAATTGTTAATACTCATAATATAAATCCAAGTTTTCAAAAAAAATATGTAGTTTACTAAGAACTCATCACTACATAATATATTATGATTTAGCTTTATCATTACAATGAGATGAGCACAACATCCAAAAACTAATTATTTTTATAACGTCTAACTTCAGTTTCTATTAATCTCATGCAACTAATGCCAAAAAATTTGTTAGAATATTATTTCATTTCCGAATACAAGAATTTTCACGATAAATTTTTAAAATACCGTCAAAAGCGACTTTGACGTGCAACATCAAGAGTGCAAAATTAGATGATTTTAATATCATTTCTCTTGCTTTGGAAAAACAATTTTAAATAGATCACGTCAAAACTAAAATTTATTGAATTTAAAAGAAAATATATGGCGTGTTTTCAGTTAACTGTAATGATCACTCGAATAAATTTTAATAATAAAAAGGGTTTCTGCTCTAAACAATTATTCGTTTTGACCTAAATTGTTGATTGCAGAAGAGAAATGTTCAAATTGTCTAATTTTATCTTTAAAATTTCAGATCGAATTAATAAAAGTAATGTAGAGTAATTGCCAGATCTAAACGACCTGCGCAGAAAGCAAAATTGTGTACTACCTCATAACCAAGCTTGTATCATACGTCAAAACCATTGTATAAACGCAATCTTTGGACGTCTTATTCTACAGCTTTCTCACTTGCTCTTCTGCGTATTTAAGGTCGTTTAGATCTGTCAATTACTTTAAGCATGGATATCGTCAAACAGATATTTCATGTTGTAAGACCCAAACTTGGTGTCTCTCTAAAAGTGACTTATTGGCATAGCTCAGAGGTATGAGGGAAAAGGCTTGAGTTTAAATACAAAAACCGATTAAATACAAAAGAATTATATTGGTCTAAATTAATAAAATACTTCTAAAAGTACATTAAATCACAACTTAATGAATTACGGAGAGTTTTTCCTCTTGTTTCTTGGAACAACCAATAAAAAATCTTCTTCTTGGAGCAACATAAAAAAATCTTCTTCTTCCTTCTCCAATCTTCTCCAATCCACTGGGAAAAGTGACAGGGGTAAGCGGAGGCATATGCCCCACAGTAGTCCTGGTAGCTACCACTAGGGAGGATCCTCAATGGGGCATGCTAGGGAAGTGCGGAGGCCTACGTTCGATAACAGCTCTTCAAGTCACCAAGAAACAGCTACCACACGGGGAGCAACCTGCATTCCTCGACGAACACGCTGTACTCGAAGTCACACCAAAATCCTTTATCTATATCTGCAGGAACTTGTATTTATTACTCCACTACTTAAGACGGAGAACCAATAAGAGCGCGGCTTGAAGTTGGATGGAAAAGCTCTTCACTTTGTCCTCATGAAGAGCATACAAGATCATCAGACTGCCTGAGACTCGCTTATCACTTATCTATTGGAAGCTACTCGTACTTATAGCTTCGCGACCACTACATGAGAAGAACCAATTAGAGCGCGGCTCGTGACTTGGTTGTAAGTGGGGACATCGATATGGCGCGTCATAACGCAGGATTTATGGTTAATTAAATAAATTTTCTTAACGTTTTGATATATGACCAGATGCGCTTTTGAAAGAGCTTTCTAAAGACCCTAACATCAGCCAATCAAAACTAATTTTAAATGTCTTTTAAAAATGTTAGATAGTATTTAATTATTTAAACAAATTATCTAAAGTCATTTCAAAGATAAACAAATTCTAAATTGTAACTAAAAGCTTAAGGGGGCGATTTCATAAAAAAATAAAAGAGGGGGTTCCAGTTACTTAATAAATAATTAAACAATTATTGAAATTATCTGCGGGACAGGCTCCAGAGAGTCCAACTTGCTGAGAACTTTTCCCGGTTTCCACCTCTAACTGTGGGTGTTCCACAGGAATCCATACTGGGTCAGCAATTGTTCGCGCTATATTCTTCTAATTTTTGTAAGCACATGCGTAAATGCTGTGCCCATATGTTCGCCGACAATACACAGCTGTACTACTCGTTCCATCTGAGAGAGTCTGTCCAGGCTGTGGCGAACATTAACAGCAATCTTCTGGTCATTGGCGATGTGCCCACCTCTCATTCACTTGTGATCAATGCTGCGAAATCTAAAATTCTGCTGTTTGGTAGTAAAAGAGGTGTGTTCGAGCTGCGCAATCTGGCGAATTTTAGAGTAGGTAATGATAAAATTCCCATCGTAGTCCCTGGTTCTTCCTTTTAGGGCTAGTGATCTCTCTTAGAGGACCAATTTGGATCTCAAAGAGAGGACTATTGTCCTAGAAGAAGAAATACCCCTCTCTGCCCTCCTGTGTCTCATCAGGACTATTGATCTCTCTTAGAGGACTATTTAGGATCTCAAAGAGAGGACTACTGATCTGGTGAGTTCAGATTCTTTCTACAGTAGGTCTAGTGATCTCTTTCTTAGGAGAGAGGACTAGTGAAAGAGATTCCGTGTTTGTCCAGGCTTATTGATCTCTCTTCAAGGAGGACCGGTTGGATCTCGAAGACGAGGACTAGTGGTCTGGAAGAACAGTGGCCGAGTCATCTTAACATCAGAGATTTAGTATTTTATTAATGATCTGAACTAAGTTTTTTTTCCTTTAGAAAGGTTTTTTTTATTTTTTTTTATTTTGTACTTGTGCCCCAGGTACTTAGAGTTATTATTATTTTTTATTTAATAAATATTTCTTTCCATCCGCAGTATGTTTGATTTCGTACTACGAACCCGCCTGTCTCCTACTGAGCGATGCTAAAGGGAGAGTTCAGTTAAACGCCCGATATTAGGTGTTACAAGAGCAAACATTTCAGAATATTGATTTTACGTTTAGGTTTAGGCAATTTTTTTGATTAATTAGTGATTTAATTTTAGCCCATTTGAACTAAATTTGATTTTAAATTAATTGGAAACGCCAGCGTAGGGATTCACTAACTTTATCGATAGCGAGCGATATCATTAGCTAACGATTGAGGTTATGTTTCTATAACTATTCTTGTGGTTAAATATGTCTATAGCTACTGGAAATCGTAATTTATCGCTATTTTCTCGATACCTAACGATATATTTATCCACATAAATATCTAACTTTGATTTACAAAATTCATACTTTCCGAATTTCGTAGTTAACGACGTCGCTAGTCGAATTAGTGAATCCAGGTACAGAAGGGCTTAAAACGCGCCGATTCAGTACTAACAAATTAGTACAACATTTAGTTCATGTAAAATGGTCCTAAGTCTAAAAGCCATTGACACCTACTAATATTTTAAAACTGAATTTAGTACTGAATCGTTTAAGGGTCCCCATGAGTGACCGGACATTTTGTTGACACCCTACATTTAAATTACCCTAAACAATCCATATATTTAAAACGCCAAGGCTTTTCTACACCGATAATTATAGCATGCTTCTACTAATCTAGACCGATCTTAATTAATTTTTTTTAAATCCAAGCTCTCGACCCGCAGCACTAATTTTTTTTCTTTAAATTATCAATTTCATACCTTTTTTATGTTAATAAATTACTACACTTCAACTTCGTTCAATCACGTTGAATGACTGACACGCCTATCGTGCATTGCATTTTACTACAAACAATCATCGATGTAGGTGCATTATCTATACTAATATATAAAGTAAGATGTTTGTATGTATGTGCGTTACTTAAGATCTCGCGAACCACCGAACCAATTTTAATAATTTTTTCTTTCATATATAGACCGTACTTTTGGGAGTAACATAGGCTAGGTATGATTACGATATGTCAACTGGGGCCTTAGCAATTGGCAAAAATGTGAAAGAACTCCCAAAAACTAAAATTTAAAACTACGTTATACAGAAATGTACCATGAACTATAAATCAATTTTGAATGCGTTCCTTTATGGTTTTAAGTTAGTTAAATTCTATAATTTATTGACACATAAAAATTAATATTTCAAATTTTGCTTTTAAAAATCTACTCTAACAAATTCGCCAAGAAATGTACTGCCTCACATTTGAAATAAAAGCGGGTGGTTGTGGGGGCCACGGAGGAGGCGGTGTTGGTAATACGGGGGGCGGTGCTGTCGTTAGTGGTACACGTGTCTTCCAAATGAAATTAAAGCGGGTGGTTATAGGGTTCCTGAGACGGCGGTACTGTCATTAACGGTGCGTGTGGTTGCCGATTGAAATTAAAGCGGGTGGTGAAGGGTGCCCTGAGGCGGTAGTTCTGGTGTACTCGATAGCGGCGATGCTGACGTTAGTGGTGCATGTGCCTCTCAACTAAAATTAAAGCGGGTGGTTGTGGGGGTCACTGAGGAGGCGGTGTTGGTAATACGGGGGGCGGTGCTGTCATTAGTGGTACACGTGTCTTCCAAATGAAATTAAAGCGGGTGGTTATAGGGTTCCCTGAGACGGCGGTACTGTCATTAACGGTGCGTGTGCTTGCCAATTGAAATTAAAGCGGGTGGTTGAAGGGTGCCCTGAGGCGGCAGTTCTGGTGTACTAGGTAGCGGCGATGCTGACGTTAGTGGTGCACGTGCTTCACAATTGAAATTAAAGCGGGAGGTTGGAAGGGTTTTTGGGGCGGCAGTTCTGTTGTTCTCGGTGGCGATATAGTGCTGATGCTGACGTTAGTGATGCACTTGCATCCCAATTGAAATTTAAGCAGGTGGTTGTGGGGGTCCTTAAGGCGGCGTGTGGTGATATCGGTGGCGGTGGTGCTGGCGTTAGTGATGTGTACGTATTTCTCAAATGAAACAAAAGCGGGTGGTTGTAGGGTGCCCTGAGGGTATTCTGGTGATTCCTTTGGCGGAAGTGCTGTCGTTGGTGGTGGATGTGCCTCCCAATTAAAATAAAGCGGGTGGTTGTAGGGTGTCCTGAAGCGGGGATTTTGGTGAGCTTGGTGGCGGCAATGTTTACATTAGTGGTGCACATGCCTCCCAATTTAAATTAAAGCGGGGGGTTGTAGAGGTCCGTAAGGCGGCGGTGCTACTTAAAATTAAAGCAGGTGGTTGTAGAAGGTTTCCTGAAGTAACGGTTCTGATGAAACCGTGGTGGAGGTGCCGTCATTGGTGGTGCACGATAAAAAGCACTGGCTTCCAACTTTTTCCTTATAGCCATCATAGCGGCCTTTTTTTCCTTCTACATATTATTATCATACATTCATATGCCCACAAATTTCACAATATCGATTTATTGTTACATTGTAGAGTATGTTGGGCTCATATATACCTAATTAAGATTTGATAGGTTTTGCCAAGGGTTTTGCAAACTAAGTTGCCGCTAAATTAAAAGGCGTGTGGCGTAGCCCACGGGTCCTGCTAGTAATTTTATAATTTTTGAAAATTTCCGAAAATTTTATTATTCTAACGCATTCATATCTTCAAATACTTCGTCGAATCTCGACAGGCGTGACCACTCACGTAAAATTTAAAATGTCAAGCCTTTTCTTTTTTTTTTAATCTAGATACGCAATAATTATTAACGTTTTAAGGCCCATCCACATACACACAGGCCGTGTCTTCAAGTTTGGCCTGTGCAGACGACAGCGTTCAGACCGCCTACACAGGCCAAACCGGAAGGCAATACCCGTGTGTGTGGCGTCACCATTAGATTGTTTTCCATGGCCAAGAATGACTATGTTAGGTTGGTGCCACTATTAGCCCTAAATACCTAAATGTGAGGAGGATATAGAGCTATGGATCTTTACAAATGTGATTTCACACGTTCATTTCTTATCCGAACGGCGAGTCACGACCCGGTGGTATATTCTTAGGTTTTGGAGTTTCCAAGAAAGTTCTCTCGTTTCTTTTAATGCATAAAATTTTAGGAACATACAAACTCTGTATGCTGATATATTGCAGATTGCATTAGCAACGCTACTACAGTTGTGCCTCTTGTAATCAGCGTTACTTTCAACAAAAAGTATAATTATGATTATGTAATGTTGTACCAGTAGTAAAACACTCTGTATATTACTACACATAATTATGTACACACATTTCAATTATTTATCATTACTTTTTTTTAATCCGAGTTGTGACATGAAATATGTAATCTATGCTTTTCAAACATTTCATCCACTGTGAGGAGAAAAGACTTATTAATCTGTGTTTGCTCTTGTGTTGTGATTTATCTCTTAATACAGAACACAATTATTTTCTTGTAGCTTTGATAATTAAAAAAGAAATAAGACAATAATTACAGTAACAAATACAACAAATTTAATGACGAAAACTTAAAAAAGTTTGATTTCAGTTGAAACAATCCCTTTCAGAGCTTGCAAAGTTCAGAGTTGAAACTTTAAAGCGAAAAAGATAATTAATGGTGTAGGATACACTGTACGAGATTGTTAAAAAATATTTAAAATGGATAGTTTTTGGATCGTTCAGGTCGCGGTTGCGCAACCACCCACTATTCTGTAATTAGAGGTGCATTGCATTTTTAAAGAAATCGATGGCTGTAACGAGCCGTGGCGGCTGGGGTGCTCCATAGGTCACGCTCCGCATTTTCCTGCTGCGCTGTACCTCACACCCATTTGAAAATGTCACTCGAAATAGCGTTGATACTTGTCTCTTCACCTTTTATTTGTTTTAGGCGAAACTCTGTTTGACTTAAATGGTTAAAGACTTAATTTATTTTGATTTTTACAAAGAAACGTTTACGAGCTAAGGCGTTGATCGAAATTTGTAGGCAAACTAATCGTATTAAAAAAAGTTTTTTAATAAAGGAACTTGACAAGTTAAAAAATTTACTTTAAAAATTAATAAATTTAATTTAGCAAGTTTTAAAAATTTTTCTTATTTTCAGTCACATTCAATTTGGTAGGAAAGATTCAAAACGTACAAGTTTCATATTGTTTAATTTTACTTATTTTGTCAAAACTCGCTCAAACTTTTATACTAAGCTTTTTTAAGTATATCATAATTGTTTACATTGCTTCTAAATGTTTCTTGTAAAAGCTTTACAAAATAAAAACTTCTTGAAAACCGCCACGTTTTTACAATGCAAAGCGAGAGAAATTGGAAAAAAACAACTTTTTCTTTTTCGTATTCTCGACATTTGTAGATTTGAGGACTTGACGATTTTTTTACGTTTTGTTATTTTCTACGACGTGAACGATCATGTCAAATGTCGGTTGTATCAAGCTTTTTCAGATATTCTTCTTTGCAATATATCTAATGAGATCCACTTTTCTTCAGATTATTTGATTACCTCTTGAATTTTAGATTTAAATGAAAACGTCGTTAGATAACATTACTTATTGCTATCTTTACAATTTTTTTATTTTTCAAGTATTTCACGTTTTGAACTTTCAATTAGTTTTAATATAAACATTTTGTATTTATAATCAACTATTCCAAAGTTTGTTTTTGTAACTCTTCAAAGAGGTTTTAAGCGCTTGAAAGGGTAATGCTATTACATCCTCTCGAGAAATGTAAAACATATAGCGCATTAAAATATATTTATTTAGCAGGAAGGAGAAATATACAAACTAGAAAATAATTAACCATTTCAAGCGCCATTAAACGTAGATTTGTATGAGATTCTTCAGCAAGCGACCTAGCAATAATCTACCAAATATATCTAAATTCGCATTAGCAAAATCAAACTGTGCTAAAACAGTTAGCAACCTATAAATGAATTTATTTTCTCTTCTTGTACTATAATAGTCAATGATTTACCATAAAAAAAATTTAAAAAGAAAACCTGTTAAAAGTCTTATTTTATTGTTTTTTACGTAAACTATCAACAAAAAGTCATGAAACTTTTCTATGCGGAGTATAAAATGTAGAATATAAATAAAAATCGCAAAAGCTATTGTGGCAATTCATAAATAGCAAACGCAAATCTCCTTCGAGTCTCTCTAACAAATTACAAGTCGAACAAAAACCTCCCACACATGATAAAAGTCAATGGTGGAATAATTTTAAAAGAAGCGCGAAAATTGGATACAATAAAGAAGAGTGGTTTTTGACTTTTATTACCTACAGTTTTTACATTTTAAATTCGTACAGAAAAATTTAATTTTTATCATGAGTTTTCACGTTCGTGAATATGTACTAAATTGTATTCAAAAAGCAACAAATGTTACAAAATTTAATATCGAGTTAATTACTCCTAAAGTCCAGTCCTGGAAAATTTAACAAGCTAAACTAAGGTCGTTTCATTAAAAACTACAAGACTATCCCATAAACTCAACACTTGTAAACTGTTTTTGCATTTCTTGAGATATTTTTGGTCTTTCCATCCATTTATTTTCCAAAAAAGTGGTAATGAAAATTCACTATTTACGCAATAATTAGTTACTTCATGACTTGAAAAACTATTATTTTTATGTTAAAAAATTTCTTTCTCGCGTTTTTTCGAAGAATATCAGTGTTGGTAACCTAAAATTTCAGTAAAATTGAGTAGTCATTTCAAAATTTTTGTTGTGAAATAGAAACTAAATTTTTTAAGTAACGTATTAATTAACCTAAACGACAACCTCGATTGTTTATATGAAGCGAAAATTACAAAATATTGATTGTTGTACGGTAATGCCAAAAACTGAGGTCTTTATTAAATATTTATACCATTCAGTATGATCAAGGTTGCCTGTTTTCATGAATATAACCTACAGTTCTGAATTTCTAATTTTTGCCTTATAATGGGGCGAATCTGAAAGGTGTAGCGTAATTTATAACACTTTGACATGTTTAAATAAAACCATTTAGCTTAAGATGTAAACTCCTGGGGAGTAAACACACCCTTAAAGGGAATTTACAGAAACATGTTAAAAACAACGGATGTGGCCATACGAGAAACTTTTTCCGAAAAGTAGTTCGGTATTATTTTTTATTAAAACTTAATTTAATATCTTATAAATGAAATATATTAAAAAAACTTTAAAAAGTGCACTAAAGAAACGTTTGGGTTCTAAAGTGCATGCATTTATTATAAAAAAATTACAAACAAAATTATTTTTTAATTACTTTCGTTCTGGATCGAACTTAGGACTTCTATGTGTAAGCAGAATTTTTAGATATAAACTGTTTCAAAAATTTCATTTTTATTACATTTGGCATAAATTGAAGTTCAAAATATACATTATTTTATATGTTCAGAAAATAATTTTACGAGCTTCCAAAGTATTAAAAAATATACAGAGTGTTCTATTTAAATTAAGAAATTTTATTCCATTTCCGGTTAAACCGGAAGTCAAAATATAAAGTATTTGGTATCATGTAATAGCTAATTTTGCGAGCTTTCAAAATACTTAAAAATATACAGGGTGTTTTTAAAAATTTTTATATTTTTGTAATTTCCGGTTTAACCGGAAGCGTTTTGTTAATCGAAAATAGTGTCAAATAATAGATATTCATTGGATTGATATAAATATCCAATTTCAGGTTTTCATTTTAGTTACAAAAACAATTAAAGATTATTGAAGTTTTGACATTCAAAAAATCATAACTCCGAATCCGCATAATACAAGTCTTTAAAAATTTAGAGTTAGATAAAGAATCACGTTGTCTTTAACATATTCAAATCTGTATAAATCGACCAGACCAGTTTTTGAGAAAATCCATTTCAAAATTTTGACCTACTTTTGCTCCTTAAAGGTAGGCATTTTTGAAGCAAACTTTAAAATCGACTTCTTTAGGACGAAAGCCCTCTATTTTAGCTGTACAATGCCGTTTTGAAATTTTTATAATAATAATTACCGCGGCCAAGTTATAAAGAAAAGAACACAAAATGGGACAAATCGTTCTATTGACAGCCATTTTGAATTAAAAAATTGTAAAATTGAATTTGCCCCAAATTTGCAAATACGCGCCTAAAATAATCCCCTTTTTTGGACACCATGTATATTGTATATATTTCTTATAAAAGCTTAGTTTGCCGATGAAATAATTTTAAAGTGGCTAAAATCAAATTTCATCAAAATCGGTTCAGTAGTTTTTGCTACACAGAGTTACAGACCGACAAACCGACAGACATTTCAGTTCAAAAAATCGGAAAAATTGTTTTTGAATTTTTGAAATCAGGGTTACTCAAAACGTCGAGAAATGCAAAAAAAATTTTTTATTATTATTATTTTTTGTCTGGATTATAACAACTTTTTCTTGCATTGGAAAAAGTTAAAATAATCTAAGAGCCGTTTTACATGGACTAAATGTCGTACTAACATGTTATTACTGAATAAACTCAAGGAGCAAAAGCACGGGAATTAAAGCTTCCGTTGCACGACGTTAAAGCTTAGATTTGCGTGCTTTTGCTTCTTGAGTTGATTCAGTATTAACAATTTAGCACGACACCTAGTTCATCTAAAACGGCCCTAAGAACTCTTCAAGTTTGGCTGCTGCTGCCTGGTGACGTCATAACGACATAGATTATTTAATATCTTAAGAACCAAATTAAAGAGGGATGAAAATGAATGTAAATGTTTTCTGATGCGTATATTTTAAGAAACTGAAACTTTGACACCCCTACCTAGAACATGAATATTTTTAAAGGGGTTGAAAAGGGCGAAAAACGTAATTTTTATTGGTTGATTTTTTGAACATAACTCAACAGATATCAATTTTAACTGAAAATTTATAATGACTTTTTTTGAATTTTATTAACCTTTAATGCAATTTTCATTCGGTTTCCCTACGAGAAATATTAACAGTCATTAATTACTAGTAAAGAGCCGTGGTAGTAGCGAGACTGGAAAAAAATAAAATAAAAGAATATTTTATGAGTTGTTTCGGGGTAGCGGTGGTAGTTGTCACTCTCTGACCTGTCTCTTCTTTTGCAGTTATGTAAAATGAATTTTGCTGTTATTTAGAGAATTAAATAGGAATTAAATATCAAATTTAACGCAGACCATCAAGTTACAAGTAAGATTTGATACTAAATTTTAGTGGCGTAAATAACGGACCAGCAGGGCCCGCGTTGCGGGAATGCCCAAGGATAGAAAGAGCCCCAGAAACATCGTTTAATATGAAATTTTGTTATAAAATTGAATTGTGGTTAAATAAAATGATTATTAACGGAAATGGGTTAAGGCCCCACTCTGGATTTTGCGGGAAGGTCCCAAAACCCTTAATTACGCCACTGTTAAATTCTGTTCATCAGCAGCTGTCATCATCCACCAATCAATACCACCACCCCGCAAGAACTCTTTTCTTCAATTATTGTCTCAAAAATCGTGCTTATTTGTTATCCTCTTTGTTACAAAATCTCATCCTTTGTGTAGCTGTTCAAACATTAAAGCAAAATATGGCCCAAAAATAAAAAATTCTGATACTAAATTCTCTAGGTACATAATAGTAAAATTGATTTTACAAGATGACAAAAGAAAGAAAATTCTTGAGCTGGCAACCGCCGACCAATACCACCACCCCACAAGAAATCTTTTCTTCAATCGATTTTTGTCAATTATTCTATCAAAAATCGTACTTATTTGTTATCCTCTTTGTTACAAAATCTCATCCTTTGTGTAGCTGTTCAAATATTAAAGCAAAATATGGCCAAAAAATTCAGAATTTAAAGGTCTGTAACTCAGCAAGAGTTTACTTTTGTCGAGACTTTGGTATAAGACCGAAATGATTTTATTTAGCTATGTCAAATCACCTATATAAACGTTGCACATTTCAAAATCACCCTGTATACGTAATCATCCACCCACGTAACATGTTTGCACAGTCCATTCCAAAAATTGTGTACCTACGTCATAAAGATCATAAATTTAATGGTCTAGCGATACAATTATGCAAAGCATTACATTTCGTAGATGTTGGTAATAACTAATTAATTTTACTTTCATTTAATTTTAATTGGAAGAACTAAAATATAAAACTTGCCCAATTTTTGACAAAAGACGTCTTTATTAATTTTATTTCTACATTCAGCTTTTTAAACATCAAATAAAGATCGAGATTACCAACCATGATGTATATTTTGCTTACTTCGTAATATCACGAATAATTCATTAAAGGCGATTTAAAAAATAAAATACAAAAAAACAATGTAAAAAGAAGCCATACCTTCAAATAAATATTTAAACAAAACTAACCTTGTTGAAATCAGAAGGTCACAAATCCAAGGGACGCCAAAATATGTAGGACAAAAATAAAACCACCACTTAAAACATACTATTGAATACTGATTGATTGAATTTATTAAATTTGTTAAAAGTTTGCTCTCGACACGTCTACATCTGCGATAACACGATAAACACCTGATAGTTTAAGCCAAATGCTATGCAAAACGTTGACTTTGATTATTCTTTAAAAATAATTCTATTTAAATTATTAAATATTTTCAAGAATTTTTCATGTACAGGGTGAATACAAATATTACCATTTTTTGAGTTGAAATTTCCTTTATAATTACACTGATTCGTTTTCAAAATAATATTTTAACTGATGTGGTCACAGCAGGTCTTTTTGTACGTAATAAATCTAATTTTACGCTAATTTATTGTAAATTCAAAAATCTACAATAATTCTAAAACCAGCAATATCAGAAAATATTGTGTTCAGAATCTTCCCTGATTTTAAAAATGTAAAAATATGCAAAGTATTCAGTTTAAATTAATTAAGTTGATGTCATTTCAGGCTAAACCGGAATTCAAAATTTGAAGTGTTTGGTATCATCTGAGAGCTAATTTTACGAGCTTTCAGAATATTTCAAAATATAAAGGGTATTTTTTAATAAAATTTTATATTTGTCTAATTTTCAAAAACGATTTTTTCTACAAAGCTCAAAACTAATTATGATATTAACTTTGCTTTTCCATATAATATCGAAAAAATTTGTAATTTTTCTAAAACTGTCACCATCTAAAATTAAATTGCATCTCTACATCTACATTCTTTTAAAATTAATTTTGCAACATTTACTAATAATTATTGTTTTTGTTTCAGGTAAAGAAATAATTATTTATCCACTTCTCGTTGGCTTTTCGGTATGTACGAAACTAATTTATTGAATTTCTCCTGTTTACTAATAATTAAGAAATACGTGATCATTTCTGAATTATCCAAAAAAATATAACTTGAGTTTGGGTAGAGAGCATTCTCCAACATGACATCAAGCTTACTGCCCTACATATTAAGAATTATATTAAACCTACCATACTAATACACAAGTTTTTTAAAGTAAATGCAAAAAGGCATCAAAATAAAGTTGTTAATTTAATTAAAGTTTCAGAATTAATCGAAAATAAGAAGGTAATCATTAATCAATAATTACATTAATGTTTAAAAAGACCCCTATTTACCGAAATGAGCTTAAATATTATGAACGGAGTATGAGTTTCGTTCTAGAATTTGGCCCATTTATTTCTAAAATTTTGAGTTTTTAGTAAATAAATTACCTACCCGAATTGGTGAAACCTTTAATAATACCAAGATAGTAGCAGATTACCTAAATCGTAGACGTTGATTTTTTGGTGAATGCCTGGGAGGAGCCAATGCACTACGACGAAAATATGACCGATCTCATAGGGTCACATCAATTTTAGTGATATAGATAAAGAAAGAGAGAGTATTTGCTCTTTCCATTTGTACTACGCAAGATATTGGCTCCGCCTAGACATTCTCTAAAAACTCAATGTAACATACACGGTTGATGGATAAGAAACAAGGGAGTTATTAAATGGCCCCTATGATCCCCTGATCTAACTTTTTCGACTTTTTGTTATGAAGTAAGGGGTATATAAAAGACAAAATATCCGCCATATCTCTAACAAATGTGGAAGATCTAAAAGAGAATAATAACAAAGCGTCAAAAATTTAATGATGAGTAAACGACATCGAGAAATGCAATAAATACGGCTTTATTACGACGTGCATGTGGATGCAGAATGTCGTTTACTGGTAGACGGAAGTCCTTTGGAACATTTAATTGATTAAATTCCCATATCGCAGTAGTATTGAAAAATAAATGCATCAAATGTGGAATTGTTGTATTGAAAAGCTGCATCCAAATAATATTAATATGCAGAATGTGCCAGGATGGGCCACTAAACTTGTAGCTTCTGATAATTTTTGACTGCAAACCAAACAACAAATTTCATTACAGCCTAGACAGTTATAGATCAAAAACTAATCAGTGCAAGTACTTACCAAACTTCTTAAAGAATTAATTGTTTGACAATTACTAAGTTTACATGCACTGGCTAAAGCGGTTTTAACCAAATCGCTTTACCGTAAAACGATTTAAAATGGCATGTAAATGCTCTCAAAATGCTTTAATTAATGCGATTTAAAAATGTGACCTATCCATTACCAGGATTAAGCATGTAAAGGTAAACAGCTAATCCGCGTTTCTCTTAAATCGTTTTATAGTAAAGCGTTTTAATTAAAACCGGTTTAGCGATAGGCGTCTAAAAACAGTAAATAATGTAATAAATTACAATAATTACATTTTGATATTTAACTACACTCGCCCGTTTTTTAACTTTTTCCAATCCCAAAAAAGTTGTTATAATCGAGACAAAAAAAATAATTGTTTTATTGCATTTCTCGACGTTTTGGGTCCCCCTGTTTCCAAAAATTTTATTTTTTGAACTGAAATGTCTGTATGTATGGTCCTTAACTTTTATAAAGGATAGGGCGTAGCCAATATCTTGCGTAGTACAAATGGAGGGAGCGCGTGCTCTCTCTCTCTCTCTCTATAACTCTAAAATTGATGAGCCCAGATGTTACAAGTCACATTTTCGTTATAACGCATTGGCTCCGCCCTATCTTTTAGTTTAGGACCATAATACGTATGCTCCCTCCCCCCCTAGAGCACAAACTACTGAAACGATTTTGATGAAATTTGGTTTCAGCCACTTTAAAATTATTTAATCGGCAAAAATAGCTAAATAAGAAATATATACAGGGTGTCCAAAAATAAGATGGTAAAAATTTCGAAACAGCATTGTACAGCCAAAATATAGCGCTTTCGTTCTAAGTAAGTCAATTTTCAAAATTGTTTTAAAATTGCCTACCTTTAAGGGGCCAAAGTAGGTCAAAATTTTGAAATGGTTCTTCACAAAATTTCCTCTGCCATATTTTTTCTTTTTCGGATATGCTATAGACAACGTAATTCTCTATCTAAATATACATTTTATTAAAATATTAAAAGTCAACTTAATAGGGACTTCTTATTTTGGCAAACCAAAACATAAAAGTTCATGGCCAACCATAGCGCAAATAAACAGTAAACGGATTATAGTATTTCAGACAGTTTATGTCTAAAAATTCTGCTTAAACGCAGAAGTTCTAGGTTCGATCCCGGACGTAAGCAAAAAAAAATTTTTTTTGATATTTATATTAACATAAAAATAAATTTAATAAAAACAACGGATGTGGCCATACGAGGAACTGTTTTCATGCCTAATTTCAATACCCAAACGTTTCTTTAGTGCGCTTTTGCAGTTTTTTTCAATGTATTTTATTAATTAAATTAAATTTTAATAAAAAAAATATAAAATTATAATATTTGATGGACAGGAAAAAGTTCTTCCGTTTAATTTATAAAAATGTATAGAAAAACTAGCTAGAATCTAGACTGATCTAGACTGTAATTATATTTTTTATTTGGGTAGCAGTCAAAAATCGTCACGTGCTACAAGTTCCGTAGTTTACCCTGTATACTGAATTTTGGAAGTGAAAAGAAAAATAATTGTAAAATTGTAAATTACAAGAATAAAATAATTTATACAAGGTATCAAGAAACTCTTCTGTCAAATATCAGAAACCTAAAATTATAGAGATGAGACTTTATGTTGCTTCGACTAGTCAGAGGTCAGATTATTACGCAATCGAAAAAAAATTCTCTTAGGGCCCTTTGTTAAATAACGCAATTAGACTAGAGAAGTGTTCCAAATTTGTGTGTCTGCTGATTCATCCGTATTATAAAATTTCTGTAGAATGAACTCGAAGTGCATTTTTATAGAAAATGCTCAACGAGGACAAAGGGCCCGAAATAAA
Source organism: Malthinus seriepunctatus (assembly GCA_963924605.1). Taxonomy (NCBI): domain Eukaryota; kingdom Metazoa; phylum Arthropoda; class Insecta; order Coleoptera; family Cantharidae; genus Malthinus; species Malthinus seriepunctatus. The sequence goes on along the minus strand of OZ004600.1, from coordinate 106,719,431 downwards.
TTATACAGGAAGACTGTTCAAGAGCTTGAAGTTTCAAATTACTGTCTTCGGCAATTTATACGAATACTCTTGGTGCATACCTGCATAGAAGCATAATAGCTCTTTTAAAATAAAACGATTAAAGCAATCAGTTCCTGAATTTAATCATAGGATGACGGCGCCTGTATGGCACATATAAAAGTAAAATTCTTCTTTAATTATCAAAATTGTAATGTATTTAATGATGACAATCCTTAAAACAAAGTTAAACTTTAGAAAAGCAAACAGTTGTTAGCAGCGACAATTGAAATGTACTTGCAATGCTTCAGACAATGTCAGGGACGTGAGAAGAAAACCATAAATGAGTTTAGCAATAACAAACTAAGTAAATTGAAAGATTTAATTTTGACAAAAGACTAATAGAGGAAACTAATGGAATAATTGGAAATTATAAAAAAAAAATTCAACTTGAGAAAAAATTGTATTTATTTTAATGAAATCTTTTTAGCTTTAAGCGTATTTAAACATCTCATCGGTGACGATAATGTAATTGGGATCAGGGTGATTTGAAATTTACATCACCACCTTTTTCACCTAAATCATGTTACGAAATTAAATATTACTCTTGCGAATGTAATAAAATTATTATACGGATCAAGAGCAGTACGCTTTCTTTGGACAAAAAAGCCAAAAGTGTGTTTGTTAATTATATGATCTTTTAGAAGAAGTGGTTCTAGTTAAACTTTCATTGTTCACATAACTATGCCAGTAAAATAATTTACAATTTTTGCTCTAATTCAACACATTGTGCTGAAAACCGAGTAGTGTAGTAAAAATTGACATTTTATTTCATTTTATGACAAAATCGATACCACAATTCTGGAACCTCAAATGTCTATCTAAAGCTAGAAATCTGAGTATCGCGTTTGTTTGTCAACAACGCTTTTAAAAAGAAGTAAACAGTTATTTAGTGCGAATTTTTCCGACTTGAGGAAATTTGACGGCGATATTATTCGATTGTGAAAAAAAAATTAGAGTGTAAAAATTTAATTTTAATAACTTTTGAAATTGCATTTAAATTCCTTTATCCTCCAGGTCTCTTGTAGACTGATTTCATTTGCAAATTCCCTGAATTATCACGTACTTTTTTTTATTTCGATTCAATCTTACCCAATCAACTTTAAATTTAAAATCTTTAATCTTTAGAAAATTCGAGAAAACGTAAAAAGCTACGCTTTTCTTTATAAAAGTAATTACGTTATTAAATTTATGATAAATAGGTAATTAGTTCTCGAAATTACAAATGTTCAGTTGCTATTAAATGGTTTTATTAAAAAAATTATGAAATTACATCGGTTACACAATTACACATAATCGATGTATAATTGCATACCTAGAGCAAATTTGAATTCGCAAGTGAACATTAAATAACAATTGGAGACAGAACCTATAGAAACACAAATGAACTTGAAACTAAGAGGGAAATTATCAAAATGGTCATGTAAACTTAATAGTTTCTATACGGCAACAAGCTGAAGCACCTGAAAACTTTCCTAGATTACCACAGTTTCAAAGAACGAGGTTACAAAACAATGTCCCTTATCAGGGGATGATAGAAAATGTTTAATACTGTAACATAAATTACAATATAGCATGATATAATGCTGTCTATAGGTCCACACCTACGTCACTACATTCGTTCGCCCATACGCCCTTCCGTCTGCCTGCCACACATAGAAAGTATGTGCTATTTAATAAATAGGTTACTAGGAAGTAGGTAACAAAGATTGCAATAACTATGCGAGGTATTCGCAAGACAGCATTTACAACAGTTCTAATTTGGAAATTAAAAATTATCAAAAGGGTTAGAATTAGGACACTAGAGGGAGTTGGAGTCGGACTTGTCAAGTGTAAGAACAACATGTTTGAGTAAGTGCGTTGTTACACGGTCCGTTTCTGCAGCATCCTGCAAAACGGGATGCCGCAAAAACGGATGGCGTCACGATTTTGCACGTTCCTGCATAAACGGACTGCGGGAAACTCGCGCAGCATGTACAGACATTTGAATTTTGGATGTTGTGACTGCAAGGCATATCGTAAGTATGTCCCGTTTAAAGTTAAAAATTGTTTGTGCACTTGAAGCTGGCAATTTCAATTTCTCTCTTTGCATGTGAATCTTGCCCACTCTGGATACATACACTCCCCCACATTTACCCATGCTCTTTGCCGGCTATCTTTATTGGAGTATTCGGGCGCTGCTTTGTCCCACAGGGCTGGCTCCCCATGGACACTTTCAATAAATTTATCCGTATCAAACAAAATAATAATTTAAACGGTGCCGCACAACCGTGCCGTGTAGCAGTCTGCATTCAACTAAATGTGTCGCCGCTTGCTTCCCGCTTGCTTCCCGCATCCTTCAGTCCTGCACTGCGGCAGCATGCTGCCGCACATCCCGTCAAAACGGACACGTGTAACACCTACCATTTAAGCTCTTGCGTTGTTGCCATCCTGCAAAGCGGGACCCGCATTGAGGGACCCGCAAAAACGGACCATGTAACAACGCACTAAGAGATTGTTATTTAAATGAAGTTGTATATTCAACCCCCAAATGTCCTAGTACAACCTTGATGTTCGCTCAAAGGGTCACGAAAGGACTCGTGACAGATGGTGGAGGCGCCGAGCATACATTCATCTGACTGTCAGTCGATTTTCATCAATGAGTAAATGAATACCTGGTGAGATTACCTTCCTGTTTGTCTACCTCCTTCTACATCTAACCATTCTGTCTCTCTTTTTAACACCTCTACGTGAGAGATTCGTTTTATACCAGCCCCTGCTTTCTATAAATATTCGATTTGATCTCTCTAAATTAAAATCCCCAAGACTTCTGTTCCCAACTATTCAAGAATTCATAACATTTGAACTCAAAAACCTGTCATCTATTCCTATTTCTGTCTCCGATATGAGATTTTTATTCGCTTTTTATATCGAGTATATTATTGCACCGGTCTTTGAAATTTACATTTAAACAACAAACCTATACAAAAGCAATTTATTTTTGATTAAAAATATATCAAATTGTTTCATTTTATTGTAATTAACAACTATTTTTATTTAAATACGTCATTTGGGATTAAAGAAATTAGTGATAAAATAAAATTAATCGCCTGTTTGTGTCAAAATTTCGTCGCAAATTTCATAAGCAAAGATCAATACTAGAAGATTATTATTGCATCGCAGGAAAAAAACCCTTTTCATCCACATCATTGGCAGTTGATGATTTATTAGGATTAATGGAAGAATATTTGTTATCTAAAAAGCACATAACGTAAATTGGAAACATCTATTACTTATTAGTACATGCATAAAATGTAATTTACATGCATCGATACTATTAATGATGTGTTGAAAAGAAACCAGTAAATTATTAGATTAGAATGAGCATTTGACAATATGACAATGTGGCAAAAAAATTACTATTTAGTTACTTTTGAATAATTTCAACAATTTTGACATTCATCAGGTAGCAAGACTATTTTGAGAGAATTATTTTAACAAAATACATACATAAATAATATAAGTAGGAAATGGAAAAAATTGTACCTCTTGGCAGAGACGTGAGCTCAGCCACTAATGGTTTTCAGGTGATCCCCCAAATTCATCTAAAAATGATCCCTAATCAATATTCATAACTGCTAATAGTGTATATTTTTCGATATGCATTGTAGAGTAGTCCCAACTAAAGAAGAAGTCACCATGTGACCAAATCTGCGCGAGGCGTGGCTTTAGAGTCCAGTGGCGGAGCTAGTTATTTCTTCTTTAAAAAATTTCTATGTATTATTGCTATTGTCCTCAAAATGAGATTTTTTATCTGATTTTGAAAAGACAATGAAATCTGTCGATACTAAAATGCTCTTTTCAGGACATTAATTGTGTAGGTAATAGATTGATTACCATGAGAAACTTTTATTTCTGAATAAAAATGTTTGTAGCTCTAGGCAGAAATGAGTTTAACCACTAATGGTTTTCAGGCGATCCCAAGTCCAATATTCATAAATGCTATTAGTGTTATTTTTGGATATACATTGTAGAGTAGTACCAACTAAAGAAGAAGTCACCACGTGACCAAATCTGCGCGAGGCGTGGCTTTAGAGTCCAGTGGCGGAGCTAGTTATTTCTTCTTTAAAAAATTTCTATGTATTATTGCTATTGTCCTCAAAATGAGATTTTTTATCTGATTTTGAAAAGACAATGAGATCTGTCGATACTAAAATGCTCTTTTCAGGACATTAATTGTGTAGGTAATAGATTGACGACCATGAGAAACTTTTATTTCTGAATAAAAATGTTTGTAGCTCTAGGCAGAAATGAGTTTAACCACTAATGGTTTTCAGGTGATCCCAAGTCTAATATTCATAAATGCTATTAGTGTTATTTTTCGATATGCATTGTAGAGTAGTACCAACTAAAGAAGAAGTCACCACGTGACTAAATCTGCGCGAGGCGTGGCTTTAGAGTCCAGTGGCGGAGCTAGTTATTTCTTCTTTAAAAAATTTCTATGTATTATTGCTATTGTCCTCAAAATGAGATTTTTATCTGATTTTGAAAAGACAATGAAATCTGTCGATACTAAAATGCTCTTTTCAGGACATTAATTGTGTAGGTAATAGATTGATTACCATGAGAAACTTTTATTTCTGAATAAAAATGTTTGTAGCTCTAGGCAGAAATGAGTTTAACCACTAATGGTTTTCAGGTGATCCCAAGTCTAATATTCATAAATGCTATTAGTGTTATTTTTCGATATGCATTGTAGAGTAGTACCAACTAAAGAAGAAGTCACCACGTGACTAAAAATGCGCGAGGCGAGGCTTGAGAGTTCAGTGGCGCAGCTAGTTATTTCTTCTTTAAAAAATTTCTATGTATTATTGCTATTGTCCTCAAAATGAGATTTTTATCTGATTTTGAAAAGACAATGAAATCTGTCGATACTAAAATGCTCTTTTCAGGACATTAATTGTGTAGGTAATAGATTGACGACCATGAGAAACTTTTATTTCTGAATAAAAATGTTTGTAGCTGTAGGCAGAAATGAGTTTAACTACTAATGGTTTTCAGGTGATCCCAAGTCCAATATTCATAAATGCTATTAGTGTTATTTTTCGATATGCATTGCAGAGTAGTCCCAACTAAAGAAGAAGCCACCACGTGACCAAATCTGCGCGAGGCGTGGCTTTAGAGTCCAGTGGCGGAGCTAGTTATTTCTTCTTTAAAAAATTTCTATGTATTATTGCTATTGTCCTCAAAATGAGATTTTTTATCTGATTTTGAAAAGACAATGAAATCTGTCGATACTAAAATGCTCTTTTCAGGACATTAATTGTGTAGGTAATAGATTGATTACCATGAGAAACTTTTATTTCTGAATAAAAATGTTTGTAGCTCTAGGCAGAAATGAGTTTAACCACTAATGGTTTTCAGGTGATCCCAAGTCCAATATTCATAAATGCTATTAGTGTTATTTTTGGATATACATTGTAGAGTAGTACCAACTAAAGAAGAAGTCACCACGTGACCAAATCTGCGCGGGGCGTGGCTTTAGAGTCCAGTGGCGGAGCTAGTTATTTCTTCTTTAAAAAATTTCTATGTATTATTGCTATTGTCCTCAAAATGAGATTTTTTATCTGATTTTGAAAAGACAATGAGATCTGTCGATACTAAAATGCTCTTTTCAGGACATTAATTGTGTAGGTAATAGATTGACGACCATGAGAAACTTTTATTTCTGAAAAAAAATGTTTGTAGCTCTAGGCAGAAATATGTTTAACCACTAATGGTTTTCAGGTGATCCCAAGTCTAATATTCATAAATGCTATTAGTGTTATTTTTTGATATGCATTGTAGAGTAGTACCAACTAGAGAAGAAGTCACCACGTGACCAATTCTGCGCGAGGCGTGGCTTGAGAGTCCAGTGGCACAGCTAGTTATTTCGTCTTTAAAAAAATTCTATGTATTATTACTATTGTCCTCAAAATGAGATTTTTGATCTGATTTTGAAAAGACAATGAGATCTGTCGATCCTAAAATGCTCTTTTCAGGATATCAATTGTGTAGATAAAAGATTGACGACCATGAGAAACTTTTATTTCTGAAAAAAAATGTTTGTACCTCTAGGCAGAGATGAGTTTAACCACTAATCGTTTTCAGGTGATCTAAAGTTTAATATTCATTAATGTTGTTAGTGTATATTTTTCGATGTGCATTGCAGAGTAGTCCCAACTAAAGAAGAAGCCACCACGTGACTAAATCTGCGCGAGGCGTAGCTTCAGAGCCCAGTTTCCGAGCTAGTTATTTCTTCTTTAAAAAAATTCTATTTTGTTACCATTGTTCTCAAAATAAGATTTTTTATCTGTTTTTTAAAAGACAATGAGTTCCTAAAACGCGCTTTTGAAGACATGAATTGTTTAGATAATGGATTGACGCGTATGAGAAACTTTTATTTCTGTAAAAAAATAATAATATTTGTTTTTAAAATGGTGCTTCTTAAAAGAATTTTCCAAAATTATTATACCTTATACATCAGGTGTTGAACTTGTTATAGTTGTCCTTAGTAAACATCGTCATTACAGAATCCTCTCGTTCGTCTAAAACCTTATGTACACCCACCCATCCATTCAATTATTATGTAACAAGAGTCCTTCATTACCATAAATACTTGATATCAACTTGTGGATATATGCAGGACTTTAATCTAGTTTGCAGAAAAGCTTAAAACTAGGTAATACGGTAATACCTTACACTATTTGATTACCCAAACAATTTCATTTTATTGGAAGAATATAAAAATTTTGTGCTAAAATTTTCCTAGTTCTGCTGATCAAGTTTTGGCGTAATTTAACTACAGTAAAAGATTTTATTTGTATACCTACTGTACTGTCTGCAATACTAATGTTTATGTTAGTGGTCAAACAGAAGTTGCTTTTCTACAAAACTCGCCCTTAAAATCGCAATTTCGGATGCAAGCAAAATTTCGTTTAAAAACCAATTAAGGATTTTAGCATATTCGATGAAAATTTAAAGCGTAAAAAAAGTTAATTAGCAACTTAATACTAAGTAATCCAATTTAACTTATCATTTTTTTCTCAAGAAAAAACCCTCTAAAAGAAGAAAAAATTTACGTCTCATATACTTATGTGCTTCATAAATTTTTCACGCTGCTTTTTTTATGTCTTTTAAAATTTGTAAGCGTACTGAATACAAAATTAAACAAAATTGTTGATTTTTTTTCACTAACATTTTTAATAAAGTCAAGTAATAAAATACCAACTCAAACTATGCTTTATCAAACAGTTGGGAAATTAATTTTGTGAAAATTAAAACTTGTACGAAAATAAATAAAAAAGTGTAACAATATAAACTAGGAAAAAAGTCACCCTGCTAGTTTGTTGATAAAGCTTTTTTTTTCTTACTCATACTTAAATATTGCTTATGTATATAAAACAGACCCTCATTTCTTATCTATTAACTTGGTTGCATTGTAAACTCAAGGATGTAAGAAGATGAGACTATGATAAATTGTTCTTTCTTTAGAGGATCTCCGGAATTGGATTCTCGACATATATTTGATATTTTCAAAACAAGAAAACTTTAAATTTATAGTCGAGTTACTATATAAAGTATTTTGCCATCGTTAATAAAACTACCACTCGAAAATTTACGATACAGTAAATAGCCCTGGCGATTTTCTTTACTTTATAAACAGTTTATGGAAATTACGAGCATGGACTCAACATTGAGTACGTAGTTGAAAGTTTTAAACTCGAATTGTGTAGGTATATTAAGCAAAATTGTGGCAATTAATTTAAATGATGTTTTAATACTGTCGAGAATTTTTTGTAAATTCATGTTTTTCCTTAACTATTCCCTACTGAACTCCTACGTTGATTTTTGTCATTTTTTTCGTTTTATAGCACTTCAGGAAAAAGAGCTCTCTTTTAGAATAAGTCAGGTTTCATTTCAAGTAAAATATCTTTGTGATGCACAAAGACATCCAAATTCTAAGAGACGTTGAGATTCACATGAACTGCAAGTAGGTTAATAAAATTGTTGCATATTTTGCATTCACATACAGGGTGCCAAACAAATCGGAGATCATAGGGATTTTTTAAGATTTCTACGCTTTTAAACTTTAAAATTGTAACGGGAATCGTATGCAGCACTTCGTTTAATATAAAAGGGTTTTTAATAAGTCCAGGCCGTGTAAATATATGACATTTGATGGATTGAAAATGATGATGATGAAAAATTTTAGTACTGTAATCCGAAAGCGTTGCTATTTTATTCCTTGCTCTGATCGAAAAAGCGACGCTTATTTATTGTGAAAACCAGTTATGAAAATAAGGAAAATTAAGAGAATCTATTGCAAATTGCATGATTCATTCGGTAGAGATCATTGTCCTCCTCGTCTCGCAATTTGATGAGCAAACCTAGTCAGTTTCGGATGTATTGGACACCTGCGCGTGTTTGTAGTAATTTTTTCTCAGAAAAAACATCGCTGGGGTGTCAGAACCCAAAAACCTCCATTCGCCATCGTGCCCAACAACTGCAATTAGCCAGAAGATATTTAATAGTTTAAGAGTATCCATAGCAATTATGGGGTAGGTTCTGTTTTTAGTTAGGGTCTCTTTTACGATGTTTTCTACTTCATGAGTTGACCGTTGGTGAAAAGGCTGCTGACATCAAAAGAAACCAATTTGCCATTCTTAGGTATATCAATGCTTCTAATATTGTTAACCAGATCTATTGAGTTTTTGATGGACCTCTTCGGTGAAAATTTTAGGTCTGATCGAAGATGTTCGTTTAAGAAGCTAGCTATAGTACTGGGTGGGGCATTGGTGCATGAAACTACCGGTCGTATTGGTTCGTTTTGTTTATGTAATTTGGATATACCATAGAATTTGGGAGGCCTAGGATTCATGCAAGTTAGTTTACGGTTTACAATACTCTTACAGTCCTTAAGCGCTTCTTTGACCTGTTTTTGATAAGTGTTAGTGAGGTCACTTTTCAGTTTTTTAAATATGGGCTCATCTAGAAATATCTTCACTTTGTTGTAGTAGTTCTGTTTATCGAGGAGCACGATGGAGTTGCTTTTATCAGCTTTAGTGACAATGATGTTGTTGTCCAGAATTTTCTTGTTTATGCCTTTTATCCCGTTGTGTTCAGAGTCGTGGTTATTATTTGTTTTGAGGTTTTCCATTTGTTTTTTGAGTTCTTTACCGACCACGTGTTTATCGGAGATATTATTGCCTAAGGCGATGTCTACCTCGAACGACAAAGTGTCTGCCTTCTACACCAACAACAGCCTAGCTAAACAGTTAATAAATTGTCCAAAAGTCCAAAACAGATAAAAACAAAAAATCGGGAATATACAAATTGCAATGCGAAAACTGCGATGCGCAATACATCGGGCAAACAGGAAGAAACTTTATGGAAAACATGAAGGAACATAAGAGAGGCATAGGTAACAATGACACAACTTCATCAATAGCACAACACATTAACAACCCTGGGCATATATGTGACTTTGAAAACTTCAATATAATCCACACATGTAACAAAGGCCACCTCATGGATAAACAGGAAACCGTTAAAATTAGGAGCTCAGTGAAAAAACACCACAACATAATCAACGAAATACTTTTCCCAGAACATTCACCAATTCTAGAAATAGCTGCTAGATTGTAACCACGGCAACCGTTACCTTATCTATCGGTAACGGTACCCGATTACTATATAAACCCCATTTTTAACTTCCTAACTTCAGTCTTCTGCACCTGATGATGCTTATCAAGCGAAACCGGTAGTGTAATCAAGAAGAATATTGTAATATTTTACTAAGTTATATTTTTATTATTTTTTAAAAACCTTTTAAAAAATAAGTCCTCTTCATCATGACTAAATATCACCAAGTCACTCTGGAGTCAATCACTTCAATTTCCATATTATATTGCTGTACAATTATGACAATTTTCTGAATAATGCATGTGTTTAATTTCAAAATTAATGCTCAATTTGTAATTGGGACGTTGAGGCCCCGGTATTTTAATAACAAACATCGATGGCAGCACCAGAAAGTTTTTCTATATTATTTACTTAATGAATGCAAACTTAGGTACCTACTTAGGTATATTTGGCAGTTTATGTACCAAACGTTGATGGAAGCGACATCTGAATTGGCACCTTTCTCAATGCATTCGCTTTTGAATATGAAAGTCTAGTTAGCTGTTCGCTACATGTGAGCGTTATAAAACGTCCAAGTGCACAAGGAAATTTCTAATAGATTGTTCTATTACCAAGACGTCTAAAGTGAGGGAAGTTAAAGAGAGTTGCCGAGAGAGTGAGTCATAAGATGGGAGTCATCTGTCATGCCATATGACATTTCATGTGTCAGGAGAGTCATTTGTCATTCCATTTGTCAACTCGTCTGTCATCACGACTGTGATTCCTTTCAGTTATCCCTTTCAGTCATCGCATATGTCATTTGATCTATCATCCCACCTGTCACCTCTGTCATCTTATCGACAGAGGGACGTTTTTTTTTGATAATGAAAGTTCTTAGATGAGATTTATAGCTTTGTATAATATAGCTTAAGCGTACTATTATTATGTTGCTTCTAAAAAAAGTTATTTGTTAAAACAAGGAAGTAAGATAATTTAAAAGAATTTACGTTAGTTAACTGGTAGTAACAAAATAAGTTTTCTGCTTAGAATCGTTAACAACAAGACGTGCAGCATGTTAAAATTTACTGCTTTATCGAAGTTTAGGAGCTTTTATGGTTGAGTTAAAAGTTTCCTGTTAATTATTTAGGCACAAAGGCATCATATAATTTTCTACAAAACACACCCAAGCATGATTTTCCTTAACAAAATTGTCTATAAATATATTAAACAAGAAGCATTTACTTTTCTAACACCTTGTCCAATTCTATACCAATCACTTAATGCTCCATTGATTTTTACACTTGTTCTACTATCATCCTGCAGAATTTCTAGACGTATTAACACGCTCCAAAAATTAATAAAGTGTAAACGTAAACATTTGATAACAAACATAATATTGCCATAAAAAAATTCCTCCCTTTTATATTAAATTACGTCAGAAAAATATGGCGAGCTTTACAAAATTTTAATTTAGTGTTAAAATTTAATTTAAGATTTATTAGACAACTCAACGCAAAATTTAAATTAGATATGAGCATTTAAAATTGAGAAGGAAAAAAATGTAGAAACCTGCGAAAACTGCAAGATAGGAAGAAACTTAAATATTTTATACATAAATCAGCGCTTCTGTTTTCAGACCCCATGTTTCACATTGTTTTTAACACTTTCCGCGGCCACAGGGATGATTTTATTTTTGTAAATATTTATGTACTTACTACAGCCTTCTTTTTTGTAGAAAATAAAAAAGAAGTGTAAATTTCTTTCATATTTAAATAAAGTTTTGATAATGGTAATTTTACAAAGCTTGTGTTTCCTTTTGGTTGTATAAAAAATGAGCTTTTTATTACTATTGAGTCGTTTTATTAAGCGATATTGTTTTGTTTTTGGAAAATTTAGACGATATTTTTTGAACTTTGCATGTCTGAGGAGGTAGTATATCTGTATTATATTATAGGTACGGCTTTGAATGTATCTTATTATATCCGCAAAATATTATATCTTTACATGAGCTATTTTACTGATGTTAAACACGCAAAATGGAGGTGCCTATAGAATTTTTTTTTAAAATCGTCGAATTAATAAATTATTCAAATGTTACGTTTCATGCATTTTTCGCACAGTTATAGAACAACTAGCGGATTCAACTCATCAGCTCATCACAATAAAGTATACTTAACAGTTAACACCTATCACTTTATTTTTTCAAATTAGGTGTTTTTTAACGATCAATGTTAGCCTGGTAATTAGTACCACATATGACAGATTCAGCAGTACAAATTGATAGCAATAACCTTTTACATATGCATATTACATTATAATTTAAGTGTTGTCTAGTTATATCGAAATCAATTTAAATAAGGAAAGCTCGTTTGTAGTGATTACATGTAATAGAAGATCAAATGGACTTATTTGATGTCTTTTTCGATAAGTGAAATGCAGATAAATACGGTCATTATAAACTATTGTACTCGTAAGTGAAGCCATTTGTACCGCAAAGTACCTAAGTTAACTTGTTATAAAGTAATTTAACTACAATCGCTGCAAACTGCACCATCCCATTATTACATTAAAAAAAAAACATTTTCTTACATCTTTTATATTATTCCATACTTAGGTGAAATGTTAGGTCAGGCAACTGAAACGCCAATAGGTGGAGAAGCAAAATGAAAGTTGTGAGTACCAAAGGAGATTCTCAGAAAGTTTTTTAATTAAATATTTTACAGAAATGTACAGAGCATACATAGCAGGCTCAATAAGTAATAAGAAAATCTGGACTTGAGATGTCATATAGGAATAGGATGATCATTAGGGAATTCTAGTTAAATGTGTACCAACAGCGTACGTTGGATTGCATGAGGACTGGTTTCAATCATTTACGAATACAGAGTATAGTATCGTGATCACTGAATAAAGAAATACCCCCTACTCGGCCAGGAAAGATCAATTTAACTAATAATATGGATCGCAATGGTTTTCTAAATATCTAAATATAAATAACATTTCTAATAAATGATAATGTAAATTCGACGGAATGAAGAGGTAGGTCATCCATGATTTTCTAAAATGGCATTTCCGTCGCATTTTCTCTTATAGGTAACGGTTGCTAACCCTCCTTCCAAAGCTTTATGTTCTAAAATCGCGACCTTTGAATAGTTTTCTACTACACGTGTCATGTTTGAGATTCTAACTCTAATACTCATCTCATCAGGTAGGTAGGTAGTAATCTAGTCAACGAACGTACAAAAAAAGGATGTAGAGGACATGGAAGAGGGTGTAATCTTTATCTTTAGAAATGGGTTTACAGTAGTTGCGAGGTAAAAATACTAAAAGTCTAGGGGACTTTTACGTGGCTAAGGGCGAGTACTATAAAGCCTAGTTAACCGAAAGTTGACTTAACTGTAGATTAAAATTATAAATAAACGTCAATTTCACTATTTTTTCCAATGTCAAACTAAAATAACAGCTAGCCTTAGGTTGAGTTTCCTAAGACTTTATGGCCAGTATTATAAACGAAAATTCAAATTTAAACTAAGGTTAGACTGTCATTTTACTTGACATAATTAGACATAATAGTGAAATTGGCGTTTATTTATAATTTCAACGGTTTCTCCGATTGAGTTAACCTTCGGTTAACTAGGCTTTATAATACTAGACCTAAAAAAGAGAAGGGAGTACAAAGGTCTTATTTTTGGGGTTTTTACTATGTCTCAAAAACGGTGTGTCCTAGGGGACAATTGTTTTTTAGAAAAGTGCAAGTTTAATTTCAACCTACGGTTGAATCAACTTTTGCTTAACTAGGCTTTAGAATACTCGGCCTAAGAAAGAGAAAAAAGTTCCATTTTTGGAGTTCTTGCTGATGTCTCAAAAATGGTGTGTCCTAGGGGAAAATTGTTCTTAGCAAAATGCAAGTTTAATTTCAACCTACTGTTGAATCAACTTTCGGTTAACTAAGCTTTATAATATTGGGTCTAAAAAAGAAAAAAAAGTACAAAAGTTCCATTTTTGGAGTTCTTGCTTATGTCTCAAAAATGGTGTGTTCTAGGAGAAAATTGTTTTAACAAAATGCAAGTTTAATTTCAACCTACGGTTGAATCAACCTTTGGTTAACTAGGCTTTATAATACTCGGCCTAAAAAGGAGAAAAGAGTTCCATTTTTGGAGTTCGTGCTGATGTCTCAAAAATAGTGTGTCCTAGGGGAAAATTGTTCTTAGCAAAATGCAAGTTTAATTTCAACCTACGGTTGAATCAACTTTCGGTTAACTAGGCTTTATAATACTGGGTCTAAAAAAGAAAAAAAAGTACAAGAGTTCCATTTTTGGAGTTCTTGCTTATGTCTCAAAAATGGTGTGTTCTAGGAGAAAATTGTTTTAACAAAATGCAAGCTTAATTTCAACCTACAGTTGAGTCAACCTTTAGTTAACTAGGCTTTATACTACTGGGCCTAAGGAAGAGAATGGAGTACAAAAATTCCATTTTTGGGGTTTTTGCTTATGTCTCAAAAACGGTGTGTCCTAGGGAAAAATTGTTCTAAGCTAAATACAAGCTTAATTTTAACCTACGGCTAGGTCAACCTTCAGTTAACTAGGCTTTACGGTTGAATCAACCTTCGGTTAACTAGGCTTTATAATACTGGGCCTAAAAAAGAGAAAAAGGTACAAAAGTTCCATTTTTGGAGTTCTTGCTTATGTCTCAAAAATGGTGTGTACATGGGGAAAATTGTTCTTAGCAAAATACAAGCTCAATTTCAACCTACGGTTGAATCAAGCTTTGGTTAACTAGGCTTTATAATACTGGGCCTAAGGAAAAGAAGAGAGTACAAAGGTCCCATTTTTTGGGTTTTTGCTTATGTTTCAAAAACGGTGTGTCCTAGAAGAAAATTCTTCTTAGCAAAATACAAGCTTATCAAATTTCCTAAAAGATTGTTTCTATTTGTTTTTTTATTTCTTATGGTTTTTGGAGTTTTCCGCTCGCACAAATCGTAAATGTATGAAAATAAAATTTATTTCACGTTTTTCGTCAAACTGACACTGAAGGTCGAGGTTATTCTTGATCCAGAGTAAAGAGTAGCATATCATAATACCATAATGTTGGTACGTAAACATTATCTGTCTCTTCACCCGAACGCTTCAATTTTCGAACTTTTTTGAGTTCCTTTCAAACGCACTTCGTAAAACCTGGGTTTCCTAGGAAAGCGGTGCCGTCTAATAGCGGCCGTAATATGACGGCCAATGACGTCACAAAAAGCGTTTCCATATATTTAAATGTACATGGTTTCCTAGATAGCGGTGCTGTCTCACCGCTTAGGGATATTTTCGACTTCACCGCCACGTGACGTCACCACCGACATATTACGGACGCTATTTGACGGTACCGCTATCCTAGGAAACCAAAGCTTTAGTTGTTAATTTTTTTTTCACCAAATCTACCGTTGCATTTTCGTCTATAGTTTTGTAAACATTTAGCAACTTTTCGTAAGCTTTACTTTTTTCTCTTCTGTTGGAATATGCTGTACTTTTAATCTTCCACAAAGATACTGCCTATATATTTCAATAAATTGAGTAATAAAAACCGTGTCTGCCATAATGCAGCGGTAGGCGCTATGAAATAAAATAGTAAATCTTCAAACACGTTTAAAGTTCGGGACGTACGACCAGATCGACAGTTCTACGAACATACTCGTCAGTTTTCCAACCGATCTAATTGGACTGGAGATCACAGCCTGTCGACGGCCTGAGCGTGTATGGTGAAATCCGGACTGCAGATCTCGAGCTCTAACAGTAAAATTTTTAGACAAGAAATTATAGAACATTAAATTTCCTTTACTATTTAGTCAACTGGTAAATTATTTTTATCATACATTAACGATTTATCTCGAAAACTATAAGGAACAGACAAAAAATGAATAGAAACAATCTTGTAGGAAAAGTGATAAACTTTCATTTTGTTTTGAACAATTTTCCCTTAAAACCTACCATTTTCGAGACAAATTTGCACGAATGCATAAAAAATCATAAACTAGATTTTCCAGGTTTAATTCCTACTCGTATTACCCACATAACGTTTCAACATCCGGTATAATTCTGAAACGACATTCACTAGAGAACGCACACGAAATGTAGGTACTCGTATGTTCTCACGGCTATTTGGGTAAGGATTTTCCTGGAGGAGATGTACACTCGACCCACCGTTGAATAAAAAACATAAAGATAAAATGACGATGTTAGCTAACATTTTATATGAACATACAGTCGACTAATAGGGTATTTTCCAATTTTTTAAATATCGATTATTGCTGCGTTATTGCATAGCAAAGTCGATTATCAATGACTTGGCCACACTAAAAATATGTTAATCAAAAAAGTTTTATTAAATAGTGCTTTAGTAAAAGCATTAAATGCTGCAGGTTCAAAGTGAAAATTAAAACGGAAGTGACGTAGCTGGTCGTACCCATCACTTTGTTGCTTAGTTACATGTGTTAAATGTCAGTTAATGTGAAATCAAGGTTATAATAAGTTGGAGCTCTGTTTAGAATTGTTGAAAAGAAACAATTGTCAGATGTATTTTGCTTCAAAAATCTGGAGACCAAATGTGGGTTTTGTTTAGATTTGTTAAGTTAAGACCAAATGTGGGTTTTTCACGTTGTACCTACCCTTTGTAATTTAATTT
Organism: Malthinus seriepunctatus; assembly: GCA_963924605.1. Taxonomy (NCBI): domain Eukaryota; kingdom Metazoa; phylum Arthropoda; class Insecta; order Coleoptera; family Cantharidae; genus Malthinus; species Malthinus seriepunctatus. The sequence continues at coordinate 106,703,066 of OZ004600.1, read as the reverse complement.
TAAGAATTTCCAATAGGTAACCTTTTTCTAAGGAATTTTATGTTAATGTACCTGTACACCTTATAAATACCCTTTTTGAGGTATTTTTATTTTAGTATCTTTCCAACTTGTAACTATTTCACATCATTCTGCATTTTTTACATTAAACTTATATCATATTATTTTGAAGTTATTATTTGTTGTGGAAGGTATTCATAATACGAAAATTAATACAAAAGTGCCATTCGTAACTATTTATTGGAATCGGCACATTTTTTGGTGACCCCAGAAGTGATTGTGAACACGTGGTTCAATTTTTCGTAATCCCAAAGTGATCGCGAACACGTGCTTCAATTATAAATAAGTGCAACAAGATTCAGAGAAGTTCAGTAGGAGCTCATATTCAGCCTTAGACATATGGTAAGTGAGTCGCATTTCCTCAGCTTCCTCATTCCTTGTTTGTTCCTTATTTCAAGCATTATTTTATTTTCGCGTCTAATAGTCGTATTAACAGTTGTACGTTATTTAGGCATTTATTGATATTTATTGATTTTATTCGCACTACAGAGACGAGAAAAATTTCACGTTATTTTATTATATTTGATTATTTTGTCAAGCAATAATGACTAATGAGCAAGATGAGCTCACAATTTTAATTCTTCAAAGAGATTCGATAAAGAGAGATATTGATATACTTGCAAATTTTTTGAATGAGTTTGAAAATGATCCCGACTACCGAGCATTACAAGGTAGATTATCCGTGTATGATCGAGTATATGATCATTTTTGTCAAATTCAGTTAAGTATTGAAACCTTAGATTGTAGCGACGATCAAATTAACGAAAAACAATATTTTGTCGATAATTATTTTAAAATTAAATCTGCCGCAGAGAATTTATTAAGCCAATATACGCCTCAAATTCCTACACCACCATCTCCTGCAAGTTCAAATGCGGCATGTTGTAGTGCTAAAAATTTGCAAGTTCGCTTGCCCTCATTAAATTTACCGAGTTTTTCCGGAAAATACGAACATTGGTTGTCGTTTTTCGATAATTTTATTAACATAATTCATGATAATCAGTCCTTGAGTCCGATACAAAAGTTTCAGTATTTACTCTCCTCTCTAAAAGGTGACGCCTTAGCAGTTGTAAACAATATTCCTCTGTCAAATGAAAATTACGAAATTGCTTTAGAATTATTAAAGGCGGAATTTCATAATTCAAACGCAATAATTAACAATCATATCGAAGCAATTTTAGATCTGCCACCCATCACTAAAACAGATCACAGTTCTTTAAAACAATTATCCAATAATCTATTCACCCATACTAGGGCATTAAAAACATTAGGTGTGCCCGTGGACAAATGGGATGCCATTTTAATTAAAATAATTGATAGAAAGTTTGATGTCAATACGCGCCAAGAGTGGAAAAAATTAACCTCAGTTAAGGACACCTTACCGTCGATGGCCGAATTCGAGGTTTTCCTAAGGCAAAGATGTAAAGTTTTAGATGGTATGCCATCATCTAGTAATATCAAACCAATTTTTCCCCAACCACACAGGGGAGTTCTAAATTTTAAACGTTTTAATCATGTAAATAATAATTCGAGACCCATTATAGCCAACGTGGCTACCACACGAAAATATATTTGTATGTTATGCAAGGGACCACATCCCTTATATCGTTGTAGTACCTTTCTCCAATTGAGCACAGACGACAGGCTCAAGGAAACAAGTCGTTTAAGACTATGTAAAAACTGTTTAATGAGTAATCATACTCTAGAAATGTGTAAGTTTGGAACTTGCACGAAATGCAATTTAAAACATAATTCGTTGCTCCACGTAGACGCTATCACCGTGGATAACCCGAATCAAATTGATAATTCAAACACGGCACCACCTTCAGTGGCATGCATAAATAATCAAATTACACCTACAAGTAATCAGTCAGTATTACTGTCAACCGCACTAGTAGTTGTGTATGACAATCATGGCAACGAACACAAATTGAGAGTGCTACTAGACTCAGGGTCCCAATCCAACTTCATGTCAGAAAGGGCTTTCCAATTATTGGGAAGAAAACCCATTCAAATTAACAAACCCGTAGTAGGGATAGGGAGTTCAATAACTTACATTTCAAGGCAAATTAACTTAACCATCCACTCCACGATTAATCGTTATTACAAAGAATTAGAATTTCTAGTCATTTCAAAAATTACAGATAATTTGCCTGCATCAAAAATACAATTATCAGACTGTAAAATTCCTCAACACATAAAACTGGCTGATCCAAATTTTGCAGAGCCTGCTCCTGTAGACCTTCTTTTGGGCTCAGGAGTGTTCTACGAGTTACTATGTGTAGGACAAATAAAATTAGACAAGATCGGTCCTATTTTCCAAAAGACAAAATTGGGCTATGTTATAGCAGGAAACATCCCTGCCCAAATCCCACTACAATCAAGGGCATTTGTGGGTCACTCTTTGACCGAAACAATGCAAAAATTTTGGCAATTAGAGGAAATTCAAGGTTCGCCATTATTAAATATTGAAGAAAGAGCTTGTGAGGAACATTTTGTAAACACAGTTCAAAGGTTGTCAGACGGTAGGTTCCAAGTAAAGCTCCCTTTTAATAATAATATAAAAAAGTTAGGCGAAACCAAAGCGATAGCGTTGAAACGTTTTCATTCGTTAGAAAATAAATTAAACAAACATCCCTCTCTTAAGGAGCAATACTGCGATTTCATGCGAGAATATCAAAATCTCAATCACATGAGCGTAATTTCAGATTCAAATATTCATCCTAATAAACATTATTATTTGCCACATCATTGTGTGGTAAAGGAAAATAGTTTAACAACAAAACTTCGAGTAGTGTTCGACGGGTCCGCGAAATCTAGCACTAACATATCTTTAAACGAATCATTACTTAAGGGCCCTACCATTCAGGACGATTTATTTACAATTTTATTAAGATTTCGTGGCCATAACATCGTCATTACTGCCGATATTGAAAAAATGTATCGGCAAATTCGAGTCGATCCCGACGATTCAAATTACCAGTTAATTTTATGGAGGGAAAATAAAGAGGACGTTATACAAACGTTCAAATTGGAAACAGTAACCTATGGAACAACTTCCGCTCCCTTTCAAGCCATTCGGTGCTTAACGGCTTTAGCCAGTGAGGAAGAGTTTAACTTTCCCACGGCATCTAAAGTTCTACAAAACGATTTTTATGTAGACGATCTAATATCGGGCTGCGACACCGTCAAAAACGCGACTATACTCAAAGGCGAGTTAATTCAATTATTAGCTAAAGGTGGTTTTCATTTAAGAAAATGGCGGTCCAACCATCATGAACTAACTGATGATGCTGGTTTGGGCAAGAACAATATTCTTACAATCGATAAAAATAACTCAGAAAAAACATTAGGTTTACTGTGGAACTCGCGCGACGACGTTCTTCAATTTACAAGTCGCCCTGGTGACAATAATTCAAATCGTGTCACAAAACGTACAATTTTATCAGCTATCGCCCAATTGTTTGACCCGCTGGGTCTAATTGGACCATTAATTACAAGCGCTAAAATTTTAATGCAAGAATTGTGGCAGTTAAAGGTGCAATGGGACGAATCGGTTCCAATGAACATTCATACCCGGTGGTTACAATATATTAGTCAATTATCCGAGTTAAACAAATTAGAAATACCGCGGAAATTTAGAGAACGGGACGAGTATCATAGAATCGAACTTCACGGTTTTTGCGACGCTTCGCAAGCAGCTTATGGCGCTTGCATTTATATTCGTGCGACACATCATAACGAACATTCATCTTATTTACTTTGCTCGAAATCGAGAGTAGCCCCATTAAAATCCGTATCTCTGCCACGGTTAGAACTATGCGCAGCAGTTGTGTTAGCAAACTTATATGCTAAGGTACTTAAAGCATTAAAGGTCAAATTCGATTCTGTTCATTTTTGGACGGACAGCACAATTGTGTTGTCCTGGATTAATGAACCGTCAAGGTCCTGGAAGACTTTCGTTTCAAATAGAGTCAGTGAGATTCAACAATTCACTGATATAGGCAGTTGGAGTCATGTAAGGACTCACGAAAACCCTGCGGATTTCATTTCGAGAGGCAAAACGGTTAGTCAATTAATTAATAGCCACTTATGGTTTCATGGTCCAACTTGGTTACAACAAGATAGCAATTGTTGGCCTAAGTTAAATAATTTGTCAGATATCAAAACTGACGAAGAATTGCTAGAAAGAGTTAAGCCCTCAGTTCTCTGTGCTGTCTCAACTCGCGACATCAACAATATTTTTGACAAATATTCAAAATTTGTCACCTTGCAAAGAACAGTTGCTTGGATGCTAAGATTTATAAATAACTCGCGCAAAGGTATGAAAATTAAAGGACCCTTAAAGGTTAATGAATTAAATAACGCAACCCATGTGTTAATAAAATTAGTCCAAGAACAATCATTTGTTGACGATATAAAAAATTTAAAGACCAATGGTCAAGTTCATACAAAGAGCAATCTAAAAACACTAAATCCATTTTTGGACGACAAAGGACTAATCAGGGTGGGCGGCAGATTACAAAATGCTAAGATTTCCATTGATCAAAAACATCAATGGCTTTTACCAGCCAATCACAAATTTACTGAATTAATAATTAGACAAGTGCATGAAAGATATTTACATGCTGGCCCGCAATTGACACTTGCCAATGTGCGATTACATTTTTGGCCGCTTTCGGGCAAAACTTCTATAAATAAAGTATTACGCAAGTGCGTGACATGTTTCAAAGCAAAGCCTAAACCCGTTTCACAACAAATGGGAAACTTACCGTTTAATAGGGTCAATATCTCAAGCCCATTTACGATTACTGGGGTTGATTATGCGGGACCCATGTTAATTAAAGACAGCAATAGAAGAGGCAGGGTAAATACAACAAAGTGTTATATCGCCATTTTTATTTGTTTCACTACAAAGGCCGTCCATTTAGAACTGGTCTCTAGTCTGACATCAGAAGCTTTCCTAAGCGCATTTCATAGATTCATATCTCGTAGAGGCAAGATTCAACATATGTACAGCGATAACGCTACCAATTTCGTATCGGCAAATAACAAAATTCAAGAAATTTGTAAGTTTTTAAGAACAAAGGAAGTACAATCAAAAATTAACGATTATTTCACCACAGAAGGTATAACGTGGCATTTTTCTCCCCCGCGTTCTCCTCATCACGGAGGACTGTACGAATCCGCGGTCAAATCGGTAAAATATCATTTACGCCGCGTTGTAGGTAACAGTTTACTCACTTTCGAAGAGTATTACACGCTATTAACGCAAATTGAATCATGCTTGAATTCCCGTCCAATTTGCGCATTATCCAATGATCCTAATGACCTCTCTGCATTAACTCCTTCACATTTCCTTCATTGTGGCTCACTTAATCACATAGATGAGTCCGACCTAAGGAACCTAAAAATTAATCGCCTGTCAAGATGGCAGTATGTCCAACGTTTAAAGTTGGACTTTTGGAAACGCTGGCAGAAGGAATATCTGACACAGCTTCAGTCTCGCTCAAAGTGGACTTCTATCAGTGAAAACATAAAACTCGGTCAGTTAGTTGTACTTATGGAAGACAACCTTCAGCCCAACAATTGGATTATGGGTAGAATCCAAGATCTTCACCCCGGCAGCGACAATTTAGTGCGGGTGGTATCAGTGAGAACAAACAGTGGCGTGTTCAAACGCGCAGTTCAAAAAGTGTGTGTTTTGCCTTGTGATTAACGCAAACATTAAAGGTGCACCATGTTTTTTATTGAGTCTTTATTATATGAACTCGTATTTCTTACCAATATAATTATATTGGCTTATTGATTCCTTTATTTATGTTTTATGTATTTATGAATTTTTTATTCATCCATTTATGTTCTAGTTATTATGAATTCATATCACTTACCAATTTACATTGACTCATTACATTTTTATTTACGCATTGTTATCAATTCATTTATGTTCTTGAGCAATGAAATTGTATGTCATACCAATATCCTATTGGTTTTATTCTAGTTTTTATATGTATTTTTATTAATTCATCTGTTAATCTTAAGTATGTATAATTTTAATGTTTTTTATAATTCTTGAAACCCTTCAGTGTTTCCAGGGTGGGGAGTATGTTTAGAATTGTTGAAAAGAAACAATTGTCAGATGTATTTTGCTTCAAAAATCTGGAGACCAAATGTGGGTTTTGTTTAGATTTGTTAAGTTAAGACCAAATGTGGGTTTTTCACGTTGTACCTACCCTTTGTAATTTAATTTTAAGAATTTCCAATAGGTAACCTTTTTCTAAGGAATTTTATGTTAATGTACCTGTACACCTTATAAATACCCTTTTTGAGGTATTTTTATTTTAGTATCTTTCCAACTTGTAACTATTTCACATCATTCTGCATTTTTTACATTAAACTTATATCATATTATTTTGAAGTTATTATTTGTTGTGGAAGGTATTCATAATACGAAAATTAATACAAAAGTGCCATTCGTAACTATTTATTGGAATCGGCACAAGCTCATTAGTTGAATATTGACGAATATTGACAGCTACGACTCGTGACGTCATGCCGCTTTTATGCGGGAAACTTTATAGTTTGAATTTCAAATAATTTTTTTGGCAAAACCTACAGTCGCAATTTTTCTTTAATGTGGTTTTGAGATTACGTTATCAATAAGGTAACTTTCTAGATACATTTTAAAAAATTGGAAAATACCCTATTAATAAACTTTAAATTAGAAGGTTGTACTCGTATAACATGTAGAATATTATAATGTAATCTAAATAACCATTTTGTACACAAACTTGTTAAACTTCTCTTACTTGGGCGTGCTTGGGTGATTTTTAATTCTTTGGAGATCTGGCGTAAATTTTACAACTCCAACAATTATAAATTAAAGATTATTTTCTAAAATAAGTGAGTCATCCGACACCTCTTTCATTGACTACAGAATTGGTGCCAAATGAATCAAAATGGAAAAATATATAAATATTCAGAATTCAATATAGGTAGCTAAAACATACAGGTGTTAGAGGTGGAAATATATTAAACATTTGGGGCCAACATATTCCGTAGCCCAGGGCCAGCTCGGCCCTGATGACTACAGAGTAGATATTTCTAAAACTGGAACTACACAAAAAAATCCGATATAAACTAACGACGTCTCACATATAGGCATAAAATAGGGCTCTGGAACTTGTCGATACTTTAAAATTTAATTTGACGCAAAAGCTTTTTCCTTTGTAACGGGTACTTATCAAATTATACGCCATTTCCAGACCCGCGCTGATATACGCGCAAATATTTATAAATAGTGGCGTAGCAGCTTACTTTGAGTATTCAGAAATTTTCTAACGTTCACAGGAAGTCTTTACTAAATAGAAATAACAAAAGTGAAGTAAACGAGCTTGTATAACCACTTCTCTACGCTGAAACCAACTAATTATAAACAGTTTCATGAAAGTTAGTACCAGTGCATACATGTAAGGACACAAGAGCTTTTCTCTTTTAATCAAAAAATCGTTTAAGTTACCTAAAAGCTATCTCAAAGGTTGTTTATAATACAACTATTTAATTCTTGTCATCAAACAAAGGCAGGTATAGTTGTATAGCAGGAACGACTTCTCTATGGTTTTCTTAACCATTTTATTTTTACTTCAGCATCCAACAATATAGGTATAAGCAAGTTTATTTTTACAATTCAACTGAATGCAATTTCATCTACTACTTTTGTTATATGTATGCAAAAACTCATCTCTCTGCATTGCATTTATATTGTAAGAATTAATGGTCCTTAAATAACGTTTAGTAAAAATTCGCTCTTGCGTGCTGAGAATAAATTTTGTTCAAATTATAGATCATAATGGAGAAATGTGGAAAAGAAATAATGCAAAAAAAAAGAAATGACCAAGAGCTTTTAACAGGTAAATTCCCATCTCAATTTATTACACCAACCAAGTTAATTATAACAAATTGGATTCGTCGTTTTCGTAGCATCTAAGATATTGTTTGCTGCAATATTAGCAACCGCAGTATGTAATTTAAATTAAAAATAAATTTTCGTTTCCTTATTTTGAATTTAACCGCTGATTAAGTATATTTCTACAGCTCTCTCTTGCATAATTAGAAATTGTGTCTGCTTGTCTGCTATACAGTAGGAGTGTCGACAGTAAAACCTGTTATGTCTAAATCGAGTTAAATAAAAGTAAAGCAGTCCCAACGAAAGAAAAGCTCACCATGTGATTACCGTTGATGGTACTGATGCCACTGATGGGCTCTGAAGCTACGCCGATTTGGTTACGTGATGGGCTATTATTCCATTGGGACTATTCTCCCTCATTCTTATTTTGTTTATTAATTACCGCTTTTAGATGCATCGGTAAACCGGTTTTAACTAAAACGCTTTACCTTAAAACGATTACCCTGGCAACGGATAGGTCACATTTTTAAATCGCATTAACTAAAGTATTTTGAAAGCGTTTACATATCATTTTAAATCGTTTTACGGTAAAACTATTTAGCTAAAATCGGTTAGCGAATTCATCTACACGTGGTAATTGGGAATTTTCTCTGGGTCTTAGGAATTTAACATGTAACATTATACTTTCATAATTTCCTGCTTTCCTAATTGTTTTAGCCTAAAAAATGCCTCAAATAAAAGTTTTAAGGCACAAAATTCTATATCTAAATCAATCAACAAACATAATTTTGCATGCTATGTAATGACATAAATTAGATATAAAAATGTCGAAAATACCTCAAAATAGTAAAAGCTTTGGGTTTCCATGGCTCTATCTATTTTAAAGAAATTTCCTACATTTTCTTAACCAATTTCTTCCACTTCAAAATATTTTTCTTCCAAGTTCCATGCAACTCAATTTGAACCTTATAAACTTTCTAACGAGACCACCAGCCCTTTATCTAATAGCTATACTTTGATAAATGAATGCATCTTTGTATATTTGTGGTTATTCGCGCAAATATGTGAATCAATTTATTGAAATTTGGTATATTATATGGTTTAGAAGAGTGGAAAAAAAAGGAAAAGATAAATCAACTTTTTTTAGTCGGCGTTTTTTAAACTTTTTGTATGTGGCTGTTTTCTAATAAAAGGTTACAATTGGAAAAAAAGTTCAAATCTCTATTATAAATCATCCAGAATTATGAAATCGTGTAAAAAGTTTTAAATTTTTATTTAAATATCTTTTAAATGTATCAAGTCTAAATTTAACGTCGGTATCTGAGTTCCAAGTTCTATTGTAAATAAAAATGAATGGATCGTTTGATTTAGATCGCAGGTAATAATTTTTTAATTATTAGCGCTAGTTATCCATTCGAAACAGATTAGTAGATATAATTATAAATGTATTATTGTCACTGATAAATTGCAGAACGGTATACTTTATAGTGGTGGGAATTACATACCAATCTTTCAGGATAGTGCCACGATCACTTACCCATTTTTGGGCATTATCAAATTAAACATACTTAAAGGCCCGTCCACACACACAGGCTTGCCTTCTGGTTTGATGGTAACCACCGGAGCGGGTGGACACCGTTTAGGAGACCTGCACAGGCTAAACCGCAAGGCAAGGCCTGCGTGTGTGGACGGGCCTTAATATATGAGTTTAAAAACCCCGTCAAAGTTGAGCCTTGAAAATGGCTGAAATGTACTGAAATCGGACAACTACAAGCGTTGGTTTAAAAATTACGTTTTAAATAAGTACCTGGAGGCCGAGTATTCTATGGTTAATTGAAAAACTAGCTGCGTTTTCTCATAGACTAAGTCACCTCAAAGTTTTAAATAGCCGGCATTATAAAGCTCTCGGTTAACTAATGTCGGCATTTAATTTAACATGGAACTTTTGATTTGTCCTTTGACAAGACGTCAAATCAATAATAAATTCTGATTGATTAAGGATTACATGATGAGGGTAGGTCAAATTAATTTAATTTTAATGACAAAATTAAAGTTACAGTTCCAGCCGTAAAAGCCGCGCCACCACACACACAGGCTTTAGGTACTTAAACGATGTTCAGACAGGTTTAGCCGGTTTGGAGCATCTGAACATCGTTCAGGTGACCAGCACAGACCAAACCGGAGCGTCTGGACATCGTTCAGGTGGCCTGTGCAGCTCGGCCTGCACAGATCAAACTGGAAGGTAAGCCTGTGTATGTGGCGCAGCCTTAAGTCGTTTTTCATATTACATTTTAAGAATACTGGCGATTTTATAACAATAAATCGAAAATGTTTTTGAATCAGTTAAACCGGAAGTTATTTTCACGAAAATATTTTAATAGATAAAATAATCAATTATTATAATTCTTTTAACTTACCAAAATGACGAGCTTGTCGTTTCTGTCTATCTGTCTACTCAAACTTGTTCTGCGAACCGACTGGGATTCAGGATTGGCTGTCTCCATCTCTACACCTAAAACAATTAGAAAACAATTAATAGCACAATAGAGATAAAATTTTATGAAGAAAACAAATATCAGCTGTTTTCTTTGGTTTTGAGTTGTAAGCAAAAATCAAGTTTTCTGCTATTTTAGTTTGTACTGCAACACTGTTCCCTGATGCCGAGCGGTAGGGATAAGTTCGAGCAGATTTGGCCACGCCCTTTTATCGATTTAAATACGTTTACTACTGCGTAGGTAGGAATAAATACCAATTTAGTGATCTGAATATTCCCACCGCTCGCCAACATAAATCTGTCTTTCAGTACTTATACCAAAGAATAGATATGCTTGCTTTTAAATAAGGAACGAGAAGCGACATAAAGACAAAAAAGAAGGTTAGCAACCGTTGCCTATAAGAGAAAATGCGACGGTTATGACATTTTAGAAATCCACGGATGACTCATTCATTCCATCGAGTTTCCATTATCATTGACTGTCTTGATCTTTCCTTATAAGTGGGAGTATAAGCAACTATTTCTATTGGAAGAATTGACCAGAAATCGCTATAGTCCATTGCGATCCATATCCATAGATTAGGGGGTATTTTTTTAATCAATGTGCCAGTGTCACAACATAACCTTATTCCATTATAATAAATATTTACATATTTTGCAGATTAGAATTTAAAAGGTTGTGCGTATTTTTGATCACATGATTGGCTGTGAGTAATGAGTGACTCTTCCACATGACATGCGCACTAAACATTAATGTATACAAATATAAAGAAATGCTTGCCGGTGTTTCGCTTCTTATCCGTTATAGTAGTATTTATTCTTTACTGCAACATTAACTTTACGTTGAGTACCAAAATGTCATGCGAGATGAGAAACTACAGCTTTTACCGATGGGATGAAATGAGACCAGTCCGGTGCTACTTTGAATATGTAAAAGAAATCTATTCTTCCTTTCTTCTGAAGACTTTTAACTAAAAACAATTGCTTACAAGCAAGCCGAAGCTTAAACATTTATCCTAATTCTTATTCCTAAGGCCTAGAAAGTCCAAATTCCAATAAACCTGTTGCGGTTTACACTTAGAAAAAATAAAACGGATTTTTCCCTTTAATGCACAAGGACTAAAGTAATTTAGTTATTTCTTTCTCTCCTCTTTAAGAAAATTGTTACGTTCGTAATTTCCAACTAAAGGTTGGGTTGTGCTCTTGTTCAAGTTTTCTTACCCCATTAATTATAATTATCGTATTACAGAATGATAACTTTTTTTATACTTTGCCAAGAACATTCTCCGCCACTAAATTTAGTGACAAAAAGAAGAAATATATTATGTAAGTGTAAGTTACTTTCAAAAATATACATTTTTACAAAAATGTATTACTATAGAACCCGGATAAATTTTAAAAACATCCCCAGGTGTAAACTCGCACCCCTAGTGTAAAGAAGAATAAAAAAACTTTTTACGTGAAAATTACAAAAAAAATCATATTTTAAACACAAATTTGATATTTTAATTAATGTTGTTTAATGGTAATTTTAAAATTTATTCAAAATGAAATAATTTTATAAATAAGTTAGTTGAATGTTGTAAAATTAATTTTAATAAATTTATGTAATAATGTAGCGAAACTACCCTCATACAACTGAGAGGATTAACTGAATTAACTAATTAAGCGTCTCATGTCTTATCCAACCTTTTGAACTATCACACATCTCTCTACATTTAACCCACTGTGCGAAAATACACAATGTTAAACAATTAAACTTTCTCGACCAACTATTACAGCAACAATTTGTTATTTATAATTAACAAAACAATAATTTTTAGTACAAAATTTTACCATAATGCCCAAAGTGGTCTTAATTTAAACTGTTTGTGTGTTTAGAGTATTGAGAGAACGATCAACTTAATCCCAATGGTTTAATTAGTTTAATTGCTACCCATAAATTGTGATTTTTTTCTTATAACTATTATATCTCTAACTAAAAGTTTTTTAACCAACGATGTGATGGTATAAGACATCTGCGTCTTTTTGAACATCACAATCAATCAACTCTTTTTGCTATCGTTTCAGTAGCTGAAAGCTATTAACTGCGTTAAATTCAAATAAGGTTAAGCTGAATATTTTAAAGTTTGTTTTTTTTTATAATAGACAAACATTAAGGGAGTAGATTACTATTTTTTTATCGAGGTTAGGTAAATAACTCTCGGGATGCTTATATTGGAAAAGTTAAAAATCAGTTTTCCTACATAAATGTAAAATGAAAACTAAATTAAAAGCAAAACGATTAGTAACTTTTAAGTAACACAGAAGTTTTTCAGAAATATTTTACTACGTACCTCCAAAGAGTATTTTTACTAATGCAATTTAAAAAGTTCGTTTCTTAATCTGACACTGAAAACTTTGTTTTCATGAAAATATAAATTATTTTTTAGATAGCTTTCTCTAATTATTGAAATTATTATAATATTTTCATTTATTATGCTAAATGTCTTCTAGTCTCTGTCCAGTGAACAGATGCAGCTAAGCCCCAACTAACAATTTGATGGTTTATAAAAGCTTTAAGAACGTTTACAAAACAATAATTATAAACATTGCTGCAATAAAAACGTTTCCTAAACGTGTATACAACCCTTATAGGGCCCAAATTGGCGCAGGTATATAAAACAATTTAGTACTATAGGTCGTTGTATAACGCCTGTAAACACTCTTACCAGATAGTTATGAAACAATAATAGATATTCAATACAATGAGTTTATAGGTGATTTATAAGAATGACTAGAATTTCAATTTTTTTTGTTAAGAGCTGCAGAAAGCAACATCTAGAAATACAATAATATTTTCTTAGACGTATCTAGAGGAAACAAATTAGTTCTCAAGCTATATTACCTTAACTGGTCTAAACGATAGATTTCAAGGGTGATTGAAAAAAAGTTGTAGTACATGACGATAGCCATCATGGCTAAGAATTTTAAGTCAAAGCTTTTTGGAGATGATATGCATGTCCTACAGGATTATTTTTACATACGAAGCGAAGATTACTGTTATTTATATACCACAAATATCATGAAATTTTAATGTCCCGTGGTTTGCTTAATATTTTTAAAATTATTGAAATTCCCAAAAAAAATAATATTTTTGAAATTGACGTTTTCTGATAATAAAATTATGCTAATATATTTATAAAGACAAAACTTTTAAAGTACCATTATTTTTCTCTCTAAAACTAGTAATACTATAAATAATTTAAATCATTTAATTATCTGTCAAATATGGCGGCGATTCGGACGTGTTGTAGTTCTTTCAACATGGCCTCTTCCTTATAAAATGCATTTGCCACGAAAGCAACTATTATAGGACAATTAGATCCAGTTAGTGATTACTACAAAATATGTATACAATATGTGTTGTATCCAATAAAGAAGCAGATACAGGATCGTATTTAAAAACATTTAAATTTGAATGTATTATCCAAACATTCAATACAAAACATAGTAATGTATTTTTTTTCTATAGCAAACGTTAAAGTGTGCTTTGATCAACTAAAATTAGTCGATAAAATAGAATTTTAACAGCAAGGATAGATAAAGTAATATAACCCCAATATCAACCATGAAGTTATAGCAACCCCACTACTCACATAGCAACCGCACACTACTCAAATATTTTTAATAAATTTTGTAAATGATTATTTAATTTGTAATTGGTTTTTCTTTAACATTTTCTATAGAAAAAAATAGCATATTATACAGGACGATAAAGGTTCTTTAACTACCTCGTGAAAGTTAATTCACTCGTGGCTAACGCCACTCGTGAATTAACACTCTTCCACTCAGTAGTTAAATTATCCCTTTATCGTCTTGTATAATAAATAACTATTTAATTTAAAAAAAACAATTATTTTTCTATTTTGATTTTGGGGATGTGATTGGTTGTTGTCCAACCAATCACAACACGTAATTCCAACCTGCGTATTACAACATATTTTTCTATAACCTATGCACTCTTTGCTATTACACAACAGTTTCTTAAGGTTTCTATTGTGAGCTATTTGTTCGTTTATTTGTACATTTTCATAAGTATGTTGTAAGAGTTGCAGTGAAGATAAGAAGCTCAATTACAGAAATGTTATAAAGCAATATAGGGAAATGTTGTAAAAAAAGTTTTATAAACGTTCTTAAAACAATTTTATATAAGTCCTATAAACAATTTTATAATTTTGCTGTAAGAACGTTTATGGTACTACTTTAAAGAATTATTTAGTTCAGGGAACAAAATAATGTTTATTAAAGCCTCTTAACAACTAATTAGCACTTGAGGAGCAAGAATGTAGCACTTATAAAATAAATCAGGCTTTTTAGCTAAAGGTTATAAGACAAGAATGTGAGTTGGGCGCCACTCCCTACAAATTTTTGTCAAATAAGGTTGACGCATGTAAATTCTTGCGTGATTGTTATTAAACCGTATTTTCAAAATTTGAGCAATACAAAAATTCTATTCGAATATCGTGCACTTTTTTTGGGAGTGGCTTAGCTGCCTCTGTTTGCTGGACAGAAAGTAGTTGATTCTACTGAATTAGAAATTTCGTCACATTTGTTTATTTAAAAACTTATTAGCTCTCTAGATATTTAGAAAAAAACTGAAAAAGTTCATTTTCTAACTTTATTAAGGAAGATAATTTTATGGACTACTAAAACCCATGGTGGTAATATACATGGTGGGCTACGCTGGTGACTAATTTTGGTCAAAACTTGCGCATGACGTCACCTTGGTCACATATTAGCTGGGTTACCCGTTTACTTTCGTTGTGTATTTTTACAATCCACATAAAATAGTATATTGTTTGATTAGGAGTAAAAATGTCACTTTTTTTAGGCTAGTCAGTAGGGCTTGTCTGACGAAACGAAGTTGAGTCTGACAACTACTGACGAGCCAAAAAGAGTATTTTTACTCCGTATGAAACATTTAACTTTTTCTTCAAACGTAAAACTTAGAAATATCAAAAATAACAATTTTTGAAGTGTCGCCATCTCTTGAAAATTATTTGTATTTCAATTGTCAAATACTTTTAAAAATTAACTTTAACTTGTAAAAAGAAGCTAATTATTAAACGCAACGAATAATTTATAACAGAAAATTTATAAAAACATTACCTTTTTACATTACAAATGCTTAGAAATATCATTTTACGTTACAATTTGTTATTTGTTGTAAATATTTAGGGTTAGAATTTACTTTTACCTCCTAGGAGGTAAAAGTTCACTTTTACCTCCTAGGATGTAAAAGTAGAACTTTAACCTTACTTGTTCAGTAACAAAATGTCAACTTTTTTTGACGTTTGAAAAAAAACATTCTTTTTCTTAATTTATAAATAACGCATAGAGCTGATCGTTTTATTATTTGATAGAGTAATTATTCAAGAATAGAAATTAGTTTTTATATTAAAAAAAATCTTCAATTGTGACAAAATAATTCTTTTTGTGCAAGAAAATCTATACAAAAGCGAATTCCATGCGCTAAATCTTTCAAAAAAATTCTTTTTCTCCATTACTAAATAACGAATTGAGCTGATCTTTTCTTTATTTGATAGAGTAATTATTCAGAAATAGAAAATTGTTTTTATATTGAAAAAAAATCTTCAATTGTGGCAGAAATAATTCTTTTTGTACAAGGAAATCTATACAAAATTTGCGAATTTCATGTGCTAATCTTTCAAAAACATTTTTTTTCTCAGTTACTAAATAACGAATTGAGCTGATCTTTTTTTTTATTTGATAGAGTAATTATTCAGAAATTGAAAATTGTTTTTATATTGAAAACAAATTCTTCAATTGTGGCAGAAATAATTCTTTTTGTACAAGGAAATCTATGCAAAATTTGTGAAGTTCCCACTTCCAACACCTGGAATGGAATTTATATGGAATTTAAATGCTTTCACTTGGGTAAATGAATACGGCACTTGAAAATGATGTGACCATGCTGACGTCACACGGCCGAGAGAGATAGAGAACGACATGAGCCTCGGCACACCATGGATATTAACACTATGACTAGAACCAATAAATTTGGCCAATTTGGAGATATGGTGCAAACTTATATTTTTTAAATGTTAGTGTCATAATGCTCGTATTGTTCCTATTATTGATTTTATTTTGACCTTGTACTTTATACAAAATGATCTCAATTCCACAAATATGAACTACAACAACTGTCCGACATACCTTTCAAAGCATTTGACTTTCGCTCTGCTGTAGAATTTTTATTTTATGTTTTTTAGAAAATTTATCTGCTTCTGAATAATAAAAAATTAATTTCAGTAGAAATGTGGCGTAGTTTATAAGGGATGGGCCTTCATAAAGACTAAAATTTATCTTTCGTAGGTATATGAATATAATTTGTCGAAATTGAATGATTATAATGAAGTTTGAAGTAGAAATTATAGAACTAAACGAGATTCGCCCTAAAGCCCTTAGAGTAAACAGTATGATGTTCCTCAAATATATAAACGCTAAAATCAAAAAGGGTTACATTTACATAGGTACAGTAAATTTGTGTAATAATAAAATTGAGTTTTTCTCATTTTCTTTTGCTCAAACATTTTCTAATAAAACATGTCGAAATTTTTATGGAATTATTTAGAGGATGAAAATATCTATCAAAATCGAGAGAAATACTGTCAAGTTAAATAAAATCGATAACAAAATATCATTTTTGCAATCGGAAATTAAATTAATTCTAAGGAATTTTTCCCAAAGACATTTGTTTTTTAATGAATTTGTTCCATACTTTAGCCACTCACCACATGAGTATATTCAATAGTTTTTCATTTTCCTCCTGGGACACCTTGTAAAAAATCCCTTTATGAGGGAACTGATTGTGATTATTAAAAAGCTAAACAAAATTTACGATTCAATTGCGGCGTTATAACAAAAAGGTAAAGTTTAATTAAAAATGAATGCTTTAAATTCAAAATTTATTATAGTTACTTTAATAGTATATTATAATAGATGTGTATAAGAAAGACTTTATCGCATTAGCGACGAAAAAACGCGATATGCGATAAAGTCTACTTATACACGAGTATTATACGCTATTTTTTTTATTATAATTGCAACTAAAACCTCTATAATAGAGACAAAAACTCTATTTAAAATTTGAAAATTAAGCTCGCCTATTTTGGATATATTTGTTGCCACAGAGATGCTTTGTGTTTACATTGGAAAACAACAGTCACACAACAGTTAATATTATTGTTGTTACCTAGACGACTTTATAGGGCACTTGTGCTATAAATGCGATTTTATGAACGCTTTTTAGTGTGAAATTGGCAGATTATAATGTAAGTATAATAAAAAAAATTAAAGTCCCAGCTGCACCGGTCTTTCAATTCAAGCCTAAAATAAATTTTCTACATAAATTAGAAATAAATTACTTTTTTATTTGACTGTATCAAAAAGTGACACTTTATACGTTAAGAATCAATATTCGACGTAAAATCGAACTTTTGATGAAGATAATCATAATTTTGATTCCGTTACTATGACAACCAATTCACGGTCTAGAAAATGCTTAGACGAATGCGCCATCTATTGGTGTTTATGTGAAGTTCAATAAATTCAATAAACAAAATTTGCGTCGTATTCTTATTTTGGACGTAAAAAATTTAAAAAATCCTACTTTCCCTTGTTAAATTTTACGAGTAGTTTTAGAACAAACTTGGCTCGTAAAAGATAACGCCATCATATTTACTTTACGTGTATTATACATTTACATAATGTACGAATAAGGTTATCAGTGGCTATCAAACCTAAGCTGTACATAGAACGAAAGGATACCAGAAGCAAACAAATATGAGTCGTATACAGGGTAAGTTTCGATGACCAGGTTACTAGATGTAAGAAAATACGACTGTTTCAGGCGTCTGAAGAAATCAAAAAAATATAAAATAAGTAAAAGAAATTTTGATGCTATTGTACCTGCTTCAAATTCTATTTAGATTCCAAATTAGTAAATATATAGGGTGTACAAAGTAAAACAAAAAACTTGGGATCAAAACTTTCGTCGCTTTATATTTTTTTAAATAATTTTATCTTTGTTTTTGATTGTGACGTTAGCCACCACCTTTCAATATCGAGGCTAGATAAACGCATAGGTAAACGTCACTTTGACATTTGTTATTTTTTTAATTGCTGATGCAACTGAACTACGAAGCGAATTAACTACAGTTAAAATAAACTAAAATGCAGGAGGATTATGTTAATTAACGATTTTGTCAACATTTTTGGTAGAAAATAGTAAAAATATCCAGTGTTGTATATCGTCATGAAGGTAATTTTGCAAGCATTTCTAGTATAAAAAATATACCGAATGTCGATTTAAATTTTTTTTTCTCATTTCCGATTTAACTTGAAGTTGAGTTATGAAGTGTTTCAGATGCCCATTAGACGGGGCATTTTAAGCTCTTTTAAAATATCCAAAATCTCCTGGTATAATAAATAGGTCACCATTTAGGGATTGTTTTATGTTGACATACGGTATTTATAATTTTCCAGATTATCCATAAGCATCAAGCATCGTGTGCCTAATCGCTACGTTAACCGCAACAACAAAGTTATAATTTGATAAATACATTTTTTCAATCTTAAAATGAAAAAACTCACCCTGTATGATAAGATTATTACTGAAATAATTCAATTTTGTTTCATCTTGATATACATTTTAAAAGATCAAAAGTAACTTGGATAAATTCATTTTTATGAATCGTTTTTTCTTCCTCTTCTTCCTTATCAATTTGTTCTTTATATAAAAGTTAAAATTCTAGAAAGATAATGCTATATTGGAAATGGAAAAATCCACAAATTGAAAAATACCAAATATTTTAAGATAACGTAACATATAAGCGTGGTCGATACCTTTTGCGTCCCTTATTGAAATCTCGAGGGTTTGTTGTAAAATATAACCTACTGGAAAGCTCATAAAATTTTAATATTAAGATTGTCATTTGCTTGATGGAAAATATGAATTATAAAGGTTACGCGTTATACGTTGAATAACAAACTCGCTATTATAACCGTCGAGTAATGACTTTCCCCGTTTTAATTTTTATGCACTTAAATTACAGTTACTTACGTACAATAATAATAATAATAATAAAAAAAGGAAATTCTATACGTTTAAGTAATGTTAGTGGTTTTTATAGCTATCTTAAAAGAAGCGCGAGGGAATATTATATCACTATAGAAAGTCTACCGTTGATGTCAGTGAGGACAGACAAAAGGGTGTCGGATTACGTCATGTTTGCAGAAGGGTTCACTAAAAGTTCGCGAGAGTTATCAAGATCAGAGCTAAAAGTGATAAAACCATCACAAATTTTATTTTATCTTTTCCAGTTTTCCACTAGATAGAAATATTTTATTTTAAAATAAACTACAAAATGTAATTTAAAATAAAAATGATTTTAGATTGCTTACGATACCCACCATTCGCGTGTACTTGAAACTTAAATTAAACGTTAAATGAAGCGAAAATTGGATAAAACTTTTTGTTGTTTATTGTAAGGTAAGATAAAAAGTAATTGTGTATTTAAATTATTAAGGGATTTATTCGTACAATCAGATTGATGTGTATAAGGTATTTTAATAGATACATTTTCCAGCTTCTAGTACTGTCTTCCGGTTTCCGGATACCGATATTTATAACATTTTCTAATTTCAATGCAAAATACAATAACTTGTACAGGTTGTCTAGTTTTAAATCTGTCTTCGAGTGATATGTTCTACTTTTAAAGGGTTTCTTGTCTACGACCTCAAATTTAAAATCCACGGTCACCTTTCTGACTTATAATCTAAAAACCGTCAAGTATCATAACATGCAATTTGAAAGGGTTAAATAAATAAAATTTTACATTTTTTGAGAAACTTTACAAGTTCAAGTTTTACATTTTATTCTTCCGAGTAATGAAGTTGATTGCAATTATTTTTAAATTGTAATAGGGGTGCTTTTTCTTATTTTCTAAATGAGCTCAAAATATTTTTTGAATTTCACAAATTTTAAGTGGATAACAGAGTTATAATAGAAAAAATTAAAAGAAAACATCAAAATTATTAAATTGATGTAAATTGTGATCGAAAGATTTGCTTTGAGATAGAGCTCTACCCCCAGGCCTATTCTAGAAGCAGTTTGCGATTCTTGTATTCTTATGAGGTTACTGAAAACAAAAAGTTATCAAACTTAGCAAAGATTCTTCAAGATTCAAAAAACCGAATTTAACCTTCGTAATGTTGAGTTAAAAAATTACACCTTTTACCAACAGAGGTCTAAACGGACCCCGGTTATTTGCTGCTTTGTTCTACCAATATTAGGTAATATTGTAGTCGATTCTTGTTCTCTGAAGCTTTAGGAAGAATCTAAGTCCAACCGCGTTTTTTTAAGTTAATTAAAACCACCCTTCTCAATTTTTAACTGATTTTAACCATAATTAAGCATTTTTATGCCCTAGAGGGGTTGTGTTATAACTTATAACTAAACATTTATACAGGGTGTTTCAATTTCGAGTATATGCATGGGAATCTCGGAAACCGTAAGAGATACAAAGGTGGTTAAATGGGGGCAAAGTTGTGCAATCAGGAGCCCAATATTATGGCGTTAAGAAATCGCAGGTAATTTAATTACTTTAGAAGATATTCACAAAAAAACTGAAATGTTGAAATTTTATTTTTATTTTTTCTTGACTTTATTGTAAGGAATATTTAAAAACAAACAACACTTCTTCATAGCAACTTTTTATTCTCTATCACGACCTACTATTAGAATTTGCGCACAACGTTTCGTCTCTGTGTAACCATCATCAACTTCATTTTTTTAAATATGCAAAAAATTAACTATTGACATTTTTGAATAGCATTTTTAATTTTCTATTCAATGATGTATCATACCACACTTCAACTTTTCGGTTGATTGGTACTATTGATATTCCACTCTTATTTAATAACTCAATGAATTTTAACATCGAGTAGGCTAGAAAAACAAATAAAATCCTTAACGGGGAATAACTTTTTAATTGGCTACTTGAAAAGTAGCCAACTTAAATCTTAATTTTTACTTCTTTAATTACGGCGGTTTTAATCGAAATAATGAACATATTTTTGGATTTAAAGTTTGATGCATCAATGAATAGAGAATTGAAAATACTATTCAAAAATGTCAATAGTTAATTTTTGCCATATTTAAAAAAAATGAAGTTGATGATGATTACAGAGAGACGAAACGTTGTGAGCAAATTTTAATAGTAGGTCATGATAGAGAATAAAAAGTGGCTATGAAGAAGTGTTGTTTGTTTTTAAATATTCCTTCTAATAAAGTCAAAAAAAATAAAATTAAAATTTCAGCATTTCAGTTTTTTGTGAATATCTTCTACAGTAATTAAAATACTTGCGATTTCTTAACATCATAATATTGGGCTCCTGATCGTACAACTTTGTCCCCATTTAACCACCTTCGTATCTCTTACGGTTTCCGACATCCTCATGCATAGACTCGAATTTGAAACAGCCTGTATATCATCATCTTAACCGAAAACCCACTTATAGTCCCTTGGAGAAGAGTATTTTTGATACGGTTATAAAAATTTTTCGTTTTCATTTGATTAGTATTATATTCCCTTAGATAAATCTTGAGCCTTTTGCGGGCCATTCGCATTCGCACTTGCCTTGAGGCAGGCCTGCAGGCCAACAGTGTACGCGCAAATGTGAAGTGCTAAACTCTACCACACACGATTCGGGTTAATACGAAAAATTATTTCACATTTGCGCGCGCACACACCGTTGGTCTGCAGGCCTGCCTTAAGGCAAGTGCGAACGTGAATGGCCCGCATTTTACAGTTAAATCTTAAGTCTGATACTGGTTAGAGAGATAAATAAATGAATCCAAACAAAATGCTTAACAGTAGAACCTGCGTTTGCGGGACTAGAAACGTAAAACAGTCAACATTATATAATTACACTATTCAGAAGGCATGGTATTCAAAGCGTGTCCGGAAAATTCATAGCAGAAAATTAATTGCCAGAAAATTAATAGTAGGGAAAATTCATCGCATGTTAGCTTAGGTTAGGAAAATATTTTGTTAGGGCCACTTATTGTATACTAAATACTAAATATAAAAACTACTAAATTTTTAGTGCTAAATCGGCGCAGAAGTACAGGAATGTTCTGCATTTGTGAGTACAAATTTCTAGGAACTTACGACTTCTGCTTTTTCACCGATTCAGTACTCAAAATTTAGTATGCCATTTAGTCCACATCAAATGGTTCTTAGATTCAGTTCCACCATAACTGTTCCTACGTTTATGAGGATAACCATCGAGGTAATCACTTACGATACTTTGTGGACTTAACATGTAAAATCATACTTTTGTAATTTCCTGCTACCGCGAGATCGCATTGGTCTGTGAAAGCCTTAATGCAGAATTTTATACTCGAAAACTATTATTTGAAGAACTTTTTTGTATAATCAATTGGGAAGTAGGACATTACCAAAGTATGATTTTACATGATAAATTTATATGACCGAGAGATCCGATCACCACCCTGTAGACTATAGATACCTACTAAGTTTCTGTGGAGATGGTATGGCCTTTAAGGAGTTAGGTTAGGTTAAGAAACTAATAATGTCCTTCTCTGACTTTTCTTCTCTCTCGAGAACGAGAAAGGCAACCAAAGGGGCAAACCTCTCTCAAGTAATGCTTGCAGGACGTCTGTTGCCCAATGGCACTGTCGTAAACGTTGGAGTTTAACCAAATTTTTTCTTAACCTAACCTAATACGAGAAAAGATCACCAATGTATGCTCTTAGCTGCTCTTAAGTAGCAATGGATTTATCTGAGTGAATTTTCCTTATAATGAAAAGACGCCGCATAGTAGTTTCAGTAAAACCACTTTCCATAAGCGTCTTAAAAGAGTTTTCTGTAATTAATTTTTAGTAAACCCATTCACAGGGGAGGTAGACAAATGAATGCATATGGGATTGAACAAGAATGACGAAATAAATAAGCGGATGATGAACACAGGAAGATTGTTTTACACAATCAAAACAAATTTTCCGGAAATATCCAAGAAAGTAAAATCTGAAGTAATTGGGAGCTTTTCTAGACTTGTAGATGAGCAAAATCACCAAAGAACAAGGGCAACTATAGTAAGTTGGGGCACTGGGAATCGGAGAAGAAGAAATATCTAAAGCAATTTTCGAAGCAAGAAAAGCGTTGAAGAATGAACGTAGATGAATATATGGAAAGAAATACTTATATTCAACTCTACATAAATCCCCCCCTTTATAATAGATTATGTTTTAGATGGGTTCCTGCCATTAAGCACTTATACATACCTTCAAAGCTTAAGAGTTTTTAAATTTTGCTCTACAATTTACGTACTGTTCAATTACTAAAAGAAAAACTTCTCACGAATGTGGATGCTGTTCATTATAATTAAATGCTCTACTCTACTCTCCAAAGGCGTTGCTAAGAATTTAATTTAATAAAAAATAAAAATAATAAAAAAAAAATAAAAAAAAATAAAAATAAAAGTAAATAAAAATTAATAAAAATACAGTATTACCAATTACTTTTATTGTATAAAATTTGATACTTTTTATATATACCCACTCTAGTAATACTGTAATTTGACGTTTGGGACCGTCGATTGTGCGCACCTTGTAGAATAAAATTAAACTTCATGACAACTAACACGCTCCATTATATTGTATTAAAAATAAAACTTACTTAAAACTCTTTGGTTTCCATAGAGATAATATCCCTGCTCCCTTACCCTTAACTTTTCTTTCCATAATTGAACAATACATTGCAAACGTATTTTGTAAACCGCAGCTGTGAATAAACAAACAAAATATTGCTACTCCCCACATGTTCATATGTTCAATAAATATTTCTTGTTATTAACTACAGTACGCGTACGTGATCTAGGCTAAGCTTTTGCGTCCGATACAGATATTTGAAAATAAATAATTTCAATAAGCGAACTCGCTTACCCCAATGAGGTAGTATTTCATCATTCACGTCCTCAATATGTCAGAGAAACGTCTTGCAAAAAAATGTATCTGTTACGTACAGAACTTGAGCATTTAAACTAGTTTCGATTAAAGGTTTCATGATTTATTTATGTAATACCCTCTTGTAAACACTTAAAGTAAATACGCATTTGTACGCTTTTTCAACCAACTGTTTGAATACAAGCAACTTAAAAAAAGCGAGATAATACAAATAATCTGAAAATTAATTTATTAATGCACAATTAGCATATGACTCAGAAGCTGTTAGGTATTTGGACCCTCGTCAGTAAGAACATCTCCAAGGCAGTTTGTGACCAGCACTTAACCTCACAGAATGTATATTTACATTCCAAACAACCTAAACTAAACACATATTTAATTTAGCAACATATAAACGACAATTTCGAAATGGGGAAAGTTACAAATGACTGACGTTTTGTGAAAAAATACAAATAAATTAGACAAACACAGAAATAAATATTTGAAGTTTCAAAAAACTTGAAAATTATTTTTATTTGTTAAAAATTCATCAAATTTAATAATAACGTCCGTTTAATGCCTTTCCAGTGTTAAAAATATTACCTTTCATGAAATTTCATACGAAAACTTTTTCCAGTTTGACAGTCGATTTGTTTGCTTTTTTTTTAAATATTGCACTTAAGTAATTGATCGATGTGAGCTTTCTTTTAGTGAAATTGAAATTTTCTATGAAAAGTATTTTTATTAACAATTTTAACAATTTTTATTCAAGTTTGTAATTTATTACAATGCTTACAGCGTTGTAGAAATGTAAATAAAACTTTCCCAGTTAGTCATGTAGGCAGAGTCTCTATAATAGTTATTTTAAATACAGCCTAAAGGAAACTACAGGTGAATTTCCCACGAGACTATTTTACAGCTGAAAACTTTCTAACTTGTTAATTCTTCTTGACCAATTTCATTTACAAAAAATACATTTTCACGCATTAGATATAATCTAATTTGCATATTCTGTAGAATCGGCTTCTGTTAATTAACTAAGTAGACAATGGCCATGCAATTTCCTGAATCCTTTAAATCAGCCAACCTATCCCTCTTGGTTGAATAACATTATTGTTCAATTTGATTCATAGTTGCCAAAAAAATTTAATTAATCTTCAAACGCTATAAATTAATTAAACGAAAAGATGTACGATTAAAACCCTCCACTTCAATAAAATTTAAATTTAGCGCATAATTTAAAACTGTTAACTATATTAAATATAATAGGGTGTTTAGTAATAATTATTATTATCGACACTTTGCTTCAGTGCAGATGTTATCCGTAATTCCGGTTAATCATCACCCACGACTGACTTAATTCGAACTACAGCTTTACTGGCCCTATATTGAACTCGCTCCATTCCAGATTAAGTAGTCCATAACATCGAATTACTACTCTCCACCCTCCACCACAAATTTAAGCTCTAGAAGGTTAATAGACAGGAAATTTAGCCCCTTTATGCGTAGCTACAACCATAACATTTTATAAACTAAACCATGTTTACCAAAACACCAAACACACACTTTAACATAATCTTAAGTAAATTTGCCAAAAATTAATTCTAAAGTTAATGCTCAATCAAGCGAAAGTTTAAATTTTAATTTAACTTTTTTTTAAATAATTGTCTAAACAAAAATTTGGAAAATTGCCAAAAACTTGACTTCAGTTCACCGATCTTATGATAATTCTCCAAAATAGGAATAAGTTAAAGTGGAACGCGTCCAAGACTTATCCAGGATGTAATAAATTTCATTGGAAAGTTTTCTAAACTACATAGACAAATACTTGCTTGCCAGAAACTCGTTTTTACAATAAGAAAACCCTCTCTGTTGGTAAACCACAAATGTTATCTATTGTGCATAATGTTAACTCGTGCATTTTTTAACGAATTTAAAAATTTTACATAAAAAGCCATTTTCTAATGTGTAAGGATAAATTTTAACATTAATGGTTATGCTAAGATTAATGCTCCTCTTTCCTATCTCGTAAACTTTGGGATGATAAAAAAAGTTGAAATAAATCTTTTCTACGACATTTTATATTGTGACACAATATTTCCATACCAAAACAAATACCAAGTCTTTTGAGTCAACAATTTACTGCTTTTTTAACTTTTCCTTTGGCGCATGTTTTCATAAATTGAGGTGAAAATTGTGAAAGGATAATCTTAAATTTACTTTTCTTCTTTAACAGTTTTGTTTTTATTTTTTTATTCGGTTGTTGCTCGCAGTAGTTGGAGGTAATGCCCATAAAATTTTGCTGCAAGATTTAAAATGAGCTCAACCAAAAGAGATAAAAGGTTCAAACTTGCTTTTTAATGCTAACTTGAAAGTTTTAATTCTTGTACGGTTTCTAACACGTGTAAGTAAGCGAAAAAAAAGGATAATGTTTGAAATGTAAAGCTTTTGGTAATGAACAGATTATTGAACGCTATAAGCCTTAAAAGAAAGATAAAATATGGACTTTTAACAACTATGCGTATAGTGTTTTTGCTTACCTACTTGAGACTTGACAGGCGGCGGCGGCGGCGGCGTCAAGCTTTGTAACGATGTTGAAAATTTGAAAAATTATTTTCTCATGATTTTTCAGAATCTTCACTTTTAACGACTAGAGACATTATTTTTAAACATAAATGAATCTATTTCTATCTGCCTGTCTGTCTGCTTTCTTAGAGTGTGTGAACACCATAACTTGCGAAGTTCCTGTTCAGTATTTAAACATTCATGACATTGCATTTGGGAAGCCGTGCACTGTGCACTTATGGATAAAAAGATGCTTGCTCGGGGCTAGCTTGTGCTAACGTGAGTTGTACTTAAACATAAGTAAACCACTGGTCATGCATACCTCGCTTTTTCTAGCGAAACTGCTCAAGTGTTTCTCAAGAAGCAGAACTTTTTATAAAAAATACCTTATTTGTAAATTTCTTCTTAATATTTTTTGGGAGTTTGAAGAAAAGCAAAACTTTTTATAAAGAATACTTTTTTTACCTAAAATGAAAAATAAAATATTTTTCACCTATTGGCAACCCCATCCGGGGACACACTGTATTTCCAACCGACACGCCAAAGTTCGTCAAAATCTGAAGACTTAAGGGTCAAACGTGGCCGATCTGACGTGAAAGTACCCAAAGTGATTTCCATTTTCTAGGTTTAGGTAATTCTGTTGTCACTCGGTATTTTTGGTACTCTTAATGGACACTACTGTAGAAGATACAATACAATACAATACAATATATTTATTTCTATCTCAAAACCTAAATAAAAAATTTTAAGAACAAAAGTGATTATGTATGCATAACAAAAAAAAATGAAAATATATTATAAATTTAATTAATGTTTTATATGGAGCCCAAGACAAATAAAAATGCGTCAGGACAGGAGTAATCCTGTGCCGGCGTCCCTTCCCTTCCAATCTGAACAGAGCAGTATCAGGCTGCTACAATGAATAAAATGAATGACAAAAGAAACGATAATGATAATTTGTATAAATGGAATGAGATGAAAATTCCGGGCAGAGACATAAGTCTCTAGGCACCCGGAGATCTGGGCCGCAAACCCGAGCAGAACCGCAGGACCCGCAGCCCGCCCCCACAAGAACTGCAAGAGCCCACGTCCGAGTATAAATTAGAATTTGAAATGACGTTAAAATTGACTCATAAGAGACGCGAGCTCCCACAATTCCCAAGGCACAAACCACGAGCCCCACAATCCTACCCGAGCAACGGCACAAAACGTAACTGTAGTCGCCGGGGATGGTGTATTAGTTTCAAGAGCAACTCTTGTTAATTACATCTTTGACCAAATCAGAATGAGTGGAGATTCAGGCAATTGCCTCACCCTTATATTTCCTTTTTTGTTTTTCTGTTTTAATATACACAGGTAATAAATCAAAGATCTTTTTCGATAGGTATGAAGGAGAGTTGTTAATTTTTGATGTCTTTATTTTTGGCATTTTGAGATTATGGTGCTCACGTTGTCTCGTAAGATAGTCATGGTTAAAGTAAAGGTCCGGGTCATGTTTAAAGTCGAACATGTACAGGAGAAGAGATCGAGAATGAGATTCATGTAGAGGAGGAACATTCAAGTCAGTATAAAGAAGGAAGGAAGGATATCTGGTTGGTCTGTTGAGTAAGATTCTAATAGTCATGTTTAGCGTTCTAGTAACAGTTTGTAAATATGTCGGGGATGCTCCACCTGTACCATTGACTGCACTAGGGCGGAGTAAACCTGTCTTATAGTGTTTTTGTCCAGTATAGTTCGTAGTTGTCTAAATTTGTAAGCAGTACGTCTAATCCGTTTAGAAAGTTGTGCAATATGTCTGTCCCACCGCATATGCTGGTCAATCACGACCCCTAGGTATTTAACATGATCCACTCTCTGTAGTACAGCACAATTGCACAACTCAGATGATGATTGGCAGTTAGTATGTATTTTAAGTCGATGTTGTTCAGGTGGTTGTCCAAGTGAGTTATTACTGAATGTTAAGTATACTGTATTGTCAATGTTTAAAGTTAGTTTATTTTGGTCCAGCCAGTCCTTAATATTGGTAATAGTCCTAGTGGCGTCTTTGAAAGTTTTGTCCCATGTATCATTTCGAAAGCAAATGACCGTGTCATCCGCGAAGCTCGCCAAAGAACCGCTCATGGGCATGCAACAGAGGTCGTTGATATAGATAAGAAACAGGAGAGGCCCAAGATGTAATGAATCAGACTAAAAATAGAGAATGTATCAATGCCATATGTCACTACTCTGTACGAGCTTCTCATTTCATGGGCCAAACTGTATAAAGGACATATGCTAGAGAAATAATGGACTTAACATGGGAGCAATAGCAACACTTCTTCCTCTAGTATCCTTAGATTAATTCGGAAAATTGCCATGGACTAACTAAAGGAACCAATTAGGGTCGACTAATAATAAAAGCGTCTGAGCCATTATTCACCCTCCATCTTAACAATTCTAATTCAAATCTTTAGTAGGTACACAAGTTGACTATGGTAAAACAAGGGTTGTAATTGTATTTGAGCAAATCCTTTCATTAAAAATTATTAGTCAAATAAGATAAAATTATGGCAAAACCTCTGAAAATTCTCAGAATGCAAGATTTTTGTGTAGGTCTTCATATCGTAGTTTAACATTTCAAAAGCCCCAATCGATTTGATCCCTGCTAAAAACTATACGAGGTGAAGGGTATAAAAGTGCAGTTTTCCTAAATATCTTTGCTTTTACCTTTTATTATAAAATTTTAATCGGGAGTGGTATGAATGGAGACTTTTCATTTTTTAGAAGAAAGTGTTTAAAACGACAATATCACAGTCCACACAAGAATCCCACTTTTTGGAAATTTTTCCGGAGACCAATCCTTATATTTAACTCTATTATAAATTCAGAAGTTGCTAGAACTAATTCCAGGGTGGTTGCTTTTATCTACAGTCATGACTGCCCATCAAAGAAAATTGAGTCGATCGTACAGGGTGTTTTTAAAAAATAACAAATCTCGTTATATTCAAGGAAAGAAAACTCTATTTTTTTAATGGAACACCCTCTATAATTTTTTGTAGAGTGATAAAAAATTGAATTATGTTTCAATTTGTGTTGGGGTTTACTGTACCTTTGATTTGATTTGATTAGAGATAGTAAGCCTTTCTTGTAGGACATTTTATCAGCTACAAATTTTTTAATAGCTATTTTGCTGAAAAAATCAATAGTTTACGAGATATTTGAGAAAACTGCATTTTCTTACCCTCATATCAAATTTTTAGCAAAAACTCTATTTGTAAATCTCGTGGAATCGCTTATTATCAATTTCGAATGCAATTTAACTAACAAAAAGAACAAAATTTAAAATTACAACCTTTTCTGCTCTTCTAGATATTTGTCATCCTGATCATAGAGGTTAACTTAATTACAGAATTCTCATTCTAAGTAAATACTCGAGAGCTTTTTGCCGTTAACAAAAACTAAAAGGGCAAAAGCACGTTTCTGCTATATAAACGTATTGTAAGCAATAACTAGAGAGATTTAATATTTGTAAAAAATTGAAAGTAATTTATAACAAAAAAAATAATCAAGTGTGAAGATCAAAATGTAGTTAACGAGTTAACCCCTTGTCTACTAATTCTGATTGAGATTTAATGAAGCAGAAACACGATGTATTATCTCCCCCAAACACCCAAATTGCACAACAGACTGAACTGTTTTAACTTTTTTATTGATATATGCCGGAAATCGATTAAGTTATTTGCTTCAACTATTATTTTTAATGGTCCGGAATAATAGCAATGCTCGCATTTAATAAAGTGCACCAAACAAAAATTTATATCAAATTGTTTTGGCAAGCAATTGTAAATAAATGTTTATTGTTTATTTGTTTTAGTATGGAGCGGAGGTTTGGATTTGCAAGGACCTTTGTTTGTGCAAGAACCGCCACATCGTTACGAATTTAGTAACACTTCGGGAGGACGTTTAGTATGCACTGCACATGGAAGTCCAGCTCCTGAGGTCGAGTGGATTTTAGCTGATGGTTCTTCGGCACATCAGGTTTGTTGATTTTTACAATTTTAGAGATAAAACTAGTCGACTGTTATTTGATCTACATTTTTATTAATAAAGTCACCAATTCTACATAATAGGTAATCGAATTACTCTAAAAGGTAGCACTCGGCAATATGTGGTGGTTCTAATTAATTAACGAAAAATTCTTTACACTTCAATAATTTTTTAATTGAGAAAATTTGAAAATTTATTTGTTAAAACTTTGTGGAAAAGTTACGTTGTAATGAAACAAATCGACGGATGACGTGCTCTGAATAGTAAAACATTTGATTGAGTTAGGTTTAGACAAGACGTATAAGGTACTTGTTATCCAATACCTACTTACCTCTGTTAAATTAATATAAAATTTAAGTGATAGCTAGTTGGCAATTATTTAAATTTAAAAATGCGCATAAATATTGCTCATTAGAAAGTTAATGATTATGTTCCTTTAATTATTGAGCTTTTGATTCATAGAACTATTAGGTACCTACTAAAAGAATGTGTTATAACAAAATAAAACCAAAAAATTATTTTTTCCAGCACAATAGATTACCAACTTGATAAATCTACTGAAAAATATTCCGATAATTCAATTGTCTTTTGTAAAAATTTTATTTCATTGATTTTCAGGGTTTCAGAAAATAGAAAATTATTAACAGTATCTAGTATGTGCAGATGCAAAGTATTTTTCTTTCTACAAAAACCTAAATACACTTTAACAATAAAATAATTTACCTTTGAAATCTCTATGCTGTGTCGAGCAAATCACCACTTTCTGTTGTTAAATCCTGAAAAAAAAACTATTTAAATACAAAAAAATTTTAATTTTTGATTCTATCTAACAACCTTCATTATTCATTTACAAAGGCGGTATGTAAAAGTGTTCGAGAGCGTATTTGCAGCATAAAATTCACACATCCCTAACGAACACCCTATACCTACCCTTTTTGCTTCTTCTTAATTTTCTCGAATTGTTCTGTTTCTTTTGAGCTTTTAATTTTCTCTTACAGTTTCAAACATAGGGTGAGTTTTTTTATGATTTCCTCTATGATGATCTCGATTATTATTATATACCTACGTATATTTTAATTATTGTAATTCAAAGCTTTTATAATACCAAAATACCCATGTAAAAAATCAAAAGCATTCTCACCTTGTTAACAATTAATACGCCAGACGAAATTATAAAATATTCATTAAAAAGTTGGGGATTTAAGGTGGACGTCGACCTACTATAGTTTGGATGGACACTATTCATTGATCTGTGCTGGATTAAGCAGTGAGTTTAAAGAGTTTATAAAACACGATATTTTATACAATATTTTATTATTTAAATGAGTTACACTTTGGATTTAAAGGACAATATTATATGATTTGAACGACGCGACTTCCTTGGTACTACACGTATGGTTACTTCCATAATACTCTAGACTCGTGGTCGATTACGAGATGACCGGCGCGGGGGTGCGGGGTTCTGTCTCGTTACACTCTCCCCCCTTCGAAACGGATTACTCGGTCTTTGGGGCGAAGGAAGACGTTTTGAAGTTTTCTTTGGTCGCCCTCGGCTCCTCTTTGGCATGACGGGCTGCAGGCCTTCCACATCGGGCGGCACTTCACCTAAGTTCGGTTCCATCAACTTGGTTAGGTCCGAAACATGGTACCGTCCAATAATAGTAACTGGGTCACGACCAGTTCCCAATTCGTAGCTGGTGGGGGTGACAACCTTCGTAATACGATATGGCCCATCCCGCTTTGGAACAAACTTTGCCGTGATACCTTTTGCGGCGTTGCTTAAAACGTGCGTCTTCAACAGAACTCTATCCCCAAGGTGGAATTCTTCGTGGCGCCTATTCTTGTCCACAATGTTTTTCCGTTGATCTTGAGCTTTCTGGATCCGTTCCTTAGATTCGCAGAGCGAGTTGGCCAAATTCTTTAAGTAAGGAGAAATTCGCGGAACAAAATTCTCGGCACTTACTATCTGACGCATGTCATACACGGCGTCGTGTGGCGCGCGTAACTCTCTACCAAACGTTAAATATGCGGGGGTTTTCCCCGTTGACTCACACACGGATGAGTTCATCGCGAAACGTACACTCGCGATATATTGGTCCCAGTGACGATGACGATCGCGAACTAAAATGGACAGTTGTGTCTTTAAGTCACGATTCTTTCGCTCGACGGGATTACTTTCGGCATGGTATGCAGGGATAAAAGGTAATTTAATGTCAAAACAAAACGCGACCTTTTGCATAACTTCACTTATGAACTGTACACCATTGTCCGTAATCATTTTCCTTGGGGTTCCATATCGTAGAAATATTTCTTCAATCAATACCTTGGCGCATACTTCCGAGGTAGCATATGGAATGGCGAATAATTCGAACCATTTGCTGGCGGTGTCCTCTACCACCAAGATCCACCGATTTCCATTAGCGGTCTCCGGAAGGGGTCCAAATAGATCTACTGATAGGACTTCAAAGCGCTGTGCAGGTGCAGGTGTTTGTAATAGACCTGCCGGCTTCTGGTTACTAACTTTATATCTCTGGCATTCCAGACAATTTCTCACATGTTCGGTGACGAACTTACGCATTCCCGTGAAATAATACTTCGAAGCGATTTTCCGGATCGTTCGATCTATTCCATAATGTCCTCCTGTAGGGGAATCGTGATATTGTCGTAATAACTCCTCCTTCATACTACTAGGAATAACCAGAGCTGGTTCTTCTACATCTTCTTCATCGTGACACCGGTAAAGCACGCCATTATTCAGTAAGAATCCTCGATCCATCCAACGGGTGATCTCCAAATCGTCGTCACCTTCTAACGAATCAAAAATTTTCTTTAGTTCTGGATCGGCGACCTGCTTCTCCCTGAGCTCTTCCACCGATATCTTGGGCATTTCCACTGATACGTAACACACTTCGCAAGCAGAAGACTCGTCATGATCACAGAAAGGTCTTGAAAGCCGATCTGCAACTACATTTATTTTACCAGGTGTATACACTATTTTCATGTTCAATCCTTGAATCTTCAAGGCCCACCGGGCCAGACGACCGGATGGCGTCTTTAGACCTAGCAGCCATTGCAAAGGTTGACAATCACGGGCTATGGTGACATCTGCACCATCTAGATACGTACGAAATTTATCTACGGCCCACACAATAGCAAGGGCTTCTCGTTCCACTGTAGAGTAATTCTTCTCAGGAGATGTTAATAAACGGCTCGCAAACTCAATCGGATGTTCTTCTCCATTCCGTTGTTGCGTTAACACCGCGCCCAAGGCGTACCCACTCGCATCTGTTCGTAAGACGTACGGCTGGGTTGGATCAGCCTGAATAAGTATTGGGGCAGATGTTAATCTACTCTTGAGTTCGTTGAAAGCTTGCAGCTCCTTTTCTCCGAATACAAACTTCGCATTTTTTCGTAACATATTCGTCAACGGACGAGCTATTTGCGAAAATTCTGGCACGAATTTTCGATACCACGCACACGTCTGCACAAAGCTATGCACTTGCTTAATGCAACACGGCGGTTTCATGTCTTTAATAGCGGAAACTTTAGCATTATCAGTCGCGATACCTTGGGAGGTTAGAACATGTCCTAAATACTTAACCGATTTTCGCACGAAACAGCACTTATCGCGTCGCGCTCGTAAATTAAATAACGCTAGTCTCTCAAACACTGCGCGTAAATCGTCTATATGTTTGTCGAATGTCTCTGATATCACTAGGATATCGTCAAGATAAGCGAAAACGCTACGATCACCTAAACCGGCACGAAAACGGTCCATTAGTCGTACAAACGTCGCGGGCGCGTTTTTCAAACCGAACGCCATTCTGGTAAAACGGTATGTTCCGAAGGGCGTCACAAAACACGTTTTATCGCGATCTTCTACGCGTAAAGGCACTTGCCAGTACCCTGACCTAAGATCGATGGTGGACATAAACTTTGCCTCGCGAGCTGATTGAAGTAACGTCTCAATTCTTGGCATAGGGTAGGAATCGCTAACAGTGATTTTATTCAATCGTCGATAATCGACGCATAACCTCAAACTATTATCCTTCTTCGGTACCAAAACTACTGGGAATGCCCACGGCGACTCACATTCTTCTATGATCTCCTCAGCAAGGATTCTCTCCAATTCTTCTTGTAGAAACTTGCGTTTAGGGGCACTCAAAGGGTATGGCGGAACCGCGATTGGTTCGAGCCTTGTAGTTTCGATACGATGTTCAGCAAATTCGGTTGGGGCTCCCCCCATCCTGAAGACACTTGAGCTTGTATTAAGAAATTTATTGACCTCTTGCTTCTGATCTTGCGTAAGGCTCTCGCCTTCGTTGGTTCTAAGATCGAACTGGTTCAGTTGTAAAGAATCGTTCACATTAACGGTTGGCACACACGATGTTGACACGAAAGGGAA
Source organism: Malthinus seriepunctatus (assembly GCA_963924605.1). Classification (NCBI taxonomy): domain Eukaryota; kingdom Metazoa; phylum Arthropoda; class Insecta; order Coleoptera; family Cantharidae; genus Malthinus; species Malthinus seriepunctatus. The sequence continues at coordinate 106,667,578 of OZ004600.1, read as the reverse complement.
CTTGCGTTGCGTGTTGTTGCAAAAATACCATTGATTGTGCGGTAGATCTAACACTATTCCAGCGTCTACCAAAAATTTTGTCCCTAGAAGCGTTCTACATGTCTCTTCTCCAGGTAATACGACGAACGTTGCCCGAAAGGATCGCTCCTTCAACGTCACTTGCACTGTAGTCTTTAACACTGTTCGCTGCTGCAGCACACCGTCCGCGAACGTCAGCTTGGCGGATTCTTCTTGGAACTTATGCCCTTTTTGTAACAAAAGATGATACAGTTCCGTTCCGGCGATGTTATCAGATGCACCTGAGTCAGCCAAACCCACTCCATTGCAACCATCTATTGTAATTGGCAGATACGGTTTTACCGCGAACGTGCGGTTATTCACCGTTGTAGAAAAAAACTGCATCGAATTTTGCTCCACAGTACCCGATGATCCAGACCGACAACTTGGACACTTGGATCTAATCACTCCCGGTGCTCCACATCCATAGCACACTATTTTAGGGGTACCTCCCGAGGCTGGATCAACAGTTGCTTTCGCTTCTTTCTGCTGGAGTTTTCTACATTCCGACTTGTCATGACCAAAGTTCTTGCAAAAATTACACCTTGGTCGTTTCCGTTCGGAAGTCTCTTCTTTAACAATTTCCTTTTTATTTTCTTCTTCTAACGTAACTTCAACACTTCTCGCTTTCTCGATGAGAGCACTAAATGTTTGAACGGTTTCTCTAGGGATATGTTTTCTTATTTGCGTGTTTAACAGTCCAAATACCATATCCAGTTGATTGGTTTCGTGTAGTGGCGGACCTTGTAGACGAGAAAGGAGCGCCCTGCATCTACTTATGAACAAATCTGTCTTTTCACCTACACGTTGTTCTTTGGCAAATAAATCCCTGTAAATCTGATATGCGGGTTTTCTAAACCCAAAAGCATGACGTAAACCGTCGATTGCGGAATCGTATGAAGTGATTGTTGATTTCACCCCCCTGCCACCAGACTGCAGCGGCGTCGAGCAAAAGCATCGGAAAACCTTTTAGCGAGTTTTCTTCAGAAATGTTTAGACAATCTTTATAAACTGTTATTGAATCTATAAAGGAATCAACATCGGATGTTTGCTTACCATCAAACCGGGACTTACAACCAGCAAAGTTTCCACTCTGACTTGCTGTCGTAGGCGTTACTGTCCTGACGGCGGGTTGAGTCAAGTTGAGTTGATTAATAAAAGTTTGCAGCATCTCGGGTGTCATCACGATCTGATTGACTACCGGTTCAGCTGATCTGGAGCCTCCAGGCATGTTGCACGCACGAATAAAATTTTCGACACAAAAAGTTTTAAACTAATAGTTCTTGGCAATTACACAAAAATGAGTCGTATTCGGTGTAAATTACAATTATTACACAAAGCGATTGAATATACTCCTTGTAATTGAAAACAAGACACTACAAGTTCTGCGTATAACGTTAAAGTTTCTCGTACCTAGCACTAGGTAATTATTTAAACACACGTATTTCGTTTTATGGGTTAATGTTTCTAAAAAAAATTGCGACACCGGGTATAATATACCAATATACAAAAAGGCGCGTAAAACAACTGAGTTGCAAACAGTAAAAATAGTTCGGGTCAGCAAAACTGAATGTTTATGTTGAAATCACAGCGCGATCACGTGATCACGCATGCACAACTTTGTGTTCGATCGAATGACGCAACGCGACAAGCAAGTTGTCGTTGAGTATCAAATTACAAACTACGAATTACGACGCTCGATGCAAAATACAAATTGGTTTCTTAAAATTTCACTAAAACAACGCTTACGCCTTACCTTGTTCAAATGTTTAAATTTTAAAAATTTCAAACACTTTGCTTACGAAGGTAGGTACGATCGGATAAAATGCTCTTCTCCACGTGGTGTTGAATGAAACGCCAAGACGATCGGATAAATGTTTCTTCCACGTGTTTGAATGAAGCGGCAGACCTTTTGTCGAAAAATATCGTTATTCCAAAATCACACACTTGTACACTTATCACAAAGGCCACTAGTTGGGACGCCAGTATAAAACACGATATTTTATACAATATTTTATTATTTAAATGAGTTACACTTTGGATTTAAAGGACAATATTATATGATTTGAACGACGCGACTTCCTTGGTACTACACGTATGGTTACTTCCATAATACTCTAGACTCGTGGTCGATTACGAGATGACCGGCGCGGGGGTGCGGGGTTCTGTCTCGTTACAAGTTCAAATTTTTTAAATTAAAATTTTACGCTTATTACAACTTTGAATCATTAAAAAAACGAAAGGATATTAAAAACAAGGCCACTTCATTTTTAAGGGTGTTAAAATTAATTATTTTTTATCGAGTAAGGATTATTTTACTTAAATGATGTAAAATCTACTTGTGCCAAAATAGTAGTTTATGATATGCGTGTTAAAAGGGACCGTTTATTTTGTAAGTTTGAGAAGATTACGAAACGAGTGTAACGAGTTGAGTAACTCAACGAACAAAATAAAATCACTTTTAACACAAATATTATACAATATTTTTTATATTTCGGCCTTTAAAATTAAAAATTGTAACAAATTTAAAATTTCAAAATTGAGGTTATTTTTTGTTGGTTGGTACTTCTGTTTATAATATAATGACAGTACTGACGTTTCAAAATTTTCTAAGTATAAAATTATATTCTTTTTCGTCTAAAATGTTATTGAATTAAAATAAAAATTAAATAAAAACTTAAGTATATAAATATTAAATATTCTTTTAAAATTTTAATACACAAAAATAACGTTTATTACAAAATATAAATTATTTAAATTCCTAATTGAAATTTAGCGCATGTTAATAGCTGCTTTCCATTTGTCGAAAAGTACAGCTCTGAACAGTACCCTACTGTATTTTTATACACATTTATACAGTAGGGTACTGTTCAGAGCTGTACTTTTCGACAAATGGAAAGCACCTAATGTCATATTTTTGAACAATTAAAAGTTTACTATTTTCACAAATTTTTACAAGTTAAATTTCTAGATCAATTTTTTTCTATAAAAGAGATTTTAATTTAAATCTATAAAAGTACACACAGTCCAGTTTTTGGTTCCACCATTAGGTGATTACCATAAACATGGTATCTACCTGTTGTGTCAACCGTTGACGTTTTTCACTATTAATAAGACAATTGGAACTTAAATTCATTGAAAGTCTGTTTGGCCTAGTTGATAGAAGTGCGACTTCTGGTTCCAAAGGTCGAGGGTTCGATCCCCGAAAAATTTAAAAAAATATTTAAAAAAAATACATTCATACCAACTTCGAAAAAATAAATTTGACTACACTTTTCAGACACGCCTTCAGATATTACGAAACTACTTTCGGTATCGGAATAGCTCCATTACAGAACCGAAATATAAGAAGAGTTTTAATAACGTATCAGATCAAGCAGCTCTACAGTATGCAACTTTTTTTGACTAACTGATAAAATAAAAAGGAATATGAGAATATGAGAAGTTTAATAGTTTATTTTCAAAGATATTATGGTATGAAGACGGACATTATTTTATTTTTATAATTTTTGGTCAATTAAAATTTAAATAAATCAAATGTTTAAATTTTCAGCAGGCCTTAGCGTTAATAAATCCAATGTTATAGGAATACAGGATGTTAAAAAATTACAGTTCTGTAATTATAGTGAACGATAATTTTATTGAACATAGTCGACTATATTTTAACAAAAAAATTCTACTAATTTCTATTAGTAGAAATAGAAATGCATTTTAATAATAAGAAAGTAGTTTTTAAGGGGAGAAAAGTTAGTAACGTCTCCTTGCTAAAAGGTAGTTCTAGTGGTGTACGATTGTCTTCAAATCTCTATATCAGATGGGTTTTTATAAAATAAAGATACTCTACAGGGTGATTTATTAGCTCACCAACATGCTTTGACATATGAAAGCTAATGTAATTTTAATTTTAAGAGGAAAACATTATTTGGACATTGCTTAGTTAAGGAATTTAAGAAAAAGACCCACAGAAAGGCGAGGTCTTAGAAATTTTTGCCCATGGAGACTTTTGTTATGGAGGCCTTCCCAAAATTTTATCAAAGACAGAAACCGTTTTTTCATATAAAGAGTGCGAGGCCAGTCTGGTTGTAAGTGTTGTTGATTAAATCAAAGACACACTGTAATAGTCTTTGATTAAATACAGGTATTTTTGCTTATTTATAAGCCTATTTTTTATGTTAATGACAATGAATTGTACAGATTTGTATTAAATTCTTTTTCCTGTGGAAAACTTTAAAGTCTTCTAATTCTTTAAATAAGTAAAATCGGACATAGATATGTCCAAATAATGTTTTTCTCTTAAAATTACATTGGCTTTTATACGGCAAAGGTTGTTGGTGAGTTAATAAATCACCCCTGTATAAAGATTATTAATATAATTTGCAGTACTTTCGGAAACAAAATGATTTTTTTAAATTTTTAAGCCCAACTTTGAAACCCTTTAACATTTTAACAAAAACTTACTGTAGAAGCTATCTGTGTTTTTTAGAGACATAGGTTGAAACATGTCGCTCATTATGGCACTCGACTTTATAGAAATATTTATTTTGTCGTGAATACGAAAGCATTCGTTTGCAAAGGGTTAAATTTCTGGCTTACGGCTATGACCAATGCTCTCAGTCATAAGGCATGTAAAACGTAAAATCTAAAATTATAAAATCGTAATTTTCAGCGTCTCTAATTAGGTACTTCTTTATAGAGAAAAGCTTTAAAATAAAAGTTGTAGAGCATAAAATTTCCTTTCTAAATGACAAAATTTTATAAACTCGACGTTGAAAATAGTATATTAAAAACCTAGTATCATTAGGCACTTTCTTAACGTATGAGTCCAAAGTTTACAAGCGCGAAGCGCGCGTTTTCTAATGGGACGAATGCGTTAAGGGCCTAATGAAACGTGTTTTTTATACTACTTTTTCTATTTCGCTGCATTATTTTATAAAAATCGGGTATTAAAATTACGTCAAAATATAGTTTTTGAGATTTTGATGCGCATATTTATTTATGTTGGCAGTACTTAATCTGAAGTTGGACCTTAGAATATAGAGAGACAGGAAGGAGCCTTGACAACCGTTGCCTATAAAAGAAAATGCGACGGAAATAACATTTTGGAAAGCATCGGATGACTCATTTATTGCGTCAACTTTACATTATCATTGGTTGTCATGGTCTTTCCTTATAAGTGGGAGTATAAGCAATCATTTCTATTGGAGAAATTGGCCGGAAATCGCTATATTTAGACAACCTTTGCATTCACTTACCATTACCTGGCATGCTCTTTCCTGGTAGAGTAACAGCTATTTATTCAATCAGTTTGACGTTCGTGTTTGAAAGTTAGTCTAATCTGTCCAATGAATTTGTCCAATTAAATTAATTTTATGACTGTCAAATATAATTCATCTGTCAACATGCAGTGCTGCACATTGAAAAAAATTCCCTAGAAACAGTGCTCGACACTTAACGAACTATTATGACGTCAAAACAGTGTTCTTATAGGCTTCTTAAGTACCGAAATAGAAAAATATAATTAAATTGTCATTATATTGTGATTGGAGTTGTTTCACACCAATTTAATTTCGAATTTCGCAGCACCAATCACAACAAACTAAATAAATTTTCTGACAGTTGTTTAAAGTTAAAATCAAGCGAGGTTATGTTTTTAAACCAAAAATGAATGGTAGCGACATCTAAATTGACACCTCTTATTGTTTATCAATATATTATAACTTTTGTTATTTCAATTTTTCAAAATGGCGCTTGGTTTTTTCAATATGGCGGAATAACAAAAGTTGTAAATATTGGTCAACTCTACCACCTGGTATACCCAAAACTAAGCTATTCCGAAATGACTTTATAATCCTTTCACAAAAGGGGTTAAGCTTTTAAATATTCAACAAAAGAAAACACACTGACAATAGTACAAGAAATTGAACCTACCTGACCAAACCCCCTTGGCGTGTAACAGGGCTGCACTTTCTCTGTAGTATGAAGACTTTAAATAGCAAATTCAGGTAAATTTTGTTAACGTTGATGCATACTTAATAATTACTTGAAAAAAATACGACCCTGCTTAAAGAACTAATAGTTTTACAGATAAATTACAAATCCTTTTACACCTTTGGTAATTTGTTTTCTTTTGTGACATATTTTTCTTTTATTAAGGTAACAAAAGGATTATAAAGTCAAAATTCGGTAGAAATAAATGGGAACTATACAGTTTATATTTCTATAATATATACCGGGTGATTAGCACCAAACCTGACCATAGGGCGACTTAACATTACGCATATTTCCAAAAATATAACAATTGCCATGACATATATTTCTTTAAATCACACACTGACAGTTTAAAATTTTCAAACTATTTCCTATGATAAATGAAATCGCTATTGCCAGGTTTGGTAACCATGGCACCTTACCATGACAATTCATATATTTTTGGAAATATTCATCATGTTAAATTGCCCTATGGCCAGGTTTTGTGCTAATCACCCGGTATAATTTATCAGGATATAGCTATCTTAAGCTATCTTAAGATTGGTGGTCCCTATCTCAGAGACGTGAGGGTCTAGAAGTTTTCGCCCATGAAGACTTTGTTCAGAAGGGCAAAATTTACAACATACCAAAATTTTATCAAATTTGACTGAAACCGTTTTTCCATATAAAAAGTGCGGGGTCCTTTCTATTTAATGAATTTTTACAGAAAGTTTTGATTTGTGCACTTAAAACATGTAAAATACATTTTTTTATCTACCTTCCAATTTTTCCAAGTAGCCTTGTGTTTTATGTTGGCTTCAAAGCTATAAGAATATAACATAGGGTGCGATTCATCCATGGTTGGAATTATTTGGGTTTCTATCGTTAAAGACAAAGGGTTGAACTAGAAGGGGTTTTAAACAACCCATATGCACACATTTAAACTACAAGAACAAGTCACCCTGTATATCTTAACATAACATTGTTAACTAGTCGTCAAGTTCATGTTTGATAATAATTTAAGAAAATAAATTCGAAAATCCAACAACTCGATTACAACAATAAGTGAAGAACTAACCTTATAATCCACTTGTTAAAGTTATTAACTCGAAACTGGCTTTTAACACCCCCAAAAGGCACAACACGCCACATCAAACCAACACGAATTTAACCAAGCTCAGCTTCAAAACATACTAAATATTAATTAATACAATTCAATTTAGTTATCATTTGGTTAAATATTTTCATATCAAAGCACATTTAGCACCAAACGATAATAATTATTGTAATCGTTTAGACCAAACGTTAAAGACGATTAAATTATTAGTACTTTTAAAAATTATAAAAAATTTATTTTCAAATAAATATTTTGTAAACATTTTAAAAATTAAAATTTTCATTTACAGTTCAAGAAGGCTTAAATGACAACAAAGTTAACATATTTGATTAGGTTGTTATTTATACGTAACTACAGGGTGGGCTCATTTGACAATTTTTTGGAATACTTTAGAAACCCGTAAGGACTACAAATTAATAAGAAAATTATTCTTTTTATGGGGAGCACAATGTTTTACGCTTATAATAATTCGTGAAAAATCTCATGATTTAATGATTTCATTCAATAATAGTATTTTACTAAGAGTCAACTTGTAATTTTTTTACGAGTCTGTAGATTTGAAAATCGACCCGAAGGGGAGCATAAACGATCGAAAAATTTTCCTTTGACAAATCCTTTTGTTCAGTTTCTAAATCACTACACACTAATATCAATCCTAGGTATGATAGAAACTTTTCAAGCTCTCACATAAATTAAACATCAACAATTTTGATCATTATTTATCCTTAAAAATAAACCACCACTTCCCTCTGTCTGTATTTCTATAAGCAATATTTTCGTTTCAAAGACACACACGCTTTAGTATTTATTTTTTTATTACTTTTTTTTGTTGTGATATAAAATTCTTTAAACTGTAAACTTGGTTTTGATGTTCATCGAAAAATAAATAAAAACTAGATTTTTCATTCAAAATTCAATTTTCTGTACGATATAAAATAACGAGATCGTTATAAATGCTCGTAAATAAAGACGCTAAAAGTTTCTCATTGAACTCAAGTCTTATTACATTGGACATAGAAAATAATGTCAATTTAATTTCTTGCCTTTTATGGAAAGTGATTATAATAGCGTTTTCATGAAAGAAAATTGATGTACTTATTTTTGATTATTTTCTTTTATCAATGGGGCGTGAAAAGGTAAAACATTTTATTTTTTATTGCTGTACATTTTAATAGAAAAGTCACGGAGCGATAATCTAAACAATAACGTTCTCACATTTTATCTTTTTATTTAGAGAGATTTAGGCTAAAGAGGAGAGATTATAAATAATTAAAAGGCAAACGTCTTTTTGGTGCTTTGCATAGAAATTTCGCTTACCTTAAAAGCTAAGCCTTCAGTTAAATTGAAGAAATGTGGTATAATTTGACGACTAACAATGTAACAATGTTCCAATTGTACGTACAAAATATCTTTCTACTTTTTCAAATTACTATAAGAAAACGGCAAAATACGGATTTCTTTTCCACTTGTACTCATTTAACTTGAAATTCCACTAGATTTCTACCTTTCCACGTAATAGAATCACGTAAGAAACTTTTTGTGAACCGTTCTCAGCATTGTCACCTAGACCGTGATTAAATTATTCATCAAAAATCCAAGATGTAAGGAAAAATTTGAATTATAATTTAAATAAAGCTAATAAAATGAAATAAGTAGATCAATTTATCGTTATGGACCACCACGACCACTAATAAATAACCATAAATGTAATAAAATATTAAATCAAGAAGAAATGCTTCCTATGACCTGTTCAACTAACAAAACCTTACCCTAAATCACTGTACAAGCATTACATATTTACACATTTCCAGTACAGTAACTTTCGACCATACATTAGCTGTTCGTGTTCATCCTTACATTATACGTAAATTATAAGATGATATACCTTAGGTCGAGAATACAAGAAGTTTACAAGCGGTAGGGCAGTTACAAAGATAAATTTAAAAAACAACGTTTCTCAAAGAAGGTTGCCAAACCAGGTAATGATAAGTTTTTAAATTTAAGGAAAATTTTAAAAATTATACCCCTTAACCTGTCGCTTATGTTAAGCACAGTTCGAAATCTTATTCGATTGAGCAAGTATGATGGAGATGAAGCCTCTTTACTTTATAACTTGATGTATTAAACCTTAGAGATTCAACAATATCTAACAAAGCTATTCATGAGTTCTTACATGTATTCATCCAGGTACCTGTTTGTGATACAAGTTGCGACTTTTAACTTACATGAGAGTTGGTTTTAAAACAAATTGCTATTTACAAATCTAAAACTACAAAATTCGGTTAAGTGTGACCATTATATCATAATCAAAGAATCAAAGTGGTATTAATATGAAGCTACAGTGCTCACTGACTCATTAACATAACAATGAAACAATATTTTGGCAAATTTTGTAGAAGCGGTAAAGCGGGAAAGTTGAAAATCTTAACGGAATCAGTGCGTACGAGGGAAGTGAAGAAATAAGTTCGCAACCTGTAGAGATTTTAAAGTAGTCCATTACACCAGCAAACTTTCAAAATGCTGTAGAAACATGGATCGCAGAACGTTGCTTTAAAAACAAAAAGCGTTTTGTAGTTTTCATATTCATTTATTTAACTTTAATAATCGCTTTAATGATTGATTTGCTTAATTAGAATTGTTGACTTGGCAACTCGATTATTAATAAATTAATTATTTAATAAAGTCAGATGGTCTATAAGTGTTAGATTTATCGGAAGTCTATTTTTTATGACAACCTGTAACCGTATATTATAAGATAGATGACCTGTGGGTGTAACTTTTGATTCACACTTTAGGTTAGACTAACAAGTTCATAAGGTCGTTCTTTGAGGTTGATTGGTTTTGTATTTCGTACCAAAAAAATATTCTCAAATCGATCCACGCTAATGTAATTGTATGATGGCCTTATTAGAGACAAACTTGAATAGGCTTCAATAATTTGATTTTCAACTTATCGTTGTTACATAGATGCTATCGTAAGGGTTCAAAATTATTTTTAAAAAAACCCATCTTTCAAAAATAGTGGAATATATGCCCAGTATACATCATCTGACCGCTTTCTCGAACAGTTCGATTTTTTAATCCTCCGTTGTCGTCGCTGCTTGAAATCTGTTTACAAAATTTTAAATCCCAAGACTTTCAATTTGGTATTCGTAAACTGACTACATGTTCCCCGAAAATGATTCTGCCCAAAACTGCAGTCCTACAATATCTGTTGTGTGGACTTTGTTATTTTGTCATGCTGTAGGTAGTAGAGGCAGTGCATTTTCTCGTGAACGATGAATCACACCGTCGCAGAAGTCGAAAATGTGACCAACTTGCTTGCTACTAACCAACACAAAAATCTCCCATTAGTCAATGTTTTTATCTTTTGAAATTTTTTTTACTATAGCCCTCTATCTTGTAAATAGACCCGCCTACGCGCAACTTTTTTCAAGGGCATCGTTCACGAGATAATGTACTGCCTCTACTTTGAATTCAAGAAATGCAAATGCAGAATTTAATTCATGAAATTGTAAAACTTGAAAATCTATTTTGTTTACACATAGGTACACATATTTAATGCATCTATGTAAATTTTAATTTATAGTTTAGCCAATTATTGGCTTAACTGCGGTTGGCTACAATAACAGTAAATAAATGGATAAAAGTTTACTGTAAGTTTGATTTATAGTGCCGATACTCTGTAACAATTGTCTACGATCAAAAGTGTTCACAACGCATATTTATTAACTCCCTAAACGAATTTTTATTAACTTCCACAATTGAAACTTTCAAATGAACAAAGAAAATTAATTTTAACGTTGGACAAAACCATTTTTCAAAAATGAAGGTTGACTTTTACATGAAACTTGTATCACCTGACGATTTTTGACTGCAACCCAAATAACGAATTTTATTAGAGTCATAGAGAAATTTATTTTTTCAAATGGGGCTCAGATGGCTCCTTATACATGGTTCTTATAGCCGTGTAAAAACAAAATTGACCTAAATTTGCAAATATGTGCCCAAAATAACCACCTTAATTTTGTACACCCTGTACAGATTTCTTATAAAAGCTTAATTTGCCGATGATATAATTTTAAGTGGCTAAAATCAAATTCAGTAGTTATCGCTCCATAGAGTTACAGACAGACAGACCGACAGACACACGACTTTCTCACTAAAGAACCGAATTATTTTTTAAAATCAGGGAGACTCAAAACGTTGAGAAACGAAATAAATTTTTTGTACTCACTGCTGCGAAACTGACGTTTGACGCACTCTGTGGTCGACTGGGAAACAGTGTTTCCCGGTCTACTACATCGGGAAGTAAACTGTCAAAACAACACTAATAAATAGTAATAAAATAAAGTAATGTAAGGGAACATATTTTAGAACATTTAAATTCGCAAACTAAACTATTACGTTACATCTAATAACAATTTTTAACAACTTTTAGAACAATTAACTGTCAAAGTAAGAATTTGTTTGACGTATGAATCAAGTTTGACTATGAAGTCATAGGTTGCTTTGTATACCTAAATTTTCAAAACTAATCAAATAAAACTTTTATTCAAGAATTATGATAACGGTTTTGTTCGTTACAAAAAATATTGTACGATCCTCATGCGTGAACAATTTTCCCGCGTTCACGCAATGAAAAAAGCACTCGCTCCTACGTCGCTCGTGTTTTCAAACAGCGTTCACGCGGGAAAATCGTATTCCCACACATGGTTCGTAAATAACTATTTTTTAACGTTGTGCGATAAGATAGTACAAAAAAATCTGACAAACGTCGTGTCGCTTGTCACGATATCCCTATAAAACGTTTGTCCCATTTTGTGGTTTTTCCCTTATAACTTGGTCGATAATTATTATTATAAAGATTTCAAAACGGCATTGTACAGTTAAAATATCGGGCTTTCGTCCTAATTAAGTCGATTTTTAAAATTGTTTTAAAATTACCTACTTTTAAGTGGTCAAAGTAGATCAAAATTTTGATATAGATATTCTCAAAAAATGGCCAGAGCGGTTTTTTTAATTTTTGGATATGTTATAGACAACTTAGTTCTCTATCTAACTTACAATTTTTAAAGACTTGTATGATGTGGATTCGGAGTTATAATTTTTTGAATGTATAAACTTCAAAAATCTCCAACTTCTTTTGTTATAAAATTGAAATTTTTATTTGGTTAATAAAACGCTTCCGGTTAAACCGGAAATTACAAAAATATCAAAAATTTTTAAGAAAACCTTGACTATTGACTGAAGAGGGGGGAAGGAAAGTGATAGATTGAATGTAAGTTTTATAATAATTGTTACAATAATTATAAATACAACCCCTGAAATTTCTGTTATTTAATTTTTCATAGTCTCAAATTTCAGTCAGCACAGTGTATAAAATAACCAACATAAAAAACTCCAATAAAAACACACAAGAGATCTATAACTCAAAAAGAAATAATAAACGTAGATAACTAACATGAATTGAATATCTACTCGAAATATTATTACTGAAAAACCTTGTAAAAACAAAAATGCTTTTATTTTGCTGGAAAATTTTGTGAAAAATTATTGAATTTTTTCCAAGTGCTATAAATTTAAAATAAATAAATCAGCTTTGTCGCAAAAGCACCTGCAAGCCCAAGTGTGTAATTTTTAAGAAAATCCGACTTCCATAATGTATTACTGGTTTACGAACTGTTTTACTAAGCGCCTTGGGTGTTATTCGGCTATAAATTTAAAATGTATTGTGTAGAAAAACTGAATCAATCTTATGTTTATTTAATAAGAACACTTTTAATAATTATAAAAAAAGATACTGAAATAGGAAGACAAAATGTAAAAAATAGGGAGGGTAGTTGATTAAAAAATACCTAATAACCAGGATGAGATTTTTTGAATTACCGGAACTATTTTTTGTACGAAAATGCTACATATTGAATTTTATTTAGGTGAATTTTATGAGATCTTTATACACTCGATAGTTTTATTTAAATAATTTACCATAAAGTTTATGGTAGAATTTAACTGAAACTTGAAGATTTAATTTTATGATCAATGTTTGTTACATTCAAGAAGGTTCTTACATGGAAGGGAATGGACGTTTGGTATTACGATTTGTGACAGCCAAGGTGCCACAATTTTAACAGTAATTGAGTGCTTTTTAATACAAGTTTCCTTTTGTTTAAACGATACATATGTACAGATATACACTGTACACGTGTACACTATGTACACATGTACAGTCTACCTGAATTTCCCCTCCTTTCAACAACCAAACACTTTTAGTTTCCACTAGCGGAAACATCTTGATGTTATTTCTTTCTTTCATCATAATGTTTTTTCGCTTTTATTTCATATTTTTCGAGATATCGGGGATGCAATGAATAACTTTAGAAGTTTCCATTTGAATTCAAGAACATGATTTTCTCCTTCTGAACATATTAGGATCAGATATTAAATTGCTCTATGTTATTACCTATTCACATTTACCAAAAGCAAAGTATTATTCTATTTTTTTATTCTTGTGTGCTTTATAAATCTGAGGTATTTATAAATAAAAGGGAAGAAAAGTTTTACAAAATTGGTCAGTTATCGACAGTAAACAGCCTGTTTTAAGCGCAGTGGACGCCATTGCTAACTTCCTTATTATTTGAGCTATAAAGCTAATTAAAGGAGTAAAGAAGCATAATTTGTATAATGGTCAACCTAGAAAAAAAAATTGAAAATCTAGTTTTCAAGATATTCACAAAAATAACTTTTTCTTAAATGGAACACGCTATATATTTTTATGTTTTCGAAAAGAATACTGCATCGTGGCTCCGAAAATAACGGATTTACCAATAGAGTAACCAATTTTACTATCTAAATTTTACCAGGAATCCAAATACGTAAAAATATATAGGGTGTTCCATTTGAAAAAAAACGAGTAAATGGTCGTTTAAAAATTAGTAATTTTAGGTCCCTTTAATGAACAATTAAATGTACAATTAAATCGAACTTTTTTAATTTCTACGCATAGACGATAGTCCTAAATATCTAGGAAAAAACTTTCGTTATTATTCCTTGAACAACGGCTTTAGTACGATTTTATAAAGCACCGCGTGTTGCGGGCATTTTTTAGAGAAAAAAATTAATAGCCTGGCAACACCGCGGAGAAATTAAAAATTTTTAATATGGACATGTATAGTAAAAAAAATCTAACTTGAGGTAAGTTCGAGCAGATTTGGCCACGCCCCTTTAATAATTTAAATACTTTGACTACTGTGTTGGTGGGGATAAATACCAATTTAGTTATCTGCGCATTGTCACCGATCGTATACTTAAAATATTTTTACTGTAGGTGACTTAATGGAAAGTCAAAATATATAAAAATTTACAGGGTGTTTCATTTAAAAAAATTAAAAATATTCTCGCTGAGCAGTAATAAAACACCCTGTAGAGATGAAAACAATTTTAGGTAAGGAGTTGAATAACTTTTTATTTAAATAAATGTATGCCTTATTTCAAAGTTCAAACGCTAGAGAGCTATCGAAGACGGTCATATCAATGAATCACCCTGTAGAAAACTACAAGATAAGCGTTTAATGTTGTGTTTAGACTACATGATTTTTGCTATGCTTTTTCATATGACAAAATTTTTACTACAGTCTTATGCAAATAGGAACCGCTCTATACTGAAATTCGTCTATTATTTTGCTATTATAGACTTATTATGACCTGTTTTTGAGGCTTATAACCAGACTCATAAGAAAAATCTTATAGTGTCACATTTTAATAGTACATTGCAATACAAGGTTGATAAGTGCATATTTAACAAATCGAGAAAATGTTAGCAAAACGAGACCTTTTCGCGAAAAAGTACGTCGAGTATCACATTTTGAGAAAAAGGGGGTGTGTAGTGCCCCCCTCGAAGATATCTCTGGTCTCATCGAACAAAATTTGCCAATATAGTTCCAGTAAACTATGTTTCGAGTTTCATTTCATTAACTGTAAGTTCAAAGTACCTGAGGTTTTCGCCGTGTACAATTCGCATTAAAGAAGATGTACATGTACAGCCGCCCCCATAGAATTTTTTTTGGTCTCATCGGACAAAATTACTCGATATGGTTTCAGTAAACTATGTACCGAGTTTCATGCCATTAACCAAAAGTGCAGCGTTTTATAGTTTCATGTTGCGTAGGCTCCGTACTATTACCACCCTTGTGCTTTTGGTTAAATATTTCGAAATTATTATTTTATTGTTTCTATGGACACATACAGTGGTTTTGTAAAATCAACTTCCTATTAGTATAAACATTGTTGGTAAGTACAGAATAGAACACGATTGTGCAAAAAAAAATTTTCAGTTTTCAATATACCTACCTAGTAGGCTTTATTTGTTTCATTTACAGTGACACTACTTATTACAAGTGACACTACAAGTACTGTTCAGTTCTATGAATTGTTTTATGGATTTAGATTAAGTGCGTACTACTTGAGTCAACATTCACATATTCTATTTCTTCTAGCACAGCTCTCTTGACGAATTTATTTTTTTAATAAGAATTTTCTATTTTTCAAAACGGAGAAAAATCTCTAAATAATAAAAATATTTTTTATATGTTAAATGTTAAAACAATAAGATTTTTCAAACCTAGTAATGCAGTCACATAAAGTGAATTTCAATTTAGAGAGCTTAGTTGTAAAAACAAAAACCAATACATGTTATCAAAGTGAACCCCTCTATTTCTAGTAACCACGTTGCAGTTAAGTGAATTGAAATAATGAATTTTGAGCATTGTTGTAATAATTTATCTAAAGAAATTACTTGCAAGAAACAATTTTGATGTGAATAGCAGCAGAAAGCTCTGGCAATTGTATTGTAGTAAAACAAACGAACTAAAAAGTATAGCTATTTTAATCGAAAAACAAAAAATGTTATTATTTCTTAGTTTCAGCATTTTAGCGACATGCAATTTTTGAAAGAAATCATAGTTTTTATTTATAAAAACAGGAAAAAGTAAAACAACATTGAAATGGAAATATAGTTTCACTTTTTTCGAATATTTTAAGCTAATAACGGCTGGAGCAAGAGTAACCCCCCGATTTGCCGTATCCATTAAAAGATATAAAAATCGCGTTGATTTTGTGAACTAAAATCTCTATACTCTAATATAGAATAAATTTTATTCTATCAGGTTGAATAATGTAACTAATGAACAAAGTCTATTGGATAGTGATAAAAAGCTTTATCTATCTGCAAGAGTAAGAGCGGTTTTACATGAACTAAATGTCTTACTAACTTGTTAGTTGTGAATCAACTCAAAGAGCAAAAGCACGGAAATCTAATCTTTAACGTCGTGCACGGTCATGCGTTAAAATTTATACGCACGACGTTAAAGCTTAGATTCCCGTGCTTCTGCTCCTTGAGTTAATTCAGTACTAACAAGTTAGTACCATATTTAGTCCATGTTAAAATGCCCTGAAAAATATTTTGAATAAGAGACTATGCTTTATTGGTAATTTCAAGCTTTGGTACCTATCCATAAACAAATAAACGGGACTTTTTTAATAAATTTTTCTTTTAATTTTTAGATTCCAGAATTAAGACTGTTGTATCCTAACGGAACATTGGTTTTTCCGCCTTTTCCCAACGAACTGTATCGTCACGATATTCATGCGGCCTTGTATAGATGTAGATTAAGAAGCACACTTGGGAGTGTACTTAGCAAAGACGTCCACGTTAAAGCAGGTAAGGGAAAAATAAATTATTACATTAGTCTGTAAGTCAAAACTCATGCTAATCCAATTTTAAAACAAAGACCGTAAAGTTAAAGGCTGATTATCTACCTATTTGCCTTTCATTTAAAGTTAAGTTCTAAATATTTTAAAGCGTAAGATTTAAAGTCTTGGAAGTTTCAAAACTGTTTTCATTAAATTATTAATTTAAATAACTTGAGCTTAAAGTATCTATTCTTAAAAAGTTATACTTGAGTTTGATATTTTCTATAGATGTTATTGACTTTTTTAAACCGAAATAATTCTCTTAGAATATTGTTTTGTTATGTAAGTTTAATTCCAACTATTTGTTTCGACGTCTTAACTTCATGAGAATGGCTAAATCTTTTTGTTTCAATTTACTTTAAGGGCTTATTAGCTATTACATGGTTTTGGTTATGTTGCTTTGAAAGTTTTGAAGTTTCAAGTTTCGCAAAAAATTTATGATATTTGTTTCCAAACATTTAATGAGTCAGTATAGCAAACATAAAAATATAACTAGTAAAATGCTCTAAAATGATTTTTTAAGAACCAATTTTTAAAATAAATCATTGCTAAAAAATAGTATAAAATATTCGGTAATTTAAAGACCTCTTATCAGTCGGTCTGCAACCTTTGCCTGCGTGGGACAAAATGCTACCTTGTGACACTTTTAATTTAATATACTATTTTTTATTTTGAGTTGGTAATACACTCGTGCTACTTTGCAGTACTGTTTTTAGTTTTTTAGTTTGAGATGGACATTTAAAATAATTGTTTTGAGACATGATACAATTATGAAAATATTATGCTTATTTTTGATAAATAAATACAAAAAGTACTTGTTAAATAATCAATACCAAAGGAATAATGTAATTTTTGCGTAATTTATTTTAAAATATTAAAATAAAACTTTTAAATTTGTGATGACAAATAAAATATGGCGCCATCTCTTGGTAAAATATATTCAAAACGTCAATTGTCCAAGTACAGCCAACATAAAAAGTTAACCAATAAAATTCTCCAACACGATCTTTTGAGAAATAAATTTTTAAAATAAATCATTGCTCAATAAAAAAAATAGTATAAAACTCTTGTGTCACAGGGGCTTTTGCTGCATTCAGGCATTTGCCTTGGTGCGTCAAAAAGCTGCTTTGTGACACTTGTACTTTAATATACTATTAAATGTTAGCTACTGTTATACTCGCATTTTTAAAAGACTACTGACACGTGACTTTCAAAATATTCAATAAATAATTAATTTAATTATAAATTTTCTAAATAAATATTTAATAATAATTTACAATAAATGTATTAACTAAATTAAATAATTAAACTGACGAAATAAGCAGTTTTCTCCTTTATTTATACATATCAAGGTGGTCACGTGTCGGTAGTCTTTAAAAAATCCGAGTATAGTAGCATAGTCAGTAAAATTCATTGAATAAAAAAATAGCCTTTACTCTACCAGGAACAAGCCATTTAGCTAATGCAGTAGATTCCGCTTATTTGAATCAGTGGTTAATTGAATCAGCCGCTTATATGATTCTATAAGATTCAAATTCGTTTGTAAAGTGTTTTTTTGAACAAGTAAATATAGCGATTTCTGGTCAATTTCTCCAATAGAAATGATTGCTTATACTCCCACTTATAAGAAAAGATCATGACAGCCAATAATAATGTAAACTCGACGGAATGAATGAGTCATCCATGGACTTCTAAAATGCCATTTCCGTCTCATTTTGTCTTATAGGGAACGGTTGCTAACCCCCCTTCCAAATGTTTTATGTTCTAAGGTAAAATTATAAGAATTTGACATAATGTTATAACTGTTAATATTTTCCAAATTAATATTTTCGCAATTGAAAAGCTATTAATTAACAACTGTTTAGCGTTAACAAATGAAGAAAATATTTCACTTTCGATAGCACTAAAGTCTGTCTTTACGGATTTATCTGACGAGTAGCAAACTGCAAATTTTATGTGATTTCCAATGTTATTTCCCTATGTTCCGCTTTGAAAGTGGGCACACGGTATGTTACATTTAAAGTTAGTAAGCCCAACTTAAATATTTTAAAATTTAAGTTTTAAACGTTTGTACAATACTAGTTTTACTTATTTATTTAAAAATTCGCAGAAATTATATAGGCGAGACTTACTGCTTGCAGCAATCTTCATTGTCTCTCCCAAATTAAAAGAAAAACCTTTAGGCTTATAGGGTATACAATTGTAATTTTGAAGAGTATTTATTTTACTAAATTTGCAGTGTTATACAATGGCAAGTTACACAAATAGTGTTGCTGAAAAATCAAGCCTGAAATATTGTGAATTTAAATATTTCTGAAACTTCAAAAATTTATATTTTTAGGCGAAAAACTTTTTATAATCTCCATACACCTACCTACCTACCTACCTTAAATGTTTATGAATAATTCATATAAGTCGTAAGTGTATAGTAAAAGTCTAAGAAAAACAGATACAAAAAAAACATTCTTTTGATATGGAATCTTTAATATCTAAGGTACCTAAATGTAAAAGTAATCGTAAAACGGCAATATCCATAATATAAATAGAGTTGAAAAACGAATTTTAACTTGAACTTGCATATACCATAAAAAATAAATATCCAATAAAAATGTTATACATGTTATTATAACGAGTAGTACCTTAACATTATTGCAATTTATAGTAATAACAAAATGGCAACTTCTAAAAGCTTTTAGAAGTAAACTAGAAATTTAACGCGACATAAGATAATCAAAATAGAATCCGTAAGTCCAAAAAAATTTCAATTTTCCCCTAATTTTCTTTTCTATAATTACAACAGTTTATAAAAACAACTTAATCTTAAAATACTCAACTTAAATTATCTTTTAGCAATTTTCTTTACTTTAATTCATTGAGCGTTTTAACCATTTATTTAGGAATGCATCTCTACCGCCATTCACTATTGTAAATTGAGTTGAGTTTCATCAACGCGAGTAGATTTAAGGTCAAACTTATCCTGTAAAAACAATTTTATTCGTAACGTTTTTCTTCATCTAGGAAAAAGTTTCATACTATAAAGAAACTACTAATGGGAAATGGAATAAAAATTATATTAGGTACTGAAATTACATTTTCAATATGCAATCGAAATATTTTATTAAATATAGAAATTTTTTACTTAGAAATTGGTTTTACATCAAATTAAATATTGTAATGCTTTATTTGGGGGATTTCTTTTTTATTAGATAAGTGAATGTAAAAGCACTAATGGTAAAGTTTTGACAAAAAGAAAATGAAACGTGACACATGTATATTATGAAAAGAATGTATGTATATGTATAGTATCTATATAGCATAGGAAGAAGATCAATAGAGGTTTGGTGAAAAATAAAAGCAAATGAAAGCAAAACAAAAATACACTTCATCGATAATAACCATTAGGGTTTATTGATGCGGAATCTCTTTCAACAAGGTAATTAAAAAAATAAACCAAGTTTCGTCTCATTTAAAAAATTAAAAATTGTTCCAGACGATGAAAAAATTCAACAGTACTAGTCTCTGTCCAGCGAGCAGATGCAGCTAAGACACTCCCAAAAAAAAAATTTTGAAAATACTTGTGGGGGAAAATAATTTGTGGAGAGTGGCTTAGTTATCTGTTCGCTGTATTAGGTACATAGTGTCCCAGTGAAAACTTTAACGTCATTATATCTTCAAAACTAATAAATATGTTATCTTCAAAAAAACGTGGTTGAAAATCACATAAAAGACGAACTTATTTTGTGGAAACCACTATTTCAATAATTTCAACACCCGAAGCGTTGGTTGTTTACACTTCCACGTAATAGATCAATTATTATAGGAAGATTTAACTGAAAAATTATCCTCTTTGTCTATCAAAAATCATGTTACGATCGTCTCTTTCACCTGTCATTGAAACATTTGAATTTCATTTTTATTAAATTACGAACTCAAAGTTATTTCAAATTACATACAAAATTAGCAATCAAATTTAAAGATGGGAAATAAAAATAAATATTTATCGTTTTCTTCTTCTTCTATATAAAATAATAAAAATTCATATATTTCAGTAGAAAATGTTGGAGTAACATAAAAACATTATATCTCGCAATCTTTGCGTTAATGTTTTTTTATTATTATTATAGCATCTGTTACATTTGAGAGCTATTTCTAAAATTGTTAATTTAAGCTTTTGTACATTATGAACAAAGCTTCTTGAATTATGTATCAAATTTGAGCTTTCATATTGAAATTATTAATCATTAAAGAAATAGTTTTGAACACTTAAGAATATTTCTACAGACGTTGGTTGTTTCAAGTTTACGACTCTCTTTAGAAATTTTAAATTATTATAAGCAAACTTTGTCTGTTGGCGCTTTTACATAATTTGGAATAATTATTTTGTCATTAGACTCAACAAGATATAGAACTGTGAACTATCTGTATTACTAATGAACTGAGAATTATTAAACATCACAAATCGATAGAGTCATTTAAATTAATTTCGAGAGAAAATTTAATGTGTATTTGATTCAATGCTGATTGCTGATCTAGCAAAGCTTTATTTTATATTTGCTTACATCATACTGCCTTTGATCATATCGAAAATAAATTAAAACGATGATCTGCGTATTATTCAAATAATGTAGATATTAATGTAAAAATGTTTTGAGAATGCTTATTAGGAATGTTAATAATGGCCAGAGTTCATTACGAGACTATGCATAAATAACAGAACAATAACAAAACAAGAAAGATAGTAATTAGCATTTTAATGGTTTGTAATTACTAAATTCTTCATGGGTGGTAAATGTTTGCTATTAAATATCTCTATTGAGACTGTCATCATGAACACAACTATCGATTTAGAAAATTTTTTATTCTGACTTTCAATTTGTCTGTACCATTGAATAAAAATACCGTGTTACTATCAACAATAAAGACGAAACATTACATGAGAGTGCAAAATGGCTATTTTCATTCCATTTCTATCACTGAATTAAAAATATTAGGAAGTGAGATGTACAGCTAATAATAATATGTAAAGCGATGGAAGCCAATAGTTTCGATTTCCTATCATTTACTTCAATGAAAATAGTTGCTTATACTTCCACTTATAAGGAAAGATTATTACAGCCAATGGTAAGTAAATGCAATGGAAGTTCGAAATGGCATTTCTGTGCCATAGACAACGGTATCAAAAACTCCATCCTGATAGGAAGTGTATTTTAGATCAATGCAATAATGGCAACAGTTGCTAAGACTCCTTCCTGATAGTATAACATGGTATTTTTATTCATTGGTCTGTACTGAGTATAAGTAGATTGTGATACAAGCATACAAATTCTATGGAAACTATGTAAACAAATTTTTAAAATTAACTGGTCCAACACCCAACCAATCAGAATGGCCATTCTGCTTCTGCTTAGTGCAGTCAATGGGAAAGACTTGTTTTCAATTTCCAGAAGCTGAGAAATTTGTTTGTATTTAAAACCGCTGAAGTCTTTCATCACTGATTGTACTAGTACTTTAATAGTCCGTTGCAGTTGAATGCAAAAACACAAAAGTTTTTTGCAACTCCAGGTTACTCTTGTAAAACGTCCGTCACGCCTTCAGAAAGACAATATTTCTTTGGATCGACTGTATTTGATTTGTGGTAAAATCGCTAGCATAATCGCCTACTACTAGTCATAATATGACTACAGTATTATACTATGCACCAGGCTAACAAGGCTAAAGTCTTCTAAAATTACTTCTTATATGGGACAAAATAGCCCTAAATATTACAATTTTGTACCAAATTGTAAAAAAAATAAGGGCGCCAAACAGACGTAATTCAGCCCTGAGGGACCGATAGGGCCACAGTTTCCCCCAACAGAAGAAATCGAGTAATTTTGGTAAAGATATTGAATAATGATCTAAAACTTTGACACACCATCAAAGTGATTAGGAGAATTAATATTCGAGAAAATAGGTATCTATCATTTCTAGGTGGTTAGGTTAAGCCTGGAACCTGGAAGCACTGCAAGTGGTTAAGTTAAGCCAGGAGATAGGCAGACAGACAGACACCATTTTGAAAATTAAGTTTAGGAACAGAACAAGAAGGCGCAGAAACGGATATTTCCGCTAAAACCTCGATTTTAGAGATTGCAATACTTTCTATTACTTCATATAAAGGACAATAAAATTATGACATGAAAATTACGAAAAAACTTATTGATATGACTACAGACAAGATCGGCCAAAAAGAGGGTGCAGTAGGTAGGTACAAGATATCCAGGTCCCGAACTATGCCCGGGACGCGTAAAGGCAAAACATACCATTATGCAACGCACAGCTCCACAAGTCCGCGTTGTAGCGTGGTATGTTTCGTCCGTGTAAAATAGTCGTATGTTCAGACAAAAAATACCACGCTACAACGCACACGATTTGTAGACCTTACATTCTCCCTAGCAAAGAAATTATAATAATCTTGTTGCTACACAAATAATAATAAATTTCTTAGCACAGACATTTTCAATTAATATATTTTTATTTTTATTTTAACCATAAAAATTGAAAAAAAGTCCATTTTTAAATACCTATCTGCAATTTTATTAAAAATATAATTTTGTGATATGAGATCTAAATTTTTTATATTTATTAATTTTTTATTTCCATAAATAATTTATTAAACATTTTTTTAAATTTCCGATTGTTGCAAATAAACTAGTATAGAATATAAAATAAATTTAAAATTTGCGTCGTCTGCGCTGATCTGTCGTCGTTTGACACTAATGACTCTAAAGTCATATACAGGGTGGTTGATTTTTTTCTGTCCAGATAATATCTGCTGAAATATTGAAGATACTAAAAAAGTTAAACTATAAACTTTTCAAACAACACCTCATCTACAAAATAGCGCAAACAATTTTTTTTCATGGCCTACTTGTTTTGCCGGAAAATATATAACTTTGGTTTTTTAAATAGAACACCCTGTATATTTTTAGAGAATCGTATTCTAAATCAATTTCTCTTTAAAACGATGTATCACAAGTACCATTTTTCTTTCTAATAATTATGCCCAATATTCCAAAAAAAGGTTGTTTGAAAATATTTCTAATTTAACTTTTTTAAGTATCTTCGATATTTCAGCAGATATTAGCTGGACAGTAAAAAATCTTGACAGAAAAAGATGCTTGGCTGAGAATATACTTGTCAATCGCCCCAACGCCAAGTCACATGGGGCAAATCATTAATAATAAGTAGATACATAAATTATTCAAAGTCAAAACAACTGTTTTAATTACAATTTTTTATAATTATAACATCGATTCGTTGATATTTTGAATGCATTTTTTATTATCCTAAAATTAGTATAATACCTAGGTCTTAGAATTTTGAGAAAAAAAAATTTATTCTTTACTAAAAAGAATAAAACTTCTAAACCTTTCTAGAATTTTGAGAAAATATGTAGTAGTAGTTTTTGTAATTATATTTTCTTAGAATTACAAAAACTATTATTTTCTCAAAAAACCCAAAAGCGTAAACGTTTCTATTTTTTATACAAGCATTTTCATTTTTAAATGTTCTTTATTTACTATTATCGTAAATTAGCTATAAAATCTGTGAAATTTTCCATCAGTAAGTTAAACATCAAATAAAAATACTAAGTAGAGTCTATATTAACAATAAATTACAGCTGCGTTGCAGCGTGGTATGTTTCGTCCTGCAAAACTAGCTAAAAAGCACGGACAAACCATACCGCGACTGAGCGCATTACTGCGTTGCAGAATGGTATGTTTTGCCTTTACGCGCCCGGGACTGCAGAAAAATGAAATGATAAAAAGCTAAAACAGAAATATTCGTATTGAGCTACTAAGATACTTGTTCTTTTACTCTTTTGTTGTAGTCTGATTGAGCGAGATGGAGGATGCTGGGGATTGATGAAGGAGACCCGTCAATTATTTATAAAATGTTAGTGAAAGTGCTATAGAGTAGTGGCCTCACAATTTTAAAAGGGTCCAAGTCTCGTCTTGAAAAAGGTTGGTCCTGAGCACAGGATGCCTTATTGAAGCGCTTTAGAGAAATGTCGCGTAATTTAATGCCGATAACATATCAAGGTCATTTTGAAAGAAAATTTTTGAGAGATGTCAAAAACATTGGTTTATTTATAAAACTCTAGAATACCTAGAATATACTCCAAACGAGAAGAACCCATCGACCACGTCAATGCCCTAAATACTTTAAATTGATGGTCGAGGGAGTCCAAATTGCTATTGGAGGTACAATTGCTACACTAATGATTCATGAGCGAACCGATGAAAGTAGGTAATCCGACGGTTGAGACGGGGTAAGTTAGGAATCTACGTTACCGACATGTTACCGACATTACAGTTTCTGTTACCGACATTACAGTTTTCCCGCCATTTTTTTTACCGGCATTACAGATTTGAATTACCGACATCCGCGGCTATTTTGGATGTTTGGCGGCCATTTTGGGGGCGTAACCTGTCAAATGCGGCCATTTTGAGGGCGTTGGCGGCCATGTTTAGGGCGTAACCTGTCATTTCGGCCATATTGGCGGCCATTTTGACCTACGGCGCCACCTAGCGGATTCGTGTCAAACTACGACATGTGTGGAACTTTGCTATTTTGACAGCCAGCGCCACCAAAATTGCCGCCAAACATCCAAAATGGCCGCGGATGTCGGTAATTCAAATCTATAATGCCGGTAAAAAATGGCGGGATAACTGTAATGTCGGTAACAGAAACTGTAATGTCGGTAAAATGTCGGTAAAGTAGATTCCTAACTTATCCCGTCTCAACCCTCGGATTACCTACTGATGAATCCCGGTCTCCTGGCCTTATGCTGGTCCCACCAGCTCACCACCTTCGGTGGGCAATAACGGAAGCAGGTGGGTTCCTTTCAATTGAATACTACTCTACCTAATTCTAGTAATTTCTTGAATTTGTTACAAAATTGTATCAGATATAATTTTTTAATAAGCCAAGTCCCAAAAAGTAACCGTTGTTTGAATCTTGAATAAAATCAAAAATATTACTGAATAATGGAAAAGTAAAATAAAACAAAATTTGTATCTACAATTTAAATACTATTAAGATATCACGTATTTCCTATATGTTGTTAAATAAGCGTAGAAACTTTTGGGACACCATCATATCTGAAAGGGCTCGTAGTGCGTGATCGAGTTCTCCTACAGACGTGACATTACGTAACAGAATTGGGGATTTTACTATCTTTTGCAAATCATTCATATACACTCCGATGAACAACCTCCTTAACGAGTTACTTTGCGTTATTAAACAACGAACTTGCAAGCAAAGAACCGTAACTAAACAGCGGCTTTTGAAGTACAATTTAACTTTGAAAAGTTCCGTCTTGTGCGTAGTTGAAATGCGATCACCCTTAATGACATTTAAAGGTGGTGATATAATTGTCACCGCCAATATTAATAATTAGCTACGTTGTAAATTACTAAATTAATCAATTTGTTGCTCTATACCTTTTAAAGTTTCATCACTTTTGAACGAAAAGCCATATACGAAAGAGTATACTTACATTTCTATTTCCTACTTTATTTTTAATATAATTTTAAAATGACAGCTTGAACTTTAATAAAAATTTAAACTTATAAGTTTCAACTTTATATAAAATTAAAAAAGTTGGAACACTAAAAACTAAATCTAAATTTACTTAATAGTACAGGCAAATTCCCCTAAAAACAGGGGTTACCTTGCATATGTTACGGTCAAGCTGAAATTTTGTAGACACGTTGTCTTCGGTGTCCTAAACAACGTACTAAAAGTTCCCGCGAATCCCGTGTGGAACTATCGGAGTAATTCCGCGTAAAAAACCGTCTGAACCACTATTCTTTAATAACGTACAACTCCACGCCCTTTGATTGTAGAAATTTGTTTTATAGCTTATCTAATAGGTAATTTGATGCTTAATAAAATATTACTAAGCTACTTTTACGATTAAATGCAAGCTGACGGAGTAACTGGCGAAAAACTGCACTTGAGGTGCTAAGATCCACAATATTGAGGGAAGCTCACACGGGATTCGTAAGGACTTTTAGTATGTTGTTTAGGACACCGAAGACAACGTGCCTACAAAATTTCAGCTTGACCGTAACATATGCAAGGTAAAATTGGACTTTGACTGTACTATAAGATAACTTTACGTTATACTTATTTATATTTTATTTCCTTATTGTATGAAAAGTTACGTATATGTTACACATAAAGGGGATGAAAAATTTCGTACAATTACTTTTTTGTAGCAATAGTAACTTTTAACGAGACATTGTGTAAGCCCTTTAGGTTAGCAAGAACTTTCTGTTTTGTATTATAAGTTTATTATTTAGTTCGGGCAAGAATTTAATTGCAAGAGAAAAGTTTTCGTTTAACGTCCTAATTTCTATTATTATACTTTAACGCCTGCCTCTTTGGCAAATATTGTTAATTAAATTAATTAAAGCTCTTTTGTTATTTTATTTTCAAATGTCACGTTCCTTTTCAATTTTATTTTTCAATTTTTCATATTTTATTTAAATAAAATTATTTTTATACAGTTTCAAATAGTGTAGTTGTTAAAACTTTTAGATATTATTAATCACATGGTGTATTAAGATAATAATAGTTGGGGTAATTGATGCCTTTCCCAAAGAAATATCGATTGAACTCATTCGAAATTACAATTTACAAAAAATATTAAAATTATGTGAAAATCTAGAATAGAGGTTCGTCGTGCATATCATGAATTGGCGCTATAGGTCTTGACGCCTGAACCCTCTCTGACACTTATCTCGTTCAGAACCTACGTTGAGCTGTAGATTTGCCATGTTTCTAGAGCACTAGAAAAATATACGTAGATGAGAAAAGGCCTTAATCACGGCCAATCAGAGTGTGCTGAATGTGGCTGTAGATAGAAAAGCAGTAAAGACACTTCTATATACTGGGTGCCAACTTTCAAAGCGGAACATAGGGAAATAACATTAAAAATCACTTATTTACCTTTTACTGCTCGTTAGATAAATCTATAAAGGCTGTAGTTATATCTATCGAAAGAGAATTATTTTCTGCGTCTGTCGATAACAAATACTTCTTAATCAACGACCTTAATTAGCTTTAAAAAGTAATTTAAATATTATTAAAAATTTAATAAAGTAAGCGAATTGTAAGTAACAAATAAAGTATTATACATTACACGCCAGGTAAAGGCTCGGCTGCGGCTCGCAAGTCATAATCTTCTTTGCGCCAGTAAAAACAGTTTTACCTGGCTTGTAATGTTAAATACTAGTATTTGAGTATTATTATTATTATTACTGTATTTCTGAGGCTGGTCCCTAGTGGTTGCTTGTAACGCGACCTCTCGGATCGATTGTGCACCTTGGATATGGGTCTTCCCTTATGATAGTTCTGTGCTGTTATTAAAGTCCAGAATTTTTCCTACTGATAAGTTAGACAGCTCTCTTTGTAGCATCTTCTCTTTCCCGAGAATGCCGTAACAATTTCTTGTGAAAGCCTCACAGTGTAGCAGAAGATGAATTGGAGTTTCCTCCTCCTCTGCACATCATCTGCATAGTGGATCTTCTTCTAGTCCCACTGTATGCAGGTGCTTTTTGAGCTGACAATGGCCCATTATTACTGCCGTTGCCAGTTGTAGTTCCTCTCTGCTCATTCTGAGTGGAGACCGAGTTCGTTTGTCAGAGGATTTCTCCAGTAGAGCTTTGGAATGTCCCTGTCCAGGAGTTTCCCTCTAGTGTTTGATATGCCACTTCCCTAGAAGTGACTTTATTTTTCTCTTTGCCATTTCATAAGAAATGCCAAAGGCTGGTTCTGGTCTAATGGGTCTAATTTTGCTGCCCTCTTTGATCAGATCGTCAGCTTTCTCGTTCCCTGGTGTGTTAGTATGAGCTGGAACCCATACCAGATTGACGAAATTTGTCGCGCATTCAGTCTGTGGATGCAGTCCGTTACTAGTCTTGATCTCACCTCACAGGCGTTGAGCGCTTTTAAGGCTGCTTGGCTGTCAGATACAACGAAGATTCTTTGGTTGTGATATACTCTATCTAACAGCATGTTGAAATGGCGTAAATTTCTGTTTGAAAGGCGGTTACGTGCTCCCCGAGACTTAAGATTACCTCTTGAGGGAAGTTGCCGTCCCTGACGATTCCAGCTCTTGTAGCTGTTTGGTTTTTAGAGCTGTCTGTGTGGAATACAAGTTTATTCATTTTGCTACCGCCCTTATAGGTTTATCCGGAGAACAACAAACTGTAAATAAGCGATTTTCCTTTATTACGCATTGAAAATTGGCACCCCGGCACCTGGCATAACTGTGTTAATAATTTATCAATTTACAAAGATGAAATTTTATCGGGGGTAAAATTTAGAGCTTCATGTTTGCTGTTTGCTTATGATAATGTCAAAAACTTGATGTTTAATAATTATATTTTAAATAGTTATTTACAAACTGAGTGCGAGAGGACAACTTTCCCACGTGAACGCGATTTTGAAGCATGAGCGACGTAGCAGGGAGTGCCTTCATTATTGCGTGAACGCGGAAAACTTGTTCACGCATGAGTATTGTACAATATTTTTTGTACTCACTGCTTCGAAAAGCGCACTTTGTAGTCGACCGGGAAACACTGCTTCCCGGTCTGCTACACCAGGGAGCAAACTGTCAAACCACACAGTTTGCTGCCCGGTGTAGTAGAGTGAGAAGCAGTGTTTCCCGGTCGACCACAGAGTGCGTCAAACGTCACTTTCGAAGTAGTGACTACAAAAATAAAATTACAGGATTGGAGTGTAAATAATCGCTTTTGCCATGAAAAACAATATAAAATCTAAAACGTCAAAAATAATAAAGCCTGTCAAAATTAATAATAATTATGCATTTTATGGATGACAATATTATTTTTGACGTTTTGGATTTTTTATTGTTTTCCATGGCAAAAGCGATTATACCCAAATCGTCTAATTTTACTTAAATTTCAATTTTTTGATGTCATCAGAAGCAGAAAAAATTCTCTTTTGATGAATATACCATCCATCTCCGTACGTTAATATAATGAATTTTAAAAGCTTCTTCCTGCGTTACTTCTAGTATAATCTTGTTCTCATCTGGTATAAAAGAATCAAAGAAAATTATTTATTTTAAAGGTAATTAATCGAGCAAAATTCCTCCGTACTAATAGTAATTACATGTATATTTAATACTTTATTGTAAATCAACTCTAGCAGTGGTTTTGGGAACCTTTCAAGTAATTTGTATTGAAATCAATAACGTTTCGTTTACGTATATTCATGGATTAAACAATGATGAAGACGTTTTACAATCCATCTGAATGTGACCCCTCCTCTAATTGGAAACCGCTAACTAAATACACCATTTATTACTATTTCAACAGTTATTGCTCTGTTCTCTTCATTTTCGTCCTTTCTCTCTAATTCAAGCTTGAATTCCACGTTTGTACCTATTTACGATTAGTATAAAACATAAATAAGTGATATTTCCAAATTAAAAAATGGAAAAATTTTCAATTTTTCAAAACGCCATAACTCGGATAAAATTTTAAAAAATCTCATCTTTTCGGTTCGGACGCTTGTGAAGAGCCCACACTATTTAAAAAAACTTCAAGACAAAAGTTTGTTAGACTTATTTTAAAGATTTGAGTGAAACTACTAGGTATTTGCCAAGATTTACGTAATCTCATAATGAATTTAATTGCTTGTTTTATGCGTTTTGCTTCATTATTACTTTGTAGATTCGTCATAAATTGAAATGATGCTCGTTTCTAAGTTAATTTGACTTGACATTTGAAATATTCTAAATTGCAATTAACATTGTGCATGTTGAGTGACATAAATGTGAGTCTTAGAAACTCTAAGATATTTTTAAAAATAAATTGTTAAGTCCATCACCATTTAATTTAATAAGGAAATTTCAACAAGTTTTCATTTAATTTATCAACGTTTAGAATCTTCCCTAAAGAATAGCGAAACATAAGATTATAGCTTACAACCCTGTACATACATTTATGTGACATTATAGTAGTGAATAAATATAATAAATATATTTATGCAAAAAAGTTAGATTTTTACTTCTCAGAAGTTTGAAAAATATTGAATGATACTTGTATGCCTGTATCACAAGTAACTTCTTTCATGTTCAATAAGAATCTGTTTTCTTTCTACTTTTTAAGCTTTTTTTCAAACATACGTTTTATTCCTTCTTCTATCTTATATTTTCCACAACAAACGCACAAAAACACCCATAATACAACAAAATATTCTAGAAATCCAATACTCTTCTTTTATTATAACATATTTTTATATAACAAGTGTTTAATCATAAGATTTGTAAGATAAAAAAAAAGTAAAAGAAAAATCGAGTTTAATGTAGCAATCCTTTAAAAAATCCAATATTTCAAATTGCTTTTTTCCTCAACAAAAATTTCGGTGCTTTTGTTTCAACATCTCGAGTCTCTAACTTCAGTTTTTTTCAGCTATAGAAAATTCGTAAGCTTTCAAAAGACTTCAAGAGTCTTTTGTTTCGTTTCGTTCGATAAGGTATTTACCGAAAGTAGAAAAGCTTATTTATTAACAGGTCCATGAGTTCTCATAATTTTTCATGTTACTAATTTCGATATTTAAAAAAGGTCGTTTAATTTGGTTTAATTAGTCATTTTATAACTAATTGTTACTCATTTTTTTGTAATTCAATAGGGGTAGGTAAATAAGGTATGTTTTTTGAAATAAAAATGTAGCATATTTTTCAAGAATACAAGCAATAACAATTTGGATGTAAATATTTGTATTCGATATATAGGTAAAAAAGCTTTATAAAAATCCATTCAAGGTTTTATGTTTTAAAATGCTTTTTTTTTCTTTTTTGAGTTGTTAATACCAATAGACGTATTCTTTATAGGTGTAATCGGCTCAGCAAAAGACATAAATACTCTAAACTACATTTTTAAGCCTTTCTAAGCCATTATT
Organism: Malthinus seriepunctatus; assembly: GCA_963924605.1. NCBI lineage: Eukaryota > Metazoa > Arthropoda > Insecta > Coleoptera > Cantharidae > Malthinus > Malthinus seriepunctatus. The sequence goes on along the minus strand of OZ004600.1, from coordinate 106,635,705 downwards.
CTTATGTAGTAACGTTCAAGAATTATTTTACCTCTACATTTATAAGAATTCTAAGATTTTCGCGTGCTCTATACATAATTAATATACAGGGTGGCCCATAGAAAACGTAACAAGGGTGTTTTCTCATATTTTGCTTTACTTTTTCAAAAATCGCTCGGACCCGTAGATTTTAGTTTCAAGAGGATCACTTTCATTTTCTGCTTTGAACATCGTTACTTCAACCTATAAACGATGGTACAATCAATCCCAAAATTTTAAATAGTGGAAGGTATTCAAACGGCATATCATTTGAAAGTCAATGTGTCAATGTGAACTAATACAGTTAATTTAGTACTACATGGGCTTATCGGCTTTATTTCCCTATTAACATTTTTGGAATTGATTGTATCACCGCATCGCTGAGAGGTTAAAGTTTAGGTGTTCGAACAGCACTTCGAAAAGTGCTCTCCTCCGAGGTTTTTGAAAAAATTAAGTCAAATATGAGAAAACACCCTTGATTCGTTTTCGATGGGCCCACTGTATGTATGTAGTTGAATTTTTCAAAAACGGATTACAAATTTTCTTTTAGAATTACCTATATCTTATTTTTAACGCCACAAAATCTCCATGCCTACAAAAAGGTATTTATAAGAAACCACAAGAATGTTTCTAAGAGAGCCGAGTTTTACATTATGTAAACTGTAGAAATTTGTAACTTAATTACGTAGCTAAACTGCTTCGTTTATGTAGACAATTAAATTTAATCGAAGCAAAAAAACTTCGACGTATACCTAATGCAAAGTTTATTTTAATTGGTTTTTTCGCATTAAGGTACCCCAAATTCTATAATTACCTAAGTATTAAAAGTTTTAATTTTTTATTAAGTTTTATTGAAACACATCGATTTATTACAAGCAATAAATGTAGTTTTTCTTTCAACTGCTCGAGCAAAAGGAAAATTCTAAAAAATTTAGTATTTATTTACATTTAGTTAAAAAAATTAATCCTTAGTTTAATTAATTAACCTAGTTTTAGTGTGTCCATTTTACGTTGTTTTTTCAATGACAGCCCAATATACCCAAGTTTCGAAATAATATACCTGGTGAACTAAAAAAATACTCTGTTACCTGAAATTCGATTATTGTTGTCATTAGCAGCTTCAAGTGATAAATCGGCAAGTTAACTACGTAACTTTTGAAACTGATGTGTTGATGGCAATTCTAGGCAAAAATGAGTGGAATATGTAGAAGGGCTGTAAGCTGTGCTGTACATCCATAACCAATTTAATTTATTATTTTTCTACTTGCCAGGAACAAATTTTCTTAAAAGTCGTTAATCGTTCGTAGAAGACAGTTTTCACTACTGATTTTAGCTCAAGAGGTTTATAAATATGTAACATATACCTATCCACATTATTCAGAGATTTTACTAATCATTTGTTATACTCCTGCGAAACCACTATAATTATAATATTGAACTAGCGGGTCACCCCCGTCGAAATTCGACTAAGTAGTTGTAGAGATGAATGTGTTAGAAAAATGAAATTTTCAAAAATTATTATAATGCACTTACTACCTACACCGATGATTGTTTGTTAATTTATTATTTAAAAAAAATTTATGAAATTGGTAATTTGAAGAAAATAATTAGTGCTGATAGTAAGGGAGACCAGCGCTGTATACCTACCCCGATCGAGTTATGTGTACAGACTATCATTAATTTATCGAGGTAATTTGCCCAACCATGAAAAGGCAATCCTGCCTGAGTAAATGCTGCCGGAAATGTCTTTTAAGAAGGTTTAAAGTTAGACTTGCAGTGTCATGCAAGTGTCATTTAGTTTGCATGTCATCCGCAAAATTTGTACGTATTTTATGTGGTGGCGCTGTTGACAAAACCGTCAAATACGAAATAATTTAAACATATTGCTTTCGTTAATTTAATTTTTTTTCGAAAATTCAAATAATTTGTCTAGTTTATGTGTATAATGCGATACTATAGACCTATGCACATCATTTTCTACGCTGATCTGTCTTAAACTCTAAAGCATAATAAAGTTGTGTTGATTTTCCTAACCTTTTCGCCTGCAGCAAGAAAACCACAAGTTCTAAAATTTTCAAAAAATTACAGCTTTGGTAGAAACTCGGTTACATTTCGTCAAAAAAATTGAGGAAATTCTATTTTTAAATTTGGTAATAAATTGCAACAAAACTATTATCGGCGAAGGTGCACCCCAATAACATCCCCTGCCACCTACTTTCGGCAAGTTTTCACCAGGCAGGATTGGTTTTTCGGATAGAGGACATCAAGATCTTTAATTTGATAGCTGATTTAGTGGAAAACTAGATGAGTGTAGTATATAAAGCCCCAAAAATGAATCGGCGACCGAGCGTCCCAATAACCTCTCCTGCCACCCACTTCCGGCCAGTTTTCACGAAGCAGGATAGGTTTTTCGGATAGAGGACATCAAGATCTCTAATTTGATAGCTGATTTAGTGGAAAACTAGATGAGTGTAGTATATAAAACCCCAAAAATGAATCGGCAACCGAGCCTCCTAATAACCTCCCCTGCCACCTACTTCCGGAAAGTTTTCACCAGGCAGGTTGGGTTTTTCGGATAGAGGACATCAAGATCTTTAATATGAAAGCGAATTTATAGCAAAACTAGATGAGTGTAGTTTCTAATGCCCTAAAAGAAGTCAACAAGCGCGCGCACCAATAACCTCTCCTGCCACCTACTTCCGGCAAGTTTTCACCAAGCAGGATGGGGGATTCGGATAGAGTACATCAAGACCTTTAATAAGAAAGCCAATTTATAGCAAAACTAGATGAGTGTAGTTTAAAAAGCCCAGCGCGCGCAGACACATTTTTAAGGCGTTCTATACTACGCAGATCTAGTTTTGCACTGAATAAGATCTCAAATTAAAGATCCAGATGTCTTCTATTCGAAAAACCAATTCTGCTTCTTGAAAATTTACCGGAAGTTGGTGGAAGGGTAATTTATTTAAGCGCGCGTTCGCCGATTCATTTTTGGGCCTTAAGATACTTCACTAATCCAGTTTTCCACTAAATGAGCTATCAAATTAAAGATGTTGATGTCCTATATCTGAAAAACCAATCCTGCTTCGTGAAAACTGGCCGGAAGTGGGTGGCAGGAGAGGTTATTGGGATGTACGGTCGCCGATTCATTTTTGGGGCTTTATATACTACACTCATCTAGTTTTCCACTAAATCAGCTATCAAATTAGAGATCTTGATGTCCTCTATCCGAAAAACCAATCCTGCTTCGTGAAAACTGGCCGGAAGTGGGTGGCAGGAGAGGTTATTGGGATGTACGGTCGCCGATTCATTTTTGGGGCTTTATATACTACACTCATCTAGTTTTCCACTAAATCAGCTATCAAATTAGAGATCTTGATGTCCTCTATCCGAAAAACCTATCCTGCTTCGTGAAAACTGGCCGGAAGTGGGTGGCAGGAGAGGTTATTGGGATGTACGGTCGCCGATTCATTTTTGGGGCTTTATATACTACACTCATCTAGTTTTCCACTAAATCAGCTATCAAATTAAAGATCTTGCTGTCCTCTATCCGAAAAACCAATCCTGCCTGGTGAAAACTTGCCGAAAGTAGGTGGCAGGGGATGTTATTGGGGTGCACCTTCGCCGATAATAGTTTTGTTGCAATTTATTACCAAATTTAAAAATAGAATTTCCTCAATTTTTTTGACGAAATGTAACCGAGTTTCTACCAAAGCTGTAATTTTTTGAAAATTTTAGAACTTGTGGTTTTTTTGCTGCGAAAAGGTTAGGAAAATCAACACAACTTTATTATGCTTTAGAGTTTAAGACAGATCAGCGTAGAAAATGATGTGCATAGGTCTATAGTATCGCATTATACACATAAACTAGACAAATTATTTGAATTTTCGAAAAAAAATTAAATTAACGAAAGCAATATGTTTAAATTATTTCGTATTTGACGGTTTTGTCAACAGCGCCACCACATAAAATACGTACAAATTTTGCGGATGACATGCAAACTAAATGACACTTGCATGACACTGCAAGTCTAACTTTAAACCTTCTTAAAAGACATTTCCGGCAGCATTTACTCAGGCAGGATTGCCTTTTCATGGTTGGACAAATTACCTCGATAAATTAATGATAGTCTGTACACATAACTCGATCGGGGTAGGTATACAGCAGCGGTCTCCGGGACTATGACATATCTGGGAGTCGACAGCTTCAATTTAAAAAAAATAGCAGTCACCTCCGTCGAAATCGACGAAGTTTTTGAAGATATGAAGGAGCTATGACTATTTTATAAAAAAAATTAAGAAAACTAACCTTAAAGATAACTAAGCGAAAGAGGGCAACATAAAAAACCGTCTCAAAAATCCAAAATTCACGAAACGTAATTAAAAATGCACGCACCAACCTGATCATATCGCGTATTAGAAACGTACTGGTCGAATAAAAGTATTGAAAATTTTATCACCACTACCAAATGTATAATGTGTGCCTTATCGTATAAAACCAAATACTATCTACATTTATTCTCATTTATAATTTTTAAAATTGGATTATTTTAAATTATAAAGATGATTATTTTATTATGTATATTATAAAATATAAAACAATGTATGAAATTAATAATTTTGAGAAAAAAATTAGTGGTGACATATCTGTGGGTCAAGAGCTTCAATTTAAAAAAAAAATCATCAAAATCGGTCCAGTAGAAGTACGCTAAAATTAGCGGAAAAGAAAAGGCTTCGCGTTTTAAATATATGGATATTCTATATTATACAAGTGATTTGAAAACTTTCAAATAACATATTCGCGGAAATGAATAAATATATTGGTTTATAACAAACGTCATTATTAGAGAACGAATTCCTAGCAAATTTGCTTGATGTGAAAATTAATAGCAGAGAGTCAATTTGACTTGAAATATTTGCGATTTACCTCAAATGCTCTCACATGGCAAAAAAAAATTATGCTTATATGCTTATTTTACCATTTTTATGCTTGGAATTATTTTTGTGCTATTTTAGGGCATATTTTAACAATTATTTAAAAAAATTTGATTTATCTAAATTTTAGCTAATAAATTTCCTTTTTGCTCTTCAAACAAATTAGAATTATGTAAGGTAAGTCGGGGGAAGACGCCACTGTGGGGCGAGATGCCACCCCAGCACTTTTCAAAATTCCTCCAACCTATCTCTGGAAAATTTTATGTATAGGTTGCTTGTGATTATAAGCTACTAGCAAACATCGTTGAAAACGAGTTTTCGCAAGTCATCGAAAAGTTTTCTAAAAAATTAGGTTTTTATGTTTGACGAAGTTTTTGCTACATCTCAGCTTTTAAATTTTATTAGGCGTTTTTTTTGTGTTATCGATATCAACGAATTGTTAGCTGAAAAGACGGCACTTTTCACGTCTATTGTAATTTTTGCCAAAAAAATTCGGATCAAATTTGATTTAGTTAGAGAGTTTTGCATTTTCACCCATAGAATGGGGTAAGACGTCAGATTAGTGCAAAGTATGTAACTTAGACTCATTTTATTTAGATTTATAGTAATAATGCGACAATAGGGCCCACAATGATGAAAATGTGTAATGAAAACATTTACGATAGCAATGGGCTTCGTAGATTGGATTTGCTGCATAATTTGCAAAGAAGTGGTTACACGAAAGATGTACATGGATTGATGACACATGTAACGATTGAAGTCAATAATATATAAGGATAAAACAGTTTTTTTTGACAGACTTTCTATTCGGGACTAAAACTCACTATGGCATCTTACCCCATGCATTTTTGTCAAGATTTTTTTGTTGAAAAATACAAAATTTTTTTTTTAACTATGTTAACTAATAATTTATGTTGATTTGATATTGCTATCTAATAGTGTATTCTTTGAGAGATAAACACATATTTTTAAATTAATCTAAATGTGTATAATAACGTTTTTATAAATTAATTAAAAAATCTATGGCATCTTCCCCCGACTTGCTTTACATATTAATTTTATTTTCTTTTTCTAATAATTAGAAAAAAAAGTTATTGGTTTTTATCATTGCCCCCCATTACCAGTGCATAGAGATAGAGGGCAGTTTATCGCAATTTTTTAGAAGAACAAACAAATTTTGAATGAAGAAAAACATTATAGTTATTGCATTGTTTAATTATTTTTAAATTTTTTTGTTGAAATCAAACTTTTTGTTAATAAAAACATTATTCCATAGTTAAAAAATTTAGATTTTTAAAGCTTATTATGTAATTTTGATGCATATTTAATACATATAATTGCAGTTTTTTAGGCTATTTTAAGCGCTGTTTATGAGATTTTTTATGCTTAAAAGTCCGTTCTCTGGTCATTAAACACGAGAAAGAGTGGTTTATTTTATGTAAACTGCTGTTTTAACAACAATTTTAGCGATAGGACCACTGGTTTTAAAGATTTTACGACATAAAAATGTGCCTGAACATTATTTATTTCTAATATATGGGATGCCACTCTTAATCTACCTTTCAAAGAAACAATCGAAAATTGAATACGTCAAACCTATAAACGTTTTCCTATTTTTTCGCACATTCACATTTGTTCGAAAAGTTCTACCAAGCTTACATAATCCTCGCAAAAATTGTTAATGTATGAAAAAAACTTTTGCCTTGCGTTAAAATAGTAAATAAAATTTATTTCTCTGAAACTTCTTTTCTGAAGACTTTTACTGTAAAGCGAACGACTGAGATACTAGAGACAAAAATTTGACAAAAATATCAGATATCTCGAAATCTATAAGAAATACAGAATAAATAAATACAAATAATCTTGTAGGAAATTGGCTAAGCTTTCATTTTGTTAGGAATTTTTTTTTTCCTATGGCCCACCGTTTTCGAGATATAAGCGAAAACCCCAAAAACTGAACCTTTCCACCCACTCCCTCCGTTAGCCATTAATTAAGACCTATCGGACTTTTGGTATTTTGCCCCCTAACTATTCCAAACAATAAATTATCAATCATCTCCATAGGTTATAATTGGAAGCAGGAATCTCACTAAATCTGATTTCTAATGTTCTTTTCCTTATGTTCAAGAATAAAATTATCACCTTATAATGCTCAAGCGGACACGACAAAATGGGGCGAGTTTGTAGCTAGTGTCGCTACTAGCTACGACTACAAGTCATAGTCCGGTTAGGATACCAAAACCCGTGCGCTTTTTAAGGGGACCTTTTTTTATGATTGATCATTATTTTTGACATGATAAAAATGCAATTTAGCTTGGGTGCCACTTTTAAATTTTTTGGCGTTTGGCCGCTATTTTGAAAAATCACCGCTGACTCAAAGATATGGAAAACTACAAATTAATATCTCTCCTACTACTTGGTCGAATTTCATGTTTAAGGTGCCGTTGGATAGGTATTACATTACTCTTCACGTTCCACGGGTAAAAGTAATGAAAATGCATGTGATGTTTCAAGATACTTTCGAGTTTCAAGCAGAGACAAAATATTGACTCTATTGACATCATTGACGTTGAAATCCTGTTGCACCACTACCACTGTCTAAAAAGTGGAGGAATTTTTGAAGAATACTTAGAAAGTTATCGCAGAGGGCTTCTTCTGTTAGCAGCATACGGAAACGAAACATATATTATCTGCGCTACCTCTCTCTTTACTACTGGCGAATGTCCAACTTGACAGAGGATGAGAATATACATATTCTACGGCTTCTACACACTCATTCCCTTTAACCAGCAGCAATTTTTTTTAATAGCCGAAATAACATTTTGGAAAGCATCGGATGACTCATTTATTGCGTCGACTTTACATTATCATTGGTTGTCATGGTCTTTCTTTATAAGTGGGAGTATAAACAACCATTTCTATTGGAGAAATTGACCGGAAATCGCTATATTTAAACAACCTTTGCACTCACATACGATTACCGGGCATGCTCTTTCCTGGTAGAGTAACGGCTATGTATTCAATGGTAATAACACTAATAACCCTAGGGCATGTTATTAGTCACCAATAAGTTAAACATTGAGTTATGAACGATTTTTTGAAATTCGAAAATGGGCCACCCAAGAATAAAACATCGTGACAAGCGTTACATACAAAAATTGTTTATTTTAATGACCACTATTACCTACACATTTTTCGCTCTAACATTGAAGTATAACATCCTGTATAATTTCATGAATAAACGAAAAACATTTTTACAACTTGAGTTATTTAATTTGTAACGTAAATTTTTCATGTAGTTTTAACCTTTAGCCTCGATATGAACAATTAAAAAGTTAGTAATTCAAAAAGCTTTAAAAATGCTTTTAATAAATGATGAAGTTAATTGATTTTTTTTAGTTCGCGTTATAATGTTATAAAGGTGAGTTGTTTTTCTCGTATAGTTATTTTAGTATTATCATCCTGAGATCTGGAGTTTTCCGCAGTCGCAGCTGCTTACGTGAAAGCTTTTAAATGATATCAATTATTCAGGTACGGTTTTGCATATTAGTGACATGAAATATTTTTGTTTTACATTTTTAAAGTTTTTACGAAATTGAATAGATCCGTCATTTACGTGATAGTATTTTTAATGAAATTTTCTTCTTCGTTGCGTTGCGTTTCGTCAAATCTAAAAAGATTCGTTTTACTTGGAAAGCTACAAAGTGTTGGTTACTCGAAATTAATTAGTTGACGTATAATTTAAAAGATTTTTGAAAGTTGAATTGCAAATTATTTTAATGGGTTTGATTTGTAAAGAGTTTTAATTAATTATACTTCTTTAAAACATTAATTTAGTTATCCAGTGAAAAAGTCAAAAGTTGAATTTTTTATAAAAGTAAAAAGCCGGCTGCAACATTGTATCCTTTTATGGATTGTTAACAAAGGTTTAATAATTAATAATTTAATATTTTGCACGGTATTTGTTTGGTATGAAGCGATTATAATTAAAATATGCAATAGAAAATGTGTGACAGTGTTATTATGTATCAATTTCTAGCAACCCTTCATTAAATTCAAATGTTATTATGTGAGAGGCATATTGAAAGAGCAATAACAAAAGAGTATCATAAAATATAGTTGTTTGTAAGATCAAATTTCAAAATTGAAAAATGTTACTGCATTGCTTTGTTGTTAATGCAGAAAACTCTCAACTAGGATATCTACTTTCTCATTTTCCACATAATAAAGTTGTTATCTCTAGCTATTTTTCTTTAAACTTCTTGCCAAAAAGCCTAAAAGATACAGTTTCTCGAGTTAATTTAGTATACAGTTCTATTATAAATCAAATATTAATAAGGGTAGCTTAATTTCAATATTAAAATTAATTCTAAAGGAATGTTAAATGTTAAATTGTATTGGCAGCGGTACGACTAGACGTCTCGAGGATTGAACTTTATGTAAAGCAAAGCACTTCAAAATGTTTATCTTAAAAACATTACCTTCCTAAAATTAAATTATTATTAAAATTAGAATTATGTAAAAGCGCCTGTTTAAAATGTTGATACTTAAAAATCAAAACGCGTTGTGGTTTAGGATATCCCCCTCTATATAAATTATCACGCCAGCCGCCGCTGATATTATAAAACATAAAAGCAATTTTTCATTTTTATTCAAAATTCATACTTGACCTCAAAGTTGAGCTTGAACAAGTGGTAGGTCGATTGCCTAAAGGCCCTAAAGCTTTAAATATTAAAACCGTTTTTACTCGAATTTCCGGTTTTAATTTATGTCGCGTGTAGCTAATTTTTTCCATATTTAAAAAATGTATTAATGTATCAAAATATTTATTTACATACACCTTTAGGGGATAAAAATATAGTATTACAGTCTTTAGTTTATTATGTACGTGTTTAACAATCCATACATATATTTAAAACGCGAAGCCTTTTCTTGATATATAATAATAGCCTATACTTCTACTGGACCGATTTTGATAAGTTTTTTTTAAATTGAAGCTGTCGACACACAGATATGTCAGCACTAATTATTTTCTTCAAATTACCAATTTCGTACATTTTTTAAATTATAAATTATTACGAGTATTAATCTTATCTCCCCACTTTAACAAAGTTCGATAACGTTAAATTAAGGATACGCCTATTTTGTACAACCAACAATCATCGGTGTAGCTAGTAAGTGCAATATAATAATTTTTGAAAATTTCATTTTTCTAACACATGCTCCTCTGCAACTACTTCGTCGAATTTCGACGGGGGTGCCCGCTCGTAGTATATTAAAATTTAAAATATAAGTGTCACAAGATAACATTTTGATGCACGAAAGCAAGTTTTGCAGACCGACTGAATGGAGGTCTGTAAATGCCTGATGTGTCAAAATAATTATTTTAAATACCAATATATACCATAATACAATTTTTAATACCAATTTTTAGGTAGTAATTAAATAACCGTCAAATCTGTATTAGCCTAGGGCGCCAAACAGATGTAATCCGGCCCTGCTGTAATGAGTGTATTACCAACGCAAAATAGAAAAAAATATTGGCAAACTTTAATAATAGGTAGAAATTAAGGTGGATAACAGTAATACTTTTATATAAAATGTAATCGCACCTCTCAAAATTTTAACTTAACATCAAGGGGCGTAGTAGTAACTCATCAATGGATCCGTTCAGACGAGAGAACAGTTGAGTGATCAGGAGCTGATCATAGGTTAAATTGCATCACTTTTCGCATCGCTTCTCTTATCCTCGTCATAAATTAGATAGAGAGAGAGGATGAGCGATTAAACTCCAATTCCACAATTATAGAGAGTAACTAATTCCTAATATGTGTTCACAAGATTTAGCTAACTATAGCGTGGGTTCTATTGAGATAGATGCAGAAAACACGTGCCGCTTTAATAGAATAACGTACTTTACTATAGTTTGACAGAATTTGAACGAATCCAGGTAGTAGAAGTGAATCCGAGTACGAACGATTGTTCATAATGCTGTACCGAAAAATCTCGGTGTAATCTAGTCTTCATTCTATAAATACTGTAGTAGTATAAATACTACTAAAAACTGTCTACATTTCTGGACAAATAGAATAGTCAGCTATATGAACTGATTATCCACCTTTTTTCTTGTCTGAACAGGCCCAATAATTGGCTACTGTAAGTAGGCTACGATGTACCGTACATTCATTAATATTTGGTCCATGTAAATTGGGTTGCATCAGAAACAAAAATGTAATAATTTTAATACATCGTCGTTGATTCCGCAAACCCTCATATTAGAACTTTAGCAATTTTCACAGGAGCTATAAAAACCCTTCTGATTTTGATTAGATAAAATAACAACTTTAACCTCATATAATCGAATAGCAATAGATGGTTTTGCACATAGCTGGGCACTGAATTCTTGCAGCTTAATACATAGAAACCTAAAAATTTCAAAAATTGTCTAATACGAGATTTTGCGGAATCAGTGACGATATGTATAAGAACCCGGACCAGACATTAATGAACGCAGTGTGTAAGTTGGGCAAGGGAGCTATCTAACCCAATATTAGCAGGTAAGGGATTGACGGCTTTACATGCCCATCATAATACCGATACGAAAAATATCAAAAAGTACATACATACATAAATAATCGAAGTCGATAAGTGATCCTCACAAGAATATCAAACATTTCATAATTAAAAGTTTTTCAAGTTCATTGCCTCAAAATATCGCTTTAATACAGTTCACCAACAAAGTTTATTAGAAGATTCCATTACACTTGTCAAGCGCCTTATGTTTTAGCTGCTCATAAGCGTTAAGATTTTTTTCAACATCGTTAACTTATCACCCCAACATCTTATAGCATACATAAGACTTATATACACATTTAATAGCACCAATTTGTAGTGCCATTAATGGATGTCTCCCTAAGTTATATAAATTTAAAGTAAAACATGGTAAACTAGGTCAAAGTTTCCAAAGCAGTGAGCTAGAAAAAATGCATAAACCGAAAATTTGAGTTTGCTTGTAATTTAATTTTTTATATAAAAAAACGTAATTTAACGTTCATTTACCACAAAAAAGGCACACCCTAAATGATTTCTAAGCACTTTACTTCCTAATTCACAACCCTTAAGCTGGAGAGGGTCGCTTTGAGGTTGTAAACTATACAAGTGTTTCAACTGATAATTCATTTATATTAATTCAATTTAACTAATTAACGTGATAACGATAAATTGATGTTAGCTTTGATCATATAACTTACGTTTAACAGTTTTAAGAGTGTGAAGATTGCACGTATAAAATGTAATTTTCAATAAACTCTGAAAGCTCACTTTGTACGCTTTTAAGTGGTTACAAATTTGTTTCTTATTGAAATAAATTATCATTAATTTTATCCTTGGTAAATTCTTGTATAATTAATTATTATCTCATATTAGGTATTATAACATAATTGGAGACGAATATGGATTTTGTTTCTAATACAGGGTGCTCCAAGAGCAGTGCAAAATATCTACTTTTAGGCAAAATTGTAAGAGAGCGTTTTGAATCTACTTTTAACCCTTTTAACGTTTAGTTTTGAAATATAGAAATATATTTCTATATTTTTAAACTAAAGGGGCAATTCCATGCTAAATTTACCTACTAAATGAATTTGCATTTGCGATTCCGCTGAAATTTAGATATGATTTAGTGTCTATTCAAAGAAACTTCCCTGATTTTTTTCAACTTTTTTGGGCAATAGTCTATGAGATACAAATTTTTCAAAACATTTGACCTTTTTTTTCAATTGTTGGTAACTTTTAAATTCAATATAATAGCGTATTAATTGAGGGGGTATGGGGCCAAATTACAGTTGTTCGGCAACAACCATTGCCAGTTGTTCGGGAACAAATGAGCCCAGTCCGACCCTAAAAATAATTTGTAATGTGCCAAAATAAACTCATAAAAGGGTTTATTTAAGACAACATAGCTGTATTGTACTTGGGGCTTAAACGGCACCCCTTCGTGGTACTAATAACAAAATAGAAAAAAAATTATTTATTCTGAAGTCAAAAATAAAAAAATACAATCATAAATAGTGTAGTCAAGGAACCAAAATTTATCCTGACTTTCGAACTTTTTTTGTAACAACAATTTTTTTCACTAATCGGTCGAAACTATTCCTGTGAGTTTGTGTATAAAATGTCTCAACCCAATTTTTCGACTTTAATGTAAAATTTTGACTTCTTTAAGTTTCCGTTTCACTATTTTTTGAATAACTTCGCGTTATTTAAAGTTATTTCTTCTTAGCCAAAAAATATTTAGCATGAATTCTATCAAAGATTTTGTTAATAAATGTCTATTTTGAACCTCGTCTCTAATAATAATACCCTCCTCATAACTGATTGTATAGTAAGTTGAAATAATTTTCAAATGAGGTGCATCATGGCCCTTATTACAATTTTTGAAGTGATTATGGTTCTATAGCTTGTTCACTGACAAGATGCAGCTAAGCTCCTCCCTACGATTTCTGTCAACCCATTTTAACGCATTTAAATTCTTGTGTGAGTGTTGTAAACCGAATTTTCAAAATTCGACCAATAGAAAACTTCTATTCGAATATGGCGCTTTTTTTGGGAGTAGCTTAGCTACATCTCGTCTGTGAATAGTTTATAGTATCATCTCTGAATTTCGAACCTAAACACTTATCTTCAAAAAATTATTTGTTTTAAAAGATTTCACCGAGGGGTTATCCACTCTCTGCAGTCAATGTACAAAAATTGAGCAGTCACTGGTAGTCATCTGCAGTCAATGGCAGCCATAGCATATGCAGTCATAGGCAGTCAACTGCAGTCAGTGTACAAATTCAGAACAGTGGTTGACCCCTCGGATTTCACCTTCCTTCAATTGGTTCAAAAGTTTATCTCTTTACTATTTCATAAAAAAACTACGATAGCCGCCACCAATTCATATTGGCTATAGACACTACATGGAAGACGTTACATTTTTTAGCATCCCCCATCTATGTTTTATATCTCAGCCAGCGAAAAGACACAAACGTCGATAATATGAGCACAAACGACTCCAAACTTTAGTTTAAAAATACTGAATAGGGACGCTACATTTCCTCACTTACCTATATCTCGTTCCCAGGGTGAAGCCTAAACGTAAAAATGAAAATGAACCTAAAGTAATATTTCATTAAGGGTAGCTCAATTTTTAAATGCGTTAAAAAAATAATTTTGAGAAAGCGGTAGCAAAAATGGGTCCTTTTTAGACGATGACCTACGTGCTTCGCACCCACCGCACCCCTGATAGTTCTATTAAAAACGAAGCAGTTTAGATCAAGTGATTTTTCACGCAAAGTAAGCCAATTAAAAATTAATATCACTAAATTTGTTTTCATAATTAGGAATCATCCCGCATAAGCTTAATCAAACCAAGTCAAATTGCTATCCTTGTTTTATCATGAAAACATAAGTAAAATTTGTTGCATGTAAATTGTACGTAGTAAATTAGACGAATTTTACCTAATTAAAGTAAAAAACACGAAAATAGCGTCCTAAATGCATAAAATCACTTACCATTGTGTAAACAGCGAAAATACATTCGATGAATCGAAAAATGCCACCATGTTTTTTTCAGGAATTTTCTAAACACAAACTATTAAAAAAAGTTAATTTTGATTTAAAATTAAAATTATAATCACAACAATCACAATTAAAATCACTATAAATTTTTTTTAAATTAAAAATTCATTTTCTAATCATTTATTAATCGTATGCACAACAACCGATCACGTATACGCGTGTTAATTATTGTTTTAATAGCGTCACTTCAATAAAAACAGGTGAACGCCGAAAAGAAGACAGTCATCTTCGATCTAAAAACATTTAAAACATCATTTATTTTCGCTTTTAAATTAAAAATAAAACGAATTTTAATTAAAAAATTTTATTTTAATTACATTTTATTTTAAATTGTAATAATATCGCGAATGTTAAAAAAGTCATTAAAATAAATATGAAAAAAAAGTTTTCGCATCTCTTCGTAATTAATTAGCAGTTAAACCGAAAAGGCAAGAGTGTGCTGAAGTGCCAAATTGTTTTAATAACGATGTTGCAATTTTTTTATTTAACAAAAAATTAAATTATTGCCTATTTTTATTATTTTTTTAAATTAAATTTTTACGTACCTATAAGCCAATTTTAAGCGATTTCAAAATATCCAAAAATATACAGGGTGTCCGTAAAAAACTTTTTAATGTTTTCCTAATTTGAGCTTTATTCAGAAGTGATTGTCAAAAAAGAAATAGTAACAACAATATTACGTTCAGGATTATTTTCCTGATTTCAAAAATGTAAAAAATATACAAGGTGTTTCATCTAAATGAAAACAGTTTGTGTAGTTTCCGTTTCAACCGTATCTTCTGACAGCTAATTTAACGAGCTTTCAAATCTGTATGTACATACAGACAGACACTTACTTTCTCTCAATATATTTTTTATTACATTGAACTCAACGGGTTGCAAAGGTTAAGAAATTTAATTTATAAAATCGAGTCGTATAGTTTGTATCATAAACATGTAGATAATTTGTTATAAATTGTTACAAAGTTACTTATAATAAATTATAATAGAGGAGGTTAAATATACCAATTTTAGTAATAATAATTAATTGAGAAGTAACGTTAAAGTACAACGCGAAGCTTTATAATAATTTATGATACCGCAACATAGTAACTAATTTCTTATAGGTATTAAGAAATTGCAAATCCTTACATAAAGCTTCATTAATTAAAATTTACAATTTCTTTTCAGTTGTAAAGCAAAAATATGACGTTCAAGTTTACGATGGATATGTGATTATTGGAAATACTGCAGTATTAAAATGCAAAATTTCGAGTTATGTAGCTGAGTACGTTATGGTAACTTCTTGGGTTCAAGATGGTGCAGTCAATATCTATCCTAATACTGATATTGGAGGAAAATATGTAGTTTTGGCAAATGGAGATCTTTATATTAGCAACGTCGGTCCTAGCGACTCGTACAAAAATTATACATGTAGAACCGTAAACCGCCTGACTGGTAAGTTTAAAATTTCCACCCTTAAATTTTTAAATCTTACATTACTGGAAAATTTAAGGGAGTTTTCTTATTTAATCCGTTTGTAAAACTTTCAATTACGAAACCCGCTTATACATACTTTAAATTTTATAACGTATACTTTACTTTGTAAGCTATAGGGTTTAAAATCAGGGGGCGCAGCACAGTTTTGTGACACTCATGTTTCAACATTATATTGAAGGCTCTTAACTCGCCATCTCTCTAAAATAAACTTTTTTTTATAGCCTCATTTCAGAAAACAATTTTTTATGCTAATGTTTTTTTTCCAAATTTATTTTTGGTCATTCTTACGTTGTGCAGTCCTGGTGATCAGCGTTCATTTTTCTAATTTACTACTAAAGAGCTTTTACTTTAAATAATTGGTAGTTTATAGATGTTTTCATTTAAGGTGAAGTACAAGTAAGTGCATATCCTGGCCGAGTGATAATAACCGAGCCTAAAGGTAACGTTCAACCGAGAATAACTGTAGATAAATACAACGCACGTCGTGTGAGCCTTGGTGAGGATGTTACCCTTCCTTGTGTAGCTCAAGGTCGTCCTGTACCTGGTTATTATTGGAAAAGGGAATTACAAGGACAAACCGTACCTGTTGCTTTAGGTGAACGTGTTTCTATGATATCCGCAGGATTATTAAAAATTTCCAAAGTATAAATTTGTAAGGTATTTTTATTTCTTTTCTAACTCTTATAACTTCAGGTACGTTTGGAAGATCGTGGAGTTTACATATGTTTTGCAAATAATTCAGCAGGCGAAGAAAGTGTTCGTGTAACTTTAGAAGTTACTGCTCCCTTATCAGTGCACGTACAACCTCAAGTTCAAATAGTCGACGTGGGTAAAGAAGCGAGTTTTCAATGCATAATTGGAGGCTATCCAATTTCTCAAATTACTTGGCTACATAATTCAAAACCAATAGCGCCAGATAGTAGAGTTGAAATGATGGCAGATCCACCGCGACTTACAGTACGCCAGTTATCTAAAGAAGATAAGGGAATGTTTCAGTGTGTTGTGAGCAACAACTGGGATCAATCCCAAGCAACGTCTGAGTTAAACATGGGGGATGCTGGACCCGAATTAATTTATTGGTTTTCTGAACAAACGCTTCAACCTGGTCCTACTGTTTCGTTAAAATGTGTCGCTTCGGGCAATCCGCCACCTCAATTTGCGTGGTCATTAGACGGATTTCCAATTCCAGATTCCCCTAGATTTTTGGTTGGGCAGTATGTTACGATTCAAGACGATGTGATTAGCCACGTTAATATAAGTAATATCAAGTCTGAAGATGGTGGTGAATATAGTTGTACAGCACACAATAGTATTGGTAAAATTTCGCATAGCGCTCGAGTGAATGTTTACGGTCTTCCTTTTATAAGGGAGATGCCGAAAATAACAGGTGTTCATGGAACTAATTTAATTATTAAATGTCCCGTCGCTGGATATCCCATAGAAACAATTTCGTGGGAAAGAGACGGACAAATACTTCCAATTAATCGTAGACAACGGGTTTATAATAATGGAACTTTAGTTATAGAACAAACACAACGTACTGAAGATGCTGGCACTTACACGTGCCAAGCACAAAATCGACAGCGACATACTGCCAGAAGAGATTTAGAAATTCAAATCAACGGTAATACCTTTTTTATTTATTAATCTTTTCTTAAATGAAGTAAAATTTACTTGTAATAAACTATTTAATAGTGCCGCCAAAAATAATTCCCATAAATCCAATGACTGACATTTTAAGAGAAGGAATGAGAGCCGCAATTACGTGTCAAATTATGGAAGGGGATTTGCCGATTACTTTTCGTTGGGAAAGGAATGGTAAAACAATATCTAATAATGTTGCGGAAGGAACTGCAGTAAGGAGAATTGATGAGTTTTCTTCTTCATTAATTATTGATAAAGTCAGTTCAACTCATAGTGGAAATTATACTTGTATTGCAAATAATGTTGCCGGTACAGAGAAATATATTGTGCCATTAACAGTAAATGGTGAGTATTTAAAAAAAAAGACAAATTGTTGCTATAATTTATAACGTTAGTTCCACCACGTTGGACAATGGAGCCATCAGATTCTAATGTAGCTTCAGGACAAGAAGCGACTTTACACTGCCAAGCTATGGGTTATCCAAAACCAATAATTACGTGGAAAAAAGCTGTTGGTAATAAACAAATTTCTTATCTCAACGTTCAACTATAAAATCAATATTTTTAGGTGAACAACCTGGAGAGTATAAAGATTTTCTATTCGAACCAAATGTTCATCAATATCAAAACGGTTCTTTAAGTTTTCTTCACATATCAAAAAATGACGAGGGGCATTATTTGTGTGAAGCTAAAAACAATATTGGTACTGGTGTGAGCAAAGTGGTATTTTTCAAAGTTAACGGTTAGTTAATAAATATAGAGCTAACAATCGCCTCACATTTTATTTTTAGCTCCTGCTCACTTTCCACAAAAATCAAAAGAAATTCAAGTTACGAAAGGAGAACACGCTCATTTACAATGTACTGCAAACGGTGATATACCGATGGATATTACTTGGAAAATGGACGGACAACATATTTCTAATGGAGGTGATCAACGTTACACTATAAGAGAACAAGCTCTCGCTGAAGGCATGGTGTCCGAGTTGGGAATTGAACGAACAATCAGACAGGATTCCGGAATATTTTCGTGTTACGCCACAAATTCTTACGGTCACGACGAAATGAATATTCAGTTAACGATACAAGAAATGCCGGAAGCTCCCAAAAATATACGTGTTACAGAACAATTGTCAAGAACTATTGGATTATCATGGAATCAACCATACAGTGGAAATAGTCTCATCACTAGCTACATTGTTCAATACAAACTCGGTTTAGGTACGTAAAGTTGGATTTTAGAAGCAATAACTTACAATTTCTTTACAGACAACTGGCCTAGTCAACCTTCCAAACAATCAGTATCTGGTTCTCAAGAAGTAACAACGTTAACAAATCTTCGCCCTGCTCAAATATATCATATCAGAATACTTGCTGAAAATCGTTTAGGTCTTAGTGAACCAAGTCAAACAATTCAAGTTAGCACACTTGAAGAAGGTCAGTTAATTACTTCTTCCATTGTCGCTTTTATTAAGCATTATTTTTAACTACTAGTTCCTAATGGAGCTCCACTAGATGTAAGAGCAGAAGCTAAAAGTTCAACAGAAATTTTAGTTATTTGGGAACCACCTTCTAGAGATTTATGGAATGGGAATTTATTAGGTTATCATGTAGGTTATCAAGAGTTATCTTCTGATTCTGTTTTACCTACTCAAAGTTACACGTTTAAAAGTGTGGAAGTTAGACAACATTTTGGTGGAGAAGCTACTCTTCAAAGTTTATCTAAATATACAATGTACAGCATAATTGTTCAAGTGAGTTCCAATTTTTCTTGAGATGCAATTTTTATGTTAAATGACTTATAAATTAGGCATACAACAGTCGCGGATCTGGACCAGCTAGTGAATCTGTAACCATTCGAACTTTAGAAGATGCTCCAACACTGCCACCTGAAAATGTTCAATGCTCAGTTTTAAGTGCACAAAGTTTACACATATCATGGGAACTTCCTCTTCCTGAAGGGCGTAATGGTATAATTCAAGGATACAAAGTGACTTACCACTGTGTTAGCGAGTGGCTTGGTACGAATTTCAATTAAAGTTAAACAAACATTAACACAACTCTTTTAGATAAAGATGATCAACAAACCAAAGTTATTCCACAACTACGCACAACAATCACAGGCTTAAGAAAATATACAAATTATAGTTTAACAGTCTTAGCATACACGGCTAGTGGTGATGGCGTTAGATCTGAACCAGTATACTGTCATACTGAAGAAGACGGTAACTAATTTTGTAACAAATAACAAAATTTGCATAATTTTTATTTTCAGTACCATCTGCTCCTGCTGAGATAAAAGCAGTCTTAAGTGCTCCTAATAAAATTTTAGTATCTTGGTTGCCCCCCAAATATAGTAACGGGCCTTTAATTGGTTATACTTTTTACATGAGTAGTTTAGAAGACGGACGAGAAGCTGGAACGCATAAAAAAGTTTTGGATTCCATTTATGAATCGCAAGAAGTTAGTAGATCGCACGAAACTGCCACCCATCAGTTTTGGGTTACTGCATCCACAAGGGTATGTCAAAGTAATTTAAAAACAATTTAAGACTAATGATCAATATTTTCAGGTGGGAGAAGGTGATAGCACCCGTGTGGTAACTGTAACTCCTTCGAAAACTATTCCAGGTCGAATAGCCTCATTCGGTAGAGAAATTGTAAGTGCCTGGAAACAAACTGTATATCTTCCTTGTAAACGAGTAGGAGATCCATTTCCAACACCAGTTTGGCATTTGAACGAATTATCTTTAGAAGTTGGAGGTCGTCGATTGATTTCGTCAGATGCTACTTTGCAGATAAAAGATGTGCAAAGTATAGATCAAGCAAATTACTCTTGTAGTGTTGAAAATCAACACGGAAAAGACGAAATAGTTTATAGTTTAAAAGTTCTTGTTCCTCCCGATCCGCCTATTTTAAAAGTTGTTGCCGAATTTACTGATAGTTTACATTTACGTTGGGTTGATCAAAAAAATGGAGGTTCTCCAATTTTAGGATATGTTATTAATTATAAAAGGGATCACGGAGATTGGGAAGAGTTGCAGATTTCTGCACGTACCGATGAGCACATGTTGAGAAACTTATGGTGTGGAACCAGATATCTTTTATACATAACAGCTTTTAATAGAATTGGAACTGGACTCCCCTGTGATATTGTAAATGCTCATACTAAAGGAACGGGTGAGTTTTTAACAAAACTTTTGGTTTTGAGTTACTTTATTATAATTTTTTAGCACCAGTAAAGCCTAAACAATCACAAATGTTAACAATGAACTCAACGATAGTTACAGTTTGGTTGGATTCTTGGAGTGATGGTGGTTGTGGAATTTTATATTTTATTATAGAGTACAAAAAGCATCATCAATCAATGTGGATAATGGCATCAAGTCACGTTAAACCTACTGAACGGATATACAGCGTAACAGATTTATCGTCTGCTACAGATTATCACCTCAAAGTTTCTGCGCTGAACAATGCTGGAGAAACTGTCGCTATTTATAATTTTACTACTTTAACGCTAATGGGCGGTAAGCTAAAAGAAAATAGCTTTTTGTTTAGTACAATAGATTTAATTTTAGATGTTCCTAAATTGGCACCTCCTGTTTCTCATTCAGGTGATCAGTCATTTTATG
Organism: Malthinus seriepunctatus; assembly: GCA_963924605.1. Lineage (NCBI taxonomy): Eukaryota > Metazoa > Arthropoda > Insecta > Coleoptera > Cantharidae > Malthinus > Malthinus seriepunctatus. The sequence goes on along the minus strand of OZ004600.1, from coordinate 106,614,385 downwards.
CAAACGCTCGCGTCATAATCCCCATCGTTCTTTCTATCTTAGTATTGTTAGGTCTTTTTGCAACTTTATTTTGGAGGCAGAGTAAGTTGTAATCAAATGACTAGAACTATTTTAAACGTGTCCACTTTAGAAATTTTTAGAAGAAGAGAAGGTAGTCAAAGGCACTCAATGGGAGAATCACCATCAATAGCTCAAATTCAAAATAAACAAAACCGTGATCAACAATACTTGGCTGTGAGAGTCGGTAGACCTCAACAACCCTTAGTAATTGAAGGAGATACGTACAAGTCTGATTCTGCAGATTACATAGAAGATATTTGCCCTTATGCCACATTCCAGTTGTCTAAGCCAGCATACAGTGAAAGTTCCTACAGTGGAAACATTTATAGCGGCCCGTACCATTCGGTACGCGGGTCTTTTGTTTATCATGATGTTAATCCACCTTCTATTGATAAGTTTAAGTTAGGACACGTAAGTTAATTTTTGTTCTTTTAATTTTTGTTGATTTATGTGTTGTTATTTTTTTTGTCTTGTATTTTATGTTAAGAACAGTACACAATTTCTTTAAATATTAATTTAATTATACGTTTTTTGACTAATCAAATACGACACAGAGCTTTCAGCTGATTTCCCTCCTAAATCTTTGCATACATCATTTTGGCTCTAAACTGGAATTAAGTGGAAAAGAAAGAAAATTAGTTACAACAGAGCTGAAACTATAGATATTTATTATTTATAATCTCAAATCCATCCAATTTTGATAAACAAAGTAATTGATCCGTTGGGTCTTTCAAAACCATCCATTTGACTTGACATCTTGATGACTTCTAGAAATAGAACCACGACTATCCAATAATCCAAAACATATCCATTGTCATTAGTATTCTTTACAATTCCAATAAATAAAATTTTGACTGTTGAACACAAAAATTCAAAATCTCCAGATTAGGATATATTTTTTTACTGATTTTGTTTAATCTGTTAACACACACAGCACAAAGGAGTAAACGAATACTTCTATCAAGTACGCATAAAAGAAATAATTTAAATGAAATTAACAAGTTTTATTAAATAATTTGAAATTTTCAGAATAAAGAACCAGAGTATACTAAAGTTAGAAGAAAAGGTGGACGATTAAGAGATCCTCATTCTGAAAGTCAAGGTAATCTTTTTTATTTTAGAAAGTTCACTCTAATGAAATTGAAGGGCCACTGCTGCTCAAACAAAAATTTTATTTCTACGATTACAGCATAAGCTCGTTGTATTTCAGAATCAGACAACCTGGGCAGCACTGACTCGGAAGTAAAGAAGATTTTAACACTACACCTACCTATTTCAGAATATGATACTTTGGGAAGTGATTCTGAAGGTGATGGTGCTGTAGGTAGTCAAGATTTAGTATCGTTCAGACAACGAATGCGTGGTAAACTGGTGTAAACACTTTATTATAGTAATTTAATTAATTTCGAGTTCTTAAAATAGGAGGTGCTGAAGGTTCGAGTTCCTCTTCAGAGACCTCTCCTCCATCTGGTAGTATGGGAAGAAAACCATACATATCCCGAAAAGGCAAAATTAAAGCCATGCCTTTAAATAAAAGACATGTGAGAAGCAGTAGTGGTTATTCCAGCCATAACGAAGAAACTACCTTTAGTATATCACATACGCCAAGTTTTAACGATCGAATTCATCCACCCAGTAGGTTTTCCGATCTTAATCCACGAGATTTGAGCGAGGCAGACTTAGAAAAGGGGCACAGGCATAGAGGACTGTCAAAATTAAGTCGTGAAGCTTTCCAAATTAATGTCTAGTTTTTATAAAGATCGTTTGGTTGAACTACTTAAAACTCGTTGATTTATAAAAAAAGATTTGTAACGTTAATAAGCCCTACGGTGCTAATTTGCATTTTGTTAGATTAAAAAATTAAAGAATTAAATCATAAATTTAAATTTGTAACACTTGTGTGTGTTATTTTGTGAGATTTATTATTAGGAAAGCATTAATGTGGCAGGTGCCTTCGAGTGGGATTTAAGAGTTGGTAAATGCAACTTGCTTCCCAATCTTCCATAAATGGGATGTGCCAAAATGAGCTTGATAATAATGTGTATAAACCCAGATATATGTTATAGAGTTTATAGATTGTTACGTCAAGATTTACAAAAACAATAAGTGTTCATCACACTTTAGTTATAATATGTGTTAATTTAACACATTGTCGTCTAATGCATCACTGTTTGCAGCAACAACTTCATCTTCCCCACACAAAATTTAAACGACTGTCATTTTTGGATACACCTTTTTATTGTACAATTGTCAAATGTAACGAAATATAATAAAATGTTATGTTAACAATGTGTGTTTTTAATTATATTAAATCAAATGGTTCAAAAGACTTTCTCAATCTTTTAACTAGAGCTTCTTCTTCATCTTTACCCAACGTACACTCTCTCCAATCACTGCGCTGAGATATATTTAAAATTGGCCCAGAAGCTAAAACTTCTCGACCAAAATTTAAAGGAAAATTCATCGACGATATGATTTTTGTATATAATACTGTTCCATTTGATAATTCAACGCTGAAGTACGGACAACGCGGTTCTAAAACCTCATTTAATTGCTTATTGCTATCCAACTCCTCTAACTTAAATCCATTGCCATCAGCTTCATCCTACATTAAATTTTTATTATAACATATTTTTACTATTTATGTAAAATTTCAGCTACCTGAAATATTTCCTTCAGTTCAGAAACCGCCGCTTTAGGAATAGGAACACTTTGTACTTGCATATGTGTAGTTTTATAATTTCTTTCAAAAAATACTGCGGCTTTATCGAAGCTAGCATAAAATTTAGTTATAGCTTCTTGAAACTGTTCAACTTCCTTTAACACATCGTCTGAAAGCGTTACACTACTTTGATGATGCTCAACAGGACAAATTAAAAAATGTTCATCAACCAGTCCTCCTATAAATAAATATAAAATTAGAAATTAAAATATGTAACTCGATGACATTTTAGTACCTTTGGCTAAAGCAAGATAAACCAATGTACCGACTGATATTACTAAATGTTTTTCCACAGAAGGACTAGCCAAACAAAACCAACATTTACTTTGATCAAATTCAACTCTTTTACGTTTCTGTTTTGGATGTTTTTGTTCATCTTCATATGTAGTGGTATCGTAGAAATACTGACTAGATTCTGGATTTTTTCTTTTAGTTTTAAATACTGAAATTTGGTAAATTATTGTTTGCTAAACATATAAAATTAAATCTTACTTAAATTTTCTAATTCTATTAAATTAAACGGGCATAAACTTTCATCTGTAGTTTTCTGCAAGAGCTCTTTGAAATTCATTTTATCTAAAGGCGACAAACTAAGTGCATAAAGCCATTTTTCTTTATTTGGATTTCCTACTCTTGCTAAACCAAGAAATCTTGTAACAATCTCAAGAGAAGGGTCATTATCGGCTACATTAATTGAACGATAAGGTGATCTTTCGTAATATATTCCTTCTAATCCACTAATATGATACCGAGGTTTTAATTGTAAATTCAGCCAAGATGCTAACAGAGAGTTGTTGCTTACAAGAGCAGTTGGCTAAAAAATATATAAATCGATTAGTAATTATTCTAGCAAATTTAATTTTGCTACCTTATACTTGGGATCCTGCCTAGTAACATGTTGTGGCCATTGGGACGTTATTAAAATATCGACACCCCTAAAATTTGTGTTTCCTCTTTTACATAAATCTCGCAAAGCTACAGCATCATCAGCAGTGTATGTGTGACTTCCTTTTGCTTTATCACTTTCGGCGACTCCACTAATATATGCAATCTTCAGCCCACTTGTATTAACATACAAGCCACGTTTACCTAAAATAAAATCTTAAAATGCAATAACAATTTTCAGGCTTTTACTGACCTAAGTAATGTACATTTGGACATAATTCAGATCCTTCTTCGGAATACAAGGACATGTGTTCTTCTTTATTAGGTCCCAAAACGTAAGTAGGTACAGCAACTAGCAAATATACAATTTTAGGTTTTTAAAATAAACTAAAGCTGAAAGCTAATTTACCTTTCTTAATGTTTAGCTTATATGCATCGAATTCTTTATTATTTATTCCAAAAAAATTTCCAACACACAGTAGTAAATCAAAAGGTCCTGATTTCTTATTAAGCGCATCTAATCTACTAAATAAGGCATTAAATTTTCCTTCCACATCTCCACAAAACAATCTGAAAATTGAAAAATTCAAAACTTTGTAGTTATCTTGGATAAACAAAATTCGGTTTGAAACTTAGCTGAATTACATATTTGCGACATTTGAGCAAATTTATTTTGAAAATTTTATAAACATCAAAGAAAATTAATTGAGGTAAGCTTACGTACATTTTCTGTTTGTCTCCCATTTTCTGTTTATCTCCCATTTTCTTCCAATTTTGAGAATCTGTTTGTTGTTGATATTTAAGTACTTGTAAAGATTCCTATTAGACTTCTATAGAGAAATGTTGAAAATTGTAAAACAATGTTATAATTATGTGATTAAGGTTGAAATGTACATGTAAATTTGATATTTTTATATAAATGCAACACGGGGAACAAATTAACAAAAATGTTAGGTTATGTTGCTGTATATATAAAATTTTGACATTTCGTTTTCGTTCATATTTCAGTGGCGTAGCAAAAATTATTTTTGTGGGTTTTTTGAAAATAGTAGATTTTTATCTTGATTCTTTATTACACTCTTTCATAAAACTATAATTAACAAAATAGAAAAAAAATTAGTAAATTTTAACTATTACATTATGTAGATGAAGTGCATCTATAAATACATTCATGCTTAAACTAATGTTAATAATTATAATAAACTCTAAAGATTAAAATTAAGATAAACCTACTAAAATACTGCAAGTTTACAATGTTTCTTATTAATAACTCTCATTACATACAAAATATTCTAAAATCACAAGAACACTTATGAGCGCTTGAATTATAGGCAGTGTAATTTATTGCATTTTGGTTTCAAAATTTAAAAAAAATAAAAAAAATACCTAATAGTTAAGTCTATATGTATTTGCTAATAGTTTAGACATGAAGTACTTAGATAGTTGAAGGAAATGTGCAATTATAAGAAAATGGTGCAAATTTAGAGATTGAATAAATAGTGTTCGCATTCATACATTCGCACATCTTTCAGAAACTACAAATAGATAAATTTTGAGATATTTTAGTTATATTTTTTGAGAGCAGGGGGATAATTTTCGTTTAGATGACACCGCTATACTTCTTAAACTTCGCGATCTTTCAAAAAGAGATGGGTCTGTATAAATAGGTTCACTGGGATCTTCAAAAGGTCCTCCAGGGCCAGAACCCGCCATTCCCAATTCGTCTTTACTAAAATCGGGAAACGCACGTGGCCTACCAAATCCTGGAAAAGGTTTATGAAGTCCTGAACCAAACATCGATAAACTGGATAAACCGCTGCTTCTTGTTGGCGGATACGAACTACTTGATCGTGACGATTCTCTATCCAAGATTATGTTCTTTCTTATTACAGTCCAATATCTTCTGTAAACTAGTCCAGCAGTAATCGATATTATAAGAAGGAATATCGTAAGAGATAAGACAGCTCCAATCAATCCTTTATATTCTCCTGCAGTTAAACAAACTGTCTCTTGAAGAGGTACTCCTAAACGAGCTTCGTGTTGTAATTCTTCTCGAGACTCAAATACCTAAAGTTTAAAAAATCAGATTGTATTTTATTTTGGTTTTAGACTGAAGTACTCACCTCAATCATTTCTCTAACAAATTCTAATTCCGTTTCTTCGTTTTTAGCATCTGGAAACGATATGGAACTATCATTTCCGAGTGAACTATTAGTTACTACAGTTATATTTGTGTCATTAGCATCTATTATAAGTGTTCCATTAATGTCTCGTTTTCTTCTCCCAAATGACGGCTCTTCTCTTCCACGACCTGCTTCACAAAATGCTGGTTTACATCCTTCTCTGCAAGTGTGAACTGTTGCTTCAAATACTAAGAAATTTGATTCGGGTATTTTAAATGCGTTAAAGCGTGCTTCTAATGAATCTCCACTGCGTCCTCGATCTAATTCTGGGAACACGTACGGGTCTACTGGGCATCTGCAGGAAAAATAATTAATGTTTATTTAATTATGGTATAACATTAAATGGTACCCTCTTCTATCTATCAGCTGCACGGATCGTCCAGAGTAAGGATCTCTTGCTATTACGTTAGTTGCAAATATATCAGTAACATAGTTGTAACCATCTTGAGCTTCAAGTCTAAACGTTAACGGATCACCAACTGCTATTGTAGTAGTTGGTCTCCCTTGATATAAAATCAGCAGACGCACTTTTGAACTAAGTGTGTTTTCTGCTGGAAGGTATTCAATTGGTATCGGGCTACCTGACCTGAAATGTCAATATGTCTTTAACATGTTTAATTTGATTATTAATTTTTACCCTGCTCCGATGTAATCTGAATATACTACTGCTTCACCTGGGCCACGGAAAAGACATGTAAGATTGAATCTCTTATCACCTCCAGTTTGCACATTGTCGCTAAATTGAACCACAGCTATATTAGTCATCGTATCTCCATATCGTTGCGTTCCACATTCTGGATACCCTTGTGCACCACTAATTCTTAACACATGCTTAACACCTCCATTTCCTCGAATGAAACATCGATCATAAAATCCGTATGTGTATATTCTTCCATAAAATCCTTCTGGTGTAATTAAAGTGAACTCCATTCCATCCTCGTTGCATATTTGTCTCACTAAATAACAAATAAAGTCAGCTAATAGTTTAATTGTTTACTGAATCCTCACCATCTAAGCAATCCGCATCGCCATTTTGTCTGCTAAGGGTTCTTTCGTAGTAATCAAAATTTCCGGTGGTTTCAAAGAATTGAGGATTTTCAAGTTCGACATCTCGAGTATCACGATCACTAAGTTCGCAATTTTCTTTCTCTCCGCTATAATCAGCAGGAACTGCTTCTCTAGGTAAATAAAAAAAAATTGAAAACGTTTTATCAATTTTCTTCAAAAGCTTACCTGTAATTAAACGCTTTGCAGACGAAATCTCTACTATCGGTACATTCGCGCTCACAATCGTTTAATGTTCGTGTAGCTAGAATGCGTCTGATATATTGTTTGCGTAATCTTTGTCTAGCGCCAGCCTGTTTAAAAGACTCCCCTTCTTCACAGCGATATCCAAAAGGTCTTGTTCCAAGTGTGTTATCGCCATCATATATGGGACCATCTGGTCCTGGAGAAAACGGTCTTCTAACGTCATACGGTGGACGATCAACAAATGGACGACGATCGGTACTAAATGGTCTGCGATCTTCATATGGGCGGCGATTGTCATAAGGAGGTCTTTCTTCGAACGGACGCCGTTCATCAAAAGGACGCCGTTCATCAAAAGGTCGTCTATCGTCAAAAGGTCTTCTAACATCAGTGGGGCGTCTTTCGTCGTAAGGACGTCTGTCGTTAAATGGACGTTTGGGGTCATAAGGTCTATCATCGTACGGTTTTGTCGGACGTCTGTCTGGTCGAACAAAAAATTTTCCATCCCAATAAAATTTACTGTCAAAATCCGCATACCGGTCTTCGGAACCTCCATATCTTCCCCCACCGCCCAATCCGTCATAACGGGTATCGTAATTTGGAGAGTATCTATCAGGGTATTTATTATGGAAAATTCCAGGATAGTAAGGAAATCTATTTTTAGGAGGAAATCTTCCATCTGCAGGGTATCTTGTATCGGGAGGGTATCTCGTATCGGTAGGATATCTCGTATCAAATGGATAACCATCACCTCCATGTCCAGGAGCGTGGGGATATTTCATATCAGGGGGATATCTATGACCTGATGGGGGATATCTATCACCTGATGGGGAATATCTATCACCTGATGGGGGATATCTATCGTAAGGGTATCTATCGTAAGGATATTTGTGTCCTCCACCTATGTGTGGTGGAAATCTATCTGACGTTGGTCTTCCCGGGTATATCTCATTACTTTCATCGGGATAGGGTCGATATGGACGTGGAGGATATCTACCGTCGTCAGGATATCTATTAGGATATGGTTCATCGGGATATCTATCGTAATCGGGATACGGACGTGATGGCGGATATTTTCCTGGGTGATAATCGCTACCAGAACTACTTGGTGGAAATCGTCCACCAGAATCGCCTGGTCTGTAATGTCCACCTGGATATTTTTCACCGGGTCTACCACTTTCTCCGGGTCTTTGTCCACTTTCATTTTCACCACCAACTACGTAATCTGTAACGTTTTTTGTTCATTCGAGATAATAAAACCAAATATGACATGTATTGTGTAATACGTACGCATTAAATTTTCGTAGTAATCGTAATCGGCGTCGTAAATTATTCGCATTCCATCTCGTTGATTGTATCTACTTAACCTGCAAGTTCTATAGCGTTCACTGTAAACAGCTGAACGGCATTGAAAACTGGGTTGACGTAAACACTCATCTAAGCATTCACTAAGAGATCGGCCAGATATTTCTGAATGATGTTCTCCACCTAATCTACTATTTCTATAACGTTGAAAGGCAGTGTCGGCGCGTTTTCCAGTAAATAAATGAGATGTTACTGAATTGTCTGGATATTCGGAACCGCGAGCTGTAATACAAGCAAATTATTAATAGTTTTAAGAATTTAAATTTTTATAATTACGGCTATCCAAGCAGGCAAAGTCGTAGAAATGGTGAGTGGAGCTACTGCTAACGCCCAAATCTTCTTTTTGAGAAATTGAATCTTCTTCAGATAAAATACATTGTTTGGTCATTTCGTCGTATTCTAAAGAGCGACAAAAGTATTTTTCAGCCCTTACGCACATAGCTTGACAATCTTCCAGAGTTATGTTGGTAAATAAATCAACTTCAAAAGGTCCACCTAACCTTTTATTTTCTTCTTTGATGAACACTCCGAGTCCGTCACATCTTCTTTCTCCTAAAACAAAAATATAAATATTTGGGTTTATTTGAATTTATTAAAATTACCGTTTAAACACGTATTTTCTAAATATTCAGAGCTAGGATCGTCTTCCAGGAGTTCCGGATGAGTTCTTCGTGTGAATCGACTTAAAGTGCAAGTTCTTAGAGCTGAATCGAAAGTGGCTGATCTGCATACGAAGCTGAACTCGTTTAAACATTTATCTTCGCATTCGCTTCTATTTGAAGCAGTCATTTCTTTCATATCCGCCATTGGAAGTTTTAATTTTTTCCTCGGGTGCCTTTCAAAAATGTATCTCCGATTTGGACATTCACGATCGGGTCTATTTGCTAATAAAATTTACATTCAGTATTTGAATTTGTTTTAAATTGTTCATTTCTTACATGTTATGCAAACTTCGGTGAAGTGAACGCTGTTAGGAACCGCCATGAGATTTCCTATGCCTTCGGGAGCAGCCTGTTCGCTTGTTAGGTAACAAGTCGATTCTTCGTATTCGGGACCTCCGTTGTAAGTTGCAATTCTACTTCCTGGTTGAAAATCAAAGGAAGTACACGCTCTCACAATATTATTTGACGTTCGATCTCTTAAACACAAATCTTGACATTTTTCCAAGACCATAAAAGGGGGTGCTGTATCTCTTACAATATCGTCGTCGAATCCTTGTAGTTGGATATTTGGAAGCCTCTCGTACATCACTTTGCCATTCATCGAACCACCTGATCCGCACGTGGTTTGAGCTACAACATCTACTTAAGATATACACCTAACGAAGAAATAATTAAAAATTATCTATTACCTCTAGTCATCATTTTCAAAACCGTAAGAACAGTAATTGCTTGAACCATGTTGGGTATAAAGGGGTAGTTTTTCATTTTGAATTGCTTCATACGCTAAATTACTCCATTCACTATCTGGGCATTCTTTTTGTCCACCTATAAAAAAAGTTAAAAATAAGTTGATGCAATTGATTGTTTATTTTAAACAAAATGCGATGTTCTCACGGAAGGAATTATCAATCAATGAAATTTACAATTGATAGTATCGACAATAATTGTACACACACTTTAATTAATTCCCATGTTTCAATTCATGCGTTAATAATTTTATTGAAAAGGTTTTGGAATTGGGTTTTGACGTATAATTGGATCGAAAATTGAAAGTGCAAGTAGTTGTTATGACGTGACTTCTTATACGGGAGTTGTTTTATTAATTACAAATGATGGGGCCTTTTTTTTATTTTTTCTTAAATTGAATGTAATGCAAGCAAATTTTTTACGGTGTGAAAAGTATTGTGACAAAAAAGCGGAAGCAGGCATCCTGCGTTTGAAATAGTTCGCACTGCACGCTATATCTTTCCATCGGAAATAGTAAACCAAGCATGAGATTCAATGACAGAATGCGCATTATAAAATTGTTTTATAGATTTTTTTTGTGCTTTATAATTAACGGTAGTTTCATATTTTATAACACAAATATTTTTTGAATTTTTATACTAATTATATAAATTTTTTTTAGATGGCCCTGATACGATCCGTGGCTGTGCAATTTTTTCGACATGCCAAGAAGATCGCTCACCCTCCAAATAGAAATATTTCTCATCTTACTTTACACCACGAGTCTTTCGCGGATTTAGTTCAAAGGTATGTATCTACAGAAAAATTATTACTCGAAGTAATCACAATTTCAAAGATATAAAACTAAGTAAATGAGAAAACGGTAACTTTATGCGTAACCATCATTCCTCAAAAGTTTTCTTGATGTCTCGAAATTTTGCTTATTGAGTAATAGACTTAACGTTTTAATATTTTAATTGTGTGGGAAGAAATTGAGCTCATTAGCATACATGCAAGCTCGTAGGAGTGGTAATTTTTTTAAACAACTCTGGAAGATCACAACCCGTTATTCTGGCTTTGATCAGTTTGCAGAATGCTTTTTTGTACAGAGTCTAGAACGTAATTTGATAGAAGTAATTTACGATGGTAATGAAAGTCAAAATCAACGATGACTTTAGACTAATTTAAAATTTGGTATTTAAAAATCACATTTCTCCGTTAATTACACGCTTATGCTGGTGAATCCGTTTATATAAATTAGCAACTATTATACGAACTAGACGAACTAGTTACCAGGCGACCTCTTCAAGGATTGAATAAATTTTAATTATTCGCAAGTTTTTAGAAAAGCGTCTGTTTCCATCGCTTATTCTAATTTGGCGATTTTCAATTACCTATTATAATTCCTCTCCAGCTAGATTGTAGTAGTCTTCAAGTCTTGTATTTTACTCAAGGTTGAGAATCGTACGATATTGCCTATCTAATAAATTAGTGAATCATTCAGATTTAACTCCCGGATTTTATTCCAATATTAACGTAATTTTCGGACGTAATTTTATAAGTTGCCCTACGAAAAATCGACTTAAAATTGGAATGCGTCTTTGTCTTTATGACAAAGAAGTTATACGTTATAAGACTATGAACTGCATTTTGGTGCAAGTTACGTTAATAATAATTTAAAATTAAGAGCTTAGAAATAACTATTGTATTATGAAATATTTATTTTAAAATTTTCTCACTTTGAGTCTTTTCGGTCGCGTCTTGGATCGTTCTCGGAAAAGTTTTTTTTAGGTACCTATACGCAAAATCTGTTGACATAATCGGTTTTTAGTTTTACATTTTTTGCAATAATGTACTCAATAATGTCAATAGTGTCTCGATAATGTTTTATCTTAAACTAAAAGATATAGACCTTCATGATACTTACATTTTTAGTCTATGATGGTACATTCTATAGCAATGTTTGCCAACCTTTTTTACGCCATGCAAAACCTAAGCCTTTTTCGAAAATTCTTATTAGATATAAATGTGTAGGTATAAATGTTACATAAAGGGCTTATGTAACATTTATACCTACACAATTTTTAATATGCCGATTGAGAGTCGCCATACGGTTAGCTTAAACTCTAGACGACTCAATTTTCGAATTGTCCCCCTTAACAATCAAATTCCTCCTCTGTGGGGCATAGGCCCCACGTTGGGAAACACTGTTCTATAGTCTACCCTGAGAAAGTCTGATTTTAATTTTTTTACTTTAAGTTAGAAAAACTAATTTTAGGGTGGGTTTAAAGTTGGGTTGAATATAAAATTCAACTATGACTTTGTAGCTCAATAACTTTTTTCTATTAAAAAAAATAATTTAAATATTTGAAAAATTTGAAATTTCAATTTTAGGTTTGTTCCTACAAACAGTCGAACCAGTTCAGAACGGTTCAGAACTGAACAGCGCAAGCGCACATTGAAGTTGGCAATACAAATTTCAATTTGCGCACACTCCGCGCAGTTACGAACTAGTTCGAGCTGTGTAAGAACGTAGGAACAAACCTAATAGGTTTGTTCCAGCAAACAATTCTGAACGGTTACAGGTACTGTTTTACTGCGCATGTGCGGTTCTATTCCAAGATCGAATCAGTTCTGAACTGTCAATGCTGGAACGGGAACAGTGATTTTATTTTCTACAGAAAGCGATAGATGTCCTCACATATGTTTTTTTGTACTGTCCTTTGCTTCTAATTCAAATAATTTAAGCGTTATGATTTAAATTCAGTTTAGTAACCATAAGTTCATAATAAAACTTGATGTTCTTGAGCGTTTGATCATTTTATAACTTGGCCAGCCATGTTGCTTAAGAAAGCAGTTACACGTCCAATCCCTGGATGTAACGAACTTATCGTTATAACGAAACATCTTCCACGTCTAGAAAAAAAAGCCGTTTGATGTCCGGCAAATCATAAAAAAATTAACATATGTATTAAGGGAGATATTTTCCCAAATCCACTCGAAGATTCAACTTGATAATAGTCGTTCGTGCTAAACTGCTCCGCTAGATTTTCCAAAATTCCTTTAGAAACCCGAAGGTGTTCCAAAAACTCCTTGTAGTTGTATAGTGGAGTGGTACGGTTTCTTCAACGTATCCTTCATTTTTAGGGCTACTTCGGTTTTCGCTCAAAAGAAGTTCTAGAAACTGTTCTTGAGCTTGATGATGAGGAAGACGAAGAAAATTACACAAAAGTTCATTAAAAAATGAGTAAACTACTATTCTGTTGCTAAACTAAACGCGCGAAGTCGACAGATTCAATTTGCACATGATCGGAATTATAAATACTTGCTTCGAACCTAGAACTGCTTTTACAGTTCTAAAACCGTTCCGAATCATTCCGAATCGTTTATGCTGGAACGTCAAATTCAGAGTGACAGTTCGAGATTTGTATTGCTGGAACGCGTTGTTCGAATTGCGCATGTCTAGAACAGTTCTGAACAGTTCTATTACCATTCGAATTGCTGCTGGAACGAACCTTATAATTACAATAATTACAAATTTGTCACCTATAATACACTCTGTTATAGTAAGAGCGGTGATTATACTGGAAATCGACTTCAGTGACTCTGTAAGTCTGTATACAAGGGTAACCAGAATCTTACCTCGTTGCATCATGGTGCAAATTTCAGAACGAGTTGTGTTTGTTACAGTTATGCCGAGTCTCTCGTAAGATAGTTATCTACTGACGAATAGAAGTGTTCAAAAATCGGTTTCAAACAATGAGAATAGTTAAGTTATGAAATGTTATGGATCCACAACGTAGTACGAGAAACTCTAACTTAGACCTTAGAGTTACAATTGGACTATTTTACGCTTTTTTGCTCGCTTTTCTACTACTCCCTTATCTCTGGTCTACTGTCCGTTTCTTTGACGATACTTTTATAGGGTGGTCCCCCTAGGGTGTCCGTTATTTTGACTTTCGTCAAAATTTTCTGCTCCTGAAGCATTTTTTTGTTCTAGGTGATGAAAAACCTTATACCCTATAGGTATATAGGGTATATACCCAAGAATATACCCTAAGTTTCGCCGCTGCAGCTCAATGTTAACACGTGCAAGTGGAACATCGTTATTTTTCATTTAAAATAACATATAAAAACCGAACCGTTGTTTTGAAAATCTAAAATTGCCATCTTGTAGAGACAAAAAAGGTGCAAATGTGTTTTTAGTTTTCTGATATCTAAATAACTTCAGAAAAAAATAAATGAGATTTCCCAACTTTTGAGAAAATGAAAGCATTATTTAACTCAAGTTAAATGGGATTTCAATGTAAAATGCCGATACTCCACTGGCACGGGTCAATATTGAGCTACAGCGGCGAAACTTGGAGTAGGTATATTTTTTTTTCATCACCTAGAGCCAAAAAATGCTTCAGGAGCAAAACATTTCGACAAAAGCCAAAATAACGGACACCCTCGGTGGAGACTATCGAAATTGAGAAAAAGAAATGATTGCGACATACTTACATATAATATAATAGGAGGTTTGTTTAGGTTATTTGGAATAACCTAGGTAAGGGCGAAGTTTTCCAAATTTCCAAATAGCCACAAAGAACGCTCATTTTCACTTCAATAATTTTCTTAAGAACCACCTTAGGAATTTTCAATCCCAAATTGCTTATCAGATAGAAATGAGAACATATACAAAATGGTCTCAATTTCTGACAAAGTGACACTTGTCAGTAACTCAATGGTGTCGAAGATCATTATATAGTTTCAGTTTCACCATTTACCCACTTTCAGTACTGTGTTTAATTTCCATTTTGGTGTTCATAACTGAAAAAGCTCTAAGGTTCTTAATATTCAAAATAAACCTAATAAACTTCATGTTACTATAATCAATTTCTTTCAGAATCTGCAAAAACAGAGTATGTCTAATGAAAAATAGGCTGGAAAGTAGTAAAAATTTGGTATATTACAGATTACAGCCAGGGGCGGCTCTAGGCTGTAAGCGAGATAGAGGCGCAACATGTTAGAGGCGCAATATGTTAAGAGGGACACGGGATAGTCTCATTATAAATATTTTATAAAATTTATGATAATAATAACAAAAGGGGGCGAAATAGTTGAAATTTGCAAGGGACGCCAGAATAGGTAGCGCCGCCACTGATTACAGCCCTTAAAAATGTTAGGTTTGAATACAACCTACCATTTGGCGATAATCGAGCCTTTTTGGAAACATTTTGCAAACCCTGTCTAATTATCATTATTTCATTCCACATTTTGATCTATTGTTTACTTATACTTTTTGTTACAAATTACAAACGTGTTTGAAATTATATTTTTAGATTCAAATAATTATTTACCTACGTAAGCCGGGATTACTTTATTTACTTTATAAATTAAATTTTGATTCACCACATCGTAGTAACAACTAATAACACGAGGTTGTTATTGAAAATACAAGCATTTAGAAAAATTATTAAATATCTTCTAATTACAATTTCAACAAAACAAACTTGATAAAAACAATTTATAATTATTAGAATGTCATAATATGTAATAACAAATTATTTATTTAAATTTATTCAACTTCTGCACACATACGTACGTCAATACAAGATGTAGAATTGGTTCACGCACCATAGGAATTTCAATGGTAAAACTTTAAGGTTTAATTATTTGCTTTCCTAATTATTTTAGAAATAAATTGGAAATAGATAGGTTTTTTTAAAGAGAAAAGTGGTGCACCCGCTCATTGCTTGTAGTTTTCCTCGTTAGAGAAGATAAAAAAAAAGTTGCTATTGCAACTAAAGTCAGTGATGTCTTGGAATTATTGTAAAAACAATAAACAATTAATTTGACAAGTTGAGTTCGATTTCTGCAACGGCTAATCTCTGGCTAACAAAAAGATGCATCTAAGCCACTCCCCACAAATTTGTGTCAAATAAGATTGATGTCAGTTCTTGTGTGATTGTTATAAACCGTATTTTCAAAATTCGACCAATAGAAAAATTCTATTCGAGTATCGCTCGCTTTTTTTAGGAGTGGCTTAGCTGCATCTGTTCGCTGGACAGAAATTAGGTAGGATTAACAGCTCAGAAATAATTATTTGTTGCAAGGCGTTACTAATGTGTGTTGAAATTTAATTTTTTAACTTTTCTGAAAAGGACATTTATAATTATAAGCATTGGCAGAGAAATATTTGCAATTTATTTCTAAAATAATTAAGGGGGCAAATACTTAAACGTTAAGAAATCCCTATGGTGTGTGAGCCAATTCTACACTCTATACTAGCGACGTACTGATCAAGAATATACGCAGTTTTAAATTATTTATCTCATAAATCTTTAGTAGATGGACGATAAGTATTATCTGCGATAAAAATTATCTTTCAAATTATTTAATAAGTAGAAAAGTTGTTTAAAAGGGCAAATAAACTTTAAATTACACTCTACTGATACTTCCAAATCCCTTTTAGATACGAATGCTTCTTTTGTCGTGAAGACATAGATGGTTGGGATGTTCGTCAAGCTATGAACGATCTCGCAGCAATGGACATGGTGTCTGATCCTCGCATCATCATAGCCGCCTTATATGCTTGTAGGCGAATTAACGATTATGCACTTTCTGTGCGTTATTTGGAAAGTGTAAAAAACAAATGTCACGGTGATAAAAATCTTTACCCGTATCTTTTGCAAGAAATAGCTCCAACAATGAGCGAACTTGGAATTGATAGTCCGGAAGCTTTGGGATATGACAGACCTGAATTTTGGTTGGAAAGTCCAAATGACTGTGAAGAAGATTAAGTTTTTTTTTTATAATTTGATAATTCGAAAATATGAGCATGTTGTACAAAAAAGTTATACTAGAAACGCATTCTTTTAATCTACATCAAATATTTTTAGTTTAAAATCAACAAAAATAGCTGATTAAAAAATATTTTCGCATTTCATATCGCGTTTACATTTTGATTTAATTTATGTTTTGAATAATAAAAGTTCCATGTTTATGTTTATCGTTACTTAATTAGGTTGATATTACATAAGAAACGTAAGAAGTGATTTTTTTTGTTGTATTCTTCCATCCGTATCAAGATGAAATCATTAATTACTAATTATTATGAATTAATTATTATGAGGGGTACCCGATGTGCTACCTGCCACGTGGTTTTTTGTCCATTAGCTGGAGACTATTGTACTGGGCAATGATTATCTTTTTTGCTTTATAACAAGTTCTCTTTGCAACTTGAGATTTGCTCGAAGATTAACAGAATCTAAAATGACGTAAGTAAATCAAACCTGCTCACCACCTAGAGGTTTTAGAGAATACCGAGGTTTTTCAAATCGTTAAGATTTTCTAATGTTCGGTTAGACTAGTCCCCTGCTCAACTAAGATACCTATTGAACTCATAGTTCTGATCACCAATATTGTAAATAACAAGTCTTGAGACCTATGTTAAGAAGAAAAATTCTGAATTTTTTTGCTTGTTGTAGGTTTGTAGAAACCTACAATATTTCGTAACAAAATTTCCACATAAAATGAACTAGAGCTTCGAACTGAACTGAATCAGTTCCACGTCCCAGCCTGCTTGCTTTGTTCCAGTCCTCCCCTGATTATAATTTATCTGTAGGTACATACATTATGTCAAAGTTAAAACTCAAGAATTAAATTTTAATCTTTGGTTATCCAGTTTGTAAAAATAATTATTTACATTGATACTAGTTTCAAGTAAATCATTATAAGTACTGGAGGAAGGGCGTCTTGAGAGACGAGACAATGTTGATTATTTTGGATCTTTCTACATAAGTCCTTCTGAATAATCTGTTTTTATTTTTTATTTCAATGTTTCTAATTTTTAATTAGTCTGCACTCTAATTATTGCTGATGGAATTTTTTTTAGAAATTTACTAAGGTCAACAATCACACTTCTTATCAGTTGATTAAAAATTTAATTTTAAGTACAAAAATAAAAAATCTGTCTTCAATGTACGCACTTACTTTTTGTGATTAAATAATCTCAATAAATTGTATAAATTACAATGCTAATATAATGATATAATCAAACTGATACCACTTGTTGCTAGGATGGAAACTAGTTTCAAAAATTCTTTTACCTGCGCTGCGGGGAAAATTCATTGTATTTTAATTTAAAAATTTCAAGTTTTTAGTAATTAATGTTCTTTCAACTTCAAATATATGGAATACACCTAAAAAACGTCTTAAAGATGCCCTTGAACTAGATATTCGTGTAGATGTAGTGGAGACTTTTTCACGTGAGGATAACGTGCTTTTTGAGCTGTATGTATGTCCTGGTGAAGAAGAAAACCGGGAAGTTTAGGTTATGTGTGGATTATAGTAAACTCAACCAGAATGCTATACCGGACTTTTGCCCTCTTTCCTTCATTCAAGGCATCTTAGATAAGATTATCTGAGCACGATCGACTTCAAGAGTGAGTATTGGCAGGTACCCCTCACCGAGGAGATCAAGCCATTAACGGCCTTCACAGTCCCACACCGAGACTTGTTCCGACTCCGGGTGATGCCATTTGGCCTTCATTCCGCCCCCGCTACCTTCCAACGTTTGTTAAACTCCATCATCAGTCCCGATCTGGATGCTAAAGCCTTTTGCTACCTCGACGACATTATCGTTCACTGTAAATCATTCGAGGAGCACTTGAGCAACCTCCAGGTGGTTTTCGACGGGCTACGTGCTGAAGGCTTCCAACTGCAGCCTGATAAATGCGTCTTTGGAAGGAGCACGCTGACATATCTATGGCATGTCGTGACTCACAATGGCATACATACAGACCCGGAAAAAGTTGCAGCGATGCAAAAACTGGCACCCCCGACCTCCATACTCTCTTGGGTATGGCGACTTGATATGGTTCTCAGTGGTTCTCAATGGTTCTCAGTGGTTCAAATGTTTTTTTTTCCGTCCACAACCAGTAGAACCTCCACCAAAAATTTATAATTAGGATGTACTCCTCGAGATAAACTAAAACTTGAATACTAATCTGTACGTACATAATTATTTTCATTTTATTTGTTTTAAGTAATGTTTGTTCATTTCTTGTTTTACAAGAGTTTAAAGGATGTTTGCCGACGACACTGCAAGCAGAAAATTTAGCGCCAATAGCAAATTTGCCGTTGTTTAAAGAAGAAATTATTTAGCCTTTGTGCAAGCATTTCGAACAAACAAGAGAGAAAATGAAATTATTATTACAAAATATGTGAAACATTTTTCATGATCTAGAAGATCATGGGCTAGAGTTACTCGGTTCCAGCTTCCTATGATATGCAAAGGGATTATCTCTTGTCTATGGTATACAATTACCTAAGTAGTGCATTGTTTTCAACCTTCTCAACATCCATAGCATTTCCTAAAATTTTCAATGTAACCAAATGTAACTAACATAGCTCGAGTTTTGTAGTTGCATATCTGAAGCTGGAATATCACAGGCCAACATTTATATTTATTTATATTTATAAGTTCTAAATATAATAGCTTCTTATCATTATAATTCATTGTCCTATAAAAACTAAATCGTATTCTAGGTTGCTTGAGCATTTTGCCACTAAGCTAAAAGAACCAGGCACTGGTTAGAAGCTAACCCAAAATTAGCAAAGATGCCAACGTTCCTAGGATGCAATTAGGCTATTATGCTATTAGGCAGCAAATAGCGTACACAAATTGCTACATTTTTAAAAACTAATGAGGCAGGTCAGAAGAAAAATATACGTCATGAACTTGTGTCACTTTATCTGATGTTTCAAAACTATTTCTCTTTTGGCATGACCAAAATGGTATAAAAAGCAATTATCTCCCAAATATATAAACAACATTTTTTAGATTTGTATAGGTACCCAACTTGAGAGTTTTCTTTAGAAGACTGCGTTTTTTTATTCCCACTCAAGATTCTAAAATCGCATGTTGAAGCTAAAATTGATTGTATTTTAACAATTATTAATCAGAAATATTGCATAGTCTGTTTTATTATCACAATGTGAGTGATAACATTGCAGATGATTATAATATTGTTTTTTTTAAATTATGGATATAAAATGATGTGTTCCATTCAAATACTAATGATTTGAAATATTTTTTGACGTCAAGATTGAAAATTTCAAGAAATTTGCTTTAGTTGTAGACGACGCCGACGATGAAAACAAATTCCAAAAATGGAGAGATTACGTTTATCAATATTTTTTAATTTGTCATTTTTGAAAACAATAATTGAGCAAACGAAGAAATACATTCAACTCTAATATAAATTCTATGCACATATCGTAAATTATAGGCGCTTATTTTTGTTTAAATAATAATCACATGATTACTCTTATCATAATTACTTCAAATAGATTTTTAAATGAATCCTTATCCTTATCAACAATTATTTTTTTACATCAAGTAGGCCTTCAATAATTCTAAAGAAAATTTCCTTCGGGTATTTAGCAACCCACCAAAACATTCGAATTATTTATACAAAAATAATCCAAAATTTTGTTAGTATTACAAGGGTCTTGTAAGGGTCCGGTGAACTATACGAACCGAAAGGTAAAGAAAAACTAATAATAAATGGTTTTTATAACTTGACTCCTTAAGTACTTTAACAATAGCTGACAATAAAGTGCATACAAAGTGATTCACAGGTAGTATTGTCGTAGACCAGTATTTCTTAAAACAACCCTTTACCCGATATGATCACCAGACTTACCAAGATTAACGGAAATAATCCAAAACTTCGTTAGTATTAAAAGTCACTAGGTATATGAAAAGGTCGTGGTGGTGCATTGTCACGGAGGTTCCAGGTTCGAATCCTGGACCTACCACATCAGTTTGGCATGGATCTCAGGGTTTATTCAAGACTCAACCCTTAAAATTGGGTGCACATAATACTCTGTGGTAATAGGGAGTTAGAAGCATAGTGCTTGCCACACTACCTTCATTATAATGCTGGACTCGCATAAATGTTTAACAAGCGTATACTACTTAATCCCTTAAGTGTTATCGAACGCTATAAAAAGGGTTGTTATTAGATTAAAAGGTAATACTATGAGAGACGTAACCATGTAATACGAAAATTATTCTTAGACAATCCTCAGGAATCCAAATATCTTGAAAAACTCACCACTTCGGTTTGAGTAGCTCGCTGGTTATTTTTTAATTTTTCACTAGAAGTATAACTGGGTGGCCATTATAATGTGATTTTTGTAATTTATTGTAACTTATTATTTAAAGAGGAAATAAATGGCTAAAAAAATTTTTAATTAAATCAAATTGATAACCTCGATAACATTTCTATGATTATATTGCCAAAACATTGACAACTTACGAAATGAGCTACAAATTTACAATAATAGTATTGTAAATTAATATCACTTTATTCAGTAATTAAAATCATAATTTATTTTATTAATAAAATTCTAAATTTGGATTAGAAAGTGAAAAATATTTGTGCAAGTAAACATGGTGACAATACATTCAACAGGTTAATAAATAAATATGAAATAATTACAGTTTAATCATTGGTTATTACAGAGAGATCACACCACGTAATTAATCTTTAAATCGTCGATATTCAATTATTTTTGCATAAATGCGCAATTTTCTTATAAAATAATGCTAGGCTTTTGGTGCCCGGAGAATGTGATCAAGCTGATGTGCTTGCATTTTACATTTTGATCTAAACCTTACGATTTATCTTCGATAATAAAACTTTGGTCACTTTGGTGTGATTTTAAAATAATTAATGTTAAAATAATATTAGAAGCCGTCTTAAAAATGAAATATTTATTATTTATAATTCTAAAATAAATAAGATAATTGGAACGTATAAGTGAGAAAAATATGGTAGTTACTTGTAATAATCAGATTATAACTATTATATAAATAAATAAGATCTATAAATACACACACATAAATTACATTTATCAACACTGTTAATTTAATTAGAGCGTCTTAAATTTTCTAATTAACGAAGAGTGTACAATCGAAAATTAGTACCAAAGGGTGCATATACTTACAGCTTTTTTTTGCTCTGCTGCTATCACTATCACCTGCACTCACCAACTGATTATTTTTGTTAAAGCCCCCTTGGTGATGACTCTACAGGTCCTTGGTACCTATGCCGCCATCCGGAAGCTCTTTTGTCCAAGCTTCCGGGAAAGCATCAAATACGCGGGGTCACTGGATGGTCATTGCTCACCAATACAGGCTGACAACACTTGTGCAATTTGATTGTGTGTACTCTTTTTTTGAACTTTTCATAGTAAAACTATTATTAGTTTGTCCTATGTTGATCTCATTTTTTGGTCATAGAACCTTGAGTGAAAATGTCGATCAGAATCATTTTCGTGTCAAATAATTCGATACGTTTACGGGTTTTGATTGCACTTGGCAGTTATACCGTTAGATTGTAGTTTTTGCTTCTACAACAAAAGCCTTCTGAAAACTCTACATTTTACTACACGTATTTTCATTTTAAAATTTTATTACTTTCCTTTGCTTGTTTAAACACTGGAAAATTGAACGTCTCTGAAGAGCGTTGGTAAATCTTAATCGCAAGTTCGGATTGTTCCATTGTTTCATTTTACAAAACTTTTCCTTCTTTTTCAGCAACTTTAACGAATTTATTCATAACTATAAAAATCGAACCAATTCGTGGCTTAAAAGTTCTCATTTTAACCAAGGGTTTGTTATTCAGCTTTAGAAATCTTCTTCTTAAAGCATAGTTCATTTTTGTTCTTCAGCCGAATTTTCTTATTGAGAAAGAAAAATATTTGTTTGGCATAACTATCTAGGTTCGACATTTTTTAAATCTAATAATTATATTAAAATTACTCATATTGAAATCAGTACGATATGTCATTGACATGTTATAATTTGCTGTTCTAAAACCGTAACATTTAAATCCAGTTATTTTTTTTCTAAAATGGAACAAATGGTTATTATTTAAATATTCGCAATTTTGCAATTTTTTTATGATGGACATTGTTGGTAACTAAAATATTCAATCAATTTTTGTCATGAAGGTTGGAATTTTAAATAAAATTCCTGAAAACCTATTTTAGAGATTTTATAAGCATTAAAACCTTATCGATAAATGCAAGGCGATTGTAATGGTTCAGAACACATAATCACCTCCTGGTCCCCTGTATCGCAAAAGTAATTAAATTTTAAGAATTATAAAATTTTGCGACTAATCGATTCAGTGGAGAAATGAGCAATTAAGTAAGAAAATGCACTATAACAATAATTAGCAACAGATGTTTTGGCTCATAAAATAATGCTAACCTACGCAGTTTATTGAATTCCTTTAAAGACACGATATATTTTGTGAGTTCAGGTAAGAACGAAATTCCCAAACTGCCCTCACTTCAGAGTAAATGTTGTAGTTACAGGATCTACCTAGGAACGGATCTACATATGGACTAATAGGGCTTAAGCTCTAGGCCCTCGGGTGTCAAAGGACCCACAAAAGCTGAATTACTATTCAAAAGTTGAATAATAATACAACTTTTGAATAATAATTCGAAAACAAATTTTAAACCTCGATTTTAAGATTCTTATGCCCGTTTGCACCGCTTACAGATTAACTAACAGATAGTTTATTTGGCGGTGAAGTTGTAAAAATATAATTTATTTGCCACATAAACCAAAAAAAAAGGTAAAAGGCCATTAGTAGCAGGTGCCTTTGTAGAAAATCGATCCTTCAGTTATTGAATTTATCCTACAGTAAGATGGAGGTGCAAGGTTTTTGACAACTTATCCTCCAGATAAACAATCTGTAAGTTTATCTGTAAGCGGTGCAAACGAACATTAATCTAACAAAAAATGGAACCCCATTTGACATCAATAGTCCTAGACCCCAACAAACCTAGATCCGTCCCTGTTTTGGGTGCCAAGTTTTACTTCTAACCCCTGCCAGAATAGATTTCTACTTGCAGAAAGCGTTATCTGACAGATTTTAATGCTTAGGCACTTGGTTTTCGTAATAAGAACATATTAAAAAGTTATTTAGTATTGCTACCATTTTTTACCGATTGTGCGTGTCTGCAAGAAGTTCAAAGCAGGGTCGAACTGGCTTAGTCGGAAATTGCTGGGAGAGAAAAATTTGTGTATAAGTTCAAGTTTATCAGGTATCAATAAAGCTAACCTAACATACCCTACCCTTAATTAACCTAACCTTAGAAAATAAAATATCAGGAAAGAGTGTTAGCAACTGTTGACCATAGAAGAAAGTGGGGGATATTTTTTTGTTTATTTTTAGTATTTGTTCTTTATATCCTTAAAGTGATAGTATAGTACTATAGCTAGTATAGTATACTGGCTAGCTTTATGCTACAAACTACGAAATTTTTCGGGGGCTTCTATTAATGTCAAAGAAGAAAAAACATTTTGATACTATTAGAAGTAACGGAGATATCAACAATATGAACCAGTATCACTTTTTTGGAAATATTCTGAAATACAACATTTACCTACTTGGTTTTTGACAGTTTATTAAATACAAACTGCTACTTCATCCTTCATCCATTTAATAATTCTATACGACTCTAGTTCTAGTTCAATAACAAAAGTCAAGTTAGCTCACACGTTGACACATTCATAAAAGAAACCAAGGGAACTTTTTTATACTATAGAAGTTCAAGTATAAAGTATTTTTCTGAAAGAAACTTGGTGAGAAATTGAATTGTAAATTACTACAATATTATAATCGAATTTTTTTTTATTACGAATAACGAATTAATTCCTACCACTATACAGTGTCACATGTTTTATTGTTTAATGAAAAAATGCAAATTTCTCTTAACGAACCTTGAATTTAATTAATGTCACCAACCTGCGTTTAATTGAAAATTAGTTTGTTTTTTAAATGCCAATTATTTGTTTTCATTTATATTCTTTAATTCGTAGTTGAGAAAAATTAATAGCTCAATTGTTCATGATAATGTGTACTTTTCATGCATCACCTTTTCGATACAACTTTTAACACAATCATGTATTCCATTCGTGCTTATCCTTACGAAATGACTTTGTTTAATTAGTCGAATTTTTAAATAATTGGTTTTGGATTAGTATTTGGTATTAGTATCCAAGTTAAGAACTTGATAATTGATTAATTTGTGGTTGATGTAAAATATTATACTAAAACGATGTAGGTACTACATGTCAATTGTTTTTACATTTTTTTGGCGTTTTTCAGTTATATAACCTTTTTTTACTACCTAAATTCTCAGCTCTACTTATAAGATAAGAGTAGAGATCAATTTCACAAATTGTTCACTCTGTATATTATTTGATTGTACGTATGTGTTGGTTGGTTGATATCTATGCAAAATAACATAATGGACGTGTTCATCCATGTAAATTTTTTGCAGATTCAGTATGTAATCTAAAGTTTTGAGAAAAATACCAAAAAACAACAAAGAGAACGTGGTAGACCATGAATATAAAATAACTGAAGCACAAATTAATTGTTTGTAATTAAATAACGTTTGACAGTTTTTTTAGTTGTTTTAAGAAAAATGTTTGTCTATAATCAAATTAAAACCCGTAACTTATTTACAGGGTGTCCCTGCAAATCACCGAAAAACTTTAACCACACCACAATAAGACAATTGTGTCTCTCTCGGAATCATATCTAAAAACACATCCCTCTGGAACACACCGAGAAAGAAATTTGTCTGTTTGCTATTGGCTTAAAATTTGAAAGTTATTTGTTTTTTTAACAGTCAAGCAGACTTTCCATGATGAGAAGAACGTAAATTTAGTTTTTCCAACTTTTCTTCAAAATTTTCGGATTTAACCCTAAGAATGCTTTACATCATTGAAAAGAAGAAAATATGTAACTAAAAAATATATAGAGTGCAATTTAAAAAAAAATAGAGCAGAAGTCTAAAAAATAGAAGTCTCACTCTTGCGTAGTGTTTCACAAGACACTATTTCTTGTCTTCTCTTGGATAGCAAGACAAGAAATTAAAATATGTTTTGTCTTGCTTCATTCTTGCAAACAAAAATCGTATCTTGTCTTGTTAAGTCTTGCATATTTCTTGTTTTGCATATTTCCGATGAAAATAACGCCGGGGTTTCCCCTTTCTTGCATTTTCTTGCAAAATATTTGCATTCTTGCAACTCAGGAGCTCTGTTCGTTTGACTTGCACTAGTTGCTCGGAACCGTCAGTGAACCAATGAGAATAAGGAATACAGAATAAAGTCTTCAGTCATTGGTTCACTGCCTGTTCCGAGCAACCAGTGCAAGTCAAACGAACAGAGCTAGGGATTTGACAAGAGAGTAAGAATGCAAGAAAATCTTGTAACTCTTGCACTTTCCTCGCAAGCTAACTTCGTGTCTTGCCTTGATACAAAGTATGTAACTCTTGTCTTGTTCTTGTCTTGCATTTTGTGCAAGAACAAGACAGGAACAAGAAAAATGCAAGAATCTCGTGAAACGTTATCAACTGTAATAATCCTAGGGCATTAATAACAACCGAAATAATTTTGTCATATCTTGAAAGTACATTTTTTAAAAACACCCCGACGCCACGCGAAGCAGAGGGGTGTTTCCAAAAAAATGTACTTGAAAGATAGACAAAATTATGAGGATTTATCAATGCCCGAGGGACATTCAAGGAGATAATTTTTTTTTAATTTATATTTAACGTCAAAAGTGACAATTCGTTGAATTTTATACGATATCGCGTCGGCAGAGCAATTGAAAATTACCCTACGGTGATTGTCAGTTAAAGTTATATGTGATTGGGTAAAAATGAACATGTGACTGAAAATTGTAAAATATTATTGGCTTTGTATATAAAAAAAAATTATCACTTCAAGTTTTATGTGATTGGGTAAAAATGAACATGTGACTGAAAATTGTAAAATATGATTGGCTTTGTATATGAAAAAAATTATCAGTTAATCATTTACAGCAAGACAGATTTATGCTGGCGAGCGGTGGGGATAAGTTCGCGCAGATTCGACCACGCCCCTTTAATAATTTAATTACTTTTAAAGATTGTCAATAAATAAAATATTTTTATGGCTTTAGTGGTGATTAAGGATAAAACATCTTTTACCTGTTATTTTTAAACTGGCCAAGTGCCCAAGGCTTGAAATTGAAAAACAGTTTTTTTTTAAGAAACACTGGTCTACGACAATACTACCTGTGAATCACTTTGTATGCACTTTCTTGTCAGCTCTTATTTTAAAGTACGGATATTGTTAAAGTAGTTAAAGAGTCAAAGTCATAAAAACCATTTATTTTTAGTTTTCCTTTACTACTGCGTTGTTGGGGATAAATACAAATTTAGTTAATTTATTTTCTTAAAGGAGAAGATCAGCCAAAAAGTTTTTCTTCAAGAAAATAAATGAATAAAAAAGCATACGTAAGCCCAACCCTTATCTGAAAACAAATTTAGTAATCTGCGCATATCCCTACCGCTCGCCAGCAGGGCCGTAGCCAGACTGTGTTATCAGAGCAGACTCAAAAATTTTTAAGGGAGGCTGAAAACTAAAATCAGGGTTTTCTCTCTTCTTGGTTTGTATAAATCTGTTGACCATTGTAATCTCTTCTGAGCATAATTTGGATGTTTTCTTCTTCGGCACCAGTTAATTAAGCGCTTAAGTATCGTGTTATTATTATTACGAAATCCTTAGCAAGCTCTGGCTAGAACAGGTGAACAGGCTTAAAACTTTCCAGGGCAAGCCTGCCTGGGCGTTCCCTCGGCAGGCCCGGGGGGGGCTTATTTAAAATTTTGGTGTAAAATCATAATTATCTTTGCTGTAATACCTATTCCTTAACTTACCTTAGCAAATAAATAAAATGGTTATTAGTTGTTGCTGTTGAGGTTTTAAAAAAAATTGAAGGGTGTGCTGATGTGGAAAACAACTAACAATCAGAATCATCAATATGAGCAATGTTTATGACGTTTCGCAGTTTTGTTTAAATATCTTTCATTATTTCAATAAAATATTCCAAAACTTATTTGTTTTCTACGGCACACCCTAAAATTTTGTAAAAACACCTATGCATAATGGTTGATAAACATTTGATTTGCCTTTTCTAATGAATATTAGTTACACCAAAGGATCAAAGTCAATTTGTTCCACACGATTGGATGCAAAAAAAGTTCAACTTCAAGCAAAATAATATCGGTAGCCATAGCCGTTTGAAACAAAAGTTGAATATCACTTGATATTAAATGTTAAAAAAATATATAAATTGCCGGTTCTTTACAGTATTTATACAACCACGTTCTATATTTTTTGTTTATTAAAATCGGGCAATTATAAGAGAGTTACAACTTGTGACGTTTTTTCGATATGATGGCCCAATTTTCTTTTATTGATGGCTGATTTTCAGTTGATTTAATAATATCAAAAATAGCATTGTACAGACTTAAGGCTTTCTGAACCAAGATGGCAACCAAAATGCAATTGTTATTTAGGTATGGTATGGTCTGATTTTGCAGTTTCAACAGATCTGTATTTTGATGTGTTGTAAACGCGGATTTGAGGTCAAAACGTGTTTGAGCACGTGTATAATTTTTAAAATCACGCCCAAAAGACATGTAGGTTTATTATACAATCCATCGGCTTAATTTTTGGATCCACCTTCTTAATTATGCAATGTGAATCTTTACATTTTTGAAATTCTGCTATATCCTGTCGATAAAGGATCGATGACTTATAAATAGAAATAGAGGATTTTATCAGACTTTTGGATCAATTTCTAAGTGACCCGATATCTTAAAATGGCCTTTAGTTTTGAGTATGTTCGTTCGTCATACCCAATTTCATATGCTCAATGATGCTTGGATTTCTCAAGCCACTCAAGATGCTATGTCGTTGCACTGTTATAGATACAAGGCTAATAATTAGTTTTAAAGTAGGCTACTTGAATTTAGATTTAATTACAATTGTTTTAATCTATTATTTTATTGGCCTGCTTCTATTCTCATTGAAAAAAAAAAGTATCGATTTTATGTCCCGTTATAAAAAATTAAAATGTTAATTAATTTTTGGATGATACCGATTAATAGATAAGTACCATATAACTGAGAAAAAATATTTAACTGGTAATTTTGGGCCATTTAAATGATAAAAGTGGCATTATTTTCGTAAGCAGCCTTATCCATTACATTTATTTAACAATTAAGTTCCTTAATAATGAATACTTATTAGTACTACAATAATATTGAAAATAACAAAATAAGTACATAACAAAAGCTCATATATTGTATAATCATAATCACCAAGCAATGGTTAATTGGTTATCAATAGGCAAACATTCGTACTCCACGTGCTCAATGCTCATGTACTGGAAGCAAACGTGCATTTTAATGTGTAGGCCTGTTATGTTGTATCACACCTCTCAGTTTGTTTTCGTTCCATTTCACTCACCCACTCTTATAAGTCGAAAATTATTATCTTCTTGAACTCAGTCTTAAATAGTATCTCGTTTATAGTGGTCGTCATCAATTAATAACATATAATTTTAAACATGTTTATGAATTCATTAAAAAGTTGCTACAACGGCACAAGTCGTGAAATTATTAAAAAAGAACTTCTGCGTCAAATAAGTAAAACGTCCAGTGTACCTAATAGTGAAAGCATAACATCGCAAAGACAAGAAAATGTTAATACAAAATATAAACCAACGAAATGGATGCAACTTAGAAAACATATTAACCATAGGTGAGTTGTCTGAAATGTTTATTAATAATTAAAAACAAGTTTAATGTTGCCTACTTTCAATTGCTAAAAGCCCAAATTCCTCCGCAATCTGACTTGCCTACGTGACCTGAAGCACACACAGATCCTCTCCCTCTGGTTATTGCGCCCTTCATACCTCTTAAAATCATATTATTGCACTCTGTACAAAGAACTACAGAACACAATTATTATTCATTGCAATTTTTAATTTTCTTCAGTCTTTAGGTGTGGAAGAATTTGAAATTGTTGATTAGAAATTTAAGTAGCAGATGAAAAACGAAAGTGTCTGTGTGTTGTTTATTATGCAAATTTTTATACAAAATTTACTTTTAGTTTCTTTTTTATTTTTATTAAATATACAAAAATTCAAAAATATTTTTGCTATACAATAATACCAAATACTATTTTTATAAAATAGGAAAAGGAAGTTAAAATTTTTTTATGTCTTTGAGGTCTTGGAC
The DNA here is from genome assembly GCA_963924605.1 of Malthinus seriepunctatus. Lineage (NCBI taxonomy): Eukaryota > Metazoa > Arthropoda > Insecta > Coleoptera > Cantharidae > Malthinus > Malthinus seriepunctatus. The sequence continues at coordinate 106,584,377 of OZ004600.1, read as the reverse complement.
ATTAATTTACTGCTTTATTGAAATTAGAAGAAAATAATTATATAAATATTTAAATTTTATTTTAAAATGAAGGACAAAAATTGAAGATGTTGGGAAAATTACTGAATATTCTTTATAAATAATGGAATTTGGAATAACTATCAAATTATATCAAATTTCAAATCTGGTTCTAGATTTTTAATAAATTGTTGCAAAAACCAGTATTATATCATGTATTCTCAATAAACCGAGATTCCAATGCTATAAAATTGGTGCTTTCTAATAATTTTTTGAAAAATCTGTGGAAATCTATTATTTGATGATCTAAATCGAAATTTAGAGATAGTTTTGATAATTTTTAATCCTCTAGTAAACCCAAGAAACTAGATAGCTCCTCTGCCTTTGGATCCATTATGAGTATGACAGCTATCAGCTGTTACGATTTTTCAATACTGTGTACACTTACACTTCACATAACACCTAATGTGATTTTTAATCGGATGAAACAGCGATCGCTATGCACCTTGCGGTTAACTCAGGAATTAAACAAGACGGGCTCGGTTGTTGACGTATATTTGAATGAGTGTAGGCGTTTCAACTGTCAATTGTCAAATAATCCCGTCTCGAGCCGACATATTAAGCTAAAACAGCGCCATCTACATTCAACGCCGCACCCGAATATAAGTCTATGGGTATAACCCTAGGGATATGTTTGAACGTTTAGTTGCAATGTTTTTAATTTCTTAAAATTTCTTTTTAAAAATTTTTTTGAAGTTTATTAATTAATAAATAATAAATTTTCGTATACTAACATATTTGAATTTCGCGGGCTTTAGCCCGAGTATAAACCTCTTATCCGAGTTTTAAACCTATAGCTAAGTTCAGCTTTTAGCGGCGTTTAGTTCGACTGGATCCTGTCGGCAGCGCTGAAAACAATGCTCAACTTTTTAACATGGCAGTTACACTTGGTACACTTTGAATAAAAAATCTTTTCCGATAAACCGGACTCTTTTTTTGGCATCTTTCGGTCACCTGAGTACAAAGGGGCATTTTTAAATCGATCCCAGTGGCGTATTTTTGTAATTTAAGGGTGTTCCAATTACATACTTTCGAGAACAATGAAAATTTGAAGGGAACTATCTTACGGTTTAAAGCACCATATAAAATTTCCATTACAATTACTATTCCACTACTTTTACACCGTTTTCCAGATATTAGGTTTTTTTTGCAAAAAAGCATTACACTCAAACTTTTCTTTGACGTAGGAAAAAATTAGCCATAATTATGCTACTGGAGGGCTGTATTATGCACTAGGCTGACAAGGCTAAAACCTAAGGCGCCTTTAGCTAACTTCTAAAATTACTTCTTATTTGTGGCAAAATAGCTCTAAATATTACCATTTTGCACCAAATTTTCAAAAAACAATCCCCCAAATCTCCCGGCGACGACGATGATACGCCACGATCCAAAAAAAATCCCCAGGTGGTAATTAAATAGGTGTTAAATCTGTGTTTACCTAGGGCGCCAAACAGACGTAATCTGGCCCTGGCTACATGGTACGTTCAAAGCACATATACATCGTCCACGGTGATAAAACAGAAGCGTAGGATTGGTGGCCATTTCAAATAATACAGTGCCTTCAAGAATACACTCGACTAGTTTGTGTTGGCCTATTAAAGTTAGCAAATTAGTCACCTGGGTTTAGTGTATTCTTGAAAGCACTGTATGTACAGTCAGCCTCAAAATTATTGGTCACCTTAGCTATACCCCAGGCTGGTTATTAGCCAACAACGACGAAAAGACAGAAGAGGAAGTAGTTAATTTACTACTTGTTGGCAAAATAAAGTTACCCCTCAATTTAAGTAGGGGATGTTATGATGGTTTTATCCACAATTCGTGTTAAACGTATAGCTAGGGTGGCCATTAATTATGAGGTTGGCTGTACTTCTAGCAAAACTATGTTTGTTCAATGGAATCAAAATAAAACTCCAGATAAAACTGTATTATAGAGCAAAAGCTACTACTAGCTAGCACTAATAGATAAGTATACTTGGATTCACGGTTCTCTACCGATACGTGACCACCGTAATATGTAAAAATTACGATAAAACGACTTATTTACTGAGTTCAATTATTATTTAATTTACTTATTATAATACATTTATTAGTAATTATTGTTAAATATTTATTTACAAAATTTATTATTACTTTTTATAGAATTTTTTGAGAATTCTCAAACTCACGTGTTGTAATGAATCGTGAATCCAAGATTTATCTGATTTGTATGATTGTTATTTTTTGAAATTCTAAATAAAATCCAAAATTTAAATTCCAAAACTATTTCTCGGAAAATGCAAGCGAGCGCCCCGACTCTCTCCTACCTAACAAATTTCGAACTCACGGTAAATTTGGAGAATTTATAATTTCTTCTTCTATCTTCTCTAATAAAAGAACTTGGGGTAATTCGAATAAACCAATTAATTTCATGGCGCCAGTGATGCACGAGCTTGTCCTTGCTCATGAACTTGTACCTAAACTTGCATTTGGACAGTGTTTTCGACACTAAACCCTTCAAAGGCAATTATTGTTAGGTGGAAAGAAGTAACTTACCAACTATCCCAAACTTGAGCCTCCCTTTAGATAATTCTCATTTCTTCCATTCCATTATTCTGTAAATAAAACCTTTTCAGGATCGTCTGAATTTCTTGATGGGCGGCAACCTTAAAGTATAATTGAACTTTTTGCTATAATTAAACACTCTTAATTATGGACTAAGCAAACATTTTTTTGCTAATCGTCTTAGCTTTTTCAATGTCACTTTATTTATTATTTATATATTTATTATGAAATAATTACATTTACGTATATAATAATAATAAACTTGTTTTAAAAGCAGTAGCGGTTCGTACTATTCTGCACTTCTGCACAGTACACGGACGTTGATGGTAATAATTGCCTTTATTACTCAATTTCTCATCTGTTCTTCCTCCACAACCCACTACATAAATAATAATCTCAAGTAGTCAAGATCGCTACCCCTAACCCAACAACAGCATCTCAGAGTTCAGAAACTTCGGCCAACATCTTTAATCCCTTCTGGTCATGTGGTCATCGGTATGCGAATCTTCTTTAACCAACAGTTAAACGTCTCATGTCCCTCGGCGCTTACCACGTCGTATATATGGTACTTTTTTCCCAGAAAACTACTTATTAAGACGCGTATTTAATAGTATTTTCATTGAAATTTGCCTTCGAAGCAAGTTTTTTCTCTTCACTGCAATTCTTGTGACCTTTACCAAACCCCAAGAACGCTGAAATTTTGTAAAACGAAATTTTTCGGTTTCTGGGAGTGATAAAACGTCAAGATTCGTCGAGAGCTTTTCGAACGACTCTAGAATTTGCTCCATTCCAATCAGTCGCTCAAAAATAGTGGTAATTTGTATAAATACACATAAAGTGAAACAACGACCTCTTTTAAGTGCTACTCTTCTACTGGATTTTGCTTTTACTGCCCAAGCTTGAGTTTCACTGTAGTGTGACAGACACATATTAGGGGCCTCTTTGACCAGTAACAGAAGTTTTAAGTACCTACCTATTTCAAAACTATTCAATGAGTAATTTCAATAACATTTGCCTTTTCTTCAAAACAAATTACGCTATTCGATGCTAACTCCTCCTTTAAGGTCCTCTAATACACCAAAAGTTCAATGCAGAAAACGAGTGCGCTCTCTCCATTTTTGGGTTACAGAAATTCAACTAAAAAAGTAGGTAACATGTTTTTGGAACCAAGTTCTAAGGTGAACTAAACCAGTGCATGTATGATGATGATCTCGAATGAAACTTGATACAACAAATATGTCGCTAGAGCACATTACCTGTTTAGAAGAGAAGGGTTTATTATTAATTTTTTGCTTAGAGACGTAAAAGTTGTAGCTACTCGTACGTCACAGTGAAATGATGAGAAACGTTTAATCAATTAACCAATTAAATATGCTCTACTTATTTACATCACTCGGTATATTCATTGACGATACATGCGACTATTGTATTAAAATTTAATTAACTCGATTGTCAATAGTATTTCCGGAACATAAAATTAATATTTTTGCGAAAGTGTAACAAAATTACATTTTTTGGGGAATCGCGTGCCCAATCTTTAATTGGCTTAGAAAATCAATCACCCATTGTGATTGGCACGACAATAAAATTCCAAAATCTGATTATGGAACAGGTTGCATCCTCTTAGTTCAAATAAAAATTTTGGACTGTTCCATAAGTGAACTATTACATAAATTTATATATTTACAAGATTACCTCGCAAAACGACCTTCTCATGTTTTACGTTCAATGTTTATTTTCTTCTGATACCTTTACTCTTTCACCTTCATTAATTATTCAGTTTTATTGTTATATTTATAAATTAATTCATCTTAAAGTGTCGTTACGTAATGGTTAATGGCTATTATTAACAATACGTAACTAACTTTTTTAGTGGGAAACTTTGATTCAAAAAGCCAAAAAATACCTCTGACGTACATACATTTACAAACTAAACTAAAAAAAATTTTAAATCAACAGAAAAACCGCGAGCGTTCTCGTCAATAACCCAAAAGAAGTTCAATTAAAGTTTAATCATACACGTAGTGTGAGCTACAAGGCATTTAAAGGTAGTTTAAATTAGTTAATCAGGGGCCATAATGTCAGTAAATGGTTGATTGTAAATAAAAATTATTGCAAAAATACTACTACTACTATTCTACTTCAAATACAGCTTCGTCGCCCAACTCGTTGTTCGGTCATCTATAAGTAGCAAAACTCACGAACGCCTCTGTCATTTACGTAAAACTAATAAAAAATATTATATGGGAGATAAAAAATCGTGTATATATAAATTTTTAAGTAAATTATCTCGTGAGTTTCTATATATCTGACCAGCGGTATTTTTCTCATTTTAGAGCACTATCTACAGTCAACGCTAACGCTTTACCAAAAACTCTATCGATGGCATCTAAAGACGAAAGTAGAGAATTCATGTCAGTTTTTCCTGATATTGTCAGAGATTTAACTGATGCTGGTCGTCATTCGGATATACCAGAAGTTACAAAACGTTTCGTCAAAGTATTACAATATAATGTTCCTACGGGAAAGAAGATTCGAGGATTAGCAGTGGTTTCCGCTTATAAAATGGTGGAATCGCCAGAAAATTTGACTCCTGAAAATATACGATTGGCAAACATTTTGGGTTGGTGCGTAGAAATGGTAAGTGTCTTTTTATTATTTTTAAATCCTTCTAAATTTTTGCATCATAAAAATTTAGCGAGAATTCTAGTAGACAGTAAGGTTGATCAATAATGATGTAATCTATAGTTTTGTGCCTTGTTGATCTAATTTTGATAGTTTTACACTATCTTCAATTTTTAATGTTGGTTTATAATATTGTCTTTCTACTAACCGGTATGTTAATTAGAGAAAATTTTTTTGAAATACTGTTTACCATTGTTATTCATGTTTGATCTTTAGCCCCATTATTGTTGCTATATTTTTGTTTAAATAAAAGAAAGAGTGTTGTACGTATATTTGGCTATAGCTAAATGAAATTATGACGCACGTGGAATAGGTAATGCACAAACAATACACGCATGTTGCTCTTTGTCGTTAAGTTCAAATATTAATGATCATTTTCTGCATACAGTGTGTTCGGCAAGGGATGGGACGTAACTTTTATTTTTGTACAACATAATCCCTGGGTTGTAGAAAGCTTTTAACGGCTTGTTACAATTGATGAGAGTTTAGAATGTGACTTGAGCAACTACATTTTGACATCTGATACGTCACATTCAAAACTCTCATCAATTGTAACAAGCCGTTAAAAGCTTTCTGCAACCCAACCTATGTTGTAACTTAATAAGATTGATATAATTTAGAAACCTTTATCTGTTCTCAAGTTACTATTAGACTGTCCCATTCGTAGCTGAACACACTGTATAAATATTTTATAATTTTTATTTATGATTGACTGAGAATTACCCGGGATTATCTTTTTTATTAGAGCATCGAACTAATAACAAGCAATCATGTATATTAATAAATTTTCAATGTTTATGCATTCGTATAAATATGGTGAACTTAATAATTCTTCTATTTATATACTTAATTATTCTGTTGTTTTATTTCATCAGCTGGAGTTAATCCGTTATTGTATTTCCGACACTACTGGCCAACGGATTAACCAGTAAAGTACACAAATCTTCACTAATAAATGAACTTTCTATATCTTGTTCAAACTTCTGCTATAGATTTCTCAAAATTAGGGTTGGATCTATGGTTAGATGCAAGACTTATGGCTAGCTCTGAAACATAGTTATACACCGTGCTAACGAAATTGCTCATAGTAGCGTGATAGTTTTTTGTCACACTCGAAGTCACCCCAGCATATAAAATCCTAACTCCTCTAGAGTTACATAATCATTACATCTCTGAAATCCTCATATTGCAAGAACATTCTTCGTCACTACCTCTTTAGGGATTTTAAAGAAGTATAATGCGAACTCCCGCATTACTGCCTAAAAGCGAGTTGCGGGATTTTTCTTATACCACCACTAGAGACGAAATTGGTATTGATAAACAGATTTAACTTGAGGAGCGGTAGGGATAAGTTTGCGCAGATTCGGCCACTCCCCTTTAATAATTTAAATACGTTGACTACTGCTTTGGTGGGGATAAATACCAATTTAGGTGTCTACGCATTATTTTAAATAATTAACGATAGATGCCTCCTTAAGGAGGCAAATAATTGAACAAATTGAAGAAAATATCATTCTTTGTTTCGTTGCGCAAGTTAGTGCCTATTGATGGATGATTTTGAGGTCCATTTCCAATTACTACCAAAAAAATTGTTAAAGAATGCAAATATTATACTATTCCAATTAATATTTAATAATGTGCTTTTTTATGAATTTTATTAATGAATTTTATGAATTTTTTTAATGGTAAATAATTCTGATGATGACCCTTGTAACAGGGTCGAAACGTAAATATAAATAATAATAAAAAATATGACATAAACGTAAAAACGACGTTTTTAATTATTTTGTGGGATTAATTATTGTTAGGAATTAAGCGTGGGATCCTAATACCTGAAAAACAAATCACAAAAATAAAAAAGAATCAAAGAAAATGACTTAAATTGAATTTAATAATGTGCTAACATTTGAAACACAATTATTTATTAGTGAATTTTTCTTTACAATTTTACAAATCATGTTTACATAAGACACAAATTACCTGTTGAATAGGTACTTATTTTGATATTGTAATAAAAACGTAATGACTTTTCTATTTCATAAGTCGTGACATTACTCTGACACAGATCTTGCACAATTAAAAATCTTAATAGTCATTATAATAAAATTTAAAATACACTTCTTTTTTCCACTTTTAACAGATCATTGCCTGCATACTTATGCTCATTATATAATGATTATTGATTTTGATAGAAAACTCGCCAATAGTCTTAGTCGCTGACGCGAATCACTTAATAAATAATAATACTAAAATACTTCTTGCACAGTTTAAATTTAAAAAAATGTTAATAATTTTTTATTATTTAAATTTATCTACAGCTAATATAATTATTTTTCTTTAAAAACTGATTAGAGTTGCTGGATAAGATAAGATACTCAAAATTACAAAATTTAGTCACACCAAGGTGGTAATTTAATTAACTTGCTTTCGTTCAAAGTCCGTGCGTGGAGTCTATTCTCTCCCTACAGAAGATTGAGAATATTCTTTGAGAGTTGCTGGTTGCTCTGAATAAATCTCTAAACCTGAAACCCTTGTCGAAAATTTCTGAACTCGTGTATTTTACATTTTCAGTACCTTCAGTACCTCCATTACCTCATCAGTACCAGTACACTGCACTTCAGTACAGTACCTACATCTTCTTTTGCATGCATAATAATAAATGACATTCAGTAACGAGGGTTCATTCCCGACAAAAAATGTTCAAATCCCAGTTTTCATCCATTTCGTGCTTCTCTACACTGCTTAAAGTCTTATTGGTCGTTCCATATCCAAATCCATTTTCTTGTGCTATCAAGCACATTTCAAACGTTTAATGTCGTTTTGATTCACAACATTCAAGAGCAGGGGCGTAACTACCGGGGTGCGGTGGGTGCACGGCACACGGGCCCCCGTACAAGGGGGCCCCCGACCGTCGTTACCTTCTCCCAAATTTAAATTGGGTTATGGGTTAAACCAAAGACCATATACAAGAGACTACCGAAACCTATATTAAAAAATGTGAAAGGTTTTTAAAGGTCAAAATCGCTTAAAATCCCTCGAAGGGTAAACTTGTTTTACCCCTTTCTTTGTTGCTCCCGCCTTGACATGCTATCTTATTCACTCGAAAATGCCCCGGTGACTAGCGACATCTTCTGTAGCAGGGATTTTTGATCACATTCGGCCCATAAGCTTTGCCAGTCTTACACTGTATAGTCTTTGGTTAAACTGACTAAAGCTTAAGGCGCCAAAATCTACAAGCTCGTCTTCACACACAGGCTTGCCTTTAGGTTTGCCTGTGCAGGCGTCCAGCACAGGCAACTTTTATCCCAAACTTTTATCCCAAGCACCATATGTAAAGCCTAAAAATATTCATAAGGGCTACTGCTTTTAAAGATCGCAGAGAATCAAAACCCACTATTTATTTCTAATAGGCAGAGCTCCCTGACCTTAATTTTAGAATTTACTGTTTTCCAAAAAATATGATTAAAAAAACTATGTATTAATAAATAGAGACCCCCACCATTAACTCTGCACACGGGCCCCTGGAGTGCTTGTTACGCCACTGTTCAAGAGGTGGGCAAGATTTAGAGAATCAAACTCACTCTGGTGACTGATGGTGATGATGTTACAGTTAGTGTTAGTCAAGTCATGTAGATAGATTTTAACCATTTGCTGCAGGTATACTTTGTCACTTTCTACAGGGCTGGGCCAATTTTCCGAAACAGCTACATTGCCTGTCTATAAATACTTTTCGTGTGTTTCGTTTGTACGTAATAGGGCAAGACTTCTCTTAAAATTTCCAGTTGGAATTGAAGAAATGTACACTTGTGATTCAAAATGCTTTCATTTTAAAATTAATGGTATTTTAAATACGTTGAATTAAGTTTATTCCTAGATACTAATTGAATGAGGTCGTTCTAAAGTTGTCTTTTACATAACGTGTTATTTACAACGTTATGCAGATAAAACCGTTAATTTTACTAACTTATACTTGATAACCACTATGCGATACAAATTGTGTGTTACTTTTACAACTTTACTTTATAAATTCGAATATAATAAGATCCGAGCTCACTCTTCTGTTGAGCTAGCGTAGAAAAAGAAAAATTATTATTTTTCTGTTAATTTTAACAATTAAATTTGTTCTATTGTTTTTCCATTCTACTGAACATTTATTCAACAATAATTAATTGTAGCCATATGTCGTCTCTGTATTAATTCTTTTGATGTTACAATCTCTCTGCAAAAGAAAGTTGTTGGTAATCCAAAAATTGTTGCTCCGAGGTATTTTATTTTAATTCAATATGTTATGGTGAGTCGATATCGTCATCCACATTTTTAGAAAAACTTCTTAACAATGCAACTGTTACCATCGAGTTCCAAATGATGCTTTAGCCTATAACAAAATTTTGTTTATATTGGTCCAATTTGTTAGAAAATGTTAAGACTTTATAATAACTAGTAAACTCAATTTTTTAGTGTTTTTGAGAGGACTTTTGAGTAAAATTGTTAAATTTGAAATATTTCCTGATAGGTAAATGGTTTCAATATTGACTATTACTATGTACTAAGTAGTTGAAGTGCCTATTTCACAATAGGTGCTTTCCATTTGTTGAAAAGTACAGCTCCAAACAGTTCCCTACTGTATAAATATTCAACAGGTACAGTACGAAACTGTTCGGAGATGTACTTTTCAAAAAATGGAAAGCACCTATTGATAACGCTTCAAATTAAACATTATTAATGCTTTTTAACATTCCTTTTGCCACATCATTGCGTCATTCCACTCCATTTCAACAATAAGTTATGCTTCCAATTTCAAAAAATTTTTAGGTGTTCCGAATTATTTCCAACGTGTGTCCACTCTTTTCTAAATCAATTTTAGCAACTTCGAAGAAAATTTTACTTATTCCCATATGGCTTGTTTAAAAGGCAATTACGAACAGGAACATAGCCAAAATTTTGGAAGACAATAATATAAAATATAGAGGATTACAATTTTTAATTCTATAACTCGATACATTGATTAAACAAGTTCACAATACGAATTACAAATGTGTTACAGAGTTTTCTTTTTCTTACAAGATTAAATAATTTTATTTATATAATTATATTTATTACTAAAAACAACTGATCTTCGTTCCTAACATTATAATCTGATACGGAGCCTAGAATGTTGCAATAATTAATTATTATTAACAAACTGTTATTAGTTACAATAAAAAGCAAATTAAAAGAGTTACTGGCCCAATAATAGTTAAATATTAATTTAACTTGCACGTATATTTTTAAATAAATTTTTAGTTAATAAAGCCGATTAATTTCTTTTACTTTGTACCTGCGTGCTATAAATATTTTTAATTAAGAACATTTAAATCCATTAAATTGAAATAAAATAAACAAAATAAAATGAGTGAGTAGTTCATATTTCAAAACACGCATTATTAATTTTCTTCTTCGTTGAGTCTCAAACGAGCAAAATCTTCGAAAACGATGTTATCGTCGTCTCCATAGTCGTTGTTTCCATAACGACTTTTTTCAACAGACTTCATCTTTTTCAATGCAGCGCCCTTCTCAGCACGTTGCGTACCAGGTGCTGGGTTTAATAATTTTAATGGCACATCGGTTGTTATCTCTCCTCCAAGGGTTCCGCAGTTTAATTTCACACGAACAGAATAGGAAATTACGATACCAATTGCGTCAATTGGACATTTTCCTTCAGGAACTAAAGTCGAACTCGCCAAGTTAACATCTTCGTCTCTCAAGTGTCCATCTAAAGCGATTCCGCGTCTGTCTTTATTACTCGATGCCAAAGGAACGAGATAAATGGTCTTGGTAAACGATGCTCCAGGTGTTATAGGACAACCTTCGCGAGTTTCCAAACTTGCCACGTATTTAGAGAACTGAGCGTTGACCATCGTTATTTCGCAATGTTGAACAACGTAAGCTTTTATATTTTTAACAGTTTTTCTCGAATTGTTAGTTATCATAATGCTTGCCGCAAGTTTTTCTCCGTGATAATAAATTTCTTTTTCTAAAGTTACTTCTAGGTTAATTTTTCCGCTCGAAAATGTAAATCCTTTAGATACCAAAGAGCTTGGTTGACGAAGTCCGCGCGAAGCTGGAGCATATTGAAGCTTTTTGATTATTAAAGTCACCGTACTTCTTTTGTGACCACGATCCTCTTCACTTTCTCCGACGTAAATTCTTAAGTTGTATTCGACTCCTAAAGGTTTTCCACCATCTTCGTTTCCTGGTTGGAGAGTAACCGATGTAGGCGACATTTCTGGAAAACGGAAGGTGAAAGGGTACGCTTCTGGTGCCATTTTTTTAACGAGCTTGTCTTGCACCGGTGTTAATTCTTCTTTTTCCCCATGTGATGATGCTGGTACAATTTGGGACGAAGCAATTACCATTTCCTTACTGAATTTGAGACCCATGACCTCGTCATCTTCTCTACCATAGCGGTATGTAGTGACGATTTGGCCATAGACCCTTCTTCCTTTAAGGTAGCCATTTTCCAAGACGACAACTCCATCAATTGGATCGGTAAAATCCAAATGGTCTAAAAAGTCGCGTTTGCTTAAATAAACTTGGATCTTACCATTCGGTGAGCCTTTTTTAAATACACGCACAGCAACAACCATGTGGGTTTTAAATTAGCACGTTTAGTAAATTTACTTGAGAGTAATTTCTTACTTGTTTAATACTTCCAAATGAAGAAGTACTGAACAATTGCTCTTTTTTACTTCCTTTTATATTCAGTCGTATAGGTCTAAAATAGCTTATTGGATTTATATTAATTGGATTTGTGTATAAGTTTTCTTAATGCGCGTCGTATATTATTGGTCTACTCTATCGATTGTTATAAATTACATATTATTACGAAATTTTAGAAAATTTAAATTTGTTCAATTTTTGGAGCTCCAAAATCAGGAAATTGCTTAATACGAAAAAGGAGCTCAAATTAGTTTACTCAAACAATTCAATAACATAAAGTTCGTAATAAATTATTATTATTATTACTACCACCACCCAGGCACTAGCTCCTTAAAATTAGTTGGGCACTTGGTGGCCACAAATTTCTTTGGATGGGCTAAATACATAGTTTGTAGCCCATAATACTTTTTAAGATGAAATATTTTGTGTAGAATTTAGATTACACTGTAAATACATAAATTTTCGCTTATTATTGTCATTTCATCAGGGTGGCCACAAGGGTGGACCAGCAAAATTTTATGTGGGCCTGGGCCCACCCTGGCTTTCCCGTAGTTACGTGTCTACCACCCCTCTTTCCTCCTGGATCCAGTGCCGGATTTACGTATAAGCTACACAAGCTATAACTTTCTTGGGAGCCCCAAAAAAATTGTCCGAGTGAGCAATTGTCATATATACTGCAGCATTATTTGTCCCAAGGGCTCCATATCTCAAATAGCTGAGGGCTTTGTCTGAGGGCAGTCTAAATCCGGCTCTGCCTGGATCTCTAATTATCTATATGACATTTAACTTAATTTTTTAATCATCTTTTATGAAGTAAATATGTAAAACTTGATATGGAAATTATTGAAGCCTTACAATTGATTGTTGTATGTATACATAGCATGATTCACGAACACAAAGTTAATTCTCTATAAGTGCATTTTTGAAGGAGGTCTAAAACTAGGTATCTACACTAATGTTTAATTTTAAAATTTTTTGTAACTCTTATATTTATTTTTTAAATTAAATATTTAAACAAAAATAACTAAGAAAAATTAATTATTTACAGTTACAAGCGGCCTTCTTAGTCTATGATGACATAATGGATGGATCAGAAACGCGACGTGGGGCACCATGTTGGTATCGCAATAAAGAAATTGGTTTGCAAGCAGTTAACGACGGTTTGATGTTAGAAAATGCAATTTATTCTATTATAAGAAAATATTTTACCAATCATCCTGGTTATGTGTCGATAATGGATTTATTCCACGAAATAACATTAAAAACTTGCATGGGTCAATCTTTAGATAGCTTGTGCTTAACTGACGGAAAACCAAATTTAGATTCTTTTACTATGGATAGATATAATGCAATTGTGAAATATAAAACGGCATACTACTCGTTTCATCTACCAGTAGCACTAGCTATGAATTTAGCTGGACAACACGATGAAGAAATACATAGACAAGCTAAAACTATCTTACTCGAAATGGGCCACTTTTTCCAAGTACAAGTAAGTCGTTTGTAAAAAACAATAACTTTTTGAAACTAACTTTTTATTTTGCCTTAGGATGACTTTTTGGATTGTTTTGGAGATTTCAGTCTCACCGGTAAAAATGGTACCGATATTCGCGACGGCAAATGTTCTTGGCTTGTAGTTGTTGCTTTACAAAGAGCAACGCCTGAACAAATTAAAGTCCTCCAAGAACATTATGGTATGCCCAGTTCAGAAAGTGAACAAATCGTCCGTAATTTATACGAAGAATTAGGATTACCAAATACTTATGCGGTTTATGAAGAAGAAAGTTTCAATATTATTCGTACGCATATTCACCAAATATCCAAAGGGCTTCCTCATAAACTATTTTTCAAGTTTATGGAGAAAATTTATAGGCGCGAGTGCTAATAGATAATAATATATGTGATTTGTGATGTCAGTATTTCGAATGTATGAAACAATTATTTCGTTTCGTTGTGCTTTTTTTTAAATTTTCGTCATATTTTATTGACAGCATAATATTATTTTATTATATTCAAAAAATAATTTTAGTAATATTTTTTTTATTTATGTATTCAGGTGCAACATCATTTATTGTAAATATAGTTAGTAGGGGGAGTTGGGGCACATTGATACGAATTTTAAAAGAGCCTTAAAATATACGCCTCTTTTAAATTTTTTGGTATTTTGATAATTTATGCCAATGCTTTAGTTATTTTAGTTTTTACTTTTAATACAAATTTATTTATATAAAACTTTATAAAGAAATTATATTTATATTAATAAAAAGTGAGATTTGTATCAATCTGCCCCGTCAGTGGGGCAGATAGATACAGTATGGGTCACATAGATATTTCTTTAAATAAAACACATTTTGGGCACAATGATATTGATTTTAAAAAATAATATAAATTTATTATAAAAGAAAACAATAGATATGCTTAACTTGAACATAAGTGTAAAATAATAAGTGACTGCTCGTCGCATCTTCAATTGCTGAGGCATCGCATCTTCAATTTAAGAGGTCATTGCATCTTCACTAATGTTGCTTCTTTTTATAATTTCTCACTATTATTCTGAAAAAAACAACATTCAAACAAATTAATTAAACCATATACGAAATATACGTACATTTATATGTATCAAACTGACCCATTCCCTAGTGTATCAATGATCCCCATTGACGTTATTCTAGTTTTATACGAAGTTATGCCCAAATAATACATAAACAAAATTTTAAAACTAATATAAATAGTTAGCAAATCGTCTCTACTTACCATAAGAACAATAAAAAGATTTAAATAATAACACGCACTAATATAAACGTTTACTCTCTTCAGTAGAAAAAATTTACTCTGAATGAGCAAAAACCCTTATCTAGCGATTACATCCAAACCCTACACAACTGAGCGAAATATTTAATCTATTGAATCACATACTAGGAGAGACATATTGTGACATATAAACAAACCTCATGGATATTTTCGTTATCCTGTAAAATGTAAAGTATCAATGTGCCCCAACTCCCCCTACTTATTTTTCGCATCTTTTACTGAAGTGTTATAATGTGGGTATAGCAAAAAAATAGATTAATGATTTTATGACTGGTGGTGATGATTATCTCTAATATCAGCACAAAGGTTTTATAATGTTGTAAAAGACAAAACAGTTTATATATGTACCTCTTATTTTAAAACAGCCCCTGAGTTGAGAAAAAGCTTATTTGTTTTATGTTAACGTCATTTATCAATTTTTCTACTATACTTCTTAGATGTAAGTTTCGATTTGTTAGTTTTTGTGTAACGTTTGGTATAAAATAACGAATATACGATAATGAGGTAGTTTTTTGGTTCTTTCTAAAAGTAACAGGATGATACATCGAAGGCTGCATTAAAGTTGGGCTGAATCCTGACGTATTAAATAGCGAAAGACTTGAGCAAGTGTTCCCCAATGAATTTTAACAACTTTTGGAGCTGTAATATAACTACCTTCACGTTATCATCTCATTTATTTAAACATACTTACACGTTCGTGTAGACTCAAGCACTCGAGCTAGAGGCACTTTTTCAATATAAGATCTGCATGCTTAAATATTTTGGATTATTATTATTATTATTAAAGCGTTTTTAAACATTTCTGACGTGCCTCTCACCAATACGTAAAATACTAATTTTTAGGAACTAATTTTTTTCCTTTACATAGGAAGACTGTCTACCTACCAGTATTGTATGTGAATCGCGCTTTGTGAGCAAAATTCAATCTCTTTGTAATGTAACGTTAACATAGAGAAACCATAAAGTTTTCAGAGCTTCCACGATCCTCTAAGGCCGAGTATTTCAATAAACCATTCAATCGAACTGTAGTGTTAAGCTAAGCTTTTCTACAATTTTATGTATTTCTATTGGTTGAAAGTCAGCTTAACACGTTGGCTACCAAGGCCGATTTTGAGAAATCTGCCATGAGGTACCATTGGTACCATATGTAATCACTGGTGTACTTAGGGAACTTAGTTATAGGTGATGAGAAAAAAATATTTTTATTTTCAAATCTAATAGTGAAAAGTTTTTTCCTTTTTGCTTCCTAAAGTTCATAGTTCAAAATTGTTAATCTATTCCATCATCTTCCGGTGCCGCTGGAGCCTTAAAAAAATATTTTTTTTTCAAATTATTGTAACTCTGTAGGAACGTCGCTTTTAGGTCATTTATGTCTAGTTTAGACTAAATTTATTCAAAATTCACAACCTAGCAGCGGCGTAACTATCCTCCCGCCAGTCACTGCAAAAGAGGGAAGGGGTAAATACGACCCTCGCTTTCGTTAAATACAAAATTCTGGGACAACGTTAAAAAATTGACTTGTTTTTTAATTTTTTACGAAATTAGAGGCCTCATAAATAAAACTGGCGAGGGGCCCAGAACTTCTACTTACGCCATTCCACCTAGAATAATTTGCTAAGTGCCATAAGTGTATAGATTCGCCCTTGAAAGAGGGTTTCATTTTTATAGTAAACCGTCTGGGATTATTGTAAAACTTCTTAAACTAATTTGAAGATCCTTCAAATTTTTTTTTTATTGTATTTCAGAGGTTGGTCCCTAGTGGTTCTTTGCATCGCGACCTCTCGGATCTATTGTGCATCTCGGATTTGGCCTTCCCTTACGAGAGTTCTGTGCTTTTGATAAAGTCCAGAATTTTTCCTACTGATAAGTTAGGCAGTTCTCTTTGGAGCATCTTCTCTTTCCAGATAATGCTGTGACAATTTCTTGTGAAAGCCTCACAGTGTAGCAGGAGATGAATTTGAGTTTCCTCCTCCTCTGCACATCCTCTGCATAGTGGATCTTCATCTAATCCTATCGTATGCAGGTGCTTTTTAAGCTGACAATGGCCCGTTATTATTGCCGTTGCCAGTTGTAATTCATCTCTGCTCATTGTGAGTATAGAGCGAGTTCGTTTGTTGGAGGGTTTCTCCAGTAGAGCTTTGGAATGTCCCTGTCCAGGAGTTTCCTTCTAGTGTTGGATATGCCACTTCCCTAGAAGTGACTTTATTTCTCTCTTTGCCATTTCATAAGAAATGCCAAAGGCGGGTTCTGGTCCAATCGGTCTTATTTTGCTGCCCTCTTTGGCCAGATCGTCAGCTTTCTCGTTCCCTGGTATGTTAGCATGAGCTGGAACCCATACCAGGTTGACGAACTTTGTCCCCGCTAGCGCGTTCAGTCTGCGGATGCAGTCCATTACTAGTCCGGACCTCACCTCACAGGCGTTCATCGCTTTTAGGGCTGTCAGATACAACGAAGATTCTTTGGTTGTGATATCCTCTATCCAACAGCATTATTTGCGCACATGTTGAGATGGCGTAAACTTCTGCTTGGAAGACGGTTGCATGCTCCCCGAGGCTTAGGCCTACCCCTTGCCTCAAGTTGCCGTCCCCGAAGATTACAGCTCCTCTACCTGTTTGGTTTTTAGAGCCGTCTGTGTAGAATACAAGTCCATGCAATTTGACTGCCTTGCATTCCCATTCTTTCCTTGTCGGAATATTAATTCCGTAGGTGTTTTCGATGGTTATTCTGTCAGACATCATACTAAGTATGGGTCGTTCTTCTATCTCTCTTAGGATTGAGGCATGTTCTTGCCCATTTCTTCCTATGGAGGAGTGAGTTTTTAGCCTGTAAGCCTCACTTAATGCTTTGGATTTCACCACCAGATGTAGGTAAGGGTGGGAGGTTCAGCATTGTTTACATTGCTGCTGTAAGCGTAGTATGCATTGCTCCAGTAATTCCTAGGCAGGCCAATCTTTGGATTTTGCCTAGTTTGTGTTTGCAGGTTTTTGTTTGTGTTTTTTTCCACCGCACAGAACCTACAACATATGTTACTATTGGTATAACCATTACAGTGTATATCCAATAGGTCAACTGGGGTGTTAGTCCCCAAGTTTTGCCGAATGTTCGTCTACAGGTCCATAGGGCCCTTATAGCTTTATTAACTATACTGTCTATGTGTGGTTTGAAGCTTAGTTTGCTATCAAGGATAACTCCTTGATATATAATAATAAGTATATTATTATATATAAGAATAAGTATTTGGCTTCTCCCACTGCTTCCAGAGGTGTAGAGGAAGTCGAGTAAGATGGATCAAGCAGTATATTGTACCTTTATCTTAAATTCTAAACATTACATAAAATAATAGACTTTCCCTTTTCTGAAAATCAATATATGAAACTTCAGGTTTTGAAATTTATAATAATTTGGCGCTTTCGACATACCACCCCATACAAAAACGCATGAATTTTAAAATACTTTTTTGTGCACGTAGCGACCTCTATCGAAAAGTATTAAATACTTATTGACATGATAATAACATAATCTACATTTTTGACAGTTATGATTGTAATGGCCGAAATAAGTTGGACAATAACATCTTTAAAGTTATTTATCATTCTTAATTTTTTGCAGTAAACCAATCAACACGTGCTTAATAAGAACTCTACTAATTTAATAATTTTACCGTTTTTAAGGATCCTTTTAAATTAATTACTTTGAAATTTGCTTTAACCTCTAGTGCATTTGTATTGTTTGTGTCTTTGTGCTACAAATTAAACATTGTAGTTAAAGGGGTCTTCTTTTTATAAATAGTTTACGTTATGCAAACAACTGCTAATAGTACTGTTAGGTAGTTATGGCGAACTTAAACTTTACACGAAATATTGGAGGCAATAGCCTCGGTCGATCTAACGTTGGTTTTGGTAGTAGCTCTATATCTGGCCATGTTACTCCAGTGTTTGGTCAAAGAACACCTTCAGAAAGACGAGGAATACCTGGTTTGGGGTAAGCTAGTTATGGAAAATTCAAATATTCTTATAAAATATAATTATAATTTTAGGAGTACAAACCAACTTGGTATGAATGCATTAGGTGGTTATAACACACTGCATTCCGTTTTTGGATCGGGAGATACAAATACGCCACCTTTATTAGACTTAAGTGAGTTTCCTTCCCTAACTAATAGAAGTTCGGGAGATAATTTGCCGCAGCCAAGTCCTATGCCCGGTGGCAAACCTTACGTAGGGATGGTTAAGCAACCGACTTCAGAATCTAGTGAATTCACTATGTCATCAGAAGATTTTCCTGCATTACCCGGAACGCAAAGTAGAGATGGAAGTTCGCCAACAAGTGGACAATCATCCGATAAAACTTCCGGTGGAGGTGGTGATAGTTTAAATGATAGTCGATTATCAGATAAAAATAGTCAAAAACAAGGCATTCAAACTTTTCCCGACGGTCGAGTAACTAACATACCTTCTAGTATGGTTAATGATCAATTTGGTATTGTTGGTTTACTCACATTTATTCGCGCAGCTGAAACAGATCCCAATCTAGTTTCGTTAGCTCTGGGTCAAGATTTGACTGCATTGGGCTTGAATCTCAATTCTCCCGATAATCTTTACCCAACATTTGGAGGCCCTTGGGCAGAACAGCCTTGCAGGCCGCAAGATATCGATTTTCACGTTCCTCCTGAATACCTTGTTAACAACGCAATTAGAGATAAACTCGCTACTGTAAAACTAAATCGATATAAAGAAGATCTCTTATTTTTTATGTTTTATAATAATTGTGGTGATGTTCTACAAATTGCAGCTGCGACAGAATTGTAAGTTCTCCAAGATTGGATTGTTTTGTGTAAATTTAATTTATGTTTGTTTTTAGGTACAGTAGAGAATGGCGCTATCATACGGAAGAGAAGGTATGGATAACACAAGTTCCTGGTATGGTGTTTCTAGAAAAGACTACAACGTACGAACGAGGTACATATTACTTTTTTGATGCACACAACTGGAGAAAAGTTGCCAAGGAATTTCATTTAGAATATAGTAAGCTCGAAGGAAGGCCAATTGTACAACAATCTTTACATGCGCCTACATAAATGATACTATACTTCCATGACGCACTTCAATTGAAAGCTGTAAATGTATCATCTGTTCTGTAAGAATTGCATCATTATGTTTTGGTTGTCGCTGTAAAGCAATTTTTGTTTATACATTTTGAATAAGTATTAATAAAGTAAAATTATACATATTTATAAATACTTTAATATTAATCGTCAAATAATTTCCTTATAATTTCAACTTTATACTGTATTTTATTTAATTTTTATTTAAATGTGTTTAGTAATATAAATTCAATCACTCATATGTTGATTCCTTCAGACTAGTGCTGATATTAATAGAGAATTTTAAATTTGATAAAAGTAGTTTAAAAATTAACGAAAAGTAAATTACATGTGATATAGAAATAACTACGTACTTTTTCACATTAAGTGTTTGTACTTGAATTTTTTACAAAAGTGCTCAAGCTGAATAACAGGGAAACGACTTTTTTTTTAAATACTACGTTTTAATTACAACAATCCTTGAATTAATCATTAATAAAGATATAAATTTCAATAATTTTAAGATTTTATCACAGGTTCAACGTTCAACACAAGTAAATTTGTAGTTACTGTGATTGGAGCAGATAGAATAGTAGGTACTCGTGTGTACTTAATTACAATTCTAGGATTAGAAGAACGTATTTTGTGATAACAGATAAAGTAAAGTTATAGCTACACTTTCTTGAACAGACACCATTAGGACTGCAAAAGTATGTCCACTTAACAGATGTTTTCGTTTAGAAGATTTCTTATTACTGAGTTTTGGACTATGAAAATTTGCTTGTTTAAGAGAGTTGTCCGTTAAGAGAGATTTCGCTGTACAGGGTGACTTATATTGCTTGTCCGTATGGGGTATCTCCGTTAATACAAGAGTTAGGAGAAAACTAATAAGTCCTTTTAACTTGTTCCAACCAAGAAAAAGTTGTTATAATCGAGAAAAAAAATAATAATAATAAAATTTCTTTTGCATTTCTCGACGTGTTGAGTCCCCCTGATTCCAAAAATACAAAAAAAATTTTTAATTTTTTTGAACATTTGATATTTGCAAATTTGGGCCAAATGCATTTCTACTTGGCTATAAGCTATAAGAAGATATGAGCCCCAATTCAAAAAAAAAATTTCAAATTATTTTATTCAAAATGGCGGCCAATAGAACGATTGTCCCATTTTGTGGTTTTTCCCTTATAACTTGGCCGGTAATTATTATTATAAAAATTTCAAAACGGCATTTTGTACAGCTAAAATATAAGGCTTTCGTCCTAAATAAGTCGATTTTCAAAATTGTTTCAAAATTGCCTACCTTTAAGAGGCCAAAGTAGGTCAAAATTTTGAAATGGATTTTCTCAAAATTTCCTCTGCCATATTTTTTCTTTTTTGGATATGTTACAGAAAACGTGATTAGGTGATTACCTATCGACATATAAATTTTTATCAAAATCACTCGAGCCGTTTTGGAGTAATGATTTTTTGAATGTCAAAACTTCAAAAATCTCTAATTTCTTTTGTAATAGAAATGAAAACTTGAAAATGGATATATATATCAATCCCATAAATATCTATTATTTGACACTATTTTCGGTTAACAAAACGCTTCCGGTTAAACCAAAAATTAAAAAAATATCAAAATTTTTAAGAACACCCTGTGTATTTTTAAATATTTTGAAAGCTCGTAAAATTAGCTATTACCCGATACCAAACACTTTATATTTTGACATCCGGTTTAACCGGAAATGGAATAAAATTTCTTAATTTAAATGGAACACCCTGTATATTTGGATGCTTAGAAAATTAGCTTTATGAAAACATTAAATAGAGTATTTGCAAGTAGAGGGCGCCACGATGAATGTTCATAAAAATACTAGGACAATGCAAAAAAATACAACAGGAAAACGTTCCCTGTATGACCACATCCGTTGTTTTGTTACTGCTATAAATAATATTCTTCTCGTGCATTTAGTTTGAAACCCAAGCGATTTGAAACTTCAGCTTTATTTTATTTGAAGTTTATCGAACTACACGAAAGTACTCTGGAATTATAAATTAGATGTTTTGATTAAATAAAATAATGCAGCGTTGAATCTATTATAAAATTAATTTATTAGTAAACTCAGGAATAAATGCATTAATAATACTGTATTATATTAATGAATTAATTAGAATTTGATGTATTCTGCAAGTTGCAAGTTAAAGTGAATTCAAAAGTTACAAACTACTTAATTAAATTTATCAAACCTTCAAAGCACAAAGTAATTTTCCAAATTGAATATTTTACTTCTAAGTACTGCAGTGATATGTGCTAAATCGAGAAACTTTTCTGGAATAAGTACCTACTTAACATGGTTTTCGGACATCTTAGGAAATGATAGTAGAAAGCTCTTATTAAGGTTTAAGTTCAGACTGCGTTTTGCAACCACAAGTTCATATAAAAAAATATATATGTTATGTAATACATACCTACTGTTAAACAACAATTTTCATCGAACTCTAACCCGTGGTTTTTGGTTAACAGCAAGAAAACGGTAAAAAAGAGGTTTTTTGCAATTTATTACCAAAGTAAAGTACAGAATTTCCTCAATTTATTTCTACAAAATTTAACCGAGTTTCTACTAAAGCGGGCCTTACATGCCAACTTCTAAAAGCTAGCTTTTTTTCCTAAGCCAATAGAAACCTTGCATTTCCAGCGGCAGACGCTAGAAGTTAAACTTGAACCAACTTTCTAGCTTCTGTCGCTGGAAATGCAGGGTTTCTATTGGCTTAGAAAAAAAAGCTAGCTTTTAGAAGTTGGCATGTAAGGCACGCTTTGTAATTTTTTGAACTTGTGGTTTTCTTAATACTGCTGAAAAAGTTATAAAAATGCACACAATGTGATTATTCTTTATAGTTTAATACAGATCAATGTAGAAAATGATGGACATTGGTCTATAGTAGCGCATTATACACAAAAACTGGTTTAATTATTTGAATTTTCGAAAAAAATTTAAATTTACGAAAGATAAATATTCAAATTTATAAGTATTTGACAGAGCTGTCATTAGCGCCACCACATTAAAATACATATAAATTTCGCGGATGAAATGCACACTATGCATTACTATGCACGCTTGAATTTAACCCTTTAATAATTTTAGTAAAAAATATTAAATTATTTCGTAATTAATTTTACACTTTTTATAGCATTCTTCATTCATTCATATTGTTTTTTTTGTTCCATCGTACAAAAAGTTTTAAATGTGATTGATGGGTTGCCTATAATTAACATTAATTATAAAATAGGAATAACGATCAAATTAATGTTTTCTAAATTACATTTCGATTCAAATAATATTTGATTTTAATGTGGTAAGTTGGTCTACATGTGTGACGTCATGTTAAAAATTTGAGAAATGGTTTGAAAATTTTGCCTTAGGGTGTATAAATGGAGTGGGTTGTTACGTGATATAATTGAGATTTTCGAGATCACCAGTAGGTTGCGTCATTGGGTTTAGTTTCGTTTTGCACCTGTCGACTTGTGAACCACAATCGCCGGGACGAATATTAATCATTGATTATTTTCAAATAATAAATTAGAGATAGGTAGTCAGTTTTAGATTAAATATGGAGTGAAAATTAATTTAAGTGTATTTTTTTATACTGGTTATTGTTAATGATCGCGTCCCGCTTGTATATTTACGCAAGAAGTTTAGAAAACCTCCATTTTCCCCAAATCGTTCACCTGGGAGTTTTTTTTAGAATATGAGAGTGTGAGTAAAACACTTGAAAGCTAAACGTAAATTGACGTTTAGGCCTTAGCTGTTATTTCAGTCCGGAAGTGGTGTATTAAATTAATATTAATTTAAATTGAAATTCGATGAGTTTGGCTGTGTTCACGAGCCTGTAGTTAATTTCATAAATAGGTATTCGTTTTATTAAATTTTGAACATTAAAAAATAAGACCAATTTTATATAAATAATATCCGAATTCGTTAATTGTCAAATTTTTATTTGAAATCAAAATATATTATTCGATATGAATCGGCCAGTCCAAAACATACAAGTTCCAAATGATTTAAGAGAAGTTCTTCTTGAATTCACCATTAGTTATTTATTAGAACAACCAGGAGATGTTATAAATTATGCAGCAGATTACTTTACTCGGTTAAGAGATAGTCGAACCACCGGATTGATATATGAGGGAGGTACCGAAGCATCTTCACCTGATGAATCTACTATATCTAGAGAAGAAGGTAAGTGTTACATTACTTTAGATGTACTTGAATCCGTTAAGGTTACCTAGTTTAATGTTGACTTGCTTTCTAAACCTTTACAAGTAAAGTATAACAAATCGAAAGGACAAATGCTTAAAAACTGTTTAATTACCAACTCGTAACTTGTACAAAATTATCTTATCTTTGAATCGTAAAGGAGTTTAATTCGTTTGTACATAATTTTCAATTGTTGAAGAGGTACTCTGAAATTGTTTAAGTATTCGGAGAATATTTATCGACTTTAGCATTATTATTGGCAGTTTTGTATTGTATTGAATTGCAATTAATGTTGCTGACTGCATTTTTTATGATTTCGTAAGCAGTTTTAAGTATACATGTGTGTACAAATAGGTAGTATTTACTGTTTAAACTACCACAGCTATTACCAAATAAATATAATTTCCTCTATAAGTTTTTGACTACAATGCAATGCTAAATAAAACAGTTAAATTATGTTATTAACCTTAATAAACAAGTTATGTAAGGTTTAATTTTTATAATGTTTGAAGTTTAAACATTACTGTTTTTATAATTGTGAGTTCTAACTCTCATTTTCTTTAAACACTGTATTTACTCTTATTTTAGTATCTTGTTTTTTTAAATAAGATGTTAGGTAACACTTAAATGAAAATGACTATTGTTTTTAAGCAAATAATATATCAGAAAAAATTGCAATTGCGTGTTTTATCTCAATTATTATTAACTATATTTATAGTATTTTATTGTACTTTTGTGGCCGTTATGGTTAAACGCTTCATTTCTATTCTAAAGTGGAATTTTAATAGTTGAAGATTGCTCTCATTACAGTAAATACAGTCGGATGTTTACCTGAATTTTTGTTGAAAAAGTTCAACACAATCAAATTCAAAAACTATTATTTACATTAATATTTAGTGAAAATGTCTCTTGAGTAACTTTCAGACGAATCGATGAATGAGAATTACTAAATAGAGCAATTTGCAACTAATTGATGGGTCTATTGTTGAAGGTTCTATTAAGTCCTATGAACCTTCATGCTATTTTACACACAGAGAGCTCTTCTTTCATTCATTTAATTTGATTTGAGCATCTTCAATTAGTTTTTTTACTAAACTAGAGCCTAGGCTCTTTGCTTTAGATCTATGTAGATCTTTATTCTTCTCGGACTGTTATAGGTCAATACAGAGTCTTGGTTCCCAGAGTTAAGCATTATCAATGATACGTGTCTTTGTCGGTATCTTTGATACTTTTATATCTTGTATCTGTGATACTCTTGGTAAAAGTATCTTGTATCCAAAGCTCGGCAAGATACTCTTAAATTGTATCATAGATACAAGATACTTTCATCTTCTAAAGTATCATATAGATACTGATAGATACATGATACTTTTAATTTTAGTTCCAAAGATACAAGATGCTGATACATAATACTTGATACTTTTTTCTGTTTTCTATTTTTTCCCGAAATATCTTTGAGTTTGGATTTCAATATATGTATTATCAAAGTTTCATTGGTACTTTCAAACTCAGCTGTTATGGGATCTTCATTCTTCTCAGGCTGTTATGGTTAAATACAGAGTCCTGGTTCCCAGAGTTGGGCATTATCAATGATACGTGTCTTTCTCGGTATCTTTGATACTTTTAACTTTTTCCAATCCAAGATAAAGTTGTAATCGAGAGAAAAAAATAATACTTAATAAAAATTGTTTTTTGCATTTCTCGTCGTTTTGAGTCACACTAATTCCAAAAATGCAAAAAAAAAATTTATATTTTTTGAACCAAAATGTCAGGATGTATGCCCCCCCCCCCCGAGCAAAAACTACTGAACCGATTTTGATGAAATTTGATTTTAACCACTTTAAAATTATTTCATCGACAAAAATAGCTTTATTACGAAATATATACAGGGTGTCCAAAAATAATGTGGTTATTTTGGGCGCATATTTGCAAATTTGGGCCAAATTCATTTCTACTTGGCTATAAGATAGTACATGTGAGCCCCAATTGAAAAAAAAAATTTCAAATTATTTTATTCAAAGTGGCGGCCAATAGAACGATTGTCCCATTTTGTGGTTTGTCCCTTATAACTTGGCCGGTAATTATTATTATAAAAATTTCAAAACGGCATTGTACAGCCAAAATATAGGGCTTTCGTCCTAAACAAGTCGATTTTCAAAATTGTTTCAAAATTGCCTACCTTTAAGAGGCCAAAGTAGGTCAAAATTTTGAAATAGATTTTCTCAAAATTCCCTCTACCATATTTTTTCTCTTTTGGATAATATTACAGAAAACGTAATTCTCTATCGAAATATCAATTTTTATCAAAATCGCACGAACCGTTTTGCAGTAATGATTTTTTTGAATGTCAAAACTTCAAAAATCTCTAATTTGTTTTGTAATAGAAATGGAAACTTGAAAATAGAGGTTATTTTCGGTTAACAAAACGCTTCCGGTTAAACCGGAAATTAAAAAAATATCAAAAATTTTAGGAACACCTTGTATATTTTTAAATATTTTGAAAGTTCATAAAATTAGCTATTACTTGATACCAAACACTTTATATTTTGACTTCCGGTTTAACCGGAAATGAAATAAACTTTTAAAAGTGCACTAAGAAATACAACAGGAAAAAGTTCCTCGTATGACCACATCCGTTGTTTATATCTTGTATCTGTGATACTCGAGGTGAAAGTAGGTACTCTTAAATTGTATCGTAGATACAAGATACTTTCATCTCAAGTATCATATTTATAGAATATAGATACTGATAGATCCATGATACTTTTAATTTTAGTTCCAAAGATACAAGATACTGATACATAATACGTGATACTTTTTTCTGCTATTTTTTTCCGAAATATCTGACTTTGGATTTCAATTATATCAAAACTGATACTGTCAAACTCTGCCGGTTCTTCGAAAAATGTCCACCACACAACCACTAGCTTTGCTTTAAATTGATTATTTTCCGTAGTCATGGTTACATTGGATAGAATTTGTTGTGGAAGAATATTGTATCAGAAGCAATAGCAGTTTTTTTGCCTACAAACTTTTAGTTAGTAATCTGAAAGGTATGCAAGGAAGACTGGAATATATTTAGAAACCATTAATTGCTATCAGCAAACTCATTAACGAAATTTTTGAGATTCCTTCTAAGGGACAGTAGGAAATAATGCACGCTAGGGATTCGGAAAAGATTTTTCTTTATAACTCTATTTTGTTTGCTCCTAACTATTTTTATGTAAAACTAATCAGATCACTACAAATTGCATTTTCTTAATTGTTGGTAATGGCTGATTTTCTTTAAATTTCAACAAAAATATTTATTCATAAATGAGGAACTTTACAAATTTAAATCTTTTTTAATTAAATAAATATTTAATAATTATTGTAAGTTAATAGTCGTTGAAATTACATAAATATCACTTCATTAGTGAAAGCAGCACGTTTTAATCTTGTTCTCGCTATTGATGCAGAACGTCTATTACCAGCTTCTTTAATGAGGATTGTTGTCTCATTTATAGTATTTTATGGTTGGTTTCTATAAACAATGTAAACCAAAGAAAATATAAATGCTCTTA
Source organism: Malthinus seriepunctatus (assembly GCA_963924605.1). Classification (NCBI taxonomy): domain Eukaryota; kingdom Metazoa; phylum Arthropoda; class Insecta; order Coleoptera; family Cantharidae; genus Malthinus; species Malthinus seriepunctatus. Next base: position 106,556,697 of record OZ004600.1, on the reverse strand, counting down.
TTTCTGCTATAAATTTTTGCTCTCATTTTGTTGTAACTTGTAAGGCAATTTGTAGAACAAATTTGTTCTCTATATGGAGCAGCGCTTTTATTTACTGTATACGAAAGTTCAACTTGCATATTGATCTAAGAATAAATTATATGCAATTTACTTCGGCAAAATATATTTTAGGCTTAGTGTGCGTCTTGTGAATGGGGAGGATATATCCCTTTAGAAAATTTTAAAGTTGTAATTGGGGTTTATATTTGATCTTTTCTTAAATTTTTTGGAAATAAACCAAACCAACTTGGTGATTTAAACAATTTTTTCTCTTTTAATTTAATCGTTATTTAGCATATCATCCATAATCTCGTCATTTTAATATGTATCCTAAAATTAAGATTTTAACCAATTAAGCCAATTTAAACGTTAAATATAAAGGTGTTCTCATAAGTTCCATTGTGTTTTAAAATAAGCTATAAAATTGAATTGTTAAAAACGGCAATTTTAGTTTTTTCTCCATATTTTATTGCTGATTGTTTAAACATAAAAGTTTAATTAAACGAATTTAATTGGTTAGTTTAGTATAATAAATTACTCCAGAATATAAATTATTGTACCTACTTGCAATTAGGAAATTATTGTTAAACCTAGTAATAAATTAATATCTGGACATATCGGAGTTCATCATAGCCCTCTATCTCGGATTAGATTATGAAATCTGCAAATGGTTTATTTACTGCATTACACAAAAATTATATAACTAATTATTATAATCCTTCTTAATACATATAACTATATAAGAACATGATATTTATATGAACACGTAAACAGGTTTTGATTGGTAATTAAATAGCTGATTAATTTCATTTTTAATAATTTTTAAATTACGCGATTGCCCATTGAAACTATACGTATGTACTTTTATTAGTTTCAAATTACGTATTATTGACATTAATATATCTAAAATCTACTTTTTTTAAATTTTACTTGAAAGAAGGATTTGCTTTTTTTATTAATTTACAGTTTAAGGTTTATAAACGTGACAGTAGCTCCAGTAGCTGTTGCATTCAAAAAATAAATTTGCATTTTTCTCCAATCTCGAATTTTGCTTTATTTCCTTTTATTTATCGATATAAATAAATAGACTTCGATGGGGAATAAATTTAATTATAAAAACTCGGTTCTAAAGTTTTGTTTCTTTTTTAGAATCAATAGAAGAGCCATGCTACTGTGAAGAATGTATGTGCACCAATGGTTGAAAGCAACAGCTATTGGCTTTAAAAAAAATGAAAATTCTTAGTCCCATATTTTATAAATTTTACTGTATTTTATTATTAAAAAAATATACTTTTATACCTTGAAACATAATACTAGCTTGACATTTGTGTAATTTTATTCAGAACCACCAGTGGGTCGTTTTACGGGTCGTCGCAAATCTGTTTTTGCTGAAACATATGATCCAGAAGAAGACGAAGATGATGGTGCAAAGGTCATTTTTCCAAAATCTGACGAACAACGTCAAAGATTAGCTGATTCGGTTCGTAACATTTTACTCTTCCGATCTCTAGATAAGGAACAAATGCAAGATGTGTTGGATGCTATGTTTGAAAAAAAAGTAACTCAAGATGAACTGGTTATTAAACAAGGAGATGATGGCGACAATTTCTACGTTATTGAAAGGTAAGTTGTCATTGATATTCTGTTTAAAATCTCAGTTAAAAAATAAATCGTTGCATGAAAAATGTTTTAACTCGCTTCAGTTTTGTTTAACAAATCACCCATTATTTCTATTTTTAATTCTAAATTATCGAGAGATTAAAACTTTACATATCAAACATGACCTTCATCAAATTTTAATTGACAACATAAATAAAAGTAATGAATTTTTTCTGTATAGTGGAGTATTTCATGCACTGGTAGGGGAAGCTGGTAAAGAACCCAAACATATTCACACGTATGAAAATCGAGGTAGCTTTGGAGAATTAGCTTTATTATACAACATGCCAAGAGCTGCAACAATCAAAGCGGCATCGGAAGGATCATTATGGGCAATGGATCGTCAAACGTTTAGGCGTATACTTTTGAAATCTGCATTTAAAAAACGAAAGATGTACGAAGCTCTCATAGATAGTGTACCCATGCTTAAAACACTACAAAATTATGAAAGGATGAATCTCGCTGACGCGTTAGTTCCAAGAAATTATAGTGCAAATGAAAGAATTATCAAGCAAGGTGATGCAGCCGATGGCATGTATTTTGTTGAAGATGGTACAGTTATCATAAAAGTGAAAGGTGATCAAGAAGAAGATATTGAACTTAGTCGAGTTGGAAAAGGTGGATATTTTGGTGAATTAGCATTGGTTACTCATAGGCCTCGTGCGGCGTCTGCATATGCTCTAGAGGACCTTAAACTTGCCTGTAAGTTTGCTTGTTTCATATTAGTCGAATGATATAATAATATTTTTTCTTTCTTTCAGTTTTGGATGTTGAAGCTTTCGAACGTCTTTTAGGTCCTTGCATGCAACTAATGAAACGCAACATTAATGATTATGAAGAACAAATGCTCAAGATATTTGGCTCAAAGCAAAATATGAAAGATATTCGATGAACACAACTATAAATCATTGGTTCCCATCCCTGTTGTATTAATTTTTAATTATATGTGAAGTAGTAACATCTGTTCATATTGATACATAGTTGTGGGGATATAAAAAAGTCTACTAGTCATTGTATATAACGTATTATGAACCTGCGTGAATTCTTGTGTCTTTAATTGCAGATTTTTATATAAGTAAGTTGAAAGGGTGACGCTGCGGGACAGCGTACAGGATTACTCTTCTTCTTACTTTCTTATTTATCTGCTTTTCTATGTTAAATGGATAACTTTATTCTTTTCATTCAATTTTTCATATCTGTTTAACCAGATTGACGTTTAAACTGCTTTTAAAGAATGAAAATGAGAAAAGTGAATATATGTCTTTGTTCATTTTAAAGTTTATATGTGTGGAGAATTTATTATCGTATTTATTTATTATTTAAAAAGTGTAAAAATCAAATATTTAATATTTGTAAACTTGAAAATCAAATGTTTCAGCTTATTTTAAAGCAATTAAAATAAATTGATATCTTATATAAGTACATATTTAAGGCTGATACTATTTAATATTTATTGTAAGTCGACAATTTTAAATTTGGTTTTGCACAGTATTACAAGAACATCGTACAAAAGAATCTTAAAACGTACAAACCGAACGTACTTATAAAAGGAAAAAAATTATTAATAGCAATAGAAAGTTTGCACACTTGCAGCACTATTATCAAGTTGGTTGTTCCAATAATATTCATATCATTTTAATATATCCAGTGACAGATTGAGCTAAGTGTTTTAATCTATGTGTAATCGATTACTTATTTGTCGTTTTATTGTGTTAATAATTGTAATTGAAAAGTTTAAGCAAACATACCCATCTTTGAAAAAAAACATTTAATTCTTCTCTAAATATTCTTCATGTTGATGTTACATTTTATAAACTAAAGAAATTACTGTGGGAACAAATTAATCTTGATAAGATATTTTATAAAAACAAGTTAAACATTACAAAAATTTTGAAATTGTTAAAATTGTATCACATCATTTATCTTGAACTAAAAGAAAACCATCTAAAAACTTTTTGATATTAGTTTTAAAATTTATCTCTTTTAAGAATGGATTTATTTAGCAGTAGGTCTAAAGTTTAGAGTTGGGTTAAGGGCTACACATTTAACGGTGGTATATGTGTACTTGCAATGGCTATAAAGTTTTATTAAAATAAATATTTAATGAAAACTACTTCGCTTTCAATTTATTTACAATACAGTAAGAGTTTAATAAAACTTTGTAACTTTTTTAAGAATATATTTAAACGAGTTTTAGTTCCTTTTAGTCAAAACTCATAAAGTAATCATATCGAGTTATTTATTTAATTACGTAAAACTTTATTGTGCAATATTTTGTTATGCTTCATCTTCGTTTGGAGATGTAATCGTTATATTTTAAATTAAATTCGAGAAAATCAATTCTTATCTCCACATTTGAAAGATTAACAAGTCTCCAAGTGTTCGTAAAGAGTTTATTGATAAATTATTCGGTGACATTGCTAGGAAATTGTATCAAAAATGGCTGTAAATTAAAATGTTGACTAGTCAGCAATCACCACTGCTCACATTCGCACATTTAAATGTATCAAAGCTTCCTGCAAATACTATTCGCTTGATAAGGTAATAGTATTTGCTTTACTCGAATATTTTAATTATCTACCATAATAAATCATGAAACATTTTGTTAAAGGCACAAATTTAAGTGTTAATGATAATAGTGTGCAAATATTAATCTTTTGCACTTCTAATAATTAAAAAAAGTACATGAATGTATGCTTAAATTTTTCATTCCCAAGTTTCCTGATTTATCAAGTAAATAATGTTTAACTGTTAGTTCTAGATGGATGTATTATGTAGTAATTTATGTAAATCACTGTTTGCAAGGAAGTAGCGCCTGCCTAATTGGATTATATGTTATCTGTCACATTGTATGTTGGTTATTAATTTCAGTTTTGATATAAAATGAGTAATTATTGCATTTTCTTACAATAGACGAAATACAGAAGTGCGGGTTTTGCCTAAGGTAGCATCTCATTGAAAGAAACTATATTTTAATATTATGTAAGTAAATAAAAATAAAGATCAAAGTTACACTGCCACTGAAAGTGATAGTTCCGATTTATATACGGTTTTGAAAGAAGTTTTTAATAAATAGATATAAAATTGGCAAATAATATGCGATGCAACCTTAACTTAACCAGTGTACGATTATTTTTTTAATTCAAAGTATAAGCACTGTTACATTTATTGTAATCATAAATTGGGAATCTTGTTTATGTTATTTGTACGCAACAATTATTTGTATTAATGTAACGATGCCATTTCACATGCCATATAAATGAGTTTTAACTCGTTTTAAATTATCTATCTTTAGTTGTATGTAATTGCTTCCACGATGATGACTAAATGAGCTTATTAAATACTGTGGTATCTATAAATTTGTTTTATATTTCCTTCGCTTCGCTGCAATAATTAAACACAGGATAATTTTGAATTTTAAGTTTGTATTAAAAGCTCATATTGTAACAATGATGATTTTAAGAATGATCGGTGAATGAAACAATACAATCGTAATAAAAGCACTCAAAATTCCTTAAAAATAAGTTCAAAAATTACTGTTAAAAAATATTAAATATAAAAAACAAAGATTCTTCTTGAATACTTTTATGCAAGAAAATTTATACAAAAGAATCTTAAATTATTTCGAACAAATAATATTTATCAAGCCATACTTGGTTCTTTATTATAAACTTCCATTATTTTCTCCATTATTTCCCAATGTTTATCCTTTTGCAGATCTTTAATAAATACAGAATACCAAGCTTCATCGTCATTATCTTCAATCAATGGCAAACAAATACCATAGCACTGTAAAGCTAAAGAAATGCATGCAACTGCTACATGCTGAGGTGGGTATTCTAGTATACTAGAATCGTGATGGTAATCTTGTAAAAATGAAGCCGCCGTTCTAGCCACTGGGATATTATTCCAGTCATCTTGACCTATCCAACTCTCCATCGATTTTAAATAATGCAACATGTACTTATGAGGATGAACAATAGTAACTTCAAACTTTAATATTCTCATAATTAGCAACTCAGCTTGTACAATTGCATCACGCATGTTCCAATATTCATCACTTATTTCAAGTGGGCTACTACCACGATGTAGGGTATTGTGAGCAACATTGATGATATCCCGAATTTTTAAAGGATCGTCTTTTACTTTACCGGCTAAATATAAAGTAGATGCAGCAATAAGCTGTAACAAATGTTATTTAATTTTTGTAGTGGCAAGGTGAAACAACTTACGTAACAGTCATAGTTATTTTGATCGACTTCTTTAAAAAATCTGTGCATCAAAATCGTTGCTGTGGCAATAGTTAAAGGTTGTGCTTGCAGTTTCAATCCACACTCAAAAATGAAACGAGCGGGGGTAAATCCACCAGTGAAGTCTAATTGACGATAATCGAGTAGAATACGACGATTCTTCTCTCCTTGCAATTCCATAACATCAATAACATCTTTCATTTCTGAAATTTATTTAAATTTAATAATATATAACCTCAACATCAACGTGCAGGAAAAAGAGTTTTACGTACTTTCTAAACCACTCCAAAACTTGCTGATAACTGGATTGCAAACTAGAGTGGTAGCCAGTTGTATTTAGGTTAGTAAGCTACTACTTTTGTGCGGAAATCAGTATTGAAATGTGATTTAATTATTAATTAAAAACGATGAAAGTTGAAGTTGTTACTCGTTTGTTTGACTTGCCGGCAAGGATAACCATATAACATAACCAACTGAATGAAAAAAAACAACTTTAGTGTATTTCCTGCTTCGAGCTTTATTGATTTTAATTACTTACTAAATTAAATTCTTTTACTAATATACACTAATTTTGAATTGTATTATTACTTTCGCATTTCGCTCGTCTCGATTAAACTGCATTTAAATTTATAGAACGTATGAATTCAATTTTTTTTATAGTTGTAACAAAAAAAAATTACGACTTACCGTGTACATTTTATGTACGTCAAATATTCAAGGTCAAATGTTAAATCAAACTATTTGACGTTTGACGTTATTCTAGAAATTAAAGAAAATTAATTATTTATTTTGTATTGATATAAGTACAGTCGTACGCTAATATATTATATATTTTTGAAAATATCAGCGAATTATTTAAAGGTATTTACTCGAATTTTGAATTCTGCATCATGTAGTACTGACAGTTTCTGTTTTTAAGATAAATGGCAGAAAAGGAAAAAGTAAGTATAGAACAAGATTTGCAAGAAGAAGGTCAATTTGTAGTAGATGATGTTAGCAAAATTATCAAAGATGCAATAGAAGGAGTAATCGGTGGAAATAGTTATAGTCAAGCTAAGGTCAATAATTGGACGACATCAGTTGTTGAGTCTTGCACAGCCGAATTAACGAAGTTACTTAAACCTTATAAATATATTGTTACTTGTACTATAATGCAAAAAAACGGTGCAGGCTTACATACTGCTAGTTCATGTTATTGGGATAATAATACGGATGGTAGTTGTACTGTACGTTGGGAAAACAAAACTATGTTTTGTATCGTTTCTGTTTATGGGTTGGCTATATAAAGTTGTGTAGTGTAATGAAACTTCTCATAAATTTACAGTTGTATTTTCCATTAATTTTAACTTATTTTAATGCTAGTTTATGGCTTAAGAAAATAATGTACTATTTATTTTTTCTATAAGTAACGCTGAAATTTAATTGCACTCAATAAATATTAATGTTAGCAAAAAATAGTTTCATAATTTATAGCAACTTCCTGTTTAATATTTTATAAATTTTCAGTACAAGTTTGTCCCTATTTTCTACGCCACTGCACGTCCTATCCCATTTCCCCTTCTATCTTTCACAGACTCAAAATATTATGCAGGATATTATTCGTTTTTTCGGGACAAATCTGTCGTCATCGATATATTTTTGACTTTTTGCGAAGTTCCCAAATAGATATAGCTGAACAAAAACTTATTTTTATGCCAGTTTGGTGCGTGAGTGAGTAAATGAGTTAAATAATGTGATTTGGGTGGAAAAAATTAACGAACTTGACGAAAATGTCTGAAAACGATTTGGGCACACGAAAAACACTATTTGTGCTTGTGATAATAGTAGGCTGTTTTGCAGTACTTTGGCCCAAAGTATTCTACCCTATGATGGTAGGACCTGTAAATCAGCATATTAAACCAAGTACTAACGACAAAGGTAGGTATTTTTTGTTTTTTTGTAGTATAAAAAAATGGTTGTTTAATCAATTTCTTGAATGTTTAGGATGTTGTGATGTTATCTCAGATATTGATGTGCACACTATTGAGATTATGTCGGAATTATGTAGCAACATCGTACAAAGCAGCGATGTGAAACCTTTACGAGGGCAAGATGTAATATCTAAATGTCGTTCTGAAGTTTTAAATAAATGCGGAATAGACTTATCTGCTGTATTACAAGAACAGGTTCGCTTAGGACGTTCGTTTAAGCAAATTGTTGATGAAGTACGATCTTTCAACGGGTCTCTCTGTTTAAAATATAATTTTGGTCTTTCGCCTTCACGATTAGGTGTACATCATCGAATTACACTCAACTTAGCTTCTGCGTGTAAGAACGTTTTTTGTGTGCAAAAATTAACACTTTTATTGTGAACTTTTGAGCTCTTAATTATTTGCTACATACTTTTTGGTCCTATTTGTTTGTTGTGACAATTTATTAACATTTTACAGATATCAAGCAAGAAAGGCCAGCTCATTTAAGGCCAGAAATGCTACATCCGGCTTTACGTGAAAAGGGCAGAGCCATTCCTCAACCCTATCATCCACCTAATAAAGTTCCCGGACCAGGAGCAAAATTTGTAAATGGACGAGTGAGTAGTCATTTTGTAAATATTTTAATGCATTTTGAATAACATAAAAGTTATTTTTAATTTTTGAAACCTTTCCATGTATAAAACCATGATAAAGCCAGAATTTGGCGTCATAAATATATATTTATTATGTACAAGTATAAATACAAAAAAAGAGTGAATACCAGACGTACTTCCAATCTGTTCCAAAATTTTTAAAAATAGAATCTGCTTTATATTATTCTATTGGAAACTCAAATTGTTTATTTTCTTAATAATTTAATTTATTTATACATACTATAGTGGAGTGAACGAGGGTTTTACTGCGAAGAACCCACGTCTTCAACGAATTTTGATGAAATTCTTTTTATTTAGTTCTAAATACCCTAAAGATCAAAGTTTATATTGTTAAAAAGTGTGCATTTGCCTCATAATCTTTTTAAACCACTTCTTGTGAATGCAATTTTCAAAATCATAAAAATTAGCTGAAAAAGAGTTTTTATTCCATAATTTTGGGTGGAAATGCTTACACGTTTGATAATTAGTAGCAACAAGTTTACGGAAAAAAATTTCAAAAAGGCATGATGCAATTCTTATTAACATTTACTTAACAGTAACTAATGAAGCTCTTCTAGACATCTCAAAAACTTCAAATTTGGTAGGAATGTATATCATATCCTCAAGATTTATAAAAAAAAGTCTTGAAGTCCTGAAAATCCTCTAGGGGCCGATTTAAGGGGACGGGGGACGCCGCTCTTACTTTTAGACGAAATAAGAGTGTAATGTACAATGACACCAAATTTCAAGTTCTTAGGATGCTTAAAAGTACTTGTGACTCAAAGTAACAAAATCACAAGAAGTGGTTTAAAAGATGATGAGGCAAATGCACACTTTTTTACAGTATAAACTTTGATCTTTAGGGTATTTGGAACTCAATAAAAAAGATTTCATTAAAATTCAATCAAGAAGTTAGTTTTTCTCAGTAATATTATTTTTCAGCTAATTCCCAAGATGATGTTACTTTGAGTCACAAGCAGTTTTAAGCATCCTAAGAACTTGGAATTTGGTGTCATTGTAGAACACACTCTAAAGATCTCTAGATAGGTCTCATTTTCTCTAATAAAAATGGGGGTGTTGTCCCCCCCCCCTTAATTTGTCCCCGGGGGATTTTCAGGGCTTGAAGACTTTTTTTATAAATCTTGAGGACATGATATGATATGGATGCCTAGAAGTGCTTCATTAGTTACTGTTAAGTAAATGTTAATAAGAATTTAATCATGCCTTTTTGCAATTTTTTTCCGTAAACTTGTTGCTTAGTTACTAATTATCAAACGTGTAAGCATTTGCACCCAAAATTATGAAATAAAAATTCTTTTTCAGCTAATTTTTATGATTTTGAAAATTGAATTCACAAGAAGTGGTTTAAAAAGATGATGAGACAAATGCACACTTTTTAACAATATAAACTTTTTGATCTTAGGGTATTTGGAACTAAATAAAATTTTTTTTTATCAAAATTCGTTCTAGGCGTGGGTACTTCGCAGTTTATGCTCTTTTCAGTTTAATATGATTTCATTATTATACCTAAATTCTCAATTCATTAAAAGATTTTATTTATAGCCAGGTCCAGTACCAGGAGTAAGACCTCCAATGGGTGGTGCAGGACATATGGCACCACCACAAAAAGGACTAAACTCGATGGGAATAATTATGCCAATTTACACTGTGGGAATTGTTATATTTTTTTCATACACCCTCATGAAGGTACACGATATTTTTGTTGAAACTTCACAACTTAACATCTTTATTTTTAGCTTATTTTCAAAAAACGACCTGACGAACCTAATGGACATATATACCCTCCAGTAGAACCTTCTCTATCGTTTAGAAGAAATGTATTTGAAGCTGATAAAAGTAGAACAACCAATGACTCTGCTTCAAGTAAGTTAGGTGTGTAAAGTTTTTGCATTTAATTTGAATTTTTCATTTGTAACATATACATTGTGTATTTGTGCTGCTTAATAATAGGCTGGAAAGAACGAGATGCCAGTAAGTTAACATTTTTTCTTACAAACTATTATTTTCTCACTTGCGGAGTGCTTTAATTAAAAAACAATATGTTCAATGCTTTTTCACCAACTAACACTGAGTGGCTAAAAAACGCCACCAGAAAAATTAAATAATTTATCCACCCAAAAACTTATACAAAAACATTTTTGTAAATGATACCACTTAACACGATTTTCAATAAAGATACATTAAATCACCTATCATCTTAAAGAAGACATAAATGACACTTGATCGAAAGAGTCACTGACTAGGGTGGTGCAGGAGGGACATCAATCATACATTTTTGTTTTTAATTTAGCAGTCTAAATTTTAATATGTTGGAAATGTCTTGAGTATATGTGTCTGTAGGAGATCAAGAGATGGACCAATTGAGAAGACGTCTGCGTGAGACTGAATTAGCTATGGAACGCATCGTATCCCAAATGGCTCAAGTACCTCTTAGGTCACAGGTGTGCTAAATTGCACCCTCCTGCCCGCACTAGCAGCTTGGCTTAGCTTATGCTTTATACGCTTTATAATTTGTTTGTCATTTTTACTAACTTAAATACCTATTCATTAAAACACTCAAATTTTTCTTAATTTTGATAAATTATTTTTTGAAGTGATATTGGTCTAGTTGTGTTATTATTTATTCTTAGTTGTAAATGCCATGTCGGCTTTACTGGATGAGGTTGACCACGAGTTGGAAGCACGTAGAAGAGCCAATGGGGTAACCAGTCAGGTATTGGAGGTGTTACCAACTTTGCATCTTGCAAAAGCCTGTGGCAAAACGTAACTGCCTCCTAATCACTGCTTACTGAGAATTCTTTGCATAGCTTTTGCATAGTAGCTTACTTATTTTATTTTTTATTTCCACTATTTTTTTATCGTAATTTTATTTATGATATTATTTTAACTTCTTTTAGCGTGCTGTTTGTTAATGTTCTGAACATCTATAACTTTCACATACTTGAAATACAGCTTGTAAAATTCTAATTGTTCAAATATTCTGTTTAGAAGAATATTTCTTTTTTTAATTAATTTAAACTGAAAATATTTATTAAAATAGTGTGTAAAATCTGTAAGATGTTCACCAAATGCATAAAAAGTTTTCATGAAATATTTATCATATATTCGTTCTTAGAAATCCGAAGTATCAAATGGTATGTTATTTGCTAATGGCAGTGCTAAGAAAAGTCATGAACATGATCAGCCATCCGTAAAAGTGTTAGGTATGGAAATGACAGCTAGTTGTGAAGGTGGTAAAAAATGGAAACGTCCGGAATCGCCAATTATTCCAAATACACCACCACCAACAGTAGTAATCGAGCCTGCTCAAGTATTTTAATTAAATTTTTTTTACAATAAATACTAAATAAGGGTTATTTAGGAAATTTATCTTGAAGGCGCTTTACCTCCTCAATCTCAACTTTTAGTAGCAGATTCTGTAACAGAAGCCGAGGTCGATGAAGATAGCTCTTCTGCTGATCCTACAGTAATTTTAGCCAGCAAAATGACACTTTCTGTGATAAGTTTAGATTCACAAGAAGGTAAGCACGTTTTAAAAATAGTACCATAATACACTATAAAAAAATTGCAGAAGATGGGGCAGATGAGTTGAAATCAAAAGATGAAGAAATATTAGATGAATCGAAATATACGACTGCTAGTTGTACAACTGCTGCTGAACACGATATTTCTGAAGTAATACTTTAATATTTCTATAAAAATTTTTTTAAGTACCTATTAATTAATTTTTAGGATGAAGAAACAGGAAGTGAAGAAGAGGTTGAAGAAGTTGAAGTAGATGAAATTGAAGAAGATGAGATTGAAGAAGTCGAAGAAGATGAGATTGAAGAAGTCGAAGTAGATGAAATTGAAGAAGTCGAAGTAGATGACATTAAAGAAGAAGTAGATGAGATAGAAAAAGATGATCAAGTACAACCACTTACAAGATTTGAAAATTCAAAAGAAAGTGAAGATGTTTTATCGAAGCAAATTTTAAGTGATATCAGCAAAGAAATTGATACCATAATCAACGCAGGAGCTCAAATGTCTGGATTAATTGCAGAAAAACAGAATAACAATGAAAACCGAACAAATGTTGATTCAACATCTTCAGATGAAGATTAAAATATTGATCGAACTGGAGAATAGTTGTGTTTGTATTTAATACTTCAATTTCACGATATTTTATTCAAAGCATTTTGTATGGAGATTTAAGTATTCTTGAAATGAAATGCAAGCACAAATAAATATCTGGTTTAGTTGATGAACAAATGCAGCCACGTTTTAATGGTACTGCTGCCTTGTGGAAAAATTCATTTCAAAAGGATGATTAGCTTTAATGAATTTACTACGTGTATAATTGATTTCACTTATTGTAGTCAACATTCGAGTCTAATTGCATTAAATTGTGTGATATCTAGTTGATAATATTATTCATTTAGACATATAAGTACATTTACGTAATGAAAAGTTTCATGTAAATTTAATTGTTTGAAGTTCCAAGACTTCACTAAATTTCGTTATAAGAAAAATAAAAATTCATACAAACGTAATACATTTATTGACAAGACTATGTTACATACAATTTTGTTATTTAATGTTTTGATTTTTTGCCATCTGGTTCGGGAGCTACATTAGTCCAATTACCTGGTCTGTGTTTTATTAAAGAAAAATCTGTCCTGACTGAGCGAAGATCACCTTGTTGTTGGGTCCATTTGTGATCTATTAAAGTCCAATCGTTTTGTAATGCATGCTTTTTCAATAAAGCTGCTCCAGTAAACAATGAGGATGCTGTGAAACCTGCCAAATTGCTTCTACGCCAAGCACCAAATACACAGCCGGCGGCAACAGCTCCAAGTGCCCAATTTATTTTGTCGTCCTTCTGACGTAAATTAGTAGCTGTATTTGTGACCACAACAAAGGCTGTCGATATACCAATTAAAGGAAAGCATATATAAGCATATCTTCCGAGAATTTGAAGATAACCTTTATGTTGAGAATGAAGCATAACATCCATAGTTGATAAGCCTAAACCTAAAATACCAACAGCTTTTCCTGCACACCATACCTTCTGGAATATATCTTTTCCATCAGGACTATCAAAATAATTGAAATCATTTAAGGATTTCAAAGTAGACATATTTTAGTTACATAAATTTCACTAACATAAAAGCTTTTTTAGACTGTCTATAGGCTTTTCGTCTCTTGCTGTATCTTTTATGTACTAAAAACTTACATTTACATTTTAATAATACGTAGAAACTAAACAAAATATTATGTTTAAGCAACTGATGTACTACTCTACTATCTTAAGAACATTTAGAAGAACTAACAATTTTGGCACTGTACAGAGGCCTTTAGATAGTAAATGAAATGCAAACCTCCCATACCAACTATGAAGTATTTAGAATTCCCCAGATTTATAAATTAATTTTATAATTTTTAAAAATTAAAACGTAAACTGCGTATATAAGATATTAATTAGGTTTATTTTGTCATAATCTATTGAACTGAAATACATTTAATCAACGATGAAGCCCATAACAATAAGCAAAATTTCTAGAGATATTTGATATTTAGGTTATCTCACTTCTGAAATGTCACATCATCAAAGTGACAAATCAACCCAACCTAACAATGGCGTCGGATGGCGACGAAGTAATAACTGATCAAGAAAAAGTAAGAATTGTATCAGACTTTATACTTCATTCCCCTCCTGGAGAATTTAATGAAGTTTTTAATGATGTGCGAAAGTTATTAAACAACGACGACCTGTTAAAAGAAGGCGCAAGTGGAGCATTTGCTCAATATAACAAAGATCAACTAACTCCCGTTAAAATAGATAATGCCGATACTTTGGTGCTCATAACAGAATACAACGATTTAGGAAATAACAGATTTTATGATCCACGTAGTAAGCAATCATTCAGGTACGACCATTTAAGAAAAGATGCTTCGGAATATCAACAATACACACCAGACACATCAGCTGAACCATGGAGAGCAGCTATAGATGCAGAATTTATGCAGTATTCGGAAAATCATTACAAAGATGGTGTATGTAGTGTTTATGGTCGAAGTCAACCCGGTGGTGTAATTACAATAACAGCCTGTATAGAAGATCACCAATTTCAACCTAAAAATTTTTGGAACGGAAGGTGGCGTTCACAATGGTTTGTTACTTTGAATGGGAGTTCAACGGTCGACGTGCGAGGTATATTGAAAGTTCAAGTTCATTATTATGAAGAAGGTAATGTGCAGCTCGTAAGTTCAAAAGAAATAAAAGAAAGCGTTAATATGTCAAATGAAACACAAACTGCAAAAGACATTGTACAATTAATTGAAGAATCTGAAAATCATTACCAAACTGCAATATCGGAAAACTATCAAACAATGTCAGATACTACGTTTAAAGCTTTGAGGAGGTTACTGCCTGTAACACGTATGAAAATCGATTGGAACAAAATAGTTTCTTACAGTATTGCAAAAGAGTTGAAAACTCAATGATAAACCAGAGCGAATTATTCTGGCTATCTTTTAAAAACACTGTGCGCCTTGTTATTGCTTGAAGGTTTTGTAAATACATCTGTGTGTTGTTGAGTTTCCAACAGTGCAGGGATAGCCATTAGCATAATTTATCAGTAACGTAGTTTCATTATTATTATTATTCTATGAGCATATAAATAAAAATGGTTTTATTAAAATTTTTACGCAAATAATTGTTTTTCTAATTCACAAATATATAATTATTATTTTAATGTCATTATATAAAGTTTATAAAATCTGTTTAAAATTTATATACAATAACATATTTCTATCCCTGAGAGAAAACGGAACGTGCAATATGCTTGGCACAGACACCGTCGCTTTTTAGTTAAATGCTTTATGTTAATACATTTTTATGAATTTTATGTATCTATTTCTATAACTAATTTATAAGATTCAATTTGCATTTGTTATCATTTTTCATGTAATAGTTTTCATATTTGTAAATCAATTAGAAAATTCTATGAATTGCTGCCCAAATGATAAAATAATTTATATCTTGTTAAATTCAACCTTTGTATGGGTTATTTTTGAATAAAAAAAAAGAATTAAAGCAATTTTATGTGGGTAAAAGACTTCAAAATTTGATTTTAAGTGAAGGTATTTTAATTTCAAAACTAAATAGCTAAACACTTGTTTTAAGGTTGATAATAATTATAAATTTTTCAAGACTTTTCCGCTAAAAAGCTATGGAAGTGGAAGTATTTTGATAAAGCTAACAAAAATTGTATGCAGTACTTATACTTTGTTATCTTATAAATTAATGATGTCCTTTAGATGTCTTAACTTTTTCCAATCGAAGAAAAAGTTGTTATAATCGAGAAGAAAAAAAATTTTTTTTTGCATTTCTCGACGTTTCGAGTCCCCCTGATTCCAAAAAGGCAAAAAAAAAATTTCGATTTTTTGAATCAAAATGTCGATGTATGGATGGATGCCCACCCTAGAGCAAAAACTACTGAACCGATTTTGAAGAAATTTGATTTTAGCCACTTTAAAATTATTTCATCGGCAAACTAAGCTTTTATCAGAAATCTATACAGGGTATCCAAAAATAAGGTGGTTATTTTGGGCGCATATTTGCATATTTGGGCCAAATTCATTTTTACTTGGTTATAAGATAGTACACATGAGCCCTAACTGAAAACAAAAATTTCAAATTATTTTATTCAAAATGGCGGCCAATAGAACGATTGTCCCATTTTGTGGTTTTTCCCTAATAACTTGGCTGGTAATCAATATTATAAAAATTTCAAAACGGCATTGTACAGCCAAAATATAGGGCTTTCGTCCTAAATAAGTCGATTT
This sequence comes from Malthinus seriepunctatus, assembly GCA_963924605.1. Taxonomy (NCBI): domain Eukaryota; kingdom Metazoa; phylum Arthropoda; class Insecta; order Coleoptera; family Cantharidae; genus Malthinus; species Malthinus seriepunctatus. Next base: position 106,540,293 of record OZ004600.1, on the reverse strand, counting down.
TCAAAATTGTTTTAAAATTGCCTACCTTTAAGGGTCCAAAGTCGGTCAAAATTTTGAAATGGATTTTCTCAAAATTTCGTCTGCCATATTTTTTCTTTTTTGGATATGTTACAAAAAACGCAATTCTCTATCGAAATATAAAATTTTATCAAAATCGCTCGAGCCGTTTTGGAGTAATGATTTTTTGAATGTTAAAACTTGAAAAATCTCTAATTTCTTTTGTAATAGAAATGAAAACTTGAAAATGGATATATATAAATTAATCCCATGCATATCTATTATTTGACACTATTTTCGGTTAACAAAACGCTTCCGGTTCAACCGGAAATTACAAAAATATCAAAATTTTTAGGAACACCCTGTATATTTTTAAATATTTTGAAAGCTCATGAAATTAGCTATTACACGATACTAAACACTTTATATTTTGACTTCCGGTTTAACTGGAAATGAAATAAAATGATTGAGCTGATAGGACAGTTTATTATTACTCTTTTTTCCGGTAGTTGAATGTAGTAGAAGTAGATTATAAATTTTTAAAAATTAAAACGTAAATTGCGTATATAAGATATTAATAATTCTATACAGGCTGTTATTGTAATTACACCACCGGGTTGACTTCGACCGTAAACACTACATACACCATCTTTGTAATGATTTCCTAACTATTAATAATTTTTCTGCCCTAGAGGTATCTAGACATTACTTTTAAATTTGTAATGGGTAAAATGACCTCAATTTATTGATATACCGCTTGCATGACGCTCACTTACAAGTAGTAGAGCTGTCTTGTTTATGAAGCAGACATATTAATATAATTTAATTATTAAAATGGGTTTAACTGTGTATCATTTTCCACCATCTGCTCCATCCAGAGTAGCTCTTTTAACGGCTCGTGCCTTGGGACTTGAAGTAGATGTCCAAATTATCAATTTATTTGCAAAAGAACAATTAAAACCGGAATTTGTAGAGGTATAGAGGTTATGTAAATAAAATTTTTATAAAAACCCATTTCATTCAAATTTTGTTTCTTATAATTTAATATATTTATAGATTAATCCACGACACCAGGTTCCAACACTAGTGGATGGTGACTTTGTACTAACTGAAAGTAGAGCAATTGCTGCTTACTTAGTCGATGCGTATGGTAAAGACGATTCTATGTATCCTAAAGATTTAAAACAAAGAGCTATTGTTAATCAGAGATTGCAGTTCGATTGTGGCCTTCTTTATCCACGTATTCGTGCAATTTGTGTCCGTACAATTTGTTTTCTTAATGCCCCAATTACTCTTTAAATTAATTTTTAGTTTCCCATACTCTTTTTAGGAGAAATTGAGGTATATGATGAACAGAAAGCACCAGTGGACGAAGCTTTAGGCTTTTTGGATGTATTCTTAGAAGGGAAAAATTTTTCTTGCGGTGATAATTTCACTATTGCAGATTGTTCGTTAGCAGCATCCGTTTCCACTATAGTTGTAATTTTATTTCATTTCTTGCTTAAAATACTTTTCTAACGTGTTCCTTTTTAGGCTGTCGGTTGGGATGTAACTCCATATGCTAATGTAAATGCTTGGCTTTCACGATGTGCTTTAGAAATTCCAGGTTATTCCGAGGTAAACCAAACTGGTGCTGATCAGTTTGGAAAAGCCGTACGTGCTAAATTAGCTTCGGGACAAATATAATTTTATTAATGAACTGTACGGTTTTCAATAATTAAAATTTTATAATTTCGTAAAATTATCTTTTCATTGTTGTGTAACAATTTGATTTTGAGTTCTGACGTCACAATCAGTTTGTTATGGCAACAGCAACCTAGCAACGGACCATAACCTTAAAATATTTATTTTCAAAATGCTCAAAATGGAAATAATTATTTCCTATCGATTTTACTGGCCAATTCTTAATTTCAAAAAATAACAGTAACAGTGCTTCATAAACTAGTTCCAATTCAGTTAAATAGGTACAGATTTAAGCAATGGATCACTACTTCGTATACGACAAAATTGGTGAAGGTGCTCATGGATATGTTATGAAAGGAAGACATAAAATCACAGGCAAACAAGTAGCATTAAAAAAGCTTTTAATCAAAACCTTAGATCAAGGACTACCTGTTAATATTATGAGAGAAATAAATTGTTTGCGAGTTCTCAATTCAAAATATGTAAAGCCTGTTAAATTAGTATAATTTTTCGATTGTATACTCTTTTGAATTGTAGGTTGTAAAAGTATTAGATATCCTTGCCCATGGCATGGGTATAATGTTGGTAATGGAATATCTACCATCAAGTCTCTATGATATTATACATAATGTACCCTATTTATTAAAGGAACCACAAATAAAATGTTATATGAAAATGCTTTTATTTGGAGTCAGCTATTTACATAACAATCGTATAATGCATAGAGTACGTAAAATATAGTTTTTATATCCTAACTTATGCTTTTTTTAAGGACTTAAAACCAGCTAACTTGCTGATTTCTCAAACAGGCTTATTAAAAATTGCTGATTTTGGATTAGCGAGGATATATGTGGGAAATGAACCAGACAGGAAATATTCTCATCAAGTTGCTACAAGATGGTATCGTGCTCCAGAATTATTATACGGTTCACATAGTTATACACCAGCTATTGATATGTGGGCCGTTGGATGCATTATGGCAGAACTATACAATAAGAAGCCTTTATTTCCAGTAAGAATATACTATTTAAATTTTAAATTCAATTTTTAATTTTATAAAATACATTTTAAGGGTGAAACAGATATTGAACAATTAGCAATGGTTTTGCGTACGCTAGGAACACCAACTGAAGCAACTTGGCCCGGTTTATCGCACTTGCCAGATTACAACAAAATAACTTTTACATATAGTTCTGCTACTAGTTGGTTAAGCATTGTTCCTAATACAACTGCAGTAGTTCGCGATTTAATTAAAAATGTTGTTATGTATAACTCGAAGAAACGATTAACTGCTTTTGAGGTGAGCAGACTTTGATGCTTTTCAATTGCCTTCTAAATGCGTAGTACTAATTTTTAATAAATATTTAAATTTTTTAGGCTTTAAAACATAAATATTTTTTTGTTCATCCTCTGGAGTGTCATATTGATGAAATGCCCAAACCAGAAAATATTAAACCATCTGAACTGCCAACTTTTGAGAATTTTAACTTTATTTAAAAATTTAAAGAAGCTACGCTACTTATCGTACGTTTGTGATATAAGGATGTATACAACGTAGTGCAATATAATTTTAATAGAGAAAATGAGTTCTAAAATTTATAAATTTTGAAATGAATTTCATTAATTCCTTTATTAAATTTTAACGCTTATGTGATGTGATAGGAGCATGTTGAAGTTAGCTTAGACTTGGAGCGCATTTTTCTTCTTTTATATGACCACTAATTTAACTAGTATAATATTTATATACACTTCTTATTAATTATTGTGGAAGGAATAAATATTTCATTAAACAATTTATTGAAATATGTCTTAAAGCATAAAGTCTAAAGTAAGATATACCTACTTATAATGTTATAATCAATTGATTTGACACGATAGTACTTGGAAAAGTCAATTAAATTGTATAATGATTTTAAAGTAAGTAAAACTTTTTCATTAAGTAGTTATTTTATCTTTAATTCTTCTAAAAATGATGTTCTCTCTTGTCTACTTATTCTGTCTACTTTTCTGTTTAATGGTATACATAAATAATTTATATAATATATCTCATTTATTTCTACACTTTAGTTTTTAACAATTTCCTCTTTTTATTTTTATATCCACGTACGAATTTTTATAACCATATACATAAAATGCAAGAAATGGAAAATTTCTCATTAACCAAAATGCTAATGTTTGTTGACTATTTATATACCATCTGAATAACGTGTATTTGAGATAATATGCATGAAAGTTAATCAAAAAATATACAAAACGTTGATATAAACTTAACTTTACATGAGGTATTTTGGTCTCATTATTATTTAAATTTCTATTGCACAAATAGTGCAAATACGTCATAAAGGGTTTTGGATCTAAAAAAGGAATCATTACCCACATACCATTTACTAAAGCTTCTGATAATTTTATAAAATTTGAGTTTTTCTTTTTAATATTCGGAACAAAAAGTTTTTCTACTAGAGCCTCGCATATTTCTTTAGTTTCTTCTAACGAATTTCTGCAGATATTATATCTGGAATTTTAAAATTTATTTATGTTGTAAAACCTATGCCGTTAAGGTACCGTTCCTCAATACCAATAATATGTCCTATTACTTTCCAAAAATGAACGAAAGCTTCTTGCTCTTCTTTTGTTGCATTATGAATTCCAATTGATTCTGCACGAATTATTGGAATTCCCATAAAACCAAACTGCGTTATTCCCATATCTTTTTGTAAAATTTTTCCACCTCCAGCTTTACAACAGGAGTTGCTTGCTGAATTGTGTTTATTTTTAACAGAAGCTATTGAATTCCACAATCTTAACAAAGTTAAATCAATGTCTACTAACTTATTTTTCAGTATACATTGGTTAAATATTATTTCAAGTGTAAATAAATTGCAATTTTGAAGTCAGTGCTGGGAATGTTAGTACGGAATACTTGTTTCCACCACCAGTGTTTCGTGTTTGAAAAGTTTGGATGATGCATGATGCATTGGTTTTTGCTAAATTCGGACACCGGTGGTGAAAGAAATTAAAAGCACATTTAAAAGTTAAATTTAACATTTCAAAATTACTTACTTTGATTCAGGTTTAAAATCATTTTCATACCAAACACACATATGGAATATTGTAGCCATATATCGTTTGTATGCAGACATATTATCACTAGATTTTCTTGTAAATACTAAAATCTCCAAAACTCGTGGAGTAGATATAACCGCTATTAAACCTAAAAGTTTGCCAAATAGCATTGCAAAGAGATGCTTTCTGTAGAATTGTTGACCGCTGAAAAATTTTATAAAATAGAACATTATTTAAAAGACAGTCTTAAATTTTTTATAGTTTAGGTATTTAGGATTTTACTTAACAAAATTGATAGTCGAATGAAATTTAAACATTAATTCTAAAGGGCCCTCGGAACGACTTATTAAAACTTCTATACCTATAAAAAGGTGTAGAGAAACCAAAACGGGACTTGCGGAACTTTTGGTATGTTGCTCAAAGTGAGAGTTAAAAATTTAATTGACCACTTTTATTGTTTGAAGCATTTAGGAAACACAATTGCATTATCTTTCTAATTATTTAGTCTTTAAGAAACTGTCACGCAGGGTCAGAGGCGGATCTAGGTTTTTCGGGGTATTGAAGTCCAGTGGAGCCCCATTTTTAGTTAAATTAAGAATCTTTAAATTGAGGTTTAAAATTTATTTTTGCTTTATAATAGTTCAATTTTTGTGGGCGCTTGCACACTTGAGGGCCCAAGGTTTAAGCCCTATTAGTTCATATGTAAATCCGCCCCTGCGGCAGGGTGTCCTATAGAACAGCACCAACTAAGCATTAATTTTTAACCTCAGCTAAATTAATTACTTAATAGATTTCGTTATAAGGTGCTTTAATGGCCAAAGAGGTTCGCGAAAAATGGAGATGCGAACATGGATCTGCTCTGAACAAAAGGCCCTACAGTTAGAATGAAAAATTTTAAGCCTTGTATCAAAAGGTTTTGCAAAACAATTTTCTAAAATACGTAAACTATTTTTATAAATTTTTTTCTTTTTTAATTTAAACTAGAAGGAAAGTGCATTATTTTCAAATGAAACAATCAAACAATCAAATTTTAGTTTTTGGATTTAAAACTGATTTATTCAGAATATGTGTTTGAATTTTCACCAAGCAAAAAAAATACGTAATTTTTGAAATTAATTTGTTTTTGAAATTAAAGGTTGTACTTACAGTTTGAACTTCTTTTCATTATAATAAGGAGGAAGATTTTGATTATGTTCAAAATGTGTCGAAACGCATTCTTCTTCATCATTACTTGTTAACAGTTTAATTGTTTCTTGTACAGAATGTTTTTCTGAAAAAGGAAAGACAAATCATACTCTTACTTAATATATTATTTTGAACTTAAAGAAATTTTACCTGATGTATTGAATAAAAGGCCCATATTTTCCAATTAATGACAAATTTTTTAACACAAATTAAATTTGTTAAAAAATATTTTCATAATAGAAAATGATCTGAGTCTTAGAAAAGTTTATTTACCTCTGAAGCTATAGTGAAAGTAAATTTATTGTGTGCTACTTTTCTACATAGCTATTCACTTCCACTTTTCTTCAGTGTTTCATCTTATTATGGGATTTAAAACAATATGTTTTTAAATTTATTATAAAATTTAAATATTATGTTTAAATAATATAAGCGATTTTTGATTAGTTTTCCAGAAAATTAAAACATAATATAATTTAGATTTATGTTTTATGATGTAATATAAAAATTAAAGATGTTGGTGAAAAAGTAAATTAAAACTCTATTACTAGTTATAAAATTACATATTATATTACTTAATTTATGGTTTTTGAAAAATTATATTATGCATTACCATCATTACCTTATACACAGTGTGAGTGTGTATATTATTTATTTCAAATGTTATCTACTCTTGTTAACAATTTTTGCTGGTCCTAAACCTTCTATAAAAGTTTATAAATAAAAATAAATATATTTATTATACTATGCTTATAGTTCAAATTTTCAAAAGATTCATCAGAAAAAAATGAGATGTGTAGAGATGTAGGTTACATGTGTGTTACACTGCATATTTCCATTTTCAGAAAATTTCAACATTTTTATTAGAAACACCATTTGATATAAATTACGTTCAAAATAAAAATACTGATTGTATTTAATTTAAAAAAATCCAAATTTTGATAGAAATATTGAAATTTTCTGAAAATGGTAACAGTATAACCAGTTCTCAAATTTTCTAATATAAATACTTTTTCATTACGCTGATTATACTCAAGTTCAACATACGTGAATACTGAGAAGAGGGAAGTTCCCGAATTACAAAATTAACTCATGTCATAAATATTGATTGCACGCATCTCAATAACATTAACTTGTTTGGTGTAGGAAATTCAGTGTTAGAATTAATCAATAATTTTTTGAAAAACCTTCAATGCACTAACTTGGTCTTGATTAGTTGAAAATGTGAAAGTATTTTAGTTTTATAGATTTAAATAATTTTGAATTTAGTAACCACATAAATGGATTTTGTATTTTTATATTTGTTATATGATAATGTATTTTTTTATTACACTTTAGTAGGTAATGAGTATAGCACATAGGTATATGGACATGGAGGTACTTAATTGAAATATCCTTCATGCATTTGTTGCTAAACAAACATAATTTGGAAAATAGGTTTACTGAAGGTTTTTTATATTATACAAAAAAAATAGTAAATTTGATTGCCCAATTGGTCATGTTGACAAATTTTAGAAAATTAATTTAAAAATAACTATCTGCGCTTGATGGTTCATTATTTTTCTGAACGAACGTTCTTTCAAGGATTAGTACCTAAGTATGTGGTTTTCTAATTTCAAAAACTATTATAAAATTTTTCTTATTTTATTAGTTTTACATTACTTCTAATTCAAGGCTTGTCGTTGAAGTGAATTGTGTAACCTTTTTACAAAACTTCACCTTGCAAAAAGAGTAAAAAATGCTCTTTTAGATTTAGACCTCCACTAAAATGAACCATTTTAGAAACAGCTATTTTTTTAGAATTAAAGACATGTGTAAGGAATAAAATACTAAATTTAAAACTCCGGTTAGGTGCCTACCCAAGACACAACATATCTATAAAATTATAAAATCATCTAAAATGAAAGTCGCATTCATAGATGCGTGATTTAACAGTTGACTTAATATGCATAAAAAAGTGCATGTGAATATTTTTTATAAAATAATGAACATGATTAGTAGCATGGAAGAACAAATACGAACTGCGAACTGGAAAATGTTTTCTAATTTGAATTCATCAAGGATAGTTTCAGAGGAAGTGGTATAATTTTAAGGTTAAACTTTTTATTTTATCTTAGAAATATATCAATACTATTAAGAATAAAAAATAATTAGCTAGAAAATAGTTTTTTATTATTAGTACTTTCAAATTTTCAAATTTAAAATTCGCGCGCATTTCGATCTGTCAAGTTTGACATTAAAAATGACAGCCATATGACAGCAGCTAACTAGGTCAAGAAGTCAAGTTGTAAAGTTTGTTTTTATTATTAAATGATATTTTCTTCGATTTTAGAGAATAAATAATGGTTTTTAAGTTTAATTATAGTAATAAGATAAATATATATTATCGTAAATAATTGTGACGAGTACAATTAAATAATGGCCGTGTTTCATCAAAGTTATTCAGGTGATATTCTTCACTTAAATGTCGGTGGTAAAAGGTAAATTAACAATTTATGTATTTGGATAGTAGAGCTAACAGTTCGTTTTAAAGGTTTTCAACATCTCGCCAAACTCTCACATGGATACCAGATACATTTTTTACTGCTCTTTTAAATGGTCGTATACCTACTCTTAGAGATGAAAAAGGAGCAGTGTTTATAGATAGAGACCCTAAGTTGTTTTCTGTGATTTTAAATTATTTAAGAACTAGAGAAATTGAATTAAAGGATATTGATATTAGGACTTTGCGTCACGAAGCTGAATATTATGGAATTGCGCCACTTGTTAAAAGGCTTATTTTATGTGACGAAATGTCTCAAGCTACTTGTGGCGACGTTTTATTTTATGGATATTTACCACCTCCTTGTAAGTATATTTTTTAAATTATGAATCGACGTGACGTTATATAAAAATTTAGGTATACCTTTACAAGACTCGGGTACATCAACTTCCTCGAATAGTATTCATACAGAAGCTACTAGTGTGCATTCAAGCAGACCAGGTTCAAGTGTTCGCATGCCTGAGCAGCAAACAACATCAAATTCTGTTGCAAGCACAACTAACGATGTTGCAGGTTCAAACACATTTACAACATATGTCGTTAATACTGCTATGAATAGTAGTGTCGTTTTTCCAAATGAAGGCTGTTCGAGTGTACATTCGTGTGTGCAAATTCCAAATTATGTTCCAGGTAGAACTGGAGGTATGATGAGATATATTAATCGCTTTCATTTCACATGTATTTTGTTAAGGTCACTCTAGAAATTCATCTTTGGAGTTAAGAATAGGATTATCTGGAAGTTGCAGTAGAAGTTCACAAGATCTTCGAGGATTGGTCGGAAGAGGTCCGCCAGGGTCAGGACATTCTAGAGCTGCTTCACTTGATTTAAGACATGCAAGAAATTCTTCAGCTGATTTAAATAAACTGTTTCGTAATGATGTTAGTTTAGTATTTGGAGCTAGTAGTAAGTATTTTCTTATATTTTAATTTATTGATTTTATTAAGTTTTATTTAGCTTCAGCATGGACTGATCCTTTGAGAGTTCAGATAATTAAGGCACATCATAATTGGATAGCTGTAGCATATGCACATTTTGTTGTTTGTTACAGGTAAATATTATTAAATTTCATTAAAGATGTAAACTTATTTTAATTTGTAATTATAATTCTTTGTATAGACTTAAAGATTCGAGTGGTTGGCAGCAAGTGTTTACTAGCCCTTACATAGACAACTGTATAGAACGTATTGCAATTAATGCAAAAATGGGTTCAAGTGGCGCAGGAGAAGCATCTAAGATGGTTGCCATTGCGTATGGAGCCCAGGTGAGATTATGGGGTATTTCTGAAGACGGTACTAGAACAAATGTTGGTAAGAATTCTAAAATAAGATTTTACTGTTATAAAAACGCTCTATTTTAGGAACGTTTAACTTAAATGTGAAAGTAGAATATTTGTTTTTTATTGGAAGTCAATTAGTAGCACTATCTCCATCTGGGAAACTTGGGGTTTGGCATGCTATGACTCAACATTGGCAAACTCAAGATGTTGTACCGATCGCATCATTTGACACTGCTGGTTCTTTCTTATTGTTAGGATGTAATAATGGCTGCATTTATTATATAGGTATGGTATATGTTTAAAGATTCGATTTTAAAGAAATTCGTATAATTATTTTTTGTATTATTTTTAGACATGCAAAAGTTTCCTTTAAGAATGAAAGATAATGATTTATTAGTAACAGAATTGTATCGTGATCCTAATAGTGATCCAGTTACTGCTATATCCGTATACCTGACACCTAAAACGAGTAAGTCGTTATAACAATTGTTAAATTTTTTAAGTGTTCTTTTCTTTGTTTCGTTTCCCCTTGGGCGTCATGTCGATATTATTTTTTAACTTTTAAACTTATAAACATACATTAATGTAGGTTTTTTTTCTGTTCTCCATGCAACTCAAAACCTTGTGTTTCATGCCAGCGTCTGAGAGGGGCCGCGAAGGTATGCCACATATTTAACACTTACACTACTATTTTACAATAATTTACTATATTTTGAAACGTATTATTCGATTTGTTTTGTGTATTGAGCACAGTGCATTAATATATAGAATTTCATTTTGTTGCTGGTATGCCAACACAAGGCAAAGACACGCACTTGTTTTACTCACCTCTAATCTATTAATAAAATGTTAGCGTGTTAAAAATTTAATTTTGAGTGGTTTTCAATTTATTAGATATTCTGCATGAATAACAAACCAAAATTATTAAAGATGAACCAACTTAAGTGTTCAAAGCCGTAAGTCGTAGTGGATAATGTAAAGGTATTGATACAACAGTTGTGTAGAAGTATCATAAATTTCTTAAAGTACAGAAATTGCTTTCTTAATTTTTGTGCACTTTTAACTTCTGACAGCTAATTTTATTATTAGATTAATCGTGTGAAATCGTACCAACCAGTTTTAAGTAAGTAAAATGTTTTTCTTGAATCAGTCATTGATTTCATGTATTTCAGGAAATTATTTTTTATTTTGAGTCTTCTGTAATGAGTTTACCCTTTTCTTTGCAAATTTATTAATTATCACTTTTTAACTGAAATATTCCCTCCTATCATACATGCCTATATTTACATTAATTTATTAAAATTCAAAAAATTTTGATTGAAGCTGATTTAAATAAGTATTGCAGTAGGATAAAATGCAGAACCATAAGGTAAATTGTTAAGAAGCTATAGACCTCATAATTTACAAAAGTATTGATACCAAAGTTTGATTTTTAGCAAAGCATTTAATTATCGCTTAAAGTAGTCAACAACACTCTTCCTGCATTGATGGTTTCTAAAAACAATTTTTTTGCTATTTGACAGATTTATGTGGCAATTGGATTGAAATTGCTTATGGGACGAGATCCGGTTCAGTTCGAGTAATAGTGCAACATCCTGAAACAGTAGGTCACGGACCCCAGTTATTCCAAACTTTTACCGTACATCAAAGTCCCGTTACAAAGGTAATAATCATTTTCAGCAACTGTTTTGTTAATAAAATACATTGCAATATAGGTAACTCTTTCTGAAAAATATTTGGTGTCAGTTTGTTGTGAATATAATCACGTGAGAAGTTGGAGAGTAACACGTTTTCGTGGAATGATTTCAACTCAACCTGGTTCTACTCCAGAGGCTTCTTTTAAAATAATTTCTTTGGAAGCTGTGGAACCTTGTATTAGTCATGCCGCTGCTAATGATTGTGGTCCATTTGGAGAACAAGATGATGAGCAGGTCTTTGTTCAAAAGGTGATACCTGAAACAGATCAGCTTTATGTGAGATTGGCCAGCAATGGAAAAAGGTTTATTTTAAACACAAATGTTTCGTCTATTTTAAAATGTATTGTTGTAGGGTGTGTGTGATAAAATCTGTAGATGGTACGACTATAAGTTCATTTTGTGTGCACGAATGTGAAGGTTCTAATCGAATGGGATCTCGACCGCGTAGATTTATTTTTACTGGTCATTCAAACGGTGCTATTCAAATGTGGGATCTCACAACTGCTCTCGACTTATTTAACAAATCTGATACAGGTATAATTTATTTTTTTTATGATAGCAGTTTTAAATTTTACTTTTTAGATAACGTAAATGGTGGGCCAACCCCAGAAGAATTGTTAAGATTACTCGATCAATGTGATTTGAGCAATAGCTTGTGTTCTACACCTTGTATGTCGCCATCTCCATCACTAGCAGCAGCATCGAGGCTTAAATCTAGTAACATTGCATTTTTAAACCAATCTTATGAAGGGGATCGTTTTCCTAGTACTAATTAAATCGGAAGATATTTTTATATTCTTGAGGTTTGAAGTATTTATATTAGTTAGTACTGTTTTTGCTTTAAACGTTTTATAATTGTTTTTTACTTAAATCTTGTGAATATAGTTATGTTTTTTATTAAATTGTTTCAAGTTATAAAATTTTAATAATAGGTAAACAATCTGTAAAAAATATTATGTGATATATATATTTCTCAAAATATTATTGTTTAAAATACGCCTATCCTATTTTAAATATTTCTAATATCATTAATGTTTTTATTTTCTAACAAATTATTTTACATTATTTAAAACTAATTTGGCCTATCAATTTATTAATACTAAATTTTGTGAGCAATTAGTCATTAAGTGTACAACAATTTTTCAGACTTCCAACCAAATTGGCTCATTGTAATACCAAGAAGGTTCTGTTAAAGGATTTAACAAGTAACTCCACAAAATTATTCCTAAGAAAAAAATCGCAAAAATACTGATTCGTTGAAATCCTTTATAAGTAACAAGTTCTTGTATATCAGGTACGCCCATGTGGTTACAAAACGCGTGAACTATAAAAGAAGATATGAAATGACCAGTTCGCCATAATAAAAACGCTGAATACGCTCCAAAAATTGTAGTGTACGAGAAATGGAAACCTAAAAATAAAATTTTTACCATAATATTTGAATGGTAGTTGTAAAATCTTACATGATAGAAGAAACGCCGTTTTCAGATTCATTCCTTTTCGTACGCTTTCAATCATGTGATGAAAATGTGCTATAATAAAAATGTTGAGAATTAAAGGGAACTAGTAAAATGGTGCCCAAAAATACATACCTATACCAAAAAATAAGGGCGCTATACAAATGGCAGTTAATGGTGTAAAACTTTGTAACAATAATGGTAACATACAAGATCTAAAAGTAAACTCTTCAGATAACGGAGCAACAACATAATTTCTAAGCCATATTAGGTTTTTGGCATTTATAAACCAGTACATTGGTTCTAGAAAAATATTGTATGAAAAAATGCAAGATTCGACTTTTAAGTTATACACACCAACGTAAACTTTTAATATGCCAGTTTTAAGCTGTAAAAACAGAGGTCCTAAAAACAGAACCATTGTAAGTATCCATGGCATAAAAAAGGCTTGTAATATGCCTTTGCTTCTAAATCCCATAATCTGCCATATACTACTCTAAAAAAGGTTCAAAATTATGTTAAATTATGAACATTAATTTGGCAGTTTTTGAGCTGGTATTTTCAAGACCAATCGTGAGCAGTTTTAAACATAAGTACACAGTTAAAAGTGAAAGCTGAATACGAGCTTTAATAATATTTTGTTTATTATCAAAAATTTGCTACAGGATTTGGCTCTACTTGTTTCTACAAAATAAAAAAATACCTAGTAACGTCGACATATCTAGCAAATGTTTTTAAAATATAATTTTTTAACTTTTTCCAATCCAAGAAAAAGTTGTTATAATCGAGAAAAAAATAATAATAATAAACATTTTTTTGCATTTCTCGACGTTTGAAGTCACGCTGATTCCAAAACTGCAAACAATTTTTTTAAAATTTTTTGAACCAAAATGTCAGGATGTAGTCCTTAGAGCAAAAACTACTGAACCGATTTTGATGAAATTTGATTTAACCACTTTAAAATTATTTTATTGGTAAAAGTAGCTTTAATAAAAAATATATACAGGGTGTCCAAATATAATGTGGTTATTTTGGGCGCATATTTGCAAATTTGGGCCAAATTCATTTCTACTTGGCTATAAGATAGTATATGAGAGCCTCAATTGGAAAAAAAAATTTCAAATTATTTTATTCAAAATGGCGGTCAATAGAACGATTGTCCCATTTTGTGGCTTTTCCCTTATAACTTGACCGGTAATTATTATTATAAAAATTTCAAAACGGCATTGTACAGCCAAAATATACAGCTTTCCTCCTAAACAAGTCGATTTTCAAAATTGCCTACCTTTAAGGGGCCAAAGTAGGTCAAAATTTTGAAATGGATTTTCTCAAAATTCCCTCTGCCATATTTTTTCTCTTTTGAATATGTTACAGAAAACGTAATTCCCTATCAAAATATAAATTTTTATCAAAATCGCTCGAGCCGTTTTGGAGTAATGATTTTTTTGAATGTCAAAATTTCAAAAACCTCTAATTTCTTTCGTAATAAAAATGAAAACTTGAAAATAAATATATATATCAATCCTACGAATATCTATTATTTGACACTGTTTTCGGTTAACAAAACGCTTCCGGTTGAACCGGAAACTAAAAAAATATCAAATTTTTTAGGAACACCCTGTATATTTTTAAATATTATGAAAGCTCATAAAATTAGCTATTACATGATACTAAACATTTTATATTTTGACTTCCGGTTTAACCGGAAATGGAATCAAATTTCCTAATTTAAATGGAACATCTTGTATATTTTTTAATATTTTGAAAACTCATAAAATTAGCTTTCTGAACATATAAAATAATGTATATTTTGAACTTCAATTTGTGACAAATTTAAATAGTTCATATCTAAAATTTCTGCTTACACGCAGAAGTCCTTAAATTCGATCCTGGCAGGTAACAATTATTGCAATTTAATATCATGTAATTTATATTAACATAAAAATAAATATAATAATAAAAACAACGGATGTGGCCATACGAGGAACTTTTTCCGTCCGTCAAATATTAGAATTTTATTTTTTTTTATTAAAATTTCATTTAATATCTTATAAATAAAATATATTAAAAAAACCTCTAAAAGGGCACTAATAAATACAACAGGAAAAAGTTCTTCAAATAGCTACATCCGGTAAACCTAACAACTGACAAGTTGTTTTAGGCCACTCATTTTTGAATCTCGTTCAAGTTCTAACCATAAGTTAAAGTAGAAAAAATGTAACTGATAAAATTTTTTTAAATAAAATAACTTTGAATTTATACGATTTAGCTTTAATGAAGAATAAAATAGGAATATCTGAAAATAGCTTTAACTTTTAACACATAGATTTTAGTTTATGGAAAAAAAAATATAACGGATAGACGTACATACAACATATCCAAAATACAAAACTACATGACCTTTTGCAAGGTAGCATACGCTTATTACGACCTGTTTACTGGGCTAACGTTGTGAACTTGTAAAATAAATTGAAGATTAAAGATAGGGTATTATATCGAAACTATTACGAACTAGCTCTTTATCGTAATCAGTAAGTACTGCAATTATAATAGCTTTCAGACCTTCAAGTTACTTTTACTATTCTTTCGAGTAAATTATCATACCTTTTCTAAAATTTTCTTGTTAATAGCTACATATAAGAAGGCTGGAGATATAAACATCATAATAAAAACGCTAAAAAATCTTCTTTTTATTGTAGACGGGTGGTTTCTGTAAAAAAATAAATGTAACAGGCATAATATTTAATTTATACAAAATTAATAAAAATAAGAAGAAAAAGAACATGCTAGTTTTCGTAAAACAGTGCAGACGAAGGTTCGAATTTGGTATTTACTGAGTGAGGGGAAGGGGGATAGTATTGCCGCAAGAATATCACGGTTTTGTTGCTCTTATTAAAGTGAATATATGGTATGTTTTAGGTTTTAATTTGTTACCTGTCGTGCTGAAAGTTCCATACGTATAAACTGGAAACATAAACGACGGAAAGTAATAAACATGCCGCGACTGATAAAAAACAATCAAAAATTCTCTGGTATTCATACTCCATTCTGACATTTTCGTGGTCACATGATCAAGCTCGAACGATTATGATTGGTTAGGAAATTCCTTTAACAAGAACCGTGATAATGGCTGCCAGTACTAGTGGAAGTGTTTCCTTTGTTTAGCAGCAATTTTTTAACATTTTGTGTGGTGGAAAAGATGCCGAGCGCCTCTTTTACGGCCTCCAGGTCGTATGTAAGAAGATCTCGAAGAAAAGGCGCAAATAGAATTCCCACACCCTCGAGAACTACGTCTGGTAAGTTGTGCTGGCTACCTACTAAAGTTATTGGTGCTATGTCCGAATTCTATTCAATATTTATTTAATTTAAATTTGCATATTTCAAATACAAATTGTTTTAAGCTAACAATTTATTTCCTAACGTTGTAATTTAACTCGAAATACATCCGTCTATTTAAGGGGCCAAAGTTTTATTGGTCAAAAGTCATACAAAACTAATAAAAATAACAAGGCGGCCCACATACAAGATAAATATACACAAACAACCTAAATATGAGCCGACAGACTGTAATTGTATTTTTTTTTGTATAATTCAAGAACCGTTTTATAGCTGTTCAAAAATGTTACTTGGTGGTGATTTCACAAATTAACATTTATCAGCTTTTAATTATACTAAATAGACATTACTGTCATACTAATGAAATTTCATAATGTGCTTTTAATTAAACAATTCTAATATTCTCAACTTGTAATTTTAATGTTTCAAAAAGTGGTCCGAATAAAATTATAATTTGTATTCGTAAAACCTGCAGGTTGTCGAAGAGAAAAGTTTACGCTTACAGTGCATAATGTAGGTTCAAATGAAGCTTCCAGATTTAACAGATCTCAATTACACACTTTAGAAGATTAGAACTATAGCAGACTTACTATCTTTAAAACTTACTTGATAACTGTTTTTAAAGGATTACCGATTATCAACAAATATAAGGAGAAAAAGTATGCCCACACGTTTTCTGCTAGAATTTCAATCGGTGAACTTTTCTTTAAACTTGAGCACATCATTCTTGAGTATAATTTCTAAGCAAAATTGAATTCATGTTTTGATTTACAGCTCGATCTCAAATACAACAATTAAGCATTACTTGTCCCTTTAAAAGATCTAAACTTTCGTAAGTTCGCTGAGTCTCTTAAGCTTCTGGAAGAAAGCTACCTATATTCAAAACTATAAGTTCTTTTAAAAGCTCTTTATTATTTCTTTGAGACTTTGAAATGTCAATAAACGATTGTAATTTAAATTGTAAGACGAATTTCTTTATATTACCACCTCTACTCACATTATCTTGTATAGTATGCTAATTATTTTCAATTGTGTTAGTTCAATAAAATTTTATGGAAGTGTGAATTGATAAATTAATTAAAAAGTATGGTATATTAACCCTCCCAATCTTATCAAATGGTGTGAGTGGGCGTGTACGACGACGATGTAGTATTTTTATCAGTCGAGTTTATTTTAAATATTCAAATTTAGTGAACTTTATTTGTTGACTACACATTTAAAGCACTGGGATAGTTTTTAAATATAGTCTGCACAAGTAATTTCAGGGATTTTAATAAGCTCGGTTGGTGCACTACATAAGCTATTTGTAACTTGTTCAAAATATCAATTTAAACAGATTTAAAAATGTTTTGATATCAACCAAACCAATTACTTTTTATTTAATTTTCTCTTATTTTATTGGAAAATTTTGCAAATTGAAACGTATTTGTAGCATTTTTTTAAAAGCTTTTCTTCATGATTTATTTAGGTTAGCTCGTTTCTTATCGAACATTGATTTTAAAAAAAATTAATTAAAACCGACAGCACCAATAATTAGCAATTAATACAAAATTTTTAAACTCAAATATAATTAGCATAATTTATATTTATTATTTTAGCTGAACCATGTGAACCTTCTTGTCCAGTACCAAATCAAAACATTCCAGCTTTATCAACTGCCGCCCCTGGTTCCGGGGGCCCTTCGGTAACAGCTCCTGGAACCAGTGGAGGTACCGTGCCAACACATCATTCCCCGTACGACTTGAGAAGAAAATCTCCTTCGCATCACGAGTGTGGTGCAGGCCCTAGTACAAGTGCCGCAACTGCAGGATCACCTACATCACCAGCTGCACCTACAACATCAGCCCAAGGATATACCTCCGCTATGCTGCCAGCTCGTAAACGCCCTAGACGAACATGTTCAGTTTCTTATGAAAGTAGGTTTTATTGTAGTGAATTAGTTTTGACTTTCGGTCGTAATTTTGGTTATTTTTTTAGGTAGCACAAATACAGCTGCTCATTACTTGCAATACGAATTGCCTGACGAAGTTTTACTTACTATTTTTAATTATTTATTAGAACAAGATTTGTGTCGTGTTAGTCAAGTATGTAAGAGATTTCAAACAATTGCCAATGACACAGAATTGTGGTAAGTACCTATTCACGATTCAATTTTGTTTTCATATCATAAAGTGTTCGAATTACAATATTACTTAAAATGAATAATTTACAATAACGATAACTTTTAATGAGTTTTTATGGTGATTTATACATTTAAAAATGTACAGTAATTTCAACAAACAACGGATGTGGCCATATGAGGAACTTTTTCCCGCTCGTCAAATCTTGTAATTTTGTATTTTTATTAATTAAAATTTTATTTGATATCTTCAGAAAGCTAATTTTACGAGCTTTCATAATATTGGAAAATATACAGGGCGTTCTATTTAAATTAAGGTTGATCCCATTTCCGGTTAAACCGGAAATCAAAATATAAAGTGTTTGGTATCGTTTAACAGCTAATTTTACGAGCTTTCAAAATATTGAAAAATATACAGGGTGTTTCTAAAAATTTTAATATTTTTGTAATTTCCGGTTGAACCTGAAGCGTTTTGTTAACCGTAAATAGTGTCAAATAATAGATATTTATGAGATTGATAAATATATCCATTTTCAAATTTTCATTTTTATTACAAAAGAAATTAGAGATTTTAGAAGTTTTGACATTCAAAAAATCATTACTCCAAAACGGCTCTAGCGATTTTAATAAAAATTTAAATTTCGATAGAGAATTACGTTGTCTGTAACATATCCCAAAAAGAAAAAATATGGCAGAGGAATATTTGAGAAAGTCCTTTTCAAAATTTTGACCTACTTTGGCCCCTTAAAGGTAGGCAATTTTAAAACAATTTTGAAAATCGACTTAGTAAAGACGAAAGCCCTATATTTTGACTGTACAGTTCCATTTTGAAATTTTTATAATAATAATTACCGGTCAAGTTATAAGGGAAAAACCACAAAATGGGACAATCGTTCTATTAGTCGCCATTTTGAATAAAAAAAATTTGAAAAATTTTTTTTTTTCGATTGGGCCTCACATTTACTATCTTATAGCGAAGTAGAAATGAATCTGGCCCAAATTTGCAAATGTGCGTCCAAAATAACCACATTATTTTTGAACACCCTGTATATTAAAGCTATTTGTCCCGATAAAATAATTTTAAAGTTATTAAAAACAAATTTCTTAAAAATCGGTTCAGTAGTTTTTGCTGTAGGGGCGGGGGGGTCATCCACCCATACATCTTGACATTTTGGTTCAAAAAATCGAATTTTTTTTTTGTGTTTTTGGAATCATGGGGACTCAAAACGCCGAGAAATGCAAAAAAAAATTTTATTATTATGTACTAGTAGTATTTTTTTTTTCTTGATTATAACAACTTTTTCTTGGTTTGGAAAAAGTTAATATAAACAGCAATATAAAACTAAATTTAAATTTTGTTTCCATATGAAACTTAACAAAATTCGTAATGAATTTGCTGAGGCTGAGAGCAAATAATTTGTAAATATAAAAAGTAGCTCACAGTACTTTTAACTTATACAGTAGAACCCCGTTATAAAGTATTTATAACGTTTTTCTGAATATAACGGACTACATCTTTAGTCCCATTTTAATATTTTGTTTATTTATTAATTGTGTTTTTATAACATATATAACGTACCAAATTTTTCGGCCCCTGATGGTACGTTATAACGGGGTTCTACTGTACTAGGACTCAAAATTCTTTACCGATATATGAACACCTTAATATGTTTAAAATAAGATGAAAACGACTAATTTGTTAAGTTGAATTATTTAATTTAGTTAATACATTTTTATTATTAAATATTTATTTAGAAAATTTATTATTAAATCACTTATTTATTGAGTATTCTAAAAGTCAGTTGTTGGTAAAGAATCGTGTATCCAAGTTTTAACCAATAATTAAGCACCGGTGTTATATTTAAAACGTGTAAAGTTAATCTTTTAATTTGTCAGATAAAATATTTTTTGTTGTGTCAACGTTTCTACAATTTCAGATCTAAATGCTTCACATAAATGCATATCTGAAATTTTTTTTCATTGTAAATTAATTTTTCCTTTTTGAAAGTTACTAATTAATATATTTTTTACTT
Organism: Malthinus seriepunctatus; assembly: GCA_963924605.1. NCBI lineage: Eukaryota > Metazoa > Arthropoda > Insecta > Coleoptera > Cantharidae > Malthinus > Malthinus seriepunctatus. The sequence continues at coordinate 106,519,907 of OZ004600.1, read as the reverse complement.
GTAGGAAACGTTTATATCAGAATGTGTATGAATATGATTTACCACTATTTAATCCGAGTTCAAGGACATTTGAATTTATAAGCCCTGAAGAATCAGACCTGGCAAACCCTTGGAAAGAATCGTTCCGACAGTTATATCGTGGTGTTCATGTTAGACCAGGATATCAAGATTTACAATTTAAAGGACGCAACTTGTGTTATTTTAATACAGTTCAAGTATGACAAATTTAAATTTAAACCTCAAGGTGTTACTAAAATTTACTATTTTAGGCTGCATTAGATTACGCTGATGAACGTACTAGTGGAAATAATATAAGCGGTACTAGGTTAAATTCATGTATTAGTGGAGAATCAACTGAAAGTGCTAATCAAGGGCCTTTAATATTTTTACATGCAGGAACCTATAGGGGAGAGTTTCTTGTAATAGATTCTGATGTTGCAATTATGGGTATGCACAAAAATATAATTTTTTTTAAATTTTACTGAAATGATTGTAAAATCACTAGGTGCTGCTCCTGGTAATGTGGCAGAATCTGTTATATTGGAAAGGGAGTCTGAATCAACCGTAATGTTCGTCGAGGGCGCAAAGCAAGCTTATGCAGGCCATTTAACTCTTAAATTTTCTCCTGATGTGGCTTCCAATGTCCCTCATCATAAACATTATTGTTTAGAAGTTGGTGAAAATTGTAGTCCCACTATAGATCATTGCATTATACGTAGTACGTCTGTCGGTAAGATTAAAAATATTTGTTTTAAAAGCAGAGACTTTATTGTTTATTTGTTACAGTGGGTGCTGCTGTATGTGTGAGTGGTGTTGGTGCAAATCCATTAATTCGTCATTGTGACATAAGTGATTGTGAAAATGTAGGTTTGTATGTGACAGATTATGCTCAAGGAACGTACGAAGATAATGAAATAAGTCGAAATGCTCTTGCTGGGATTTGGGTAAAAAATTATGCAAATCCAATTATGCGTCGAAATCACATACACCATGGAAGAGATGTTGGAATATTTACTTTTGACAATGGCTTGGTAAATAAATAAAATGATTTTTGTGTTTATTTCTAACTTTTATCCTTGTTTAGGGGTATTTTGAAGCAAACGACATTCATAATAATCGAATAGCCGGTTTTGAAGTGAAGGCAGGCGCTAACCCTACAGTTGTGCATTGTGAAATTCATCATGGGCAAACGGGAGGAATTTATGTGCACGAAAACGGCCTCGGACAATTTATCGATAATAAAATTCATTCTAATAATTTTGCGGGAGTGTGGATTACATCAAATAGTAATCCTACGATACGACGTAATGAAATTTATAATGGCCATCAAGGTGGTGTGTATATATTTGGTGAGGGAAGAGGATTAATAGAACATAATAATATTTATGGTAATGCTCTTGCCGGTATTCAAATTCGTACAAATAGTGATCCTATTGTTCGTCACAATAAAATTCATCATGGGCAGCATGGTGGAATTTACGTGCACGAAAAAGGGCAAGGCCTAATTGAAGAAAATGAAGTTTATGCCAATACTTTGGCCGGGGTGTGGATTACAACTGGTAGTACTCCTGTGCTTAGGCGCAATCGTATACATTCAGGAAAACAAGTTGGTGTTTATTTTTATGATAACGGTCATGGAAAATTAGAAGATAACGATATCTTTAATCATCTGTATTCTGGTGTTCAAATTCGGACTGGTAGTAATCCTGTTATTAGAGGAAATAAAATTTGGGGTGGGCAGAATGGTGGTGTGCTTGTTTATAATGGTGGCTTAGGTCTTCTAGAACAAAATGAAATATTTGACAATGCAATGGCGGGTGTATGGATAAAAACAGATTCTAATCCTACTTTAAAACGTAACAAAATTTTTGACGGTCGTGATGGCGGTATTTGTATTTTCAATGGAGGTAAAGGAATTTTAGAAGAAAATGATATTTTTCGAAATGCCCAAGCCGGAGTATTAATTTCTACACAAAGTCATCCAATTTTACGTAGAAATCGCATTTTTGATGGAATGGCAGCTGGTGTAGAAATAACAAATAACGCTACTGCAACTTTAGAATTTAATCAAATTTTTAATAATAGATTCGGTGGACTGTGCTTAGCTAGTGGTGTACAACCCATAGTTCGAGGTAATAAGATATTTAACAACCAAGATGCAGTAGAAAAAGCTGTGGCCAACGGACAGTGTTTATATAAAATTTCGAGTTACACGTCGTTTCCTATGCACGATTTCTACCGATGTCAAACTTGCAACACAACAGATCGCAATGCAATATGTGTCAATTGCATTAAAACTTGCCATGCCGGACACGATGTCGAATTTATAAGACACGATAGGTAAGAATAAGTTTTCTCACTTGTCTCATAATACAGGGTGATTTTTTTAAGTGGTACTAACATTGAGATCTCGGAAACTGTAAGAGTTACGAGGTTGGTTGAATTAGCAAAAAGTTGCATATATTGATGATCTTTAAGAATCATTTAGAAAATTTCAAAATTCAAAATGGTTTCCGAGATAATGCAGACAAACTGAAAATTGATAATTTCGTTTTTCGACTGTAGTTTCAAAATTGCGTACTTTAGAAAAAAAATTCTCAGGAAAAATTTTCAGGAGATCAAAAAAGCTATCAAACGTTATCAAACTCGCGACTTTTCGTTTTCTTAATATTTTACTTTGTTATTTTTTACGATAAAAAATAACCATTAAAACTTACCTTTTAAATTTTTAGAAAAGTAATTTGAGCTGGAAATAAAAATAAATCGAATTATTATTTATTAAATCGTAGTCATGAATTTTTATTTCCTGATTAAATTACCTCTCTAAAACTTTAAAAACTAAGTTTTACTCGTTATTTTTTATCGTAAAAAATAACATAACGTACATAACATAACCTGAAAAGTTATGAAAATTAAGAAAAGTTCAAGATAGAAAGTTGTCGTTTGGTATCCAAATTTAGACAAGTCTATTGAGTAATATTTCCAAAATAAATTATATCTCCCATAAGAAAATGAAAAGTTGAACGTCGCGACGCCCAGCGTCGATGTGATAAAAAGTCGAGTTTGGTATCGTTTAATAGTTTTTTTGATCTGAAAATTTTTCCCGAGAATTTTTTTTTAAAGTAGGTACGCCATTTTGAAACTACAGTCGAAAAACGAAATTGCCAGTTTTCAGTTTTTCTGCATTATCTCGGAAACCATTTTGAATTTTGAAATTTTCGAAACGGATTCTTAAAGATCATCAAAATATGCAACTTTTTGCTAATTTAACCAACCTCGTAACTCTTACGGTTTCCGATATCCCAATGATTCCAAGAACCACTTAAACAAATCGCCCTCATTAATTGATTGCTAATAATAAAAGAGGTTTTAATGTTCATTGTCAAGTTCATTAGGGATCCCATTAAACTAAAAATAAGAAATTAAATTTTTATTTTGTTTGGATTTGTAATGATGTGTTAAATCCCGATTTATTTTTAATGTATTGTTAAATATTTTTAGATTCTTCTGTGATTGTGGTGCAGGAACTTTAACAAATCAGTGCCAGTTACAAGGTGAACCAACTCAGGATACAGATACTTTGTACGATTCTGCTGCACCTATGGAATCGCACACGTTAATGGTTAATTAAGAAGAATTCAAAAACAAAATTTTTTCGTTTTTATTTAGTCTGAGTTTTATCGTGATAGTGTATTTGATTAGTGAGTTTGTATTATTTGTTTTCGAACCCATTTTTTGTAGTGTAAAAGTGCTTATGTAATTTTTGTTGCGTCGTGAATAATAACTAAAAGACGTTTTGTTTGTAGTTAGAGACAATCATTGCTGGCTTCCACGTGACACGGTAAACTTAATTTTAAGTGTAAAGTTAGAAATCACGACGATTTAGAAAAAAGTGCATTTTAATTTAATTGAATTGTGAAAATGATTGAAGTGACAAGATTCCATTATTTTTTGAAACTTAAAACGAAATTTGCAATTGATATTTCTAAAATAATTGTTTTTGATTTTTATTTGTTAAATTTTTATTATCTTAATTAATTTTTTTAAATTGTTACTATATAGTTATTGTAATTAAGCAGTTTTGTAAGTGAATGTTAAATGTAATGTGAAAATTTGCCTCTAGCTTTATAAATGCAGAATCTCATAATCCTAATAATGAGCTAACAAGACCTAATAGTTCCTGGTTGATTCATTTTTATATTCAAATGAAAACTATCAGAAGTTGATAGAATAAGTGTTGCAGTTGAGTAACAATTTTTAAGTTTATTAATGCAAATTTTAAGCAAAGCAAAAGATAGTCAATTTAAAATAGTTTTAATAGTAAAAAAACACCACTTTGTCGATAGCAATAGTAAAGTTTACACTTGTTCATAAACTAAATTGATGTCGTCACCCAGCTTGCACCGCAATCGAGCCAAGCGATTCGTAGCATTGAAATTAGTATTAATAATAAGTAATCGTTTTTTATTATAGCTGAAAATTTTTGTAATTTATATCACAATGAAAATGAACTCAAAAGGCGACAAATTGTACAGTAGGTTATTGGCATTTTATCTCATTTTGTTGTCTAATTATTTAATTGTAATTATTAAGTCTTAATTTTAGTAATTTTAATTTATTATTTTATAGAAGACTTTTAGTTTTTAACTTATATTTTTTAAGGAGATTGTTCGAGGTTAATATACTGGAAAGCAAACACCAAGAGGCACATTTAAAAAGCTTATCCTATATTATTTACTGCAAAACTAGTACAAAATTTTAAGTTATATAAAGTAGTACAACTGTACGAACGAAATATGATTTAAAATCTTTATTAATATAATTTTAATCGAGACAGTATAAATTATTTTAAATATACAAATGTATTAGTTTGTTTAGAGGAAGTGTATAAATAGTTGTGATAAAATAACCAGTGCAGTTAGCAATTATTTTTATAGGGCAAAATATTTTTATCGCTGATTATTTGCAAACATTAATTATTATAACAAGACGTATCATGTATGTTAAATTAATTGAAGATACCCTGTATAACGGTAAAGTATTGCGGCCTAAACCAGAATTGGATGTAGAATTTTTTAATTGAGTAAAAAGTTGGTGTGGAACACAATAATGCCACAATGTGTGGCTCAATATCATTTTATAAAATAAGCCTTCATTTTTAATAGTAGATAGGACGATTTTACTTGGTCGGTAAGGAAGTTGTTTTTATGTTTGTGTTTTTTACTAGTTTTGTAGCTTTTGTTACAAGGCTTTTTAATGTTCCATATGGACGATGTCGTACAGTTGTAAACATACAATTAGAGCTTTAAAAAATTGTAATCTTGTAAATAAGTGATGTGATCACTAATTCTGTAAGATATAAAAACGTTTGAATGTGTAGAAATGCAATATTATTCATCAGTATTTTATTTCAATTAGTTTTACTTACCTAAAACAAATTCAATATAGGACTGGTGCCATATTTAGTAGTCCATTAAGTACTAATTATTACCAATATTTGGCTTTGGGAAACAATTCAGAAGGTGACGAATAGTTGTTAAGTTTTTATTACAGTAATTTAATTTTTGGTTATTAAATGTCTTTCATTATCAACAAATATAAACTCTAGTTAGTGATTTTATAAAATTGTGATTATACTGTATTATAATCTAAAACTTATTCTTAAAATTATTTTGTCAGCCGAGTCATTGTATTAACTTGGCAATCGATTTCTTAATAAGCACATGTCTAAAATTAATGTAAAGTTAATAGTATTCAAAGGTCAATTTTAAATAAAATGTGGTTTTTGAATACCATCGTTTTAAAATTATCTTTCGTTATTTTATTTTATTTGTTTACGAAAATTAACTCAAGTGCCAAGCAAAGTGTTTTAATATTAAAAAAATTGTATCTCAGGGTTGTTGTAATCTTTCGAAAAGTAAATTGTGGATGAATGCTGACAATAGTTCGACTATTAACTTTTAAAATAAATTTGATTTCTCTAATAAATACTTTTTTTCATTTAAATTAGAAATTTTCAAATGGAGCTTTGTACTACTTTTTTAAATTAAACTAATCAAAGTCGTTCTTTTGATAATTCTTCTGTACTTTCTCAAATTCATCTTATTATGCTGAGATGTACATTTATTAAAAAATTGATTGTAGTAAATGACTTGACTTAATTTATAAAAGTCGAAGATGCAAGTGAACTTAAGTGTACCCATGAAATTATACACGTAGCTTAGAAAAGTAGAAATATTTGGGATATTTAATTTCACTAACATCTTTTAAAAATTACTGGACCTTTTTAGTAATGAAAACTAAAAGGCATTTTACCCAATAATGGCAGCAACAGCTTAATGCTCGCATTAACTGAAGATTATCAATTTGTAATGTAACATATGTCTTTCTACGATTATACTAATTTTAAATATAAGTGCGATAGGATAAGTTATTATATTTAAGTGGTCAGGCTTTTAGGTGAAGAAACTGACACTAGTAGCATTAGCACACTGTATTGTACTGTGTACATTATTAAACAAAAATATATGGATAATAAGAGAAGAGTGGTTTTTATTGTCGCGAAATGGTTTTAATTACATGTCAAATGGTGTAGTTACAATTTCCACAGCTTGCTTTTCGTGCAATACGGCGATTCCTACGGCAGGTGCTGGTAAAGTGTCTCTTCCAGAATATTGAATCTAAAATTATTAATAAGTATTAGGTATTGCATTATTTTCAAATAAATTTTACCTTTTTGCCCACTAGGTTTTCAAATCGAGGTTTAAGGAATGTCCATGCTCCCATATTACGTGGTTCTTCTTGACTCCAAATAAATGCTGAAATATTAGTATGTAATTACGTAGGGCAGGGCAAAATACGTCTATTGGTGTATTTCAAATACAATATACTCAAAACACAGTATTTGAAATACAAAATACTTTATCATTTTCAACCAAAATACAAATAATACAAAATACAGTATTTCAAATACAAAATACATTTTAATTGCGCGCGTTTGACAAGTTTTATTCGTCTGCCAAACTTTCGGACTGTAAATTGGTCTTTATTTGATTTTCCTGTTATCTTTTTCTGTTTTTTTAATTCTATAAAATTTTACGTCTAAAATTGCCAAAAACGGATCTTTTGCGTTATGCGTACGTGAATTCCAAGATATGTATTTGAAATACAGAATCATCAAATATTTTGTATTTCAAATACAAAATACTTTAATAAAAATCTTTAAAACACAAAATACAAAATACAAATGTATTTCAAATACATGTATTTTGAGACTGCCCAGCCCTGATTTACGTATTGTCTAATTTATTAATTATTTGCAGCTACCTTTGGCATTTGAATATTTGCCTAATTCTTGTTGTAATTCTAGAGTTGGAAATGGACAGAAGCTTTCTAGTCGTACTAAGGCAACGTCTTTTATACCGTTGGATTCTTTATAATCAAGAAGAGAATAATATTGCTTTCCAGACGTAATTATGACTTTCTTAATGCTTTGAGGATCAGCACTCGTGTCTCCTAGAAAAGTGGAACATCAAAATTTTTGTATAGCAAAGGGATATTGGAGTGAAGTAATTCAAACATTTACCAACCGATAACTGGGGAGAAACTTGTTCCAGTAGTCATTTCAGTTAAACTAGATGTTGCTGCTGGTAGTCTTATTAAATTTTTAGGAGCAACAATGATTAATGGTTTACGATAATTTCTAACCATCTAAAAACAAGTAAGTTATAATTTATAATGGATCTATTGTCAATTATTTACCTGTCTTCGTAATAAGTGGAAATACTGTGCTGGTGTACTGGGCTGACAAACTTGCATATTAACATTATCACCATCAACTTTATTTTCTTTAGAATTTGTTAACTGTAAAAATCTTTCAGCTCTAGAAGAGCTATGTTCAGGCCCTGCTCCATCATAACCATGTGGTAGCATCACAACTATACCAGAACTCCATAACCATTTTGCTAAAAACCATTTTTATGATTGAATCGAAAATGTTAGTGGACAACATACCTTCTCCACTTGAAATAAAGGTGTCAAATATAATTTGCGCTCCGTTGAAGAAGTCACCAAATTGAGCCTCCCAAATTATAAGATTGTTTGGATTTTCAACACTCATTCCATACTCGTATCCTAAAACTGCTTCTTCTGATAAAATACTATTAGCTATCTAGGTTCAAAATGATTAAGAAAATTAACAAAAATAACAATTTTTTGTCGAAATATACATACTTCTAAGAAACCATTTTGTTGAGGACTGATATCATTAAGTGGAATGTATGTGTGGTTGGTTTCTTGATCTACTAACATGGCATGTCTGTGCGAAAATGTTCCTCTTCCCACATCTTGACCACATATTCTAACATTATATCCTATAAATTTCAAATTAACAAAAATATTGACGAGATTTAAAATTTTAGTTACCATCATACAGAAGAGAACCAAAAGCTAAAGCTTCAGCAGTCGCCCAGTCTATTGATTCGCCCTTTTCTAATTTTGCTAATCTATTTTTAACGTGAGTTCTAAGGAGATGAGGGTGGATGTTCTAAAAATTAAAAAAGTCTAAGTACTCTACCATCGTTTGTAAAAAATATTAATTACAAAATCTTTTGGGTATGAGACCGATTGGTTTCCAATTGAAGTTAACAATTCATCGTGAAATCCAGTGTCCCATGTTGTAACAACAGGTTGTGCTTGCTCATAACCAGCCCATTGTTTTGTAAAACATGGGTCCTGCAAATAGGTACATTATTTTATAATACTTTAAACTAAAAAGATCTTACTTCAGGTTTATAAGAGTCTACTGTCTTGAGCTCGTCATTTAACCAGTCGTATGTTTGATCAACAATTTTTCTGGAATCCTCTTCAGATAATAGTCCGGCTTTTATTAACGCATCGCTGTATTTATTTGGTACAGTCCTAATCATTTGTATGTTAATCATTAGTTTCTCATTAAACAATTAGCACTTACTCTCTATTTTGTATAATTTTGTACAAAGCAGGATTTGTAAAGGTGGGATCATCGACTTCATTGTGCCCCCATTGTCTATAACAATTCATATCCACAAACACGTCTTTTCTAAACTTTCTTTGATATTCAAACGCAATTCTTGCAGCTCTTAAAACTTCCTAAAAGTTTAAATTTTAGTTTTAGAAATGAACAAATGCAAATTTACTTCAGGATGGTCTCCATTCACGTGTATTATTGGACTCGAAATCGTCTTGGCTAAGTCCGAGCTATATCGAGAAGATCTTCCTTGTTCTGGCGTTGTTGTAAATCCAATTTGATTATTAACAATTAAATGAACGCTACCTCCAACATCAAAGTGAGGAGCACGGCACATAATTAAACACTCTTGATTTACACCTTGGCCAGCAAAAGCGGCATCACCGTGAATCTTTAAATTAATAATTTTAATTTCTTTTCAGAGAAAATAAAACTTATTTACTTGCACGTTTAAGACTTTATCGCTCCATTTTGCCGTTTCTGAATAATCTCCATCTTTTAAGCTCAATTGTTTGGCTCGAGTTTTTCCCAATGAAACTGGATTTACAGCTTCAAGATGAGAAGGGTTGTAAAGTAAACTTACATGTAATGACTTATCGTTTAAATTAAGATCAGTGGACGAAACTAAAAATATTTTAATTAGCTAAAGGATTTCAGGTGGAAGACCTAATTACTGAAGTGGCTTAAAACATCTCCTGTGGCTTCGAATTTTTCAGGAAAATCCGGAACTTTCCGTAATTTAGCAAATAGTTTAACCGGTGGAAAGTTTAACATTCCAGTTAAAAAGTTAAGACGTCCACGATGAGCCATACCAATTACAATTTGTTCGAGATTGTCTGGAATTGTGTTGTTTTTAAACGAGAAATATTGTGTTGAAATAAAGTTACCTAATGTGCAGAGTTGGAAAAATTCGTAAAAAAATGCCATCGTGCTTTCGGCACCTTCTCCACCATAGCGTTTAAGAGCAGGAAATTTGTTTGCCAAAAAATGATCTATTGTTTGAGATTTGAGGAGTTCATTTGCTAATTTAAGTTTTACCTCATCGCTTATCGTTTCACGTGGAAGACTTTCAATCCTATTGCTCATCCATTCAATTTCTTCTTCACTCTAGAAATTTATTTTAACAAAATCGGAATATGGTTAAACTAGGAATTACCTCCAAATGCAAGTATTCAAAGCTTATATGTTTTTTGTAAACATTATTTAAAAAATCAACAGCTTCTCCAACAGTGCCTTCTGAATTTTCGTGATTTATTATGTGTTTAAAGCTCACTCTTTGTGAATCAGAAAGACCATATCTGTTAACTTGAAGTTGTGGTTGTTCTCTAAAAATGAAAGTGTAGAATTCTAATTTTAACACTTACATTTTTGAACTTACAAGAGTTTAGTTTGGAATGAAACGGGATTAATGTCAGCTTCATTGTGTGCGTACTGTCTAAACGCCGTTACTAGTCTATAAAAATTACTCTCTCTAGATCTACTTTCTAATACTTCTTCGGCAACTTGAAGAAATATTACAAAATCAAACAAATAGTACAATTTTTTGAATTTTACCTTGGAATTTATTTACATGTTGTTGTTCTCTACAGCCAAATACTCCAGCACTGTGGTAAAATTGTGTAGGTGGAAAGTTTCTAATTTTAAAATAACGCAAACAATTTTTACTACGGTTTAAATACATCTTAAGAATTTATATCCGTTTCAATTTTTTACTTTTACTCAACACTGAAATCTTTGATTACTGTAACATGCTGTTGCCGACCTCCCGTAAAAATAGATTATTATATTTATCTCAGATAGTAGTTGACGTTATATTATCTTCATTTAGTGATAACAGTTTGGAATTTAATAAAAACAAGTAGCTCATTAAGTTTTATTTATCAACTCAACAATTGTTAATTTAAATTAATTTCAATAGATTTAAATAATATTAAATTTCAGGGAACGCACTTCCAATTAAAGTTTTTCCTCCATACTGGTAAGTATACGTTCTTATGATGAATCTTTTTCCTCCCAAACGCAAAGGACAAACTCGATTGGGCCTTGCAAGAAAACACATCGAATACAACGCAAATTCAAATTCAGGACTTGTTCCTATGAACATAGAGCCTACAGGCTTATCTACATTATGAAATGTAAAATGATACTTAAGAATGGCTCCTTTCTGCAAAGAAAAGTTTGAACACAGAAATAGCAAAAATAATGCGGTCAAAACTCGAGTAACTCACTGAAAGCTGGAGAAAGATTCTTATCTGAGAAATGAAAGATGAAACCTAAAAGGTTGCATTTCATTCTCCAGCTTTCTGTAACATGAAATTTTGATTACATGCCAAGTCTTACATTTCCCAAATCGATTTTTTTCATGTAACCTAAATAATTTGCTACTCCATTTGCTTCGGCATCATTGAAAAAAATCCAGTTGTGAAGTCCAGAAACTCCTCTATTTTTGATTTCAGCTAAAAATACGTGTTCGAATCCACTGGATCCAACTTTACCTCCTCCACGCGAGTACATGGTAAACCACATTTCTTTTAAAATTCTTTTAAATTCGGCCGCATTATTACTTATAATTCCTACAATTTAAGACAATTTCTAATTATGTTGAGTTTTAATTAAACAATTACCTTTATTTATTAAAAAATTTCTAGTCTCTTCCATTACAGGTGTCGCCAGTAAGGCTTCTAATAAATTATTTTCTTCTGTAGTTTCTTGTGGAGTTACTTGTTCGTTTATGTTTGTTTCCACAATGTAATTATTGTGTAATAAAATTAATTTAGCTATGGTTGGAATGTTGTAGGCATTTCTTTGAATGCGCAATAATCTACAGAAACAAACTTCAACATTTAATTAAAAAAAAATATGAAATTTTTATTTACGGTTGGGGAGCTTCGTCATTTTGGGATCTCGATGTCGTTTTAGCTTGATAATTTACATTAACGTAGGAAGCTGCGTTATTAACATCATTTTCTAAAAGATTTTCTGAAAACTCTCTAAGTTCTTCGTCTTCAATATCGTGCTCTTCATTTTGTCTTTGTTGTGGATGTAGTTGTGAATGGTGTTGGGTGGGTGATGCTTCGTGATGAGGGTGACTTGTAAAATTCGTCCCTGCAGGAAGATTATTTTGAAAATGTAATGGTTGAATAGTAGGTTGAACCCATATAGGAACAGCTCGAGTAAAATTATATCTTCCTAATGCTGGCCAAGGGGTTGTTTGATTAAAATGTGTCCAAGTGGGGTTTACGTAACTTGGAGAGTGGCGAGATTGGTTACCTAATTGAGGCCACTCATTAAAATTGTTATTTGGAAGTTGAGACCACTGACCTATTAACAATTTTTCAATAATAGGAATTTGAAATATTTTAAATTGAATTTAAATAACGTTGTTAATAATGTTCAAATGATATTAAAAATTATAAGTAAAAGGAAAAGGTGCGACACGTGCGAGTTAAAATGATAATCGTTTTCAAAATTTTATCAACTCTAAACATTTGTTGTAGACTGCAGTATGTTTCGAGTGCGTGTGCGAATTTGTTGTGTGGCAATACAGCTTTTAAGAACAATTGCTAAATGGTAAGTGCAATATTGCAATATAGATACTATTTTTTTTATTTTCATCGTTGTCTTGTGTCTTTTGTTTTTGGGTTTAAATATTTTGCTAAAAATCATAAATCTATTCATAATAACAGATATTTTTCTGAATACAACCCCACCAAGTCAGAATGAACGTTACATTATCTGAATTGAATGAATTTACATTATCTGTATATGGCGTATAAGAGGTAAAACATTGCTTTTCCTACTTTTGCGTCTAAAATCGTACTTTACGCTTCATGAATGCACGTCTAAAGTTAGTCATTTCGATCGAACGAAAGTATATAACCAGAAAAAACTGTACATAGGAAAGTATATAAACAAAAAAATTATACATAGAAACAATATAATCAAAAAAGAAGTACGACATATTTAAAAAGAGGCGTGTCTTCAACAACTGTCATACATAACCTAAAAACTCCAAGTAAAATTTATTTAATTTTGCAAAAGGAGGAAAAATTTTGTATGTATCACGAGCTAAAAGCGTTTTTAGGCTCTAGATACATAAATAACTATTTTAGACCTCTTAAATCAAGAGCTGAAAATGTATGAGATAATAATAACAGCTAGATGATGTGTCACGGCGTCAAGCAATTTTAATTTTGATTGAGTTTGGATAGTACATAAAGCACTAATTATTTTTCTATTGTGCCTATAGTTTTAATAATATGGTGCAGAACAGTCTAGAGCAGTGGTTTCGCAAATACATATTGTGTATTTAGAGTAAATAGTTGAAACACTGAGGCTGAGTTGGGGTTCTGCCAAACACAAACTTTTTTCTAAGGGTGCAGGTGCCCGTAAAAGTTTGGGAATCGCGGGCCTAGAGCCTAAATGGTAATATAGATTTAACATTGCCAAGTACAGTTTTCTATGACTTCTGGTTCTCGTTCTACTTTTAACATGCTGGTTTTAATTGAAAGAAGTAGGTAGAGTGAAATTTTTTCGTGTTGGCCGGGCAACCATTGTGCGCAGAAACGAAATTAAGAGCGGTCGAGTCCATTTTAAAAATATGGAGGGCTGTAGAATTTTAGTTTTACTAACACGGTTTTGCTTACTATCTGTCAAAAGTAAATTAAATATACGACGCTACTGTCTCGCCCTCCAAATAAAGAAAGATGGATTTTTGTATGAATCTTGATATTGCCGTAATAAATAATGTCTCAAAGGTCCCCATCGATCCACTCCTGCTAAAAATTTTATAGGCGGAGGAAGGTCAGAAAATGCAGTTCTTCCGAAATATCTCGTAAACTATCGATTTTTCGATACGAATAGTTATTACCAAATTTGTAGATCGTAGAATTTCCTACAACACAGGCTGTGTTACTATCACTCGGGGTCTTAAGTCTGCTGCCAAAATAACACAGAAAGAAGAAAACCAAATATACTGAATAACTGATTTAGATCATTATATTCAAAGGTATTGAGTTTAGATATTGTAAACCCAAACACAATTTGAAACATAATTAAATTCTTCATCACTACGCAAAAATATACAGGGTGTTATGTTTAAAAAATCAAGATTTCGTCACTTGAATATAACTAAGTTTGTTCCTCTCAAGAAACTAAGTACAATAAAAATCAATTTTCTTTATGGGAAAGCATAGAGGAGAGTTTTAATTATGTCGACACAAATATCTTGTCTTAACCAGTTAAAACAACCACCCTGCGATTTGTTTAAGCAATTTCCGCATTTATAAAAGTGGTCAAACGAATTCTAATTTGACTAGATTTATAAATGCATCAGTAGTTTCTTGTAAAAATCGCCGAGTGGTTGCTTTTGTAAGAAAAATTTTTGGGTCCCATGTAGTTTAAACTACCCTCTATCATTTCCCTTTAACAAAAATGGATTTTAATGTACTGGGTGTTTTTTTGTAAAGAACAAACTTTGTTATTTTCAAAAGACGAAAACATGATTCTTATAAATGGAACACTGTATATTTTTGCGTAGAGTGGTAAAGAACTGCATTATGTTTCAACTTGAGTTATGGTTTACTAAACCTACATGATAAAAAATAATTAATAGTTTACGAGATATTCGTATTTTCTTGCATTTTTTACCTTCACTCCCCTATAAAATTTTTAATAAGGGTCGGATCGATGGGGACTTTCGAGAGATTGTTTATTACAGCAATATCAAGGTTAATGCAAAAATCCAGCTTTCTGGAAATTTTTCCGAGGTTACACCATATTCGCCTACACGCAAAGTCAATTTTATATATCCTCCAATAATTTAGAAAATTCTCCTAAAAAGTATACCTTTGAAACGTTTTCCCAATAGTTTCGGTATTTTTGGAAGGCTTTTTCATAAACCTAGGCAAGGAAAAATTAACAAAAAAACTACACCTATTTTAAATTTTTTTTATTTGTATTTAGGTAGGTAGGTACTAAATTTTTTTACTGCACTTGCTTTTGGGAAGACCACGAGACCATAGCCTTTACGGCTGATTAAGAATTCACCTATTCACACTCTAAATTTTTGTAACTAATAAGTACCTAGATATTAATTAATTTCGGTATTATGAAAAATTTTTTGAAAATTTAAATATTTGAAATTTATACACTGACGTCCTCTGTTATTGCAATTGGAATACTGATGGTAGTATTCTGTAATTTTCTTACATAACCAAATATAATTTTTCTCACATTTATTTTTAATTAGTAATTGTGTTGTGTATATAAACAATAAATTGTGATTAAATGATGTAAACGTTTACTTACAAAGGACTTCAGTAATTACGGCTACACTAATTATTATTACACATGTCACTATATTGGTATTGTCCATTGCAATAAATGTAAAAAAAAAATCAATTTTTGTAGAAATCTAGAAACATTTATATAGACCAAAACGATGTCTAAACACAGTTTTATTATGTTATCTGATTAATTTAGAACAAGGTCAATAATATATTCAGTATTCACGATCACAAATACAATCTTGGATTTAATACTTGTTGTTGCAGTGCGTGCTTGAGATGACTGGTATTTCATTTCGTACTCGAAATAGTCACTAGTCAGAACCGTTTCCCCAAATTTTGGGGACCTAGATTTAAAAAATAATAACTGTAAAGATGTAGTACAATAATATTAACAGCGGCAGCACTATGTTAATATTGTAGTTTTATTTACCTCCCTAAACCCCAGTACCTACAGCAAGCCAGCAAGCTTATTTGAGCTGCATCCCAAGTGCTTAGGAAATAGAGGAAATTTTTTTAATACATATTTATGAAACAACTACCTCTATCTGTAACACTGACTTATAACAATTTGTAAAATTCAAAATTTGTTTATCTAATGATTAGTTCCTCATTAGTCATCTCATTACATTTATTGATTTAATTATTAGGTGCTAAATTTTTAGTCGTTACAATTTATTAAACACATTGCAGATTGACTTGAGTAGAGCTATATAAGTGTTGTCTTCTTACAACTCACTTGTATAAGAGATTTTACAAGAAAATTTTCTTTAAGATGTATGCATTTTTTCTATCAACTCCGAGGGGTCAACCACTGCTCTGAATTTGTACACTGACTGCAGTTGAATACCGATGACTGCATATGCTATGGCTGCCATTTACTGCAGATGACTACCGTTGACAGCTCAGTTTTTGTACATTGACTGCAGAGAGTGGATAACCCCTCGATCAACTCTTAAGATTTACTTGGAATGTTGAATATCAACAAAATTCGGAAAATTTCTTCTTATCGCCCCTTACGTCCTTAAATAGTAAAATGGTTCAGATAAAACCTTGAAATTGAACGTGAACATTCTCTTCAAGTGCAACGAAACTGAAAAAACGATTTGAGATTTCTATTCTAACCACTCCTGAACCCTGAGAGTAAAATGGGTTGAACTGTAGGTTGTTTATACAAAATCAAATAAATAAATTCTTCACTAATATTTCCATGAACTTTGTAACCTACTCCAAACTAAGAATTGCATTCCCGTTGAATTTTTTAAATCCCCAGATTGCCGTTTTTTAATCCCGGGATTAATTTATAATTATTTAATTTAGTCTCAAAAAATTATTATACTTTAAAAACATGTCCTTTAACAGGTGTTTAGGAAAAAAATCAAAGCATTTGTGAATTGTGAACATAGAGCAGGCGCCCAAGGTATTTGAGTTTGCAAAATATGAGGACCGCATTCTGTCAACATCTTTGAGTTTTGGAGGTATCAATTTTCAATATTCTTGATGTTGCCAGATAGTCTTATGGGGCAGTCATTAATGGTTGTCGGTCAAAGTCTTAAGACATTTTTAATAATCACATTTTAATTTTTTTTCTACTTAACGGTTAGGTTGACGAAATTTTGCAAGAGAGATAAGTTATGCAGAATTAAAATACGAACGAAATGATGTATTTAAATGTTTAAATAGTAAAAGTGGTGGCGAAGAACAATAATTTTTCATGATTGTGGGAAGAGGTTGGTAACAGCAATTTTTTTTCTAAAACGGTCGATAACATCACTGTGCATGTGTGCATGTGCTGACAAAATATACGAACCCAATTTTGACTAGAAGACACTTTTAATGGAGTTATTTTAGACCAAAAAGAGCATCAACTGGGACAAACCCTCTCCTTCTCCTTCAATGAATTTTGATGATGAAATTGTTTTTATTGAGTTCTCAATACCCTAAAGATCAAAGTTTATACTGTAAAGAAGTGTGCATTTGCCTCTTCATTTTTTTGACCACTTCTTGTGATTTTATTACTTTGAGTCAAAAGCACTTTTAAGCATCCTAAGAACTTGAAATTTGGTGTCATTGTACAACGCATTCTAAGGATCCCTAGAAAGATTGAAATTTATAATTAAAAAAGGGAGTGGCGTCCCTCCTCTTCAAACGGCCCCCCGGGGGGTTTTAGGGACTTGAAGATTTTTTTATATATCTTTAAGGAATGACAATACACTTTACCAAATTTGAAGTTTGTGGGATGCCTAGAAGTGCTTAATTAATTATTGATACATAACTACGTAATATACATAATATACGTTGTACATAACTGTTAAAAAGAATTTCATTATGCCTTTTTAAGAAACTTTTTCGCTTAAAAGGTGCGCGTCCTGCCTATACTGAGTATATAGGAAAACATGCGGTCAGTAAAATGAGTTAATCTTCCGCATTTTTTAAACGATCAAGTTGAAAAAATTCTATCATAAATTAGATAAAATTATCTTCCTATTGCATATTTTTTCAAAGTCCTTAAGATTCTCTAAGTACCCAAAAAAAAATCACAAACTTCCACATTTTTTAGCATCTAAAATACTGCAAAATAATGATATAGTTTTAGTATAAATAATAAGAAATATAGGGATATTTCAACTTATAAAATACAGGGTGATTCAAAACTCGAGGCGAAAAATAAAATGTCATATTCAGCGTCAAATTTAGAGTCAAAAATGTAAAATAAATTTTTTTCCTATCGGGTTTCGTTTCCCAGATAATCGTTTTCAAAGTTTCCAGACGAAGTTAAATTTTTGCATATAAACAAGATAGGCCGTGCAAAAACAAAACACTCTTAAAGCTTTTATTAGTGTCGATTAGTGTGCTAATAACTTTTGAAACACTTCTAACTTAATTTACACATATTATTTAAATTATATGTGTTCAAAATTAGTTCAATTTTGATATTGAAAATTTTGGATCTTTATGGGAAATTTTTTGAACATGATTATTTAGTTTTTGCATTTTCTAAACTGATTGTAAGCAAGAAAACAGTAGGCATGAAAAAAACGATTATGTGACGTCAAAATATACCTATGCTTTGGATTGTCATCACACAGCACCTACTACGTCATACTTGTCACATTTCACATGTTCATTGAAATTGCATTTATTATGGCTGTAAAAGGGTACAAGAAAGCAAATTTCGGTGATTTGCCTTATCTAAATATACTTATATAAAAGCCCATCAATTTATTTGTGCATAGATTCTGTTTAGGTATATAATATTTAAACATTTCCTATTTGCACGTGGCTCACGCAAAATAATTTGGGCTCGCTTTGTGCCCACCTGATTTTTTTAAACCTAGTTACGTGCCTGTATGCTGAAGTTGCTATGCTAGTCATACTATATTCTGACGTCACAACCTCAAATACCGTTTTTGGCGCGATATCTGTGACTCAAACTTTAAATATTTTTTAAAATACGAAATATCGCAAAAAATTAAAAAAAAAACCCGCTGTTTTGAAACAAGACGAACAATAATTAAATACTTTTGAAATTGAAGAGACTTCCCTATTGTCGTAGCAACGACAGTAGCTCTCTGTAATATACAATAGGGAAGTCTCTTCAATTTCAAAAGTATTTAATTATTGTTCCAGAAGTCACCTGTTAGCCATCGTGGATTAGGTGTTAAAAATAACCGATCGGTGGTTATCTGAGGCGTTCGTTTACTCAATAGCTTCCTATTAAACAGGCTAAAAGTTTATACTTTTATAGGTAAATAAAATGAAAATAACTATATTTTTATACCTAACAGAACACATAAATATCAGTCTACCCTTAGCGCATACTTTTTCTCCAAACAAAATTTTTTAAATTGCCTCCAAAGATAGTTTTTCGATTTTCTTGTATTTTTCGGTGTCGTATTAGTCACAATTTTCTTTATATGTACTTGCAACAGATTCATTACCAAAACGATTACTTGAATAAGCCATTTTTTAATGATTTAATGTGGATTTAATTCAATTTCGTTGACGTTACTTTAAAAAAAAAAAAACAAATTGACTGGTTGCCTGGGTAATTACAAACTGAAACTACTCGATTGACAAGGATCAATTTTTTTCATAGTTTTTAATTAAACTTTTTAGTGTAGTCAACGAACCAAAAATTATCCTGATTTTCGGACTTTTTTTGTAACGCGAGTTTTTTTCTTTAATCGGTCGAAACCATTGCTGTGAGTTTGTGTATAAAATGTCTCAACTCAATTTTGACCAGAAGGCCCTTATTCTTCGACTTTAGTGTAAAAGTTTGACTTTTTCAAGTTTCCGTTTCACTATTTTTTGAATAACTTCGGTTGTATTGGTCGGATCGCGACCAAAAAATTTTCGTTTTGTTTGTAATGAATCTCCCTTTAAAACTGCCTGGGTTAAAATTATTTATATTAATTTCCTAACCCAAAAAAAATTCAAAACTGTCGTCATTGGTCGGTTGTAGTTTTTTCTAGAGAACTTGAGTTTTAATTAATGTT
The DNA here is from genome assembly GCA_963924605.1 of Malthinus seriepunctatus. Taxonomy (NCBI): domain Eukaryota; kingdom Metazoa; phylum Arthropoda; class Insecta; order Coleoptera; family Cantharidae; genus Malthinus; species Malthinus seriepunctatus. The sequence goes on along the minus strand of OZ004600.1, from coordinate 106,500,114 downwards.
ATGGTATGAAACTTTAGGAAGTTGCAGCTGAAGTAACAAATCCATATTACAAGTTGGGTCCAAAAATATTAAGAACAACGGCTAAAATTTGCATTTTGGTTCAAATTTTCTTTTTCATATTTGTTGTGAGCAATTGGTGGTATCCCAATAATTCTTCTCTTGAAATGTAACAAATTGAATGCTCTTTCAGATGAAAACAAAAACAATCACATCAGATCATTTTTTCTTCCGATTTCTTTGAAGATAAAAAGAAAATCTTTTAACTGTTTGTCTACAAAACCAATTTTAGTGGTCGAAATTTTATTCTTCTTTTACGTATTTTTGAAAATTAATCATAAAGAACTCCTATAAACTATTTTTGAACATTAAAACTGGTTTTAAAGTCAACCATTGCGACCACTAAAATTGGTTTTGTGGATAAATAGTTGAAAAATTTTATTTTTCTTTTCAACGAAATCGGAAGAAAACGTGGTCTAATGTGATTGTCTTTGGTTTCATCTGAAAGAGCATTAAATTTCTAACATTTCAAGGGAAGAATTATTACGATACCACCAATTGCTCACAACAAATATGAATTGGAAAATTTGAACCAAAATGCAAATTTTAGTCTTTGTTCTCAATATTTTTGGACTCAATTTGCAATATGGATTTGTTACTATATCAGCTACAACTTCCTAAAGTTTCCTACCGTAATATTAATTATTACTCGAGTTCTCTATAAAAAACTACGACTCACTAATGACGGCAGTTTTGAATTTTTTTTGGGTTAGGAAATTAATATAGATTATTTTAACCCAGGCAGTTTTAAATAGAGATTCATTACAAACAAAAGAAAAATTTTTTGGTCCCGATTCGACCAATACAAGCGAAGTTATTCAAAAAATAGTGAAAAAGAAACTTGAAAAAGTAAAAATTTTACACTAAAGTCGAAAAATAAGGGCCTTCCGGTCAAAATTGAGTTGAGACATTTTATACATAAACTCACAGGACTGGTTTCGACCGATTAAGGAAAAAAACTCGCTGTTACAAAAAAAGTCCGAAAATCAGGATAAATTTTGGTTCGTTGACTACACTATTTGCAATAGTCCAGTAAAATATATTTCGTGCATAGTTCCTTTGCTTCGATAATACTAGCTAGGATGCATTCGAGCTTGTTGCTTGAGAAAATTTGCACTCCTGCTACGCAGTCGTGCAAATTTTCGTCCAAACAAGCGCTCGTGCATCCCATTAGCCAGTATTATCGGCAAGTCACTATGCACTTAATATTATTACTGTTGATAATTTCCGAAATTGGATAAAAAAAATGACAAGTATTGGCAATTGAACTCCTAGTGATAAAAAAAGCTTGAGGTTCCTAAATTATTTCGACATTTTTGGAAAATAATTCAAATTAAAGATTTATTTTTTATTAATTTTTAAAAAACGTATGAAAATTTAATCTTGAAATACCCAGAATTTTATAATTATTAATCAGGGGATTTCGAGATTGAATAATCGGGTGGAATCCCGGGTGCGTAAAGGCAAAACATACCATTCTGCAACGCAGTAATGCGTTCAGTCGCGGTATGGTTTGTCCGTGCTTTTTAGCTAGTTTTGCAGGACGAAACATACCACGCTGCAACGCAGCTGTAATTTATTGTTAATATAGACTCTACTTAGTATTTTTATTTGATGTTTAACTTACTGATGGAAAATTTCACAGATTTTATAGCTAATTTTACGATAATAGTAAATAAAGAACATTTAAAAATGAAAATGCTTGTATAAAAAATAGAAACGTTTACGCTTTTGGGTTTTTTGAGAAAATAATAGTTTTTGTAATTCTAAGAAAATATAATTACAAAAACTACTGCTACATATTTTCTCAAAATTCTAGAAAGGTTTAGAAGTTTTATTCTTTTTGGTAAAGAATAAATTTTTTTTTCTCAAAATTCTAAGACCTAGGTATTATACTAATTTTAGGATAATAAAAAATGCATTCAAAATATCAACGAATCGATGTTATAATTATAAAAAATTGTAATTAAAACAGTTGTTTTGACTTTGAATAATTTATGTATCTAGGTACTTATTATTAATGATTTGCCCCATGTGACTTGGCGTTGGGGCGATTGACAAGTATATTCTCAGCCAAGCATCTTTTTCTGTCAAGATTTTTTACTGTCCAGCTAATATCTGCTGAAATATCGAAGATACTTAAAAAAGTTAAATTATAAACTTTTCAAACAACCTTTTTTTGGAATATTGGGCATAATTATTAGAAAGAAAAATGGTACTTGTGATACATCGTTTTAAAGAGAAATTGATTTAGAATACGATTCTCTAAAAATATACAGGGTGTTCTATTTAAAAAACCAAAGTTATATATTTTCCGGCAAAACAAGTAGGCCATGGAAAAAATTGTTTGCGCTATTTTGTAGATGAGGTGTTGTTTGAAAAATTTCTAATTTAACTTTTTTAAGTATCTTCAATATTTCAGCAGATATTAGCTGGACAGTAAAAAATCAACCACCCTGTATATGACTTTAGAGTCAGTAGTGTCAAACGACGACAGATCAGCGCAGACGACGCAAATTTTAAATTTATTTTATATTCTATACTAGTTTATTTGCAACAATCGGAAATTTAAAAAAATGTTTAATAAATTATTTATGGAAATAAAAAACTAATAAATATAAAAAATTTAGATCTCATATCACAAAATTATATTTTTAATAAAATTGCAGATAGGTATTTAAAAATGGACTTTTTTTCAATTTTTATAGTTAAAATAAAAATATATTAATTGAAAATGTCTGTGCTAAGAAATTTATTATTATTTGTGTAGCAACAAGATTATTATAATTTCTTTGCTAGGGAGAATACAAATCGTGTGCGTTGTGGCGTGGTATGTTTTGTCTGAACATATACGACTATTTTACACGGACGAAACATACCACGCTACAACGCGGACTTGTGGAGCTGTGCGTTGCATAATGGTATGTTTTGCCTTTACGCATCCCGGGTTTCGGGACCACGGGATTGTAAATCCCACCCCAAACCCTAATTCTTTAATATATCCACATATCCAGTTGTAAGTAAATTAAAATAGATTTAAAAAAAAAATTAAACTTTTGACTCTTCTTTATAAATTTATTTTTAATCTTATTAATCACCTACTTGTAATTAGTAATTAAATATTTTAGATAATATAAAGAGAAATCAAATAATTCATATTTTGAAAACTACTATAGGTAATAATTTATACGTAGGGCTGAGAATTATATGCGCTAAAAATGTTCAAAACATGCTGCATATATGCTGTTAAATATAGCGGAAATATGCTGTATATTTTCCAAAATATGCTCTAAAAATCTGCATAATAACTCAAATATTTTTCAAAATTATCATTTTTAAGAAAATGACACTGAAATACTGAAACTTTATTGTTTATTCCTACTTATTCATGTTTATTTTGCATACTCTGAAGACGTAAAACTACAATTTTTTGGTACGAAAATTTGTTATTTTGAAAAATTTGATAATTTGTTATTTAATTATTATCTACCGAAAATTAAAAATTATATATTTTTTTGTCAAAATATGCCGATATATGCACTAAAAAGGAAAATATGCACAAAATTGTATAAACGTGAAAATATATGCACCATTTTTTGTCAAAATATGCCGATATATGCACTAAAAAGGAAAATATGCCAATATGTATAAAAATGGAAAAATATGCAAATATATGCACTATAAAATTTGGTGAAGTTATCATAATTAGCTTAATTCGTCAAGATCTTTTTATTTCAATATGCTGCATATCAGCAAACAATATATGCAATTCCATATAATTCTCAGCCCTATATACGTATTAGTAAGAGTAAGCTTTCAAAATATTTTAATATTATGTCTTCAATAACTTTATAGTTTACATTTCTCCTGCATGATGTTTATGTTGATTCAGTTTATATAATAATGGAAAATATACTGCAGCCCAAATAATAAAGCACAGTAAAAGTCCTAAAAATGTGAAAGATCTTGGTTTATCCCATCCAATAAGAATTTGAGTTTTATCCTGTCCTTTCTTCTTACTTGAACTCGGTCCAACCTAAAAAGATTATAATTTAGTACATCTATTTTAATAAAAAACCAATGAAATTGAATTAACATAAAAATATGTTCTATTAAAAAAATCAAAATATGCATTACTGTATGGAAAATGCTTAGAAAATCTATAAATGTGTTCGTTACATTCAATAGAAAAGTTTCAAACATTCTTAGGCTCTTGTTTGAGGCACTGCTTTCATTCTCAGCCTATTTAATTTAATTAACGTAATGAAAATTTGTTTGGGCCATTATTGGACTATGTTCAAAAAGTTAAAAAATATGATATGACCAAGTTTGACTATATCGCTTTATTTTGATCTTAGGAAGCTATAGGCAAGCGTTGTATGTGTATTTTAAGACACCCTGTATTACCTACACATGCAGTTTGTACTTATTTCCATTAAGTTAGTAAATTAATATAATCAGGTAATTAATTTATAAATAATGTTAGCATAACATCTTAGTATTTACAGTTTTGCAATGCATACTAGTATTTTGCAATAATAAACGCGTCATTAGACAATACATTATTTGATTTTTTACATTTTTGTTATTACGAAATCGTAGATGAGTTTGTAAATGTGAGTTTTCCCTACTGTAACCACTGCTGCAACTAATAGGTAGCTATTTGAAATTATTTAATTATTTTTGTGATCATGTTAAAAATTTAATTAAAATTTTGTAAGAATAGGTAAACAATAAAGTATTCCTTTTTTTAGCACAGTTCCCTCTTTTGCACTGAAATACAAAAGTTCTATATTTACTATGCTCAAACGATGTTCGATATAACTGAGATTACCATATAACGGTATAGTAGAGACTACTTTTCAATTACTAGTAACTCTTCTTAATTTACGTAATTAAGCAATCTTACCTCACTTTCTCTGCTAATTGTAGTTAAAATCTCCGTACTTGAAGTATTCATTTTTTTCTATCCAAAAACTGCACTTTTTTTGAACCTAGCAACATGTACTCTAACTAACTATTGAAACAAATACATTACTAATTTTAAGATAAAGATAATGTATCGAGTACTCCAATGAAATATTTACCGACTATAGATATTACACGTCTATTGAACAATAATATCATTTAATTAACTGTTTAATTGCGTGTGACGAAATACTACTTACTACCTACAGCTAGCTCTATTTGTCAGCTAAAATGAAAAAAAATAATAAAAACGTGAAGAACTTTTATGCAGTACTTTATTTTAATCAAATACCAAAGTATTTTTATGATACAAGATTGCCTTGAAAGTTTAAATAAATTAATTTTAGATATTCAATTATAAATAATATTTTTCATCCTTGTCAACAATAACAATTACTCATTAACAATAAAATATAATTAGAAACGATTGGAACATAAAAAATAGATATTTGTTGATATTGTGATGTTATGCTCGTTTTGATTATACGCGTAACATGTAACATCCTGTTCCTGTAGCCTGTAGGTATACAATTGTTGTTATTATTGTTAATTGAAAGTCAAATAATTTCCTCTCAAAAACCGAACAAACTAGACATTAAAATGTCAACAGCAAAAAACTTATCTATTTGTTTCGATTCGAGGCTCACCACTGTGATTTTGGAAACCTTTAAGATAGTACGATAATCGTGCTGTGGTTAATTGGTAGGAATTTGCATAATTTTATGGCCAACTCCATGCTGTAAAAAATTATTAGCACTCTAAAAATGCACTAAAAACTAAAATAGTGCATTTTCTTAATTGCTTGTAACTTTTATAATAATTAAAATTAATTAAATATTCAAAAAGAAAATTATAGATATAGGGATTGCCAAATGTAAACGAGCTTATATGCTCAGAAGAGCAAGTGAGAAAGCTGTAGAAAAAGATGCCCAAACATTGTTTTCACAATGCTTTTAACGTAGATATAACCATATAACCTTGGTTATAAGGTAGTACACAATTATGCTTTCTGTGCAGGTCGCTTACATTTGGCAATCCCTAAATTTGAATGAATAAATTTTTTCGCTGATGGGAGTTAAGACCGCGCTGAAAAAGTGGAGGGGAGACATTTTTGCCATAGCGTGTATTTTTACCACTTTAAGTTGAAGGAAAAAACTATAGATGGTGCCAACATACTGTCTACACTAGAGAAATGATTTGTTGTGAAAAGAGAGAGAATTTGTTTTAAGATATGGACTTTGAAATGTTTTGAAAAGGTCTTTGCTGTGACCATTTGAGCAACCCAACGAAATAATGGGGATTACAAATTACAGGGTTACAAAAAAACAGTAAAAGTTCAAAATTTATACCTGGAATTTAAAAATTTTGCTTGGGCCATATAAAAGGCAGTGCCTGAACTATTGTTGAAAGATTTGGTTGAAAAGACCGCTAAGAACATATTTTGATTGAGTATTTAGTTGCGTAATCCGTTTAATTAGGGATGGAATCACTTGAAAATTAGGTATTGTTCTTATAACGATCTCCACCAAGAGATAACGAAATTTCATCAATATTTGTTGCTTCAAAATTTGAAAGTTTCTTGTTTTCAAAAATTAATTTAACCTATTTATTCATAATATAAAGAAATGAAAATTGTACATCTCCTTCATTGATCTTTCCTTATTAAAATTTAAAAAAAATTAAGTTCATATGACGTTTAGTTTTTAAATCCCGCAACTAAAACTAAAGGCTTATTTTTAACGTTATTTTACTCCAACTTTCGCCGCTTTGTCAGCGCGGTCTTAAGGCTCCTCACTAGTAAATTTTTATTTCAAACTTGAGCATAATTCCGATTTTAAGGATGCGCCTGTTTTTAGGCAACCCGAGATGTAACCATTGTATCACTGTAAAGATTATTTTCTAGGTAAAATTTTATGGCTCTCTGCACCCAAAAGCAATAACCATTGTGTTTAATCCTTTGGTTGCTGCAGGCTATATATTTATATTTTTAAAAGCAAAAGAAATTTTAGGATGGAGAAACGAAACTGTGAATATTAAGTTTACAAATAGAAAAAAATTTATGAGTGCATTGCTGTTGCTATTTACTAGAAATTTTGGATTTGCGATTAGTGCGTAAACGGACACCTCGAAAATTGTTTAAAAAGAACTTTAGAAAAACAAGTCTTTTATTAGAAATTAATCTTATACGGCGTGTTATCTTGATCTTGAATATAAAATTTTCCCATGTAAAACTAGACTACTGCAAAATATTGGCTAACCTAATTGTTTTACTGCAAAATTGTAAGTACTCTGTTCAGAATTTAAAAATGCGTCGATTATGCTCTTTTAATTTTCAATCCGTCAATCGGTTCAACCATCGCCGGCGTTGATCTGTCTAACAGTCTAACTACGAAAGATCAACGCAGACGACGCGACGGTACATGATAACAAAAAACATTAAAAAAATTACACTTTTTATCACATTTTTGCAATTATCTCGAAAACCAGTTAGTAAACGAAAAATTATAAAGAGTCAAAAATTGAAGAGGAGAAAATTATACGAAAAAATCTCATTTGCGATTTTTCAAAATGTATAACAGTTTTAGAGAAAAATGTTATTGAAAGTTTCTTTGGTGCGTACTGCAGTACTATATTGAGCGATCAAAGTGATACTGAGCGTCCGATTTTACGTTATTGAAAATTATTCATTACCTATCAGATCTAGAGAAAAACAAACAAATGTTTACAATATCAAAGAAAATCTGAATGTGTGGTTTTTCTGTTCCTACTTTACATTTATGAACATTTATGAACCCGGAACAAAATTGCGTAAAGCTGAAACCTTTACTATTGTTTAGTAAGTACTTATAGTTCTTATTATTATACTTAAAGTCATCATCACGGGGAAGAGAACTTCTCCCCAGAGAAGGGGAGAACACCCCCAAAATTGGATTTGAATGTCAGAACTTGCACTTTTATCATATTTATGCGATTATCTCGAAAACTAAATAGTCAGTGAATTTTGGTGGTATTCCCCCCTCGGAGGGGTGGGGACTTTGAGTATGATAATAAGGGCTATAAGTACTACACAATAGCAAAGGTTTCAACTTTAGGCAAATTAGTCCTGAGTCTAATGCTAAATGAACTGTAGTAAAACCAATATTTGGTACTTATGTTCAAAATCAAGATCCCGTATTGTTTATTTAGATTTAGATTGTAATAAATCGGGTCGTTTTTATCCTCTTCTAAAAATTGTCTTTTTTTCAGGTAGAAAATAATAATAAAGTTTGGGGCTAATTTATAATTATCTTAGATTAGTATTAATGTATCTATTACATAATTATTACAAGTTATAAACGTCTACTTATTAAATTATTGCAATTTAATTTTTATCCCTGAAATTAGAGATTTTAATTGAATTTATAAAAATCTTATAAAAATTTTGTATCTACATTTTGATTACGATTTATAACATTTATTTAATAAAAGCGGTCGACTATTAAATTTGATAAAATGTTAATTTCTAACTTTTATTTCAAATTTCAATAAGGATTTATCGTTTTAGTAAAAGAAATAGAAGTAAAAGCTTTTATGACCCCCTATTAGACCCTCTTGTATTTTGTTGTATTGTATCTTTTATTGACAAGAGCTCAGGTAAATGAGTAGAATTGGTTGCCTAAAACCCTTTAAGACTAAAGGAAAACAACTTAAAACTGGCGACAACTAATTTTTGTTTATTATTAATTATTACCAAACCAAAGGTTTTGAAGAAAATCCAAGAAGTCACCAATTTAAGTACATTAATAAGCTATCCATCGATATATAATTTGTTATAAAAAAATGAATTTTAGATAGCGAAAAAAGTCATGGAAATTTTAAAGAAATAAATTAATTAGACAATAATTAATACTTTTTTCAAATTTTCATGAAGTCACCAGTGTGCGGATGGGTTATACAAATATGCACAAACTTCGAGAGATACTTCAAATTAAAAAATGTGGGCTAAAAAAGTATTCTTTGTAGCGCAATTTTAACATTGCCTGAGATTTTACTAGTGAGGAGCCTTAAGTAAGGCGTATCTACAGTTTTTCATAGATTTCTGAGCATACTGCTGTCAGACAGACGTTTTTCAGCGACCGTCATAGACCGACCAAAATTTTAGACACATGGTTTTGAATATTATTATGCGGTTGTCAGACAGACGGCGGTCAATCGTCAGCGATTGGCGATAGTGACCATTATCAATTATCAATGACTGTGGATGCTACAACAATTAATTGTTAGCGAAAAAGTCGTATCTTAAGATACGGATAAGATAAGATAAGATAAGGTTAATAGTTGTAGAATAAACTCATTACAAACTGCCTTAAAAGAAAAATTCTAAATTGTTGGTTACGGCGTTTTCATTAAGCACGGTAGTATTACTCGGAGAAGTTACCTATCATGTTCAGTCATGAAGTCATGAAGAATTTGCAGTATAAATATAAAACTAAGCAGTGTGGTAATTACTGTCTCATAAGGAGATTCTAGCGCGCCATCTGAATAATTTTTGAGTACCTCGGAGTGCCTGGTACCATTTATACAAAATTTGCATCGCAACATCAACATTAGTCGCTATTACTAGTCGGCTAAGCTAAGGTGCATAGCCAGTATTAGAGGGTAGACGGGCCAATAAATTATTAGAATTTGAGGTGTTGGAATAGGGTGTTGTTTAGCTAAACTGTCTCTTGGTAGTTCTTATAGGAATTTTACGAATTTCAAAGTCACTTCAGGACTTTAGTTGAAAACTTTAAAGAAATTTAAAGATACCTTTAGAATCAGAAAATCCTGATCTAGACATGTAAATGCCTTGAATTTCAAAAATATTTATGATTGTGACTATTTCAATCATATTCTTATTTTTAATTAAAATTAGTTACCTAATATGTAGGTACAATCTATATGTATAAATATTTTTGAAATTCAAGGCATTTACATGTCTAGATCACAATTTTCTGATTCTAACGGTATCTTTAAATTTATTTAAAGTTTTAAAATAAAGTCCTGAAGTGACTTTGAAATTCCTATAATTCTCATACGAATTACCATTAGATATTTTAGCTAAACAATACTTTTAAGAATTAAGACCTTCCCAACGCGTCCAAAATTAGAAAACTTGGACTTGCTATATGAGTGTCAAAAATTATCTTTAATAAGGGGTATAACCTCTAAAAGAGAAGTTTTGGAAAATTGAAAATTATGAGGAAAATGGAAAAGTCTAATTCAGTTTCTTTTCTAGCAAAATCACAACTTCTTGTAAAAAACTACAGTATCAAATTCATAAAATTTATTTATATAAAAATTTTTTGAAAATATATTTAGCTCCCCTTTGACTTAATTATTTGAAATACCTAGGTATAATAACACAAAAATTTTAACAGTCAAAATAGAGTTTTAAAACTCAACTACAGACATTAGGATTAAGTAGAGAAAAAGAGAGCCAACTAATTTAATTGAGCGAAATTTATTTAATTACTAAAAATACTTTTAATTTCGATTCTAATTGACTACTAATACTAAATTTTAAGTTTTAAATTTTTTTACAAAACATAATATTGGAAGCTCTTTTCGATTTTGTTGTTTTATTCTTAGAATATTCTCTACGTTTAAATAAAAAATTACAAAATTATTCTCATATTGTTTTTCACTAAAGAATTAACTTGAAATTTAACTTAGTACTTTTTTAAATAACACGTAACATTAATAATTAGATTAAAATTCATTAAAATAATACAAATTCAAAAGATTTAAAGCTATAAAATTTTTGATTTTATCACACAATTTTTAAATGTCTTAGCACTGAGTACACAACTATCCAAATAATAAATAACACTATTAAAACAAGAAATGATACCGCTTTGAATTTGTTCCACGGACTACTAGTTAAATTTGGCGGTAAATACGTATTTTTTGCCGATCTACAAATTTCTGTTCTACAAACAAGTTTGGAAGGTTTTAGGGACGTATTAGAACTCTTTCTTGTTGAACTACTCGGCACCGGATTACGTCCTACTGCTAAATCGGTTCCCTTTTTGTGTGAACTACTTGGTACGGCATTTTGTACTACTCCTAACTCGGTCCCTTCTTCCACGTCTCTGTCATATCCCCCATTATGCATCTGAAAAAATTTTAAAAATTTTAATCAACAGTTAGGTAATGTGACAGAAAAATATATGATTATGAAAATGGGCCCCGAATCATGTTTGTTTTCAATGTTAGGATCAAAGTTTCTTTGCCCATGAAATAGGTGGGGCTAATTTTTGAACTGTTTGGTATCTACACCTTTCTGTGTGACAACTCGTGACCCTCCATAAAACATTGTGACTATGCCATGGATATCAAGTAAAGCAATTGCCAAATGTAAGCGTATGTAATGCGTAGAAGAGCAAGTGAGAAAGCTGTAGAAAAAGATGCCCAAACATTGTTTTCACAATGATTTTTACGTATATGTAATCTTGGTTGTGAGGTAGTACACAATTTTGATTTCTGCGCAGGTCGCTTCGATATGGCAAGCACTTTATTATAGGATAACCCCCACTCCTTGAAGAACATTTGGATGATTTATTAAAAGTTTTTAAGATGAATTAAAAACTTAACAGGAATTGTTAAGTTAACCCCCGTCGAAATTCGACGAAGTAATTGTAGAGATGAATGTGTTAGAAAAATGAAATTTTCAAAAATTATTATAATGCACAAGGTCCGTATTCATGTGACATTAAAGTCATGACAATTGAAGTCGTGGCAATGTGACATTTTTTAAAAGGTGTTTTCACGTAAATAATGTCATGGAATATTTGTGCAATAATAACCTCTCACTATACACATCCATTCAACATAAAACGGTAAACACTGCCACGACAATGTGACGATATCGTCTTCACGGAGTACCGAACGTGACATTTTTTCAAAAGTCGCAAAAATATCAAAGTTGGTTTGATTCTCGATATGGTGTCGCGACAATTAATACAAAGTCATGAAAACACGACTTTTTTAGTTTTCATGAAGAAAAATGTCATGGCATTAATTGTCACGACATTAAAAGTCATGACAAAAAGTCACATGAAAACGGGCCTTTAGGTCCGTATTCATGTGACATTAAAGTCATGACAATTGAAGTCGTGGCAATGTGACATTTTTTAAAAGGTGTTTTCACGTAAATAATGTCATGGAATATTTGTGCAATAATAATCTCTCACTATACACATCCATTCAACATAAAAAGGTAAACACTGCCACGACAATGTGACGATATCGTTTTCACGGAGTACCGAACGTGACATTTTTTCAAAAGTCGCAAAAATATCAAAGTTGGTTTGATTCTCGATATGGTGTCGCGACAATTAATACAAAGTCATGAAAACACGACTTTTTTAGTTTTCATGAAGAAAAATGTCATGGCATTAATTGTCACGACATTAAAAGTCATGACGAAAAGTCACATGAAAACGGGCCTTTAGGTCCGTATTCATGTGACATTAAAGTCATGACAATTGAAGTCGTGGCAATGTGACATTTTTTAAAAGGTGTTTTCACGTAAATAATGTCATGGAATATTTGTGCAATAATAATCTCTCACTATACACATCCATTCAACATAAAAAGGTAAACACTGCCACGACAATGTGACGATATCGTTTTCACGGAGTACCGAACGTGACATTTTTTCAAAAGTCGCAAAAATATCAAAGTTGGTTTGATTCTCGATATGGTGTCGCGACAATTAATACAAAGTCATGAAAACACGACTTTTTTAGTTTTCATGAAGAAAAATGTCACGACATTAAAAGTCATGACAAAAAGTCACATGAAAACGGGCCTTATTACTACCTACACCGATGATTGTTTGTTGTTAAATGTACCAAATAGGCGTATCCGTCATTTAACGATTTAAAGATCAATACTCGTAACAATTTATTATTTAAAAAAATGCATGAAATTAGTAATTTAAAGAAAAAAAATAGTACTGACATATATGTGGGTCGACAGCTTCAATTTAAAAAAAAATTGTCAAAATCGGTCCGGTAGAAGTACTCTAAAATTACCGCTGAAGAAAAGGCTTCGCGTTTTAAATATATGGATAACAAAAGACAGTAGCAGAGATGATTAGCGTTATAGGTTGAGAAATTTCTGAACGTCTACATTGTACACAGGGGCGGATCTAGGTTTTTCTGGGCCAAGGCTATTGAAGTCCAAAGGGGCCCCATTTTTTTAGATTAAAGAGTCTTTAAATTGAGGTTTAAAATTGATTTTTGCTTTATAATAATTAATAATAATTAAATTTTTTGGACCCTTTAATAGGGCCTATTAGTCCATTATGTAGATTTGCAAGGAGCAGGGATAGGGTACAATTTGATGAATTTTCTCTCCACTTTTGCAAAAGACGAAGTACCTACACACAAAGTTAAAAAAAATGTGATGACTAAAATATATGGAGTAGACTAATCGAAGAGATAATTTTATATTTTTTCTGTTATTTGAGATTGTTTGTACATAACTCTCAGATAAGAAATATTTGTTTGCACTAAGCAGTGTCAATACATTACCTCCGTTTAATTACTTAAGGAATTGGATTAATCAAATTTTGAATGTTCAAATTTAACGATAATAATATGAAAATTAATTAATTACTTAAAAACTTGCGTTAAAACATCAGGTCTATGGTTTCAACAAATTAACAGAAGCGCATAAATGCATGTGGATTTTGAGTTTCAGTTTCTGTACAAAGACACAAAATAATTCCTATTTATATTTATTTAGCTGTGCATAAATGCATTGTGTTTCACGAATGTAAACCAAGATCTCACCAAAAGTAACGACAACACAAGGATAAGTGCATCAACATCACCCAATTAAATTAATTAAAATAATATAAAAGTAAATTACTCTTTTATTCGTCGCCATTTTTGCCATAAACACTCAAATTGTCCAAGAAATAAACCAAAACTAATTAAATTAACGTAAAATTAAGTCACATTTTTGTAAGTACTCGAGCCGTACGCACGTTAACACAGAGCTGACTTAAAAATGTCTAAAACCGTGTCCAAATGGAGGTTAGACCGCATTATAGATAAGTGTGCATATCGATATTATTAGTGATGGTAAGTGGTTTGAAACTGAGTAGTAAACAAATTTTAGTGATAAATAAAATCACCGCAAGAAAAACCTGTAAACATGTCAGTTGCGGTATTTTCAACAAGTTTCATTTAAAAAAAAATTTAATTAACAAAAATTTTTAATATCGATTAATTAAAAATAGGTAATTAAGCTATAATTAAACAGTAATTTACATTAATAGATAAGCACAGTGTATAACCATAACTGTATAACGTCCCAGATTGGAATCTTTAAAAGAATACATGAAATTGCTTCTTCTGCGTCCGTTCAGGTTCAGAAATAGGTAATTTTTCTTAAGACTTTTCTGCCAGGCAGTATAATTTACAGGCTTACAGCACTCTTATTCAAAAGTAGACTATTATTGACATTTGGACTTGTATAGGTCCTCATCCTGAAACTTCTCTACTCGTCCTGCAAAAACAACTCTTTCCGGAGTTGATAATCCGTACTCTTAAAATATCGTTTCTTCTGTCAAAAAATTGAAATTTGTTTACATCTTTATTAGCTTATAGTATTGTCAACGAAGGGGTTATAGAGAACATGGAAGAGAGTGGAATTTGAGAGGTATGTGTTTTTGAAGTAGTGTAAAAATACTGAAAGTCTCCGGTTCTAGCTACATGGCCATAGGTGGGAAGAGTGGGAAGGTCCTGTTTTTGTGATTTTTGCTTATACAGGGTGAGTCGGGAGGATCGCACCAAACGCCAGGGGTGTATCTTACACGTAAATATAAGAAGAAAAAACCCAAAAGTTGTAGTCCGATTTTTATTTGTTTTCAAGATACAGCGTTTTCACAAAATAACTTGCATCCATCGTGCGGTTGTGCTGATACTGCATGCGTATTTTACTGTTTGGGGGAACATCGTCTAAAAGTCCTTGTAAATCATTCTGTAAGAATTCCAAATTGTTATCTCCTCTTAGGCGAAACTATAGACGATATCACATCACACACGTTTCCCAAAAACGATGCTGAAAATTTGTTTCGACTTTTATGTGAGGATTTTCGTTCGGGGGTTGCGGGTATTGTTAATGTCATCATCATGGGTGAATGTGGTTTCATCATTATACAGTATGTTCTTCTAAGTTAATGAAATTAATTTATCAAATATTTCAACTTTTAAGACGCTGTAACTCGAATACCAAGAAAAATCGGACTACAACTTTTGCATTTTTTCGTCTCATATTTACGTGTAAAATACACTCCTGGCGTTTGGTGCGATCCTCCCGACTCACCCTGTATGTCTAAAACGGTGGGTCCTAGGAAAAAAATTAATCTTAACAAAATGAAAGCTTATCACATTTTCTACAAGATTGTTTCTATTCATTTTTTCTCTGTTCCTTATAGTTTTTGAGATATCCGTCCGCACAAATCGTTAATTTATGAAAAAATTACCAGTTGAAAACAAATTAGACAAATTGAAGACATCAAAAAGAAATTTGATGCTCTACAACTTCTTTTCTGAAGACTTTTACTATAAAACGAAGAGCTGAGGAGTTACGTGTTAGAGGTAAAAGTTTGACGAAAAACGCGAGACAAATTTTTATTTCATTCATTGAGGATTTTTGTGGGTGGATATCTCGAAAACTGTAAGAAGTAGAGAAAAAATTAATGGACAATTTGAAATATAAGCGAAAATTGAAAAAACGGTACATTTTTACCCCTCTCTTTCTCGGGGGGGGGGGGCGAAGACAGTGACAACGCCAGCATATATTTTCGGGGGGGGGCAGGCACAATTTTAAAAGTTTCAAGGTAAAAATTTCATTTAAAAACTAACATCTTGGGAACTTTCAATGTAAAGGTCAAACGTGTGCACATTTTGAAGTTATAATTTTATAATAAATATCCAAATCACCAAGAAAATATGAGGTTGCAATTTAAAAAAATCTTCAATGACGTCCACTGCTCGAAGATAGAAAAATAAAAATCATCTAAAAATCTTTGTTTTTAAATCAATTAATTTGACGTGTTCAACCGTTTTTTGATATTCCTGTCGGAAAAATAAATATTTCCATTCTTCCATATACTTTTGGCGCTCACTGTATGTACTATTTAGGTACGAATATCGTATTTTTTTGTTTATTGGAGTCGATTTATTTCAGAAGTAAAGCGTTATGCAATTCTTAAAAGCTGAGTCTGCTGTCTGCACTTTTAAGTTTCAACAAGAAACTTGGGCCTGCAACAAAAAAATCGGGGTGATCGTATTCAGGCCCATCTTTAGGGAATAATAAGCTATTTGAGTGCCAGCGAACACGAAAACCTAGTTGGCTGCCAAAAGCACTGGCTTAAGGCCTCAGGATCCTTCCAAGAAATTGTTAGAGAAGGAAAAAAGTCAACAACGTTAACATTTTTTCATTCTTATCAAAAAAATCGACAAAATACTTTGTACAAACGCTCTGAGAGCCCACAGTGTGGGCGTGGGTACCAGTCCCATAAACGTTTAACTCATAATTAGGGCTGAGAATTATATGCGCTAAAAATGTTCAAAACATGCTGCATATATGCTGTTAAATATAGCGGAAATATGCTGTATATTTTCCAAAATATGCTCTAAAAATCTGCATAATAACTCAAATATTTTTCAAAATTATCATTTTTAAGAAAATGACACTGAAATACTGAAACTTTATTGTTTATTCCTACTTATTCATGTTTATTTTGCATACTCTGAAGACGTAAAACTACAATTTTTTGGTACGAAAATTTGTTATTTTGAAAAATTTGATAATTTGTTATTTAATTATTATCTACCGAAAATTAAAAATTATATATTTTTTTGTCAAAATATGCCGATATATGCACTAAAAAGGAAAATATGCACAAAATTGTATAAACGTGAAAATATATGCACCATTTTTTGTCAAAATATGCCGATATATGCACTAAAAAGGAAAATATGCCAATATGTATAAAAATGGAAAAATATGCAAATATATGCACTATAAAATTTGGTGAAGTTATCATAATTAGCTTAATTCGTCAAGATCTTTTTATTTCAATATGCTGCATATCAGCAAACAATATATGCAATTCCATATAATTCTCAGCCCTACTCATAATATAAAGGGTATTTCGGTTCCCCACTGGCAAAGTAACTACTTTTTACATAAAAAGTAAGATTTTACTTTGGCATCCCTCTCAGGCAGAGTTGGGCAGTATCAATGATACATGTATCTTTGATACTTTTGTATCTTGTATCTTGTATCTATGATACTTGAGGTTAAAGTATCTTGTATCTTGTATCAAAGATACTGAAATTGAATTATCATGTATCTTGTATCAAAGATACTTATTAGCATCAATGTGCCCAGATACTTTTTAACACTTATTTCAAAAATTAATAAAATTCAATAAAAACCAAAAAAAAATATTTTAATTACAAAAAAAACTTGAAATAAAATTGGCTAAAGAGCAGGTACATAGGTATATTGTTTGAGTTTGGTAAATGTTAGACCTTCCTGTCGCCATTCCTTTGTTAGAAGATTTTAAATTCTTCTAAAGAATGATGAAAAAAGTATCAAGTATCTGTATCTTGTATCTTTTGAACAAAAATTTAAAGTATCTTGTATCTATGATACTCGAGCTGAAAGTATCTTGTATCTTGTATTAAAGATACTGAAATTGAATTATCATGTATCTTGTATCAAAGATACATTTTATAAGTATCTTGCCCAACTCTGCTCTCAGGTGGGTTTCCCGCCCTCCTCACCAATTAGAAGGTTATTTGGCAGCCAACAAGATTTTCGTGTTCGCTGACATTCAAATAGTTTATTCGTAAAAAGATGGGTCTGAATAAGATCCTCCCGATTTTTTTTGTTATGGGCTTATAGTCTAATAGTATAATTAACATTTTGCCGAATTGGAACAACAGCCAAGAATTTGAATTTTACGTAGCAGGTCAACATATTATTGGGGGGCAGACCATGTTTTCATGCCGCCCGGCCGTGGCGCCGTCACTGACCGGAGACTTTTAGTATTATTGCCTCCTACTACTCCAAATACTGAAGGAAAAAATTCCATCCTCTTCAATGTTCTCTCTACACCCCTTTTTTGGGTTAATTAGATCAAATTAGATAAACCAAACATTTGATGTTTTTAATCGTATCACGGTAACGGGGGGTGGGGTAAATTTTGTTTTCAGATTTCAGATTTTCTAACTCTGCAAATAAGTCAAACATCTTCAAGAGCTCAAGTTTCTATTAAAATTACATCAAGTGTAAAATTTTCACTTAATATTAGTCTTTCAAGTAAATTTTTTTTTCAATTTTATTATTTAGAATGAAAATCAATTAATTATTGAAAGTTTAAATAGGGCTAAGCCAAGGCTAATTTTTCGATTAGGTGCACTTCAAGTGTAGAAAATTACGATAAGACTATTTACAAGCTACTAGGTTACGATAAATACGATTTTTTGATGTAATAAATCGGTCAATCTTTTCGAGCATTTAATAAATATCAAAAAAATATATCCAAAATTATGTAAAAAAATAAAATAGGTACTTACAATTTAAATTTTTAATTTACGTGCACTATGTACAGAAAATATTATTAACATATTGTTAATATTTAAAACACATATAAATTATTGATTAATAATAATAGTATCGATTGTAAATTAAGAATGTTGTTAGATGAATGGTAACTTGACGTACTTTCCTCTTCGTGCCCATTTTACCTTTCACTTTCAATCAATTTTTTTATTATTTTTTGCATACGTTGTTTGCCATTCCAATGAATTGATGGTAACATAACTAAATTATTTTGATTTAAATCGCATTTAATTTCTTGTAATTTTGAAACACGTAAAACATTATGTAACAGTCATTATGAACGTTAAATAAGTAATTATTCTATGGTACTAGCTCGTCGTTTATGATTCACACATAAAAAAGAAAATTTACTATTATAGGTATTGGTAATTATATTTTTAAATGAGAAAGATAACATGTTGTGAACGCTTAAAAACTATTTTAAGACTAGTTAATTTGTTCAAATCGTTTGTTACATCCTCATTGCTGCGACTACAGGGCGTAACAATAATTGCTAAATTAAGATTTATTTTTTTTAATATGCAATAGCTGATCTAAATATTGTTGTTGTTATGTGTTTTCATATTAACGTCACGATTGGTCGTGATGATGGTTTCTTAAATTCAGAAAATTGGGGAGCATGAAATTATTTAAAATATCATAGAATTGAATCATTGAATGCTTTGAAAAATGAAAATAAGTTATCAAGAAAATTTCGTTTTCCAACCCTTCAATAATGAAAAATATTTCTGTTGGTAGACAGAGATTCATGTTCTTTCAATATCGGATATTGATACTCAGTTCCCAAACAGCTTCAATTGATAGTCTCTGAATCAGTACAGCAGCTAGCAGCTAGCTAGAAATAACCAGTAACATGACCTATGTAAACAGACTTTAGCTCTTCAATAAAGAAAATGGACCATCAGTGTTCTTTTGCAATATTTCCCTTGTAGAATATGACGTCTATTTTTTTCTTGCAGTATATCTTGTTCCATTTAGATATTTCTTGGCTTGCAATAACTTATCATAAAAATATTTATTAGCTCGTAATAGATATTTACCTAACCAGTTATGAAAAGACAAAGGACCCCGCACAATTCTTATGGGAAATGGCCCTCGGTGAATTTTCCTAAAAATTTAGTATGTTGTAGTATTTGACCTACCGAACAAAAGTCTCCATGGCCACAAAGCCCTAAACCTAATAGTGTTCGTGTTGTGGAGACTTAAAGTACTGATAATCTTGTCACACACAATTGTGATTTTTTGAATTTTATACATAATGGCCCTCGGTGAATTTTCCTAAAAGTTTAGTACGTTATGGTGTTTGACCTACTGAACAAAAGTCTCCATGGCCACAAAGCCCTAAACCCAATATTTTTCGTGTTGCGGAGGCTTCAAGTGCTGAATAATGTTGTCACACACAACTGTGGTTGGATTTAATTATGGCTGGAAAAGTTTGATACAATTGTTATCTTTGTAATGTTGGAGGTTTTAGTAAGAATGCCTGGAATAGGCGACATTGATAATAGGCTGGATATTGCAATAAAAAGTCGTCAAGATAATGATCTTCCAAACCTATATTTAGAAAATGACACAAGAGTATGTTTGAATCGCAATCAGGGTATTGAACGAGAATTAACGAATATTGAAGAAAATTCCATGTGTCTCCGATTAAATATTGTAAAGCAGCGAGGCAACCGAACTTGCATTTTTAAAATAAAATTCAAAAAATCACAGTTGTGTGTGACAACATTATTCAGCACTTGAAGCCTCCGCAACACGAAAAATATTAGGTTTAGGGCTTTGTGGCCATGGAGACTTTTGTTCAGTAGGTCAAACACCACAACATACTAAATTTTTAGGAAAATTCACCGAGGGCCATTTGTTATACGTATTGTGTGTGACAAGATTATCAGTAGTTTAAGACTCCACAACACGTACAATATTAGGTTTAGGGCTTCGTGGCCATGGAGACTTTTGTTCAGTTGGTCAAATACTACAATATACTCAATTTTTAGGAAAATTCACCGAGGGCCATTTCCCATAAGAATTGTGCGGGGTCCTTTTATTTTGACGAACGTTATATTTGCTAAAGTGAGCGAGTTTTGTAAATTACGTGAGTTAAATAAAATTAGTCTCTTCATAACGTATTAGGTACAAAATTTTATCTGACTTCGCTATGAAATCAATGAAAAATAATTATTATTGCGGAGGTCCGAATAATATATCAAAGCTTGCTGCAAACAAACAAATACATTATGTAATATTACCTCAGTTATGTAATATTTCATAGCATCACTAGTTATGTAAAATTGGACGTTTCAAAACGTCAAAAATGAATTTAAAATTTGACATTTCATAGCGGGGTTAGATAAAATAAAATTTTGACAGCGATTGTCTAAAAAAGGCCACAATAAATACTTACTATAAGCCAAAGTAAAATTCAAAACAGTCCACATACAGACCACAAAAAATTAAAAACAAATGGACAAATATGCAACTTTGTTGGAAGGTCCATCATCTGCACGAACTCATCAATACTGTAAAAACAACCCTGGCAAAGTATATGTTTCACTTTTCTGTTGAAGTTTTTATCACTTAAATTTTTAACATTGTCTGATAACTTATTATACAGTACTGGTCTCCAGTAGTCAACATACTTTTGGATCAAAGCTATTCGATGAAACGGAATCCGAAATAGCCTTGCCCCTCTTGTGGAGTAGTTATGATGTTCACTGTTTAACGAGTATTTGCTTGGACTGCCATGCACGCACATTAAACAGGCTAGGCACCGTGAGGATGTTCTCCTCTCTAAAAGTTTGTCTACAGCTCTCCCAATAACTCAAGCTAAACAAAGTTCTCACTGCTCTCTTTTGTAAGATAAAAATTCTGCCTGCATCTCTCGACATACCCCACAACAGTATCCCATAAGAAACGCGACTATGAAAGTAAGCAAAATAAGTCAATAAAGCCGCATGAAAAGTTGCAAACTTTTTTATTCTTCTTATAGCAAAAATAGCCGAAGAAAGTTTCTTAGCGAAACCGTTAACCTGAACACACCACTTTAACTTATTTCCAAGACACAGACCGAGAAAATCCACACTATGAATCTCAATGTCATTCCTATTAGAAAAATACAGCTGCTAAGTCTTCGTTTCATTCAACTTTAGTCAAATTGAGCCAAACCACGCACCAGCTTGTCCGATGGCCCTGTCGGTACCCTCATCAAGCTCCACATTTCCCGAGCCTTTTACCAATATTGACGTGTCATCAACGTACAAACATGCGTCATACGACAGTACATTAGCTAGAAGATCATTGATATAAATAATAAAAAGCAAAGGTCCCAATATGGAACCCTGCAGAACACCCAGCTCAATTGGAAGTTGCGCTGACATCGCTCTATTCCATCTAATCTGCACCCTGTTCTCTAAATATGACCGTATAAGTCCAAGTGAAACTCCCCGAACTCCGTAATAACTCAATTTATTCAGCAGTATCTTATGGTCTACAGTGTCGAACGCCTTACTCAGATCCAGGCAACTCATCTTAACCTGCAAATTATCATATTGAGCACCAATGACCGACTTTAGGACGCCGACCAAGGCAGTTATGGTGGATTTACTCTTTCTGTACCCATGCTGCTTGTTACTTAAGAATTTATTGGATTCAAAGTACTCTAACAATCTTCTCTTAATTACTTGTTCCCAAATCTTTGACAAAACCGGCAATATTGAAATTGGCCTAAAGCTGTCACACACACTTTCATCACCTTTTTTGTACATAGGAAGAACGACAGCCACCTTTAGCTCATCGGGAAACACTCCCTCCGTTAAGCATCTATTTATAATTATAACCAAAGGAACCATTACAAAAGAAGCAATTCTTTTGAAGAAATTAGTTGTTACACCATGAACGTCTTTTGTGTGCGTGTCCTTCATATTTTTGACTATGTTTAACCAATGTATACTAAGTATTTAATATTTCATTTATATTGGTTTAACAGTTTAACCTCATCCACTGGTTCAAGGAAACACGATTTTTTGTTGTCGATTTCCAACTTGTGTAAGTAATAATCTGGGGAGTGCTCACGCTCACCCAGGTGTATATCCGCTGCTAAACTTATTCAACGCTTGCAAAATGGCTATTCATTTACTCTGCCGTGAGATTGCTGTTAGTTTCCTTCGTTCTGCTTTGACCCACTCCTTGTTTGATCACCTGCCAGACAGCTCTTTGTATATTGTCGGCCGATTGAATATATGCCGTGTTTTTTTCTCTATTCCACTGCGTCAATTTTTCCCAATATTGCTTCTTAACGCAGTTGTATACCCGATAGGAATCCTCGTCTTTCCTAACAGAAGCAATAATTGCCAATGCATCAAGTCTCCTCTTAAATTCTTACAATTCCGGATCTATAGGAGGGATATATTTCCGCTTACCACTCCTTATTCTGCGAACACGTTCAGGAAAGCACTCATTAAATGCAAACATAAACAGCTGATAAAATATTCTAAAGGCCTCTCCCCATGTTTGGTTATTGACCAGATCTTACCAAGTATAACCATTCATTCTACTCACGAAGTCGCGAATGTTAGAGTCACTTATTGCATGTGCAATGCTGTTTTTGTTAAACGTTTCGAAATTTTTAGTAAGATGTAAGATCAATCACTATATTGTCCAAACACGACTCAGACATAACCCTAGTTCCTTTTCTAATAGTAATGAACAAACCGAAGGACTCAAATAAGTCAAGAAGTTTCTCACAAGTCTCCAGCCAGGACAATATTGTACTGCGAGAAATTTTCAGTCAGATAATATCCAGCGCTTCACCGACGATATCGATAAACAAGTCCAAGTGCCCTTCAGGAGAGCGATAAAGAGAAATCACTACGCACCTCTCCACCGGCAGCTACACAGCCGCCAACTCAGCATGCACATCCATTGACATACCTCTTATCTCTGGAATTTCATTGTCCCTCACACCCCGTCTCACTAGGATCATAGTCCCACTGTGTATTTTTGTCTCTCTACAATAGATAGATGCAACCTTATAATTATCCACACGAAACCCTTCCCTTGAATCGCGCAACAGGCGACAGCCAATGTTCGCAGACACACAACACGTCGCAGTCCAATTCACTCAATACCCGACTCACCTGGAGCCGTTTGTTCGAAATACACTGTATGTTGACATTTGCCAAGGTCAGCCATTTCACCCTGTTCACATTTTCACTCTAAGTATCAGCCTCTATTCCTCTCTGCCTGCTGCCGAAAAAGCTTGTAACGTCGTACAACAATATTTCATGGCAGGTCTCTTTTTTTCATTTCTTCCATCAAAGCAAAGTTAAATCCCACTCTAAAAGACTTATTTTGACTTTTATTCTCCACGTGCTTTTCGATTTCTTCAATAATAAACTCTTCATTCGGGAATTGTCGCTTCAACCAGTGGGTAATATTGGTAGTTGTGGAGTGTTTACCTGCTTTGCCAATGTAAAACCACGCACGCGCATCAGATGCACCAAAACCTTCATTTTCTGAAGCAGCTGATCCTCTAATGACGTTTGTCTTTTTTCTCATCTGTTTTCTATCTACAATCGTTTTCCACTCTCCTCCACCTAACTCATCTTCAACTACAGCAGCATGAGCATCCAAAATTGGCGCAGGAGGATCAATATGATCAAATTAAACTTTTTATTGATTTAACATTATTTTAAGGTAAATTTTGTAATAAAATGCAAATTTGCTGTAAAGAGCAATTCTACAGTGGCTTCGTAAATAACATGACCCCACGTGATCAATTTGCTAGACAACCACCAACCACCAAGGTTTGTGTTCGGCGGTTGATTAGCAAATTAATCACGTGAGTTGATGTTATTTACGAATGCACTGTATGTACTTACAATAGACTGCTCTAATTTCCAACTTGTAAGTCGTTATGTCCATCAGTTTTCAGTTTATCCGAAGCATTCGTCAATAATGCGATAATTCAAAGAACTGTTATTTAGCTAGCTCGTGGATTTAAGAGTCTATCTCTCACATCCGTACAGAAATATGACGTTTTAGTGTTCCCAAGCTCACATTTGTATTTAGTTTTAAATAACACAAAACTTGGTTCAACAACACAACAGAGCTTAGAACTTAGAGTGGATAATTTGGATCTCGCTCCCTCTCCCGCACCTAAGGCTTTTGCAGATATAGGTACCTAGTTAAGTACCAAAATGTACTATTTTGTATTGTTTACATAGAAAAAAAATATGACCATACAAATTCTTAATTATTCAAAATCTGTTAGTATGTGTGATGACGAAAATGGCTTACCTTCGGTATGCATAACAGCATGCTTCGGAAAAGGGGAAATCAAAAGATAGCAGCTTCTCCGTGTTTCACCCACGCTGTGAAAACATAGAAAGAAACTGTTTTTATTTTATAAAATACTTGCAGGCTCTTTTGATCTTAGGATATAAAAAATAAAAGTAAAGATACGTCAATGCCGAGAAATGATTGAGGATTGGATGGCTTTTGAATGTAGATACTAACAATGAACTTAATTTCATA
This sequence comes from Malthinus seriepunctatus, assembly GCA_963924605.1. Taxonomy (NCBI): domain Eukaryota; kingdom Metazoa; phylum Arthropoda; class Insecta; order Coleoptera; family Cantharidae; genus Malthinus; species Malthinus seriepunctatus. The sequence goes on along the minus strand of OZ004600.1, from coordinate 106,474,878 downwards.
TTCTTGTTTTCGAAATTACAACGCTGAATCGCAGTGGTTATAGGAATTGTCTTTAAAGAGTTGTAGTTTTCTTACGAAACTTTTCAGACTTACTTCATTTTTAAGCATTTTCTTTCTCAATAAGCCATCGAATGGCTGAAATTTGAGACATTCGTTTCAAGTCTTGTGAAAATGCTAAGTTACTAATTAAATTATTATGACCATATGACTTTCAAATTTAAAAAAATGCGCACCTACCTATGCTCTCAAGTTTTGATACTTTATTTAATTCCTTGTGTTATTTTTAACTACTAATTAAACTAAACGCTCTAAATAAACTCCGATTAGTTTTGATTAGGATCCTCAAAACCTATCATATCACTTCAATCTACTTTATTAAAAGGTAGAAACTTACCGATGGGTATAAACGAGGATGAGACACAACAGACATTTTGAAGCACTTATAGTAAAAAACTGGAAGTCTTCCACATCCCAGATATTTTGGAACATCATTTTGACATAATTAAAAAGTTAAAGGTTAATTCAAATTTTTGAATTACGTCGACGTGATTTTAGTTAAAAGAAATTGTTTAATGTCATGAGAGGAATATTCAAAGTTCATAGACCAAACTAGATCAACAGAAGATAGAAGTTTAGTCTCTCTATAAAATTAAGTATAATTTTCTTTCTGCATTGGATTCAAAATAGCGGCAAATTGAAAAGTTTGACCGTGAAGATTTTCGAAACCACTGACACCATGAATTTTCGAAAAAAGATTTCCAGTTTATTCTACAAGTCAATATCTACCATTGAGGTTCGAAAAGTTAGTTCTAAATCATTCTAGTTTAAACGCTAGAAAAAGTTGAATTTAACAAACGATGTATTTCGGATACGAGGCTCCAAAACGAAAAACTTAAAATAAACAATAAATTTGTTTTCAACAGAGCATTGTTTTCAGGACAGATGGGGACATGGGCAGGTTGTTGATTTACTACTTGTTGTCAAATAAAGTTACCCCTCAGAGCTACAAGCCCTATGGCTTTGTCTAAATGAAGTCGATACACCCTGTATATTATAAGTTATTGGTCTAATGGTCTAATTACAGAAATAGTCCTTTTGATTCACTAACTCATATCTCAAATTCAACTTTGTTTGTTGTTTATTGCGGTTAAAAGATACTGTCATGAGCCATGACATGACTAGACCATGTTTGTATTTTTAGGATAAAATTAATGCCTCACAATTATTGGCCACCCTGGCTATATACGCCAGGGTGTTTATTAGACAACAACGACAAAAGGACAGATGGGGAGGTTGTTGATTTACTACTTATTGGCAAAATAAAGTTACCCCTCAATTTAAGTAGGGGGTGTTATGATGGTTTCATCCACAATTTGTGCTAAGCTTATAGCCAGGGTGGCCATTAATTAAACGCAAAACTATTTAGTATACATTGAAAAAATTATTGTAAATACAATATACTAGGTAAATCCCCTGTCCACACACAGGCTTGCCTTCCGGTTTGGCCTGTTCAGTGTTCAGGTTCAGGCGGCCTCCACAGGTCAAACCGGAGCATGTGGACAGCGTTCAGGCGGCCAGGCCAAACTGGAGCGTCTAGGCAGCGTTCAGGTCGCAAACCGGAAGGCAAGGCCTGTGTGTGTGGATGGGTCTTAAGACAGTGAAATGATTATAAGATTTCAAAACAATGCCATTTTCTTACGAATATAAATAATAAAAATTAACCAATTTCATATTAGCCCTTTATTACGCCTAAAAGCTAGGCTATTTGATATACATTCCAAGATGTAACGATTTTGCTAGCTGGTAAACGTTGCTATGGAATTTTAAAACATGGAAATGCAAAGCTTCATTTGTTAGTTAACTTAAAAATTCAGTACGAAAATTTCATTTATTAGCTAAAGAATGTTAGAGCTATTACATCCACCCAAGCACGACCATCAATAATAAATAATAGATATATAACATTACTATTTCTCAACGATAATTAAATTATCGTTTAATTGAGAATGAATTGAAGGTGTACTCGTTGATAAATTTTTCATTTCTAAATTCGGCCTTTTCAATTTTAGAGGAAGGACTTCCGACATGTTGAAGCCACTTTTTCCTAAAAATAGTCAAATGAATAAATTAAGAGGAATTGAACTTTTAAATATCTTACATGTTATTTACTTTCGATTCTTGTCCTTCGACAACTCCTTGAACCGTTCCTTTTTCAGTATTCATACACCAGCCTTTTAAGCCTAATTTTTGTGATTCCTGTTGTGTATGCTATATTTTAAATCATCAAATTAATTCGTGTGTAATATAAAATTTAATTGGGCATACCTTTCTAAAGAATACTCCTGTAATTAAAAAATTAATAGTGCAGTTAAAAATTGGGCAATAACAAACCTTGTACGCGACCGTATACTTCAAATTCTACGGATATCAGCTTTTTTCCGCTCATTTTTAAATTACTCGAATGACTTATGTAAATAAACAGTATAAAACTCAAGGCAACGCTTGATTTTAAAAATAAACTAATTGACGTTAAATTATTCATGCGTAATCTACTTTATCACTGTCAAAGAGTTAATCAAAACCAACATAGATGGCGCTAGTACAATCAGCTGATTTAGTCCATTATTGTCTATTTTGAGAGAAGATTTTCAAAATATTATGAAATTTTGCTGAAATTAAACATTGTGGTAATTAAAAAATCGTGTTACTAAATACTGTTCTTGAGTGATAACTACAAGGCTATGAACCGCCGCTCACAACACAGACACCTGTACAATGACGTAACTTGTCAAATGATGTTGACTGTAACAAGTATGGTCTAGTAAATGGGAATTCTTAACAGTAGAGCAGTCTACAATTCTCCACGATGAGAAGTGTGCGCTTTTTTGCGATTGAAAATTTTGTTATTAAGTAAAAAAGATACTTGTAAAATGACTGCAAATACTATGTTGGTGTCGGTGGCTGAACTATCAAATATCTTTTCGGTGCTTGTAGTGCTTTTGTGTTTTTGTGCCATGATATTATTTATCACAAGGTTTGTTTATTTGTTATGGATTTTTTGAAATTTTGGGATTTTACAAATTGTTAATTTACCGGCGTTTTTAAATTTCTGCTTTGGTGGTTGTTTAAACGAAGACTTGCAAATTGCAAACGATTCGTTTTCTTTTAACCGGGAGATTTTCAATTTATTTTTAGCTTTAATTTTTGACTTCTTTCAGAAACATGATGGTGTTACGAGTACATGGAGAAGATATTGTCTTTCCCAGTCAATTACATCAAGTCCAACCGAGGATTCCCCAGATGAATATGATGAAAGTTCACATTCCGTTCACATTCAAACTCTTAGAAGAATTTAAATCATCGTATTCCGGTAAGTTTGAGTTTTGTATTTATATTCACAATAATGTCTTCGATAGCGATTAAGAAGTAATCGATACAATATTAACTTTTTCTTTTCTTCACGTAGCTACTTTAGTTAATATTTTTATTTGATAGTAAATCTGCGAGAGGTTTATTTGTTATATTTTAATAGTGAAGAAATTAAAATAATGTTACATTATCAAACAAGAAAATTGCTAAGAATCGAGACAATATCCTTTCATTGCTACTTAATTTTAATTTTTGAGTTTTTAGAAAAAATTAACTAGTATAACAACAAATTCAAATGAGTTATTTTTTTTTGGTCAATTATGTTGTAGTTCTTCATAATTATTATTTTAATGTAGGTTTTAATTATTAGAATAATTTTATATCTCATTGTTGGCTCAGTGTTGCTCATTGTATAATTTTCGAATTTTATTTAATTAATTATTAGTTATATTTATTTATTACAAAGTTTTTGTATCTGTATATAGAGTTTGATTGTATTTAAATTTCATTTAATTTTTTATAAATTGCGGAAAACGAAATACTATTTTTTCTAATGATTATTACATCAGTTGTATTTAAGGTCAAGTGTACCTTCTACTTCTTGCTCTAAAAAATGAATAACGTAAGGTTGTTGCATATTATAATGATTTACCAATGCAGTTATGCATAGCAGTTTAATTTTTTAAGATCCTGATATTGATCTGTGTCTCTTGCAAAAAAACCGTTACATCGATGAAAAAGGAGTAGGTTAGATTTTGATTGTAAAAGGGTTTTTGAAGATCTAGAAATCAATAGGTACAGCGACAAGGTCATTATGATTCAAAAACGAAAGTACATTTGTCTTTACGTTTTTAGCGTATTGTTGTGACTTAATTTAAAAATACCAATGTGGGTTATTAACTCTTAAGTTTGGTCATTCCTTTAGATAATTTGCATTTTAGTTTTTAGTGGTTTTTTACCATCTATCTTATTGTTTTTTATTATTTTATTAGTCCTGGGCCTTGTTTGTTTGGAGAATTTCAACCTTACACGTTTTTGCTTTTGTTGTTCTGGAATGATATTCAAAAAAGTTTAAGGTTATTCGTTTTTCATAACTTTTTTATCAATCCAGACCTAACATAACAATGAAAAATTTTGGAAAATTTTTCCATTTCTATAGTATATAAGCGTAAAGCTGCATTAATATGTGGTGGTAACTTGAAGAGCAATGCCCATTTAATCGTCCTTGAACAAGGCCGCACTCATTATTATTTAAAAGTTCCTTTATTCGAAGGGTAGATTTATACGGAATTCAGTGTATTATATATCTCTTAGGATATTCATTGGAATTCTCAGAAATCTTCTGGAATTCATTTGGATTTACTAGAGATTCTCAAAGTTGCTATTCAATTTTTTTACCTGCAAGACTTTTGACTTTTTCCAATCCAAGAAAAAGTTGTTATACCTAATCGTTAAAAAAAATTTTTTTTTGCATTTCTCGACATTTTGAGTCCCCCTGATTCCAACAATGCAAAAAAATTTTTTTTGATTTTTTGAAGAAAAATGTCAGTATGGATGTATGTATGTCCCCCCTACTCCTAGAGCAAAAACGACCAAACTGATTTTAATGAAATTTGATTTTAACCATTTTAAAATTATTTTATCAGCAAAAATAGCTTTAATGAGAATTATATACAGGGTGTCCAAAAATAAGGTGTTTTTTTAAGGCGCGTATTTGCAAATTTGGACCAGATTTATTTCTACTTGGTTATAAGATATACTACATGTGAATCCTAATTGAAAAAAAATTTCAAATTTTTTACTCAAAATGGCGGCCAATAGAACGATTGTCCCATTTTGTGGTTTATCCCTTATAACTTGGCCGGTAATTATTACTATAAAAATTTCAAAACGGTATTGTACAGCCAAAATATAGGGCTTTCATACTAAGCAAGTCGATTTTCAAAATTGTTTCAAAATTGCCCACCTTTAAGGGGCCAAAGTAGGTCAAAATTTTGAAATGGATTTTCTCAAAATTTCCTCTGTCATATTTTTTCTTTTTGGGATATGTTACAGACAACGTAATTCTCTATCGAAATATAGTGTTTTATTAAAATCGCTCGAGCCGTTTTGGAGTAATGATTTTTTGAATGTCAATACTTCTAAAATCTCTAATTTCTTTTGTATTAAAAATAAAAACTTGAAAATGGATATATTTATCAATCTCATGAATATCTATTATTTGACACTATTTTCGGTTAACAAAACGCTTCCGGTTCAACCGGAAATTACAAAAATATCTAAATTTTAAGGAACAACCTGTATATTTTTCAATATTTTGAAAGCTCGTAAAATTAGCTATTACACGATACCAAACACTTTATATTTTGATTTCCGGTTTAACCGGAAATGGCATCAAAATTCTTAATTTAAATAGAACACGCTGTATATTTTTCAATATTTTTAAAGCTCGGAAAATTAGCTCTCTGAACATATAAAATAATGTATATTTTGAACTTCAATTTATGCCAAATTAAAAAAAAATGTAATTAGTATTTCCGATCGAGAGTATTTCAGACAGTCTTGTCTAAAAATTCTGCTTACACGCAGAAGTTCTAGGTTCGATCCCGGACGAAAGCAATTTAAAAAAAAAAGTTTTTTTTAATATCATGTAATTTATATTAACATAAAAATAAATTTAATAATTAAAACAACGGATGTGGCCATACGAGGAATTGTTTTCATGCCCAACTTCAATACCCAAACGTTTCTGTAGTGCGCTTTTTACAGTTTTTTTATATTTATTTTATTTATAAGATATTAAATGAAATTTTAATTTAAAAAAATAGAAAATTCCAAGATTTGATGGACGGAAAAAGTTCCTGGCATTGCCACATCTGTTGTTTTTTTTACTAAGGCCAAAGGCTTTGTTAGTGAATAGTTGTACAACATAACCAGTGATACCTTGGGACGAGGGTGTTTCTTGTGGAGTTGCGAACACATTTAAACGAACCTTTAGAACATAGACGTAAAAATATTTAATTGCGTAGGTACTTACACCCAGCTGGTTGTGCTGAATAATAATAAACTAGAGTTTGGAAGGAAGCGAGTACTGATGATTCGGATTTTAATTCTAAATATAATAATTAAGAATTTTTTTACAGCTTTTGTAAGCATTTATGTCCACTTTTTAATAGTCTATAGTCGGTACAGCTACTGTAGGAATATAATTTTCCACGAACACGCCATAGAATTATTGTTTCTATAATACTATAAATTTGAAATTTTTTAGTTCAATTCTGCTTAAGAAGTCATTTATTAAGTTAAAAAAAATAATCGAAATTCATTTATAATGATATGCCTTTAAATTCTCCAAAATTTGTCGTTTTTAAATCCTTTTGGAGTGATTAGTTGCTTACCTTTGGTGGCATTTAGGTACAGTATACTTAGTACATCATGAGTTTTAATACATGAGAATCTGTGAGCATAAATTAATAATTGCACAACAAGTACCTTGAAAAAGTTCAATAAATTGCAGTTTTTTAAACCTTGCATTAGGAACTATCACTTCCTAGTTGCACCTTTGTTATTATTGGATGCATTTTCTTCTTATGATGTGTCTTTTCAAAAAATTTTCAAGCATAAAGTTTCAACCATTTATGATTGAAGATGTTACGACTGTTAATTCTTTTAAAATAAATTGTTTTATTGTTTTATATTTATGATTTGGCGGAAAAAATGGTTAGCTAAAATTTCGTTTTTTTATGTAACTGATAATGGTTCAGTGATTGTTTATGCAATTGATTGTTTATGAGCAATTAACGAATAGAAAATAATTAACTTCCATGTAGCAATTAACCTCGACGTTTTCAATTTTTCTAAAACTGATACAAAATAATAGCATCTATCAGTCCTGAAACGTCTTTATTCCCTTACACGAAAGAAAGTAGTACAAATAAGTAGATTATGGTTGGTATGAATAAAACGAAGTACTTGCTAATACTCCGTAGTAGTAGTAAGTACTTCACATATATAATAGTAAATAATGTTAGTTTGCTCCTCTGTATAGTAAGTAGTATGGGGCAGCTTTACTGAACATTGTTACTCTTGGTGGTTTGACATTACCTTCTGAGTGGTGACTCTTTATCTAAGAATTAAATTAAAAATGTTTTTTTAATTATATCAATTTTTAATCAAATCCGAACTTATTTTTTACTAAAGCAACTGACTATACTCTTTTTGGCATACCCATTACGTACTTATTACTTATAAGGAGGTTCGGATTAATCCTTAGAATCGTTTGTTAATTAGATATTATTATGTCTTTCTCTAGGAATTCCTATGTTAGTCTAAAATGGGTATTTAGCCTTAGATTGCAATTCTAATGTCATTGCTTTTTAACTGCTATAATTCAATTGTTCAAGGCTTGTTCCTCTCGTCCGATTAGCAACTTTTCGGTTTATTTCCTTAATTTCTCCAAATTTGCATAAAAATGCAAATGAATTAAACGAATGGTTGTTTATTATAGTTAGATTGATTGGAAATTAACAAAGAATGCTATTAAAATTTGTAGGACTTTCCCAAAGTTTTTTATCAATGCAACATCATTGATTTATTCCAACAACAAAAATATCTGCTAATTAGAGGAAGAATGTTGTTTTTTTCGGTTGAATTTTAAAATGCAATATTGTTACAATAAAAGGTGGATTTGTTGAAAAGGTCATATCAATCATTTCAATTAAAAGATAACTTCTAAATCGTTAATCGATTGTGTTGGTGGATTGAAGAAGTTACGTTTCGTTTGTATTGTTACTAATTGTTCGATACCCTTGACATAATATGCTTGAAAAAGTCAATTTCTGTCACCATTTCCTAAGTTGTGGTTTATTTATTTTATACTTTGCACAGGGTCAAATTTGTACATCGATATGAGTTGATTTTTTTAAGGAACGATGAGAAAGTTTGTTAAAAAAGCGAATTAAATTAATTATTCGCTGACATTAAATTTCACTTGATGTAATTAGATTATATCATTTTTTCTAGCCTAATTAAATTTTAGGAAATTGTAAATTAATAGAGGTCGACTAGGGTAGGATGATTTTAAAAAGTCACGGTGTTTCGATGTTCTTGGACAGTCGTTTGTACGGAAGTAAGGCTTAAGGTGAAGCAAATATCCTTTTTTTGGGTTTATCATAATTTAGAATTTTTGATTGAGGAAAATTTGTTTGAAGATTAATTCAAAAATAAACTATGCTTGCCTCATAAACTTTTTAACTCATGCTTGATACTTCATATAGCTACAAGGTTGGATTAGTTCGTTTAGATGAGATAAAATTGTTTTTCCGGGAGATGTTTCTCCAATTCTCAAAGCCAAATAGGAATGTACGATGAGGTGATTCAAAACTTTCCAACTCATTTGCTCAATTTCTTGACGTCTCTTCCAACCCTCTATTATCATTTTTTAGGCAATAAGACATACTCGTAGTAGGTACAGTCACGTGCATATCTTTTGGCCACCCCGGCAATACGTTAGCACGAATTGTGGGTGCAACCATCATAACACCAACACAGTTTGTTGATTTACTATGATTGTATTGATTGGTCCATGATTGGTCAATCCGTGATCCAAACGCGTTCGGATCACAATTTTCGCGACGAAAGAAAGCAGCTAATAATGATTGAATCCACAATTCGTGCTAGGCGAATAGCCGGGGTGGTCAAAAGATATGCACGTGACTGTACATTCTTTTTTCGTGGATAAATTGACTTAGAATTGGGATTCATCTCCTAAGATAAAGATAGTCAATAAATAAAAGGTTTTTATGACTTTGGTGGTGATTAACTGTAATATCGACACAAAAAACGGTTTACGATTTTTAAAGGACCCAACAATTTATACCTGCTATTTTAAAATTAATTCAGACTTAAAATACTAGGCCTATTGTTGAAGTAGGTACTTAGGATCGATTTAATCATGGCTTAAGCTGGCACCAGCTAAACCGAGTATGAACTCGCATACGCTGTAAATCTATCGTAACGTAAACGAGTTACGGCGCATGCGCTCATGCTGGTTCTTACCCGCTTTAGCTGGAGCCATTTTAAGCCATGATTGTAAAATCGACCCTTAAAGAGTCAAAGTTAAACAAACTATTTATTATTAGTTTTTCTTTAGGTAATACCGTGTCAGTATTAGATTCCTACCATCTCCCGTTGCATTTTCCGAGATAGACGCATTATTTAAATGTAGGTTTAAACCCAAGTTTAGCGTTAAGCGAAGCTTTACAACAATTTGGTGCATTACTATTGGTTGAGAACTACGAGTTCCAAGCTTCGCTTAAGTTTAAAACTCTATTGAAATACTGGGCGATAGTGTCCTAGAGATAACTTACCGTAGGTTAGGTTGAGTTGAATGGGGTTAAGTTAGGTCCCATATATTATGTGGAAGTCTATGGGCCGATTTTACAATTGAGGTTCAGCAGCGTTTTAAATTAAACTCCAGTTGAACCTGAGTTCAAGGCAAATTCGTATTGTAAGATCAGGTTCAATCGTAGTTTACCGTAAGAAAACTCAAGTTTCGTTAAACTTTAACTTAAATTGTGTTTGTAAAATTTGCCCTAAGGTTTGTGGATGTATTTTTAATAAATAATCATTTTGGGATGCGCCTTTCCTTTCCAGGGTACCTATAGGGAAAAATTTATGGAACCACTCATGGAAGGAAAATTTTCTTTTAAAACTTCACTCAAACAAAATACGAAGAGTTCAAGTTCAAGAATCATAAGTTTCAAGTTACTGTTGCAATTTTTCTTAAAAATTTCTTAAAAACAACTTCTCTAACGTACTCCAATTGGTGAAAACATTAATTTAAACATTTTGCAACGTGTTTTCGACCCGAATATTTCATAATTCCATTACGTCATAGTTTGCTAGGTAACCAGAATAACTCTAGTAACTCGTGGGGCTCAATTCTTGAAATTATAGGAATTAATTCTCATGAGAAAGTGACGTCAGTGGCTATGATTTTAAGAATGCTAATTTCCATTTTCGTCCATAAATTACTTTTCTGTTACACACACTTTTCTGTTACACAATAAATGCTATATTTTATGCACAAATATTTATTTTAGACTTAGGGGATGTAATTGTAAGAAATGTTTAGAAATGATCTCGCTGTAAGCAGTGCCTGCAATAGAATGAAAATGATTTAACGACACAAGGTATTTGAACTTGTTCATTTTTCCTCATTGTCCAAAAGATAATTTGTTTGATCAAAATATATGACAATAACGTCAACAATAATAATAATTGCACAAAGTCTGATCCTTGCCCCATTTGTTCGATGCTTCACGTGCATTCATGATCTATCGATAATACGTGTTTAAAAAATCAATTCTTTTAAGTTTTGCAACAATTTAATTCGTGTTTAAACTATCGGAACTGATGACATTGAAACGCGACTAGAACAATAATGTTCTCTTGTGGATGCTTGTGGTCAGGGTTGTTGTTTTTGAAAATTGTCATTTTTTACCGTTTTCCTTTAAATTAATTATAATTAATATTTAGATAAAATCGTGTTACATAAAATAAAAAGGAAAATAAACTGCATTGTTGTTCACCTTTAATTTTGAAGCTTGTTTTGGACAAGTTGCTAATAAATAAACCATTAAAATTTAAAAAAATACGTTTTGCAGCATCTTAAACGAGTGGCAATAGAATTTTAAGAATTATTTGTTCCGATTAATTCTTGTTAAATTTTGTTTTGATGTTTTTGTTGTTGTCAATTAATAGTGAAGACGTTCTTGATGTATGTGAAATTCTGCTTCAAAAATTTGCAGGATGGGAATGGTTTTATCACTTTGTTCAATGATATAAACATCTGCGACTTTTTTCTTGTGATTATAAAAGGTCAACTTGCTCCTATAAATTTTTAATTTCTTTAAATATTAAAAAATGTTCAAGGACTCGATATCAAAAACAATTTGTGTGTTTTATATTGTTTCTCATTTTTAAATATCAACAAAGACATCGTAAAGTGTGTGAACGAACTTGAAGTTGGATACATTATACGCATTACAGTTTTTGAGTTAAAATTTTTCATTATAAGTATAGTTTGCGCGTTTATATATGTTTTTTTTTTGCTTCTATAAAGTTAACTTTTGCTCATCAGCTTATGTCAATACACAATAGCCATCGTAAATCGTCGTAGTACAACGGATGCTTGCCTATGATTTACGATGGCTATTGTGTATTGACATAAGCTGATGAGCAAAAGTTAACTTTATAGAAGCCAAAAAAACCATATATAAACGCGCAAACTATAAGCAATTGTCTGTGCAAAAATGTGTACACGAGTGGCCATAATTTGTGTTCCAAAACACGAGGATTTCGATTTGTCGGTTATTGTAAAATATGAATGTCGAAATTCTACAAAATCTGATTACTCAACACGAATTTACAAATATGTAACAGCAATGAAAGAGCTATGGTAGTTTTACAGCTTCCGAGTGAACGTATTTAGGTTGATCTAAAATTTTAAAATAAAAATCACCGAGCCTCGTGGGCTTCCGCATAATTATTGTTATCAAAAGCTTCCATCGAACTTAAATTTTACTTTAAAGGTCTTTTTACTCAGGAAGTCGTTTACGTATTTTGAAACATTTCCTTGAGTGCTCCAATTGTGTAGAAAGTTCAAAATTTTTCGCCTGCACACTGTATCGAAGACCTTCTGAAAATTGATAACCGTTGATATTTTGTTCTAATAAAGTGAATGCATTTTTATGATGCAAAATCTAAGAGTAAGGTCGTCTAATGTTGATCTATTTGATTTGAAGGCGAAGGAAAATCGTTTTGATTTTTTAGAGTGAAATGAGCATGAGCAATCAGCAGGAGCCTTTTTAGTACAACTTTTTTTTATAATAGTTCAAGTAAGTAGCCACTTGTTGACCTATAGTTATTTTTATTAATGTTTGGTTTTTTTGGAACTGCTGGTGCCCATGATCCTTAAATATTCAAGTATTTTCCCTTTTTTTGACGTAGCGGATGAGTCAATTAAAATTTACCAAATGTATGTATGGAAGATTCCTTATCATTTCAAAAAAAGTTGTTGGTCTCGCTTTTTGATTCTCGAATTTTATGTAAAAATTCGTTATTGGTGCTAGTTTGATTTGAATCTTCCTTCTTCTCTAAATTAAAAAGTAAAATTATGTGGGCTTGCATATTTTTACAATTCTTGAATATTGACTGTTTTGGAATTCCTTAGGGATTATGTCTCAGGTCCAATATAATTTGAATATTTATTAAAGACCGATTTGGGTTTTTTTCTATATTTTTCAAAATAATATTTCTATAAGAATAAATTGTTTAAATAGAGGTTAAGAGGCAGTCTTTTTTTATTTGTTAATTTCAAGGCGAATTTTTGCACATGAACCCTGTGAGGTTAATCTTCTGTATGCAATCATGTTTTGCAGTTTTTATAACACTTCGATCATGTAACTTAACGAAAAAAGTAGTTTTTGAATTTTTTATTATATTGAATGTATTAATACTTGGTAGCACACGCCAATTTTTTTAATGATGCCATGCGATAGGTGTACATGTACAGCACCACCAAGCTTTCAAAAACCTCGCAAAATATCCTAATTTGAAGCGAGAACAATCTGGACCTATCACGGACAGACATTCGTTTGAGTACACTCTTGCACACAATTTTTTGGCTCCAATACATAACCTCAATTGTTTTATACGTTTAAAGCACTATCAAAAAATTTAAATTTAAGAGTCGTATGCCACTATACTAATTCTAGTTCTGAAGTCGGTACTAAAAAGTATTGGATCGAAAAAAACTGAAATAATATTTCATATTCCAACGTCATATTATTACGTTTTTACATACAAGAATTTATAACATGTTCAAACTTAGGTGAGTGCATCTAAAAATTTTCATACAATATTTTCTATTATAGTGGAATACGGCTCTTAGTTTGCATTTGTTTTATGAAAAATAGCATGACATTTGACTTCTTTATCTGACTATATAATGTGCGATCTTTGATCACTCCAGACACGCCCCCTCAGGACTTTTGTAAGCTTGGTGCCACTGTAGTCTGCAAATATGAATGAAATAATCTGCAAGATTATTGACATAATATGTAGTTTGAGTCAAATTATACATTGTGGATGAAATTCGTGCAGATACTCTGGTTGCCAATCTATTAAAGTGAGCATGGTCTGGAAATGTCGGCGGAGTCAGATTTTTAGACTGATTCTGACTGAGTTTTGTCCGCTGATTGCGACTCTGCTGGAAAAATGGTGACGTGAAATACATTTATTTATTGTGAATGAAGTGGAGACGAATTTCACCAATTTTCATTGTTTGAGTTGTTGCCAGCGCTCCTTCCTGATATTTTATGTTCTAAGTTGACAGTATAGTATATAAAGTAATACCAATCGTTAAAAATCGCGCGATCAAATAGACCAAGAAAATTATTTCGCAGAACATCTCGGAGAACATCAAATAGACCAAGAAAATTATTTCGCAGAACATCTCGGAGAACACAACATAGGAATCACCGTTTTATGATGGTAAAAGGCAGTGTAAGTGCATATAATGAGGATTTTAGAAAGTGAAACAACAATTGAGATTAGCTTAAATATGATTGAGATGAGTATTTATTGAATCTGTCATGTCCATTTCAATATACAGGGTTGGACTAAAAGATGGATCCATGAAAATATCTCATAAGTGGAAATTGTATATTGTATAATCATAATAAAATTTAGAACATGGCGCTTATGATAGATATATTTGTGTTTCCATTGAACTTCCAATTTAAGCAGAAACATCACCAACTTTTTTATTTAAATAGAACATCCTGTATATTTTTTAATATTTCAATAAAATATCAGCGTCGACCAATAATCAATGTTTATCATCTTTATCTTTAATGGCCAAAAAGTTGGTGGCTTTTTCGACTAAACCGGAATTTTAATGGGAACGATAACGTGTCCATCGTATTGTCCGTGTGTCTTTACCCTTTTGTCCGAAATTTAATGAAAATCATCATTTTTACTTAAGAGACATTTCTAATGATCCATACTTTAGAAATTAGAGAACCAGCGACGACTTTGCAAAAAAAAATAAAAAATATAACCGATTGTTGTTATAATGAATTATATAACAATGGATTGCAGGTTTTGATCTAAATGTGTCGCTACTTAAACTTAATACGATCACTTTTTAATTAATTGTTAATTTCTTTGTATTTCAACATTTGTACGGTTTATAAATTTATGAACTTTCATTTCTTTACTTATCCTTGACATCTTCCTGAAGTATTTGTTTTTTAAATTTGTAATAATTATATTGAAGCATTGAATGGCTCTGAACATTTTTTGCTTCTATTAAACTCGAAATGGGTCGTATGAGACAAATTTCATTTATTGCATTGTTTTAAAATTAATATAGGGTGTTTCAAATATAAAAGGCAGTACCTAATTTAAGGTACAACTGTCTGGTAATTTAAAATTTCGATTCGACAGAAAAAGTTGAAATTTTTCTTGCAAATTCAAAAAACACTGTGGATTTTTAATCATCACAGTTTAGCGAGTTAGGAGTGTATAAATAACATTGATTATGGGTTCAAACGGCCGATGTGAATGTTGCAGTAACGGTATATTCAATATTCGATTTTCTATAATAAGGTTTACCTATTAATTTTACAAGTAAGTTGATTTGCTTAGACGACAGACGAAGTCATACCAATTTTGTAACAACGATGAATACGAAATCATTTTTTCGAGATTTTTCTGAATCTTGGCGAGAAACATTTAAAGCTGAAACAAATTTCTCTTTGTCTATCGGTCTGTCTGTCTGTCCGTCTGGTGCAAATTGAGGTCAAAAATTGTTAAATTTAGTATATTCAAAAATAGCCATGAATTTTTTTTCTTGAAGATAGATCAAAGTTTTCTAAAAATTCAAGGAAATAGTCATTTCCTATTTCAAGTTTTTGCAGATTTTCTTTTATTCATCTAAAACTAAATGTACAATACCACCTTAAAAAAATCCTAAAAATTAAAGGTCAATCTTTCATGGACAATCTTTATTTTCTATCACCGGATATTATCAAAATTTACATAATATGACACGCTTCGTCTTATTGTAATCATCCTCACCTGTATTTTATTTTTTTTTCTCCTTCCACTATTCTTGCTCGACTATATTACAGTGGGTCCCTTTTAAATCATTATGCAAATGAAGGGATTTATGTCGTTTTGAAAAAGCGTCTCAAAATTATTGAAAATATGATATAAATCTTCATATTCCACTTTGAGAAATGCCGTTGGTCTTGAGACTTTAAAGCTCGATTTTTATACCATAACTGTTTCGCTCAAAATTTTAGTTCGTGGTTAAACAAACGGATGATCTCAAAAGAACACCTTTCTTTAGATAAAAAAGTTCAAGATTATTTGCTCTAGATGTCAAAAAGTTGTATTTTAAATGTTCTACTTTGGTTCTACTGGTAGATGTTCATTATAACATTGAGTCATTGTTTTTCTTGTAAGAAAAAATAAGTGAACCCATTTTGACAAAATTTGATTCCATACAATTTAGGGAAATTTAATATTTTGACTTGTGATTTATCCGGAAATGACACCAACGTTCTTATACCGGGTGCCCACGACCAAAGTGGAACATAGCCAGTTTACACAGTAAACTTTTACATTTAACATAACTGTTACTGTTTTACATTAAACAGTAACATTTGTAATAGAGCGTGTCACTTGTCATGAAGTTCATCTTTATTCCACGAGGCTCGCACAATCGACGGTCCCAAACGTCAAATTACAGTATTACCAAATTACTTAATTCAAACAAATTTGAAAAAATTCCTATAATTATATACAATAAAAGTAATTTGGTAATACTGTAATTTGACGTTTGGGACCGTCGATTTTGCGAACCTCGTGGAATAAAATTGAACTTCATGACAAGTGACACGCTCTATTTAAATATTTTCATAATTTGAAAAACTATGAACAGCCATGGTATGTCAAATTCAAATAATTGTATTAATTTGACATTTCATGGCTGTTCATAGTTTTTCAAATTATGAAAATATTTAAATTACTTCTTTAATGTTAAAAAAGTCATTAATTAAGAAGTATTTGGTATCAACAGATTCAGAAAATAATTCTCTTTCAATAGATATCATTACAGTTCTTGTAGGTGAAGCTGGTGAGCAGCAAACTACAAATGTAATTCCCTGTGTAAAGTGGCTATGTTCCGCTTTGATCGTGGGCACTCGGTATAGACCAGCCTGGTGTATTTGTGCATTTTGTAAATCACGACAAGATTCTAAACAAAATATCGTTGACAGTAGTTCTATTTTAGAATTAACAGTCCTGTTATATGGCCACATCCAAGTTTCCTAAATAGAAGATTTCAAAATTAGTGGAAATTATTTTCTTAAGAAATCATCATTTTACAGTTTATTTACTCACGGCGCTTATTAGTGAGTAATTTTACATGAGCGAATAAAGGGTACAAATTGCATAATTATGCGTTACGATATCGTATGTGATACAAAAACACCAAGAATAAACTGGTGTAGCTGACCTTATACAAATAACCGTACTTCTTCTCTACTATAATAGGTACTATATCTTTTTAAAGCCAAAAAAGATACGATTCACGAGACATCCAAGTGATGGTAATGACCTGATGTAACGCAAAAGAGAGCATACTGTAATATTTATTTGACCTCCCGCTACATTACATTATTGTATTTTCTTTCATAAATTAAATACCTGTCAGGTTCCGTTTTATAATGTTCAATTTTAAAGCTGAAGAATGTTAAATCGAGAGCAAAAGTTAAAGTACCAATCGTTCAATGTAACCTATTAGATAACCAATGTACCGGCTTGACATACTTTTGGGAAAGTCGAATAAAAAAAATGTTTACTAATGGAAATTTTTGGGTTTGTTCGTTTGGTACAAATAATATGGTATTAAATTATTAAATAATACTCAAGATATTTAATTTGGGTTGTTGTAGGCGTCTACTTAGGTATAACTGAATTTGTTGTAAGGGAGTTGGAACTGATGATAGCGTTTTAATTAAAGGTACATTAATAGTAGAGTTTATGGGCATCAAAACGGAGTTAATAAATAAATATAATAATGAATTATCGATTACTTCAAATTATGTTTTAATTAACGAAATAAATTAAGTGAATTTTAAGCATACATACGTTCCAGAAATAAGAGAATCCTTTACTTATTGCTAATAATTAGAAAACTTAAGTGATTTGTGATCTAATAAATGTACAACAGTGTTTTTGTATGACCTGATTAATAAGTACTATTAAACGCCCCCAAAAGTGGGCGTAAAGTAAGTCTTTTTTGCCTTAGGGCGAAAAAATATTAGTATGGTAAAAGCAAAGTCAAAGCACAATAAATTTTTATGGTAAACGTCAACTAGACAAACTGAATTAACTTATGATAATTGATTAACATATTTGGTCGTATATAAAATATTGTTTACGCATTTGACGTAAAATTCGTTTTTGGCCCTAGTGTGTTTGTCTCGGCTACGCCTCGTGAAACATCTCTCACACGTATCTACGCGCCAAAATCTATAATTTCACGCCCTTGATACAAAAATAACTATTCGATGGACCTTTTGTAAAGTTAGGTGTATTTTTTAAAAACCTATCGTGGCGTGAAACTGTAATCAATTAAGGACCGATAGGTTCAGAACCTTGAATGTAAAACTGTTTTTCAGACAAATTGAAAAGTCGAATGTTTCATAAGCATAGAGAGAGTGCATAAAAATCTTTTTTCATCTATAGAAAAGCAATTCTTAACCCTGAAACGGCCATGGGGACCGCTAGACCAAATTTCATTATTTGTAACATGACCTTTCTTAATTTCACTTGATATTTAACGCCACTTTCAATTTTTTTGTTCTTCCGGAATACATTCATTAATTAAACCCCTCGTTTAATTTTCTATTAATTAGAGCAAGAAATAGGGATGTACATAATGGTATCGTTAGCAACCCTTATCACTGCGTGACACTGATTTTTATTTTTTTGATATAGTGTATTGCCCTTTTTAGCCCAGTGATTAGCGATTTTAACCTCGGAATAATAGTAGCACGGGTAAACATCGGTAAATGGTCTATTATCTATTTGAAAGCCTATTTAGCCTAGTAAAAGAGATGTTTTGAAAAAGAAAAAATATCTAGCAGCGATTTTGTGATGAAATGTGTTGAGGGTGGCCTCACTAGTATGTGATAAAAATGCACCATCCGCACCCTTCTGCTTACTTCAGGGGGGAGGCAAACGTATGACTACTTCTACTTTCCGCCAGTTTTCGCCAAAATTAAGCAAATTAGAGAAAACTTACTAAACCATCATTTTATAGATGAGGCATTTCTACAAAAAAATGTCCTATAAAAAATTTCCATTCGACCAACGGTTTTCCTGAAAAATGTATTTGAAAAGAGCCATGTTTTCAAAAATATTATTAAGCGGGCGAGTCAATATAATGCAAAATATACGCACGCCGATGGATAAAAAACTATTGTCCTCCGAGATGAACAATGGTAACTTTTTGTAAATCAATTAAAATTATTTTTGTATCAAAGGCGTAAAATTGTAAATTTTGGCCCGTAGGTGTGGGAGATGTTTCACGAGGCGTAGCCGGGAGGGGAAGGCGATAAAAGATTATTTTTAAAAATACCCATTTTTACCAATTTTTTAAGATAAAACCACAACACCGCACTAAAATAATAATTAATTTGATTAAAATAACTATTTTGCCTCTTTTTCAAGACGTCTATACTTATTTATATAAAAAAACTTTCAAGTTTATTCTGTTTGCATTGTTACATCATTAGCTTTACCACTTTAAGTATGCGTGTAGAGTTCGTACAGGTACGAAAGAGTACACCTCGTGACGTCATCTCCGCAGTTTTGTCTCTATAATATCTGTCAGTGGCGTATGAACGACTTTTAAAGCTAAAGAACTTTGTAACACTGAAACTGCCGCCCTTTTTAGGCA
This sequence comes from Malthinus seriepunctatus, assembly GCA_963924605.1. NCBI lineage: Eukaryota > Metazoa > Arthropoda > Insecta > Coleoptera > Cantharidae > Malthinus > Malthinus seriepunctatus. The sequence continues at coordinate 106,455,467 of OZ004600.1, read as the reverse complement.
GCTCAGTCGAAGTAGGGAGGGTTCTTTTGTTTCAATAAAACACGAGATATACCAGTAGAAAAAAAATAAAATGTTTATTCAATATAATAAAAAAATTAAGAACACTTTCAGTACTAGAAATAATACATACAACAAACAATAACTTTCAAGTACAACTTAATCAATTAACTCGACAGTACTTGGCATTCCCTCTCTGAAAGACCGACCACGAGACCACTCTTTAGGGAGTGACCACTGAGGCCAGTGCCGCACGGTAAAGTCGCTCCCCAGACCTCGAGACCCCACTCTGACGAGTGAGACCACTGAGTCCCAATGAACGCAGGGAAGTCGTATACCAGACCTCGAGACCCTTCTCTGACGAGAAAGACCACTGAGTCCCAGTAGACACAAGGAAGCCGTGCACCAGACCGCGAGACCCCACTCTGACGAGCAAGACCACAGAGTCCCAGTGGACACAGGGAAATCGTATACCAGACCTCGAGACCCTTCTCTGACGAGAAAGACCACTGAGTCCCAGTAGACACAAGGAAGCCGTGCACCAGACCTCGAGACCCCACTCTGACGAGCAAGACCACAGAGTCCCAGTGGACACAGGGAAGACGTACACTAGACCTCGAGACCCTACTCTGACGAGCAAGACCACAGAGTCCCAGTGGACACAGGGAAATCGTATACCAGACCTCGAGACCCTTCTCTGACGAGAAAGACCACTGAGTCCCAGTAGACACAAGGAAGCCGTGCACCAGACCTCGAGACCCCACTCTGACGAGCAAGACCACAGAATCCCAGTGGACACAGGGAAGACGTACACTAGACCTCGAGACCCTACTCTGACGAGCAAGACCACAGAGTCCCGGTGAACGCAGGAAAAAGATAGTATTCCAGACCTCGAGACCCTTCCCTTGCGAGAAAGACCACTGAGTCCCGGAAACTAGAGAGAGAAGGTAGTATTCCAGACCTCGAGACCCTTCCCTTGCGAGAAAGACCACTGAGTCCCGGAAACTAGAGAGAGAAGGTAGTTGTCCAGACCTCGAGACCCTTCCCTTGCGAGAAAGACCACTGAGTCCCGGAAACTACGAGGGTTGGTAGTTGTCCAGACCTCGAGACCCTTCCCTTGCGAGAAAGACCACTGAGTCCCGGAAACTAAGAGGGTTGGTAGTTTTCCAGACCTCGAGACCCTTCCCTTGCGAGAAAGACCACTGAGTCCCGGAAACTAAGAGGGTTGGTAGTTTTCCAGACCTCGAGACCCTTCCCTTGCGAGAAAGACCACAGAGTCCCAGAAACTAATAGTGCCCGCTTTCTACCCGACCACGCGACCACTCTATGAAAGGAGTGACCACTGCGACCAAGTAGTAAAGCTGATCACCCAAGGTGTGGACAGGGCTTTATTATTTAATAACGAATGTTGGCTGATTATCAAGATTAGCCGTTGGCTAATAAACGCAGGTAAAATTTTAAGCAAAATACAATTTATGACAATTAACTTCAATCGCGCATCCGTTCAGTCTCACAACTGAACGAAGACTTCCTCCATCATTTTTCGGTACTTGTATTTATAAAATTTTTCCGTTTTAATTCGTTTTATTTCGAGCACCAATGAAAACGCTTGAAATGTAATCAACATGAGAGAGGGAGTATTAATTATACGTTATAATTTTTCTTAATTAACTTAATAGAATTTTAATTAAGGGAAACTCGAAGGTACGATGGGTTCCATCGTAACCGCACAAAATTCCTGATCACGCCGGTCTAAAATTTATTATTGTAAAATGAATTTAAAATTTTTAACGTTAATAAAAATTAATTAAGAAAATAATTAATTAAAGGCTCAAAATTATCTAGGGTTGGTACAATTAAATTAAATTATAAAATTAGTTGCTAAAAATTAACATGGGTTGCCCAATACGGCCAAAAAAGATTCATCTGTGACTTATAATTATTTATTAATTACTTACGTTAATTAACACGTTATCCATATTAATTTATAACTTAAATTACACCCAATTACACCCACAAAACTAATTTTCCTTTAACTTAATTCGACAGGTGAACGTTAACTAAATTTTAAGGATTTAAAACTTTTACAACTCAATAATTAAAAAATTTAGATAAGTAAATAATCACTTGATAAGGGTAACAAAAATTAAAACAGGGTAAAAAGGACTCCTAGATTCCATTAAAAATAGAACGGTAGCTTTATCTATTATATTTAAAAAGTTAGCGAAGAATCAGCTGCGTGGTGATAATTAATTCCATGATAAAAATTGAAATAAAATTAAAGTGCGGTAATTTTCCACCAATCTTCTCAAGATTGGGCTTAAACGAAAGGGCTTGAAAAACTGAACTAGGGAATATAAAAATTACTTTAAATTTCAGCCAGGGCCGGCTTTGGAAAAATTGTCCAACACCAAAAGTGAGTTAAAATAGGCACTTAACTGATTAAAAACGACGCAAAATTTCCAGGGTGCTGTAATACCATATCAGTATTTTAATCCAGCATCCGGATAAAATTCTGCATCGTTACAACTTATTCGACTACAAAACACGAAAGCTGCTGCTGCTTAATTTGATTGTAAAATGAGCTGTGTACGCCGGAATTGTTAAAATTCGTATCTGCCAATTTTGACAGGTGGCATCTTTCGTACTTGTATGAACTCTACTATGTATGACTTAAAAATGAAACTTTTACTTTCGGTTTGGTGACATTGACTTATTAAAAAAGAGAATAAGCCCATATCTGATGTTAATTAATAATAGATTAAGCTCGCGGCCAAAAATTACACTTCTTTGGCACGATGTTTTTGTAAAACTTATTTGAAGTTCAAGATTTTTATTAGTAGATACTTTTACTTTCGTAGACTCTACGAATCTTAAATAACGAAGAAAAATTCTTTTAATTTAACTTTTCTTCAAAAACGCCAAAAAAAAGTTGACGTTTTGATATCGAACAAGAAAGCTTAAAGTTCTACTTTTACCTCCTAGGAGATAAAAGTAAATTCTAACCTTAAATATTTACAACAAATTGTAACGTAAAATGATATTTCTAAGCATTTATAATGTAAAAAATTTAATGTTTTTTAAATTTTCTTTTATAATTTGTTCGTTGCGTTTAATAATTAGTTTCTTTTTACACGTTAAAGTTAATTTTAAAAAATATTTGACAATTGAACTACAAGTAATTAACAAGAGATAGCGCTTTTTCAAAATTATTTATTTTTTGTTTTTATAAGTTTTACATTTGAAGAAAAAATTAAATGTGTTATAGGGAGTAAAAGTACTTTTACTCCTAATAAAACAAACTACTAGTCTCCACGTTTTGAATTCTTCTGTCTCTGGAGTCCTGAGCTCAAATATGCAATTTAAAAAAAAAACTTAGCACAAAGTCTATAATGCTCTAAAGCAAAAACTCCTGAACCAATTTAGATGAAACCGACAAAATAGGCTTTTCAATTAAATCGATAGGGGATGGCTAAAGATGTTTGGGTTGTTTTGGTCTCAGTTAAATGAATACTTTTTACGATTTTTAAATTCAAAATGATGGCCAATATAGCGTTAAGCCCATTTTTAGGCTTTTCTAAATTATACTTGAAACTTCCTTTTTAAATTATAGGTTTAGGGCACATTTACTCACTATGCACGCCCCTGGGGTTAGTAAACATTAATTCTAAAATTCAAGGTTGAAACATGATTTAATAAAAATCCTATGAATATCTCTTAATAAATTTATACTATTACTATTTTGGGCTAACAAATCGCTTCCGGTTAATCCGGACATTAGCAAAATATCAATAACATTTATAGGAGCACCCCGAAAAATAACTGTCGCGGATAACTGCATATTTTAATATTTTGACCTCCGGTTTAGTCGAAAATGACACCAATGACACTTCCGGTTAAAGCGGAAATTATATTTTGAATTATTTAGAAATGTAGGTGCCTAAATTAGTTTTTATTTCAAAATTTTAAAACGATTAGGGGAAAGTGGATGAATATCGACCACCTAAGGCATTTTTTGTATAAAATCTCTAAATTTTATTCAATAAATCTGAAATTTTTTTTATATATCCAGTATAATGTCAATATGCTTCTTAGAATTATTGTAAAAATTGAACATATTAACACATTCCTCCGAAAATAAATGTAAAAGTCAAGTTTTTGAGGGGTAAAATCGACCCGCTGGGTAAAATCGTCCATCAGCTAGGATAATATCGACCAAAGTATTAATTCATATAATTATTATTTGGATTAAAAAACATATTTAAAAAATATATAAAACATTAAGAAACATTAAAACTATGCCCTTAGAGTGCCTTAGACGGTATTGTACCGTACTATAGTCAACTCCAAAGTAGGTTTGAGTTGAGAGGGGGATAAGCAACGTCTGGATTAAATTTTGAAGAACGTATGTCTATTTGTTCAACATTTTAGTGTTTTTAAGTGGTACCAATAATTGACCCAAATGTTTCTAGATATTTGAAATATCTGCCGCCTAGTTTGAAAAATGAGCTAAATAAATTTACAAATTTACCAATAATTAGCATTTAAAAACAATCTTTCTGCATATTTGTAAAGGTTGTAATGTATACTTGCTCTTTACTTACCTTCATCTCCCTATTTTAATCCATTTAATTTATAAATTATATAAATTTGTAAAATCTGACGTTTAAGTTTGAAATAATGTAGAAATTTCTACAACCTACGTTTTTGACAGGTACATTTAATTGTATAGTCGACGTTTGTTAAAGCTTGCTATCATACGCCGATAGTAAGTGAAACAGATATATTTAACTATTTCAATTTTGTAATCAGACGAATATTGCCCACCCCAAAGCTACTTTGGATCGTACTTTATTACAGGACTTGGTACATAGATGTCGATGCCGCTTTTCTAATTCCTTGTTCATTATGCTTGTACGGCTTCTACCACCTTTGTCGTATTGCATTTTATACAAGAATGACGAGATGTTTTCCTTACATATTTTTTAGGCATCTAGGTACATAAATCAACATAAAAAGTCATTTAGTTTAATATCGACGGAGATGGTCGATATTACCCCATGAGCTGTAGTGAGGACTTTTTCCAAAGTATAATAAAGGCCGATTGTTCGTTTGATATTATTTTAACTGAAATTGTTAAAAACATAGCTATCTATTGATTAGAAATAGAAATATGCAATTATTTCTATTAAAAATTTTTTTTACCTTAAAACGACGCAGCACAATATAATAAAGAAAACTGTAAAAACTTATTTTTTAGCACTGTTAAAGCTCAAGTGCGACACAAACATTTGTTATGAGTAGTCAATGTTTGCAACATGAACCAAGAAATGATATATAGCCTAGTAAAATAGATGTTTTGAAAAAGAAAAAATATATGGCAGAGATTTTATTGCTGAAATGTGTTGAGGGTGGCCTCATGAGTAAGTGATAAAAATGCACCATCCGCACCCCCTCTGCTAACTTCAGGGGAGAGGCAAACGTATGACTACTTCTAGTTTCCGCCAGTTTTCGCCAAAATTAAGCAATGTAGAGAAAAATTACTAAAGCATTATTTTATAGATGACGCATTTCTACAGAAAAATGTTTTATAAAATTTTTCCATTAGAGCAACGGTTTTCCTAAAAACTGTATTTTAAAAGAGCCATGTTTTCAAAAATATTATTAAGCAAGCGAGTCAATATAATGCAAAATATCTGCGCGCCGATAGATAAAAAGCTGTTTTACTCCGAGATAAACAATGGTAACATTAACAAAATATATTTTAATTTAAAGCTAAAGACTTCAGCTTTCATTTCCATGTATTTTTGAAGATTTTTGTTATTTCTTGTGGTATTGATGAACAAATAAAGTTTCTTTTGCACTATTCTTTAAACATTTCAAGATATTTGGTGGAAGGAATTATTTAAAAAAATTTCAATAAAGGATAGTATTTCTTATTAGTTATTTTTCAAAGTTAGATCAAAAGAAATTGATTATACGTTATGGTATAATAAGAACCATGATTTGAAATTTCTTTATTTTTTGTTAATTTTTTTTTTAACAGAAATTTGGTTTTAAAATGCTGTCAAATCGTTATTATTAAACAGATTGAAGAAAATAAACACTCATTTTGAAGTAAAATATGTCTACTTTTTGATAACCTAATTGCAATTTACTCATCGTCTCAGATTTTCTTTATGTATTGTATACTGTTGATAACAAGCAAAATTGGTGATTTTTCTTCAAATGACTTGGTAAATTTAAATCAGTGTACATTTTTCAATAATTTCGTGTGCAAATAAAACGTAATAACTTATGTATTTAATCTATGAAAACTAAAATATGTTTTGATTTACTGGGGCTAAAGGACCAGCTGTTGAATTCTGTTAAAAAATTACACATTATCCAAAGCTGTGGAGATATTTTAATAGCATCAGGAAACTGTTATCAAAATCGATTTATTGTGCCTTTTAGGGATGTATAACGCCTTCAAAATAGTTAATTGCTTATACGAGCACATTATATACAGTGTGTTTGATTTTTTGTGTCACAGTAGTTATGTCGGCTATGGTATGAGTTGTAAATAAATTTTATATATGGAAGTCGTTAGATGGATTATTTTCAATAATTTCTGAAAATCAGAAAACAATTGAGTGTCGAATATTCTAGATATTGCAAATACGTTCAAAAATGTAAATGGGACGTGCTCAGTATTACTCAATATTTTAAAATTATTAGAGCGAATTGCATACAAACAAAATATGAAGTTATTTTGGGACCCGAAGATTTTTTCAGACTGAGCAGGGCAGATTTCCAAAACATTAAAATGTAATTCCAAAAATTTTCGTCTATATCGTCGAATTAACTCAATCAGGGGAGGGGTCATACTGATTGCTTAAAACTTTTAAAAGACAGAATTAGAACATCGCGGGATCCTTTCGGAAACCGGACCGTATACCAAACACGTCTATGAACCGGAGGTTACCCGATATAGTTAACTGCGCCGGTCTACGACCGAAGCACCATGTACTTTAACAACACTTTCATTTAATGATTTCAGTTAATTTCACTTACGGCCATGATTATAAAGGACAAATAACGTTTATCTCCATAGTAAAATTTATATTTTGTAAACTTGACAACATAGCAACGTTTCTAAAGTCAAAGTTTGAAGTTTTAATATAAAAACACCAATTTTTGCTTATGCTATGTTGTCTTGTTAACAAAGTATAAATTTTACTATGGAGATAAAAGTTATTTGTCCTTTATAATCATGAGCATTAATATTTCAGAATTAAAATGTTTAGAGACATTAGAACTAGGTAATAAATGTATTGTTTAAACCTGAAAATTTGTCCTCAATATTTTTATAATCATTTATTAATCATTATAAATAGATTACACGCTAAAAAATTTAAAGGAACACAAAACAGTTTTTGGTGAGGAGGGGGGGGGGGCATTTGTTCTACGGCAATTGATGATAATTTGTATACTTATTGTTAAATTAACATAATGCAGTTAATGTTTAAAAAATCGCCCCCCCCCTCATATCTACGCCACTGGGACAGTACCAAAAGAAGAGAGGCAGTGTTATTTTACATTATTTATACCGATTATGCATTAGGATACAAACAGGTCAACGTGAGAATGTCTTGTATGTTATAAACCAATTGTAGATAATATATTCTATTTTTGCGGTCTTGTAGCGTTGCTGCTATCATATTTGGAGAAAACCCAAAAGAAAGCTTTCTTGTTAAAAATTTCATCTACATTATTTTTTAACTAAGGTATTTTGACGTATATAGCTTAACTTTTGAGCAAACTTGCAGAAACTAGAATTAGTCATACGTTTGCCTCCCCCCTGAGGTAAGCAGAGGGGGTGCGGGTGGTGCATTTTTATCACATACTCCGGAGGTCACCCCTAATGTATTTCAGGAATAAAATCGCTGCCAGATATTTTTTCTTTTTCACTATCGTTTATGATGTTTATTTTACTAGGCTAATAGTATGCTTTATTTTATTTTTTTACGCTTACGCTGATCTGTACGGCACTGGTCGATATTGTACAAAAGTCGATATTCACCCACTTTCCCCTTACAGCTGGATATTTTTTGTGAGTTACAAATAAAAGAAGGTGATTTATTCTTTGATTATAACTTTTATACACGAAAAAGTCTTGTTACGACCACATCAGAGTTTTTGACGATGCTTTCTCAGGATGCTATTCTTTGCTATTGACTGATTTTTGTAAATTTGTGTTTCTATTACAAATTTTCACCCCTTAATTGTTTGATTTGTAAAATTTTTCCAACCGGTGTGAATTTAGAAAAACAATAACAAACTCTTATGTTGTATGTTTTACGAGTACCTACTTACGTTTACACTCTTAAGTACAAAAAAATGTATGTGTTCAAGGCAAGTAGAAAATTATGCTAAATTAATGAACCCACAACACAAAGAATTGGTATTTGTTTACTTGACGACCTTTTTTTGAATTACTCGCAACTTGCCATTTATTTTTTAGTCTGAAACTTGTCTGAAAGGTGTGCCATTTTAAAAAACAAAAGTTTTCTAATAATTATTGTATGCTCATCTCACGCTATCTCTATTATTCATTAATTCGGCGACGACTTTTTAAAGCAAGTATTTGAATAATTTTGCTTTAGTTTCCGAGATTAAAACAAAATTTAGTTATAACGTTGCAAAACGTCGTCCGTTACATAATGTAATGCTGTAATATAGCAGCAACACTAGTGAAAGTTAAATTCATCCAACACGTTTCTATCTCCTTATGCCGGTTAATTTTAAGTTAAATTTTTATGTATATTGCTGCTGACCAAATGACCTCAATTAATAATTAATATAATACAAACAATTAGAATAATAATTTTTTTATTCTTGTGTTTTTTATCACGATTTTTGATTATTATTTATTTATTTAAGAAGCTCCGCCCGCCCTCATCTATTATTTAATTTTAGACAAATAAAAGAATTTGCTCACAAAATAATAATCTACTATTAAAAAAACCTTGGATTTGAGTATAAGGAAATAAAATATAATGTTTTATTAATATTGTTACCCGTAGCTAAAATATTTGACTTCTCCCAATTTAAATTTTCTTTTAGAATATTGCAAAATATTAAAATTAGCATTTAAATTTATATCCGAACTTTAGGTGCAAATCCATTTTTATTTTGTTAAAGTTTAATAGAAACCAAGTTCAAATTTGAGAGTCGAGGTTCATTGTCAAGTTATTTTGCCAGTTTACGTTTGACTTTTTCTCTCTTGGTACCAAAAACATTATTAGTTGCTTTATAGAATTGTAAATTGTATATCTCCTAAGGGCCGGGATCATTATATTTGCAACAATTCTATTTTTTTCATTCAACTTTCGCATAAAGTGCTCTTATGTTGTGCATATTGAGATACTTATTACTCAGAGCTCTTATGATGCACGGTTGCTTATGTCTGTCTATACGTCTATACATGACGTTAATAACAAGTCCGTTCGTCACAAAAATTTAAAAATATTCTACATTATTGATGGAATTGGTATAAACATATAAGGGAGATTCGAATGGACGAATGGTCGTCCTTGGATTTAAATCGTGATGTAAGTTATAAAAGCGGCCTAGCAGGAAATCAAATCCATTGTATACTCGTACAAAGAATCAATTTTTTAAGGTGATTCCATTATAGGAGGTAACACATTACCAATTATTACTATTTAAAAAAATTGTTTTTTTGGAAAGGTTTGATGAAAACCAATAAACTATACTCTCAGCTCTACATTACAACAAATCCAAAATTCAATACTTAGTACAATAAATCCATTATGGGGGAACTTTTTCCCCACCTTGTATACTTTCAAAGAGTCTGTCATATACAGTACCACCAGGCTTACAAAAACCCGGAAAATTTGGACTAATCACGGGCAAGTATTGGTTTCAATATACTCTTGCACACAATTGTTTGGCATAAATACATAACCTTAATTGCACTGTCAAAAAATTTAAGTTTGCATTTAAAAAAATGATATTTGATGTGTTATTATGAATACTTCTTTATCTGACTGTGCAATCTTTGCTCCCCAGACAGGGGGGATTTCCTCAGGGCTTTTGTAAGCTCGGTGCCACTGTATAGTGTATTTTTAATATGGCTTCAAATTCTTCTACTTCTGCCTCTGGAATAATTGAACCCTGTTTGTCATGTACAGTACCACCAACTTTATTAGCGTTCTGAGGAGGCGTGGCCAGCGCTGTCATAGATTTTGAAGTACACTACGAGTTAAAAGTAAAGTAACTGTCATTACATTGAATATAGGTTAATATTAAGACAGTGAATGTGAAAAGTGCAACTGTCATTTTGAAAGGTTTTATCATAACCTAAAATAGTTCTAGATACACGCGACTTTTAACTATGCCTGTACCTAACGTGAATTCTTGATTATGATTGAACGAATCTTTTCCCGCAAAAAAATATTTTAAATAAAATTATTTTAGTTGACATATTTTCCGTGACGCAAAATTGGTTGGTGGAGCTTTACACTATTCACAAAAAATACTGGCCAATTTTAAGCACATCTATTGCCAAACGAACAGTTCGTGAGGGTGTACGATTTTTTCGGATTAATTGTATGTCCGTCGAACAGAACTAGTCAATATGTGCATGTGCAGCAGTCCTGCTGGCAAGAGCCACCAGCAGGACAACTGCTTGGACGTTCTATTAGAAATGTTTCCATAAGTGCCAGTAATCCCATTAAAACTTGGCCAAGACGTCACTGTAAAAATTATAGAGAATTGTATAAGCCATCTTTTTGCTACTTTAATGGTATAATGATCGTGAGGCCGACAAAAAAGTGCATAGACTAAAAACTTTCAATGTCTACCGCAAACCGTAACAAATTAGTAAAAGGCTAGGTACTTTTTATTTTATAAATTACATAGGTAGTTATTTATTATTTATACTGCCATACGAACTGAAGCAAAGAGTTCATGTTGAGTTTTGGTAACAATATTTAACGTCAGACTTCGATGGCTTCAACTAAAAATGTTCATACAATTTTTTAGTACCTATTTCAGGACGAAAATTAGTATAGTGGCATACGGCTCTTTTTTCTAATTTATACCGGGTGGAATTTGTCACCCTAACATGGCCATTGGCCAACCATAGCGCAAATAAATAGTGAACGGATTATAACTTAATCTTCTCGAAAAACTAACCTCAAGGCGCAAATGTCTCGCCAAGTTATATTTCGCGTCGACGTGTCTGTAGAATTTAACACAAGAATACCGATTAGTATTTGTTTACAACTTCCATGGCCAACCCTGAGTAAATTTCTTCCTGCTAGTCTGCTATAAAGTTCTATAATATTGAGCAAGTTTGTTTGTTACAGCGACCGCCTTGGGCGTTTTAACTGATTTTATCTGCTTGTAGGTATCCACTGTTCGATATCGCTTCTTGTGGCATTTTTCATTAAACCCAACACCGTCCCTGGCTTAGTGAATGATATTTCATTTACTTTTTTTGCAAGTTTGTCTAGTTTTACAACACCTTCAAGCTTCAACGCCCTTCCTGTTATGTTGACATGTGTAGGTACTTATGCGGCTGACATAAAATCAGGGTCCATTTTTCGTGTTGGTTACCATGCTTTAATTTTGGAATGTTCTTGTATGCATGTAGGTGATTAGCTTCCTAAAATTAGGTGGGCACAATTTTTTTTGGTGGGCCAAGTACACATACCGAGTGCCCACGATCAACATAGCCAGTTTACACAAGGAATCATATTTGCAGTTTGCTGCTCACCAGCCTCATCTACAAAAACTGTAATGATATCTTTCGAAAGAGAACAGTTTGACCAAAAAGGCGTTAAATTAAAGAAGCGATGCATAAAATAAATAGTACGTTCCTTTAGCTTTAAATAGGCGTATTTTGCAGAAATATATCTCTTTTAGATCGCGAGTTATGAATTATTGAAATATAGTCCAACAGAATTAGCAAAAATTCGATGGTATACAAAACAAAATTAGGTCCGTATTGAGACCTTTCTTAATATGTTAATTTGTACCTATACTTTAAGAATCCGATGAGTCCCGAGCTCGGTCACAGGCGCGCGCGTGAATAAATGGACTTGAAGAGGAAAAAAATGTTTGTGCGTAAATTTCTCGGAAAGGGTGCAACCCAGCGAAAAATGACTAGAGTACAATTTTATAGATGACGCATTTTTACAAAACAAATGTTCTATAAAAAGTTTTCGTTAGAGCAATGGTGTAACCACAAAATTCCTTTTAAGAAAGATACGTTTTCAAAAATAATTTTAAGCAGGCGAATCAATGTCGTACAAAATAATTGCACGCCGATGGACGAAAAACTGTTTTACTCCTAGACGAACAATGATAAAATTACAAAACTAATTTCAATTTGACGCTGAAGATTTTGGCTTTCATTTTTGTATATTTTTGATTTACTTTTCTTACGTCTTGTACTATTAAACAGCTAATGAAATTTTCTTTGTACCATTTATTAAATAGTTGCAGATATTTTGTTGGATGAATTATTTTAGAAATTTTTCCTTAAGGCATATCGTTCCTTATGAATCATTTTTTAAAGTTACAGCATAAAAAAAAGATTATACATTATTTTATAAAAGCGTAGTGACTTAAAACTTTTGGATTTTTAAAAAATTTTATTTTTTTAAATATTATCATTTAAAAATTTCTGTAAAAACGTTAATATTTAACGAGTTGAAAAAAACCTATGACTAATTTTGAAGGAAAATAAGTCTACTTTTTGATGCACTTATAATAATTTACTTACAATCTCAAGTTTACTTTTTATATTTAATACAGTTGAGAAGTGGAAATATCGACGACATTTTCTTAAAATCCCTACTGCATTTAAAGTACTGTAGTTCTTTCAACAATCGTTTATGCAATTGACACATAATAACCCATACTTTAGTCTATGAAAACTACAACTGACTCAGATGTACTAGTACTTAACAACCGGCTGTTGAATTCAGGTAAATAAGTGGAAATATTTCGACTTAAAAATCAGTCTCACAAAAATATTTTCAAAAAAGGCTTATTATGCCTTTTAGAGCTATTTACTGCGATAAGAAAATATAACTGCATAAGCGAGCACATATACAGGCTGTTTTAAACGAAGTGCGCGCATCATTGCTAACTTTCTTATTATTGGAGCTACAAAACTGGTTAAATTAGCAAAGAATCATAATTTTTTCCGCTGATTACGATGCTCAAGACTAAAAATCAATTGATCATATAATTTTCAAGATATTCACAAAAATAACTTAATTTTAAATGGAACACCCTATATATTTTTATGTTTTCGAAAATAATACTGCATTTAGAGTATAAAATGTCATATGAGTTTTGTCCTAAAATGAAAAAAAATTACCGTTCTCGTATTTTCAGTATTAGTCGCTTGGCACGAACACCCTATATTTTTACTAATTTAGTATCTACATTTTACCAGGAATCAAAATCTGTATAAAAATGCAGGGTGTTCCTGCCAAGGGGACATTATTACCGTATCCGTTTAATACTGTAGATACGAGAACGGTAATTTTTGTTCATTTTAAGACAAAACTCTTACAACATTTTATACTCTAAAAGCAGTGTTTATTTCAAAAACATAAAAATATATAGGGTGTTCAATTTAAAAAAAAGTTAATTTTGTGAATATCTTGAAAACTAAATGTTCAATTATTTATGTTTTGTGTTGACCATGGTAATCAGCGGTAAAAATTATGATTCTTTGTTAATTCATCCAGCTTTGTAGCTTCAATAATAAAAAAAGTTATAGTTTACACTATAAATATTGTTATCTGATAGAGCTTAATCGGTGTCTTAACTTTAACCAGCTATTTCAGGACCCCCTGTATATATATATGTGCTCGCTTATGCAGTTATATTTTCTTGTCGCAGTATACAGCTCTAAAAGGCATAATAAGCCTTTTTTGAAAATATTTTTGTGAGACTGATTTTTAAGTCCAAATATTTCCACAGATTTATCTGAATTCAACAGCCGGTTGTTGATTACTAGTACATCCGAGTCCGTTGTGGTTTTCATAGACTAAAGGATGGGTTATTATGTTTCATTTACATAAACGAAAGTTGAAAAATCGTTAGTACTTTAAATGTAGTAGGGATTTTAAGAAAATGTCGTCCATATTTCCACTTCTCAACTGCATTAAATATAAAAAGTAAACTTGAGATTGTAAGTAAATTATTATAAGTGCATAAAAAAGTAGACTTATTTTCCTTCAAAATTAGTCATAGATTTTTTTCAACTCGTTAAATTTTAACGATTTTACAGAAATTTTTAAATGAAAATATTTAAAAAAATTAAAATTTTTAAAAATCCAGAAGTTTTAAGTCACTACACTTTTATAAAATAATGTATAATCGCTTTTTATGCTGTAACTTTAAAAAATGATTCATAAGGAACGATATGCCTTAAGGAAAAATTTCTAAAATAATTCATCCAACAAAATATCTGCAACTATTTAATAAATGGTACAAAGAAAATTTCATTAGCTGTTTAATAGTACAAGACGTACGAAAAGTAAATCAAAAATATACAAAAATGAAAGCCAAAATCTTCAGCTTCAAATTGAAATTATTTTTGTAATTTTATCATTGTTCGTCTAGGAGTAACATAGTTTTTCGTCCATCGGCGTGCAATTATTTTGTACGACATTGATTCGCCTGCTTAAAATTATTTTTGAAAACGTATCTTTCTTAAAAGGAATTTTGTGGTTACACCATTGCTCTAACGAAAACTTTTTATAGAACATTTGTTTTGTACAAATGCGTCATCTATAAAATTGTACTCTAGTCATTTTTCGCTGAGTTGCACGCTGTCCGAGAAATTTACCCACAAACATTTTTTTCCTCTTCATGTCCATTTATTCACGCGCGCGCCTGTGACCCAGCTCGGGACTCATCGGATTCTTAAATTATAGGTACAAATTAACATATTAAGAAAGGTCTCAATACGGAGCTAATTTTGTTAGGCAAAATATCTAATTCTGTTGGACTAATATTCATGTTTTCAAAATAGTTCAAAAATTAATTTGACCGTAAATAGGTCAAAAATAATTTTTTCGCAAAACCACACTTTGTACACTTAAGTTTGAACATATTTCCAACCGACACATTAAATTTCGTCAAAATCCGAAGACCTAAGGGTCAAAAGTGGCCGAACTGACGTGGAATTACCCAAAGAAGTAGATACATTAAATATTTTCATAATTGGAAAAACTATGAACAGCCATGATATGTCAAATTAATAAAATTATTTGAATTTGACATATCATGGCTGTTCACAGTTTGGTATCAGCAAATTCAGAAAATAATTCTCTTTCAATAGATATCATTACAGTTCTTGTAGATGAAGGTGGTGAGCAGCAAACTGCAAATGTAATTCCCTGTGCAAACTGTCTATGTTCCCCTTTGATCGTGGGCACCCCGTGTAATGTTATATTTTACGGACCTTCAGCCAAGGATACACGACTTAATTCAAAATAACCTATAGGTTATAATCAAATCTTTTAAATAATGGGTATAATATCTCGATTTTCGCTTATTGTTTTCATATTTCAGAGTGGGCACAAGGGTAGGTTGCCAAAACTGGGTACACCCTCTGGCTCGCTCATAACTTATGACTATGAGTTACGTGCCTGATACCAGGTATACTATACCTACTTAATTCAATCAAGCTCTACACGTCTCTTTGTTATTGAAAAAAATCTCAGCTGTTATAGGTGCGTAGTCGCTGCATAACGCCAGTTATAGAAAAGACAAAACTGTAAACTACTAATGTCATAAAACACATAAATTTAATTTAATTTTTATATGTTAGAAACTCCAACAAGAATAATAATTATGATTAATAATGAAAAAGCTATGTAGAATATTAAGTGCTATTTCTTCTTGTGACGTTTGAAACATAAAATATGCATGTATTTAACATTCAACAGTAATGAATTGGTGGTTAAGTAAAGTGTTATTAATTTTATACACAAATAATAGCGGTAAACCAATTTTAAATTTATATGTTAAAAAATACAGTTCATTAGAACTTTCAAAGTGCGAAGGCGGCCTTAACCTGAAGATGTTTATTTGTTCGCCTTTCATCTTGTTTAAGCCGTTATTATTATTTACATTCTTCAAATTAATCTAAGCGTATCATTTTTTATTACAAACGTATGGGGAAAACCTTGGATCTTTGTGGTGCGTGTGTAACATCTTGCAACATTTTCGGGACTTCGAAATAGACACCTTCGATCATCTCTGTCTCTTGGTCGTTGTTCGATTGTTTTCTTCGCGATTGAAGAGTCAAATAGTTCACGCAACAAATTTTTGTATTTATCCATATATTTAAAACGCGAAAGCTTTTCTTCGCAGGTAATTATAGCGTGCTTTTAATGGACCGATCTTAATGAATTTTTAAAATCGGAGCTCTCGACCCACACATATGTCAGCACTAATTTTTTTCTGCAGATTATCAATTTAATACCTATTTTTAAATAATAAATTGCAATAGTTATTACTATCTTCTACGAGGGGAGATTTTTAAGTTCGCGGAATGGGATAGAAAGAATCGTAAATATATATTTTTTTATAATTTTATTGTTCAATAAAATCTTCTCGAATATGAATGCATTTATTACTTTTATGAATTAATTTTTGTAAACCTCCAAAAAAAGAATTGTTAAATTTGCTTGTAAAATTCGATTCATCGTTGTCGAAATGCCTTCCACGAAGTTTTTTTTCAAATTTGGAAATAAGTAATGATCACTTTTAGTGCCAAATCTGTACTGTAGGGTGGATGAACAATTTCTTCGCAACCGCATGTCGTCATGGCACTCATCGCAATTTTTTCAGGTGCATTATCTTGCAGTAAAAAACGCCTTTTGTCAATTTACCTCTACTTTTTGATTTAATTTTTTCTTGAATTTCTCGGAAATACAAGCCTAGTATACGCTTGTTATGGGGGTGCCCTTATTTTTATAATCAATTAAAAGAATTTCTTTCGAATCCCAAAAACATTGTTGCCCTGACGTTTCCATCAGAAGACACAACTTTAAATTTTTTTGGTGCTGGACAACGTTTTAAATGCTACTGTATAGACTCCTGCTTCGATTCAAATAAAAAAATCGAACCAAAGTTTCATCTCCTGTGACAATTCGGTTGATAATAAAGGGAATTAAAAAAAAAAAATTTTTAATTCAAAAATTCTCGCATTATCACGCATTACGACTTTAGTATAAAATTTTGACTTTTTCAAGTTTCCGTTTCACTATTTTTTGAAGAACTTTGCTTGTATTGGTCGGATCGGAACCAAAAAATTTTCATTTTGTTTGTAATGAATCTCTCTTTAAAACTGCCTGGGTTAAAATAATCTACATTAATTTCCTAACCCAAGAAAAATTCAAAACTGCCGTCATTAGTTAGTCGTAGTTTTTTATAGAGAACTCGAGTAATAATTAATATTACGCTATGAAATTTTAGGAAGTTGTAGCTGATATAGTAACAAATCCATATTGCAAATTGGGTCCAAAAATATTGAGAACAAAGACTAAAATTTGCATTTTGGTTCAAATTTTCTAATTCAAATTTGTTGTGAGCAATTGGTGGTATCGTAATAATTCTTTCCTTGAAATGTTGGAAAATTAATGCTCTTTTAGATGAAACCAAAGACAATCACATTAGACCACGTTTTCTTCCGATTTCGTTGAAAAGAAAAATAAAATTTTTCAACTATTTACCCACAAAACCATTTTTAGTGGTCGAAATGGTTGACTTTAAAACCAGTTTTAATGTTCAAAAATAGTTTATAGGAGTTCTTTATGATTAATTTTCAAAAATACGTAAAAGAAGAATTAAATTTCGACCACTAAAATTGGTTTTGTAGACAAACAGTTAAAAGTTTTTCTTTTTATCTTTAAAGAAATAGGATGAAAAAATGGTCGGATGTGATTGTTTTTGTTTTCATCTGAAAGAGCATTAAATTTCCTACATTTAAAGAGAAGAATTATTTGGATACCACCAATTGCTCACAACAAATATGAAAAAGAAAATTTGAACCAAAATGCAAATTTTAGCCGTTGTTCCTAATATTTTTGGACCCAACTTGTAATATGGATTTGTTACTTCAGCTGCAACTTCCTAAAGTTTCATACCATAACATTAATTAAAACTCAAGTTCTCTAGAAAAAACTACAACCGACCAATGACGACAGTTTTGAATTTTTTTTGGGTTAGGAAATTAATATAAATAATTTTAACCCAGGCAGTTTTAAAGAGAGATTCATTACAAACAAAAAGAAAATTTTTTGGTCCCGATCTGATCAATACAAGCGGAGTTATTCAAAAAATAGTGACAAAGAAACTTGAAAAAGTCAAACTTTTACACTAAAGTCGAAGAATAAGGGCCTTCCGGTCAAAATTGAGTTGACATTTTATACACAAACTCACAGGAATGGTTTTGACCGATTAAGGGAAAAAACTCGCTGTTACAAAAAAAGTCCGAAAATCAGGATAAATTTTGGTTCGTTGACTACACTATTATCATTTTGTTGATTGCAACTAAACTACTGCATATAAATGCATAAAATTTTTAGTGTATGCTTGCAAATGAAAAAGGAAATTGCGTAAAAAATTTTTTTTTAAATGGCCCCCTCCTTCTGTCCCATTCCGCGAACTTAAAAATCTCCCCTCGTATGTTCGATCATGTTGAATTACTGACACGCCTATCGTGCATTTTACTACAATGATGTAAGTGCATTATAATTTTTGAAAATTTCATTATTCTAATCATTCATATCTTCAAATAGGTACTTCGTCGAATTTCGACAATTTTTTATTTTTTTTATTTTAAATAACGCATTTTCAACAACATAATACTGGACTGGGAGTCTTTTGACCAGCTCGATGTCAATCTAATTTTTGAACTTTTGATTTTGTTTGCTTTTAATTTTTGCCTTCGTCAAACTTCTGCCTCAACATGTCACAATCATTAAAGGTTTCTCGTGGAAGTTTCAAGCTTTTCAAGCTCTCACCTTTTCACTCCTGAATCTACTTCAAGTTTTCAGGTCAGAAATTACTTAAAAATTAATCTTGGTTGAAAGAGACGAATTCCAATTCCCATAGTACCCACTTGCTATAGGAAAATTTTGCCGCAAAATTAATAATGGAATGTCTGTCGTACTTTTGATAAAAATGAAAGAAAAACAAATGAACACTGCCAACAGGGTATGGTTATTTTATTGAAATTCCTCTTTATCGTCTAGGTTGTATCAGTAGATGTAGTATACAGGGTGGTGACCGGACCTCTCGGTCATACAGATTTAACATGTAAAAACATACTTTGGTAATTTCCTGCTTCCCAGTTTATTTTAGAAAGAAAATCTTCAAATAAAAGTTTTAGAGAATAAAATTCTGCATCTAAACGAATAAACAAAATTAATTTTGGATGGTTTATAACGCCAGAAATTTGATTTATAAATTCCGAAAATTAGCAGAAATAGCGATTCTTCTATTCTCGATCTTCTCGCTACAGGAGGAGTTTAGCGATGTCCTAGAAAGTTAAAACCAGGCTTAAAATTTTTGTTGATTTCTTTGCAATAAAATCAGGGGGCGGCAAAAATAAAATTCATAAAAGGGTTAAATAAGAACCACCCTACTACATGGTGGTGACCGGACCTCTCGGTCATACAGATTTAAAATGTAAAAACACACTTTGGTAATTTCCTGCTTCCCAGTGTATTTTAGAAAGAAAATCTTCAAATAAAAGTTTTAGAGAATAAAATTCTGCATCTAAATGAATAAACAAAATTAATTTTGGATGGTTTATAACGTCAGAAATTTAATTTGAAAATTTCGAAAATTAGCATAAATAGCAATTGCCATGAAATATTCCTATTAAAAATTATCCTTATTTGACATTGACATCTTTCAAAATTATTTTTGAGGGTAATTTAAATTAACTAAAACTAAAAGTGAAGTATCTTTTAGGGATTATTATACGTAAATATTATTTATTATTAAATAAATTTAAAATGCAGAATTATTTTGACAGAAAAAGCATAAAATATTTGACAATTTTTTTCAAGGCAATCACTATTTCTGCTAATTTTCGGAATTTTTAAATCAAATTTCTGGCGTTATAAAGCATCCACAATTAATTTTGTTTATTCGTTTAGATGCAGAATTTTATTCTCTAAAACTTTTATTTGAAGATTTTCTTTCTAAAATACACTGGGAAGCAGGAAATTACCAAAGTGTGTTTTTACATGTTAAATCTGTATGACCGAGAGGTCCGGTCACCACCATGTAGTAGGGTGGTTCTTATTTAACCCTTTTATGAATTTTATTTTTGCCGCCCCCTGATTTTATTGCAAAGAAATTAACAAAAATTTTAAGCCTGGTTTTAACTTTCTATGACATCGCTAAACTCCTCCTGTAGCGAGAAGAAGTTTTGTACGTAAATACATATGATTTTTCCATCTTTTTGTATTTTTTTTATAGGAAGTAAAAAAAAATTTAAAAAAAAAATTTTTTTTGGGTCATTTGGCGATTTTTTTGTAGTTTTCGGAAAAATATTCGCATTAGTTTCGCGAAATAACCCAAAATTTTTTTTTTATTTTTCTCTGAAAAGTAGTCTAAACGTCACTTAATTCAATATAAAAAAAAATTTTTTTCTTAATTTTATATACTTCTCGAGGGGTCAACCACTGTTCTGAATTTGTACACCGACTGCAGTTGACTGCCCATGACTGCATATGCTATGGCTGCAATTGACTGCATATGACTACCATTGACAGCTCAATTTTTATACATTGACTGCAGAGAGTGGATAACCCCTCGATACTTCTATAAAAAAATACAGAAAGATGGAAAAGTCATGTATTTTACATACAAAACTTCTTCTCGTTACAGGAGGAGTTTAGCGATGTCCTAGAAAGTTAAAACTAGGCTTAAAGTTTTTGTTGATTTTTTTGTAATAAAATCAGGGGGCGGCAAAAATAAAATTCATAAAAGGGTTAAATAAGAACCGCCCTAATGTGTAGGTATCTACATTTTGCGAGGGTTGACCACTCTGAAAATTTGGTGTACAAGTTGGTGCAAATGTTTGTAAATGTCTGCAAATTTTGTGCAAATTTTTGAAAATGTTTTCAATTTCGGTGTACATTTTTTTCTTCAGTGGTTAACCCCTCACGTTTTGGCTCCCGTTAGTTCACCCTATACAAAAAGTGTGCTAATATTTCTGCAAGGTAAATTTTAAAGTATAGAAAATTTTATGTTGTCAATGACAATGGATCTACTTTATGCTAAAAACATTGCTAAATTAACATAACCCGATCTAAAGTTTTTTTCAGTTGATACACCACCTCATTTAATAAAAATCAAATAAATTAAAATCGTATGTTTGTATTTACCGGTTTTGTAAGTTGTGACTAACCTGGCCTGAAAGGAATGGCGAATGTATTAGTTTAGAAGGGGCTTTCAAAAACGATTTTAGGAAAACGACAAAGCAAAAGTGTTATGTTCGGTGAGGGTTCGCATGGAATTAAGTATTTCTTCATTGTATTTTTGCTAGTAAACAAAGTCACACTTAAATTAGTATTGCAGTTTAATAATGTTACTAAAATTAGAATTAACCTTGCTTTTTTATAATTAATTAATAATTTGTGAAATTAATTTTGAAATTTCCACAATTTTTAAATAAATAAATAAAAAATTAAAAGAAATTTCCAATTGTGAAACACTGAAATAAGTACTGAAATCTGAAATAGCTGAACCACGGGTGAACTAATTACGAACGTTGCTGTGGAATTTTTAAAAATCATGTAAATGATCTGTTTTTACGAGTTTCTTTCTAATTTACCTAAAATATGCAAAAGAAAGCCAAAAATGTTCCATCTAAAAATAATACTTTCTCAAAAAAACATTCTAAATCAAAAAACAGGAATTTGGTCTTTCTCATGTTAATTTATTCTATGGTAATTAATTAACAAGGTTAATACATCTTTAGTCCTCCTTCGCCAATTTTCAAAACGTTTCCACTATCGGTTTTTGAGATAGCGCCATTTGACTAGTTTTATTTTAATTTTTTGTCAATCTTCGAATACGTGGAAAACTGACACCAAAGTGTTGTTGCAATTTTCTTTTTAGGACAACGTTAGCACATATCGTCTATTCAATTCTAAAGAATCCTAAACGCTAAATCATAAAAATGCAGCGAAACATAAAACTATAGAACGCTGCATTTGAAACTCGGTACATAGTTTACTGAAACCATATCGAGTAATTTTGTCTGATGAGACCAAAAAAAATTCGATGGGGGCGGCTGTACACCCCCTTTAATTCGAATTGTACACGGCGAAAACCTCAGGTACTTTTAACTTACAGTGAATGAAATGAAATTCGAAACATAGTTTACTGGGACTATATTGGCAAATTTTGTCCGATGAGACCAGAGATATCTTCGAGGGGGGCGCTACACACCCCCTTTTTCTCAAAATGAGATACTCGACGTACTTTTTCGTGAGAAGTATGGTTGCCGTATATTTTGAGGGTCCTAAATCATTCTGTCACCACGATTTGTTTTTGTTTTGTTGTGACCACGATTGTCAGGTCGATTTTTAGAATTTCTAAATTTTCCTTTTGAATCTGCTCGTAGAAACCAAATATATGTATAGGTGGTAGTTGCTGGTCTTATGTAGAACAATGTTCATACATTATATGTCCCATACAGTATAGCACCTCGACATGTTTTCCAGTTGTAATTCAGAGTATTTTGATTGTAATTCAGATTAGTCAATTGTATATTTCAGAAAATAGAATTTGTAATTCAAAATAGTCAATTGATTTTCAGAGAGCATCAAACGTATTTCAGAATAGTTATTTAATTTTCAGAAAATATCAATTTATATTCAGAGAGCATCAATTGATTTTCAAAAGATATCAATTGATTTTCAGAAATTTTCAATAGATTTTCAAAAGATGTTTCTACCTATGCTTATAAAATAATGAAACAGTACTCATATTACATTTTTACATAATTTTTATAATAAAGCACTTTTTTTTAATTTTACAACTAACTCTCAGAGCTTAAAACTTTTAGGGGTGCATTTTTTTTTTATAAATTTGCAAGAGGGAAAAATATCCTATTTAGGTCCCAGGAACTCACTGTAGGAGTTTGTCGTTGCTTTTCAGGAAGACGCTGTACACTATGTAAAATTGTTCCTATAAAGCTTAATTCTCAGCTATCCGAAACCGTCGTATACGACGATACGAAAGTTTTCCTATTGGTGGAATTTCGAAATTCCACTTTCCAATTTCGAAATTCCACCAATAGGAAAACTTTCGTATCGTCTTATACGACGGTTTCGGAGAAATATTTTCTGAAATACAATTGATATCTTTTGACAATCAATTGAAAATTTCTGAAAATCAATTGACGCTTTCTGAATATTAATTGATATTATTTTAATATTAAATGACTATTCTGAAAAACCGTGGATGTTCTTTGAAAATCAATTGACTATTTTGAATTACAAGTGATATTTTCTGAAATAAAATTGACTAATCTGAATTACAGTTGATATATTTTGAATTTAGTAGCCAATTTTCAAAACTTTTGCATTATTCGTTTTTGAGATAAGGCCATTTCAATTGAGATGATTTTTAAATTTTTGGGCCAAGTTGAATATGTGGAGGAAGTTTATAAAATAAATTTTCCAAAGTACCTAATAATATGGTAATAAGGTAAAATAAAATAAGTAAATAATATGGTCAATTAGTCATTCAATTTTAATTTTAAACTTTTGTTTTTTTGAATAAAATTAATTCGATTTATGGCTTCTGTAGGGAAATTAAGAGAAGTTGAAAGAAACCAATTAATAAAATAAGAATAAAGAAGGGAATTAATAAATTACTTATTAAATATGTTAAATAAACTAATGTATGATTAATTATAACGTATAATAATAGTAAACGAGACATTAATTAACCTTGGTCTGTCATAAAAAATTAGAATGGGTGTTATTGGCCCTTGCTATTTGTTAACTTCCTAATATGAAAAATGTTGAGGTATGATCGAATAGAATACCTAAAGAAAAAAAAGAATTAACATTCATGACGGAAAATTTACAACTGAGTAATTTAAAATTACTTACTTTGGGACACTCGGACAAGTAAAAGATTCTACATCAGTATTTCCCAACGTGGAGCAATTTGATTGTTAAGGGGGAGGAAATTTGAAAATTGACAAGTCCAGAGTTTCTTCAGTTTCTTCAGTGAACAATTCAATTTTTGAATATTAAAAATTATGTATATGTTACATAGAATAAGAATTTTAGAAAGGCTTAGATGGAGCATGGCATAAAAAAAGGTTGAGAAACACTGTTCTACATTAAACATGTGTCGTTGGAAGTTTAAGAGGACATCCGAATCAGAACACTGTGATCGTAATTTCTCTTTTATTCTGAAGTTTTACAGCAATTCTTTGTTTTTTACTTCAGCTAGTGCAAGTCTCGTTTAATCTAGTGCCATTGACAGTGCTCATGTTATGTAGTGACTTAACGCGCTAGTAATTGAATTAGTTAACTTCACAGTTTTATGAAGATTTTACGATTTTAATTAATGTCGCAAATAGGTCGGATGTTGTTCGTGTTACACGAAGATTGAATATTTGAGCATGCAAATGCTTTAATTCTTGTAATATAACTGAACCAAAAATAAATTATTCTTCTGCCTTCATATTCAGCATTAGGTACTCATCTCTTAGGTACAAGATATTTGTCCATAATAACATAATTATCGATAATGAAAAATCTATTGAACTTGAAATTTACATATTTATTCGAATTATGTATTTACATTGTTAATTTTTAAGATGCTATATCTTGTTATTAGTTCATAAATTATTAAAATTAAATTTAAATTGCTAATCGATTAAGTAAATTATTTAACATATTTTTTTTGTTTTTAGAAGTTCAATGCAGCGTTTCAAGTCAAGTCCAGTATCGAATTCAAGTATATTGGGGTGTTAATATAAGAGAATTACACATAAAACTGTGGCAACCATGGTCGGCTATTAGGGAAGCATGTCTAAATGGTACTTTGTTGAATGGTTATTTCCAACAACTAGGTCCAGCTCTCAAGTACGTATACATCCGCTTCTGATGATGAAAATTTAATACCTAAGCGTTAACACTTTATTTATTACAACTTTTTATTACAGGAAAACTCCTCATCCAAACGAAGTCATAACGTTAAGTTTAACCGCACCACCTTTAGAATTGGGAACACCGCCACGATTATGTTATCCATTAGTAATTTTTTTATTACGCGTCGATTCTGAAGAACGAATACATCCCGACGAAACTGTAATTTTCTCAAGCATATGGAATATGTTTGTAAATTAATTATTTCCCTTTCTATTGTAGGTTTCCTTAATTAATGTTGTTCATATTAAAGATTCTGTGTGTACGTTGCCAACTAGCATTTTAGCACAATATTTAAAACAAGCGAATGGACAATTATCTTGTTTGAAACAATTATATCTGGCAACTGGTAATTCCAATGGATATGACGAAGGACAAATTCCTTTAGCCGTAGGTGAACCCATAATTTCAGATTCAGGAAGCTTAAGACACACTTTACTATGCCCCAGTACCGAGGATGGTTCCATGTGGAATAGCAATGGCGAACAACTCTGCGTCGTTTGTCAATATTTTCCTTTATCGAGAGCACTTTTACCTTGCCGGTAAGTACTTGTTTGTTTTATTAATTATTACAATTTTCATGTTCATTTGTTTTAGACATACATGTATTTGTGCAAGTTGTTTCGATAAAATTGAAAGATGTCCTATGTGTAGAGGTCCAATTAAAAGTTACTTTTGCATTAGAGGTGAAGAGTATATGCCTATCCAAACGACTCCAAAAATAACCGAATCACACGGGGCTCTGTATACGTGGCTAGATAGTTGGAATGATCGTCTTATAGACTTTTTAGGATTTCAACGGTAACACAATTTAGTGTGAGAAGATAATTGTAAAACTGTGTATATAATTTAATTATTACTTAAAACTATTGAACACTGAATATTTAAGGAATAGTATAATAGTGACAAATAATATATTTTATAGAAAATAAAAAAAATTTTCATGTTATAGAATGTAGTTAGTTATAATAACTTTCAACTGTCTTTAAATTATAGTAAGTTAATCTAAACCTGTGATAATAAACTCGTTATTAAATGTAATATTTATTGTGTGGTTTTTTTAGCAAGAAAAGACCAAGTTAATTTACTTTGATGTATCTAATATTACTTAATTAATGTCATTGCTATTGTATTTTTAAAATAATACAAATTTTGTATCAATTATTATAATAGGAAGCAAATAGAGAGCCAACGAACAAGGCCAATATTAGTGATATGTTAACTGACATAGTTGTTTTTAATAAAAGAAATGAAAACATTCCAGTATTTTAGTAGTCAAATAAACTTCGTTATGTGTGTACATCAACATTTTTCAAAATTTAAAATGTTTTAATTGCTTTGTTAATAATAATTATTGTAAATTCAATTTAAATCGATTAAAAGTAGTGTAGCCCCTAGTCATCAGAGCAATAATGTTAAGCTGACTTGTTTTGTTACTTTTTCTCCACTTTGTAAAAAATGTTGCTGTTTCGCTACTTCTCTTATCAAGTCAATTAATTAAATTAATATTTGTGATACAAATAATTACAGTGAATAGGTATCAGTGTGAAATAAATTAGAGATTCACTAGGCGACGACAAAACTCAAGTGAATTTAAATTTTGGTCTTAAAAAAGTCGATTCGATAGTAAATAGGGATCTTGATCTTGTATTGAATTGTTTTTACTAATTAAGGCTTTACACCTATTATTCGTGGTCTTGAGTCTTAAACATAAATGTTCGAGTATAGATATACTCTTGTAGTCTCGTGAACCTCTTTTTAGTAAATCACTATTTTTAATATAATAATGATATGGATGAAAAGTGCAGTTTAGTTTGTCAGCAACCACATTCAATTTTTGTGTCGTACAAGAGTACTTCACTTAAAATGATACCTACCAATCCGTTTTTGGATTTATTGAAGATCATTGGAAATTTTTTTTTTCTAGCAACAGTTTAGGAAGACAAAAGTTCAAGTAATGTAAACTGATAATGGAATATTATTTGCAAGTATTTGTTAAACCATATGATTGTTTATGTCCAAAAGGTTGTTTAAATTAAAAATGGAAATGGAAGGCATCCATCTATAGCGTTGTTAATTCTTTCATGGCATAATTCCTTTCAATAATGTTTAATTCATATCAAAACATATAGGTAGATATTTATTTGCATTACCTCAGGTTTGACTCACTAACCATGAGTAGTTGGTGGTAAATGCGCAAGTAGCTACCCTATTATAATACATTATAAAAATACTATTTTTTTCTACTTTGTAAATAGACTTTCGGCCAACTTTTGATGTATTCTGCCCCACTGTGCGCCGGTCAGTCACCAAATCAGATTTACCCCCTCCCCCATAGCTTATCTAATGCGTATCAAGGGGTATCTAATGTGTAAGTCATTGCTTAGGCTACAATCCATTAATAATATTATTCTAATATTTTATTTAATGTTTTTTTTAGAAATCATGTTGTTCGCCCGCACAGAGATTTTTGAACTTGTGGAAAATATGGACTCCAGTGGATAGTGCAAATAATTGAAATAAGTGGAACACCAGCTAAAATCTACAGTTTTCTTAAAACTGGTTTTCAAATATGTAATATAATTTTAATTTATTGTATTGATGGATTTGTTTTTGCGTAAAATTCAAAATGTTACTTGTTCTGTACTGTATACTAAATGAAAACTTTTGTAATAATTGCTTTAGTGAAGAGTTATGTTAAAGGAACCAATTAGGTACTATAAAATTAAAATTACTGTTAGGTAACTAAAAATGTCGTAAACACGAATTATTCTAAAAAGCTTACTTCTAGCAGCATTGCAAAAGGGAACCTTTTTAAGATTTTTGAATTCTCTATACATACTAATTAGAGAAATTGGCACAGTGGCATCCCTTAACACTTAAAGAGTTCTGAAACACACTGTATTATTAATAATTTATTGCTTGTTAATTCCTCTATCGTATGTGTTTATTAATTAAGAAGTTGTCAAGTGTTGTAAATTATGCCCTTTACTTTTGATTGTAGTAATTGATAGATCCTTGCTTGATACAAACAAGGTCCTTGTTCTCTGAGGAAACCGAAAAACTCCTTATAAAATATAATATTTGTCTCTCTTGAAATCAGCAAATAAATTTAAACTATTTTAGCAAAAAAAACTAATATTTTAGGGGTTAAAGGTTACCTCCTTACCTTTTACCTATATGGGATGTTTTTCTTGCAATTTCTACCACAATGTAATTTTCATAATATTATATCAGCTGCATAAAAACATTGAAATTTTTTTTGTTGGATATGATTTCGAGAGGACAAATGTTGGGTTTTTCTTTCAGGAACTTACTGTAGTACAAGTTTGTCGGTTTCCTGATGGAATACTTGGAACATAATTATAAAACAATGTAAATTTAGTTTTAATTACTTTACAATCTTATCATCATACTTATAATTATTAATTAATACAAATTAATTTATTAGATTCAGTACTTATAGATAATTGCAAACAAAATAATAAATAATTATTTAAGTAGATCACCAATTCACTTATTGTAAGAACCGTACAATAAACAAATCAAATAAACGATAAACAAGAATTTTGTATTTCAATACAGTACAAAATTTTTTTTTTCAAAATTTACTGATTTAATTAAGTTTTGCACCTTTCTTATAGGCAACCCAGTATACACATTTCAAAGTTACATTGCGCATTCGGCATTTGTACTGATTCTAATTAAATTAATGCTCGAATATTATTGGTTAAATTTAATAAAGAGGGGCGATAATCACTTAATCACCACCAAAAGTTAATAAAAGGCCGAGTTTCGCCATAAGTTGACTTTTTTATCAGCAACTCAGATCTTCAATTTTTAGAAATTTAAGGGTTACTCTTGTTGAAAATAAACTTTGCTTTTTGAAATTTTTTTTAATGGAAATTGTTCCCAATATTATTCGAAGTATTCCTACTGAGTTGTTGATCAAAAACTTCATAAATAAGTGTAGAAAATGCAACTTACTAATTAATAATTATTTGTAAATTTTATACTTAAAATTTAATTTTAATAAATTGTAATAATTACTTTGTACAAAAAAAACTAAAATTCGTATGATTACTTATTGTAAAGTTTACAATGTATTTATAAATTTTATTGTACTTAGATAAATAATTAACTTGTAAATAAAAACTTTTGTCTTAATTACTTACATTACTTAATAAATGTATTGAAATTTTCTGTATTTTTTTCTGCTCATCCACCTCAATAAGCTGATTTAAAATTAAACCCCATTATACTTAAATAACTAAAAATTGTCAAATCTGTAAATCTTATCTCGTGCTGTGTAAGGTTTGTTTATCAACATTTAAGGGATGTTAATTAATCACTAAAGGTAAATAATATTTCCCTATCGACTGTACGCTATAAATTATTCAAAAGGGCTCTAAAAGAAGATGTCATAATAATATTGAAATAAATCTATTCAATTTATTTAAAAGAGTTTAAATGCACTGCCTTATCTTCACATAACAAGATAAGCTTTCGATAAAAGCTTTTAATTAAAGCTCTTTGTGGATTTAATTTAATAATTTTATTTTTAGTGATATCCTATAACACTTCTGCTCTCCTAATACATCAACTGGTTTATACACCAATTCTTACCAAAATTCAACAAATTTGGACATTTATTATGGCAAAATAAGCTGATTTTTACACTAAACTTATTAATTAGAAGGGATAGAGGGTTGATAGAAAATATAGGGTTAGTCGAGACGTTGTAGAAAGACGCCTATCAATCAAAATTTGATTAGCTACCCCCTAATCATAATTAAAACTAAATAAACACAAATGATCAAACCTACAAATTCTATTTCGGGCTCTAGAAGGTTTGTTTATCAATAGTTAAGGGATGTTAATTAACTATTGGAAGTATTTAATGATTCTCTATGGTCTACAGTAATTAAATTAGGCAAAAGGTCTCTAATAAAGCTAAAAATGGCAAAAATAACTCTTATGGGATTTTAACATGGACAAGAAAATGCTCGCAAATTTCGATTTTTGCGACTACGTGACAGGAACACAGAAGTGCAAGAAGATGTCCTAATAATATTAAAATAAATCTTTTAAATTTATTTAAAAGAGCATTAAATGCATCCTTATCTTCACGTAACAAGATAAGCTTTGATAAGCTTTCCATAACAGCTTTTAAGTAAAGCTCTTTGTGGATTTAATTTAATATTTTTATTTTTATTGACATCCTATCACACTTCTGCTCTCCTAATACATCAATTGGTTTATAGACTAATTCATAGCAAATTTTAACAAATTTGGACACATTTGGACATAATTTATATCAAAGTAAGCTGATTTTTACACAAATATTTTATTTTGTCCCTCTATCTCTTCTAGATCAAAAGTTTAGTGTAAAAATCAACTTATTTTGACATAAAAAATGTCCAAATGTGTCCAAATTTGTTAAAATTTGCTAAAAATGAGTGTATAAACCAACTGATGTATTAGGAGAGCAGAAGTATTATAAGATATTACTAAAAATAAAAATATTAAATTAAAAGAGCATTAAATGCACGGCCTTATCTTCACATAATAAGATAAGCTTTCGATAAAAGGTTTTATATAAAGCTCTTTGGGAATTTAATTTAATATTTTTATTTTTATTGATATCCTATAACACTTCTGCTCTCCTAATACATCAATTAGTTTATAGACAAATTCTTAGCAAATTTTAACGAATTTGGACACATTTGGACATATTTTATGTCAAAATAAGCTGAATTTTACACAAATATTTTATTTTGTCCCTCTATCTCTTCTAGATCAAAAGTTTAGTGTAAAAATCAACTTATTTTGACATAAAAAATGTCCAAATGTGTCCAAATTTGTTAAAATTTGCTAAAAATGAGTGTATAAACCAACTGATGTATTAGGAGAGCAGAAGTATTATAAGATATTACTAAAAATAAAAATATTAAATTAAAAGAGCATTAAATGCACGGCCTTATCTTCACATAATAAGATAAGCTTTCGATAAAAGCTTTTATATAAAGCTCTTTGGGAATTTAATTTAATATTTTTATTTTTATTGATATCCTATAACACTTCTGCTCTCCTAATACATCAATTGGTTTATAGACAAATTCTTAGCAAATTTTAACGAATTTGGACACATTTGGACATATTTTATGTCAAAATAAGCTGAATTTTACACAAATATTTTATTTTGTCCCTCTATCTCTTCTAGATCAGAAGTTTAGTGTAAAAATCAACTTATTTTCACATAAAAAATGTCCAAATGTGTCCAAATTTGTTAAAATTTGCTAAAAATGAGCGTATAAACCAACTGATGTATTAGGAGAGCAGAAGTATTATAGGATATTACTAAAAATAAAAATATTAAATTAAAAGAGCAATAAATGCACGGCCTTATCTTCACCTAACAAGATAAGCTTTCGATAAAAGCTTTTATATAAAGCTCTTTGGGAATTTAATTTAATATTTTTATTTTTATTGATATCCTATAACACTTCTGCTCTCCTAATACATCAATTGGTTTATAGACAAATTCTTAGCAAATTTTAACGAATTTGGACACATTTGGACATATTTTATGTCAAAATAAGCTGAATTTTACACAAATATTTTATTTTGTTCCTCTATCTCTTCTAGATCAGAAGTTTAGTGTAAAAATCAACTTATTTTCACATAAAAAATGTCCAAATGTGTCAAAATTTGTTAAAACTTGCTAAAAATGAGCGTATCAACCAATTGATGTATTAGGAGAGCAGAAGTATTATAAGATATTACTAAAAATAAAAATATTAAATTAAAAAAGCATTAAATGCACGGCCTTATCTTCACATAACAAGAAAAGCTTTCGATAAAAGCTTTTATATAAAGCTCTTTGGGAATTTAATTTAATATTTTTATTTTTAGTGATATCCTATAACACTTCTGCTCTCCTAATGCATCAACTGGTTTATACATCGATTCTTAGCCAATTTTGCCAATTTTGGACATTTATTATGGCAAAATAAGTTGATTTTTACACTAAACTTTATAATTAGAAGGGATGGAGAGTGGATATAAAATATATTAATCAAAATTTAATTACCTACCCCCTAATGAAAATTATAACTAAATAAACACAAATTATTAAATCTGCAAATTCTGTTTCGGGTTGTACAAGGTTTATTGATCAATATTTAAGGGATGTTAATTAATTGTTAGAAATAATTAATGATTCTCTATCGTCTACACTAATTAAATTAGTCAAAAAGGCTCTAGTAAAGCTAAAAATGGCAAAAATAACTCTTATGGGATTTTAACATGGACAAGAAAATGCTCACAAATTTCGATTTTTGCGACTTCGTGACAGGAACAGAGAAGTTCAAGAAGATGTCCTAGTAATATTAAAATAAATCTTTAAATTTATTTAAAAGAGCAATAAATGCAGGGTCTTATCTTTACATAACAAGATAAGCTTTTTTGCAAAGCTCTTTACTTTGAAATTAGTATTTTTAGAGATATCCTAAACTCCTTCTGCTATGATGTCACTTCTAATGGTTCACAATTGATTCTTATCAAATTTTGCTATTAGGCTATATTCTTTTTGTTAATAAGAACAAACTGGATATTAAGTAAAAGATCTTTATTACTTAGTAAATAATTTGTTATATTTACATTATTAGAGACAATACATAATAAAAACGTAAATTAATTAACATTTATAATAAAATTCACAATAAATGAGAACTTATAAAAGAAAATCTTATATTAAAATACAAACAACAAGCAATAACATTAATTTGGTTTACATTATAACGTGTTACAATCAAATAAAAAATACAAAACATTTTCATTTTTTAAGATGTATTTTTTACACTTAATATTGAAAGTAAATCATTTAATATTCAGTAGACATATTTAGAACAATGCCAAGAACAATTTCCAATCAAAAAAAATTTCAAAAAGCGAAGTTGATTTTCAACAAGAGTAACCCTTAAATTTCTAAAAATTGAAGATCTGAGTTGCTGATAAAAAAGTCAACTTATGGCGAAACTCGGCCTTTTATTAACTTTTGGTGGTGATTATGGCCCCTCTTTATTAATTTGAACCAATAGGATTCGAGCATTTATTTAATTAAAATCACTACCAATGCGCAATGTAACTTTAAAATGTGCATAATGGGTTGCCTATATGACAGGTGCAAAGTTTAATTACATTGAATTTTGAAAGAAACAATACTTTTGAGCTACATTGAAAGATAAAATTGTCGTTTATTGTAGATAGATGGACAATATATTGTAATTAGCACAAATTATGATTATGAGTTTTGAAACGAGGAAAAATTGTTGGAAAGTCACCTTTTTGAAAAAGTTACAAATAAGCGAGATCGTCGGTAACCATTCGTAAGGTTTATACATTCTACTTTATTTATTCTTAATTCACAAGTTCTATTTTCAATACTTACATAAGCCTCACATATTGAAAATTTAAAATACAAACTTTTTTAATGTACAAAATATACACAAATTATTTAATTACAAGTATACAACTTATTTTTTCTTTTCTTTTCTACATAATTCTAGGTACCCAAGTTTTTAAATTATTGATTCAAATTAATGGATTAAAAATTAAGTTCGTTTAACGATACTTCCAGTTCACAAACTTGAAGATGAACTTTTGATTTACTGTGCATTTAACAAACATAAGACTGCATTTTTACCACTCACAAATTAATTAATTTGTTTACATGTCTACCTTTAAATAGATTTTAATTTTACAATATTGTACAATGCACAAAATATTTTATATAAAAACTTAACTTAAGAACATTAAATAATCATAAAATTGACAGAAATACACAGTTTCTCTGCTCAATTTATATTTTAATTAACTCAAAGTAAAACACGTAGATAATAATAACTATGAGAACCAATCATTTGTCATCGCTCCAAAAAATGCAGCTGCTCCTGATCGTACAGGATTTACTGAATGATTCTTCTTTGTAGATTCGTTTTGTTCCAAGTTGTTCTACAGGAAAAATAAATTCAAATTATTGTTGTAAACTATTTTTAGCAGTTATCAGAAATGACTTGTTAAAAATTTTTACTTAAAATTTGTTAATTAACACTTTAAAAATATATTTAATGAGAAATAAAGCACAAACACATTAGAAACTTTTAAAAGTAATTATACTTTTCTTCTATTAAAAAATAGAAAATTTAAGAGTTATGTAAAACCTCAAGTTCTTTATATAATACACAAAAGGCAAAAATATTCACATAATTTAAAAAATTTAGGTGCTGTGGTTAAAAGTTTCACTACACAGAAACACTTTAACGTGCATTTAGTGAATAAAGCATTTGATTAAAAAATCAACCACGTACATTTTACCTTAAAATTCATCATAAACTTTGAATTCTAACTAAAAATACATGGAATTGTCTTTAAATAATTTTTAAAGTTATTTTTATTACCTTAGGGTCCAATTGAGGAGCAGGGGCGAGCTGATTAATTTTTTGTACAGGTGCTGTAACTGGAAGTAGTGGAAACCATGATCCTGTAGATGGAATGCTTACAGCCAATAACGAAGGTTCTTTCTCAAGGTCTTTATTTTTTTCTAATAAACCTAAACTGGACAAGTGTCCCGAACTAGGAAGCAAACATCCAAGAATCACCTACAATTAATAGTCAAATGAAAAAAACTATCTCTTATCAATTTAAATTTTTTTTACCTGAGACTGTAAAACACAGGTCTTCACATTATTTTGTAGGTAAACATAAAAAACATCTAAATCAAAAGGATCCACTTTAGATCTCAATTTATCACAAACACTTTGTGACTTGGAGATGAGTTGTAAATTTTCTCTGGGAATTGCTAAAGTTGTAATGAATTTTACGTCGAATAAAAATTGTAATGCTTGAATTTGATTTAAATTTTCGTCTGTTAACTTTTCATAATGTTGTAAAATTTTTGACATGTTCCTTTCGATGTATTGTAAATGAATTTGTTTTGGTAACGTGTGTGGAATTATTGCACTTATTTCGTTATTTAACTTTATTATTATAATTTCTAAGAATAAACTTGGTTGTGATGGAACTTTAATTTGTGATTTAAACGTTTTTTCGTCTGTTTGTTCTTGGATTTCTCTAGTTTCCCACTTCTACAAAAAGATTAAAAAAGCACGTTAAAGAAACGTTAGGGTGTATTGAAGTTGAATTACATGATATTAAAAAAATCTGCGTGTAAGCAGAATTTTTGGACATTTTTGGAGTTTTCAAAATATTAAAAAATATACTATTTAAATTAAGAAATTTGATGCCATTTCCGGTTAAACCGGAAATCGAAATATAAAGTGTTTGGTATCGTGTAATAGCTAATTTTACGAGTTTTCAAAATCTTTAAAAATATACAGGGCGTTCCTAAAAATTTTGATATTTTTGTAATTTCCGGTTGAACCAGAAGCGTTTCGTTAACCGAAAATAGTCAAATAATAGATATTCATGAGATTGATAAATATATCCATTTTCAAGTTTTCATTTTTATTACTAAAGAAACTAGAGATTTTAGAAGTTTTGACATTCAAAAAATCATTACTCCAAAACGGCTCGAGCGATTTTAATAAAAATTTATATTTCGATAGAGAATTACGTTGTCTGTAACATATCTCAAAAAGAAAAAATATGGCAGAGGAAATTTTGAGAAAATCCATTTCAAAATTTTCACCTACTTTAGCCCCTTAAAGGTAGGCAATTTTAAAACAATTTTGAAAATCGACTTGCTTAGGACGAAAGTTCTATATTTTGGCTCTACAATGCTGTTTTGAAATTTTTATAATAATAATTATCGGTCAAGTTATAAGGGAAAAACCACAAAATGGGACAATCGTTCTATTGGCCGTCATTTTGAATAAAAAAGTTCGAATTTTTTTTTTCAATTCAAGCTCACGTGCATTATCTTATAGCCAAGTAAAAATAAATTTGGCCCAAATTTGCAAATATGCGCCCAAAATAACCACCTTATTTTTGGACACCCTATATAGATTTCTTATTAAAGCTATTTTTGCCGATGAAATAATTTTAAAGTGGCTGAAACCAAATTTCATCAAAATCGCTTCAATAGTTTTTGCTCTAGGGAGGGGGGGACAATGGGACATCCACACATACATACAGACATTTCAGTTCAAACGAAAACATTGTTTTTGCATTTTTGGAATCAGGGGTAGGTATACTCAAAACGTCGAGAAATGCAAAAAAAAATTGTATTATTATTATTTTTTTCTCGATTATAAATTATAACAACTTTTTCTTGGTTGGAAAAAGTTAAAAGTTAAGAGTGATTTGTGGAGGTAAAGCAGAAAAATTGTGCTACTTACCGGTAGTAATTGTAAAATATCTATAATAGAGTTGCCCAATCCCTTACAAATAGTTTCAATTTCATCACCAGATTTATCCATCCAATTTCTCCAAAATTTAATACTTTGTTTATTGAATGTAGTACAAATTTGTTCCCATTCACTATTAACACCATCGCAACAACAACACTTCTTATAATTTGGACAAAGCTCACTAAATGCTTGTAGAAGTCTAGCACACAATAAAGATTTTATTATATACTCTTCCGAATTGCTTTGTGCTACATAATCATCTAAATATGCTATTAATCTGTAATTAAGTTCAAGTTTACATA
This sequence comes from Malthinus seriepunctatus, assembly GCA_963924605.1. Taxonomy (NCBI): domain Eukaryota; kingdom Metazoa; phylum Arthropoda; class Insecta; order Coleoptera; family Cantharidae; genus Malthinus; species Malthinus seriepunctatus. The sequence continues at coordinate 106,418,552 of OZ004600.1, read as the reverse complement.
ATCCTTAAGAAGTCTTCAATAATTGCTTACTTATTTGAAATAGTTCTGCATTCCATTTTTAAATAATTTTCTATTTCACTTTTATCTATATGTTTTTTATCACAAAATTTTTCTTTTACTTTATACTGTATTAATTCATTGCTATTCTTCCCATATAAATACAATGAGAGATCGTTAAATAAGTTTAAATATCTTTGATCTAAATCTGAACAGAGTTTTACTATATTTGGTGAATATCCTTTGGTTTTCATAGATAGAGCTACAAGTAAATTCTTTAATAGTTCTTTAAAACATCAGCAGTTAAAACAAACTTACCCAAGTGGTTGTTTTCAACCCGGCTAACATCTTCATTATCCTCTTTCCAAGTATACCATCTTAAATCTCCTTCTGAACGACCATCTTCACTCTCTTTATCTAAGGAATGATTAATACTATTTTGTAAGTTAACAAAATTCGCAGAAGTTGTTGCAGATGTTAACTTTTTAACTTGATTTGTAATTAAGTTTTGGAAGAAATAAAACCAAATATTAAAATTCTTTGGAAAGAATCCTGAATTGTTACAAATGTTATCCCAATTCAAAGGATGTTCTGCAAAATAATAAATAATTACAAATACAATATAACTAATTGAAAATAGGAATTACCTATTTTTAAAGCTTCTTCTCGAATTACATGTAATGCTTTAATATTTGTTACCAATTCTAGAGCACTTTTTAAACCTTTTTGAACATCTTCTAATGTACGCTTCAACCAATCTTCAATAATAATTTGTATGTTATCTAAAGTACCTTTACAATTTGTGCTGATACATTTCGGTCTAAAAATATTTGTTAATTAATACATCGAAAACTTGAAACTTTAAAACAATTACCTAAACTGTTTAATTAACTCAGGAATATAAACACTTAAAGGTGTAATAGGTAAAGTGACTTTTGATAAAGTTGTAGGTGCAGTTTCACTTTCAATATTTTCAAGTTGTTGCCAAATTAGCCCTGTTTTAGTATTGTTAAAACCTGCCAACAATAAAATATTTACAAACGAAACGATTTAACAATGCACTCACTTATAAAACATTCATGTAGTAAATGGACGGTATTAATAAGGCATTTCATCATAGCTATGATTTGAACTCGAACACTTGAATGTGGCTCATTTATCACCTTGATTAAGGCAGACTTACGCAGATCAATAAAAACATTAATAATATCCGAGCTATTATTGAATTGTTCCAATAACATTAAAGCGTTTAGATTAGAACTAGTTCTCTGAAAAATTAAACTTGAAAAAGAGGAAGTATTAATAACATAAACTTACTTCTGTACTTAGTTGAACAACTTGCAACTTCTCTTTGGTTCTTTTCAAAATTCTTTTACGTAAACTACCTAAATCTGATTTCATTCTTTTTAAAATAGGCAATCTTTCTATAGCTTCTTTGCTTAACAGTTGTAAACCTAATAAAATACTTAAGTGACTAAAATTAAAAAATAGAACAGTATTTACCAGTTGAAATATGTTGTGCTAATAAATAAATCTGAGCAGCTTTTGAAAAATCTTCTTCCTCTAAAGCCATCCAAATGTGATTATTAACTATCATAGCCAAACGAATTTGAATGATTATAGTTCTTTCATTAATCGTCCTCCTATCACAAAAATACTCTTCGCATTACTTATTTAAAAATCTTATATTATACTTACTGATCAGTAACAGACGAAGTGGGTTTATAACTAATAGATGCATCAGCGACAAATGACTCACATCCAGACGTTATATTGTGAATATTAAGAACTATATCTTCCGATATACTTTTCATCGACTTTATTGCATCTGATGCTGTCAAAACATCTTTATAACGATCCCTTAAAGAAATATATTCTTCAAAGTGTCTCAAATATAACGATAAACACTTACCCGACCATTCCTCTTAGTTCCACTCTTTTCTTCTCAATTTCCGTGTCTAGCAACTTTCCAATTTGAATTATTTCATCAATATTATTATCTTCAAATAATTTATCTACATCTAAATTTAGTAAATTATAATTTAAATTAGCCATCGTATTTTGATGTTTATAACCTAAAAATTGAACTGTCACGTCAAATATTACGTGCTGTTTTGTGTGTCGTTCACGTACTAATTTTGATTGTGGATCGTTCACCAAAAAGCAGATCAACTTGAGCGTTTTCAAAATTTATATTTTTGGCTCAAATAAATGGCGCGGTTTAAGTTTCTTTGTAAATGTTGGTATTAAATCCCAAACAATGCCTTATCATAACTTTTTTCTATCCGTTGATTACAACTCGAGTTATTTCTCATTTTAAGAAAGAAAACGTGAAAGTGCAAGAAAGCCATTTATTTTAATGTTCCGGCACTAGTCGGATTGATAAAACTGTTAGGGGTTCAGGACATAGTCCTCAATTATATTCAGGCATAAAATTGCTAATGGGGGCTTAGCAATGAGCTTTCTTTTCAAATCATATTTCTATTCCACTAACAATAAATACCCGCATTATTTTTAAATTAGTATTTAGCATAAGAAACGACTCCTTTTTTTCAGGAGGAAGGAGTTATATCACAGTTTAATGTTCATTAATTTAATTTCCAACTATTTTTATACCGAGTGCCCACGATCAAAGTGGAACATAGCCAGTTTATACAGGGAATTAAATTTGCAGTTTGCTGCTCAAGTACTCACCAGCTTCATGTACAAGAACTGTAATGATATCTATTGAAAGAGAATTATTTTCTGAATCTGTTGCACCAAATACTTCTTAATTAATGACTTTTTTAACAATAAAGAAGTAATTTAAATATTTTCATAATTTGAAAAACTATGAACAGCCATGAAATGTCAAATTAATACTAAAGCTTAATTCTCAGCTATCCGAAACCGTCGTATACGACGATACGAAAGTTTTCCTATTGGTGGAATTTCAAAATTCAACCAATAGGAAAACTTTCGTATCGTCGTATACGACGGTTTCGGATAGCTGAGAATTAAGCTTAAAGGTGGGACCATGGTGGGACATAGTCAAAAAATGAATTAAATACTATCCATTTTTATTAAAACCCAAATTTATACAGCTTCGTTACATACTAAACATGAATGTGAAAAACCAAGCAAAAGTAAATTGAGTGATCACTTAAAAATATTTACAATAACAATATTGTGGTCGTCAACTGGTCTCAGACCGATGCGCAATGATTATAGAGTAGTTATAAGAAAATAGGGTTCTACAAAAGCAGACCTTCGGAGTAATACAGAGACATACAACTAACTAACCAAATAGAAAGTTTCCGTCATAAAATTTATTTACTGCCTAACTTAATCCCGTACCACCAACACTGCCACTGTGGCATGCAAAAAGTCATATAGTATATTATATGAAACTATATACAAATAATTAATTAAAAGTAATAATGAAATGTTTTATAATAATTGTGAATTAGTCATGACGTTTATTTGAGCACGACCTGTATTACACTTAACACGATATAACAACACAGTTACAACTCTAGCTAAACCTAAGTGTTGAAGCCTAAATAATACTACATCGTTCATTCACATTGACACTATCTAAAGAGGCGGAGAGCCCGAGCGGCCGCAAGCGCAACAATCAACAGTGCGGCGTCCGGTCGGGCTCATAACAACGGACCGAACAGACTGACAGCACTAAGGCAATTGTTTTCATCAACTGGAATGTATGAAAACACCATTGCGATCACTAGACAGTGTGTGTTTTTGCTCGAGATTCAGACTGTCCCAGGGGTAATTTAAAATATTATCGCTAAAATATTTGACGCAAGCGATAATGTACAATTTTACGTTAAATATTATAATAAGACGTTTTAACAAAGAAACAACACATAAACAAATGAATCGACAAGACTGTGCATCATCGCCTGCGTCGTTTTTTTTTCATTTTATTTATAATATAATATATTAAACTGCGTAAGCAGCAAATTTACTAGAATTAGCAACAGGATTTGTACAACGTATCGATAGCGAACGATGTCGTTTGGTATTTCATTTGTTTTTTTTTTTAAATAACTTTAGATTGTGCCTTAATTATTGTTATTGTTGAATCGATAATTAATTGTATGCTAAAAGAACAGTAAAGCAGCAGCCAATAATATTGTGCAACGTAGTGCACACATTAAATTATTATGGAACGAAATCCTTCCTATCGAAACAATAACTATGTGAACTGCGCAGCGACCACGCAGTGGCCAATGATTGGCAGTGCGTTCCGTATATAATTTTTAATAATAAGTTTCTTGTTCTAACCATCCTCCTGGATTACGTCGCAAGTAAAATCTTCGAGTTTCATCATAAATAAAGATGGCTAATGAAAATGGTAATGCTGGTAACCACCACAAGAATCTAAAAACAATTATTTTAGTTAAGTCCCTCTTTTAATTATTAATCACAGCTTTTAGTAACAGCTTTTTAGAATAGTATACTTACTTCAACGGGAACATCCGTAATCCTTTGTCCATTCCCGGAGTGTATGAAAGGAAGGCAGCCAATGCAGTTTCAAATACCAAACCAAAGTTTAATGCCCAATTGCGCATACCTTGATGGAGAATCGAGTTACGTCTAGTTTTGCAAATGATTAAATCGGCCCATTGGACAATAACAATTGAAACGAAAAATGCAGTGTGACATGTATACTCCAAAGTCTTTCTGTCACGATAAGTCTACAAAAAAATAATTCATAAATATAGCCGATTAAAACTTATTGTTGTGGCTGCTGTGGTCAGCTAGAAATTAAATTAATGGAGGATTTGCATAAAACACATTTATAAATAAATAAATCAAAATTGTAAAGTTGAATATTTAACTGTATTTAATGACGGTTTTGAAGAATTCTGGCACTTTGAAATTATTAATTTAATTATACATACCCATTCTTGACCATAAGAGTCTGTAAGATCGTTAACCGCCTTGGAGTCCCACTGTTTGCGTATACCGAATAAGTCTGTAGGTAGAAAACCATTTTCTGCCATTATAACGAAGTATACGAAGAAACCTGCAGCAGCTTGAATCATACCAATCTGCCCATAAGCCATCGAAATCAATCTACACAAGAGAATTATATTTTAAAATAAATGTTTGCCCTAATACACATTAACAATTATTTTGAACTGAAAATTAATTATTGAAATATTAAATTTATTATTTTTAAGGTTCAGAACTTTTATTTACACCACTATATTAGGTATAATCGAAGCACATTCTTCTACGTGTACAAGTAGTGTAGAGTGATGGTGATAGTGTGCATTAAATGCATACAACAGAATATGAAGATTTAAATTTATTTCAGCATACAAATATTATCTGTAATATTAACACATATTTAGTATTGAAAAGTATTAACTGTAAAATTTAATGTAGGCTGAAAGACGTTTATAAATACTATTTTACAAACCGAAGATAGGAATAAAGAAAGTGTACATAATTTTGGATAAAAATAATAATTTGATCGATTTCAGTTCAAAATACTTGTACATACTTACAACACTTTACAACCACCATTCCATTCATGCTTTTGTTATTATGAGCACATAAACTCATGCGAAATACATTTAATACAATACATTAAACATTAAATTTACAAACCCTATTTGTTATAATGAGTATCAATTTGTTTATGGATCACAAATAATTTGACGCGGTTTAAATAGACGGATTATGAAATAAAACTAATCGATACACATTTATATCAATTTTTAGACACTTAAAGCGGATTACTTCTGCTGGGGGCCTTGGATAATTCGGGATATGTAATAATCATCATATGGTTCTTTGAAATAAGTATATACAGAAAGTCGAATCGATAATAGAAGTTGAAAACTACAGATTGAAAAAAGTAAAAAATGCGTAACAAGTATTACTATACTAAGTATAAAGAGAAAAAGAATATAACTTCCAAAGAAACATATGTATCCAAACAACTACTTGTTAAAATATACTAAGTAAATAACTTGTTTAAAATACTACCATCGCATTAAAATATTACCTCAAAAAAAGGTTATTGAAAAAAAATTCAAAAAATTGCCAAAGCTTTTACAAAAAGCGTAAATTTGAATTTTTAGTCAATAAGTGACATCTGATATTTCGCTTTTCTATTAACTTCAGCTATTCTGAAGCGTCAAATGCAAAAATATATTTATTTAAAAAAATTAACAAAAAAATCTATTTTCCAGGCTTCAGGCAGCAGATATCCTGTGCGACAACATAATAGAGCTGCAAGAAAAGGTTTTAACGAAACTGCAGTGTGGCTAGTGCTGCTACGGTGCACTACAATATCACACCAAACTACACCTCGGTCACTTGAGTGTAACATAAATTTTTCAATTTATTTATTTATACTGTACAACATTGATGTAAAAAATATCTAGCAAAATTTTAAACAACAAATGCTCTATATTTCATATTCTCTTTTTACATTCGCCACATGGTATAAATGAGGTTTTAGAAGACAAGATTTAAAATTAAAAATTACTCTTAGCCGAATTAAAAAGCATGCAGATTTTCCTTCCCGTTCAAATATACCACATGATAAGTGAATTAAAAAAATTTTGATAAAACTTTGTAAACATAAAATAAAGACATTTAGTGAAAGTAAAACACAAAACGTGAATAAAAGTACAACAAGCGAAAATAATACTTAATGCCGATATTCCGAGGTATTTAGTAGTGTGGTGCGATAGCCGTCACGACACCACTGCAGTGACCCACCTGCGGTTAACCAGGTTGTCCCTATAGGGGTCGCGCGGCTGGCGTTTCATAATGTCGGACTCCGGCGCCTCATAAGCCAGAGAAATAGCAGGCACCTATACAGTGGCCGCGCCAAGACATTCGGTTAGTAGTAGTGAAAAACACATGCATCAATTAATAGTAACCTGTTAATAGAGAAGTAGTGTGTGGATGGTTGGAGAAAGGGTACTGTCAAGCGGGAGTGCAATATTATGAATGATAGTGAAGTGAATCACGCAATGTTTACTTACCTCCAAATTTTAACTTTACGCGCGCAAATTATTCAACTCAAAAATGCAAAAATAACTTTCTCAACAAAAATAAGTTAAGTAATCCAAAAACTAAATTCGAGATAGAATTAAATAGAAAAAAGTTAAAATTTTTAAAAATCTCAACAAGTACAGCTATTTTCCACGCATGGAAATTTGATGTAGGACAAGCAATATCAATAAACACAAAAAAGCGTGATGCAGGTATTTTTGGGAGAGCAGAAGTTCGCGCACGGCAGACGACCGGACACATCTAAAATGTGGCCGCTCGACAAATACATCCGATCCACCAACAAAAGATAAACACAAGACATGGCATACCTTTCGTTGACAAGTTTATCTGTGAATGGATTTCTAGGACGTCGCTTCATGATATCAGACTCTGCCTCCTCGTATGCCAGGGAAATGGCGGGGACCTGAGCGCGGCCAAACAAACACACATCAAAACAAAAAATGATGGGACAAAGGACAAAACCATGAAGGGAGACACTTACATGCTGGCACTGCTCCTTGACTCACTCGAATAACTAACTAACGCTTTTAAACTGAGATGCGCTTATTTTACCATTTAAAAATTTATTCTCACTTTATATTTTATGTTTAATACAAATAGCAGCGTAGAACTAAATTTTTTAAGAAAAAGCCTAGGGATACCAATTCTTTTTCACGAATTGCTTTATGTTGGGACTCTAATTATGGGAGAGATTATTCCAGATCAGAGGCGCGCGGGAACAGGGTAAAAATTGCCTTTGTTTGTAGCAAAACTGCTAATTTTGATTTAATTTAATTTAATTAACATTTAATTTTAGAAAAAAGTAAAACGCCAAATTTTTTGAAAATGCCCTTAAAAGGTGCATTTTAAATTGCTTCCGTCAATGATTGAACCTGGGACTTCTGTGTGTAAGCAGAATTTTTAGGTATAAAATGTTTCAAAAATTTTTTTTTATAATTTTGGCATAAATTGAAGTTCAAATATCTTCAGAAGACTAATTTTACGAGCTCTAAAATTGTTGAAAAATATACAGGGTGTTCTATTTAAATAAAGAAATTTGATCCCATATCCGGTTAAACCGGAAGTCAAAATATAAAGTGTTTGCTATTGTGTAATAGCTAATTGCTAATTATACGACCTTTCAAAATATTTAATATTCCTAAAAAATTTGATATTTTTGTAATTTCCGGTTTAACCGGAAGCGTTTTGTTAACCGAAAATAGAGTCAAATAATAGATATTCATGGGATTGCTAAACATATCCATTTTCAAGTTTTAATTTCTGTTACAAAAGAAATTCGAGATTTTTGAAGTTTTGACATTCAAAAAATCATTATTCCAAAACGGCTCGAGAGATTTTTATAAAAATTTATATTTGGATAGAGAATTACGTTGTCTGTAACATATCCAAAAAATAAAAAATATGGCAGAGGAAATTTTGAGAAAATCTATTTCAAAATTTTGACCTACTTTGGCCCCTTAAAGGTAGGCAAATTTGGAACATTTTTGAAAATTGATTTATTTAAGACGAAAGCCCTATATTGTGGCTCTACAATGCCGTTTTGAAATTTTTATAATAATAATTACCGGCCAAGTTATAAGGGAAAAACCACAAAATGGGACAATCGTTCTATTGGCCGCCATTTTGAATAAAAAAAATTTTTAATTATTTTTTTCAATTGGAGCTATCATGTACTATCTTATAGGCAAGCAGAAATAAATTTGGCCCATATTTGGCGCCCAAATATGGGCCAAAATAACCACCTTATCTTTGGACACCCTGTATAGATATCTTATTAAAGCTATTTTTGCCGATGAAATAATTTTAAAGTAGCTAAAATATAATTTTATTAAAATTGCTTCAGTAATTTTTGCTCTAGGGACATACATACGGACAAAAAAAGTTTCACCCTCTACCATCATTTGCTCCAACTTTATTCGTGGTTGAAAATTTTTAGTCTTCTAGCGATTGTGGCTGTTTAAATAAATATTAGAAGTTGAAATTTGGCACAGTGTTTTTGTGTATTAAAATGCATCTTTTAATGGCATTTTCAAAAAATTTGGCTTCTTACTTTTTTTTAAAATTAAATTTAAAAATAAATTAACTTTCTACGGTTTAATTTTTTTCTGCACATCCATCCGTTTGGACTCGAACCGATCTCATTCTCTTCGTAATTTTATACATTACAAATTACCTGAGATGTATTTTTTTGCTATCTTCAATGTGATTAAAGATATTGTCAAAATAAGCAGTTTTGCTACAAACAAAGGCAATTGTGACCCTGTTCCCGCAGGCCTCTGATCTGGAAAATCTCTCCCATAATAATTAGGGTCCTAAAATAAAGTGATTCGTGAAAAAAATTGCTATCACTATACGCTTTTTCTAAAAACGCTGTTTTTTCCGGTAATTCGACACTACTAAAACTAATTCTAGGGACATGCAGAAACTAGGAAATGACAAATATTTATAAAACTATAAGGGAGGTTTTTGTGAGTCAACTACAACTGGATCTATTTTTCTAAAACTTTAGACATTTAAAATTATTAATAAAAAGTTTATTTAAATATAAGCACATCTCATACTACTGACTCGACTATTAAAAGCGCAGAAATAAATAATTTCTGCACAACAGAGTACAGGCTTTTATACTAATGAAAACTAAGTCAGACAGGCAGTGCTAAGCAAGGGCACTACGGTCTCGCTATGATACAGGATGATAAGGATAGTGTCAGTGTAAAATGTCATTTAACTAAGATTAACAACTACACCCAACATGTGTGACCTTGTTCTAATAATTTCTCTAATTAAGTCATTGCACAAAAAAACCCAACATAATACAAAACATAATTGCGATTCGTTTCAAAAGTTTCTTAAAAAGAAAGAAATCGCAATTTGTGTTGTAATCCCATTAAAGCTGATCAATTTTCTGTTTGACATCGTAAAGAGACAAATTTTACAAAAAACTGACTGTTTTCACATATTAGTATCGATTTCTCACAAAGCTTTTGTTAGTACTGTTAGTTGCGAGCAAACACATTATGTAAATGTTAGACAAACTCAATTCAATTTCACGACATTGTTAGACAAAACTCATTTTTGTTAGTTCTTTTATTCGATTAGACCAAAACCAAAATTTTAAAATTTTTTTAACCTGCTATTGACAAGTTTGTCAGTCATAGGATTTCTGGGTGGTCTCTTCATAATATCTGATTCGGCTTCTTCGTAAGCCAACGAAATGGCCGGTACCTGTAGTTTATAATTTTTTATAAAAAAAGTTTTGACACGACGGTGCAATGCTGATTGTAAAATTCCCTAAACTCTAAAATTTGGTAACCTACTCTATTATCTTTTTTTCTTGTTTTTTTTTAAGAGAAGTGAAAGTTGAAAACAAAATATAGAACTACTTAAATGCTATAACTGAACTAAATGCATAGGTAAGTAAAATGAATTCTCTAGTCGAAAGCGTACGTGTACAAAAAATAAAGCAAAATACTTTGAAAATTAGATTCGAAATGACGTACCTTCATTATTTGGGGAAAGTCTTAATCAATATATAAATTCTAGCAGTACAATCAATATTTATCATAGCTCTACTCAATAAAGTCATTTCTTTTATGCATTTCAACCAGTGACAAGAAATGCATATAAAAAATTATCTGAAACCTACTGTGCAAAAATAGAAGTAAAACCCTCAAGTCTACATGCTATTTTTGAGTTTGCCTTAGATTTTGTACCTTTCGTTTACTAATTTGTCTCCAAAAGGATCTCGAGGGCGTCGTTTCATTATATCAGATTCAGCTTTTTCGTACGCAAGAGAAATTGCTGGAACCTACACATAACTAGTCAGTTATTCTCTACTCTAATTTGAACAATCAAAAATATTTAAACAAAACTTTTTCAAACTGCATCATATGGTTAAAGGTCACTTCTGAAATTCTAATATGTAAACATTTAAGAAAGGATTAAATCTTACCATGTCTGTTCCAAGATCGATGCAAAGAATAGTAACTGTTCCCAATGGCAAAGGAATGTCGCACAAAATGAAGGCCAAGAAAGGCGAAATTTCTGGAATGTTGGATGTTAAAGTATAAGCGATAGATTTTTTCAAGTTGTCGAAAATTAAACGTCCTTCTTCGACTCCAGTTACAATAGACGCAAAATTGTCATCTAACAAAATCATGTCGGCTGCTTGTTTAGATACATCAGAACCGGCAATACCCATAGCAACACCAATATCAGCCTTCTTTAAAGCAGGTGAATCGTTAACACCATCACCTAAACAAAAGTCAAATTTTTATCCAACAATTTAAAAAGATATAAAAAAAACAACGGATTGAAGTTAGGCATGAAAACAGTTCCTCGTATGGCCGTTGTTTTTATTATTAAATTTATTTTTAATTAAAAATTTTTTTTTCTAACTGCTTCCGTCAGGCATCGAACCTGGGACTTCGCGTGTAAGCAGAATTTTTAAGTCTAAAATACTAATTTAATTTTTTTTTAATTGGGCATAAATTGAACTTTAAAATATACATTATTTTATATATATTCAGAAAGCTAATTTTACGAGCTTTCAAAATATTGAAAAATATACAGGGTGTTCCATTTAAATTAAGAAGCTTGATCCCATTTCCGGTTACACCTGAAGTAAAAGTATAGTGTTTGGTATCATGTAATAGCTAATTTTACGAGCTTTCAAAATATTTAAAAATAAACAGGAAGTTCCTAAAAATTTAGATATTTTTGAAATTTCTGGTTGAACCGGAAGCGCTTTGTTAACCGAAAATAGTGTCGAATAATAGATATTCATGGGATTGATACATATATCCATTTTCAAGTTTTCATTTTTACTACACAGAAATTAGAGATTTTCGAAGTTTTGACATACAAAAAATCGTAACTCCGAATCCGCATCATACATAAAATCCATTACACAATTTTGACCTAGTTTGGCGCCTTAAAAGTAGGCAATTTTGAAACAATTTTGAAAATCGACTTATTTAGGACGAAAGCCCTATATTTTTGCTGTATAATGCCGTTTTTAAATTTTTATAATAATAATTACCGGCCAAGTTATAATGGAAAAACCATGAAATGGGATAATTGTTCTATTGGCCGCTATTTTGAATAAAAAAATTGAAATTTTTTGGGGCTACATGTATCTTATAGCAACGTAGAAATAAATTTGGTCCAAATTTGCAAATATGCGCCCAAAATAACCACCTTATTTTTGGACACCCTGTATAGATTCTTTATTAAAGCTATTTTTGCCGATGAAATAATTTTAAAGTGGTTAAAATCAAATTTCATCAAAATCGGTTCAGTAGTTTTTGCTCTGGGGGGGGGGCATACATACCGACATTTCGTTCAAAAAATCTAAATTTTTTTTGCATTTTTGGAATCAGGGGGACTCAAAACGTCGAGAAATGCAAAAACGAATTTATTATCTATTATTTTTTTTTCTCGATTATAACAACTTTTTCTTGAATTGGAAAAAGTTAAGAGATAAAAATAAAGGAGTCAAATTACAAATTGAACAATATAAAAAATATAATTACCTGTGACAGCCACAATGGCACCCATACGTTGACACCCTTCCACAATAATGAGCTTTTGTTGTGGCGAAGTTCTTGCAAATACGATTTCAGTGTGATATCTCAAAACTTCGTCGAGTTGATCTGATGATAAATCTCTCAAGTCACTTCCATGAATAACAGCAGCTTTAGCTTCACGTGGATTTACTTCAGATACAGGAATATTCAATCTCTGAGCAATATCTTCGACGGTTTCATTTCCTTCAGAAATAATTCCCACGGATTTAGCAATAGCTTTGGCAGTGATGGGATGATCACCAGTAACCATAATAACTTTAATACCGGCACTCCTGCATTTAGCGACAGCGTCGGGTACAGCAGCTCGGGGAGGATCAATCATAGACATAAGTCCGACGAAACGTAAACCTTCGAGAGGGAAGTTAACTTCATCTGTGTTAAATTTATAACCAAGTGGGTATTTATCGGTAGGCAACATAAAATCACAGAAACCCAACACACGTTCTCCTAAACCGCCCAATTCCAAGTAAGCGTTGTTGAATGCTTCTTTCATTTCTTCGTCTAAAACTTTTTCTTTTCCGCCGATGAAAATTGTGGCGCATCTTTCGAGAATACGTTCTGGAGCACCTTTCATTACTAAAACGTGTCTAGGATCATTAGGATCTTCATTTTCGTGGATCGAAACTTGGTATTTGTCAGTCGAATTGAATGGAATTTCGCACGCTTTCTTGTTTTTGCGTCTAATACTCAGAACATCTCCTAAAGCTAATTCCATACATTTCAATAAAGCAGCTTCAGAAGCGTCACCGCTAACTTCTTTCTTCAAAATCGGTACACCATCTTGACCACCTTTAAACTCTGCACGATTACATAAAGTTGCAATACGCGCGAGCGCTTTAAATCCGGGACTAGTACGATCATATTGGACACCAGATTGATCTTCTGTAGTGTCAGCTTCAATAATTTGGTTATCAAACCACATGTGGGCGACCGTCATACGATTTTGTGTGAGCGTACCAGTTTTATCTGAGCAGATAGTGCTGGTAGAACCCAGCGTTTCTACAGCTTCCAAATTTTTGACAAGACAATTTTTGGAAGCCATTCTTTTGGCAGTTAAAGTTAAACATACTGTTACTGTAGCCAAAAGACCTTCGGGAACGTTTGCTACTATAATTCCTATCAAGAAAATTACCGCATCTAGCCAGAAATATTTAAGAATGATGGCAATTATGAAGAATGTTACTCCTAAAAATAAAGATTTTTAAATTAATAATTTGATAAATTAAGTTTGAAATTGAAAAAGTTGGTTTGTAGTTTAAAAAAATGTTTCAAAGACAATAAAATTACCTAAAAACACAGCTACACCGGTAATAAGATGAATGAAGTGATGGATCTCCTTAGCAATAGGGGTTTCTCCAGTATTGAGACCAGATGCTAGACCAGCAATACGACCCATCACAGTATTGTCTCCACAACTAATAACAACACCTTTGGCAGTACCTTCAACAGCATTAGTTGAGAAAAATGCCAAGTTCTTTGTCTCCAAAGGATTTTCATGAGTGAAATCTGCACTACGACTTTGAGGTTCTGATTCTCCAGTTAACGACGAATTATCAACTTTTAAACCTCGCGATTCAATAATACGAATATCTGCAGGAATTCTATCACCAAATTTCACTTCTACTACATCACCTAATACCAAATCTTCTGCACGAAGAGTAAGTTTTTCACCTTCTCTTATAACAGTTGCAAACTGAGGTACCATATTCTTAAAAGACTCCATAATTTTGGAGCTCTTGCTTTCTTGATAATAAGAAAATATACCTAAAAGTTACAAAAATAGTTGAAGGGCTTTCTTTTTAGTTTAAATTGTTTTAAATTACCTGTAACAATAACAACAGCTGCTAAGACAATTCCAAGATAAAGGTTATCATCAACAGGTTCCTCCACACTACTAGCCTGGATGGAATATGCAATGAAACATAAAATCGCACCAACCCATAACAGCAGAGCAAAACCTCCAAATAAATTTTTACAAAACTTAACCCATTCAGGAATTGTTTTAGGTGGTGTGAGTGCGTTGGGTCCGTCCCGTTCCAAATTTTCTTTTGCTTTTGCATGACTGAGGCCCTAAAATTAATAATTTGCAAATAAAAATGACATAAAATGGTAATTTAAATATTCACTTACATTTTCTGGATGAGTTTGAAAGCGCTGGTATAACTCTTCAGGTGAAATTTTATGATAATCAATATCTAATTCTTGTTTTAAGTCATCTAAGTCATCTGCCTTTCGTGTCTTTTTATTATTCTTTCTACGTGACTGCGAAAAGAAAAAAATTATTAATTTTCTTTCAATTGAAAAATTATTATACAAGTTTTGAATAAAAAGCGGTTTTTGATTACTTTCTCGTGTTAAATGCTAATTTAATATAGTAATAATTTAAATGTGACCGACATAAAACAATTACCATTAAACCCAACCCTTATTATATTCATCAAATTAATTTTAATTACAATTTGGTTCGTATAATGCTTAGATATGTGATGTTATTATGTAAAATGTAAAGGGTAGCTTGTTGTTTTGCACAAAATTGTAATTAATCCATAATAATTTTATTACTTTTAGATTAATTATACTTCGGAATTATTTTGAGCCAAAAACAAGCGATTCTATCGTAATTACAACTAATATGAAAATTATTGGGAACTTGCCGAGGCAAACTTGACCGTAGTCGGTAGTCTTTATTTATTATTGTTCTGGCACAAAGTTTTAGGGGATGGTTATTAAAGACTTAAGATAATATAACTGTGCCACTTTTTGAAAACGGCACCTCACTTTCATAATTAGCTTATCTTTGAACTTGAACAAAGCACCTTGGCTGCTTGAGCCCACCAAAAATTGAATTCCGCTAAGTCATAAGCTACCCCCTTAAAAAAATCAGGTGCATAAATTAATAAACCTAGAGCAACGGCGACTGTAGTAGTATATTAAAATACATGTGTCACAAGATGGCATTTTGACGCACGAAAGCTAATTTTGCAGACCGACTGAAAAGAGGTCTGTAAATACCTGACTACGTCAAAAGCCCAACTTTTTATCGCATTATTAAAGAAACATTTTTAAAAAATCCCTTCCTCAATAACAAAGTGGTAATGGAAGATTACCAATCGTATTAGGTAATTACGGGAGGGTCAAAAACCAGCCAAAAACAGATTTTGGCTAAAAGTCTTGTGTGAAACTGTTTTTATATAAACTTTAGGCAAAAAACATACCAAGAGAAAATTTATTTTAAATTAAAAACTCGACCTGATAGGTATACACTTAAAATGTCTAACATGCGGCGTGCAGGGAGAAAACCACGAGAAAACCAAAAATAATTCAGAGTAAATTTCAAATATTACATCCGATTAGCCATGACTTCTATAAACCTAACCAAACAAAGCTCTGTTCATGAAAATTTAAACATCAAAGCGGAAAGCCAAATTTGACATTGATTGGAAGTCATGGCTAATTGGATTTTATTTAGTTATTTTTGATTTTCTCACTACCTACCCTTCAGGTCGAGTTTTCACTTCAAATTAAGCTTTCTAATACATGTTTTTCGCCTGAAGTATTCAGAGAAGCACCCACAAAGCGTTCCACCACTAGAATTAGTTTCGTAAAAAAATCGGAAGAGACTTAAATTTAACC
Source organism: Malthinus seriepunctatus (assembly GCA_963924605.1). Classification (NCBI taxonomy): domain Eukaryota; kingdom Metazoa; phylum Arthropoda; class Insecta; order Coleoptera; family Cantharidae; genus Malthinus; species Malthinus seriepunctatus. Next base: position 106,402,290 of record OZ004600.1, on the reverse strand, counting down.
CCTAGGTCCCGGACTTCCTATTTCTAAATCCGAGCATTCCTTATTTACTTTTGTGATTGCAAGTTCCCAGTTTTTGTTAAAAAGATACACAGTGCGTTCGAGAATTAATGTTTAAATTCCATAAAATTCTTACAAAAAATGATTGGGAAAAACAAACAGTATTAGTATTAAGGGAGATAATAATCTTCATTTAGTTATTGTTTGAGATACAACTACTCTATAAATGGTAGCTGACTCGTCAGCCATCTAGAGTCGTATGTCAAAGTGACATTTAATGTAATAAACATACGAACATACGAAAAAAGTGAACTGTTTTATCGACTTTATACAAATGTCACTTTGACATGGGACACAATATGGCTGACAAGTCAGCTGCCTTTTTATACTAGTTTTTATATTAGGACTCACTTTAAAGTGACATTTACATAAAGTCGATAAAACAGTTTACTGTTCTAGTTCTATATTGGTATGTTTATTACATTAAACGTCACTTTGGCATACGATTCAAGATGGCTGACGAGTCGGCTACCATTTATAGAGTATTCTATTTGTCCACAATTGTAGATAGTGATTCATTCCTAATATAGGTTTAAAGATTTAGCTAACTATAGCGCGGCTTCTATTGAGATAGATGCAGAAAACACGTGCCGTTTTAATAGCATAACTGTACTGTAGGTACTATAAATAATTTGATCAAATATTGGTAGTAGAAGTGGATCCGAGTACGAACGATTGTCCATAATGCTGTACCAAAAAATCTCGATGTAATCTATTCTTCATTTGATAATTGACACGACCATCTACATTTGCGGATTTAAAGTATAGTTGTAGATGATGTGATGACGTCATTAAAATGTCTACCTTTATTTCTGACTTGTGTGACTGCCAAAAGTCTGCAGTCTGCACCGTATTGGAAGCTTCCATATCTATATTATTTTATTTTTTCAAAAATAGTTGTGTCTACTAACAACCATTTTTGCAATTTAAGGATATCTTAGGAAATGATGACGTCATCACTGTCATAACTATCACGAAAAGAAAACTATCAATGAATGAAAATTAATGTAAATCCAATTCTCTTATAAGTATCTTATGAAATACATTACTTTTGGGACGTAGAAGAATGTTAATTAAAATATACTATTAGTGTACTACTGTACAGAACTTGTTAGTTGGTTATCGATTTGATAATAAAAATAAAAATAGTACTTCATTATGTACATAAATTAAAAATAGCACTGAAAGAAAAGTTCAGGGGTCAGTAGAGAAAATTCAATATTTCAGCACTTCTGTAGCTTTTAAATTCGTCACTCGTGACGTTTTTCACATGAATAATTAATTCTTCTACATTAATAAGCGAAAAAATGTAAAAAAAAATCCAATCCGGGTCGCTATGAAAAAAACGTGCAAAAATGCTCCTTACGTACTTACCTTAATTTATTGAAGTAATTGGCTAAATATTCAAGTACTGAAATTTGTTACTTAATGAATACAACGCAAACCTTCAAAGGGCACGACATTTCGCTCAAGCAAAATGTAATTAAAAAAGGTAATTCCAATTAGAGTTACGGTACGAAAATTTATTATTTAAAAAAAAATTTCACAATTGTTAAAACTCAAAGAGGATTTGAGCACAATTTTAACTCTTATTTAGATGAATTAAAAAAAGCCGCTTTTAGACTTTTCGTGCTTGGAAACATTAATTTGTACTTTTGTTAAAGAGAACAAATATGTACAAACTTAATTAATAAACGCACCATAGTTGAATTATTTGCAACGGGAAGCAAATTAAAACCACAAAGGAAATTGTGGTTAAACAACTTCATGTTAAATTCACATCATATACACAATGGGAAAAAGAGTTGTATTTACAGAAAATGTTAGTTAGAAAGAAAATTTCACAAATCACCAATTTACATAGTAAGAGATGTGCAAGAAATATACTTGTGCAACAACCTGTATACACAAAGTTAATTTAAAAACTACCTTCGCTCTACCGTCTGCCGTTTTGTTGTCATCATAGTTGGTTGGAATAGTGGCCACACGATAAGAGTCTGAACGTCCAAACTGTAACAACATTTAGCAAAACCGCTACTGAAAAAACATTCTACATGCCAAAAATAAAATGGGATGAAATGATCAAAACCCATTCAAATAAATCATGACCATGAGGGTTATAAAATTTATTTGTTCTTTTTACCACAACTTTCACCAAATGAGAGTCTTTATACTTTTCTCTAATTAAGTTTAATATTGGATGAGCAAAACAATTACGGAAAAAAAAGAACGGCAATTTTTGATGTATGAGGTAATGTCAGGAACAAATAAATTTTATAATAAACATGCTACACGCACAGTATATAGTACATGTAATTAAGGGCTAGACAAAAAAAATTACAATACAGTCAATGTTTAAAGTGGTGCCAGACACGTCAACATTTAGTTAATTTTAGAAAACATAATAAAATTTTCTTTTACTTATTAATATATTTTTAATAAGTAGACCGTGCCAAAATCTTTTACTTCTCATTAATCATACCTTGTCTTTGTTATAATTTAAAAAATGTTTAATTGTTAACAAACTTCTAGGTTCATGTAAATATGTCTGAACTTTCCTTTTACAGTTTTCTGCTATACCGACTTTTTCAGCAAAAAAATAATTACATAAGTAGATCTACTACTTAAAACTGTTAAAAAAATTTTGTGGTTCTCACGTATTCGTTCTAAATTTTTGAACGTTATCAAACGTCTCCACCCCTACCTTCTCGTCCTTCCACCCCATTTAATATCCAAACTTTTATTTGAAATACAAGCTTCTTTTTATAGTTCAAAGAAGCAAAAACAGTTCGTGTCAGACGATATCAAATCCTTCACGATCAATGTTTTACAAACAACCCCAAATTCAAGTTAAATGTGGAAAAGTTATCAATTTTATTGCAAAAAGATTTTATAAAATTGCATAATAGAAAACTAACCCTTACCATTGATTTCCTACACGTAAAAAATTAAATACATCAATAAGTATTTATAGTATGTGACATGTCTTGGTTTTACATTACACATGATTAACTCGAACATAAAAAGAAATTTCTGAAGCCCTAGATGTGAAAACAGAAGCCATAATGTAAGAGGGTTGTAATCAATAACTTAAGATACACTACAAAAATGAAGTCTCGCTAATAGAGGTTTATGAGATTTGTAAGATCTCAATTGAAAATCGTGTAAATTTACGAAAATTAGACTTAATGACGTCAGTACAATACAAAATACTATTCGGGAAGTACATTAAATGTTGAAAGAGTATAACCCTAGAAATATATCAACTGCTCTGTCTGAATGACAACTGGGATTTTACTCGAGAGATTAAAAGCGGAATCGAACAAGCGTGGTGTTCGTTTCAGACGATGAGGGAATTAAGAAAGTTTTAACAAGCGCGTCTCTCAAGATCCTTTTTTGAATTAGTTATAGGCTTTGGTATTACTTGTTTAGCGTACTTATTATCACTGTGATAAACATGTTTGAAAAAGTAACCAAGTTTTAAATTAAGAGTTTTCAGAAAATTTTTAAATTTTCATCTGAAGCATCTTGGATATTGGAATAGTGCCGGTAATGTATAGGCTACTACGATGTGAAGCTCGAGGATTTTCTCGGATTTTCCGAAGCAATTTACGCCAGGGAGTTGACCACAGCTCTCTGTCATAAGAGATAACCTATAAATTCACGCTTTCGCAATTTTCTGATTTCCTAATTATTTTACGTAAAATAGTTTCAAATGAAAAATGTAGAGCATAAAATTCTACATCTACATCAATTAAACGGCAGAAATTAATTTTTATTCCCGATCTTTAAAACTAATGGCTCTATTGCCAAAATTCAAAAATCTACCAGTGTCAAAATTTAGAAAAGCTCCCCCTTTTATATCCAATTTCTGCCGTTACGAAGCATACAAAATTAATTTTGTTTGTTGATTTAGATGCAGAATATTATGCCCTACAACTTTTATTATTAGCTTTTTGGCCTAAAATAATTAGGAAATCATGAAATTAAGGAAGTATGATTTTTACATGTTCAGTTGAGAGTATTGTTACCACTGCGTGTGTATGCGATGCAAAAGCGAACAAAACTCTCATTGCAAGTGGAAACACATCCAACATGCCCAAAACAACCAAAAGTATGGAAAAGGCAACGTTATCTAACGCTCGGAAATCGATAAGGACTTGAAAAAACGCACATGAAAAAGAAACAGAATATTTTGAGTTTGTTATGTGAAGCAGAAATATTTTAGTTAGATAAGAAATGCAAATCTTAAGGTCGAAAGATAAAATCTGGGTCAATAGTTTTAACCAAGTGCACGTTTATTAAGTGGCCAATAGGGCACGCACAAGCTAATGCCTATAGAGGGCATTTTAAGCATTGCTTTGCTTGCTTCGGACATAAATGATTTTTAGAGTTCGACTCCTGTTCACCTGTAGCTCTAGTACACAGGACGGGATCAACGAACGTTGGAGGCCTGATATTAATTTATACTCTAGTTCTAGCCAACGAAGGTGTTATACCTAGAATACATGGAAGAGGGTGAAATTTTTTTCACGAATGTGTTTGGATTAGTTGAGGGGGTGAAAAGTTCTATTTTGGGGGTTTCGCTTATATCTCAAAAACACGGTGGATCCTAGGGAAAAAATTATTCTTAGCAAAATGAAAGCTTATGAAATTTCCCACAAGGTTGTTTGTATTATTTTTTTCTCTACTTCTTTAGTTTTCGAGATATTCGCACGCAAAAATTGTTAATGTATGAAAACAAATTTTTGTCCAACGTTTTTCGTGAAACTTTTGCGTCTAGCACCTCAGCCCTTCGTTTTACAATAAAGGTCTTCAGAAAAGAAACTGTAGATCATTAAATTTCCTTTACTATTTTATGTAAGGCAAATTTTGTTTTTCATTCATTAACGATTTTTACGGGCAGATATCTTGAAAAGTATAAGAAATAGAGAAAAATAAATAGGAACATTCTTGTAGGGAATTTGATAAACTTTCATTTTGCACAAAGTAATTTTTCCCTAGGACTCTCAGTTTTTGTTTTTTCCTTTCCTTCGGGGTCTTCACAATACCGGGCCCTGAAGCACGCGCTTCATATGCGCTTTATGTATAATCCAGCCCTGCTAGTACTTAAATGCTTTATCATTACTTAAGTAATTTTAATTATCCAGATGACCGTGCTTCTGAAAGCACCTTGAAGTCGTCGATGCAGGCTAACCTACAATTAAGGCACAAATCCCATGGCTTAGTCAGCCGAGTCGTAACCCGGAAATATAAAAATTTTAAATTGATTTCACTTCCTCTATTTTCAAAATTAGACATTTCTTATCAACTTACATCAAACCTTCTATGTATAGGTGTTCCCTTTTTTTATTATGCATTTTCACTTAACATCACAAAATGTTAAGTGCTAAAAGTATCACCTACATTTAATTAAAAGCCTGCAATAAATTACATTTTTACTACTTTAAAGTATGCACCTTTTTGAATAAAATTCTATTTGTGGAGGGTATATCATTGAAAAGGTAACCTAGTTGTTCTGTATTCATTACACGAAATATACATACAGCAAACATACATTTACATAATTTCATATATCGACTTGCGAGACAAATGGTTTTTGAAAAATGGAAGTTCAACAAAGGCAACACCTTTATGTAAATCGTTGCTATTTTCGATATTAAGAGATGTAAAGTGTATTTTTGTGTACTTGCAAGTTGAAAAAAATAAAATATGGAGCTATATTTTCATTAAAAGAAACTTTTAATAAAATGAGAGACGAGCTAAAAGCCAAAGCATAAAAATTTACTCTCAAAACATTCTCAATTACCGCCTTTTAAACAGTTTTTCTCTTTTAAAACTTCTTGAGACATAAATTTCAACATCTTTTTAAAAGAGATTTTCTTTAAAACTCAATTAATATTTATAACAAACCATCTACTTTAACAAGAAACTAAAAATTTGAAACGTGAGCTACATTAAAATTTTCTTTAAAAAAAATGAAAGGAAATTTTCCCTAATTAACGAAATGTTTATCATTTAATAACAAAAGCCCACAATTTGACGCATGTACGCGTTTAAAACACTCTCCTAATAATACTAAATACATTTTGATAAGATAATTCCAGCCATCTTTTAATCAAAAAATGATCTTGATAGCAGGTATAAATTAATTATAATTCTAATTTTATATACAATGAGTAAGCAAATTTAATTTACTTATTAAACATCACATACAATGTAACTGCATGTTAAGTATAAATTTATAAGTATAAAAGTGGCTTTAATACGACTTAGATAGAAAATTTAGAAATTAACCCCATATTACTCTGCAAGGAGTGTTAGAAGGGAAATCCCGAAATTTACAAAATGTCAATTTACAAAGTTCTACCATAACCAGTTTGGAAAGTAGCTACAAGAACTCAGAAATTAACCTTTGACCCAATTTTGCCTTCTAAGGGGTGGTTAGAAAATAAATCCCAAAACTCGTTTTTAAATAATGTTGTAAGAGGGTGAGCAATGTTGATTTTATGGTTTTGTGTCTCAATACAGATGTATCCGGAAAACATCACTTATAAGCCTACCTTTCATGGAAAATGTAAAAAATGGTTAGCAAATCTCAAAATTTTTCTTTATAGTTCTGCTTTAAGGCTCTGTGTCAAAACGGAGTTAAAACATATACGAAAATCACGGAATCACCCAACTGTAAACTCTAAAGGGTTGCTAGCAGAAAAACTCTGAAACTCGTGATGAGGGACCACCAAAACGTTAAAATGTCCCAAAGAAAACTTCCTTTCAATATGTTAAGCTTCTGAGTCAGGAGACGAGATGACAATATAGAATTATAGATGACTTTATGTGATTTTACACATACCGGGTGCCAATCAAATACGAGAACATGGGGAATTAACAAGTGAAATCGCACTTTTTAAGAATCTTGCTACCTTTTCAATAAAAAGGGCTTCTTGTAATGGAACCAATCGAAAGATATTTTTTTCTTAAGAAAATATGAAAACAATAAACTGGACAATTTTGAGATAATATCTGTTGACTGTTGCCATGGAAAACAATATAAAATAAATGAATAATTTTAGAAATCATCGTTGACGTTTTAAATTTTATTATTTTCCACGGCAAGCGAGATTATCTCATAGAAAAAATTGTGAAAAAATATTTAAAAAATTTAAATTGTAATCATTTGTGATGCTGAAGAACAATTTCATCAGAACTGCAAATTAAGCTAATGTTTGTGCATATTTCAAGTAGGTCACTCAAAATAACCGTGGCCATATTACAAATATAGAGATTTTAATTTGGGAAACATGCGACATTGGATCAAAAACATCGATTTATTTCATCTTCAACCACATTAAAACAACTACCGGTTTTGGGATAGGTCAGGATTTTTTCAACTGTTAAGTTTCAAGAATTTTGTTAAAAAGATGATGTAGTGGCATTAATTAACACTTTTCGAGTGCAATTTAAATGTGTGCTGATCACAAGCTCAAAATTAATTGACCAATAGACAGTTAATTCAATCAGCGAAAAATATGTCTCTGGAAGAGAAGCTGTGATCTCGGAGTTACCACAAATAAAAAAAATAAAAATGATGCTGAGAAAAATCCTTTTTCAAAAACTTAAATTCACAATTAATTAATAATTACGTACGTACCTGCGAATTCATTCAATTAGAAGAGATTTTTTTTAAATCCAAAAAATCGAAACAAAAATCAATAAAGCACACCCAACCAATCCTCAGCTTAAACTGATAGAAGTGGCTTCGAAGGTTTTAATTTAAATTAAAAACAAAGTTACGTCAAAGAGTGGAAGAATATATTCTTGGTAATTGAAGATTACACCACAATTTGAAACTATGGTCAATTTCGACGAACCGTCCTGTAGAATCAACCTAAGAGAAGATTAACATCCTATTTGTGGAAATATCGAGCATTGACGTCACGGAAGCGATATAAAATTATTGACACAAGTTAAAATTTTATCGATAAACCCAAATTACACCCACTTTACTCAAAAATTATTTTTTCAACTCGAATTACTCATAATATTTTGATACAAAATATTTCATTACAATTAGATAAAAAGTGTCAGGGTTTTTAAAACCTTGACACATTTTTTTTTCTTCTGAAGTCTTTTTTTTGGATCAATTTTTTTTGAGAAAAAATTTCGTTCTAATTTTGCCACAAAACTGAAAGAACCGCAACGTTTTGTGAATGTAATATTTTTTTCCGGCTAATGAAGCCAAAAACATATACGTAGCAGCGAATTACGAATGCCAAATTTAATTTTATCTTACATATTCTAACTAAAAACAAAGTTTAAAATGATTTAATAAATTTGAAGGTTCTAAGAGCATTAAAGTGGATAATTTGAAGGACAAATTTAAATTGGTATTTTTTCGAAATGAGGCTCTAAAGTACGTCGATTAAAGTGAGATAATCGAAAGTTAAATTGAAGCGAAAATAGCACAATTTTAACCACACATTTAGATAAGAGTATTAACGATTAAATCCAAATTGATCCTTGAATGGTTCCTTAACGTAACTACCGAAGTAGGTCATCAAGAACTTCGATCGAAGTTTCCACAAGCACTCAGATGTGTCAGTTCAAAAAATTTTCACCTAATTCTACACCAACATTTTACTATATTCGATTATTTCGACTACTTATATCATATCCTACTAATCTAGAGCGAAAAACCGGGCACTATCATCAGATCACTAACCGCAAGCGATTCTAGTACTCGGACGTCCATTTGGACGCCGGTTATTAGCAGCGGAATCGTAACATACCTCCCCCATGATGCTCGAGTATTAAGTTCCTGGGGTTGTGTTAAATGTAGAGCAACTTCATGTAGTTGGACACACACGGGGCGCACTCACAACTAGATGACGGGCGCGGACCCACTGGTACCGGCGGCCTGCGCTGCCGCGGATCGTATTGAGCCCTGACGTCATACTGCGGACGACGCCGCGACGGAGGGGGACGCCAGACACAAGCCTTTAGTCGTGATCCTAGGTTGAGTTCATGGGCTTTTACTAACCCATTTTGTTAAAACTGATTATTTAGAACCATTACGTCATATCTCACGCACTTTCCAATACTAAATTCTAATAAAAAACAACAAACGTCAAAAAGAAATTTCCATAACGAGCAGACAGCGTGTCGTTTCTCAAACAAAATCCAATAAATTCGTAAGAAACTCGAGTTAAAAAACAAATTTTTCAACCAACATCTCGGCAAATTTAACGAAATTTTCTCAAAATTTAATTTCAACTTTAATCAAAACGAAATTCAATTATCGAATTGAAATTTTCATAAATTCTCTTAATCCAAGTTTCATCTGTAAAACACAAAAAAATTGTCGAGTTACTCGAGTTGTAAATTACTATAATTAAAATATGAACTGTAAACATCCTTAAGGCACAATCGTTAGCATCATTTATTTAAATAAACAAATCCAATTACATAAAAAATTTGTGTCTGATTCAAATATCTTAATAAAATATTGCACAACACAAATCAATGTTGAAATGCAATTTAAAACGTACGCCGGTATCAGACTTGCTCATGATAAAAAGAAACAAACAATTTGAAAGAATATTAAAAATAAAAAAGAAAATGGGAAAATCTCAACTCGACGAGTATAGGTTAGGTCGCGATTGAGATACCATTTCACGAGAAATATTGCATTTTAAAAACCAAAACTTGATAAAAATTAATTATAGATTCGAAAATTGTTATCTTATCGTAAAATTAATAATATGTGTCAATTAGTTTAAGCTAAGCAAAATTTTATGATAAATTGAGAAAATAGTATTAACTTTGCAAGGGGGAAAAATCGAAAAGTTTACACTTATAAAATCGTATCAAAATGGCTCGTCTAAGAAGAGATGATCTACTGACAGCTAATAAAGATTGAAATTTGCCTCGAGAGAGAGGGTCGAAAATCCACTGAGAATTTTATAATTTTATAACACATAGTAAACAATTTAAACGAGAGGAATTTCCTATCGAAATAAAAAAAATTTGAATACGTGTGGTTTGATAATCAAACTTGCCCATTTGATGATAACTATTTGCACACATTGTGGGAAAAGCCGGGTTAGTGAAGTTCATCCAAAGGGTTAAAAATATCAATTTATCGTATTTGAGTTTCAGGCGAAAAATTGTGACGCCACTGAAAAGGAAGCCTATTTTGAGGCAAACGAGTGCTACATCTTTTTAACCAATTGAATCTAAATTGATACACCTCACATAAACGATTTTTATGGCTGATGATACAAATTGAAAACCATCAAAACGATAAAGCCGCCCGTACATTTTGAGTAAATAAGTGCTTGTACATGAGTAGATCAGACACTAAAAATACCTAAAAAAGACATCTACGAATATTTAACAAAAGAGTCCATTAATCAAGCGGGAATTTATGTAATATCTACATCTCCACATCCACACTACCTATTGTTGAGTTGATATTTTAGTGGTTTTATACTGTAAAGGAGTTATTAAATGCACGGAATATATTGTGAGTTATGACAAAAGTTTGTTACCAGTTTAATTTGAAAACTTAATTTGAAATCTAATGATCTAATTCAAATATCCCAAAGGAAATTTATTATACGGATTTTAATATGATCAGTGTGTAAATATACGGCTTTAAAGAAAAACAGAGTTACAATACTATATTGAGTAGGTAGTTAAATATTTGTTTTACGGACGAGAGAGATTCGCTTCTGGTTACATCCGCAAAAAATTTAGGATCTACCTTTATTGCTCTGCTTAATTAAATTTTGAATATATACAGAGTAGAGAGTAGTTTAATAGTAGGAGAAACTGTCCTTTGAATTATTTATGTTGTCGACTGCCTCCCTCTAGGTCACAGAGGCTCTATTGATTTATTTTAGAATAGCACCAACTTCTTAATTTTTAAATAAACAGAAAATTATCCAACCAAATGCAAATTAAATTGGTACCATCGGAAAGCACTTTTTAATAGCTTTCCGATGATGTATCACAAGTAGGGGGTTTCAATTTATGATTTTTCAAAGGGGTGACTGGCGCCTATAGGGTAGGTGGGGGTGCATCACTTATTACGTCGTTCTAGTCCCATACACCCAGTATCCAAATGGTTTGGTGGAAATTTTGATATTTTTTTTAACTTCACTTGACATAGCCTATTCAACCTTTACACTGTTCAACTAAATTGAACAGGTCGTGAACAAATAGTATATTACTTTATAAGGGAGCAAGTGATACTTTTATTCGGTGAGTCAGTTCTTTTGTCAGATGAGACGAAGTCGAGTCTGACAACTACTGACGAGCCAATAAAAAGTTATTTTTCTCCGTAAAGAACCTCATATTTTTTCTTAAAACGTAAAAAACTAATTAAGATTTTGAAAACGCGCTACCTCTTGTCAAATATTTTTTAAATTCACTTTAAAATAACTTTCTGTACCTACTAGTCATTGAATAAAAAATACCTCCTACTCTACCAGGAAAGAGGTATTTAGCTAATAATATGGATCGCAATGGACGTTTAAATATAGCGATTTCCGGTCAATTTCTACAATAGAAATGGTTGCGTATACTCCCACTTATAAAGAAAGATCAAGGAACAGCCAATGATAGTGTAAACTCGACCGAATGAATGAGTAATCCATACACTTCTAAAACGTCATTTCCGTCCCATTTTCTCTTATAGGGAACGGTTGCTAACTCCCCTTCCGGATGTTTTATGTTCTAAGCTCCTAGTACAACTTCAGCCTTACTTTTATTCAGTAGCAAAGTGTTAACATTTTTTTACGTTTGAAGAAAAATAAGCTAAACGATGAAAATTTTCAATTTTTTATCGATTTTTAATCTTTTTCATAGAAGCATCTATCTTAATCCAGATACCTACATCGTTTACTTAACAGATTCAGTAAGAGCCCCTCCCACAAATGAGCGCTAAATTTGAATATACTATTCACATTTACATTTAGAAATCAAGGAAAGACTCTAAACGTAATATTTTTTAATAGTATTTTTAATTTAAAATCACTTCCGGTTAAAGCGGAAATTACAAAAATATTAATTTTATAATTGTTTTTAGAATATTTTGAAACCTGAAAGTTTTAATGCGTACGAAAAAGTCCCGACATAGCCACATCAGACTTTTTCTTTAATTATCCCCGCAACAAGAGATATTCCACTATATTGGATCATCCTGTATTTTTCAGAAAATCAATTTTGCAGGCTAAAGAGGAAGATAAAATAATACAATGGAGAGTAAAAAGCTTTTGTTAACTTAATCTGAACCTTCTCTAAGGCATTTTATATAATGACATTATAGATGATAGATATGATGCAGCATATAAGATGGTAGATTTTGCGAAGAAAAATCCTACCTATTCTTATTTTGGGTAGTTTACATTTAACTTACGAGATTTATCACAAACATTAAGTATATGCTCAAGTCTTATCCTTTTTACAATTCTAGCTTGAATTCTTGCTCATAGATGAGTCATATGGATGTTAGTGTTAGTTATCATTTATTAGGTAATGAAACTGCTTCAATAAATATACAAGTAGAGAATTGTTGAATGACGTACCTAAAGTAATGATTTTAACAGCTCTTTCATACGAGTTCCATTGTTCCATGCCTGCTTTTCTCTATAATTAAATTGCCCCATTTACTGATATTACAGAATAAAGTACTATTTCGATTGATAACACGGAAAAGATGATGCTATTCTTATTTCTCATGTTCCTTTTATTTCCTATATTTTCTATAGTTATATCATCACAGATGGTATTATGACGAACATTTTAAAATTCCAATATCTCTTCAGACACTATCCCTCAGCTCATAATATTCATGAAATGGAGAAACTGATTTGATGTGAGTGAAGTGACCTTACAGATGTAAATTTGTTACTTTAATACTTCATGAAAACGTGTTAAAATCGAGACAAATATTTCACATGTCCCAACCTCCCAGTTTAATACCTACAAGAGAAAGGGGATGATATAGTACAAGGATAATTTTTTCAGCTTAAGATAATATTTAAATTTAAAAAAATGGCGCTCCTACGATTATTTTGGTTTTAGTAGTGCCTATTATCTCTTTTTTCAAAATTGAAATTATCTCCATAAATAAAAAATTTATAAGCATTTACCATTTAGAGAAAATGCAATATTTCAGTTTACCTAAATATCTAGAGTGCTAATAATTTTTTTCAAAAACAAAACAAAAGCAGCCAGCATTGAGGTGACCATAAAATCGTGCACAATTTTCTCCATTTAACCAACTTCTTATCTCGTAAAGTGTCGGAGATCCCCATGCTGTGCATGGTGATACACTGGACAAGTGTATATGAAAAATGACAGATTGTATGACAGACAGGATGATAGATGAAATGACATAGATGAGATGACACATCAAATAACATATGTCATCTCAAATAACCCACCTTAACACATAATAGTGACTTATATTGATGACATATAAAAAGATATTATTTAAATTTTGACAGATGACAGACCTTAATATTGATTTTGTTTTTCAGTGGACCTAGATTTTTTTATTATAATTCTCTCTGCAAAATTTTGTTAAGATTGAATGTTTAATAAAGACGTGTATAACCGGACATATAGACAAACTTTGAGAAATATGTACTATGAAGAATTAAAAATTTAAAAATAGCGCTCTTAAGATTTTTGGATAATATCTCTTGCCATGAAAAACAATAGCTTTTCTGCCACAAAATTATTAATCATTTTGACGTTTCAGATTTAATATTGGTTTCCATGGCAAGAGATTTTATGAAGATCGTTTAATTTTATTTTCAAATTTTTGAGCTCCAAGGGTAGAGTTGACAGAATAAACAAAAACGAAATCATGCAACAAAATAACAATTATTTTTAGAGAGCTCATAGTAGGCATATTCCGATTAAAGCGAGTACTCTAGATAAATGGTTTTATAATTCATTAAAATTAATGAAGAAGACACTTAAGAACCGAAAGACCGGATTTAACTAATGCAAATTCATTACGTTCAACTAACCCGATGTTAGCATGGAATACACGAATTTAGTGAAAATGTAAGTAAGTATTTAAATTTGATTACATTTTAAGTAAGCGCTAAAGACGATTTCTAATATCAAGTTCACTTTTACACTCTGACATTTACATAATATTTCACACTATTTCTTCCTTTTCAGAAATGGTGTTAATGAATTGATCGTTTACAAGTTGACGATTTATTTCCACAGGTAGTAGCAAAGTAAGAAACAAATAAATTCATCCCCACTATTTTCTATGACGTAATCAATCGATTTGGATATACCCTATTTTGGTAAATAATTATTTAAAAAAGGAGAGCATCCACAATATGGTCGAATTTATGCTAAACGAACTACAACCTAAAAGCCTTAGTTGATGCTAAAGCTAAAATACAAATATTTTTGTTTCTATAGATTTCCTGGACACAACGAAGAAAATTATTGATCGTAAGATGGCAACTGCTCGTAGAAGTCGTAGGTAAATTGTTGCGTGCAATCACGAAATCTCACTTCAACTCTCTTTTTGATAATAAGTTGGAGGGAATGAAGTACACGTAGTCTATTTATGACAACACAGAACCATCATTTTTGGTGACTTATATGGCTCATACTTTTGTGTTGTTTACACATGACCTCACCTCAATCCTGCTCTGGCGTATAATACTAATTTATTATTTACAACACTGGTAGAGAGATTTCATATTCGTGCAACTCTCAACTCCAAAGTTTGTATAGAAGACTATTTGCATACAGAGACATTAAAAGGAGCATGATTTAATATGTATGTTTTGTAACGTTCTATTGTAACAAATAAATGCATTGTGAACATACTATTATACTAGGCGTTAAAGTTTTAAAACAATATTGTTAATAACTGACGCCATGAATTTATCGCCTCATTACAATTGTAATGCATTAAATTAACACATTTAAATTAAAGTTTAAACAAATTAGAAATTTTATTATTGCTGTATTTGCGTTTTAAATAAATATTACATGTTACATGTATTTTAAATAGTAAGTTTTTATAAAGAATTTAATAAAAGTCTTTTCGAGTGAAATCTAAAATACGATAGTCGATACGATTCCAATTAGGAGAGGAAATGCAAAACAATACAGGAAGCACGAACTGATGGAGAAGTTTGTAATTAAAAATAAACGTTCCAATGGATATGAGAAAATCGTAACTTATAGATTTTTTTTTATATTTCGAGATCAAAAGTGGAAGCGATCCAGTCTTTTAGAAATTTTGTATTTAATCATCAAAACTTCAATCGTTTCGAAATTGGTGATGTAGAAGTTATTGAGATTTAGAATTTTTTTTCCGCTAAGATACTCTCGAATTGGAAATATGGCCACAATTTATTTTAGTTTCGTAGAGGCTATCGAGTAGACATTATTATGGCCTAAATTATATGAAGGGAATACAAAAATTTAAAAGGTTGTAAACCTGTTTTATCGCATTTATCCCCATTTTTTCGACTTGAGGGCAAATAAGCCATGTGTTCTGGTTTCCACTCTTCACATTTGTCATCAACAACATGAGAAATTCCTCAATTAAAATCAGACTTCGAAGTTCAATTTTAACACCTTCTTTAGTCGATTCATCCCAGGGAGAAGAGATATATGTCGTGTCGAATCTATAAAATTGCCTATGAGCCTTTAATATCCTTAGATCGATATGAAGTCTCTATAATCGCTCTTGAAAAGATAATGATGTTCTAATAGTTTAAATTTAACTAAAATTGAGAGGCTCAAATATATTAACTTACATAAACAGAGAATTACAAGTCTTTCATATCAAAGTTTCTCACATCGCTTATTAAATTATATTAAAATCTGAAGCATGTAACCTAACTTTGACGTTCAACATCCATATGAACTTTTGAATTTTAAAACAGAATTTTCACACAACTTCTAATATAATTTTCTTGTCAACTTAGTCCTGGGATCTTGTAACTATTAGCGATCCGCTAGCTAACGCTAAGCGACCCTTTAACCTTCTCCTACCAATTGCTAAAAGTTTGTAGAAGAGGGGTAGAGAGTAATAGTATCGCTAATAGTTACAGGATCCTAATAGCACTGATTTATATTACATTTTTATACAGCGAGCGCCTGAAGTCTGGAATAATCGAATTATTTTCTTTCCTGATAGGAATATCAAAAGACTGTTATACCGGGTGATAACTACCAAATCTGACCATAGGACAATTTAACATTATGAATATTTCCAAAAACCAAAAATATATGAATTGTCATGGTAAGGTGCCATGGTTACCAAACCTGACAATAACGATTTCATTTATCATAGGAAATAGTAAAAATTTTAAACTGTCAGTATGTGACTTAAAGAAATATATTTCATGGCAATTTTTGGAAATATGCATAATGTTAAATGGCCAGGTTTGGTGGTTATCACCCGGTATACGTCAATATGATTTATTTTAAAACAAGCATTTCCAATCATTTTAATGTTTTATTCCTCACCTCAGATACGAAAACTATTATATTCAACTAATATTCCTATAATTTATAGCATTTAAATGAAATCATGGAATTTTATGGAATCAACTTGTATAAGGTTGGTATATTTCACTCAATTTTATTTCTTGTTTTTCAGCTAGATTCCTATAGTTTAGCCATACGTATACCGATACTAGGAACAACGAAGAAACTTAAAATAGATGCGCTTAAATTATTAAAGAAATTTAAAAAATGTCCCAATTAGCTAATTTAAATAAATTTTCCAAAACTCATAACAGTCATGACTATTTATATATCCCAATTTTTTTAACTTCCTACACCCCGTTTCAACATACGTATATGATTTATAGTATTGAACATTATAAGCCAGGTAAAACTGTTTTTTCTGGCGCAAAGAGGATTATGACTGGCGAGCCGTTCAGGCGAGCCTGTCACCTATTTGAACCTGTAATTTAAAAAAAAAGTGATTTGGAAGTTAATTCCCTATGTTCTCGGATTTGGTTGGCATGCCTGAGGTAGGCAGAAAAAGATTATTGAAATCAATCAAAAGTGCAAGAAAATAATAACAATAGACTTCTTTAGTTGTAATGTTTGCTTTTATGTTGTATGTTGAGAAAATATGAAAAGTAAAAAGCTCTTGAAAGAAAGATAAAATAAGAACGTGATAAATAGAAAAACCATTCTGTGATGAGTATTTCTAAAACTTAAGAACAAACACCATTCCACGACTTGGTCCAAATTGACAAGATTCAATAAAAAAAATATATTTTTTCCCATTTCGACAACAAATTCACGAAAAATACGGTTTTCGTGTATACGGTTGGAGTACGTGTTGTGGCCAAACTTGATCTACTCAGGACCGGCGGTGAATTATTGATAGAAAAATTCGATGGACAGGAAAAACGTATTACAAATACAAATTGTTAAAAATCGATCCGATATAAAACTTGTTTATTAGCGAGTTTTCAATTTTAAACTCATTTGGTATCAATTAACGTTACTTTAAATAAGAAATGTAATTTTTAATAACTAGAGTGGTATGATACGGCCGTTAAATTATAATTTCATTAATTAATCAAAATGGATGCGCAGTTGGGGAATATTTTGTAACAAATCCAATTTATTTTTGAAGTGAAAATTCGTGTAGGAAAAAATGTAATTTGTATCATCCTTCTTACCTAACACAGGGTGGACGAAAAGTTTACAGTAAAATTTAGTTTTGGATTTAGTTTTTAAAAATCAGTTCTCATCTTTATTCGACTGTATCAAAAAGCGGAGCTTTAACGCTTAGAATATTGGACGTATTATTTTGATTTCGTTACCATGGCAACCACTTTAAGGTCTCGAGACCGTAAAGTAGCACTTTACGGTTGCTAATTATGCTTAGGTGGATACGCCATCTATTGGCATTAATGTGATCTTTTTATTCTAAATTGAATATTTATGTCTTATAGATTAAAAAAATGAAGAAATGTTTTTTTAATATTACATTTTAAAAGAAATTTCAATATTTATTATGTCAACATTATAATTCAGATTTATTAACAGCAATAATAAATGAATTATTATTTTTGTTTCAGGAGGCCATTGTGACATTAGGTATAGAATTAATTAAAAAGATTGTGTCATCAATTCAGCGTATAATGGAAAAATTTATTTTGAAATTTTTGGGGTTTACAGCTTTTTCATCAAAACGTAACATATAGTAATGAACTATACTTATTTTTTTTATCTTTACCGACACATGACTACGTAGGAATTCACTGTATGAATTAATATGAAAACGACGTTGTACTTATTGAAATTATTTATTTACTTAATTTAGTTAGAGGAAACCCAACGTAACCTGAGCACACTATGTGACTAAATATGCGCGAGGCGTGGCTTCAGAGCTCAGTGGTGGAGCTAGCTATTTCTTCTTTCAAAAAATAAAATATTATATTTTCGTAATTCTAAGCGCCTTCTAATACAACGGCACTGTCTACGTCCGTTTCTAAGCAACGGCAGTACAAAACTACTGCGCAACTTTAACAGTCATCACGTGGTGTGCTCAGGTTACGTTGGGTTTACTCTAATACATTTATTGTTAATTATTATTAAATATTTATTTAGAAAATTTATTATTAAATTAATTATTTATTGAGTATTCTAAAAGTGACGTGTCGGCAAAGATAAAAAAAAATTAATTTTACATAGAAATTTAATTTTCAAACTTTTTGTGGACCCCGTGTATTATATTAAATAATAATTATCCACTATGTTAGTAGCGCACATTTATATCGTACACTAATTTAAATTTACAGCACGTGTTATATAAAGCAATTACTTCAATAAATATACAACAATGAAAATCCTCTAAAACTTCAATTACTTATTTCCTTGCCATTAAAAGCCTTTTAACAAATTAAACTTGTGTATAATAACCACACAAAAATTTTGTTCGAAACAAAAAAAAATAGATATTTTTTTGGATAAAATCGAACTCGACGTGGTTTTTACTTGTTCCAAGTTCTAAAAAAGGATGGAAAAGAAAATATTTTTTGCTCTAAAGACGTTAGGCGCCAAGCCAGACTAGAAGCTATTGAAGCAAACACAAATGTAATTTTCTTTTTCTTCGTCATTTTGTTTCAATAATTCTCTCAAGATCGCAAACAAGGAATTGTAAATAAAATTTTTGATATTTTAAAATTATTATGACCTACATTTATTTAAAAAAAATATCATTGTTATCGATTTATCAATTGCTTTTGTATTCATAGAAATATTTTTTCATAAATTTTTAATGAGAAATAGGTACAAAGCAGGTATAGTTTATCAAATTACAACCTCTTTTGAAGTACTTACATCATAATTTTGTTTTCATTATCTTTTACGTTTGTACGTTTACCTATTTAATTGATGGTATAGTTTGTCGCCCTTTATTTGGGTTTTACGCCTTACGACTTGAACTTCTTAAGTGAATCAATTATTTTACAAATGTAAATTTATCTGACGAGCAGCAAACTGTAAATAAATGATTTCCACGGTGATTACCCTATGTTCCACTTTGAAGGTGGGCACACTGTATAGGCAATGTATAGCAAGCCGAAAAAGAAAAATTATGTATCACAACATTTGTTGTAAATTTTTTTTTATCTTTTAGAAACGACCGATTTTAGTTAAATAAAAATCCCAGAGCAATAATGGCCTAAAATACCATCAATCAAATATTATATTTCCTCTACACGCAGTTTTTAAAATAAAGTATGTACCAAAAAGCTTCATGAAAAATTATTTACAGTCCATTTAAAAACCAATAAAACAGCTTCGCGCTTCTAATACACTTGACAAAGCTTGAAAAATGATTTTAATTTGAAATTTTAGAAAACCTAACAAAAGTTTTATCGAAGGAAATATGCTTACTTCCCTATTAAAGCTGCGGTCCTCAAAGATTTTATTAACGCGCCTCTTCAGCTTCAGAGTCACTTCTCCACACGAATAAGTTTCAAAAGAATATTTTTGATTTAAACATTTAAAATTTCCTTTCGTGAAATTTCTCACAGAAATTTCCCTAATGGTTTAAGAGTGGAATTTTACAAATTTCAAAAGTAAATTGTAACTCTAATTAATCATTCATTTAAACTATAAATATCATCAATTGAAGTTAATCGATAAGGGTCGAAAAATAAACACCAAATTCAACAATAAAATGTATTTAACACGCTAAGGTTAACTTAAAAAATTTAGTACAAATATTTGGATCAATAAATGACTGTAAGCATTTATGGTTGTAATTCGATAAGTTAATACTTAATTTATTTTTTTAATTAACAAAAAATTAATGTCAAGGTTTGAAGAAAAAAGATAGTAATAAATTACATGTGTTACATACTTTATTCATTACTATTAAGCACTTGTAGTAAAAGAAACTTTTCATAGCGAAAAGCTTGACGATTTTGACAAAAATATCTCACGAACAGCCAAACATGTGCCAAAAGTTGCAAAATTTTGAAGTATTTTTAAACTATCGGCAGGTAATGTAATATTTCATTTAATAAGTGCATAATTAACGACCAAAAATTGGATAAAAATAACAGAAATGTAAAGTTGTGCGTGGGAAAAAACAACTAACCCTTTTGTTAACTTTGTAGTTTTACAATATGGCTCGTTAGGGTACATCAACATTGTTTACAGAGAACAATATAACATGCAAACAGGAAAAACTTGCTACAACACGGATAATTTCACTTTTCAACATTTTTCTTTGTGAAAAGTCTTTTAACTTTAGAGAAATACACAAAAGATGTTAAGGGTGCAAAAAATTATTTGAGATGAGCATGGATGGAGCATTCTTTTGCTTGTTGTAGATTTTAGAATTAGAAAATGGGTAGTGTTCTCTATGTGGGGTATAATAATTATTGGATAGTGAGAGTCACTATAGAACATTCAAAAAGCTACTCAAAACATATTCTAGATAAAACTTTTCTTGAAAGTATGGAAGATTCACACAGAAAAATTTAATTTAGACCTAACTATTATTTTCTCTGAAGATAAACAAACAGTGTAAGTGCAAAAAGTGTTCGGCATGCTTTAGTAAAGCATAATCATTTCAAAGAAAATTGGCACAATGCTTGGTATTATGTTTAAACAGCAAATCCTTCAGGAAAACATTTACACGGTTATAGATAATGTTAGCTTTGACTTTGACAGTTGTCAAATAATGTTAATAAATGTAATAAATAAAGCATCACTGTGACTTTCGTTCTGTTCCTTATATTTAGAAAAGGGCCGAACATCAGTTGCAACTTCCAAAATGGAAATCCAAATTTTACGCTTACGATACTTCATAAACTCAGGGCCGTTTGCACCACTTCGCCTTAACTACTGACTTATAACACGCTATAACCAAAGAAAATGTACATTCTATTCTATATTGATAAAGAAGCGACAGTCACTATGGTTTGAGAGAATCAATTTCTAGTGTGCATGTTTACCAGGACTGTCAAATGAGGAATTATGAACACTGGTTTTAAAGACGTTCTAACCTTACGAATTTTCATTACGAACTTAAACGTTATTATTTTGACATTTCCAGTAGACTATATCAAAATAATTTCAAAATATTTAAAATTTAGAGCGGATTTTTATTAGAATCTATTACTAATTTAAACGTTTGTTTCAACTTGATTTAATAATGTTAGTAAAAATTCATTAGTTTGCTGCCAAGTGATATTTAGCAATGAAAGATCAATCTCTCAAATTCAAATTTCCCGCTTAAATAACCTATGAAAATGGCGCCCCTAGTTCAAGCATAGAAGAACCACTATATTACAGTGTGTCCCCAGATGGACCTAACTAAGATGTTAATTTCAGAACGGCAGCCACGCCCTCAGAGCCACTCTAGAGGGTAGCCATTCGAAGGGACAGTCGCATGAAATCACATTAAAATCGTATACATCGTTTTGGCGACCTTGAACTATGGCGACCATTTACCTAGGGTATTTATGCGGGAAACCATAGCGACTGTCGCTTCTTTATCAATACGAGCGGTCAACCCGTCGAAATTCGACGAAGTATTTGAAGATATTAATGCGTTAGAATAATGGAATTCTCAAAAATTATAATAAACGTACATCCTACATCAATGATTGTCTGTATTTAAATGCAATGCACGATAGGCGTGTCAGTAATTCAACGTGATTGAACGGTGTTGAAGTGGGAGACACGCACTAATAAGTGGCAATTTATTATTTTAAAAAAATGTATGCATTTTAAAAAATGTGGAAAAAAATTAGTGCTAAGATATCTGTGGATCGAGAGCTTCAATTTAGAAAAAAAAATCATTAAGTAGAAGCATACTATAATTACCGGTGAAGAAAAGCCTTTGCGTTTTAAATAGGTATATATGGATAGCATATTGTGTGCATTTTCTTTGGTTCAAGGTCACGATTTCAATGGGATTAATCACAAGTGTCGGTTCTTTATCAATATAATATAGTGGTTCTTCTATGCTTAAACCTAAAGTTTAAGGACAGTTTTTCCGTTGACATGGATATAGATTTACGGGGAAGTGGTGCAAACGGTTCTTAATAATTTTGTGGATTACACTATTTGGACATAATCTCTCTTGCCATGGAAAACAATATAAAATCAAAAACGTCAAAAATTTTCTATTTTTTTTAATTTGATATTGTACACTTGGTATTGTTTTCATGGCAATAGAGATTATGTCTAAATCTTTGCGCTTTGTCAACATGACATCACTTTCAGTTTCAATTGTTAAAGCAGTGTTTGAACACCTAACTCCTTCAATTAAGTGGTTCGTGGCGTTGAATAGAATAGAATTAAAGCTACAGGCCTATCTAATACCTGTAAAAATGGGAATTTCTTCTCTAAACGTCTATCTCGTTTGATTCATACGGTTGTTCACTTTAGTCGTGAATAAAAAATTCTAGTCTAGGGCAACACGATCATACGAATTCCATCACGGTTTCAGACAAATAACAAGCTATCGAAAAAACTTCATTAAAAGTTAATTAAAAATGTCTCGAGTTTACAACGACTTATCATTTTCTTCTTCTTTATTCCCAACAAACTTATTTATTATACATTTCTAGATATAAAATCCTCGGTTTTTATAAAAAAAAAGCAATTAAAAACAAGTACAATGGGAGCAATCTTACTTGCAGAATGCAGTGAAAAATATACGACTTGGGTGAAAAACACGAAATTAACTCTTAGTTTACCTACTGTTGTATAAAAGAGTATATTTTTGATAATAAAACTTGAATGGCTTTTTAATAACGGAAATGAAAATCATGGTAAGAAAAATTCTAAATAAATCAGCAATTTAAGAAATTTAATTCGATGACCTACTGATACTACAATCTATAAAAATAATTGGATTAATCGAATAAAAAATAAACAAATCTACATTATTATTTTATTCCATTATATTATTTAATATCCATTATCCATTATATTCGACCATCAATTAAATTAATTATGAGTAATGAACAAAATTAGATGAATTTCGAATTTTAATATAATATTGTGTAAGACATCCGATGGTCTTTATGACGCTTCTCTGATGCCATAGGAGTACGCAAAATTGTGTAAAGTAGCAAATAAACGTCATACACGTTGGAAAACGTGCCAAGAGCGTGAGTGATAATGATTTCTAATTTCAGAATTAGAGTAACGTGCTTCGACTCCTTTTCATACGTCATGGGATTTACTTTTACTAGAAATTTTAAATTTATCCATTTAAATAATAAACATACAATTTGTTTAAAGAAAGCAAAAGTGTTAGTACTTTAGAACTAACACCTACAACAACACTATTAATTTTTATACGTGGCTATTAAAAGGCTATACGATTATTTCATCAAGATGTTCGGATGAGATAGAACAGTTGTTTCTCTAAAAGAAAAATCAATAAATCGTAGTGAAATAATGCGGACTGGAGGATTAAAAATATAAAGATAAACAAATAGATATACAAACACGTAAGGCAAGAAGATAGACATACGGTTAATCAACGAAGCCGACAGACAGGCAAGGAGACAGGCAGGCGACTTACAAATAGGCAGATAAACATGAAAACAATCCTATATCTGTTTTTCAGGAGACTATATAAATCCAATATAGCGCCTCAATAAATTTCCACAAACAAAATAATTTTATAGTTTCAAAATGATCTTCAAATATCTATAACCGTACAGAATAAATAAAAACCTATAGACATAAATTAAGGATTTTGATGGTGAGTATAAATTGTGAATCTTTACGAACATTTTAGTGAATCCAAACAACGACATAAAGAAGTTAGAGCACGCATTCCGGATTTACCTACCTCTCTCAGAGATAGCAACTTTATGACAACATTACGTTTTTTTTTTAATTAAATTTTTTTTAAACGAACGGGAGGATTAAAAGTTTATTTTAATTTTAGTTAGTTAGTTGAGCATATTTAAACATAAATAATTGCATATTAAAATATTAATTTTTATAAAAGTTTATTAGCTGACAGCGAGTTGTAAAAATGAAAGCTACATACATGTAACCATCATGTAACAGTCGATTAAAATGACGTATTGATCAATATTTGAGCATCGACGACGGTTGCTTGATTTTTGAGGTATGTCATTTTAATCAGCTGTTACGTTAAATTGTACTTTTGTGTACTAACGCAAAGGTGCGACTGTTTGAAATTTATTTCAATTAACTTTCAGTATTAAAATTAGCTGAAAATTCTTATACAACGTCTAAGACACGCCTGCATATTCCAAGGGATAATTAGCTCCTGAATTGATGAATTGTGTACTTTATTGCAATTAAGATTAATTAAGCGAAAATAAAAATCAAAATAGTTAATGAAAAAGGATTTTGTCTGCAGCAGGTTTCCTTAAATATTTTGAAAAGGTTACCAAGACTACAGGGGACGTGGCACTCGTTCAGGATATAGTACATGTGGAAGGTACTACAGACAGATATTTAATCTTCAAGTATTCTGATAAATTAAATTAAATACTATTGAAATTTTATCTTGTAATAATTGCGTTTATACAGAAATAAACTGTCTTGCACGTACAATATTAATAGTAGGTACACACAGCAACAACAGTAATTTAGATATTTTCTAAAATATTAGAAAATAGTTCTAAAAGATTAATGAACGGTTTTACAATGAACGATAATGGATTTCTGAAGCGTGCTCAATTTTTCAGCATTTAACAACTGCTCAAGTTTTTTTCTTGTAAGCATGCCATCAAAACAGAATACAAGCTAATTAATAACACGGATAGTCAGCGCGAAGACGGGCGAACCATTCAAGGTCACGAGCGTGGAAGCACTTTAAACCTAGTAACTTTTGTTTGAAACTTTTTTTAAAATCGTTATTTTTTTCTCATCCTGAGTAAATACACGTGAGTAATTTAGCCAGAGATTCTCCGCTTTGATTATAACTTTATTTCCTGTTCTTAATATATCTCTACACCATTTTTATTTTATCAACACAAATTAATATGAATAGCTATAATATCGAACGGTATCTATCTATAGCTAACTACTATTCAACATTTAAGTAAAAACTTTCCTTTGTTGCTACCCAAACTGTCATTTTCATTTTTTAATTCTATTATTAAAACATTTTTCCTTAATCTCGCAAAAAGCAAACATTTATTTAAGGTTAATAATTAAGCCCTTGATGAAAATGACGAATAATCTCGAGAACGAAATTTTCTGTGAGAAACTCCAACTTTGGATTTTTATGACGTCTACATTTATATCATTACTTTATTTTTAATATTATGATAGTTTTCTTTACAGCGATAAAATTCATATCGTGTACGTGAGTTGAAAAAATAATTAATTCTAAAGCCAATAATAAAAAAGTTTAGACCTTGACTTTCTTTTATACATGTAGAGAAAATTTGGGGGTAAAAAATCAATTGTAAAGGTCAAAAAGAGGTCTAAAACATTTCCAACTGTTATTTGTCAGTTTTCGTTTTATTTCAAAAGGAAGCAATTACAGCGACAAATTTGTAGCTAAACTTCAACTATAGTTACTATACTTTTGTTGTTTATGACAACCTATTTTTCTTTTGTCATATTTTAAAATCCTCTTCATCTTCTCTTCAGTTTTGAGTAAAATCAACGTCAGTGTTGGTTTCAGTAAGACGCGACGATACCCTCCTCATGTCCTCATGTCGGAGTCAATTTTCATTTCGATGAATATTTAAGTAGACAATTTCCAGGAAGGTAAATAGAAAAGGACTACTTAAATGGTCTGCACGATTCGTAAGCCTTAACCCATCTCAGTTTTTTCCTTTGGGAGCACTCTACATAAAAGGATTGTCCAAATAATAAGGAAGAATGAAAATCAAGAATTACAGCTGAAATGCAAGCACTTTCAGACGAGGGTTTTAAGGATTTAAATATGGGCTTAGCTTGGTCTGATGAGATAATGGAAGACATCAGCTTCAATATTATTTATCGAGTATTATTTTTTTATTTTCTTACTTCGTTTTTTTTTTATTTACATATAATGTAATTTGTTTCTAATTGAGATTGAATAAATAGATCCGAAAGGAGGGTTAGCAATCGTTGCCTTTAACAAAAAATGCGACGGAAACGACATTTTGGAAAACTATGGATGACTCATTCATTTCGTCGAGTTTACATTATCATTGGCTGTCATGATCTTTCCTTATAAGTGGGAGTATAAGCAATTATTTCTATTGGAGAAATTTACCGGAAATCGCTATATGTATTTAGAAAACTATTGCGATTCATATTATTAGCTAAATGACTCGAGTAGCGGCTATTTATTCAATGGTAATTCATCTGTTACATTGATACCAACATTCAAATAAGTATAGGTAACTATCGTACTAATAATAAAAAAAACTTTAAGTTGTTATTTAAAAAACAAAAGTTGATTGTTGGTTACCGTGGCAACCCAAGAGTTGCATGAAAAGCAAGTATTTCTGTCGAACGGACATTTTTCCGTCCTGTAATGACGTAAAAGAATAGAACAAATTTTTCAAATAGTAACAGAAGTACAGTCTGATTATATTTCAAGTGGACCATTAGGAAACTTCTTTTATATGGGGTTAATCGAGTGAAAAAGCTTCTAATACCAAACAAAATCCTTTAAAATAAGTTGATAGAACTTTGAGTTAAAAATTATACAAAAAGAAGGTCAAAACTTTTTAAAATTGCATGAACTTAACCCCAAAAGTAGCTAAATTTTTAATGTTCTTTATATTTAGCTAAATTTAAAATAAAAAATATATATTTGCAAATTTCTCCGTTTGTCATAAATGTGTCATGTCAAATTTATTTGACAATTTTCAATGTAAATATTTTTTCACATAGCAGAGGCCATGTTATAAGTTATTTTTAATTTTGTTTCTGTTGCATTATAAACATTCCAAAACCTTCTAGGCATACTCTCATTTTGATGGAAATGCCCCAATATTAATAATAATGACTTTGTGGAAATATTTTTTGATTGACTTAAACTTATTGGACTGTAAAATGGTTATGTATAATTTATAAACTGATCGAATGAAACCAACCCTTCTCGATAATCCAATTATTATTTTATACAATACATTTATAACTTACTATGTGTAAAACATATTAAATGAGATCTAAAACAATGCATGATCACTCGATCCGTCCATAAAGGAATAAACAAGTAAAAGAATAGTTTCGTACATAGAGAAATGGGTTTTCTTCAATTTTAAGTTACTAGTGTTTCACGAGATTCTTGTATTTTTCTTGTTCTTGCACAAAATGCGAGACAAGAACAAGACAAGAGTTATAAGATTTTCTTGCACTATTGCTCTCTTGCCAAACCGAATATTAATAGATAAACCTCCGAATTGCAAAATTGCGAGCATTTTGTAAGAAAAGGGGAAGTCCCGACGTTATTTTAATTGAAAATATGCAAGACTTAACAAGACAAGACAAGATTTTTGTTTGCAAGAATGAAGCAAGACAAGACATATTTTAATTTCTTGTCTTGCACGTGCAAGACATTTTTGGTTCAAAAAAATCAAAAAAATTTTTTAATGCATTTTTGGAATCTGGAGGACTCAAAACGTCAAAAAATGCAAATAAATTTTTTTATTATAATTTTTTTTTCTCGATTATAACAACTTTTTCTTGGATTGTAAAAAGTTAATAGTCGAGCAAGACAAGAAGTCTTGTATTGTGAAACAGTGTAAGTTATACCCTATTTACAGTGATAATTGAAACTTTGAAAATAACAAATTGTTATCAAAAATTCACAGACAAAATGCCTAATCTAATTTTCCTAAATGTGTGAAAATTTATGAAAACGAAGGAGAAAAATGCAGAAGCACACAAAGATAATTGGCTATTATATAAATAAAGTAAAGCCCCTAAAGTGCGGTAAATTGCTAAAATATATAAATATAGCAAGGCAGGAAAAATTGTTGGTTGGAATTGATAAAAACTTGTGGATTTAATATAGCATTGGAGAGTAAATTGAAAAACCCATTTCGTAAGGTAAAGTATAAATTAATAATAACTCGAAAAAAGAAGGCACGTAATTGTAACTTTTTATTACCAACGTACTGCGCGCATTCAGTGTCATTTGCTTTATGAAATGTTTCGTATAATTTACACAAGGTAGGTAATTAATTTTAAAATTTAAATTCGTCAAACTTTAATAAATTTCCTCAACTTCGTAATTTGAATAATTTAAAAGTTGTTCGAGAAGCCGCACAATTTAAACTCCTTTTTTTGGGGAGGAAAAATTTGTAATAACATGATGCAGCTTTTAAAATGATTACACAACTTACGTATACAAGTGTAACTATATCAAAGAGAGTTTTTCCTAAAAAGTGACATTATGAAAACGATATGAAAATTATAAATTTTGACTCGTCCTTCTATGCGAGATTTAAAAGTAGGTACCTAATGCGAATTTTATTATTAAAATTTTCCATTCATCGCTTTCAACGTTCACTTATACGAATTACAAAAAAAAAGTAATTTCAGCCTACATCGTCGGAAGTAAAACATTAGCAACATAACCGAGACAGAAAAAATTGTTTAAAATTCGCATCTAAACGGGCGTTTAATTCAAAATGTATACGTGATGTATTAATATTCTAGTTGGCAGACGCCAAAAATTGTTATCGAGAAAATTTATGTTTTTATGTGGAAATTACATGGAAATTTATCATTTTATTATTATGGCTCATTTTTAAATATTCGATCATATAATTAACTATTATTAATTAAATATTAAAATGCCGTTTCAAAATATGAAAACTAAGCAAAATTGAAAATTGAAAGTGAGGTTATGTACGCACATCCGTTTTTCAAATTTGACGTTTGCATACTTGATCACGTTCTTAATCGAGCATCCGTTATAAATATCTCATATCAACCCTATCTATCGTCGTTTTCACGCTTTCTTCTAATAAAAAAGAAAAGCCTATTTACACAGTGAGGTTTGAAACTCAATGAAATTGTCGATATTGATTATAAAATACGAACGTGAAAATTTATTTAGTGTATTTTTTCACCACCATTCCTAAGTTGTATTTTTAGAGAGTATTTCATTAGGCGAGGAAATTTGCTGTTAACGTTAGCACGAAATGTATTTTTTAATGGGTTTGCGATTATTTTGCAAAAATTTGTATATCATGGTGATGAAGATATATTTTCGTGTGAAAAATAGAAAAAGGCAATTCCTTCATGATAATATAAATAAGTATGTTTTATAGCTATCATTTAGTTTTACTGTGGAGAGCGAACGTGCTATTTAGAAAAATATTGCTATTGAATTGCGTTCTTTTCGCTTAATTTAAATATTGAAACACCAATGCATATTTTAATGCATAATTTTCATACTAAAAGGTGTGGTTTTCGCGTCATTTCTGTAAGCGACGCCATCAGCTACAAAATTTATAGAAATATTGGAAGTCGTATATGAACGATCGTAAAAATTGACGGCTGTGGAAACCAAAAAACAAGCAAATCGGTAGGAAAATCAATAATATCAAAGACAGAAACCGTGCAGATGAATTATACAAGATTATACTGTTTTTTGTATCATCTTCTTTGGCTTTCAGTTATCCCATTAAAGACTTTATAGGAAAATTAAGGAACTTTTAAGATGTATATAAAAAGCATCACTAAAAGCATCACTTTTACATAAAAAAGTTGTATAATTTATAGTGAAGCTCGCATTTCCATCATTATTTTCAACTTAAACCGAGTTGACATTCACTAGGGCTTAAATTCCATTAAAAATCGAATTACTACTAACCACAATTTATTGTGATCGAACAATAAAATGACGTTTAAATTCCTATTCGATGGCTATAATAATGTTAATACGTTGGTTTTAATACTACTGGGAGTTCACGTTCGATTTTTAATAAAAATGAAAATTCAGACGAATGTTAACGCGGCTTTAGGTTAAATTCTACTCGTCTGTGAGTCTTTCTCTTTAATGACTATCGTTTATTTCTTCAAGTGTTTATCTGTCTGTGTGTGCGAACACTAAAAAGAAGCTGTTTAGACTCGGTCTTATGAAAATGAGACTTTCGTAATTTCCTGCGTCCCTAATTATTTTAGACAAAAAACCTTCAAACAAAGGCTGTTAAGCATAAAATTCTACAAATAAATCAACAAAGAAATTGCATTTTGTATGCTTTGCAAGGACAAAGAAGAAGAAGAAAAAAGAAGCTGTTTAGACTCGGTCTTATGAAAATGATAGTTTCACAATTTCCTGCTTACCTAATTATTTTAGACAAAAAAGCTTCAAATAAAAGATGTAAGGCATAAAATTCTGCATAAAAATCATCAAGGAAAATTAAATTTGTATGATTTAAAAGACAAAGAAGAAAAAAGAAAAAGAAGCCGTTTAGACTCGGTCTTATGAAAACCTGCTTCCCTAATTTTTTTATACAAAAAAGCTTCAAATAAAAGCTGTAAGGCATAAAATTCTGCATCGAACACAACAAAGAAAATTCATTTTGTATGCTTTGCAAGGGCAAAGAAGAAAAAAGAAACAAAAAGAACCTGTTTAGACTCGGTCTTATGAAAATGATACTTTTGTAATTTCCTGCTTCCCTAATTATTTTCTACAAAAAAGCTTGGAATAAAAGCTGTAAGGCATAAAATTCTGCATGTAAATTAATAAAGAAAATTAATTTTGTGGGCTTTATAAGGGTAAAAATCATATGAAAATGTCAAAATATTGCAAAAAAACGATATAGTGGAGTCATATTAGACTGAAAAGAGCATAAACTGCGAAGTACCCACGCCTTGAACAAATTTTGATGAAATTTTTTTTATTGATTTCTAAATACCCTAAAGATCAAGTTTATATTGTTAAAAAGTGTGCATTTGCCTCATCATCTTTTTAAACCACTTCTTGTGAACTCAATTTTCAAAATCATGAAAA
Organism: Malthinus seriepunctatus; assembly: GCA_963924605.1. Lineage (NCBI taxonomy): Eukaryota > Metazoa > Arthropoda > Insecta > Coleoptera > Cantharidae > Malthinus > Malthinus seriepunctatus. Next base: position 106,370,768 of record OZ004600.1, on the reverse strand, counting down.
AAGAATTTTTATTTCAAAATTTTGGGTGCAAATGCTTACGCGTTTGATAATTAGTAAGTAAGCAACAAGTTTACGGAAAAAAAAATTTTAAAAACGCATGATGAAATTCTTATTAACATTTACTTAATAAAAACTAATGAAGCACTTCGAGGCATTTCAGAAACTTCAAATTTGGCACCAATGTATATCATGTCCTCAAGATTAATAAAAAAAGTCTTCAAGTTCTGAAAACCCTCTGGGGCCGATTGAAAGGGGGGGGGACAACACCCCCGTTTTTTTTTAGAAAAAAATTAGACTTATCTAGAGATCTTTAGAGTGTGTTCTACAACGACACCAAATTTCAAGTTCCTAGGATGCTAAAGTGCTTGTAACTCCAAGTAACGTCATCTTATGAATTTGCTGAAATGCATGAAATGAATATGAAAAATAATAACACTGAGAAGAACCAAATCCTTGATCGAATTTTAATGAAATCTTTTTTATTAAATTATAAATACCCTAATGATCAAAGTTTATACTGTGAAAAAGTGTGCATTTGCCTCATCGTCTTTTTAACCAATTCTTGTGATTTTGTTACTTTGAGTCACAAGCACTTTTAAGCATCCTAAGAACTTGAAATTTGGTGTCATTGTACATTACACTCTAGAGATCCCTAAAAAAGTCCGATTTCCACTAAAAAGTACGGGGGCGTCCCCCCCTCCCCCTTCAATCGACTCCCAGAGGGTTTTCAGGACCTGAAGACTTTTTTTATTAATCTTGAGGACATTATATACATTGGTGCCAAATTTGAAGTTTCTGAGATGCCTAGAAGTGCTTCACTAGCTCTTGTTAATTAAATGTTAATAAGAATTTCATCATGCATTTTTGAAATGTTTTTTCCGTAACATTGTTGCTTAGTTACTAATTATCAAACCCGTAAGCATTTGCACCCAAAATTTTGAAATAAAAATTCTTTTTCAGCTAATTTTAATGATTTTCAAAATTGAATTCACAAGAAGTGGTTTAAAAAGATGATGAGGCAAATGCACACTTTTTAACAATATAAACTTTGATCTTTAGGGTATTTAGAACTCAATAAAAAAAATTTCATCAAAATTCGTTCAAGGTGTGGGTTCTTAGCAGTAAAACCCTCGTTTACTACACTAATAGCCATAATTTGATAAACAATTTCTAATGCTTGTTAGTTCGTTGACAGCATTATTTGTCACTGGTCAAATTTAGTAAAAAACAAATTCATAGCTGTCGCTATTTTTGACATTCTCATACTCGATTTCGGCCGTTACAAAGCACGCAAAATTAATTTTTCTTATGCCTTCAGACGCAGAATTTTATGCTCCACATCTTTTACTTTAAGCTTTTTTACCTGAAATTATTAGGGAAAGCAGGATATTACGAAAATATTTTACATGTTAAATCTCTAAGATCAATAACTGTGGTCTATCTACCCTTAGTATGTACGAGTATTTATAAGAGTGTTTATGGACAACCTAATTTTATCCAATAATGAAAAGTACATTTTATATTCCAAATTGTTAGATATTGAGTAGAAAATGTAATAATTGCAGAAGCGAAATAAGCATGCTATTTAATAAACTACAAAAAAAACACAAAAAACCGAGAAAGGTAGCTATTCCTATTAATTGTCACAGATCAAATCAAATGTGTATTTTCCACTTTTTCATGAGTTGTTGGAGGTTCCATAGCCAACTTTTATAATACAAAATAGTGTGCTCCATACTAAATTTCCAATTTAATCAGTAAAACTAACTTATCTTCGCAAACTCGACCAAAATTACAACTTCCAATTTCTCCTAATGACTTCGAGGATGTAATAAAATAAGTAATTAAATTTTTTAAAGTGAAAATTAATTAGAAACATCGGAAAATCGATCTTTAATTCCACCCCAGCCCCAATCAAAACAATTTCTTTGCAATTTTTTTCTAAATTCCATTTAAAAGTAAACGTAATTAGGTTAATTTGGTCGAGTGGCTATCATAATAGAACTCGTTAATTTTAAATTAAGCTGCCTTTTATTCATGATGCAATTATCTCTTGTTTAGTGAATTTAAATTGGAAAACTTTTCGTCCGTTGTCATTTGTTGGTTTCAGTTTTAGATTTTTGTAGATTAAATGAGTAATCTGAAAGTTGTCACTCCAAACGTCCACACTAGACCTTTGTCGTATGTCTTGACCAATTCCACGTCAAATTTTCCCCACACTGATGACACACACAAAAATCTTCATAAAGTTGGTTGGAAACAAGGACAAAATAGAATCTTTATGTACCTATTGAAATTAAACTTGCAAATATCTGAAGTCTTAAAAAAACGTAACACGAATTTTCTTAATGAAATAACCTGAGACAGGACGTGCTCTAGTAGTCAAGTCAAGTAGTGAGATTAGGTCACTAAAAGGCTGGTTCAATGCAGTTTTTAACTATATAATAACTTGGACTAAGGATATCCTCAAGACAATTGCCCTGACGTTTTCCGTTGAATGAGATTAGAGGGACGATGAGTAATATCTAAACGTATACATTTTGCACCAACATATTTCACAATCAAAATGTTAAAATTTGTTCTTAAATAAATCACAAAAATGATGACTTTTAGGTGCTTAACTTGTAAAAGATAAATCTTGTGCTTTAATGTGAAGTTCACTTGTGTTTTAATAAAGTTTGCGTTAACACTTCTCAGCTCTTGGTACTTAAAGCTCGTAAAGCTCAAAGTTCAACCTATTTTGTGGCTGGGAAGAATTACAATTTATGCAAATATATTAAAGGAGTATTACAGTATGTGTCGAAATTATTAAATTGTTTTATTAATTATCACGCTACAACAAAAAGGCCTTCTTTATTATCTTCAATTTATTGCTTATGAGTAAACTAAAATTGCTCGAGCTCCAGTTATATGTATGTAAATTGAAATTAGTTAACCGGTAACAGTAAAGGAAAATAATATTGTTCTTAGCTTCAGAAAGGATTCTCCAAACTTAAATCTCTATAAAATCATGGTTGAGTAGTCGTATTTTACCATTAGCAAGAGCAACCTTTGAGAACATAAGGTTGAGTGATTTTAAGCAAATTTCGCTTTAAATTATGCTTTTTTGGCAATTTCATCTCGTCGTTCTCTACGACACATTATTAAAGGCGTAAAACTGTTAACAAATTCCTTCAAACTGCCAACTTTACAATGTAATATACATAAACTTAGGTAACAATTTAAAATCATTACATAATTTTAGACTTCTCTACACACCGTCATATTCTTCGTTGGCTTCATAATCGGTCAATGAACAGATTAAATGCCTATAGTTGTAATAATTAGTCGATTCAGTTGGGAAATCGATAATACTAATTCCATTACACAAAGGGAAACTATAAAACATCCTTTGACACACATCATAGATTTGTGAAAATGTGAAAAACGTCACGAAAAGAAAGATAAAAAACCGCTTCAAATTGTTACCAGCAGTTAATCCTATCTCAAATTAAACCGCTCAGAAAAGTTTTGAATCGAGTACTTAAAATAAATGTTCCAAACTCAGAAAAGTTTAAAATAGAAGGAAACGATGCAAGGGAGCTTAAAACTTACAAAAAATTAAACTTTGCATTTACCTCCATAACGAACCAAAATTTATCCAAGTTTGGAAGAAGCGCGCTTAGATAAGCTTTGCAAAGCATATCCACATACATCTTGTTAAAGTTTGTGAATTATTATACTTCCTTTTTAGTTTTTAAGTCGGAAAAAGCATAATTAATTACGAATACAAAGTGAAAATGGTCATTTCAGTCGAATTGGCTTAGTTGTGGAAAATTTAGGACATGGTAGTTCATTTTCAGCGTTTTGTATGTAACATATAGATGTTATGCATCCAATGCACGCGTAAAACAAAGACGCTAAAATGCATTTTCCAATAGTGGAGAAAAAGACAAACTATAAATGAATCCGGAGTCCGGAGCCGGCTGTTCTAGGGGGTGGATCCAATGACGAGCAAGTCTATTGGAGTTCCGAGGGGTGTTCGTCTGTATTGATCAATTTTCAACGAGGTCAACGGAGAAGTAGCGCTTCGCAACAACGAGACGAAGAGTACACAAGGAGAAATAAAGGTGCCGTTTCCGTAGAGACTGCGGAAAATTAACTAACTCAAATCTTCTTAGTGGAAATTTTAAAAGAAAATTATTTATTCATAATATGTAATTAAAATAAGTTATTATTCCACAAACTTTACAACAAATCAAGTCGTTATACTTTCCCTCCATGTTCAAATTTAAATTTTCTAATTAGAAACGAAAATTTAGTTCTTTCGGTAACGATAAAAAAAAGTTAATTTGAAAATTGATCTTTTCATTTCTTTACGACACGTGGAGACATTTGATCTGTGATCTTCAGAATGAAAAAGCGCTTCAAAGGAGACACGAAAAAATTAGAAAGGCTCCAAAACAGAATAAATAAAACCATGCAAATTTCATGTAAATTACAAAATCGATACATTTTTAAATGTCCTATAATGAAAGACGGAGCTTTCATTTTGAAACTAATTAAAAAACAAATACGTTGTACTATGCTATTTCATCACATAAATTTTCAAAAACACCCTTATCATCGTCACCCCGTTTTATTTAAAAAAAATATGTATGAAATGCAAAAATTAGTTAAATTTATGTCTAGTCTAAAAATAATTTTAGCTTTTAACACAGAAAAGATAAATTTGAATTATTTCACTTTTAGGCATCGGGAAATGTTTATGGCATGAAAATTTGAAAAATTCCACTCATAATTTTGACTAAGTCAAAAAATATTTATATACCTATCCAACTTTGAACATTAAATTATTAAATACATTTCTTTTAGTAGAAATATTTTTCACTGAGATGAAACGTTAAGTTTGTTAAGAGACTTAAAAGTGACAGGATAAAAATATTTGCTTAGAAAAGGTTTCGTCAAAATGTAAAAGGAAATTCAAATAAGTTGAAAATGGAATGTAAATGTAGCACTTGAAGAATTTTTTCCCATAATTTTGTTTTTACTATTTTACTTACAACTATGAGCTTTTCAGTGTCTACTTAGTTTTAGTAGGTAAGAGAAAGATATTCGGATTATTCCAAAGTTTGTTATAAATTACATTTGTTTTAGTGGGGCTTTAGGACTTTGTACAAAAGATGGTACCATGATCTAGTATCTAGTGCTGATTTATAGCATAGTTACAGGCAAGAAAATAAAAAGATAGGGTTTTTTAAGCTAATAGGAATATCGATTAGAAACGATAGCTTAAAATGTTAAATAACAAAAACGAATTAAGATAAAATCTTAATCGAATCATTCGAGAGTTGTCCTGGGAGCCGAAACACTGGAAGTTTTTGCATTTTGAAAGGGAAAAAAATGAAAGAGTTTTAAAATAACAAAACTTGTCTGAAAAGACCTTACAGGAAAGGACAGCAACTATAGCATAGGTAGATCGAACAGACTTATGAAGCTGAAACATGGAAATCTATAAGAAGCAAATGCACATATTTCAGAAAAAATTGTGGTACCTACGTAAGTATGTAGTTAATTATTGAATTTAAATCCTGTAGTTTCTCGATAGTTTGGGACGAGATAAGGGCGAAGTTCTGACATTTATTGTTCATAGTTCGCTACGTTAGTATTACAAAGTTCCATTTGCATTTTTTCAAAATTTGATATTTTTACTTAAGGGTCATTCTTTTACAAACCGCAAACTAATTTAAACTTGACATCTTAGAATTGCCCAAAAATTTTTTTAAGGCCTATATTCATAAAATTACTCAACCCGTATTTCAGGATTTTGCTGAAAAAATTTGTTTTCGAAAATATTCACATATAAAATTTCGATAATTTGCTGGATTTTCTCCAATCTTCACATACTTAAAATTTATTATCTCCAGTTGTACTGATCGGATCAATGTCGTTTTTTTTATTTTACACTTTATTACGTTAGAGCTGTATATGCCACTATACTAATTTCAGTACTGAATTCAGGACTAAAAAAAATTGGTTGTAAAATAAATATGAAATTTGACGTTTGTAGACGTTATTTACATCCAATAATTTAGAACATGTTCTAATTTATTGTCATGTTCCAAATTATTTTATTAAAAAACTTCAAATATGTCAAATTTCGATAATTTCAACTAAAAATTTTCATCCAATTTTTTTTAGTCCTGAATTCAATACTGAAATTAGTATAGTGGCATACAGCTCTTAGCTTTCAAAGTGTATTAAAAAAAAATTTTTTTTATTGTGAACAAATGAAAAATAATAACAATTTAATTGTGTAAATAGTTTTAACATGCTCGCCCCCCAACTTGAATTAATAGGAAAAAATATCATTTTGTTCCTTATTCTCTTATCTATAAAACTCATTTTACAAAAAAGTGGGGTCTCTATTAGATCGGAAGTTATTAAATATTTTCGAGCGCAAGAACTTGTAATCGAGCAATTGTTAAGTCTGTTAATCTCTGACGCTCCCGCATGTGGAGCGCTCTGGGTGACTTGCGCTCGAAAATATTTAACAAATTCCGATTTAATAGAAACCCCACTTTTTTGTAAAAAGAGTTTTATAGATAAGAGAATAAAGAACAAAATGATATTTTTTCCAATTAATTCAAGTTGGGGGCGAGCATGTTAAAACTATTTAAACAATTAAATTGTTATTATTTTTCATTTGTTCACAATAAAAAAAAATTTTTTAATACACTTCGAAAGCTAACTAAACGTAATAAAGTGTAAAATAAAAATAACTTTTTCTTGGATTGGAAAAAGTTAAAAAAACTACATTGATCCGATCAGTACAACTGGAGATAATAAATTTTAAGTATGTGAAGATCTTTGCATCATATCTCCAAAACGGCCTTATGAAAAAATTCATTTGTTTATTAAATTTATTGGTTTTAGTAGTGCCTATTATCTGTTTTTTGAAAATTTAAATTATTTTGATTAATAAGAAAGTTATAGGCATTTAAGGTTGGCATTTAGTAGAAAAGAAATTCACTTTTTGGATAGAAAGTGATAAAAAATGCTACCTTGGCAACAAAAATTAATTATTTAATTTAATTCAAAAAAGTGAACGCATACTACATCTATACTTTTCTCTCACTACTAAAAGTGGTAAAAATCCACGCTATGACAGAAATTGTGACAAACACTTCGTCAGCGAGTATGCATGTCAATTGGTCAATTCTGGTCAATTCCATTAAAATACATACACATAGCCAAGTCGCATTGAAAAGTCAGCCATCTACAACAATATTAGTACACTAATTTATGACGTTTGTGATTAATTTGTGTTACTAGATTACCATAATGACAGCGAGTAAAAAATTTCGCAAAAAAATAATTTACAAATTTTATTCCGCAAGATATTTCAAAATACTCAATATTTTTCTACAAATAAGGTGTCAAATGAAAGAGAAAGAATAGACTTAGAAAATGAGTATTTTGAAATTTAAAATTTTTTGTGTTACGTGCTGATTTTATTGCTTTAAATATTATCAATTTTTTCCCATTTTTCAAGTCTCGTTTCGAAGCAATGCCCCAAAAATTGAAATTTCGAGATACTCATATTCTAAGTTGAGCCTTTACCTTTAACATATTTTTTGAATTTTTCCAATAGAGTCCCCAATTTAAAAGATCTTGCGGAATAAAAATGTGTCTAAACCCCATTTATTTCTAATGGCATAAATGCCACCCTTAAAGAAAATGAACTTTTTCAGTTTTTTGAAATATCTAGAGTGCTAATAATATTTTTCAAAAAACAAAAGTATAGGACCGAGTTGGCCATGAAAGAGGCTACATTTGGTGTCATTTATCCGACTTCGTATCTCTTACAGTTTACCAGATCCCCATGGTGAGCATGTTAAGTGGGACACCCTGTATACAGGGTTATTCAAATTCGACCGGCACCATGGGGATCTCGCTTATTTGAAGAGATAGAGAAACGGTTAAATTAGGGCAAAGTTGCAGAATTTTAGGCCCATTAATAATCTGAAAATAAAACTGCCCTAGCTGTTTTGTTTTTGAGCTATTGACAAAAAACCAAAAAATCGAAATTTCGTTTTTTGACTTTGATTTCCTTATTATCAAAAATTTTTAAAATCTGACCGAACTTCTCCGAAGCCATTTTGTATTCTACACCCGATTCCGAAAACACATTTGATGTAAAACGTTTCGGTTTTCTAGAACCATCATCAACTTTAGTTTTTTAAATAGGCGCAATCTTTTGTTTTAGTACTATCTCATAGAACCTTTTTTGCTGATTTCAAAAATGTTTATTACTTGAGTATTTATTTTTAATTTTGTACTCAAATAAGCTAATTTGTTAATAAAAATTGAGGATCAAGCTGCTCTAGAATAAAAACAAAAGCCGGTATAACAAAACATAAATCCATGCTTCCATTATACTAATTTTATTTCTTTATTTGTGTTTATTACAAAAATAACTGAGTAAACAATGATATTAATGTACTTCATAATTTAGGAAATAAAAACTTTAAAAACTTATTAAAGGTGTATAAATTTCAAAATCTCGGGTTGTAATCGAAGCATGGATTTATGTTTTGTTATACCGGCTTTTGTTTTTATTCTATAGCAGCTTGATCCTCAATTTTTATTAACCAATTAGCTTATTTGAGAACAAAATTTAAAAATAAATACTCAAGTAATAAACATTTTTGAAATCAGCGAAAAAGGTTCTATGAGATGGTGCTAAAACAAAAGATTGCGCCTATTTAAAAAACTAAAGTTGATGATGGTTCCAGAAAACCGAAACGATTTACATCAAATGTGTTTTCGGAATCGGGTGTAGAATTCAAAATGGCTTAGGAGAAGTTCGGTCAGATTTTATAAATTTTTGATAATAAGGAAAATAAAGTCAAAAATCGAAATTTCGATTTTTTGGTTTTTTGTCAATAGCTCAAAAACAAAAGCAGCTAGGGCAGTTTTCTTTTCAGATTATTAATGGGCCTAAAATTTCGCAACTTTGTCCTAATTTAATGTAATATAAGCTGCTATATGACATGTCCAATTCATTATAGTCGATTACATACCTAAGTGAAAAATTTTCTTTTTGTCCAGAGCTGAGAAAGCTAAACGAGGCGCGAAGCGCCGAGGTCAATTACAATTAGTATAGTCGAAACAAAAATTAAATCATCATATAAATCAATACTTTAATCCTTTGTCAGTGAGGTGCTAAGTGCGATACTAGGGTCAGTGCAAGGTGCGGTGCATCGATGTGGCTCTTCAGTAGAAAATTTTATTATAAGTGTTCTATGGATTTTCTATAGTAATACTGTGTTCTTAAAATTTAACTTTATTTAAAAATAGTGCCTTTATGAATTTTTAAATTGCCCTAATTCAAAAGGGGGTTCCCCCCTCTTGTGCTAAAATGAAAAGTGTAATTCTTTACACTGGGTAGTGATGAATATCACAAGAATTTTATGAACATGTAAAATCATATTTTCGTACTTTTCTGCTCCCCTAATTATTTTATACCAAAAAGCTTCAAATCAAAGTTATAGAGCAGAAAATTCTGCATCCCAAGTATAAACAAAATCAATTTTCCTTGTTTTTGAATCTTTGGTTTGGAACGGCAGGAATTAGATATTAAAATGTCGAAAATCACCTCAAACTAGTGTAAGCCATGGGTTTCGACAAACAATTTCTAATGTTTTGTTAGCGCATTGACAACACTTTTAATTGTCAATGTCAAATTTATTAAAAGGGAACCCTCGTGGCTATCGATATTTTGAGGGATTTTTAGACATTTAACGTTACAAAACATGCAAAATTAATTTTGTTCCTTGATTTAGATGCAGAATTTTATGCCCTATAACTTTTATTTGAAGCTTTTTTTGACTAGATTAATTAGGGAAGCAGAAGTTACAAAAGTATGAACGAGAAAAAAGAAAAAAGAGACAAAAAACTTCGAAAATTTTATTCTTTCAAAGAAGTTTTGCTTGATTTCAAACCCCCCGTAAAAACACGTGATCTTACTTTTCAAATAACTTTAATTGTGCCAAAAGAAACACCTATAATAATTTTTGTACATATATTCGAAGGTTTGAAAGCAAACAATAAATTGTCTAAAAAATGAAAAGTAGAAATAATTCTCTTTTGTGAACCGAAGACATACCTTATCTTAACATTTTCCCAAGCACGAAATCACTTATAAAAATTTTCCGATTTGAAACATAAAAATAAATCTAACGAGTCAATTAGGACATTGAAAATGATTTAAATGCAAAGTATATATGATATGTAACAGCTGATTTGACCATCAAATAGTTTAACTATCGGATCTAAAATTAAAATAGAATCAAGCTTCATAAACCATTCAACCATTGTTTCATTGAAGCTTAACAATATAATTACCTATATGCAACAACTATAAAATTGATTCTAACTGCATTTTATATGCACATTAAATGAAATCCCCCCCGTCTATTTTAAATTAATCAAATCTACGATGAATATAAGCAAAATGATGAATTTTAGTTAAATACACATTTTAGGAGCTTTTATCGTTTATCCTTTCCATTTAAAGCGTATACTTACTATAAGCGTTCGATCTTTACTTTAAATTGTGAAATCATCTAGAAATTTTGGTTTAAAATAAACCAACCTATAGAAATTTATTCGAATGGATAATTTCAATCCTAAACAGCAGCAGTTGCAGTTCTGAAACTGCAACGTAGGTATAGTTCCAATTTCTATTACTAATAAATCTTGTCGAGAAACTACGATAATTTAATTCCGTTTCGATTAAGTATCTGTCAAAATATCACAGTATGTAACTTTGTGAGCTAATTTCAATTAAACCATTAAAACGTTATTTCTTCAAAAAGTAACTATTGGAAAACTATTTTATTTTTTCATTTTTCATCACTTATAAAAATTATTTTTCCTGTAGGTAAAGTAAAGTCTTCTGAAAGTTACAAATGAAATTTCCTTTTTGAAAATTCGATCAGACACTTTCAAATCATTTTTCTACATGTAAATAAATTATAAGGGTTGGAACCTATGTCTATTAGAATGATACAATTTTCAGTAAAAAGTTGAGATATGAAAAATCAACGCAACGATTTCACGCCCCAAATAGAAAATTGTTTTTCATTATTAACGCTCTAAACTGTTGAAGCATTTGAAAACCATCAATTATTCAAAGATTTTTTCTCTGCAAAAATGATTCAATCTCTTTTTTTTCAAACGCACACATACTTTTTTTGAGCAAACAATTTTATAATGTTTTATGTACCTAGTTAAAAAGTAAATTTTGACAATCCATTATTTTAAATTGCATTATAATATACAAATTTAAATTAAAATTAATTTGTTTTGGAATACACGTTAAATTTTAAATATGAATAAATTTAATGGAGTCATTTATTTAGGGGTTTATTAATAATTTCGACACTAAAAATGAATTATATAATAGGGTTTTGATAAACATTAACAACGAGCCTTTATATTTGAGAAAAAAACTTTCTAATAATTATACAAACTGCTTTTTAATAGCGTTTCCTCAATTTTTAGCACTAAAAGAGCTGATTTTTGGCCAAACATCAAGTCAACATTGAATTATGTACAGTCCTACCAACTTTATTAGCGAGCTGAGGGGGGCGTGGCCAGCGCCGTCATAGATTTTGAAGTATACTACGAGTTAAAAGTATTTCAGTCGCTAAATTTGACAAGTAACTGTCACTAAAATTAAATATAGGTTAATATTAAGACAGTGAATTTTAAAAGTACAACTTACTATAATTTTGAAATGTGTTATCATAACCTAAAATAGTTGTAGATACACACGACTTTTAACTATGTCTGTACCTAACCTAAATTCTTGATAATGATTAGACGAATCTTTTCCCGCTAAAAAATATTTTAAATAAAATTATTTTAGTTGACATAACGCAAAATTGGTTAGTGGAGTTGTATAACTGAAACTGGCTATAACGATTAGTATGGAACGCGCGAACGTAGGAAAAATCGCCAGGCCAAGTTTATGTGCATAAACCTTCTTTGATATATTTTATATTCTTAATTTAATTGCTCTACTGTTAAAAATATTTGCAGAGGGTAAGTTAGGGATTGGAGATGAATGACCGACAAGGACAAAATAATAAAAATAACTTTAACTTATAAAAATATTTTTTGAGTTTAAAAGTATGGGATCAGTGATATTATCTCCGTGTTATTCATCTAGTAAGCGTAGTGCAATTATGGATTTTTTTAACGACCAAGGTAACGAAATGACTGCACAGTCAGCAGTTGTCACTCTGCGTGCTTATTGGTATGTGTGGCTTTTATTCCCCTTCTTCCTCAACTCGCATGGATAGCCCTTCAGATGCAGTACTTACACTTTATTGACAACCTAGTACGATACGGTGCAGAACATGCATGTTTACTAATTAACTAACTCAACAATATTTTTGAGCACTGTCACCAACCAAGATCAAGGCACTGGATGGAAACAGCCCGAATTTATGTGAGTGAACCTTTAAAGTTTAGATATTGGTAATACTATTTAACTAAAACCTTAGTTTTTCGGTGTTTTGTACGGCGGTACAAATAATAAAAATTAATAAGAATTAATTCGTCTGTAGGTACAGTCAACCTCACAATTATTGGCCAATTATTAGCCAACAACGACAAAAGGACAGAAAAGGAGTTTGTTGATTTACTACTTGTTCGCAAAATAACGTTACCCCTCAATTTAAGTAGGGGATGTTATGATGGTTGCATCCACAATTAGTGCTAAATGTATAGCCAGGGTGGCCATTAAATGTGAAGCTGATTGTACATCAAATTACACTTGATTAGTGTTTTCCTAATACTAACGGTTTTCATACTGAAGAAATTAAATTTTCACTCGTTTTTTAATTTCCTACCAGCGTTTTCTCAAAATAAAACTTTTTGAGAGTTCTTGAAGATTTCAAAAATTTCAATTGGTTAAATTCAGATATCCACACCAGTATCTATGTTAATTGTTAATCGCGTTGGCGAAATCCGGCACTGTAGTTGATATAGTACAAACTACTTGTGAATTAAAGGAGGATCCATCTTTATTAAACTTGATTAAGCCCAATCATTAAGTTTATTTCAGAGCTACTCAACTGACAGGATAATTGAGTTTAGATAGAATTCGTTTCATTTTGAAAATTTCTAAACATATTGCATGATTTTATTCAGTCACGATCATTTAATATTAGTCACATTGCTTAGTTTCCATAAGTAACTAGATTGAACCGTTGTTAGAAGAAAATGTTTTGTTTCCTAAAACCCAACTCCAAACAAAATCCGTACAAAGCTCATTTAGATGCAAAACGAATTTTTTTTTATGGTCAACTGGATGCCCTATTTAAAAAAACAACGTTGAACCTTAAATCGTATAAATTAAGGACAAGAGAAAAGATTTAAATTGACCTACAAACTAATGGATTTTCCGACAATTTTTTGACGAAAGAAAACAATGTGAAAAAACTTCGTCCCGATTACCACGCTGAGCAAATTACTCTGTGTAGATACAATAAAGTTTTTTGTCAAAGACAGAACAAAAATTAAACCAAAAGTACGCTTATGTAATTTACGAACCAGCGTAGTAAAAGCGAAAAATAAATAAGCAATAATCTTTTGAAGTTACGTACTTAAATATTGAAGTTTGTATAAAGTTATTTTTGGGAATAAAGAAAAATAATTTATTTGATAATAAAATTGTTTTTGGAAGATGTGTTGAAAAATTTGGACGATTGACGTGTGGTTGAGAAGGGTAAAAGGATAAGGGATGAAAATATGGAAGGATAAACAGGAAAACAAGCAATAAAATATGTCGTACGTGAAAAAAATAATCTACTTGAAAAAGATCTAATCTTAAAATAAGTTGCACAGCTTCTAAATATAAAAATAGCATTTTTTTAAATTTTCCATATTCATCAAACGGATAGTGGAAATATTATAAAAATATAGAGATAGAAGTTAAGTAATAACGAGGTTTTACATAACCATGTAAAAAGAACAAAATCCTTGTTTTGACAACTTACTTCTTCGTCAGTCATGTTTTCACAATATTCAGCTAGAAATCCTTTTAAATCTCTAGCTTAAAACAAAAGTTCACGAACCGCAACTTTTTTATCACCCCAAATAGCACACTTACGCCCGAGGTTTCGCGACTGATGGAGAGAGAACTTGCGGATCATCTCATGTTTGCACAGCAGTAGTTACACTAACTAGTGATAATTAATCCAATTATATGATAGCGTTATATTTATTATATAGAGCAATTGCCACATACAAAAACGTCCATGAAAATTCGCAATTTACATTTTATGACAGGACGAGAATTTCGGCACTCATCACAACCTACTTGATAGTACGTAACATGTTCAATTACTATACGTGCTCAACAACCATTTTTATTTCTAAATTTAATAACGCTGAAACGACACTTTTAATAATTACTAAAAAATTTCCTCTTCCACGGTATTTCCACATTCAACAGCACGATTTGACGAATTTACGTTTGAAATTAAAAATTACAAACGAATTACTCACAACTGAAAAAACATTAAATTAAATTGAATTTTCTGCCATTTTCAAACATTTCCAAAGCCACCAGAGTTGAAAATTTGAAACAGTAACTCGTTACAAAAAAAATCTCATATTAAAACCCCAATTTCCACAAAATACCTTTTGAATATTATGCATGAATAGATCAAATTATTGCTCATTAATTTCAAAAAGAAAATTGTAACAAGAGAACGATTATATATTATACAGAATCACTCAAGAACCTGTCCACGTAAAGTGCTAGAGTGAGTAATCGATAAAATGAAACTTTTCAAACTCAACTATTGTGTGTTTGTAAATAACTTGAAGAACAATTTGGACATAACCTTAAAAGCACTTTAATTTGAAGGTGTCGAGTGTTCAAATTGATAAGTACTTGGAGATTTTGAAAAGAATATAAAATAGTCTATAGAGACGATAGACGATGTTAAAACTATTTTTTATTTTGGAAACAAAGACGTTTCGTAACGCATCAAAAATCATACGTAGAATATGAAATGTTTGCGTACCACTGATTTAATTATCAAAGACGCATGTACGGCCGACCTGTAGGACCGATATGAGAGCAATTTTATAATTCTTAAGGTTAAAGTATAATAACCTATCGTGATAATCGGACTGACATCATAGACCAAAGAATTTCATAATAAACAATATAATTTATTTTAACAGTGCCGTGTGGAATTCCAATTTTTCTGAAAGAATTTATTTTTTGCAATTAACTATTGAGCAAACAATTCCATTGCATTTGTAAAGAGAATAACGTCAAATATTAATTTCAAACACCTATAGATTAAATGTCAAATGGGCTTTGAGTGGATAAAGAATAGCTATGATGAGATCCATGTGATGTACTTGTAACAATAGAGCGATTGTGACAAAAATAAATAAACATAGACAATTAAAAATAATATATGAACCGAACAAAACTAAATATGAATGTGAAAGCTACTCAAAATAAGGTAAGGCCGAGAAGAGAGTACGAGTTGTAATAGTTCGAATAATATTCAGAACGGCACAAATACAGACCTATACCAAGTTCTTAAACAATGGACATTTGGAATAACGCCTACTATTATTTATCATTATTTATACATTCATGTATTTTGGACTATTCAACAACCTTCCTACCAAAGTCGCTATTGTGATAACCCTTTTATCTAATTTTTAAATTCCTAAAATTGAATCCACAAGTAACAAAAACTCGCTGTATATTTGGAAGTTGCGCTGGTTACAACTACAAAGTTGATGTATTTGGAACTTATAATGCACGAAGCTCTTGTTTTTTCGACTAATAAAGTAACATCCACATAAAAGTAGCTCTAAGGCCGCTGGAGGACTGTCTACTAAGAAACTAGTTAGGGTAAAGTTGTAACCCCTGACGAATTTTTACTGAAACCCAAATAACAAAAATCATTACAGTTTAGATCAGGAATGGCCAATCGACCGGTCGTTAGCAAAACAATTTTTGGTAGATCATAGCCTACAGAAGACGATTTCAACACGCAATCGCAACTTAGTCGTGACCCATTGAAACAAACAGTCGTAGCTCCTTTAGTATCATATTATACACCTATACCATTTGTTCACAAATGTAGACAGTTGAGTCATTTATAGAATGAAGACTAGATTACATCGAGATTTTTCGGTACAGCATTATGAACAATCGTTCGTATTCAGATCCACTTCTACTACCAGGTTTCATTCAAATTATAGTAAAGTACGTTATACTATTAAAGCGGCACGTGTTTTCTGTATCTATCTCAATATAAGTCTCTCTATAGTTAGTTAAAGCTTATAAACCCATATTAGGAATGAATGACTATCTACAATTTAGGGTTGGAGAATAGACTGTAATGATATCTGTTATTTGGGTTGCAGTCCAAAATCATCAGGGGCTACAAGTTTCGTGGCCCACCTTGTATTATTTAATCCGCCGTCCTTTCCAGTCTCTGACCACTATAATGCTTCTTGTTCTTAGGGCTTTATTGGTGCTTATATGAATCCTTTGAGAAGTAGTCTCTCTAGAGAGTTTTTTTGCGAGCAACTCTCTCAGAGAATTACGAGCTATCAAGGAAATAGAAGCAATGCACAAACGGTAGGTGTTTTAAAATCATGAAATGCAAAAGAGAAAATATCGTCCTGACCTACATAATACAATAAGTAAATAAAAATAAGTAAACGGCATTACGATGATGAATATGTGCTATTTTGGTCCCATTTTAATAAACCAAAAGTATAAATTGCTCGAGGAATCAACCACTGTTCTGAATTTGTACACTGACTGCAGTTGACTACCTATGACTGCACATGCTATGTCTGCCATTGACTGCAAACAACTACTGTTGACAGCTCAATTTTTGTACATTATTTTTGTACATATCCACTTTCTGCAGAGAGCGGATAACCCCTCGGAATTGCTATAACTTATTCGATATTTTGAAGCTAGAAGTGCAATAGAAACAATAGTAGAACAACATTTATATGCACTGAAAACATTGCCTTAAAATAAACAAAAGCTACATTAAAATATTATGACATGATTGATATCGTAAAACTGAACTGAATGAGAACATCTTGACTATTAAATAATTTCGAATTCAAAGGAAGTAGTCAGTTTAATAACAAAAGTGCTACACTACAATACTTTGCAACGGATTAAGAAGTAAAACAAATATAGGGAAGGAAATGGCCAAAACAGATTAGGTAATCGTTTTGCCTTATACCATCATATACGAGTGGGTTTGGGAACCTTGAATAAAATATAAACATGAAATGGTAGCAATTTATTATAGAAGGCTCTGGAAACAAGTGAACTGAAGATCTCAAAACTTAAGACATCACAATTACCGTAGAAAATATTTAATTCGCTTTCTCATGCTACTCATTTTTGTCAACAACGTTGTAGTTGTAAAAAAGTCATCACGTTGGACTCTTTTCAATTCCTTTATATGTCGGGGCACAAACAGACAGATCAATAGAGCGAAACTGAAGAGCCAAGGGTTATGGTTAGGTCAAAAACCAAAAAGAAACAACACAACTGATTTTTAGATAGGTAGATCGTATACCAACGTTGAAACCTTAGAACATAAAGAACCAGGAAGAAGCTTAGCAACCGTTGCCTATAATAGAAAATGAGACGGGAACGACATTTTAGAAAACCATGGATGACTCATTCATTCAGTCGAGTTTCTCATTGGCTGTCATGATCTTTCCTTTTAAGTAGAGGAGTATAAGCAACCATTTCTATTGGATAAATTGACCGGACACCTGGAATCCTCTTTCCTGTTAGAGTAGCGGCTATGTATTCAATGGTTGAAACCTACAGCTACTATATAAAAGGCAACTGACTCGTCAGCCATCTTGGGTCCCACGTCAAAGTGACGTTTGCATAAGGCCGATAAAACAGGTCACTGTTCGATTACTATTTATGTATATTTATTACATTAAACGTCACTTTGACGTAGGATTCAAGATGGCTAACGAGTCAGTTACTATCTATCTAGTAGTTGTATTGAAACCAATACACTTATTTGCAATTTGATAATTGGTCTTGGCTTAATTAGGGTCGAAACCTAAATATATTAAACTATTGCAAAAATAATGTCGTTCAAAATTTTCCCAAGTGTTTCGACAATTAACCTAACTTAATTTACACTAAAAAAGAAATTCAAAATTTAAGCAAGCCTTGAATAAAAATAAATTTTGAAAAACAATAGGACAAATTCACCTTTTCAGTTGTTTTTTTTTAATAATAAACCATACAATCTCCATGACGACAAGATATTGTTTATATGCAGTAATAATTCGTATATCCTAATAAAAATATAATAAAACACATTCATAAAAATTTAAGTTAATAAAATTTACATTAGATTTAAACTTTGGTAATACTTAAATAATATTAAGTGATAGTGGTGAGGGGAGTCACATTATGCTTTTGTATCCAAGGTAGAAAAACGACCCAACGTCTAAATTCAATTAGTAAAACCACGGGGTTATTTAAAGAGACGTTTTAATTAGTAAATTAAAATTTGATATAAATCTACTCACTTTTGTACGTTTCTTAGTAACTTTTTTTGGCCTTAACAACCAATCTGTTTCCATTTACGTTTAACAAAAACTTCCTAAAAAATATGGTGGTTGTGGCGGTTGTTTTAATGTCAGATTATGAAAATATTTGCTTCTATATATATCACTATTGCACAGAATAATCAATAAGTTATAAACTACTCTTATTTTTTCAAACAGTTTCTGCTAATTAAAACGTCGATTTTTATTTATGAGATAAGACCAATTACACCGACCTTTGAAGTGAACTTATACCACCAGTTTATAACAAAATAATGAAAATAAGAATAATTGTAACTATTTAATCTCATTTTTAGTTTTAAGATAATATGGTTGATTTTATATTAGTTCTTGAACTTTTCCTTTGGACTTCCGAGTAACCGTTTTATCTATTTAAAAAAATAATTCAAACGTAAATAATATACGTATTGATAACGAAAAATTAAATACTTTTTTCTTCAAACGTCAAAAAAAGTAAGGTTAAAGTTGTACTTTTTCACACTAGTACAAAAAACACTAGAACTTTAACCTAACTTGTTCAGTAACAAAATGTCAACTTTTTTTTGACATTTGACGAAAAAAACAATATTTGACAATTGAAGTACAAGTAATTTACAATAGATGGCGCTTTTCTCAGAATCTTCTATTTCTTATGTTTAAATAGGTTTTAATTCATTTTTGACGTTTTAAGAAAAAATAAATGATTTGTTTTAATTAAAATCAATTGCCAATTTTAGGTGTTGTTCGATTCAAGCACAAACAAGATTAGTCTGTTAACAAAAGTTAAAAGTTAGTGCTGAACTTATTTTGAAAATAAAATAAAAATGCTGTGATGTAAAAATTTGTAGATACAGTGGTAGTTTAGATAAAAGAGAGTTAATAGCAGTAGCAAAAATTAAATATAAAAGCCATTTATATTAATGTAATGGTAGCCGCTATTGCATGGATTTTTTCTAAACTACAAATTACATTCTCATATGATCAAACTGCTGAAAATAACAACGTTTTTCACTTCCTACGTCTTTACTAGACGACCTTTTCAATCAAGACATATTCACTCAGTTCTTGACAAGTGGAAATTTGTTTGGGAATTAAAAAACGAATAAAATTTTTCTAATCAAATTTTCTAGTCCGCTCAACGAGATGAAGCGATTTTTACATCCATGTAGTGTAGAATGTAGAATTAAAGAAAATTTAATTTTCATTTTTCCATTTCAGAACTCGGAAAAAGACAAGCACCAATAATAAGTCTAATAAGTTCATCATTAGGTTGTTTTTAACAGCTAAAACAATTAATTTTGACGCATTTGGAAGTAAACTGATGTGCTTGCTTATTAGTAATTACATCTACTTACTATATGCACATCAATTAGCCTATTTTATAGCTTACATAATCCAAACCACATACACAAACTATCTTACATTAACCAATTAATACCTACTATCTATAAAATGAAATGTTGCCAATGTTTTTAAAATAAAATTAGGTTAATAAGGAAAATTAATATTACACGAAAATTCTTATAAAAGCGCCTTAAATCAAAAAGAAAAACGTCAAGAAGAAAAATACGACCATTCATCTTTTAAAAAACGCCTAGACTTCAAGTTTAGTTAAACATTTAGAAAAGTATATCTTTTGAGAAGAAAATTTAAACTTTAGTTTTAATGGAAGTTCTGACAATATTAAGCTACTTCCTAAGAAGAATCTTTCAAGTTAGTATGAAGTTGAACAGTTTCCAATAAAAAGAAAAGTCACCATAGGTACAGCGGTAATTTTAAGCTTCTTCAACGCGTTTCCAACACGTATTAAAAATTTGGAAATTTATATCACATTTTTTAAAATATTAACAGTACTCAATTTATACCTACATAATTAGATACTGCTTTGGGATGAAATTGAAATCATCAAGTGTACTCAACGAGGCCTATTTGAATTACAAATTATAATGGGTCTTGGTTTCTTGACAAGGCGACACTAAGCCACTGACTTATTATATCCTGTGATTGAAAATGACAATATCAGATAGTTACAATAGATGAGGTATGTAAGTTGAAACTTGATGGAAACTTCTAATCTGTGACATTCAGCAACATCGCAGTTTTCAAAAAATTGTATAATTATTCGGAAAAAAAGTCCTTTTCAGTTGACGAATTTAATTGGGATAAATACAAAAATATAAAGTAGATGGCCGTGTTTAATGTTTTCATTTGATGTAGGTAGATATCTACATTACCAACATTTTTCTAATAAGTGAGAAAAGGTTGTCTAATTATTGATCCATTTTCACCAGTATACTACTCTTTTGCAAAAATATTTTACAAACATACACTTACATACAAAATATTAAAGAGGGCACCACTGTGATAAATAGTAACCATTGAATAAAGAAATACCCCCTACTCTACCAGGAAAGAGCCACTTAGC
This sequence comes from Malthinus seriepunctatus, assembly GCA_963924605.1. Classification (NCBI taxonomy): domain Eukaryota; kingdom Metazoa; phylum Arthropoda; class Insecta; order Coleoptera; family Cantharidae; genus Malthinus; species Malthinus seriepunctatus. The sequence goes on along the minus strand of OZ004600.1, from coordinate 106,349,692 downwards.
TAATAAGATAAATCGCCATGGACTAGTAAATATAGCGATTTCCGGTCAATTTCTTCAATAGAAATTGTTGCTTATACTCCCACTTATAGTCCTGGGGCCTGTAACAGAAAAAAGGGGGTGATCGTATTCAGGTCCATCTTTTGGAAATAAGCTATTTGAGTACCAGCGGACACGAAAATCTGGTTGGCTTCCACAGGCAGTGGCTTAAGCCCTCAGGATCCTTCAATGAAATTCTTAAAGAAGGAAAGAAGTAAGAAATATGACAGCATTCGGGATGCAACTTTGACATTTTATCGTTCTTACAAAAAAAATCGACAAAAAAAATTGGCTGCTCTCTACAATGTCTCTGAGAGCGTGGCAGCTGGACTGAAATTACCGTCTTTATGCTACACACCTGCAAACACTAACTCGTGACTCATAAACGGTATTTGAGTTGTCCACTGCCAAAGTAACTACTTTTTACATAAAAAGTAAGATTTTACTTTGCCATCCCTCTCAGGTGGGTTTCCCGCCTTCCTCACCAATTAGAAATTTATTATTAACAGCTCTGAGGCCTTAAGCCACTGCCTGTGGAAGCCAACCAGATTTTCGTGTTCGCTGGCACTCAAATAGCTTATTCCCAAAAGATGGGCCTGAATACGATCACCCCCTTTTTTCTGTTACAGGCCCCAGGACTATTATAAGGAAAGGTCATGACAACCAACGATAATGTAAACTCGACGGAGGGAATGAGTCATCCATGGACTTCTAACGTCATTTCCGTCGCATTTTCTCTTATAGGCAACGGTTCCTAACCCTCCTTCTGAATGTTTTATGTTCTAAGGGTGTGGTTATGTTGAAGCTGCGACAAACGCTAAGAGCGACGATTAGAGAGAAACAGATAAAATAAAACATTGCAACAATTCCTTAATTTTATCTGTTTCTCTCTAATCGTAACTCTTAGCGCTTATCGCAGCTCCAACATAAACACATCCAAAGAGTAGTAACGTGGATAGTAAAAAGAGACAATAACGAAAGAAAATCAAATCACGCATACTTTAATAGACTGGAACACACTGTATATAATAATAAATGATGAAATTAAGAGTATCACCACTTAAATTTGATTGATATTGAATTTTTATTTTCTTTTGTCAAAATGAAATAAATTTTCTTTTCAAAAGGTTGAAGAGTAATGTAATGTCTCGAATGTCATCTTTTGCGCCCATTATTACCTACAAAGCAGATGACAGATCATTTAGTTAGTTACAAGACAATTATCTCAGTAGGAAAATCATTCAAATTGAAATCGTAATTAATAAAACGATAACGTGTTTAAGTATAATAATTAAGGAAATTGGGAGCAATTAGAACTTGGAAATTGAGTTCAAATTATTTAATGTTTACACAATAATCAATTTCTTAATTAAACATTCCAAGAATACGTCAAAGTTTCTGTGTATAATTCAAAACGTCGACAAGTCGCGTATAAATGAACGTCTCTAAATTAAGTAGATATTGATGGTGAACAACAAATTCCACTTGGAATTACTCGAGACAAATGCAGCGTTTTGTTTTTTAAAGTAATTGCTTTTAAGACATTGAGGGTAATGAATAAAGTTTCAGCAAGTGCTTTTCCTTAACATATTCTAGCAATAGTTTAGATTTACATGAATAAAACCCTTAGCGAAATCTTGAAATAGAAGATTTTCCATCACAAATTTGTGGATTTGCTTAAAGTTAGACACATTCTTGTCCCCCCCTCTCATGCTAACGTAATGGAATGATAATGATATCAATAGAATCAGAATATTTTAACGTTTTTAATATCAAAAATTTGAAGATCGGTTCAACTTTTTAAATAACATTACACGAGTTAAATATAATCTGTCTTGCCATGAAAAACAATATAAATTTTCAAACGTCAAAAGTAATAATTTTTTGACATTTTAGATCTTATATTGTTTTCATGGCAGGAGAGATTACATTCAAAACGTGCAGTTTCACGTAAAAAATTATCGAAAAGCCTTGTCTTCAAACTTTTTATGTTAAACAATTTGAAAAAAATCTCTTTCGATTGATATCATTAGCATCCCTATACAGTGCGCCAATTTAAAAAGGAGTGAGGAGCCATATCTCTGAATCTGAAAAAGATATCAACAACCGCATGAAACCGTTTGAGTAGTACGGAGGGGGAAATATAATGACGTAGTAAGTGGTACATTCCCTCTTACTCCCTAAACCACCCTAATAGAGCGTGTCAGTTGCCATGAAGTTCAATTTTATTTCACAAGGTGCGCACAATCGACGGTCCCAAACGTCAAATTACAGTATTACCAATTACTTTTATCGCATAAAGTTGTTTGAATATTATACAATAAAAGTAATTGGTAATACTGTAATTTGACGTTTGGAACCGTCGATTGTGCGCACCTTGTGGAATAAAATTGAACTTCATGACAACTGACACGCTCCATTACAAAATCTTAAATAGCAATCCCCTACTTGTGATATATCATTGGAAAGCCCTTAAAAAATTCTTTCCCAACTGAGACTCCATTTGGTCGAATGATTTTCAGTTACTTTAAAAATAAGAAATTGAAATTCTTACCTATTCATTTATTTAAATACAGGGTGTAACTACTCGACTCATCCAAAGATATAGGAGTTTTAGATCTCGAAAAAACTAACATTTTTTTTATTTCGCCATTTTGAATTTGGAGCCTCCTATTCGAGATACAGTCGATATAAGTTTTTTTGTTTTTCTACTCCAGTTTATTTAGTTTTAAGTTTTAAAAAAAAATAAAAATTGTTTTGAAATCGTCGTAAATTTCTCTAAAACTTTTGTATGTAGCTCAATCTTCTATTTTCATTAATATCAAAATGGCGGCCAATTTAAAACTTTGACCTTGAAAATTTCAAAAATCGCACGGCGAATTTTCTAAAAAAGAATATGCGCTTATTCTACTCATGAAGATCTACATTTTAAGTTAAAAAAACTACTAGAAATTTTTTATAGTTTAGGAGCTACAGGAGATTGAATTTAAACGATCAAATTCTAAAAGAGTGCTGTTTCTGTTTTTCCGTTCCTCTTTGGTTTTTCCTTGTCAGTTTTGATAATAATTTAATTTATTAATTAATTATTGTTATTCGAAAGTGATTTTTATTAATTATTAATAAAAACTATTTTTTGTAAATATGGAACTGTCTACTCTTCATGAATTTATTGACATAAATTGACAAACAATCTTCTGTAGCTCCTAAACTATAAAAAATTTCTAGCAACTTTTTTGACTTAAAATGTAGATCTTGATGAGTAGAATAAGCGCATATTCTTTTTTAGAAAATCCACCGTGTGATTTTTGAAATTTTCAAGGTCAAAGTTTTCAATTAGGCGCCATATTGGTATTAATGAAGATAGAAGGTAGATGTAAATACAAAAGTTTTATACAAATTTACAAGGATTTCAAAACAGCTTTCATTTTTTTTAAGAACTTAAAAATAAAAAAACTGGAAAAGAATAACAAAAAAACTAATATCGACTGTATCTGGAATAGGAGGCTCCAAATTCAAAATGGCGAAATATAAAAAATAGTTAGTTTTTTCGAGATCTACAACTCCTATATCTTTGGATGAGTCGAGTAGTTACACCCTGTATTATTAGAGTTCCATGCAATGATATAGTCGGTTTTCGAACTGTTAATTAACAGCATAGAGTAATTAATATAACAGACAACTTTTGAGCATTTACTCTCATTTCAGTTTTTTATTTCACCGGTACTCTTTGGGTACTTGAATATTTGAGTTCATAACCTGCATTTACAAATATTCATTGTATTTTAAAATGGCTTTTGAGCAATTAATAGGGTTGGTTAGACCAAAATATTATCAGCTATTGGAGCTCAATCTTTTTTTCATGAGTGTCTGAAGATTTTCACATACAACGATATACTTAACACTGTCCGCACAACCTGCTTAGTAGCAGGTCTCGTAGCAGGTTTTCAATTTTATAATTTGTCTATGATTTTATTTTAATGATGAACTACTACACAGAAGTTGCTTTTGAAGGTATTTGCCAATTGGTTGGTTATATGTGAAGGGTGCTGAATTGGTAAAACATAAATAGCGATAGCGATATTGAAGAAAACCGTGAAACCATGATATCGTCAACTTTGTAATATTATTTGGCAAAAAATACAATCATTGCAATAATAAAACCAAGCCATATCTATAAAATCGCCAGTTGTGGAAGTTAAAATATGAAAAAAAATTGGAACAAAACACAAAGTCGTATAAATCACAAAAGTTTTATCGAAATTATAGCGAGTTGAGAAGATACAAAATGAAGAGCGGAAAAAATACTATTACATAACAACTAAAGGTTTTATTTTCGATTAGTTTGTATGTCGTCAAAAAGTTTTTTTCTCTCTTAATGTAATTCGCTTTTGCAATGAACAAATTGTTACAAGTAAAAATAAAAACTGCATTATTTGCGAGTGACGCAACTGACAATAAGGGCATTTCCGGTCGCCCCCTCGTTACGTCACAAGGTTGAGCGCTATTCAACTGTTATCAAGTTGTTAATTCATTGAGAGGTAATGTGGCTCATTTAGTTATTAGATCTATGTTAGTAGTACAATGCTTGATAAGAATAAAGCTAACGTTCAAGTCTTGACAAAAAATTATAAAACAATAAAATACACAATTAATAGAAAAAAGAGCAAAAACTTGAAAATCTAATTATAAACATAATTAAAATCGGGTAGGTAGGTGGCTGAGGACCGACTTGTAACAATCCACCCTGAAAAGTACATTATAAATGCAATGAATAATGTAACTCAATTAACTCTCTAATGAACTAATATTTGTATTTTAGTGATTAAGAATTCAATAATGCATTACAAACTTTTAAACTCATAAAAGTTTGATGATATCTTCACCTAATTGAGATAATGAGATATTTTCATTCACTACATTAATTTAGTCAATGAACACTAATAACTATTAGTTTAGAAACAATATAGCTTTTCCACCAAATGGAAAATTTAATAATAAATAATTCACAATTAAACTTTCTACGCAGGAAAAATACACGAAGAAAAACTTAAATAGAACAAGTTAACGTCCTCTCCATTCATGAATAATTGAAATTGGATTTAATAATCAGAATAATCGTTCTAGTCAATCAAACTCCATTTCACAACTATTTGATGTTAATGACAATGCCGTACCAATTTTTTAGGTCGCTCTACTCTTCTCAAAAAGGTCTCTTTTTGATTAAAATGAATTAAAGAAGTAAAATAATGCCCGAACCGCAGAAAATATTTGTTGTTTCAGTTCTCAAGATGTCTTATGAGCATCACCTATAAACATAAATCATCAAATATTACTCTTAATTTATCGAAAAGCCAGAAAGGAAACGCACGAGCATTAAGTATCGACTTTGCCCAAATTATTCACCCAAACGAAATTAAATGTGATTTCTAATTAACAGAAATTAAAAGAAAACAGAAAGTCATTATTACGAATTCATGAAGCAGAATTCAATAACTTTTTCAACAAGAGAAATTTTTATTTTTGCCTGACAGAAAAACAACTCCCATATAAGAAAATTCAATCAATAAAGAAAATTGTTTTAGCTGGACTATTTACTGATATATTATTCATTGTTATGTTGGCTATAAGCTGAAAATAACGAAGTTCGTACTAAACTATAATAGCCCAGACTTGCTAACTTGGCTCCCTGGGGAACTAACCTTTCTAAGGAATTTAAAGGGTCTTAATTGCATTAACTGCCCACAAAGTTTAAATTTTTTTATTAGTTTGGATTTTGGTATTTTAAGTGTTGGAGTAAAATCCGAGATTATAGTTCCCTTTTGTAATTGAATTTTGATGGGTAAATTAGTTGAAAAAGATTCAAAATCAGGATAGAGTTTAGAAATATCCTATTGATTAATGATTAGTTACTAGTTCCTTACAGAGAAAAGAACGTAACTAAGCTTTATAGTGTATATTTCAAAAAATATATATATTCTTGTGCATGTAGGTAGATGATGTAGGACCAAGAATGAAAATTTGTAATTTAAAGTCGTAAAAGCCGTTTTGGAACTAAGGTGAAGAATATTCAGAATTATAGTAAAGTATAAAAGTTTGACTCTTTGGCTTTAATTGTAACCCTCACAATGGGTTTGTAATAAATAACTCAAAATCCTTAATTTACAAAAAAAAAAATTTTTAATTTAAATGAGAATCTCAAAATAGTTTCGTAAAACAGTTTACGACGATTGTATAGCACGTGCGTTTAGTATTTTAAAAATACTTTGTATTTTTTAATGTTAAACAAATTTAAGGGAAAAATGTCAAGGTTTTGAGTTATTTATTATAATGTGACGGTTATAATTAAAGCCAAAGAGTCAAACTTTTATTACTTTACTATAATTCTGAATATTCTATACCTATTGCTCATGTAAGAGACCAAAATCAAAAACATAAAAATGAATTCCGTTGATAATAAAGTGGACTGTATTACTTTTTAATATGGTTTTTATTGAGAATTACAAAATTATAGACTTTTTGCAATAATAATATTTTTATAACAAACTTTAGTTGCTTGGTTAGAAAACTTGCTTTTATTTTTGAATACGCTCCTGAACAGATGCAGCTTTTTGATCAATGACAAATTTTGAAAAGTTGAGCCAACGAACACAATTATTTTGATAACGAAAAATCTAGTACTGAAATATTTACTGCAAAATTATCTGATCATAGAAATCGCAACTAAACAACCCCCATAATTATAATTATAAGACAAGAAACAATTTAGATGAATTTGAATTTGATAGTAGTTTTCGCTTCAAAAGTTTGATAAAATCTTTATAAAGCGTCTTAATTAATTGAAAACCTCTATAAAAGTTCTCTTCTTAGCGTTTGATTTCAAACTGGGAAATCTCGAGCAATATTGATCCTCAAAACGTCTCTCGAAACTTATTTCTAACAAAAATTGGCTTGATTTAAATGATAAATGAAATTGTATTTTTCACAAATGATCAAAATTAGTTTTTTTCGTCTGTACGAACTTTTTAAAATTATATAAGAAAATCGACAAAAATATAAATTGAGCTTTATTACGATAGGTAGAGCCCTCTGTAGGTGGAAATTAAGAATGATTTAATTTAATTTTTACGATAAAAGAATTCTACAAAAAGCTTTTTAAAAGCGAATTTGCATCAATAAAGAAATTAGACGTTAATCAAATCCTTCCTTAAATACGAACCCCAACCCTTGTGGCGTGGGCCACTGAACAGTCAGGGTTGTAATGTACGAACCATACATCACACAGAAACAATATTTTATCATCAAATAAATGAAAAGGATTTCGTAACGATCGTTAAACATCCGTGTCCTTTCAACCTCAAAACTGTAGGACCAAAGTATGCGAAAGCCACAATTTCCTCCCAATCTTTGGAATTTAAATTTAAATCAACTCTCGTATTCTAACCGCACAAATGTAAGTAATTTTATCAAATTTATGTGTGACTCTGTTCCATCTCACTTGAGTTTAATGTAAAATTGTTGTTTCTTCCACATAACTTACAATATTTTTGATTATTTGAAAAATACTCATTTTCTTACTCAAAACTGGAACGTTACGTTTTGAAATGCTGTATTTGAAATTTTTAATAAGTTTTAAATCATTATAAATATACCCAAAACACGGAGTAATATTTTAGCTGGAAACCGAACTTGCAAAGAGATGGCAATTTGTCAAAGCAAACAAAATCAATCTGAAGCAGCTGAGATGGAAATGTAAAATCCCATCAAATAAATTTAGATTTTTAAAAAGTTTTAAGAGCAAACATAATAAAATTTAGATTTTTTCTATACCTAATATAAATCTGAAAGCGAATACGACAGACTGCAGATTAAATATTTACCATAAGTAAACATAAAGCATTGTTCTCCATTTCAATTTTTTTTTTGAAAAATAAATGCACATCTATTTACAAAAGAAACCTCTACTAAAGACTAATTCAAAGTGGACATTTTGATTAAAGTTTAAAAAACAGAATGAGCGTATTTTTGTACTTTAAGAATGTAATTTGAAAAGTGGATCCGAAAATTAAATAAATAAAGATTTACTAATTGTTTTACAAGAACCCCAAAAATCTAATTTGATATCAATTACCCAATGAAACTAACTTAATGGCTAATCGAAGTAAAATGATCCTATTTTTCAATTAGGGGTTTCGATCTTTTTGCTTTATTACTTTCAACGTCAATCGCAGAAGAAAGAAAGTGAGAAATTAAAAATCAATCAGTATAATCTTCTTCAAACTTAGTAAACGGAGCAAGTAATCTCGAGATCGATTTTATAAAAAAAAAAGTTTAACGGCCATCATTATCATGTAAACTTGGAAAACAAGTTTTAAGTATTGGTTAATTTTATTTGTAAATATAAATAATTAGAAAATCAATAAAGGAATTCTCCATTTACGAAATCTTGGGAATGTGAAACAATTAATTGCAGCCCATTTTCGTGTAACACCGTTTTGAGTACATTTTTATAGTATATAACATTACAAGCAAAGTAAAACTGTTTTTAATGGCGCAAAGAGGATTCTGACTGGCGAGCCGCAGCCGAGTCACCTCTTCGAGTCTGTAAAAACAGTTACCTAGTGTGTAATGTAAAATACTTTATGTGTTACTCACGCTTAATTCACTTACAAATTAATTAAATTATAATTAAACGAATTCTGTCATTGCGTGATCATTTGCGTCAAAAATTTACCTAAATTGTTTTGATAAAACAGCTTGGTTAAATGACGTTTTACAATTGAGTAACAGGTCTCGAAGAGGTGACAGGCTCGGCTGCGGCTCGCCGGTCATAACCCTCTTTGCGCCAGAAAAAACAGTTTTACCTGGCTTGTAATGCTAAATACTATTTCATAAGTGCAAAGAAATGCAATGAGTGAATCAGAAAATGCATTTTTGTAACTCATGAAAATCTGAAATTTTCTTAATGCATCAACACATAAAGTGCAAGATCGTCAAATTTAATGGCAAAATTTATGGTAAAACAAGAAATTAAATTTACATAAATTCGTTTTACAAAATTTTACAGGAAGAAAAACAAGCCATAACTAGGGCACCAAATAAAAAACAACGGATGTGGCCATACGTGGAACTTTTTCCGTCCGTCAAATCTTGGAATTGTCTATTTTTTTTTATTAAAATTTCATTTAATATCTTATAAATAAACTACATTAAAAAAAACTAAAAAACTGTAAAAAGCGCACTAAAGAAACGTTTGGGTTGAAGTTAGGCATGAAAACAGTTCCTCGTATGGCCACATCCGTTGTCTCTGTTATTAAATTTATTTTTATGTTAAAATAAAATACATGATATTAAAATTTAAAAAAAAATTTTTTTTAATTACTTTCGTCCGGGATCGAACCTAGAACTTCTGCGTGCAAGCAGAATTTTTAGATAAACTGTCTGAAACACTAATTTTTGCTTTTTTCGAATCAGGGGGGCTCAAAACGTCGAGAAATACAAAACAATATTTTATTATTATTATTTTGTCTCGATTATAACAACTTTTTCTTGGATTGGAAAAAAAAAAGTTATAATTTAAAAAAAAATTTCATATTTTTAAAGTTCCAATTTAGAGCATTTACAAAACTCAATTATTGTCAATAGCTTACAAATTAGACGTAATTTCTGAAAATCAAATTTAGGCACAAATTGTGAATTTTCCACTGTAACAAACAATTCTGATGACTCGACTAACGCCCTTTTTCAATAATCGATTGACTACTGCTAAAATTTTGCGTAAAATAAAATTCGGCCTCCGTTTTATATTTAGGAATTTAATTAATTAAATTATAAAAAAACAATTAAGAATCCAAGATGTAAAGAAATGGAAATAAAATTCCTTTATTGCAAAAAAAAACGCCCTTACACTCCCTTAAACTTATGTTGTTTAATTTAGAAGTGTGGGGAAAATAAAATTACTCTTTTAATTTTTCCTTCACAGAATGAAAACTCAAGTCGATTCGACTTTTATTTCTTTTATACGATCAATTTATAAACGCTTTGGTGTACAATAAGTTGCCTACCATTAAGGGGACTACGAAGAGCCGATATGATTTTTCAGCAAAACTTTTCATTATTTAGCTAAATTAGTATTAAATGTAATTATTATGCTTGAAAAACTGTTTAATTATATCAAGTATTGTGTTTTGGAGTCGTTTTAATTATCATTTGCATCCAGTGTAAACTCTCGAGTTTACACAAATTACCTAATCGAAATCTTCTCCGAGTAATTTGTAACCGTAAAGTAAATTAATTTGCACTTAATTAAGTACCTCAGTATATAAATAAACACTATTAATTAAATTTAGTAGCCGACTCTTGAATATTGAAAATTGAAATGTGCTTAGTAAGTTAATTTTCATCGAAGCTCCTTAATTATCAATTTTATAACTGCAACTTTTTATTTTATTGTAAGGTAAATGAATTTATAGATTATGCCAATTAACGTATTTTTGAATATTATTTAAAATCTTCCGAATTGATGCATAAACGAATTTCTTGTAACTAAGCGTGATTCATAGTTTGTGACACCGCATCACAACTAATTAAAAGGTTTAAATTAAAAAATTAATTTTTCGTACACGCTTTCGATTAGAAATTTAAAGGCTTACTCTGAGATTTTTGGTATGATTAAAAAATTGAATTCCAATAAGGGGCATTAATTTTAACTTTGTAAAATAAATTATTAAACCAAAATCACCTGCAGGTTAATGTGAATCTCAATAATAACATTAAATAGGCGTGGCCTTGTCAATGACTACTTTTAATTTAAAAAAATACGAAAAATACGACAAAATACAGTAAATTAAGCGAAAATTATAAATGTTGATTAATCGTGGCACCACTTTACATACAATAATTAACATTTTATTAAAATAATTGTAAAAAAATTAACTTACCTCTTCATTGAGGTTACCCTTCGCTGCCATTTTTCAACTGACTGATTCCGTCATCATACGAATTTACACGATAAGCTTTTGTTGTAAAATTTTTTATACCAATAGAGAATTTATAATTATGTAATTTTAATAAATGAATAAAAACACAGTTTTCTTGTATTTTTTATAATTTTCAGTAAGTTTAAAGCGGTTTTAACCACTTTTAATAAATTTCCAAACATGAGTAATCGATAAAAAATTTTATAACAAATAAACAAACATTAATTATAAACATTTAACTATTTCAAATTAAAATTTTTTAAATCGAGAAATTAAAAAAATTTCTCATTTTACTACAACAGTTCTTTAATTATTTTGGATTTTCTGAAATTATAAATTATGACCGTTAATCAGATGAAAAAATATCTGCACAAGTTAATTAATTAATATTCGTATTCCCTTAATCTTAATCCCTTTGCAGTACATAATATTACAGCAATCCTTTTTGGCGCCAAATTATTTATATTCAGTTACATTTTGACAGTGACGGTTGGTGTTGGTGACAAACTTGTTCAAGTTCAAATCATTCAAATCTTTTCCACTTCCTCACTTTGTTATCCTGTATTTTTAATCGCATTTAATAGTTTCCTGGTACTTCATGCATTATTAATTAAACCGAGTATTTTATTATTCAATTTAAGTGTTGTAATTTTCTTCATAAAGTCACAAAAGCATTTAATTGCGAAAAACATAACCTCAAAAAGCATGGCTAAACAACAAAAAAGGAAAGTTAATGGATATAAAATGCCAGAACCACTGCCAAATGGCTTTGTATTAAATAGCGCAGATAAAAGACAGTGGAAATTAGGGTCTTCAATCGGTAAAGGTGGTTTCGGAGAAATATACTTAACTCAAGATTGTACGTCAGGAAAATCGAGTTCTAATTACCCATATGTGACAAAAATAGTAAGAATTTGATTTAAATTTATGCACAGATTTATATAAATAATGTATTCTAGGAACCCCATGAAAATGGACCACTTTTTGTAGAAATGCACGCTTACATGCGCATTGCAAAGTTAAACGACAGTAAGAACATGTTTACTACAGCCTTATTTGCAGTTTAACCTTTAATTTCTAGTTGAGGAATTTAAAACCAACAAGAAACTGAATAGCTTGGGTATGCCACAATACATAACATCTGGTTCTGAAGAGTACAATAAACAAAAGTATAGATTTCTTGTAATGGAGAAATTTGGAACGGATTTATGGAAATTATTTATTGAAAATAAAAATAACTTTCCACCCGCAACGACTTTTAAAGTAGCGATTCAAATTGTAAGCAAATATTAACCTAGTTAATGTATTTTATAAAAGAAACTTTTTCAGTTGGACGTTTTAGAATATATGCATAGCAGAGGTTACATCCATGCTGATATTAAGGCTGCGAATATATTATTAGGCTTGGGAAAAGAATCAACAAAACAAGTTTATTTAGTTGACTTTGGATTATGTGGACGCTACGATACCAAATATAAACCTGATCCAAAGAAGGCACACAATGGAACTGTTGAGTATCTCAGCAGAGACGCTCACTATGGAGGTAAGTTTCAAAAGCTGAAAGTTACTCTTGAGTTTCTATGTTCTATTTTGTAGTACAATCCAGAAGAGGGGATTTGGAAATTCTAGGCTATAATATAATTCAATGGTTAGGATGCAAACTACCTTGGGAAGAGAATAGAAGTGACGCAGTAGCAGTTCAAAAAAGTAAAGAAAAGTATATGGATGATTTACCCTTATTATTTAAAACTTGTTTTGGAAGTAGTAAAGTGCCAGGTAAATTAGTTATAAAAATTGTTCTTGGTAAAAATAAAATACTTTAATCATTTCAGATACTGTACAGGAATATTTTAAGTATATTTCTAAGTTGGAATTTGACAGTACTCCAGACTATGAAAAATTGCGCAAAATACTTAAAAAGGGTGTAATTGCAGAAGGTTCAACACTTACGTCAAGTTTAGAGTTTAAATCAATTAAAACTACTCCTAAACGCAAACAATCGCCCTCTCCTTCTAAAAGGGCGAAGAAAATTAGGAAATCAAGATCTGTAGAGCCAAAACCTGAACGTGATACCGATAAAGAGCAAAAAGTAAAAGTAAATCGTCGTAGAAAGGCAGTGAAATCAGATAGTGAGGAAACTACTTCAAAAGATGATAATACTGCTGAAATGCTTCCAACTACTTCAAAAGATGATAGTACCGCTGGTTATACGGCTGAAATGCTCCGAGTTAAAGCACAATTAAAACAAAAGAAAACTAGTAAAGCTAAAGTCGTGGCTAAAATAGATCGACCTCTACGCCAAAGAAAGGCGGTTAATTATAAAGAAAGCGCAAATGAAAATGGCAACAAGAATGGTAGTGTAGATGTTATTTCCGATTCTGAAGATGAGAAGCCAGCTAGAAGGCAAAGAAAAAAATAAATTTTCAAACTGCCTTTTCTTAGGTGCATATTTTACATTTTTCATTGAGAATTATTTTTAATTTTTGCCATTATAACTATTTTTAACACTTTTTCATGTTACTTTAAGCAACTTGTATTACTATATTTTTGATAATAAAATTGTTGATCATGTAAATAGGTACTTAAATGTTAAACAAAAAAGATAATGAAACTGCAATAGAAATAAAAATTTAGCTTTTCTGTCTAGAATTTTATGTGAAACAAAAATGGAAAAACAGATTTAGCACTCAATGTTTAAACTGTTTGCTCGGTTCGACTAAATTATTAAATTAGGCGCCTCTGGAGAGATTGTACAGTTAGCCCGATCAAGCGGCCTAAGTGCATGCTGGCTGAAAGCCAGCCCTCCCACTAGCAATCCATAGACTAAATTATGCAAATTGGCAATATAATTGTTACGCCTTCAAAAATTAGGTACCACAGAGTATTTAGTAGTCTGTGTTATGTACCAAGTTTGTTTCTAATATTTATAGTCAAGGACTGTTTTCGATAAAAACGTCTACTTAACCATGCAAGCGGCATTTCATATAACATTTTGGTAACTGATCTTTACCCTATATTTCGACCCCGCTGAATACGAAAATTGCGGTTACCAAAGCGAAATCTTAAGCGGAAGCGTAATATTCAAGATGACACCCGAGATGTCTGCTTTGTTATTTTTGATAGAATAATTATGGACAATTAGGACAAATATTTTCATTGATTCGGATAGGTACTTTTATACTCTACAATTTTTATTAGAGGTAAAATTATCTTCAGATCACTCCTTAAGGAGATAAAGTCGGAAAAACCACCGTGAAATTGGAACAAAATCCCAGTATCGAAATGCTAGAGGAATTTCATACCTATAACATTTTTGTAACCGATGTTCTCTCAATATTTCGTCCCCGCTGGATCCAAAAGTTGTGATTATCAAAGCGAAATTTTAACGGGAAGCGTGATATTCAAGATGGCGACTAGGATGTCCTCTTTATTAATTAAAAATTTAAGATTTATTTAGATGGAATAATTATTATTGCAACTCTACTTTGACTGAATTAAATATACAAGGTGCTCTAATATTTTTATTAGACGTAAAATTACCGTAAGAGGAGCTAAAGCCAGATAAAGACACCGTGTGCGTAAAAATCGTAATATACCTGTTTGCTCTTTTTATTTATTGCGATAGATTAATTATTATTATGGCAATTAAGACAAATATTTTTGTTAGCTCGGATAGATAATTTTATGGTCTACAAAAAATTACCGTAAAATCACTCTTTAAGGATCTAGAGAGTCGGTAGAAGCACCGCGTGTTGTCAAAACAGAAGACCCAATATCCTCTTTATGGTGGACTTTTAGGGCAGTTTGACATGAACTAACTATTTAGTAACTGTTAGTTACTAAGTTGGTTACTAAATGAACTCAAGGAGCAAAAACACGGGAATCTAAGCTTTAACTTTCTAAATATATAAATCTATAATCTGTGGCTTTAACGTCAACGTCAAAATTTATCCGCCCATTTTGACGTTGACGTTAAAGCTTAGATTCCCGTGTTTTTGCTCCTTGAGTTCATTTAGTAACCAAATTAGTAACTAACAGTTACTAAATAGTTAGTTCATGTCAAACTGCCCTAAAAGAGCTAGAGTCGATAAAAGCACCGGTGTTGTATAACCGTCTGAATACATAAAGCAAAATATATGGATGGAAGCATCTCGCTGAATTCAGAGAGTTTTCCTAGTATCCAGCCATAGTGGGAAGTGCTTTCCCCAAAAACGTATTTGGCGACAGAGATGCTAAGCAATTACCTGAGTGGTAGGCGTGATTTTCGCTCTATCGATGATCCGCTCCATCGACTGTTCGCTCGAACAATATCGACCCATATCCTGGCTGGATACTAGGAAAACTCTCTGAATTCAGCGAGATGGGTCGATATTGTTCGAGCGAACAGTCGATGGAGCGGATCATCGATAGAGCGAAAATCACGCCTACCACTCAGGTAGTTGCTTAGCATCTCTGTCGCCAAATACGTTTTTGGGGAAAGCACTTCCCACTATAAAAAGCATGACTAGATGTTTTCAGTGGCGCGCCAAAAACGTGTTGGTTAAAATTAAAATTTTTATTTAATAAAAGTGTTTTTATTAGCTAAGCTAATAAAAAGTGTAGAGTATAAAATTACCTATCCAATGACAATATTTGTCCTATTGTTCATAATTATTTTATCAAAAATAACAAAGCAGACATCTTGGGCGTCATCTTGAATATCACGCTTCCCGTTAAGATTTCGCTTTGGTAACCGCAATTTTCGTATCCAGCATGGTTGAAATATTGGGAAAACATCGGTTACCAAAATGTTATATGAAATGCCGCTTGCATAAAATAATTTAACTTTTGCGCCTTGACTATAATTTCAAATATTCTCTAAAAGACTTATAAATCTCAAGAGTAATTATGTAAATAAAAGTATGTAGTGTTAAATATGATGCTTCCAAAGCATGAACCTCTTACGAACATGAGCAATAGTATCAAAGCAGAATAGAAAATATTATTTGCTAGAGTCAATTTAAATATGTATCATATCATTCATCAACAGCAAGATACCGATAGAGGAGTCGTGTTATCCTGTTGTCGGTAATAGCGTAGATTTCAAAAAACAAATTTCTGAGAAGGACCCCGCACTTTTTATATGGAAAAACGGTTTCAGTCAAATTTCATGAAATTTTGGTAAGTTGTAGATCTTGATCTTCTGAACAAAAGTCTCTATGGGCAAAAATTTCTAAGACCTCACCCTTCTGAGATAGGGGTCGTCAAAGTCGTTTATGGTTTCGGATAGTTTACCTAACGCCCTCTAGCGGCTACACCGAAACTAATGTGTTAATAAAAAAGGACATGTTGGTACCCCAAAAGTTTCATCTAATTCGGTCAAATTTAATTTTTTGTTTAAGACTAGAAACTAAAAACAATGTTCTCTCTAGGACCCATTTTAAGCCCCGCTATCGCCCTTAAAAATCAGATTTTAACAAAATAAAAAAATACGGCTCCCTTTTTTTTAAAGCTTTATTGGTTGGCACCATAGTAGTTTATCTTCAAACTGCAAAATGTATATATTCTGAGTAACAAAAAATATGTGCTATTTGACTATTTTCCATCAATTTTAACGACTGTGATGACTCCTATCTCAGAAGGGCGAGGTCCTGCCCATGGCGACTTTTATTCAGGAGGCCAAAATGTACAACTTAGGTTGAATTCTACATTTCACATTTATCCCCAGGATTTAATTTTCACTTTTAGCTCCTAGGATGTAAAAGTATAACTTTAACCTTACTTGTTCAGTAACAAAATGTCAACTTTTTTTAAGTTTGAAGAAAAAATATTATTTTTGTACGATCTGATTAATAAGTATTATTTAACGCCCTCAAAAGTGGACGTAAAAAAAGTGAAACTACAATTGAACTACAACGATGATTTTGCGTTACTCCCTGGTCTAACGCCTAAAAATGCCTTTTTCGTCATGTAAATCAATGCACTATTTTTTAATTGTAATTTAGCTTGCTCTTGTAATTGATGATTCTGATATCATTTTGTTGTTATCCAGGGTCGACCGAGACGTTAATTTATGGGGCCCTAGACTAGGGCGCATGAAATCCAAAACTTTTTTTTGGGTATAAAAGATACAAAATCGCATTATTTCAAATATTTTAGGGTCCTGCTATTAAATTTATCAATTAGATGAAAAAGCTAGATACTTTTCTTCCACTGTAAAAAGAACATCTGCAAGACTCGTTAAATATTTTTATTTTGTGTGGAAATTGTAAATAATTGTCTTATTTATTCTTATAAAATTATTATTGAAGCTTTAAGTATCCCAACGTCACCATAAAATTTTAAAAAAGATTAAATAGTTTTATCATTCTTAGCTATACTAATTGGGGTCTAAAAGACCCCAATGGTAGTTCTTTGTTGTTTCAAATCGTGGCCTTTCTAGGGTTAAACAATGACCTGTAACTGCAAGTTTTTATATTGTTTCTTAAGTATGTTTACGTAGAACTATATTTATTTCAATATTTGTGACATACACAATATTTAAATTTTGAAGCTAGCTACAGTGGTCTTACCAGTAAGACTAATTGGGTGCCTAATAGGGTTGCTAAGGAAAGCAGCGTTTTTATTGGTTCTAATAATGTGAAGTAAATTATTATTGAAATATTAATAATTTATCATCTAATGAATTCCTATGGGGCTGCAAGCTGCAAGTTATCTTCAGGTACCTGGATATTGTAATAGGATAATCCGCTTTTGATACAATTATTATAATTTTCCTATTATAACATTCAGACTTGTTACTGGTTAAAACTTTAAATAGGGGATCAAAAAACACACAAATAAAACCATTTTATGAGCTAAATCGTTGTAAGAAAACAAGCATTTTATTCTGTATTCAATTTATTTTTTAAAAACAGTCATAAAAAATGTACTACTTAATTGCTTAAATGACAATAATTTCCTTCAGAATTAGCAAGTCTATCCCTTACAAGTATTTGAATAATTTACATAATCCTGTTGGGAATAGTCTGCCAAAGTTAAGTTTGGTACAGAGAACTTATGCAGGTGAACTTATTTCGATTTGGGTCATAATCATCATAATTAATCCAACATTTTTAACTTAAAAGCAAAGAAATATAAGCACACACAACATTCAATTTGTAATTCTTAATTTACACATTTTACAGAATAGTCTAATGAAAATAAACCAGTTCGATTATGTATTTACAATTTACAACATTAATATCAATTTTGTAACAACTGTAATGGGAAATACTTGAAAGTCATAATTTATTACTTCCCAGAATTTATGCAAGAGGAAATGTAACGTTGAATTAACAAAACCAAATTCGAGTATTTAAAGTTGATTTATTTAAAAAGATCTGCTTCGCTTTCTTAAACTTGAACCTTCGGATTAATGTGGAATAGTAATAATTTTCAAAAGATGCAACTGACTTTTTAATTCCAAACCATAAACACAGCTGGTGGCAAATTTTAAAAGAAAAGTATTGGAATTAAAAAATCAGTTTTTTTAATATTTTGAATAATACAATACATATTTTATCAGTACCATAAAATTTTATAATTAAAAGCCATTTTAATTTGATTTCTTACAAACTCAAGTTATTGCTTCCTTACAAGTAAATTTTTTATGGGTTCAATGGGTTTCAAGGTTGGATCGGTACCTATTTTAATTACAATTTATTATGTCTTCTTACATAAAAAAATATAGATACGGAATATTTATTTATTACTTAAAAATATAAAAATAGCTTGGTATTTAGTTTAAAAAGCTAATTTCTTCATTAATAGATACATCGCCTGATCTACTTCAAATCCATGAAGATTATTTGCATCCCCTTGAAGTCTCATCAACAGTCCGCCAAACGAAACGTATGCAGCTCTGAAAAATAGAATAATTAGTAAAATGTTTAAAAAGTGTTTATTATAAATATTTAAGTTTGAGTAACTGGCAAAAATTAAGTCTATTCCAGTGTGCTATTTTTTACTTTACAATTTTTTACTATCGATAGAGTAGAAAGACTTGTATAAATCAAGTTTTTAATTATTAGACGATAGCGATCAATTTGATTTAATTTAAATATGAAACAGACAGTTATAAAATAATTTTTCCCGTATTTAGTAGCAGTAGAAGTTAATAAAACATGCAAATTATTTCTAAAAATAGTAAACAATAATTATTATAAAGACCTGTTTCGTATCAAAATATCAAGGCCATTTAATACCTAATACACTAATGTCAATGTACATCACAAGTTTGCTAAATTCAAACAATAAAACACAAATATTTATAATGAATTTATTAAACAAGTTTTTGATATTTAAGATTTAATGTTAACCTTGAACGGTGCCATTCGCACACTACATACACAAGGTATTATTTTGTTAAATCACCTCTCTTACAACACCAAATAGCGATTTTTTGAGATACTCAAAAAGTTCATTTTCGCCCACGATATTTTTGCTAATAAAATAGCCAACGAGTGTGAGTGGCTGTGTTTCGACATGGGGATGTCTCGGTTATTGCCACGTTATTGCTATTATAATAGGTCGAACAGGTTCAAATTTGGACAATAAGTTGCCCAAATTTTGTTATCTCCCAAGGATTTTTCTAAAAAATTTGAAATTTTAAGAACTTTTTTATTTCCTAAAATATTGGAAATCTGCACAAACATTTCTGTAAAATCTTTTTGATACACTTTAAATGTTGTTGATTAATTGGCAATATATTATCAAATAAAGAAGTTATAAAAGGAATTTAAATTTTTTAGCCTTTTTCATATTCTCGAAAAACCATTATAAATAATTGAAATTTCTGTTCGTATTCCTAATGAGCATTAAATTATGCAACTTCGTCCAATTTAGAGCCACGCTCTCTATTGCTTTTAAGTTCTAATAAACGATAAACACAAAAATTTTGAATTTTAAAAATGTTACATGAGATCAAAATTTGCTTAGAATAACTTAATGATACAACTTCTTACATAATAATTATTATTAACCAATTAACAATAAACATAGACTTAAAACTACTTCATAATTTACGTTTTTAATATTTTAAAAACTAATCGAGTGTTTCGATTTCCAATTTCCATTAAGTGTTGTCTTTTGGTGGATGTGAAGATATCACGACAGTCACAAGGGTAGTATAGTTAGTGGTCGTGTACAAATAGCACAACCAGCTAACCACACTGCCACTGTGCACATCGTAAACTTAATTTTATTCCAAATCCCACGACGAAGTGGTTCTTATTTATAAATCAATCGAAGATCGTCTGATAAACACAAAAATACCTAATAACGTTTTTATCTACAATCTAAACTATCAAATAAAGTTTGCATGAAATTATGTTACGAGTTGTGGACGTGATCATTGAGATTTTACCACTATAAAAGTCGATTTTTTTTTTTTTAATATACAATTCTTGAAGTGGTATGCATTTGTGTAAGCACCTGAAGTACATACTTAATAAGTTCCATTGAGTTACCTTCCAGCACTTATTTTACAAAAAGCAACCATTTAATTCAAAAGCGATGGTTTTTCATAACGTTCAACGAGAAAAATGCAGGAAAGCGATTATTACACTATTCAAAAGTAAATAAACCATCTTAGTAGCAAATAAACTCTTAATTAATTACAAAGCTAATACTTAGTCGTTGGAATGCTTTACTTAAGGTATTTTATGTCTTCCTGCAGTTGCAGTTGTCTTTTTTGAAAGGGTGAAAACGATAGTCGATAAAAAAAACTTATATGAGCTATTTCTTAAACTTGTACTAAAGTTCAATCAACGGTGTAATAATAAATTGTCAAATAGTATTAATGAGAAGAATTTAGAATTACTAGTATGATTATTTGATAATGGCGACACGGGCTCCATTAAGGGAAAAAATTATGGATTGGAGAAGACTATGAGTGTAAGTACGTTGACAGCTAACCATGGCTTTTCAAGACAAGGTAAACCACGAGAAAGGCTACTTCATAGACACTTTGGATTGGGGACTGGGGAGTTTCTTCATAAATAATTTATAACGTCTAATGGATAAAATAAACTTATAAATAAGGCCCATACAATAAAGAAAGTTCGCCACTTTTATAAGCTCGTGAAGTCTGTTAAATCATATTTGAAAGTGAAGCGCAACTGTAGAAAGAGTAATAATAAAAAAGTTCAAAAGCTTCTATCAACGATGTGACGCCAAAACATCTAAAAGGTGCAAAATGCAACGTATAAATATCTTTTGATTTAATTTTAAAATTTTTATTATACATCAAAGTATACTCAATCGCTTTGTTAAGCCCTAGCTTACCTATTGGACCGTATTTTAACATATCTGCGATGGCTTTTCGCAACTCTACTTCCATTCAAATTTCTAAACATTATACCTACACCTACAGAGAGACAATGTTTTTGATAAAGGTTCTAATGAAAGCATAGAAAACTGGCCACAATCCAACAAAGCGACCAACTGTAACTTTTTTCAATCACAATTAGGTCATTTACAACAGAGTTGATATTTGTTAACCTACTCTTTCTAAATCAATCGTCCAGGTTTGTTTCTAAAAGACCACAACCACAGACCTTGATTTTTTAATTACAACTATACTTTGGTAAGCTCTTTTGTCACATGACTCGACAGTCAAAATAGTTTTCGCTTTATTCACTATTTATTTCATCTTAATTTATGCCTTTCATTTTGTAACTCCTTTTTACACAATTTATTATCTTGGAAAATGTTTGCTTTTGCTGTTGAAAGATAAAATGTTTGTTTGTTTGCTTATTATGGAAGAGAATGGAAAGATGATACAATAGCTAACCATTATTGATGTTCAGTTAGTATATGCTGAACAAATGAGACTGCACTATAAGAGCTTCTCTAAAAGCTTTTGTTAAAATTTTAAGGTAAGTTGGAAGATACAGGGTGGGTCACGAAACCTGTACTCCCTGACAATAATTTTTGACTACATTACAGTCTAGATAGCAAGTCCTTATTCACAATGAACGTAAACGTACGTAAGAGCTTACGTAAATCTGTGGAAATCAGTACGTATTTGTGAAAATTAAAATTTTTCAAACCCCAAGAAGGGTTTGAATTTTTTTTTTCAATTTTCCAAAAATATAAACCGATTTCCACAGATTTAAGTATACTTAAATAGCTTATAAGCTCTTATACGTACGTTGACGTTCATTCTGAATAAGGACTTACATTTAAAAAAATGAATGAGTCTAGGTAGGAAAATTTCAAACAGTGGAAAATGAAAAAAACGCTCTAATTTCAAAAATCCTGCATAGCTTTCTTAATGTTTGAGCTATTAGATAAATAAAAACATTTTTGGAAACTGCTTACCGCAAGTCGGAAAATTTACTTCCATTACTTTTTGCTGTATCGACTACCGTTTAAAAATGACCCCCAATCAAGTTTTGTTTTCAAAAATACATCGCCTGTATTTAAAGTCGTATTTTACAGTAGCGTATAATAAAAAATAAAAAAAAATAAAAAATAATTTTTGGGGTTAATATTGAAGATAGAGAGAAATTAAAATAGTCAAAAGTATTCTTTTTAGCTCTATATCGTTATAATATGTAAAATAATTATTAGGATACAAGTTTTTCACAAAAGACTGATGTGACACTGTATTACAACGTTAAATGAGCTTTGAAAACAAAAGGATTTTTAAATATCAAAAAAATCAGTCTCAATTAGAACAGAAAATTTGGAATAACTCCAAAAAGCTATGTTTCATAGCTTCTCTGATTTTGAAAGAGTTCATCTGATCGATGGAACAATGGAAGTGAACGGTGAAAGAAAACGAAGAGTGGGGACTGTATAAAAACACCCAGTAGGAACTGCAGAATATTTCGAAATTTCAAATGTAATAAAAAGACTTTTTATACGAGCTTTCCCTGAAACTTAACGTTGTTGCTTCTTAGCTCGTACCCAGGGACGGATCTACATAAGGACTAGAGCAAACCCAACGTAACCTGAGCACACCACGTGATGACCGCTAAAGTTGCGCAGTAGTTTTGTACTGCCGTTGCTTAGAAACGGACGTAGACAGTGTAGTCGTATAGTTATTACATTACTTTTGTCGAAGCAAAATAATTACAAGCATTTTAATAATATGAAGATCTCATTTCTAAAGTATTTAATCAGTAATTAATTATTATTAATACTTCAAATAAAAATTTAAATTAAGTAATTATTTTAAATTTTGACAACTTTTAAAAATAATCTTTTTGACAGAAGAAATAACTAGCTCCGCCACTGGACTCTGAAGCCACGCCTCGCGCAGGTTTGGTCACGTGGTGTGCTCAGGTTAAGTTGGGGCCACTCGCCACTCTAATAGGGCTTAAGCCCTGGGCCTCCAAAAACTGAATTATCATAAATTATTATAAAGCAAAAATGAATTATAAACCTAAATTTAAATATTCTTAATTTAACAAAAAACGGGATCCATTGGACTTCAATAGCCCTGGGCACCGATCCGCCCCTGGTCGTACCTCGCCAATTATAATTTTTTTAAAATAGAAATAGGAACTTTTAATAATAAAAGTCAACTGCTTTCCCTTGATAACCAATTAAGACGTTTATACAATGTAATTAAAACAATTAAGGTTTCCAGATTAACTACCCACAAACTGTTCTACATAAAAAAAAATAATTACCAACTCTTACGTTTTCTTGTGTAAACCATAGATAAAATTATTTTACAAATTAAGTATAAAAGAAAAAATAAACAATAAAATTAAAATATATTTTCATATTATACTATAACAACGTAACTTAATCATAAGGCCTTAAAAATAATTTTTACAAAAGAGAAATTACATCAATGAGAAAATTTATTGAAATGTTTTCGAGTGGCGCTTTTACGATAATATCCAGCTTACTCTTTTAACGAATAATTGTTCTCGATGATGTCAAATTTAAAATCGTTTCTTTTCAAACAATTCGCCACTCGAAGCGCGTACATGTCGTCTTCAATTAGAGAGCGATCGAAATTCTAAAACAATTTGCAGAAGGATGGCGAGCATTGGAAATAATAACACGTCCTTTCTACAATACCTTAGAGACATCGATGACTCGATATAATAAATAAATAAAATATTATAAACTAACAGTAAAAGTCAATCTTTGCTATAGTTGGTCGTACACGTTCGTTCTTTCCAGTTGCAACAATTTTTTGCAAAATGCATATAAGAACGTGCCAAACAACTTTTTTGTAAGACCGGCTAATTGTATACTTTGAATTTCATATTTATCGTGTTCTTAAGTCTCTATTTTAACAAAAATAAAGTTTTAATTAAACACTAGGAATTTCGGGAAGCTGTTAGAAATAAAAAGGATACAATATACAGACAACATAGACATATGGGGGTGCTGCGATGCAAATTATTGAAAATTGAGAGACGATTAAAAGGAATAAAAGAGCTGAAGATTACAGAGAAAAATACGAAACATGATTCCCTTTCAGAAGAATTTCAAACTAATGAACTACTCCGGTGTTTTCAATAAATACACCAACACACTTAAAATCTTAAAAATTTATACGACTGCGTACAAAAGCTCTTTGTAGATTGATTGATCAGAAAAAGAAATTTCGATGGGTTCACCTCTACGAAAGAAATAAAAATGTTATTTTAATTTCTCATCCAGAAGGACGTTATTGATACTTTTGATAATCAATGCTCGAATCACTTTTTATTTTTATAATCTTCAACGTTTAACCCAAGTTCATCAAAACATACCCCTTTAGTAATAAAAATTTGTAAACGCTTCAGTATAAAATTATTTGCTTATCCCTGTGCTAAAAAATAATTTTGGTGGTAAGTGAGCCAGTTATAGCTCCCTTTTAGGTCAATGCTGCCAGCTACCGAAATGAGGTGGATATTAAAATCCAACCAATCCAAAACCAACTTTGAAATTTTTTTTTCCATTATTTCTTTCATTCGAATTTCAATCATTTCGAGATCAGATAAGTTCCTTTTGATTTCAATTAATAACCCTACAGTTAGCTCCATAAATAGGCGACATTATTTCGTTAAATTAAGCCCTTTACTGTAATCAGCTCAATTACCAAGCTTTTCAAATTCAATAACTTGCATCAACATTTATCTAACGATTAAAAAAGTTACAAAAACATATAAACTCTACTAAGAAATTATAATAACACATAAAGCCACATTGATGCAAAGAGGGTGGTCAAATTAAACGAAAATAATAACTAAATAGGGTGCTTGCACGTCTTGGTATGTCGTACCAGAAAGTGCATTTACAGATTTCATATATTCGTTCGATGTAAACGCACTTCTGACACGCAATCCAAAACTTAAAAACTGAAACTATTGGTCGCAGAAAGAAGCAAAATGATGTTTCGTGCTGGATAAGTACGACATTGCCCCCAACGAAAGCACCTAGAACGAACAAGATCACGCTCAAAAACTAACTTTGCAAAATTTATTTATGTACAAGATGTCCAAAATTGTTTTTTTTAATGAAATCTTGTACATAAATTGAAAAAAGAATCAAACCAAGCGACTAACATCAACAAAAATCACAAACGCACGCTTTAAAATACACACCAGCTAATAAATTTAAATTGCAGCCAAAAAGTCGTGCAAAAGCTTGCATATAGGAAGCATGCCAAAATAATTCGTAAGTCATCCAGTGGGTAATTATTTGGAGCACAATAATTAACAAAAAAAATTTAACAGCACACAAATTAGGAAATCGACTCGTAATTTCTTTTCCCAAGAATAGAACGAGTTCGCGAGCATCTCATTGTTCTTTAACGAGGATTAAACGATACAAATTTATGCAAAACCGTTGCTAATGTATGGTAAGTACTCGGTTGGTATGTTACAAAACATAAATATCGTTTACGAGTATATAAATGGCAATTAAATAAATTGTTACGTTTTGTAATTATATCAACTAAAGCAATTAAAATTGTAACGAAAGATCTCCACACACTAAATTTCGCACAGGTGATTTTTAAACATTATTTTTATACTTAACATTCAAGCAATTTCTATTTATAGATCAGGAAAATTAGAACACCTCTCGGTTTTAAAAGGAAACTGCACGATGCAAGCAAGCCACGAGATGTTTTTTTTTGTTTGATGCAAAAAAATTGTTAAAATGATAGCATCACAAGAGTGGTGGTAAAATTTGTTATATCATCAAATGATACGATTATTACGACATGATTTCCAAAATTTACAAGCCGAGATGAAAGCACGCACTTTTAATAAACACAACGGAACACAACATTAATTGTAAAAAATATAATCCTCCTAAAAGCAGCACTATAAAAAATTCACACAAATGCCATGCAAATACATCAAACTAAGCTAGTGATCAGACACTGTCGTAGGTAATAATTAAACTACTGATTAACAACCAAAAGTATAACAGATAGTCTGTGAACATTGGAGCGATCCAACAATACACTTCAGCTGGCCTGGACGCGAAAATAACACACTTTGCTGCTTAGTTTAGTGGCCACGTATTATGCAATCTAATATCATGCCAAGAAGCGCTGCATCGCATTATCAAAAAGTTGCCAATATTATCACGAGATGCAACTGCAAATGGAAAATACTAGTAGAAATTAAATATAGATTAGCGCGTGTTTCAAAAAATGCATTTATCGAGGTCACATTTTTGAAATTGATCAAACCATCACCGATCTAATTTTAACAAATTTTCTCAACAATCAAACGAAAAACACTTCGCGTATGCATAAATGTTGAAACAAATAACTATATTTTGACAAATTACATTGCGTTAATTGAAGACGTAATAAAATTATAAATAAATGGAAAGACGACAATTTAAGTTTTCATTACGCAACCCGGTTAAATCTCGCGCATGGGTATACTCGGTGAAAATGCGAGGATTGAATGAGAGCAAACTGTAAAATATTTCTCGGATGCCTATTTTGAAACTAATAGATACAAGTGTTGTTAATAGAGGCCGTATACATTTAGAAGTTTCGATTTAGTTTTCATTCCTTTCCGAACCCATATTGTGAGGTAATCACGAGTTTGTCATGCGGGTGGTCACAAGTATTTATAATGAACAGAAGGAAATTTTTTGCAATATTTTGGTAATTTTAAAAATATTTAAAAATGCCTCTGGTAAAATAAGAAGGATTTCAACTCATCGGTTAAAAATAGTTTATTAATATCTCGACTTTTTGCTTAAGGTTGCCAAATTTTCTTTCAACATTATTAGAGTAATTAGAATTATTAGAGTATATTAGTCGAGAAACTTATTACTCCATGGCCTACTTCATAAATGTAGAAAACAATCATATCTATATTTTGGCATATAGATATTTTAAAATCCATAAGTTCATAAAAAACTCCCTAAAGGGAGTTAAAACTAAAACATGGAATTTTAGATTATAATTTCATTAAAATTTCCTTTTGAAACAAAAACATCCCTTTTTCCCATTAACCCTATTACGAGGCTCAAGCTTACAATGTAAGCTCTAATCTCGCCAAGCTTTATATTTACAAAAATTGAAGTCTCAAAGTGCATGTTAGGGTTGGCCGTACATTTCATTTTGGAAAAAGAGGGTGGTTCTTAAAATCTACAAAATGGCGTAGGCGACTACAATGCGTTGAATGGGAAAGATTATCCTAGCTACATTTGAGGGATTATTTTTTTTCAAGATTTATTGGTGTGTTTGTCGGTCGCTTAGCTTAAATTTGATTTGAAGAGACTCTTAAGCCAATGGGAAATTTTTCGATTGTGGAAGCTCTTCGTATACTGGATGAGGACTACAAAAAAATTGAAAGTATTACCATATCGATTCAGTTCCAAGTGAATATTTTGTTTAAATAATTAACTAGAAAATACACAATAAAAGCGACTTATTCCCATACTTTGTATGTGTGCAGAAATTTATTTTTGCTTCCACTCATTATCGTGGGTTTCCTTAAAAATAGTATACCTGTATTGTATACCTACTAGAAATTGTATAAATTAAGAATATTTAAAAATAAATAACCCTTATAATAAATTCATATACATAAAAATAATTTTGGAGATTTAACCAAGTATAAAGAAAATAGAAAATTGTCCACTTTTGGAATTCGTCAATGGACTGTGCATTATTAAAACTTTATACATTAGTCATTCCATTAATATAGTTTAATAAATAATTCAACTTTGGTTTATAAACTGTTTCAAAATAGCTAGGTATAGTACTCGTATATCAAGTCACAATTTCGGGACTAATTTTCAATTCATAATTAATCACCCACGGCCACACTATTAACGTTTAATAAGGTTTAAATATTCAGAAGGTAATTAATTGTCTTCTAATGACCACGGGCTGATACTTTAAAAGGACGACACCTGAAAATTTTGTCATTTTTTCTTCAAAATAATTTATTCAACCCTCTGCAAAAGTATGTTAATATTCGGTATGGCGACAGGCTTGTAATTTTTGTTCAATTTTAGACTGCATGCACTAATATAGATTTTATTGTCTGCTGAGATAGATACGACGCCCCTTATTAAGGGCAGTTTTTCTACACACACAACAGCAGTAGAATTATAACTAGTCATAAAACTGTTGAAGCTACACATGCAAGGTATTAAATTACGTACAAATAAAAGAACAAAATTAGCAGCTTGAGCCAATAGTGAAGTTGAAAAATAATTTTAAGTGCCAATTAACCAAAAATATTCTTTTGCTACTAAATACTCATCATATTAGGGCATACGAAAAAGAACCGCTGATGGCGATGGGTGTTGCTTTCAGGAATTAAGCTCAAAATACGCCGAAAGTAAAAATATTTTAATTAAAATTCAATTCGGTTTGATCGATCCATTTTGACCTCTGGAAGCTACTCCTACTCGGATATCCGGTACAAACATCTCCTAAATGCCCGGCAGGTACTCGCTTTTTAATTTTTTTCGACAAAATATTTTTTTATCGACCTTCAGCGCCCAACTTCCATCATAGTAAACAAGTAACGTTAATGGAAAAGACTAGAGCCGTAAAAGTGCACTTCGTCTACACTTGGCTAGTTTATAAACTAGCTGGCTTATACCGGGTGCCCACGATCAAAGCGGAACATAGCCAGTTTACATAGGGAATTACTTTTGCAGTTTGCTGCTCACCAGCTTCATCTACAAGAACTGTAATGGTATCTATTGAAAGAGAATTATTTTCTGAATCTGTTGATACCAAATACTTCTTAATTAATGACTTTTTTAACATTAAAGAAGTAATTTAAATATTTTTAAATTTTTATAATTGGAAAAACTATATGAACATCCATGATATATGTCAAATTCAAATAATTGTAATCATTTGACATTTCATGGCTGTTCATAGTTTTTCAAATTATGGGATGAGAATATTTAAATTAGTTCTTTAATGTTAAAAAAGTCATTAAAAGAAGTATTTGGTATCAACAGATTCAGAAAATAATTCTCTTTCAACAGTTCTTGTAGATGAAGCTGGTGAGCAACAAACTGAAAAGTAATTCCCTATGTAAACTCGCTATGTTCCGTTTTGATCGTGGGCACTCGGTATAGAAACTAATTAAAAAAAGATTGCTTATTGGTTATTTTAGTACTTTTCAACTAAATAAGCAGCAATTTTTGTTGGTTTATAAAGTATTCAACATGATCGATTGGTTTACTAACCTTAAACGGAACGGAAATAAACTATCCAATATTTATGATTAGTTGGGAAAAGGGAAACTATTATTTTCAAATTGTTAACCTAAATCATTTTCATTTTTTCCTATACAAAATAACCAGTTGGTTAGTATGAAAACTTATATAGGATCGAATTGCCAGAGGTATGTGTTGCAAAAGAGCTGAACTCATTTATCATTTTAGCTTTTCAGCAAGCTTTTTGGCTGTGGTGATAAAAAATTTCAAACCATTCGGAAGATAATCGGAAAAACTGAAAAATCAGCTTTTGAAGGTGTTCAATAATTTCCCCTACTACGAAAGTTATACCAAAATTACTAGCTTCATAAAGACAAACTTAGAGCCCTATCACACCTTGCTCAATTTATTATTGAATTTAGTACTCGGTCCAGAATTTCTCCGTACGGCTCTAAAGCTTAAAAATTCAGTAATAAATTGAGCAAGGTGTCACATACCTTATGAGACCAATAATCGCTATGCGCTAAAGATCTTGGCAAATCTAAAAGACCTCAAATGCGCAGAAGAGCAAGTGAGAAAGCTGTAAAAGACGGCTCAAAATTTTTGATCTCTGAAACCTACGAGGGGAGATTTTTAAGTTCGCGGAATGGGGTAGAAAGAAACGCAAATATATTTTTTAATTTTATTCTACAGTAAGATCTTCTCGAATATGAATGCATTTATTACTTCTGTGAATTAATTTTTGTAAACCTTCAAAAAAAATATTTAATTTTTTCTTGTAAAATGCTTGTAAAATGCGTTTCATCGATGTCGAAATGCCTTCTATGAAGTTTTTATTTCAAATTTGGAAATGGGTAATAATAATATAGTGCCAAATCTGTACTTTAGGGTGGATGAACAATTTCTTCGAAACTGCATGACGTCACGGCACTCATCGCAATTGTTTATCTTGTGAAAAGGTGCATTTTTTTTCAGTAAGTTTAAATTTGGCCAATTTTCCTCCCCTTTTTGATTTAATTTTTTCTATTAATCGATGTAAACTATCAGCGTAGTATGCGCCTGTTATGGTGGTACCTTTATTTTTGCAATCAATTAAAAGAATTCCCTCAGAATCCCAAAAGATTGTTGTCATCACTTTTCCAGCAGAAGACGAAACTTCCTTCAAATTCAATTTTTTTAGGATGGACCACCCTTTAAATGTCACTCCATAGACCCCTGCTTCGATTAAAATCATAAAAGTGAACCCAAGATTCATCTCCTGTGACTATTTGGTGTATAATAGGTCGAATTACAAAAAAAAATTCGACAAAAGTCAAAAATCCAAAATTCAAAATTATCATTTAGTTGATTGCGACTAAACTACTTGATATAATTGCAT
The DNA here is from genome assembly GCA_963924605.1 of Malthinus seriepunctatus. NCBI lineage: Eukaryota > Metazoa > Arthropoda > Insecta > Coleoptera > Cantharidae > Malthinus > Malthinus seriepunctatus. Next base: position 106,318,663 of record OZ004600.1, on the reverse strand, counting down.
ACAATTTTTAGTGTATGCTTGTAAATAAAAAAGGGCATTAATTACAAAAAAGAAATAAAAATGGCCGCCTCCTTCTGTCTCATTCCGCGAACTTAAAAATCTCCCCTCCCCTCGTATTAAATTTTAAATTAACATAAATAATTACAAACCACTGTCTACTTAATCGAATATGGTGTCTTTTTATTAATAATAAAAATACCCATACAATATTAATCAATGCACCTGTCTGTATACAGGGTGATGACTAGGAGTTTCGATCATAGGAATTTAATGAGCAGGTATGTAAAACCCCACTTTTGTCATTTGTTGCTTCCCTAATTATTGTAGTAAAAAAGGCTTTCAAAAAAATTTGTATGCCATAAAACTCAGTATCTAAATCAATAAAAAAATTAATTTTGGATGCGGCGTCGTGAAATGCAGAAATTGGATGTGATAGTTGGTCAAAGATACCTCAAAATAATGAGGCTATGGAGTTTTCTTTTAATTTTGACACTGAGAAAATCAAAACCCATGGCTATCACTGTATTGGGGGTAATTTTCGGGACTTTCACATCCAATTTATGTCATTACGAAACATCATGCTCAATCAATTTTATTTATTGATTTGAATGCAGAATTTTATGCGGTACAATTTCTATTTTTTTCCTAAAATAATAAGGGAAGCAGGAAATTACAAAAATATGATTTTACATGTTAAATCTCAATAATCTGATTATTAGTTTGTATTTCAACTTTCAACCACCCTAACTAAAGTCCCAAGAATTTTAACAAAATACCTATACAGAAGCATCGCAAATTAGCAAAAACGCTAGCAGATTATACAATTCTAAAAACTTCATTATCAAAAATATCTCGTGGATAATTTAGAGTAAATTACAATAATGACATCAAACATTGCAAGGCAAAAATGAGTAACACAAATATTTTATGAGATCATTTAAAAAAAAAACTTATTATTGTAACAAAACTAAAATTATCTAATAGCAAATACAAACGTATTATACATAAGTGTAGTTTAGATAATAGTAAACATAAGATAAAAGATAAAAATAGTACACAGTAAAAAACCAACAAGAACTTGCACTTATTTTACAAAGAAAATCGATCAGTGGATGGATTAATATTACACGACTTTTGCATGTCTCATATTGCATGAATGTTAGATAATACTATCGATTATCTTTCGATAACAATTCCTGTACCTTTAATATTAATCGCTTTATTCCAACTCTTAAATTAGCATCACTATACGTTATTCATTTTAGGTAGTGCTCTTTAAGCTATCGAACAATTTATTTTGGAGAATAACCAAAGTTGAAACATTTCTTCTCTTCTTGTTATGATGGTTAATAACTCTTGATTCCAATTGAATTTTCGTCCACTTCTTCTTGCGACTATGGTGTAGGAACGAAAAGATACTGAGATACCACCAGCTGTGTTCACTGTATCGTATCTCAGAAAACACAGGGTGGTCCCCAGCACCTAAGCATCACAACTCAAAATTAATAATGGCAACGTAAACTCCTCTGCCAGCTTCTTTATTAATGACGTAAATTGTCTGAACACTATTTTTCTACCTTAATTTTCTAACTATAATAATTCAAGCTCCATAATAATAACCCAAAATTAAAATTAATGCTACACTCACTAACACTGAAGAAATTATGTAAAATAAAGGTATCTAAATATATAAAACCATCTGCAAGATTTATATTCATTACACAAATGGACACTTTCCAATTTCCAAAAATTAAAACTGAAAATGAACTCGTGATGCAATGCAGATGGTTCCATACGCTCGAAACTGAAAATTTTACACCTAGTCGGAAAACTTTAACCCGAGCTTTAACCTTTCTCTATTAGCACCAACTTTGAATTGACGTTGTAAATGAAGTTTTAAAACTCAAGCGCATCAGCGCAATGGATTAATAAAACCTTTTTATCAAAAACCAGTTAAATGGAAAAGTAACCAAGAAGACATCAATACTAGAATGGTTAAAAATGGAAAACTCGTCAAAAGCAACGTGTTCACAGATTTAAAAAGAAATTTTTTAAGACGTAGAAATTTTCCCCATGAAACATCATGCGAAGGGGTGAGGTGAAACAACTAAACAATTTACTTTCGAATCTATTTAAATATAATTACCAACTTGTTAGACATAAATAACAGTACTACGTTTGTGAGTAAACTTGAAACCGTTAAAAATTCAGTAGTTTATTAGCTTGAAAATTCAATTATTGAAGTCCAACTTGAGTAACGATCGTTTTAATTAAGTTAATAAAATTAATTAACTTAAAGAGCTCTTGTAATATGCCCATTAAAATAATTTTAACCTTTGTTTATTTGAAAACTTAATTCTAACTTTTAGGGAAAATTGATTTCGTTGCAGTACTTACAGTCTACTTGATGGTTCTGCGGAAGATTCGTCTCCTTCTATTCGATAAACTTTTCCGGACATTACGTATTCGAAACTATCGGCTCTGGATCCTTCGCTTTCTAAAATTGCTGGATTCCAATCACCACCGTCTGAATAACCGTCTTCACGTAAAGTTGTAGCAAGAACTAAGCGAAATTTATCACCTGCAAAAATTGTCGAGTTATAAAAAAGTTTACAATAAAACTAGACTATATAATATATTTGGAGGGTATCAAATTCAATAAATGGATCTTGAAAGGTTGCAGCAAATTGATTAATTGTGTCAAATCCAATTAGTAAAAAACAATTTATTCAAATGTAGTCGAAAATGTAGTACTATCGATTCTTTGGACGGAATTCATTGTGCATTGTCTACATGTCATGTCACTCTCGTTGGGATTTCGAAAGAGACAACAATTATATTACGTAATTTTATAGTCGAAGAGGTTTAACCCAAATATAAACCCGCCTATCTTTATATTTAAATTATAAATAGAATAAACCTGAATTTTTGATGATTTTTTAAATTAAATCTATAGAAAAGTAGCTATTGAAATTCTTGCTCTAATACCGGGTGCCAAAAACATCTATGGTTTGATTTGGAGATATCCAAATTTTAAGATAGGGGCTGATAAAAAAATCCAGTGATAAAATCACTAGATTTTGACGTATAATCTCTCATGCCATGGAAAACAATTAAACGGTCTACAGACACATTCTTATTCTCGGCGATCTTTGATTTGAACCTATAAATAGGGGTTTCAAATTAAGATTGTCGCGCCTCTAGCGGATATGTTGATACTAACGATGTTAACGATGCAATGATATTGAAATAACTGCGCATGAGCGCATGTCGAATTTATTCAAATAAATGTTTGTGTTCTCAGTTCTAACCTATAAATTTTGACATTTCACGTTGTTATATTAGTTTTGGGATTTCTTTTATATACGCATAGAATTGCACCCGAAAACTGAGCAATAAACATCATTGCAACGCTAGTAAAAAATCTTGCCGCAAGACGGCGTGTCGCTTAGCTTGAAATGCCTATTGACTCTGTTGTGTAATTTGGAGCGGTAGGGGTAAGTTTGCGCAGATTGGCCACGCCCCTTTAATAATTTAAATACGTTGACTATTGTGTTGGTGGGGATAAATACTAATTTAGGTATCTACGCATTCCCACCGCTTGACAGCATAAAAAATTATTGCTGTACTTCTCTATGGAGCAAATTCCGTCCTTAAATCAAGCTTTTTTGTATTCGACTGTGTGTACAAGGTGGAGCGCTTTCGATGGTTTTAAATTCAAAGGATACCCTCAATATTATTGAAGATAGGAAAATTCTGATAGTGGCCTTCACGTTTAAGCTACAGTTACAGAACATCAAAAAATTGGAAATATCCCCATTTTGAAAATTTGAAATAACTCACTTATTTATAAACGTATTCAGAAGCTATAAAAACTTTCTTAGAACACTATTTGGATTAGAATGCACACTCTTTGAAATTTTTTCTATAACCTCATAAATCAGGGCTGTCCAACTGGCGGCCCGCGGGCCGTATACGGCCCGCCAAATTATTTTTGTTTTGTGGTGACTGTGTTATATATTATTAACTTAATTTTATATTATTTATCAACCTTCTTGGCCCCCGAAATGTTTGGTGAAGAAAATATGGCCCGCGGGCTATGATAAGTTGGACAGCGCTGTCATAAATTATTGAATAAATTTGTATTTTTTGAAATGCAAATCGTACAGTTGACTATGACATTCTTTTCTCTATTCAAAAATATTGCAATTCAGATTTATGCTGGCGAGCGGTAGGGATAAGTTCGTGCAGATTTGGCCACGCCTCTTTAATAATTTAAATACGTTTACTACTGCGTTAGTGTGGTTAAATACAAATTTAGCGCTCTGCGCATTCCCACTGATCGCCAGCATAAATTTGTATAGCTGTATTAATATTACGTTGGCGATTAAATTGAAAACATGTCCGGCCAAATTGGACTTGGTGTCTTATGTTAATTGTTCTGTAATATATCTACTACATATAAGAGAACTAAAAAAGTGAAAACTGAAAGTAAGGCAGTAAAAAACTCGCTTTAAAGCTAAAGAAAAAGAGAAATGGTATTTTCGTTCGACTATAACTGAAGAACAGTTTTGGGCAGGAAAAAAACGTACCTACTGATAGCAATGCTTTAGTTTTGGGACATTTAGCCCATTCAATTAAGTGCTTGTCCATACTGATGATGGTCAAAGCTCAAACCGTTCGAGTTCTACTTCACATCAGGCGTATAGTTCCTTAGTATTTCCCAAATCCTGTAAGTTAAGACCAATTCTTAAAATACGGGATACCAAATCTAATCCACACCAGCAATCCTAGACTCTCAAAAGAGAAACGGGAATTTAAATTTTATGTAATATCCTCTCAAAAATCATGAACACAAGAACTTAGGACTGTTTCACATGGCTTAAATGTCGTACTAAATTGTTAGTACTGAATCGGCTACGTAGTACTGAAGCTTAGATTCCCGTGCTCATGCAGCTTGCGCCGATTCAATACTCTAAATTTCGTACATTTAGTCCATGTAAAACGGCCCTTATATTTGAAGTACAGGGTGGTCAATAACTTATGACAGGCGCTTTAAAATGAAAACCAATACAAATAGAAGAAAAGTTTACTGAAATAATTTGTTCAGGAAAGTGTCCTCCCCAACACATCTTCATTTTATTGCTAATATAAAAACACTGACAACGCCAACTATGATTTTTTTAAATTACTCGATATGTAAAAAATTACGTCAATCGATAGAAAATTTTATTGTCTTTACAGATGTGCGCAATTGTTTTTCTCCCTACATAAAATTTTTTTTTTTTCACTGAATAAATAGTAGCGATTTCTTACAAATAATATTCAGACTATTTTTCAGTTATTCCCAAATTTTTTTTTAGGTTGGGATAAAAACAATTGCACATCTGTAAAGAGAATTAAATGTAGGTACTATCGATTGACGTAATTTTTTACATATGGTGCGTAATTTAAAAAAAATCCTAGTTGGCGTTGTCAGTGTTTTTCTATCAACAATAAAATAAAGATACACATCGTACGTTACATGTTGGGGAGGACACTTTCCTGAATAAATTATTTCAATAAACTTTTCTTCTATTTCTATTGGTTTTCATTTTAAAGCGTCTGTCATAAGTGTTTGACCATCCAATATGCCAGTATGTATCTTGTTAAAAACAATTTACAAATATCTTATTTTAACGTTCATGTAGTGTGTGCATGTGCATTGTGCATTATTAAAATCACGGAGCAGCATTTATTTTATTTTAGACCATCAACCAGAGCATTATTAATAATTTAGACATTGCTAGCCTAGGTAGCTGGAATAGTTTCAAAGACGATGTCAAATTGCTTATATTTTAAAATATTTCGTCCCTTTGTTTTTGTGTTGGGAATTTTAACTTTTAGGTCCATATGCGGGCTGACGCAACCAAAACTATCCTTTCAAAGCGCCTAGAAATATAAATTTGTCGACCTTCAGTATTAAAATTCAATCAATATTCGCAAAAAGCTTAAAATATGTAGGTTAGACGTTAGACGATGTCGTTTTACAATTCGAAGTTTTATACCTATTTTGCATTTAGACTCTCTATTTCCTCTGACTTACTTATTTACCTAAATAGTATGGGTACGTATTGTGGGTATATCTTATTCAATTCCGCAAACAATATTTTATTTTTTGTTAGAAAAACAATAGACTTTAATGTTGTTTTAGGTTAAGCATAATCAAAAATAATCTTTACACCAAACAATTTAACAATTGCTATAAATTCATCTCTTTTACGTAATAATCTCAACTACCCTCTTTGAATGCCACAAGCATCGATATACTTATTTACAGGGCTGGGCAAAATACATCTATTAGTGTATTTCAAATACAAAATACAAAATACTCGAAACACAGTATTTGAAATACAAAATACAAAATACTTTTACATTTTCAACCAAAATACAAATACAAAATACAGTATTTCAAATACAAAATACAGTATTTCAAATACAAAATACATTTTAATTGCGCGCATGCGTATTTATACGAATTTTGAATAAATTTGACAAGTTTTATTCCTCTGCGCATTCGCGCAAAAGAAATTCTTCAATAAGCATTCAAACTTTCGGACTGTAAATTGGCCTCTATTTTATTTTATTGTCATCTTTTTCTGTTTTTTTTTAAATTTTATAAAATTTTCCGTCTAAAATTGCAAACAAAATTTTCTTTTATGTTACGCGCACATGAATTTCACCATATGTATTTGAAATACAAAATCATTAAATATTTTGTATTTCAAATACAAAATACTAAATACTTTATGAAAAATCTTTAAAATACTAAATACAAAATACAAATGTATTTCAAATACTGTATTTCAAATACATGTATTTTGAGACTGCCCAGCCCTGCGTTATTTACTATTGAACTTGGGGGACTACCGAGTTGTACCACGACTACCTGACTTCCGGCAGCGTAAAAGGTCGTCCTTTTTTTACCACCGAGTTGAACTACCAAATTGAAAAATTAAACGCCGTTACTAAAAAGAAACAAGAGTATATAACTTCTAAAATAAATGAATTAGAAGAAAACAAAGTTCCTAAACTTGATTTTGTAAGATCTTTATAAGCTAAGCTTTATAAGCTATCATTATTTGCAGCAGTAGAAATAAGGCATTTTAAATTGTAAAATAATTGTAAATTTTTAACAGTTAGTGTATCTGTATAGTGTATGTAGATTTCGTAGGAACCTATATGTATTTCCAAATATTTTAGATTACCTATATAGCCTATTTTGCAGTTCAACTTATAAAGTAACAATCTCAATAGTAAAAGCAGATGATTTCCTTTTTGTTAAGAAAAATATAAATATCACATTTTGCACCCCAAAATTTAGAAATTTTATTTTTCTATTTTTTCTTTTGTTAGGAAGAGACGACGGAAATTAAGTCACAGAAGACACAAGGTCTGATAATTTTGTAAAATACTTTAAAGGTACAGTTGTGGTTAATAAAGAAAAGTCGATGTCTTTTTTTTCCTTTCAGCAGAACCTGAGGAACTAAAACGCGCATTGCTACAGGCACTGCTGGTAATAAAAAATTTATTAAACAAAAAGTACGTGGTGCTACGGGGACTCATCCACCGGCCCAGTTAGCTATCTCGGGAACCTCCGGTTCATAGACCATTGTTTTTCGAGAGCCTGAAAACACTATTCAATAACAAAAACGTGGGTTATGTATCAAATCCAAAAGCTATTTCTAGGAAAGGCAATATCTAGAATATTCGATACTCAATTGTTTTTCTGATTTTCAGAAATAATTGAAAATAATCCATTTAACGACTTCCATAATATAAAATTTATTTAAAACTCATACCATGACCGAGATGTCTATTGTGACACAAAAAATCATACACACTGTATATGTATAATGTGCTCGTATAAGCAATTAACTATTTTGAAGGCATTATACATCTATAAGAGGCATAATAAGGCGATTTTGAGAATAGTTTTCTGGTGCTGTTAAAATATCTCCACAGGTTTGGATAATGTGGAATTTTTTAACAGAATTCAACAGCTGATTCGTTAGCCCCAGTAAATCAAAACAAATTCTAGTTTTCATAGATTAAATATATAAATTATTAGGTTTTATTTGCATAAGAAATTATTGAAAAATGTTCACTGATTTAAATTTACCAAATCATTTGAAGAAAAATCACCAATTTTGCTACTTCTTAACAGTATACAATACAAAAAGAAAACCTGAGATGATGAGTAAATTACAGTAAGTCTATTAAAAAATAGACATATTTTCCTTCAAAATGAGTACTCATTTTCTTCAATCTGTGTAATAATAACGATTTGCCAGCATTTTGATTTTTGAAGCCAAATTTCTGTTAATTTTTTTTTTTACAAAAAATGAAGAAAATTCAAATCATGGTGCTTATTATACCATAACGTATAATCAATTTATTTTGATGTAACTTTAAAAAATAACTCATAGGAAACAGCATCCTTTAATGAAATTTTTTTTAAATAATTCCTTCTACCAAATATCTTGAAATGTTTAAAGAATAATGCAAAAGAAACTTTATTTGTTCATCAATACCACAAGAAATAACAACATTCATCAAAAATACATGGAAATGAAAGCTGAAGTCTTTAGCTTTAAATTAATAAATATTTGGCAATGTTACCATTGTTCATCTCGGAGGAAAATATAGTTCTTTATCTATCGGCGTGCATATATTTTGCATTATATTGACTCGCTTACTTAATAATATTTTTGAAAACATGGCTCTTTTAAAATACGTTTTTCGGGAAAACCGTTGGTCGAATGAAAATTTTTTATAGAACATTTTTTTGTAGAAATGCGTCATCTATAAAGTGATGGTTTAGTAATTTTTCTCTACATTGCTTAATTTTGGCGAAAACTGGCGGAAAGTAGAAGTAGTCTTAATACTTTTGCCTCCCCCCTGAAGTAAGCAGAGGGGTTGCGGATGGTTGAACTTGACTTGATTTCAAGTCAAGTCGCTTGAAAATCAAGTCAAGCAGTGAATCTCTATTTGATCAGGGCCCTGAGTCGATTTTTCTCACTGTCTTTACGGCATGCAATGCAATGCAATTACCGGTATAAAGCCATATAAAGCACGCAAATAAGCCACACAGAGAGAACCACAATGTTAACTCTTTAAAGAAATTAATGTATTTAGGTATTGCTTATTAGTTTACTCGCCAGAGGGGCATTCAATATAATCAACAAGCAGTAATCCTATCACAAGGTATAACTAGTAGCGATTACGTACTATAAACATATCGAATTACCATTTTGTACAGTAAATGGAATGGTGATGCTTTTATTTAAAAGTATAATCCAAATCAACAACTATGTTTTCAAACTAAGACAACATTTTTTACGAAGAAAAGCCACATGAAAATTTATTATTCAATAATATCGATTAAAAACCCATAAAACCCAACAGATCTTGTAATTTTAATTTTTCTTATCCAATTAAGACGTCGATAAACCACAATCATAAACTTTTTATTATTACATTAATTTGTAAATTAATTAGTAATTAAGTTTGTAACAATTGCAGAATAAATCTCATCATCTTCGGTCCCGTAAAAATATCAATTAATTAATTGTTCCACATTTAATTAACTTATTTTTAAAAATACACACAATAGAGCAGTCTGTCAATGTGTCAATTACGAAATAAATCGTAATTAACGGTTCAAGGTAAAATTAATAATAATCGTTACATAACAATTCACTTATAATAAATTTCCAACATGCATCATTTCCTATAAATTATGCAGTGGAAATAAATTTTGTATCAAGCTCCAACAACAGTATATATGTTCCCACAACTAACCTACCCCAAATATATAAATGTAAAATTGATCACATCAAATTGTAGCGTGGAAACTTCCAGGACTTCGCATTTGACGGAAAAGGGTCGAAATTGAAAAACTATAAATATGTGAAATTCTTTCAGTCTAATCGAATTCTAAAAATACTTTATATAATTACAAAAAGGTAATAAAAAAGAACTTGCGATAATGTTTGGATAAATTTTCTATTATGTAATCTTGCGAATCAAATTAGTTTTCTCGTGGAAATGCTCAACAAAAGACCTAAAATAATTTGATTTTGACAATAAACGTTAAATTTGGAACATGTAAAATTAGAATGTAACCAAAAACGCTTCAAGAATGTTTACGTTTTTGACTATGCAATTATTAACATTTCTAAGGACGTATTAGACTGTTAAATATTTTGACAAAGTTCTTTTTTAAAAGCTTTATTATACAATATTTTACAGTGTAATAACGTAATTTTATAAAAATGTACCCTTTTGTACCGTATTACTACACTGTAAAATATCTTATAAAACTGCTTTTAAAAAAGAACGTTGTCAAAGAGCTTTCACAGTCTAATACCGGCCTAAGGTATCTCGATACCATTTTATTTGAACTTTTCGCATTTGTTTAACTAATTCGATTGAATTAATAAAGGCTCTTCGTAAAATGCTTAAAAGTATTACAATCAAAATTAATGCGATTACGTGACCAATTGCGCTTTTTGAAGAATACAAATAAACGCTTCATCATCGAATTACGAATTTTTTTACTTTTTTATCTACTTCAAACAATAAAAATTTATTCAATGCATAACAGGTCTACTTTAAAAAGCTTTCAAAAGTATACTACAATATGCGAAATTCAAAGCACGCACCCTAAGTTATAGCGAATAAAGTTCGATTTCTTGTGAAAGTGTTACCCTTGGCCCTCAACTTGATGGCGACTGAGAAGTCCTTAAAATGGATACGTTTCAGTCCACTTCATTCATTAAACAGCAGCAGCAGATTTCACCACATCTAGCAATCTCTCGTCCCTGCCCTTGCTAGTCCTTATACGCGATGACGTATGCGCCCTTGCGCTGTTTTCACGGTCAGCTGATGTAGATCAATACTTTACCCCTTTCCACTATTTTAACCCGGCCTACGACAACGAAATTAAACTAACACCGCCTACGCCCCGGTTTTCTTAATGCGCACTTTTCCACAGAAAAACTTTCCATAATAACAAATTAAGTGTTAAAACCCGCTAATTATACAATTTATCAAATTACGTTTCCAAAAATAACAAACTCGTTGAAGATATAATTTTTTTACCACGTCCCAACTGGAACAATTAATTCTTGATAGAAGAAACTTCCACTGTATTTTTTATCAATCAAAAGATTTTACTAATCGATCAGGACAATTCTGAATTCCTCTAAAATGTTAATAGATCATTCCAAATATTTATAGAAAAGTAGAAGGTCAAGGAGGATCCGCCCCTTATCCCATATTGATTTGTTTACAACATCTGGTTTGCTTGAAACAAATGACAAATCATGATCCAATGAATTTGGGTTTTTTAAAACCTCCTAAAACAACAATAAAACAAAAACACGCATCAAGAATAATGCTTGATACGCATATATTTACGTGCGCAGCAAGGGATGTTTTTTTCCCTCCCCAAAACAATAATACCTAAATAAAAACAAATTTACACGTAAACAGACAGGCAAATATAAATAATTAACGACCGCCATTTTTGTTTTATTACCGATTGACGTAATAATTTTGACGTTATCTTAACAACAAAACATTTTTTTTTAATTAGCAATTTGTCCAAAAGTTGGGCAAAAAAACTTAGCCCAAACAAATTTTTTAAATTAACACATTGATAAGGATAAAATTTTGTGATTGTTTTTATTAAGGCGAAAATATTTACAAACGTAAATCAAGTCTCGAGGTGCAAGTTTGTTGCCAGGCGCTATTAAGTCTACGTATTGTGAATTACTACGCGGCCTTGAATCATTTAAAAAGAAAATAGAGGTCACCTTGAAGGTACGTACGTTCTATAAAATCCAGGTGCTCTCGATGAACACCATCCTCGAGGATCGATTGTTTTATGTCCATGTAAACTAACTAACTAACCGAAAAATTAAGAAAAGCACAGCACATTGATAACCTTGTAGCGGCTGGTGGTCTAGAAGTCATGGACGACATCTTCGAAGGCCGACACCTTGGTGAGGTCTTGGCGCTTCCTGGTGCTTGCTATTGCAAATGTTGCGATTGCGAACTGGCGGTATTACGCAACAGCTAGGGGGCCCCGACTAGGCGCGCGGACACCGCATTGCATCGACGCATGCGTTTCTATTGGCCCAGCCTTGGCAATGAACTTGATGCGGCTAAGCGGGGGTAGCAACATGGCTAGTTGGTTATACGAAGACCTTCACTTCTGGTCAATATATTTTTATTTTTTCAGCAACGTCGGAAGGTATTTAAAAAAAAAGAAAACAAGCCACAAGGAAATTGCATAAAATCGCAATCAAGGTTATAAAATTGATAATTTAAAACTACAGCAAAAAATTAGAACTTATGCCAAATAATGCCCGCGTAATCTACTTAAAATAACACAAGAACGCAACACTACTTGCTGCATTACTGCATTCGTAATCGAACGTCCATCATCAATACGCGACGACGCCGCTTTACAATTCAATCTTTGACACGACCAAATTTTTTATTTCAAATTCAAAGAAAAAAGAGTTTCATAAATCAAAGTCCACGAAAACAAAACATTAACTCTATTAGGCATACAATTATTATGTATAAATTTGTTTACAGATATGTAAAACAATGATCCATGTGCGTGACCCCCTAGACCTTTCCTAACTAAAAACTAAAGTGACATGCCCTAATGTAAACAATTGGAGTAAAACGAAAGATATAAAAAAAGTTTTACCACTCCGAAAAGGGTTTATTTCATTGTTATCGTTTTTGATTATTTTTTCAAAGATTGTACATGAAACGCCCAAAAGCCGTTTTGAAAACAAATATAAGAAACATAAAAAATAAGAAAAACCAAATCTTTTTTTTTGAGTTGTATACTGGTTGTACTCTACCAGCAACCACGTAGGTAAGGCTTTTAATACGAAGATTACCACTATAAATAAATGCGATATTATAAATATTAATAATCAATTAGGTTAAGGTGAAGCTGAACTGATGTGAAGGTCATTAATAAATGAATAATGGTCATATTTGACAAAATAAAAATTACTTCAAATAATGTAACTTGATGAAACTATGTACATTGTATAGTGTGTCCAGGGATTGACTTCACTAGAGGGTGATTTTTTAAGTGGTACTAATAACATTGGGATCTCGGAAACCCTAAGAGTTACGAGATTGGTTAAATTAGCAAAAAGTTGCATATGTATAACCTTTAATAGTACATTGCAATACATGGTCGGTAAGTGCATAGTTAACAAATCCAGAAAATGTTAGCAAAACGAGACCCGTAGGGTCGAGTTTTTCTAATTTTCGAGATTTGTTAAGAAAAGCACTTAACGATCCGAGTATTGCATACTATTTTTTGCACAATCGTGAAAAATAACTAATAGTCCAATCACATTAGACATTGGACCTCTAACTAATTAGTAACAGGACGGGACCACTTTTAAAAATTTTCATTTGGTGAGTAAAAACAAGGAAAAAAAAGTCTACCGTTTTTTTTTGCATACATATAAAGTTATAGGCCACTGAAGAAAAAGAGGGTGTAATTTGCAAAATACTTGAAAAGGACGCCAGATATCGATAAAATATATAGGACCAAGCTTGTTGACCATAAAATTACTAACAAAAAACATTTATCATGTTTTTAGTTTTGGCCATCTATTAAGGTAGTACGACTGTTTCTTAAAGTTATCATTTTTCCAAATTGTTAATTAACAAAACAATGTTTTAACCTATTTGTAATGCAATTAAAATTCTGAAAAAATTCACCTGTTATCTGACATTGTTAGAGAAGATATGCTATGAGTTTCAACTTGTTTGAAGCTCATTTGTTCAAATTATGGGTTTTTATTTATAAAAAAAATGTTTTTTTCTTTCATTCTAGTTTTTTGCAATTTTAACATCTTTAGAGTTGGCAGAGACCAATGAAACTATGTTCATCTTGTTCCTTATGAAATTGTCGACAAAAGTTGTCCCCTTCAATTTTTTCTGTCATCATTTGTTTTTTATTAATTCGCGTGCAAACTTGAAAATTAGTTTGAATGATTTTATATTGTCCATCGTCTACTTCAATTTCTTCATCACTGATACCACTCAACAACGAGGCAATGAAGATCGAGGAATAATAAAACAGGTAATACAAATTAAAAAGTAGCCTAACAATGGACAATGGAAATCTATCGTTGGTGTCCGCATGCAAACTAATTTTCAAGTTTGCACGCGAATTAATAAAAAACAAATGATGACAGAAAAAATTAAAGGCGACAACTTTTGTGGACAATTTCATAAGGAACAAGATGAACATAGTTTCATTAGTCTCTGCCAACTCTAAAGATGTTAAAATTATAACAAACTAGAATGAAAGAAAAAAACATTTTTTTTATAAATAAAAACCCATAATTTAAACAAATGAGCTTCAAACAAGTTGAAACTCATAGCATATCTTCTCTAACAATGTCAGATAACAGGTGAATTTTTTCAGAATTTTAATTGCATTACAAATAGGTTAAAACATAGTTTTGTTAATTAACAATTTGGAAAAATGATAACTTTAAGAAACAGTCGTATTACCTTAATAGATGGTCAAAACTAAAAACATGCTAAATGTTTTTTGTTAGTAATCTTATGGTCAACAAGTTTGGTCCTATATATTTTATCGATATCTGACTTGCTTTCCAAGTATTTTGCAAAAAACACCCTCTTTTTCTTAAATGGCCTATAACTTTGTATGTATGCAAAAAAAAACGGTAGACTTTTTTTCCCCTATTTTGTATCACTAAATGAAAATTTTTAAAAGTGGTCCCGTCTTGTTACTAATTAGTTAGAGGTTGACCCCTATAAACAGCACTAAGCTGATTGAACTATAATAATAAATTCATTTTTTAAACTGACACTAGTTGACAGTTGTAAATAATTTTTATAATTTTAAAGTTTATTCAAAATAGTAACCGCTGGAGAACAATGTTGTCCCAGTAACAAGAATAAAAGTAACAAATAGCTCAAACATCTGTTTCACTTACCACCCTTGTGCTTTTGGTTAAATATTTCGAAATCATTATTTTATTGTTTCTATGGACACATACAATGGTTTGGTAAAAGCAACTTTCTATTAGTATAAACATTGTTGGTAAGTACAGAATAGAACACGATTGTGCAAAAATCCGTTTAGAAAATTTCAAAATCAAAATCATTTCCGAAATAATGCCGAAAAACTGAAAATGAGCAATTTCACTTTTCATCTGTAGTTTAAAAATTTTTCCAAGAATACAGTCGAAAAACAAAATTGGCCATTTTTAGTTTTTCTGCATTATCTCGGAAACCATTTAAAATTTTCTAAAGTTCCTAAACGGGTTCTTAAAGACATCAAAATATGCAACTTTTTGCTAATTTACTAATCTCGTAACTCTTACGGTTTCCGAGATCCCAATGTTAGTACCACTTAAAAAAATTTCTCTGTATAGCCAACGATTGAAGAGCGAACTATTTTGGAACTACGTTTTAGACAAAAACGGTGTTACGGGGGGGGGGTTAATTTACCCCTTCCAGAAGCCTAAATCTTCTAAATTATCATAAAAAATGTAAAATATTTAAAGGAAAAAGTGTTTAAAACTCCTTAAAAATTATTTCTTATCCTATTTATTATTCTGAAGGGTAAATAAAGTCGTGAAACCTTTTAAAAGATGACCGAAATAATCAATATATCCATTCTTGTAACTGAAAAAAGGTACCGTTCATTTATGACCTATTAGGTAGAGTAGTCCCAACTTAACCTGAGCACACCACGTGACCAGAGCTGTGCTAGGCGTGGCTTCAGAGCCCAGTGGCGGAGCTAGTTATTTCTTCAGTCAAAAAAATTATTTTTAAAAGTTGTCAAAATTTTAAATAATTACTTCATTTAATTATTATTAATTATTCACATTATTAAAATGCTTGTAATTATTTTGCTTCGACAAAAGTAATGTAATAATGGTAATAAGTAACTATACGACGACACTGTCAACGTTCGTTTCTAAGCAACGGCAGTACAAAACTACTGCGCAACTTTAACGGTCATCACGTGATGTGCTCAGGTTACGGTGGGTTTACTCTCTTATTTCCTTGTTCAGGGGATGTATTTATTTTGTATTCACCACCTTTACATGAATACTAAAAAATAGCTCTGGTTTAATCGGTAGAAAATGTACATCTGATAGTTCAATAAAAATATGCCAATTGCCAAAAATTACTTTTGAAATTCTTCTTTTGTTACCAGAATGCTTTATTTTTGTTTAGTTTTAATTTAGCCCATGCTAGAGATTACAATCAATTAGGTAGAACGTAGAACTGTAATATTACCATTTTTTACCCCCCCCCCCATCCCAATATTGCAAAAAGCAAATAGTCACACTTTTCATAGTTGATCCCCCCCAGACTTTCTGTTTAGAACCGCCCTTGGTTTTGGAATATAACCCTGCTTAGTTTAAAAAAAATTTAAGCAGATTTTTTGTTTTTAGAAAGCAAGTATCTATAGGTCATGATAATGGAGAAAAAACTATTTTCTCTTGAGGTAAAATGTGCCTTTTTCGTAAATTTGACGGCAAAAAGTTATTCAGAATACGAAATTATAGCTAAATTTCAAAAAGATCGGATTAAAGCGAAAAATATTTTGGTGCAAAGTCGCAAGGACCCCATTGATTAAAGATGACCGCTTGATTCGACAATCGAGAAATCGGTTGTACCTAACTGAAGTTTTAATTTGCACAAGACACACCCTCAGTATCCCGCTATAGTAATTACCGTATTCCTTTATCCTTGATAGGGTCAAACAGGGCCTAAAGGTGTTATGCATGATTCTATCTATCTTACATTGTTCCATTTATGGCACGTGTATTTAAGGAACACCATGTAAACGCGTTATTTCAAAAATTAAGTTATTTCAAATACTCCCAGGAACACTCAATCAAAATTATTCCTTCATGGGGACCTCTCTTTCGACTTAATTCCGATTAACGAGACTTAACTTTATTTCAGTTCTTATTATTAGTGGTCTCTCACACTTTAGAGTTTGTACTTTAATTAAAATGTATTATGCACTTTGGGCCATTTCATTATTTTTTACATAATTTGATTATAATATCAAAGAAATGAACCATTAAAACTTTTACTTTACGTAATACCAGAAGGCAAAAATTTCTAAAATCACAGGTCAAATCTTAAAATGAGATATCTACAACCAATAGCCTCTACCGGCCTTTACAATCTCATTCAAAAATAATTATACCTAAATATAAACTTTATGTTTTCTTTTGCGCAATTATCGATCTTGAAAAAAAGAAAAAATTTTTTTTTAAAAGTCAATGTAAAAACAATGGAAAAATTATAAAAAAAACGTTTAAACCTCTACGGTAGCTATCGATTTAAAATGAAATTGGCAGCCATTATTAAAAAACATATTTACGCATGAAGTTCAGTACCTGATGTGAGTACTTATTTTGGGATCTCATAGATTATTTATAAATATTAAATTCTTATAGATCCAAGATCAATGTCCAAAACGCCACGCTGGGAAGTCAAGTTTAAAGTTACCATTATTTATATTCGCTTTTATTTTTACAGTAGGTCTACATAAATCCAAAAAGACGAATTTGTTATGCATCAAAGAATAATTCGTCTATTATAAACATTAAATCAATTCAAATTGTTACATTTTAATAATTTTTCGTTTAGAATTTCCTGCAAAATAATGATGTAAAAAAGTCATAAATGGTAAAATTAATTTAAATGGAACTTGAAATGAAAAACTTCATAATCAAATGTGATTGTAACAAACCACCACTCTCCCGTGCGTGCCGCAATTGTTGTTGTGTAAATTAAAACATACGAATAATGGAATGATTAATGAAAGAAGAGAATCGTGTAAATGCTATTTTATCTACTGCACTTTTACTTTGGAACAATTTAGAATACCGAAAAATAATAACACGAAGCTTGAAAAACACTAAAACCAACTAACCAACCTATACTAATAAGGCAAACAGAACTTTTAAAACGTGATTACTCGATTTGGCAAATATGAGGGTTGGTTCCTTGTTGCGTAACACCTTTCAATTAGAACTCGGATTTATATGCACCAAAATACTTGAAAATATGCACATTATATGCATCGAATTTCTCTAAAATATGCACTAAAATTGATAAAAAAAGGATAAAATATGCATTTATAATATGCAAACAAAAATATATTTTTTGGTCAAATTTTTAAATTTTTAAAATTTAATCTATAAACACAACTTCTTGCACTACCTAATTGAAATAAAAATTTTCACTTTTAACTTACTACTATAGAACACGGTCGTCAAAACACCTTATCGTCGTTTATAGAGTTCTGCATAGTTTTCAATCCAAGTGGACATCAAAGCCCTTGTTTGTGGCATAATAGATACCCAGGCATTTTACTTAACAAAGTATAAAACTTGACAAAAAAACACAGTTCTAACTTAAGCGAAGGCTAGCCAAATACTGCCAATAAAAACTAAACACTAAATTTACAAAGAGTGCATTATTTAAAAAAGGAAGTTGTAAACAGTAACGCACGGCCATGTTCCAAGAAATTTGTCATTAAAGATAAATAAGGTGGTAACATGAGATTTTTAATTTAACACCAACGAATATTTTATCTTAAAAAAACATTTAGCTATTTTTGTTTCTTCAAAACAATAAGTTGCTTAATTTTTCTAATTAAAATTCTTCCAAGAAGATCAAAAGTGGCCCAAATATGCACAGGTAATATGCATCATTTCCTCAAATAAGCACAAAACGAATCTGATGTTGGCATATCAATATTAAAGAACATCCGAGCTCTAGTTATAATCATTGTCTGATGTTTAGTAATTGTAAATTGTATATAAAATCAAAAGTTTAGTATCGTATTTCATATAGGAAGGAAGTACTAGTTACCAAACTTTCCGGCTAAAAGTTACTTAATTTTCTTTATCCGAAAACAAAGTCGTTAAGAACAAAGTAAAACAATTTTCGTTCTCGCATGTATAGGAAAGCAATTTTATTTACTTACTGCTCAATAATGATCATTACCTAAATTAAATAAGATATTGTATTTCCTTTCATAAGACGCCAAAATCTACAGGGCGAGTCGCAGCGATGGGCTTATTAAGTCTAAATCGAGCTGCTTTAATTTTAGAGGAAAACTGTTCAGATATAAGTTGTTATTGACGTCATATGCTCTGTAATGTAAAAATATTTTAGAATTTACAGGTTGTTTCGTTTCAGATATACAGTCACGTGCATATCTTTAGACCACCCCCCATCCAGGCAATACGTAATTACGTACCGGTTGTGGCTTGCAACGAATTGTGGATGCAACCATTATAACATCAACACAGTTTGTTGTGGTGTTATTGATCGTTGAACCCACAATTCGTGCTAGGCATATAGGGGTGGCCAAAAGATATGCACGTGACTGTACTTAACCTAACTTCGTTTTTTTAAATAGAATACCCTGTATATTTTTGCATAATTAGATTTCCCAAAACATTTAGAATCAAAAATGTAAAAGGTTTTATGTAACGATCAGTAACCGTTCTGGAGATATTGTCACTTGCTTATTCTATGACAAAATTTGTCGAAATAGAGTCAACTTTAGAGTCATTATACCAAGAGGTACTCAATATTTTTCAAATCTGTTTGTACCATCCACAATTTATAATAGTCTACTCATAAAGTACGTGGCAAACCTTTCCAAAAAGCCTAATGCCTAAGGTTTATCATGTATTGTGTAAGTATTACTATTATCAATAGTTGATGGTACAGACTAATTTGAAAAATTTTGGTTACAGCGCTGATATTGTGACTCCAAAGTTGACTCTATTTCGGCAAATTTCGGCATGGAAGTGACAATATCTCCAGAACGGTTAGTGATAATTATTTTTATTGTAAATAGTACGTGAAATCTGAATATATAAAAACATACAGGGTGTTCTATTTAAAATAACAAAGTTAGGTTAAGAAGTACATCTTAAACGAAACACTGTATATTCCAAAATATTTTTACATTATAGAGTATATAGCTATAAAAAGCAGCTGATTCGTCAGCCATATTAGTGATCAAACAGAGACACTGTTTTATCGTTTGCGTTTAACCACGCAAATGTCACTTTGACAAACGACCCAATATGGCTGACGAGTCAGCTACCATTTATCTAGTAGTTGTATTATAGAGCATGTCGTCAATAGCAACTTTTAATAGGCCATTGCCCGCCCAGACTCACCCTGTATTATAGTATAAAAGATAATACTGATATCTTTGTTTCTCGAAGCTCATCAGCAGCCACCACAAACCACATACTTGATTTAGTTTGGTTTCACAATTGACATAATCTTCCGATTAGGGACTCCACAGTGGCAATATACGTTTTCAATTTACGAGGCTTTACTGACGAAGTTATTGTTACAGATTTGTTACCAATATCAAAGCCAGATTTGACAAAGGGTTGTGTTCTCTCCTTTACATGGCCTTAGCCTTAGACGTTTGCTCTTAATGCTGGGTTCCGTTTTAAATCTCTGTAATGAACATCAAAGTACCCATTTATCAATAAACAATTATAGTTACGATCATTCTATCATTTTAGAGCCTCCTGATATCCGGTGAACTTAGAGCTTTGATCTAAAGTTTAGTAATCGCGTAAGGAACGTATTCAAATATGGTTTTGACTTTTATTTGCGATGCATTATTTATTCAAGCGTATAAGTAACACTTTACATCCAAGGTTCTCGGAGCATTGTATATTCAAACTAAATGCTGAAGGCATAAAAAAATTTAAACTCACCCAATTCCATTGGATATAACCACGAATTGATGTCCAATATTAAGTCCATTTTGAAAGACTCGCTCTCGCAATGAAGTCGAGTTACTAAAACAAAAAAGAAAAATAATCAAGAAGCTGTTTACAATGAATAATTAACTAAAATTAGCAACTCTTCGTCCAGACATTTGATGATCGCATATTAATCTACCAGAAGTCCCAAATAATTATTATCGTAATCATATTCTTCTTAAATTGTTAAATTCAATGATTTATCGCATATAATCGTGGCCTCTTTTTGGGTACGTCACTAACAAGTCATTTTCACCCCACCCGGAAAAACTTCTAGATCCGTTCCTGAACCACTATTATAAAAATAAGTACCTAATTCAAATTACCTAATTTCATAACAAAATGACAAGAGAAATGGGATTGTTTAAAAATACTTCTTAGAATTATTAACCTCCAATTATAGGGTGAAGATAAAACAATTAGTTCCAGTTGTGATATCAAATAAAACAATAATCTTTATACGGTCCAGTTAATAATAATTATTGCAATAATAAAATTACAACATTTTACTTTGAGCTTTTGATATGTAGGACAATAAATTTACATTTTCAATGTCAAGATCAATGATTAAAGATTTGTAGGCGCGCACGTTCATGGTTTTCATTATTAGACCGAGATAGAGAAATAATGTACTTGTACATATTTATGCAGGTCGCTGAGTCATCACACATGAACTTGTTCAATGTCAATTTCGTTATGGTCGGAAGCAACCATTACGAGCATTCACTATAAACATAAACAAACATACATATAATTATGTATTAGAAATAATAATCAATATCAATAAATTACATTTCGTTTTATTTAGAATTGTCCCTTAAAATAATTAACAAACGACTCCTAAGATTTTTGAAAAATTAGGTTTTTTAAATACTCAAAAATTTTCATTATTCTATAGTACCGTATTCGTGTAAGGGCTGTATGACATGAACTAACTATTTAGTAACTGTTAGTTACTAAATGGTTACTAAATGAACTCAAGGAGCAAAAACACAGGAATCTAAGCTTTAACGTCAACGTCAAAATGGGCGGATAAATTTTGACGTTGACGTTAAAGCTTAGATTCCCGTGTTTTTGCTCCTTGAGTTCATTTAGTAACCATTTAGTAACTAACAGTTACGAAATAGTTAGTTCATGTAAAACAGACCTAAGATGAGAAAGAAGTCACAGCTAACAAGTGGGGTATTCCGAGTCCAGTAAGAAAAACAAATCGAGAAAAACCAAAATATGTGTGATTCATAATCGCAGTTTTCCCACTTACTTAATTTTACAGCTGGAAAATTGCCGATCAGGCAATCACAAACAAGCCTTATGAAAGAAGAGAAGGTAATTTTTTTTAAAAGGAGTGAGAGAAAATATCATTTGTCAATAACTACCATTCATGTTTATAATTTCTTCAAATTATGAAATGAGGGAAGATAATTATGGTTAACTTTGTCAGGAGTAAGGACATGAAGAACCCAAATTTAAAAAAAAAACGCCGGAGGGTTTTCAAAGAGTTTTGTACGAAAAGCTACCTAGTTTAATACATAATTTGCTATTGCTGCTGATATTCATGTCATGCTCATGATTTTTCGTATCAGATCAATTGGTTACGCGATGTTATTAAAAGTTGTTGTTGTGGGAAGAAGATAGGCCTATAATCAAAACTAATTTCAAAAGTGACGTCACCAGGAGACATATATGTAGTAGGTACATTTCTATTCGCATTAATAGTTGGTACAATCTCCAAAAAAATGTATTTCTCAAAGTTTACATTAAAATCAAAGCCTATAATTTCCATCTTCATGTAATAACAGACATCAGTGTCATAGATATTATTAAAATGTGCAATCATACTTCCTACTTCCCTAATCTGTTCAGGTAAAAAAGCTTTTCAAATTAAGAATTAAGGTTGTACAGCATAAAATTCTGCATCTAACTTTATAATCCAAAATTAATCTTGCTATCTTGCATTTCGTAATAGCATACTGTAATAATATTTTAAGTAGACGAGCGGTGACAATGTGCAGATGCGTAAATTGGTATTTATCCCCACCAACGCAGTAGTCAACGTATTTAAATTATTAAAGGGGCGTGGCCAAACCTGCGCGAACTTACCTCAAGTTAAATTATTTTTACTGTAAATTAGAAATGAAAATTATAAATTACTATATCAAACAAAGTGATAGCCATGGGTTTCTCTTAAAATTTTGACACTGATGACATGTGACATAAATACGCTATCAACGAAACATTAGAAATTGTTTATTAAAATCCAGGGCTATCGTTATTTTGGGATTATTTTCGACACTTTAATATCTACTTTCTGTTGTTGTTATAAAACATGCAAGATTTATTTTATTTTGATTCAGAATAATTTTACGTCCTACAACGTTTGTTTGAAGCTTTTCTCCAAAAAAATAATTGGAGAATCAGGAAATTACGCACCTCACATATTATGTTCAAAACCCAAGAGCCGTAGGTGGTTATCACCTTTTGATATTTAAACTGTTTGTGTATTATTTTCTTATTTATACAGTGCGCGCGAAAAGTATGGAAAATCGCAATTAAAACTGAAATGAATGTTTTTTTGCTAAATCTTGAAGCACCTCGATTTTATTATATAAATAAAAATACACATTCGTATATAATTTTCTAATATTCATTTGTTTTTAAGTAATGACGTCATCAATATTTTTTTAAATGGCAAGCTATCTTTTTTTCGTGATTTATTCGTTATTCAATATTGTCTAAATGACAGTATAAAAATGTTGATACCTTACAAGAGAATTTTGAAAAAATAAATTACCATTATTTTTAATAAGTGATTATAACTCAATTTTATTTTGATATTTATAAAAAAAATAAATTATACTCTTTACTATTTTAGTGATACATTTCACTCATTAGTTCGTGAAAAAATAGATATCATCTATACAAGTTCTGTAGTATTTCCCACGGTATTCTCAACAAATTGGGTGATTGCAGTGGGAGCAGTACATGGAAGTCATAGGCCTTAGTCGACTGGGACAGTAAAAACAAATTGTGCATTTATCCTCTACCTACAGGAACAGTATTTTCAAGTTATAAATAAATTTTGAGAATACCGCTAATATTTTGGCCAAGATGACGTCGCAAATTCTTAATACTTAGCCTATGCTCTATCTAAATCTGGCAAGCTCATGACTTGGATCTATCATAAATTGAAAAGAATTTTTATGTTTTTTGACTTTTTTGCAGTAGTACAGGACATAAGAATTGCTACTTGACCATTGGCCATTCCATAAAAAATACCAAGTGGCAACCTATTTTTGACTTCATATACCAAAACACTATACGTAAATAGTACGTTAATACTAATGTATCGTAAATTTTACGACGCTCACTTCAAAACACTTGTAACACGATATAATTTTAAACATATAAACACACTGCCCTTTAGTATTGGACTAATTAGGAAGGTAATGAAAATCCCAGTGGGCAAAAATTAACGGAACAGTACAAAAACCTGATAAGAAAATCGAGCGTCGTAAAATTTACGATACATTAGTTAGTATTCTAGGGTTAATGATAACAAATTACTTATGTTGTTGTTATTTAACAAAAAAAATTAATTTAAAAATTTATGAAAGATGTCAAAAGTCGAATAAATTGTGAATAAAATCATGCGACTACAAAATGAGTGCACGTGATTGGCCGAAATTGTTCCACCTCGTCTCGCTCCGATGCATAGATATTGTCACAATTAAATTCCCGGCTGAAAATTTCAAAATTTTGTTTAAATAATGTTTGTTTTCTACGTTATTTGTACACAAAAAATTATGGAAAATATACAGTTAGTAGTCACGCTTATTTTTGTACACTACTTCCATATAAAATACTTAAAAAAATCTTGCTGCTTTCAGCTTTCTATTCTTATAAATAAGTAAAAAAAAAACTTTGTACATGTTAAAGCATGCAAGTATTGCAACTAACGATCTTTGCGCCCTCTGCTTGTAAATGCTCTATTGAATCTATGATAGAAAAATTAAATCGACCGAACTCCAGGATATTCCAGAACCAACCAACAAAAAGTTAAGTAGACGAATGTGTACTCTGATGTTTAAAAATCTGAAAGGTTTCACTCTTTCACTTATCATCCTCAGATTTTATTACGTGATCGATTTAAAACCATTACTTAATCTTATCAATCAGTTTCGGCATTCTCTGAAAAACTAATGGATATGTAATTACTAGTTACGTGGAGCTACCATTAAATATATTAAGTTTTTAATTGAAACATGAAAGTACAGTCAGCCTCACAAGTATTGGCCACCCTGGCTATACACCAAGATGGTTATTAGCCAACAACGACAAAAGGACAGAAGAGGAGGTTGTTGATTTTCTACTTGTTGGCAAAATAAAGTTACCCCTCAATTTAAGTATGGGGTGTTATGATAGTTACATCCACAATTCGTGCTAAACGTATATCCAGGGTGGCCATTAATTGTGAAGCTGATTGTACATACGTTATGTATTTAGTACTTTAGGTATATTCGGTATATCACTATTTGGAGATGGTGATGGTATGAAAAGTATTATCCCCCCCCCCCATTAAGTCAGAAGTGAACTATCATACACAGTACACGTATTTGCAGAGTTGACCAACCCCGGCTTATATCCACCCAAGTTATAGTTAAAACTCATTCATAATATTGATGAATAAAAAATAATTAAATTATGATAAAATAAATTAAAATCCAATATTATCCATAATAAAATTACCTCATATTTTTTATGTTCTCATATCGTATAGGTAATTGATATTTTTAATTATTGGAAAAATTGTATTTTAAATCAAGTGTAGGTGGACTCTGCCTACGCCTAAGTATTTGTTCTCGTGGAGTACTTTAAAACGATGTTTATTTCAATATGTAAATATTGTGAAGTGAAGTCTTAAGAAAAATTTATACACATCGATAAAATAAAATAAACAAAATAGTAGATTGCATAAAAAATTACTTTCTCACTAACCCAACCTGACACTCTGATAGAAATGGTATAAGTAGTGCTTCCGAGCCACTCATTTGTTTTTCTGTTAAAACCATCAACAAGTTATATGCATAGTACACCTACGCCTTATACACATACACACGCTCATCTATTCATCACACCCATGACAATAGTCACACACAATGGTAAATAAAAGGTACGTTACCATTTTCTTCAAAATTTTAGACTTATTAACCATTGATTTTGAAATTAAGATAACTCCTCGAATAACTCTCTCATTGCAATATTTGGCGAATTTGAAGCTCCCTTTTAATCTTGATGGATAAGATAATTATAAAACCGAAGATCAAATATAATAGAAGATTTAACTTGTCGCATTATAAATGTTCCAAATATGTATGATTTTAGACAACCACCCACTAAATTGCAGTCAATGCCATGCATGGAGTCAAAAAAGGAAATTTTTTTCGACCCAGAAAAACAAATTATCGCCGGTTCCTTTCTTAATTAGATATGTAAAATAATATTATCTTTAAAAACAAGGATAAAAAATTGCTAATTAAAGAAAAATAATTAATAAATGAATATTTTAACATTTTCAAAATATCTTGTTATTAACAAGTCGAGTCGTCTCTGTGATGTGGTGTGAGATTCGAAAAAACTTTGTAGTTTGTAAACTTTACTAATTATATGATGGTGTAAAAGCTCATCAACAATTTAAAAGTAAATTACTAACCAGAAAAAATTCGAAAAAAAATAAGATTCTAGTTGAAATTAATAAAATAAGGTCTTAAAGACATCTCTATATATAGTTCGAGAAATGAAAAGATCGTTTTACATAGATACTTTTTCGTGTAAATTGCTTCTTCGGAACAAAAAGTAAGTTATTTTTCTCCTGTTATAATTGCAATTTTGTGCTTTTCCTTCATTCTTTGTTTTAAGCTTCTTACAGAATAGTTCTTTTATATTAGACAGTCACCTCATCTTCTATCGATGACTTATTTTGTAATTTACGAAGAACTAGGTACGTGCTGGAGTTCCAAATTAAAAATCGGTACCTATCTACAACCTTAGTGCATCAGCATCCAACAACAAAATCTGAAAAAATAATGGAGTCAACTCTTCTAAGATGGAAGGATTCCCAAAACTATCCATAAATGGGCAATTTTTAAGGTTTTTCGAAATATATCTTTCTTCCAGTACCATTAATATTTAAACTCTTCTTGTTTGTATCAGGCATATACGGAGGCTATGCTTTTACATCCAAGTGGCGAAAAGCTATGGAAAAAATTGGCAAGAATGTCTCAAACATCGTATCAAACGTTTCAACTTTTATATAAAAAGTTAAGAAAATAGTTACAAGTTTTTGGACACCCGGTATCTCGTTTGACATCTTATAATAATTTGTAAGTGAACCTGGCGATTCACACATTGTTACCCGGTATTCATAATTTATTTTCTAATCAACAACCTCTAATAGTTCGCCCGAATAACATTGACGCTTTTTCAACACTTGCACTTGCTACCTACTTCCGTGTAAAAAAAGCTTGAAAATTCTCAATATATTTCTAATTTGAGAATTGCAGGCAACAGCAATGCGACTGAAATGACCTTGATCACTGTAATCCGTTAGGAATCATACGATCAAGTGCAAAAACACAGGCACATCGTTCTGACAACTTGGCAACACTTACATAATCAAATCATACATGAAAATGGATGTAGTTTTTGACGAATTTATTCAAAAATATAAATTAATTTGTACATTCAGCAAAATTAACGTTCATATAAATTTCTTGATGAATAATAATTTAATTTTAGCTGTATAATTCAAGTCAAAGACTATTTTTAATGTTGATACTGATGTAATAAAAATCAAGTGCACTGATGCGTTTTAATTCAATTGTTTTTTAAATTTTTAATTACTCGGTTTTATTGTTTATGAAAACACTCACAATGGCACATACCTACTCATAATAATTACGAAAGCTCAGGAGAACTTTATTCTTGAATAAACTTTCAAAGAACGCAAAAGACTGAAGAAGCCTGTTTGAGTTTTCTATGAGTTTTTCTAATTTTCTAAGGTAGAATTTATTAAATCGCCAGTATTTCTACAGTTTATACACTAACGCTCGATAGAATTACAGAAAAAAAATCCTTTCCATTCCTTCCAGTCTTACAAATTTTAATTAACTATTCAATCAAGCCCTGCTTTTTTTATTTCCACATATCCACAAGGCTTTTATCAGTAACGAATCTATATTTGAACGAAGGAACTAATTGAATCCAATGTTCGGATTTTTGAATAAAAACTTATTTATTCTAGTTACAAATATTAAAATTCATAGGTAATTTTCAATGCGCGCATCAGAGCATAATCAGTCTAATATGGTCCAGTCAAATAAATAGGCGTTTCTCGACTCGCTCCACTCGTTTTTGATCAGAGATATCTATATCTATCTATCCTTCTTCCGGTTCTTGATTTCAACTCTCGTTTTCTGGTTCGTCCATTTCATACTCATCGTTTCTTCCAGATAAGTCATTAGTGTAATTTTATTTTCTAATAGCCGATTGTTGAATTATAAAAAGTTTTAACATTTATTTTGATGAAGAATTTGGATTATTATTATAGAATTTCAGGTGAGGTGAAGACTCCTGGAGAGCGACTACTCGTTAAATTTCTACAAGTATCCCTTTGCTCCCCTTTATTCCATCAACGAATCATAACACCACAAGATTTCATAATTTTCTGTACCTATATACCATTAAAAGTTAATTTATTAGCCAAAAACCGATTAGCTATATCTAATACGTTCTCTTTCACGTCAGTTTTTACGTTTCTGATGCCAAATCACAATTACTATAATTACGAAGATTAAGGTAAATGGAGAAAAATTGGTTTTACAGAAAAAAAGACGGAAATAAATGATCAATTACGAGTTAGGGCTGTTGGTAAATCGTTAATGTTATTAAGGAACGGTTTTCGAGTATAAATTCATACGCCATAAGGTGCTTTAGAAATTTTTAGCAATAAACATTTCCAACCACTAAATTACCTATCTGCATACACTTGCTCATTTAAATAAATATAAGATTTAAAATATTTATAAACCATACCTTGTAAAATAAATTATATGCATTTCTCTATCTCCGATCAACAAACATATGCTAACGTTTAAATACACTATCCAGAGAAATTTATTTAAAATTTCATCAATCTTTGAAAGTAAAATACATCAAAAATACACTTTTATAGCAAACGACCTAACTACTGAACTTTGTTATATGTCTCATTGGTACTTTTTTGTTCGGGAATATCCACTCCTCCTTTCAAGATCCCAAAATTCCCGAAAATACGAATCCTGCGCATGACGCAGGCATGACATCCTGACGTCAAAGGAACCATCGCCCGTTACCTACACAACAGCCCTTATATTACCCCTCGTGACTACCACCTACGCACACGGCACACAATCATTAACTTTACGTTCGTATATTATTATTAAATTTTAATCACTTACAAAAGAGATATTTACAATTACATAAAATTAAATAACATAATAAGGAAATATAGGCGCACTTCATTGAACTTAATTGAAATAAAACGACGTATTTTCATTCATAATCGCCTTATATAATTACATCAAACCAAACAAAGAAGTCCTACAACGAACAATAAAATTTTGAATTCAATTAAACAATTTACATTTAATTCCCGACGAAAATCGACAAACTAAAACGACAAAAGTATAGTTATTTAAACAGAAGATCGGTTTTTGTTTGAAAATTTTCACTTTTCAAAGTGCCCGCGTCCTTTATAAAACTCTTCCAACTTTCTTTGACCTATATTCCTAAGTAGGCCATTAATGAACAAATTGCGTACTACATACGTCAAGCGTTAATACCTATAGGTACGTATTCATGTACAAGCACTAAAATATTCTTCCCAGAAGATCACAAAGATATCATCTAAAAATAAATCAATTTCCTTTGTTTATACATTTTCACACTCTTGCGAAACAAACTGCAGGGAAGTTTACCTATTTCGTTTTTTTCCCAAATATAATATTGGAAATTTTTATATGCCACATCAAGTTCTGCAGTCATTTTGTTTTGTGTAGAATGTGTAGATGATTCTAAAATTGTAACCTTGAACTTATTCTATGCGTTCAATCATCTCTTCATGCAGTTTTTGTCTATTTTTAAAATAGAACCGTGTATATAACTAGTTAATAATTTACACCAATAAAAAAAAAGTTAAATTTATTGGTATATTAATTCGAATAACAATCAATGCATAATTTAACGATTACAAAAGTAAAATTTGAAAAAATAGAAGTGATTTAAATGTTAAAATTATTTCATTACGATTGCAAATTTTTATGTCAATAGAGAGTCATACCATTTCCCTTGCTCCTAAACATCAAGATGGCTTCTTGTGAAAACTCATTATACAAAAATAAAAATAATTACCAACAAAAGGTTGAATTTTATAGAAAAAACCATAAAGAGAATGAGGGTAGCAATGGGGAAACTATTAATTTTCTTATTTACGAGCTATTTTTCCTTGATTAAAAATATGAAAATAATCAAAAAAATTTCAAAATTTTATTAAAACTACCATGATACTTCTTCAGAATATTAAGCATTGCTATTCTTATACCGAGTGATTAGCACCAAACCTGGCCATAGGGCGACTTAACATTACGCTAATTTCCAAAAATATATGAATTGCCATGAAATATATTTCTTTAAATCACACACTGACAGTTTAAAATTTCCTATAATAAATAAAATCGCTATTGCCGGATTTGGTAACCATGGCACGTTACCATGGCAATTCATATATTTTTGGAAATATGCATAATGTTAAATTGCCCTATGGCCAGGTTTGGTGCTAATCACCCGGTATATAGATTATAGAGTGTTTTTAAATTATAGCCGGATCATTTATTACAAGCCGTTTTGAACATAATTAAAATCAAAAAATCTGTAGGTGCAAATACCAAATTGTGGAAATATTTAAAAATACTTATTTTATAATTCAACAAGCTATTAGTTAACTACAGTTTAATGATTAAATACCCAGAAAATATAATGATAGATATTACTACCGCCTTTATAGATTTAGCTGGAGAGCAGCACACTGCAAATAAGTGATTTCCAATGTTATTTGCCTATGTTCCACATTGAAAGTCGACACACGGTATAGATACTTTTATCATCAACTGTTTAGCTTGAATATCCCACATGACGTTTCGGTTATACCCTCCTAACCATCGTGTCCATCATCATGAATGTTTAGTTTTTCTTAAGGGCGCCACATTTGATATTTTAGATCTTAGTGGCTATTTTATTGCCGATTTTAACCATGTAGTTTATTTTAAAAGTGATTCAAGGGGTTATCCACTCTCGGCAGTCAATGTACAAAAATTGAGCTGTCAACGATAGTCATCAATCAAAGTCAGAAAATTTTAGGGATGATATAAGAATAAGTCAATACATTATTTTTTTGTGATATGTTATAAGAGTCGCCGACGCTTAGTAACCCCATAATTCCCTGTTAGAACTTATAGCGATGAAATGAGTTTTTTCGAAAGTTAATATAATAAATTGTTCTACCGAATTGGATGAAAACTTTCCAACGAATAACCCTAATTATTGCACAAGAGCAAGTTGATATCTTGCTCATAACCGACTCGGTTTGAGTGAGTTACGAAGCTTCGGAGACAGGGACGGATCTGAGATTTTCGGGGCCCACAGCTATTGAAGTCCAATGGAGCCCCATTTTTTGTTAGATTAATAATCTTTAAATGCACGTTTAACATTCATTTTTGTTTTATAAAAATCAATAATAGGTATATAGCCTAGTAAAATAAAGGTTTTGATTTTTGATAAAGAAAAAATTCTCAACAGCGATTTTATTGCTGAATTGTGATAAGGAGGGCTTCTTACGTATGTGATTAAAAAGCACCACCCCCACCCCTTGAGCTTAACTCAGGGGGGGTGCAAACGTGTGACTACTTCTGTTTTTTTCATGTTTTCTGCAAAATTAAGCAATCTAGAGCAAAATACACAAGCGAACAAAGAACACAGCAGCAGCGTAACTAGCGCTTATTTTCAGCGAAGGACCGTTACAATTTTTTTTACATCTATTTGATGGTCATAGGTCATAGGTATTTATTGTCAATTTAACGTGGACTTACGTTAAAAGTATTTTAGCGGTATATCTTCCAACCTCCAATAGCTATGCCACTGGAACTCGTTCCTGTACAATTTTACACTTATGAATATTGTATCCAATTTTCGCGATCCTGTACCACTCCTATTGTGTTTAGAGTAAAACTATATACAAATGAGTGATTTTGTTGAAAATTTTATGGCGTATTATTTTTTAATTATAAGATGTTTTTGCCATATATCGCTTAATTTTGAAGCAAACTTGCAAAAACCAGAAGTCGTCACACGTTTGTACACTCTCTGAGTTAAGCTCAAGGGGTGGGGGTGGTGCTTTTTAATCA
The DNA here is from genome assembly GCA_963924605.1 of Malthinus seriepunctatus. Taxonomy (NCBI): domain Eukaryota; kingdom Metazoa; phylum Arthropoda; class Insecta; order Coleoptera; family Cantharidae; genus Malthinus; species Malthinus seriepunctatus. The sequence continues at coordinate 106,286,256 of OZ004600.1, read as the reverse complement.
CATACGTAGGAGGCCCTCCTTATCACATTTCAGCAATAAAATCGCTGTTGGGAATCTTCTCCTTTACACCCTGGTATTTGTATCTATTTTACTAGGCTAAATAATACAATAATTTTTGTGGGTCCTTTGACACTTGTAGCTTAAGCCCTATTAGTCCATGTGTAGAGCCACCTCTGGTTAGAGACTCCCATAACATTAACAAAAAATGATTGTATTGACTTAACTCGATCATCTCTGAAATTTTCTGACGTTGATTGAGAACCACCCTGTAGGTAACAATATAATAATAAAAGTAATTTTTTAATGACTTACGAACAATGAATATTTGCTTCGTAGAATATGGGATTATTACAATGAATAATCACTGTTCTTGTGTATAGTTAATTTTACAACTTATGTGTACCGTTTTAATAATTAATAGTAGTTAGCAGCTTTGTACCAACTAATTGGATGAATTTCGTGGATAAAGCAAATGTACAACAATTTGTTGGTTCCAACACGAACATTAAGAATGATTTTCAGCATTTAGGTGAACATTTAAGTTACGTAATTTGTTTTTAACTAAATTAAAATCGATCATAAATTTAATTAACCGAATAACGTGTCTATGTATAATGTACATTACTTAAAATGCCACCAAAGTAAACAAACATTATAAGAAAATGCAAATAAATAGACATTAGCAAACATGATGCATGTAATACCATTTTCTGCAACTTGTATGATTAACCTACTCGTAAAATTCTGATGCCATCATGCGACTCTGACTGTGGTAGTCAGTCACTAACCTTCTTGTTACATCAACCAGCGGGTAATATACCTAGTTCTACTGGTACATAAAATAACACCTGCCTTTTCTAAAATGACATGATAATAATAGAGTATAAAAGCACCAATTCGGTAAACGAGGGATTCCGTAGCGCCATTCTGTTAGTAAATCGGTCAAAGAAGCTCTTTCTCATTGGACGACTTATATTTAGAACCACGCCTGGCAACTTTTCCCTTCGTTAGATTTAGATAAAGGGTAAATAGGATTACAAAAAAAAGTAGCATTGATGATACCTTTAAAAAATAGAAATAAACCGGCTAAAAATAATGCACTTAATTTACACAATGTATCACGAGACGCACCTTACAAGGTGTGCATAATTTTTACATAATGCATATAAATTTCGCGTGTCAATGCTAACGTGCGCTAAAAAATCTCACAACTACTTCAAAAACTACTTTAAAAGAAAAACGTGTAGCGACATCATAATTTTTAAACAAATAACCAAATGAAAAAGGATTTCAGTTCACAACAATAGATTTTACAAGTCAGTCAGTCATTTATGCAATTTTAAACCTTGAACTGGATGAGGTTCAAAACCGGATAGCGATTATATCAGATCTCAAAGAACAATGCTACCCATCACTGATAGGACATTTGAGAATTTCCAACTTTTTGGCGAATAAGGTACTTGACGAATTAAAACACAAAAGTTACTCTAATAAAATACTGTTTTGACTTAATTATGTTGAATTAGACTACAGTACACAGCCTACATATTAGACAAAATATATTACATCCAAGAACTCTTTTTTTGTTAAATAAATGACAAATCCCCCAATTTCAAATAATATATTTTGGACTATTGATAGCATGATAGGGGTGGTGAATACTGGTTGAAAATTTATATTGAATGAAAAACACAGTAGATAATATAGGTATTTAAAAAATATATATTACCATGTTTTTCATTTAATACATTTTGGCCTCATTACAGTTGATTTTATCAGAAACTGTATTAGGTATTATAGACTGTACTGTAGGCATACTTGCAATTTGTATATGAATTATTTATGTATGCACTTGCAAGTATGCATGTCTGTTTGCATAAAGTAAATAGACATTATAAAGCAATGAATAATATCGCATATGACATTGACTTAAATTAAAAGTTTTAATTGTTATGAGAAATCGAATAAAATGTAACCACACACACCTCATCAGAAAGAGTTTTTTTTTAAACTTTCAACTTCAATTTGATGTCAATGTTTTGTAGATGTAGAAAACAATAAACTAGCTTTGATATTTGCTCTATACATATAGGGTGGTCAAACACTTATGTCGGGCGCTCTAAAATGAAAACCAATAGAAATAGAAGAAAAGTTTATTGAAATAATTTGTTCAGGAAAGTGTCCTCCCCAACATACGATGCATATCTTTATTTTATTGCTATTAGAAAAACACTGACAACGCCAACTATGATTTTTTTAAATTACACGATATGTAAAAAATTACGTCAATCGATAGTACATTTAATTCTCTTTACAAGGATTATGGCATGGTGTGGTGGAATTTTCCATAAGCTTCTACTAATGTGTTAGAAGGATAGTCACTTGTACTCAGTAAATATAATTCTGTTCTTCAATAAATAAGTATACGCATGCAATTCTGCAGGAGCAGGATTTTTGCCTATAACTTTTCTTGGAGAAGTTTTTTAGCGCCTAATCGAGTTGAAAACAAAATTGATGTCTTCTATTTAATCTAAAAAATTGACAAAATATATGTCTTTCAGTCGTTGTCTAAAATCATTTCTTATCCAATGTTACGGCGGATCCGAGTTGTATCCCGGGTGAAACAGGTAGTTTTTAAAGGGGCCGATTTGTATCCCGAGATCGAGTGCGTAACGCGTTAGCCTATAGAGTTTGTAATACGTATAAATTTTATATATAATCCGTTTACTCTTTATTTGCGCTATGGTTGGCCATGAACTTTTGTTTTTTGGTTTGCCAAAATAAAAAGTCCCTATTAACCCATTTACCGCCAAAGGTGCGCCAGCGCACCCTTTTTATCTAATTTTTTTGTGGGATCAGGGGCACTAATTTGAAAAAATTTTTTTACACTACTTTAAAAACACTTTAAAACACGTTAAAACACTACTTTGCGTTTTTGTCAATTTTTTTGAAAATAGATGGTCCTACTTGTATGTTTATCTAAAGGGTGGGTATACGCACCTTTGGCGGAAAGTATAGCCAAAAGTTTGAAATTTTATAATATAAATTTTTTTTATTATTTATTTTTATTTATTTTATTTAGCAAAGTAAGCTATTTTTTCTATGAAAATTTTCTAAATAATCTGTGTGCTCAATAACTTGACATTTTTTACACATTTTTTTAAATATTACCACATAACGAAATCACACCCTGCTACTCAAGAATGATAGATTTAGAAGAATGGCACCCATTTTTTAAATTATAAGTCAAAAATTTAGACAGTTCGGCATTGTTGTAGAAAAGAAACGATGCTCTATTTTGGTCGCCATTCTTGTGAAAACTAATTAAATTCGGTTTTTTAGCTATAGTGTCTTCGTTTGGATAGTCGCCTATTTATTTAGGTCTATTGAATATATAGCGCAAAAAAACGGAACCTAATGTTGAATTAGGGGCGAGGGTTGTTCTGGTTCATGGTCGAAAATCCACAACAACATACAGTTTTTTTCTGGTTTTATTTGATAACTTTTTCTCATCTTACGCTCTTTTTGATTGTTTAAAAGGAATAGAATTTTTTTGCAACGGACACAGTGAGGGAAAATCGCACTGTTGATTGCCCCGATGAATGACGATAGCAAAACTATGTAAAAAAGAGACGAGAGTATTACAGATGTGAATTTGATCCTAATTTGGAGGTTTTAGTGGAACGGTACAAGGAATGCAAGGGAGTTCTTCTACCGCAGCCTTATGTTATAAATCAGTATAATAAATACATGGGGGGGTGGACTTGCATGATAGTGGAATTGTAATGTACGGTTTTGGAATAAGAGGTAAAAAGTGTTAGTGGCCACTGAGTATTTTATGGTATTTCCCAATTAGACTCTCGCTCGCAATTAGTGCTGAGCTTGTTGAAATTTAGTGGAGAAGCAGAAAATCCTGATGTTGCGGAAGACATTATTATAGCATCTAGCAGTTCAACAGATGTGAGACCTTCTAGAGCCGCTTTACCAAAGGTCATAATATTTTACAATATTGTGGCCATATTATTATAATAGAAGATGGTAGCGTAAGAAGAAAATGTCCATTATGTAAAAGTAATACTATTACCACGAATACATGCAGTATTGAATACGGATTTGAGTTTTGACTCAAAACTTACTAAAGCGTATACATGGAAATGTCATGTTTGTCTGGAAATGTCAGGATTGAATAGTTTTTGTTAAAAATGAGTTTGAAGATGAAGATTGGCACTAAACGAAGCGAGTTTGTTAACTAACAGAACAACTCGCAAGGGTTGGGAGTATTCCATCGCTTCTAAGCGTATACATGGCAATTTTCACTTCAAATTTCGATACGATCCCATATTTTGTGGGATTGGATCGAGGTATTGAATACGCGTGTTTAAAGTGTATACATGTGGTTTTCAAAACTCAAAACGTTTTCAATTCGTATTCAATACTACATGTATAGGGAGTATATATGTGTGTAAAAAATGTCAAGTTATTGGGCACACAGATTATTTAGAAAATTTTCATAGAAAAAATAGCTTACTTTGCTAAATAAAATAAATAAAAATAAATAATAAAAAAAAATTTATATTATAAAATTTCAAACTTTTAACTAACTGTATTACAAATAGCGCCAAATATTTACATCACGCTATTCATCATCAAAAACTAAACAAAAAATTCCAGTTCTAATTTGGTCTTAATCCAATATTTTTTTAAATATAAGCAATTAAAAGTTTTTAAATTTGGCAACAAACTGCAAGCGGAACAGCAGCAGCTTGACGAAAATCGTCAAAAATGACAACTGTCAGACTTCATTTACCTATCTAATTTTATTTTTTACAATCCACTGTTGCAACATTTTGCAAAATAATCCGTAGCAAAGACTTCACATTTTTTAAGTTTAAATTACAAGTAAACTAATTACCGAAACTGTAAAATTTTTATTCCGTTATTTATTTTAGTTGTTGAACTATGTATCACCGATACCATTGAAATAGATTTCTACGCCATAGTCAAAATAAAATTCAAACTACGACCATTAATAACACGCTCACCAATGGGGAAAACCGCTGCCAGAGTTTTTTGCTTGATTTTCAACGTAGAATTGCGCTATGTAAATATTTGGCGCTATTTAAAATACGCCCTGTATACTTTCCGCCAAAGGTGCGTATACGCCTACCATTTCTCCTTCCACATAAAAAATTTTGAAAATTGTTTTTTTAAATTAGTCTTAATGAATGTATTTTGAATATGTTTCAATAAAAAAATTTTGAAAATTGGGATTATTTATTACCTTGGCGGTTAATGGGTTAAGTTGACTGACAGCTCTTGACAATACCAAAAAAATGACAGACCACTTACAGGCCAACTATTAACACAATTGAATAAAAGCCACTACTCTACAATACTTAACCTTACTGATTTTTTTCAAATTTATACCGGGTGGAATCTGTCACCCTAACATGGCCAACCATAGCGCAAATAAAAAGTGAATGGATAATAATTATATTTTTCATCATGAGTTTCGAAATTATCAATTCAAAGGTCTTTTGGTAAGCAAACATTATAAATTTTATGTTCACAACATGCTAAACAACAATATAAAACGGTGGCAATGTTGTTCCAAAAAAAAAAATTATGTAAAGCCTGCCTGGGATGGGATACAACTCGATCCTGTCCAGATGTTGAAAGACCTACCCCCTTCTCTATCGGGGATAGAACAGTTGAGCCAAATTTTACCTGAGGTTCACGGAGACGCTTAGGGTTTCCTATACAGTGTGTCCAGTATAACGTGCACAGCATGGGGATCTCGGACACCGTAAGAGATACGAAGTCGGTTAAATGGAGAAAATTGTGCATGATTTTATGGCCACTTCGATGCTGCTTTTGTTTTAAAAAAAAATCTATTAGCACTCTAGATATTTAGGAAAAACTGAAAAATTGCATTTTCTTTAAATGCTTATAACTTTTAGATTAATGGAGATAATTTCAATTTTCAAAAAAGAGATAATAGGCACTACTAAAACGCAAATATATAATTCATAAAATAATTTGTTTAGTGCGCCGTTTTGGAGATATGATGCAAACTTAAGTTTTTTTGCAATATTATTTAATGCCACATATAGTTAGTTCTTGTTCTAAATCCTCTCGAGTTTCTAATTTGGCCCAACTGTACAGTCGGATTACAACGTTATCAAGAATTTGGCCCAACTAGAAGATCCCGTGGGCTCTATCACTCTCTTTTGGTTAGTAACACTAACAATTCTCTTCCTAAAGCTATATCAGCTGTGTATACTGCGTTTAGACCGTCTTCCTAGGCATCTGTAAGGGCTGTTTGACATGCGCTTAGACAAGCACAAAGCTTAGATTCCCGTGCTTTTGCTCCTTGAGTTGATTTAGTTACTAACAGTTAGTAAGATACTTAGTTCATGTCAAATAGCCCTAAGACGCCTTCTAGAATCTATATAGATAAACAATTATTGTCTGTCCATTTTTGGAAATTATTATGTTCGCTGGGATGCTGTGCCAATTTTAGAAACAAATAAAATATTAATAACAAATCTTTTTTATTTATCGCAATAAATTATGTATGAATAGTCCAACAGAATTAGCAAAAATTTGATGGTATACAAAACAAAATTAGGTCCGTATTGAGACCTTTCTTAATATGTTAATTTGTACCTATACTTTAAGAATCCTATGAGTCCCGAGCTGGGTCACAGGCGCGCGCGTGAATAAATGGACTTGAAGAGGAAAAAAAATGTTTGTGCGTAAATTTCTCGGAAAGGGTACAACCCAGCGAAAAATGACTAGAGTACAATTTTATAGATGAAGCATTTTTACAAAACAAATGTTCTATAAAAAGTTTTCGTTAGAGCAATGGTGTAACCACAAAATTCCTTTTAAGAAAGATATGCTTTTAAAAATAATTTTAAGCAGGCGAATCAATGTCGTACAAAATAATTGCACGCCGATGGACGAAAAACTGTTTTACTCCTAGACGAACAATGATAAAATTACAAAAATAATTTCAATTTGACGCTGAAGATTTTGGCTTTCATTTTTATATATTTTTGATTTACTTTTGTTACGTCTTGTACTATTAAACAGCTAATGAAATTTTCTTTGTACCATTTATTAAATAAAATAAACTTTCGTTTATGCAATTGACACATAATAACCCCTACTTTAGTCTATGAAAACCACAACTGACTCAGATGTACTAGTACTTAACAACCGGCTGAATTCGGGTAAATAAGTGGAAATATTTGGACTTAAAAATCAGTTTCACAAAAATATTTTCAAAGGCTTATTATGCCTTTTAGAGCTATTTACTGCGATAAGAAAATATAACTGCATAAGCAAGCACATATACAGGGTGTAAGTTAAAATCACCGACAAACGAAAACTGGAGATTCTGTGATCCAAAATAAGATAAAACTTGTAATAAAATTTTTTCCGAAAACGCCCCCTTAAAAAAATACAGGGCATAATAATAATAATAATTTTGATTAGCCGCTCCTATTCTGAGATAATCGTATTAACATAAATTCAACATTCATAATTTTGATATTTTAGTCAGATTAAATTGCAATTATCTCGAAAATCAAGTGCCTAATCAAAAAATTATAAATTATAATTTTCTTTTCAAAACCAAATGGGGAATTAGAAAAATAAGAATTTTTCAAAAAATCCAGCGGTGTACGTCTTTATTCTTTAGGTACCTTATCGCATTAAATAATTCTACGCCAGTGAACTCAAAGTCATATGAATAATTGCATTGGATTAGATATTAGAGTGCACCAAATTTTAGCTGAATATCTTTTCTAGTTTTAGATAAATATTGAAAAAGCCGTTAAAAATAATTTTTTTAAATGCCCTGTATTTTTTTAAGGGGGCGTTTTCGGAAAAAATTTTATTAGAAGTTTTATCTTCTTTTGGATCACAGAATCTCCAGGTTTCGTTTGTCGGTGATTTTAACTTACACCCTGTATATAAACAGGGGGTCCTGAAATAGCTGGTTAAAGTTAAGACACCGATTAAGCTCTATCAGATCACAATATTTATAGTGTAAACTATAACTAATAAGTCTTTTTTGAAAATATTTTTGTGAGACTGATTTTTAAGTCCAAATATTTCCACAGATTTACCTAAATTCAACAGCCGGTTGTTGATTACTAGTACATCTGAGTCCGTTGTGGTTTTCATAGACTAAAGGATGGGTTATTATGTTTCATTTCCATAAACGAAAGTTGAAAAATCTTTAGTACTTTAAATGTAGTAGGGATTTTAAGAAAATGTCGTCGATATTTCCACTTTTCCACTGTATTAAATATAAAAAGTAAACTTGACATTGTAAGTAAATTATTATAAGTGCATCAAAAAGTAGACTTATTTTCCTTCAAAATTAGTCACAGGTTTTTTTCAACTCGTTAAATATTAACGTTTTTACAGAAATTTTTAAATGATAATATTTAAAAAAATAAAATTTTTTAAAAATCCAAAAGTTTTAAGTCACTACGCTTTTATAAAATAATGTATAATCGATTTTTTATGCTGTAACTTTGAAAAATGATTCATAAGGAACGATATGCCTTAAGGAAAAATTTCTAAAATAATTCATCCAACAAAATATCTGCAACTATTTAATAAATGGTACAAAGAAAATTTCATTAGCTGTTTAATAGTACAAGACGTAAGAAAAGTAAATCAAAAATATACAAAAATGAAAGCCAAAATCTTCAGCTTCAAATTGAAATTATTTTTGTAATTTTATCGTTGTTCGTCTAGGAGTAAAACAGTTTTTCGTCCATCGGCGTGCAATTATTTTGTACGACATTGATTCGCCTGCTTAAAATTATTTTTGAAAACATATCTTTCTTAAAAGAAATTTTGTGGTTACACCATTGCTCTAATGAAAACTTTTTATAGAACATTTGTTTTGTAAAAATGCTTCATCTATAAAATTGTACTCTAGTTATTTTTCGCTGGGTTGCACCCTTTCCGAGAAATTTACGCACAAACATTTTTTTCCTCTTCAAGTCCATTTATTCACGCGCGCGCCTGTGACCCAGCTCGGGACTCATCGGATTCTTAAAGTATAGGTACAAATTAACATATTAAGAAAGGTCTCAATACGGAGCTAATTTTGTTAGGCAAAATATCTAATTCTGTTGGACTAGAAGTATTATGTGGCATTATAAAACAACGGCCATACAATGTAGTTTACTATGTAAATTCTATAATTTTAATATTATTGCCAATAAAATAGGTAACTAAAGTACCTAGATGTATCAAAGTGTTCCAACGTCTTATTGTTATAAGATTTTTATCATATTTATATACTCGTACAATAGAAATTACGATACTTATAGTATTGAGCGACTATATTTCAACAGTAACAACTATACCAATATTATCAGCATGCAAAATAATCTATATTCTATCCCATGAAGAAGAACAATCCGTTTCGCGAAATTCTTATAAACGCGAAACCGCATAATTAAATGAAGTTTCTGCAATAAATTCAAATTGAAAAACCAACTCCCAATTTAAACAATTACTAGAATCGCCAAAAATAAACAACCATTTCATTATATAATTGCCTTCCTAGAAAATATTATAATCATCTTTTAAACAGAAATGCTATTTACTAAACAAAACCACAAGAAACGAGAAGCTAAATATTTAAAATTCATAGGAATTGATGTTCAAAAGTAAGCCTTGCCAAAACTTTTTCCCTTAGAAAATTGAATTAGAAAACTGCATCGTTTCTTGTTTGTTTGAGCTTCGAGAAAAAAACATAAATTCACATAATAACTAATCCTGACATGCCTTGATGACTTATTTTTTTAAATGTCTTCTCTTATGCCGTTGAGAACTTACGTCTATAAAGCCCAAATCTATTTCGTCCAACAACGTTTTTGAATCATCATGGCACAAGCCACAAATCATAAAATACTTTTATTGATTTTTATCGATTTATTTCTCATTAACCACACTTACATTTCCTCCTTGTCACCACAATTTAATAGTTGTAGTTAAAGCCGTTCAAAAATTAAAGCAAAATAGCGAAAAAATAATGAAGACTTTAAGGGCCTATATCTTAGCAGGAGTTGACTTTTGGATAAGGCATGTTTAGCTAAATCGTCTTATTTTGACATGTATAAAATACCCTGTGTAAGTTATACGACATTATATCAGATTCACTCTGTATAGAACACTTTCCCATACTTTACCTATTTACAAACTCTGAAAATATGGTAATTATGAAAATTATGAATTTCAAAATCCGATTTTTTTTCAAAATAAAATTCGAAAAGAATTTTGCATATAAAGTACACATCATGAAGATAGTATTCCTTTATAGATATTTTATTTCCTCAATTAATTTGCGAGATCTTAAAATTTTTAGGAAAATTGGGTTATGTTACATTCATTAATTTTTCTCTCCATGATAAATTACTGAAAATCAAAATATTATGCATCTAATTTAAAGCTGAAGATCTCATCTTCAACCATCAACCACGTATTTTTTATTTAGATCTGATAGGTAACGAATAATTTCCAATAACGTAAAATATGGCGCTCAGTGTCAAGTGTCACTTTCATGCGAGTTAAGATAGACGATTTCTTCTTAACAATTTTTTATTTTATTTTATAAATTACACTTTTAAACATTTATTAATTATTATTCATTTTATTATTAACATTAACTTTTCACTTATAACTAATTTGAATCTCAAATCTTTAAACTACATTTTGTGACTGACGAATTAAGATTAAGATTAAAAATGAATTTCTTCCCTATTTATACAAGTTGCATATTTACGGAAAATTACCATTAAAAATATGTGATCAAAATCTAATTTTAGGTTTAGAAAAATATCCAGGTGTGGACATATTATTTATAAGTACTTAGAAAAATATCCAAGTGTGGACATATATTTAATAATTACTAAAAGCACTTAATATTTGTTATTATTAATTAGAAATGTTTGGTTATTTAAGTTATTGAAATCTAAATTTAAAGTTAAATACTTCGTAGTTAAAAAATAAGGATTTCGCAATTTTATGCAATTAATATAAAATTTAAATGTTAGTACGCAATAATTGGAATACAATAATATAAGGGTTAATAAGATAAGAATAAGAATACATAACATCATAGTAGATGTGGATAACGTAACTCCTCCCAACGTAGATGAAGATTTAGGGTGAAGTTTTCGGAACTCGAATATCTTCAAGATGAAATTGAATTGATGGTGTTGAAGTTTTAGTTTTCTTCCTGAGGAAGAATGCATGGATGCGTTTTCTGAAAATGTAAATTAGTACACAAGAGATTAGAATTATTAAAATGATAAGTGTTGGAGTCCATATAGACATTTTCTGTAATGGATGTCCAGTGGGTAATTCTTCTGGTAATTTCATGAGTTGTTGCTTGAGGGATGACAAATCTTCCAGATGAATTTGTTCTAAATGTATCGGATTGATTTGAATTTGTTGAGTTTGTTCTTGGGCTGGCCAATACACATTAGGCAATTGGATCATTGAAATGTCATTAATCGGTTGCCTGTTATTCGTTAAGCGAATTTTATTATTTAACTGTAATACACAATTTATTGGTAGGGAAATAATGTAAGTTCCATCTAGAGGAATTTTTGAGTTGTCGTTTTCGCACTTTTGAGTCGCGATTACTTCGTTTGGAGTTACTAACAACCAAAGATTGTTTTTAATGGTCACCACTTGAGGTTGGTTAATTGAAACCGTTTTTGTTTGTTCGGCACAAGTGTTATTTTTCACGTATTTTATTAGGGTGCTTTCACAATTTAAATTGTCCGTTTGAATTGTCATTAGATCTTTGCACAGATATTGATCATCGATAATATTTTCACACTTAACGTTGGTAGAAATATGCGATTGCTCGGACGTTAGGATAAACATGTGTGTAGGTACGGTTATTTGGAAGTGATTGTTGTTCATAATAGGTATTGGAAATAATTTATAATAATCATAAATTTGGTTACTGACGGTTGGTATTTCAAAAATATAAGTTATTCTGGTGTCGATTTGATAAGCTTTTACAGTAATAATTCTTTCAAAAATAGGTAAATTATGTTTGGATATTGTTAATGGCAATAGAATATCAGCTTGGCTGGTGATTGTTCTCAGCTCGTGTATTAATTGATCAGGTTCGATTATAGAAGGGTGTATCACTTCTAATTTAGCGAATGTTATTGCTTCTTCTATATTATTTGTTAAATGCAAAATTAAGTTTAATATAGAAATTACTTGTAGATAAATTGAATGCAATCGAAGTTCTTCTTGTATTTTTATTGATTTGATGTCATTATCTTTCATTTGTTGTTCAATTTGCATTATTCTTGATTTCAGTAATTCTTGATTTAAGGCCATGTTTTGTATGGTTGAGTTAAATGTATCCATGATTCTAGTAGTTAAGCTGATTTGCTCTTTTATTACATGATTTGTTTGTTTTTGATTGTTTTGAAGTTCTATTATTGCATTTTCGAATTTGGCTCCATCTTCTGCATTTAAATTACCTGTGATGAATTTAATGACTGATCCAAGTCCATCTATTAATCCTCGTTGTTTTCGAGTATTTTGTTCAGGAAATATATGTTGAAGTTTCCTATCAATTTCTGAGGTTAAGCCTTTTAATAAGGTAATGTAGTTACTTAGTTCTTGTTGAAATGTAGCTGATTTGTTTGAAACAAAGAGAGTTGAATTTAAGAAATTGACTTGTGATTTTGCTTCCTCAAAATGATTTATTAAACGTTGTGCATCGGTGTTTTTTATTAAGATCCAATTATTTATTGAATTTTGGGCTTTTCCTAATTTATACGGGAATATGCCGGGTTGATCTTGCAATTTTGTTATTGCTGATTGGTTGATGTTGATGTACCAGGTACAGGTGAGGATAAGTCTGAAACAATGACTTTACTTAATTCATCTGTGTGTACCTTTTTGGTTCTGTCTTTAGCAATTCTAACAGTATAAGTGTCGTGATCGTGAATTGCGATAATAGTGTAAGGTCCATTGAATTTTGGTGATTTTTTTTTTCTTCTATTGTTTTTGATAAAGACTTGTTCATTAATTTGATATTTCGTTGTTAGCTTTACATATTTATTTCGCATGTTTTTTGTTGTAGTTTTTCTTCGATCTTGGTATAGAGGATAGTCATTTTTTGTTTATGATCAATGATCATTAAATTTTACAAAAGTTACTAACTTTTGGTTGTAGAAAATGTTTTATAATGTTCAATAATTTAGTAAGATGATTTGTTTTAATATTTGTATGTTTTAGTTATGTTTTTTATTCTTTTTTTCTGTGAATCACAAAGTTTTTAGATAAGGAGTTAGTTGTAGTTATATGAATTTGATTATATTTTGATATTTAGATTAGATTTGATTTTCGCAAGTAAGTATTGCGTTAGTCGATTCTTCTTTTGAATGGATTGTATTATCATAATATGAAGTCTTTATAATTTTGTTCTCATTGAATATTTCGTTTGGAAAAACTTCTTTAGTTTGTGAAGATGTTGAGGTAGGTGTGATGTTTAAAATTTCGTCTAAATTTTTCTTGTTTGAATTATCATTGTTGGTTCCTTGTATCGATTGAGTATGGATTGGGTGTATCTTAAGTCTAGATAATACTTCAGCATTGAGATTTAGTTTTCGATCTTTATGAATTATTTCGTAATCGTATTCCTTTTCGTTTGCATGATCGATTTTTAAATTATTGAAATTTTGTAACTGTAAGTCGTTTAATTGTTGTTGCTGTTGGTAATCATTATTCCTCGCATTGATTTCTATTAAGTTGTCAATTTTTAGTGGTTTGCATAGTAATAATTCTTGATCTTCGTTGTTTTTGTTGATTGTAGTTGTCTGAATGAAATTATTTTCTATTATTACTGGCATTTCTAAATGGTCAGTGATTGGTAAACGGATTCTTTGCTTGGTTGAACTTGAATTTTTAATTGTATAATTTTTCGTTTGCAAAGAAGGTTTATTCATGTAGTGTAATGGAATTACAGTATTTGTCGTTATAAGTTGATTATTTTTTATATCCACTTCAGCTCCGAGATACTTCAATAAATCTATACCTATCAGGCCATCATAAGTATTTTTTAAATCAAAGATGTAAAATTTGTGATTGCTAGGTGAACGAAAAGTTGGTGGTACAGGTATGATTGCTGTTCCACGATGCTCCGTCATCTTATGTGCGGTTTGTATAGCAAATGCTTCATTGGTAATTAAAGGTTGGTAATATTTTTTAGCCATTGAAGGATTGATTAAAGTTCTTGCTGAACCTGTGTCAATTAGAAATTTTCCATTGTCAAGTTCTGGTAAGATTATGTAAGGTAATTTAGAACTGACTATGTTATTGAGATGTAATGGTACAGTTTCTATGTTTGATTGTATAATTTCGGAACCAGATGAAATTTCTCGTTCCTTGTCATCTTGGAATATTATTGGTTCGTAGTCTTCGTAATACTGTTCTTTTTCGAATTCGTTAGTTATTTCTAACGTTTGATCTTCATAGTTAAATTCTTGTGTTGGTTCAACATTTTTGATGTCTTGGTAATATAATTCTTCTGAAATCCAATCTTGTTGTTGTTCAGCTTGTGCTGGAGGTTGTTGAAATGGTTTTTGAATATACGATTGTGGTCTTTTCTGAACCGTAAAGTTATTGGATCTATTAATTTGACTTGTCGATATTGACATTGGTGTTTGGACTGAAGGTTGTTTAAAATTTCGTTGTGAACTTTGAGGTTTTTGCCATGGTTGATTTAGCATTGGTTGTTGAAATTGATTTTGTTGAATTTGAGGTCTTTGCCATGATTGATTTAACGTTGATGGTTGTTGAAATTGATTTCGTTGTTGAAATTGAGGACTTTGCCATGGTTGATTAAACATCGATTGTTGAAATTGATTTTGTTGTTGAAATTGAGGGCTCTGCCTTGGTTGATTAAACATTGATTGTTGAAAGCGATTTTGTTGTTGAATTTGTGGTCTTTGTCCAAATTGATTATTAAAAGTTGGTTGATAAAATTGTTGAGGTCCTGGTTGATATGTTTGAAAAGTTGGAAATGATTTTTGTGTTTGGGGATAGTTATCAATTTTTTGAATTTTATTTAGTGGAGTTGGTAATTGTTTTGTAGGAGGATTGTAATTTCCATGTTGTAATGATTGAACGTTTTCTTCTGAAATTATGTGTCTAATCGCTTCGTCTAACGATTGCGGTTGGCGAGATCTTATATTTGAACCAAGTGGTTCTCTTAATCCACTTAAGAATGTAGCTAAGCACATTTCTTCATACATGTTGGTCTTAACTCTTTTTATTGTGGCATTACCTTCGTTTAGTCCTACCCAAGAGTATAATGCGCTTTTCAATTCTTCAACCTTTTGTAAGAATTCATGAGGTGACAATTGATTTTGTTTTAAGTATAATAAATCTCTCAAAAGAACTTGTTCACTTCTTGTATCGCCAAATTTAGTTTGTAGTATATTTTTTAGTTGTTGCCATGATGCTATATCACGACCTGCAGTTATTAATGCTGCTTGTCCAACTAGTTTTGTTCTAATAGACGCAAGAATGAAGTGATTTAAGTATAAATCAGGTTGATTTTCATTAACAAAAGTATTTACTACTACATCAGCTGATCGAATAAATTCGACGAGGTTGTTGTAGCCATCGAAAATTGGTATTGATTTCAAATAAACGGCTGAAAATTGATTTTGAGCCATTGTTTTATCTTCTTGTTCGGGAATTATTTGAAGATTTTCTAATTGATTTACCAAGTCGTCGATTGACATAAAATTTGTTTTCTTCGTAAATTAAATTTTTATGTTAGTTTATTTATTTAAAGATCGCAATTTTTTATTTGTTTGTTTAATTATGGGACGTCTTGATTTAAATTTGGTTTTAATTAAATTTTTTTTTTTTTATAAAAAAAAAACTTGGTTTTAGTTAGGAAAAATTTTTTTTTCAGGATTTAGGAAAAAGCAATGCAAAATTTGTCTTACATAAATACTGATGTTTTCATTTTTCAAAGCAGTAAGGCTTAATGGATAAATTTTCTTTTTTCTTAACGATTGATTTTCTTTCTTCTTAAACACTAATATTTCACTTTTTCGTTATTAATAATTTTATTTCGTATTTAATTTTATTTCGTATTTTATTTTATTTCTTCGTATTTAATTTTCTTTTTAATTCTTACTTATTAAATTTTTCTTGTTTCCTTTTTCTTAATTAACCACCAGGAAAGGGACCGCTGGAGGTGTGCTTGGTTCTTGAGAATTGGAGATGAGCTGTTGAAACAGTTACAGGATGCCTTCTCTGGAAAGGTGCCGCAGGAAGAAAATCTTGTTCCCCAATCCTACCGACTGCGCCAGTTAAGATAGACGATTTCTTCTTAACAATTTTTTATTTTATTTTATAAATTACACTTTTAAACATTTATTAATTATTATTCATTTTATTATTAACATTAACTTTTCACTTATAACTAATTTGAATCTCAAATCTTTAAACTACATTTTGTGACTGACGAATTAAGATTAAGATTAAAAATGAATTTCTTCCCTATTTATACAAGTTGCATATTTACGGAAAATTACCATTAAAAATATGTGATCAAAATCTAATTTTAGGTTTAGAAAAATATCCAGGTGTGGACATATTATTTATAAGTACTTAGAAAAATATCCAAGTGTGGACATATATTTAATAATTACTAAAAGCACTTAATATTTGTTATTATTAATTAGAAATGTTTGGTTATTTAAGTTATTGAAATCTAAATTTAAAGTTAAATACTTCGTAGTTAAAAAATAAGGATTTCGCAATTTTATGCAATTAATATAAAATTTAAATGTTAGTACGCAATAATTGGAATACAATAATATAAGGGTTAATAAGATAAGAATAAGAATACATAACATCATAGTAGATGTGGATAACGTAACTTGCGCAACCCATGGATACTGCAGTAAGCATAAAATAGGTTAACTTTCAATAACATTTTTCTCAAAACCTATTAAATTTTTTGAAAAATCGCAAATAAGATTCTTTTCATATAATTTTCTCCTCTTCAATTTTTGACTCTTTATAATTTTTCGCTTAGTACCTAGTTTTCGAGATAATAGCAAAAATGTGATAAAAAGTGTAATTTTGAAAATTCAAATCCAACTTGGGATGGGTGAGGAGTTTTAGTATGATAATAATAGCTATAAGTGCTAAACAGTAGCGAAGCTTTCAGCTTAAGGTTATTTAATCCCGGGTCCAATGCTAAATGCATGCACATGCACAGAGTATAAAACAATACTAACCATACTTTACATTGGTGTGGTCGTCGTAAACGCATGGTGGCATATTGTATAATTCGATCGAAAGTGAAAATTTAACTTTTCCCGCCCTAATGCCTCCTAGAGCTAGACTAAAGTGCTACTTTCTCAAAATACGGTTTCGCATATATGTACACACATCGTTTATCCTACAATAACAATCCTCAACTATGTATCAAAAATTGTAAATAAATATATCGCCTTGCTCCTTGTTAGTGCAAGACTACACTATCTCCTAAATTAAAGTATTGGAGAAAATTCGATTGTTTGTTTTGATGTCTCACTTACATTTTAATATCTTATCAATATTATTTTTAAGGTGACAACTGGAAGTAGTCATTTTGAATATGTAAAAATATGTCAAGGGGTGACTTTTTGTCTCATAGACCAAAATTGATTTAAAAAATATTTTAGGGCGTATTTGGCGCATAGTTTGCTTAATGTTACGCCAAATTATCTACTGAAAGTACAGGTTATTTAAATTTTTTTGAGTTTTTTATTAATCTCCCATTAATCTCATTTTCGAGATAGTGCTGTTTTGCACTCACAAGGCGACATTATGCATAAATGATAAGACTCTTGTGGTAGATCAAAACCCAAAACCCTCTAGAAGTTTTCGAACTACCTTTACTCATTCTCGATTCTCGCAAGGTAATGGTAAACCCAAGGGCAACCAGTAAGAAAACAATACTTAATACGTTTTTTATTGTTTTCTATACGTATCTAATTTATTTCGATCTCTCTATAAAGTAGTTGCGATGCCCGATGCGTAAAAAAGTTGTAGGGTTGATGTTGCATACAGTTTGAGAATTGCTGTTCTTCTTTCAAAACAAAGCCACTAAATTACACAAACATTTTTATAAGGTGTCGAAATTTCGTAGGTAGTCTGTACCTATTACAATTTAACAATTCAATAAAAGTATTACTAACAAATTTTAAGGCTACCCACATAATTTCGTAATAAATTCAAGTAGTATTTACGATGTCAAACTACGTACCTAGACGAAAATTATTAATTCTACAAGGCAAAATCCCGCAATAATTATATCCACGTGAATAATGAATGTATCATTTTAATTTACATAAAATTAAACAAATATTTCCAGATTAAAATTTTCAAAGTTGCATAATATTTGAACAGAATACTTTTTCGAGGAGTAACACTAAAATTTAATTATAAACAAACACGAAATATAACCTAAAAATAAGATTCGCGAAAACACCGGAACGAATGATTGGCGTGTTTATTAGGAAAAAAAGTTAATTATAAGCTTAAGTTTTCGTGATGGAAAAAAATTTATATATTGAAAAAATCATTGTAAAGAAGCCTTTTAATTAACGTAAGATTTAAAAAATAATAAATGTAATAGCGCTAGTTAATGCGATGTTTTTAAAATTCAAGGTCATCGATGTTACTACAACAATTACCAGAAAAAGACCAATTTGTGCGAAAAAAGGACTTACCCAATATGTAACAACATTCTTCGACTTCTTACAAAAATGAAAACAAATTCACAAAAGATAAGTAAAATTAAAAACTAAATAAACAACTTGAAAAAAATATATCAATTGTTAACGTTGACGGTAAATTTGCGATTGGGGGGCCTCATTTTCGAATGCGCAATTTGCCCCACTCCGGCTCGTGTGTCAGAGGAGATTCCACGACGAAAAATCTATAGTTAGTCTATTGCGCAATATTGCCATATTCAATAATGAAAGGAACAGCCCTAATATAACAGTTATATTTTTTTTAATAACTGCATTAGGATATTGAGAAGATGCACTCCAACCACTATGTTAGAACTTAGAAGTTGGAAGAATGAAAATGACGTAGAAGAATACAAATGCAAATTGTGGTAGGTACTGGTATGTTCAATGTTCATTAATCCCTGTATAATGAATTATTCTTTCGTTAGCCCTAAATAGGGTATTAATTTTTACAAAATTTGATAGAAAAGAGCATTTTACAATATAAATATTTTATGAACCAAGTTTTAAAATCAACTTGAATATTCCCATTAGAATCATAAACTAAGCACATGTATTTTGGTAAGTCAACTGAGTTAAATTAATAATCTAGAGGAAACTTGAACTAAAAGAAACCTATTCGTTAATTCTTTTTTGGCTGCATAGTGATACAAAACGATACCTTGAATTGCATAATAAAAATTGATGGTTTAATGAAGTTGCATTGCTATATGTCAAGGGACTTTTCTATTGACTGGAATTTAATTATACGAAATTTTGTGAAGCTTATAAAATTATTACTATATCGAGCGTGTAAAACTACGCATTTATGCGTAGAAATGATAAGGACAACTATCCTACTGCTCAACTGACAAAATTGAATGACCTAACAATTTTTTTCTATTATCCTGGATTTTATTCTGACTCATCTTGTCCTAAAGAATATATAAATAAAATTTCCACAATGAAATTCAAAAGCTGCAAAGATTAATAGAGAGCAACCAAAATAAGTTTGTATTGATTTAGGAAGTTGGCTAATGGTACGACAATAATAAAATAATTGACAAAGGCTTCTAAAAGCCTTCTATAGTTAAATCTTAATATTAATTGCTCCTTAACAACAATTTACTTCCAGAAAAATCTATTTCATCTCAATCTGCTAATTGATTTCCGTCTACTATTTATTTTCTATTTGGGGCGATTTGGGTTTGAATAAAAGTTGAATTTTCAAAAGATTGAGCTCAAACGTAATAAAATTGCACTTCAGCTCAAAAATCATTAATTTCATAATATTATTTCAAAATATATAGGTCACAAATATATAAAGCAAAAGCAACATTTGTAAATAAGATGGATGTAACGCCTACGCTAAAACTGAGTGAGATTCGCAGTGATATCGATTTTCCAAATTTTATAAAAACACGCCCAAAAGTCAAAACGTGGAAAAATAAAAATAACAAACATTAATGTAAAGAGTATGATTTAATTAAAATACATTATTGAAACAACAGGAGTTATATAAAGCTGCATTACCTATGGATGGCAGAGGTGCCTTTAAAGTTATCGAGTGACCTAGACCCGATGACCTTGACCATCATCAACATGAGCTGAATCGATCCAGAAAGACGCAATTGAAATCGCGCAAGCGTCTAAGTATTTACCACCCTCTTTCAACCCCATTTTTTATTGTAAACTATTTTTTACCTGTTGTTAAAAATACAAAAATTACAACATCGGTTTTTCATTAAAATAGATCAGGAGGTGGGGAAAAAACAAACAAAAATATGAAATCTGCTCTAAAATTTGTAATGCGATCAGAACTCACTCAATTAGCAAAAATAATCCTGGAAAATTCCACTCAAATTTACCAACTTAAACCGCAATATCTTATTTTCAAGCTTCATTAATGTCCAAAGATATTACGGCTTTGTTCTAAATACAATAAAGACATCGTATTGATGCAATTGAAGCATGTAATTTATAAATAGATTTATTTATCTAGCAGAAACGTTCTAAAAGTTTTTTCCAATTTTCAACCATATACAAGAAGAATAATTGAATGGTTTTATCTCGGGTTTTATGCAACAAGGAACCAACCCTCATTATTACCAAACTGAGATAATCAGAATCACGTTTTAAAAGTTCTGTTTGCCTGTGTGTAGGTTGGTTTTAGTTTTAGTCAAGCTTCGTATTATTATTTTTCCGTATTCTAAATTGTTCCAAAGCGTTCC
The DNA here is from genome assembly GCA_963924605.1 of Malthinus seriepunctatus. NCBI lineage: Eukaryota > Metazoa > Arthropoda > Insecta > Coleoptera > Cantharidae > Malthinus > Malthinus seriepunctatus. The sequence goes on along the minus strand of OZ004600.1, from coordinate 106,265,204 downwards.
AAAGTATGTGCAGTAGACCCCCTACAGGTCATAGATTTTGAAATCTATGAATTTGTTTGATTTTGAGGGTTGGTTCCTTGTTGCATAACACGACTCAATTTACTTTCTACTTTATTCGTTAATCATTGGGGGTAGTACGTAATGCAAAATTTTAATTAAAATAAGGCAAACTTCGGTGCTCGCCTACGTGTTCTCATTTTCATAAGACGTAACTGGTATCCTGGGGTATTCCAACACCCCAAAATATCATAAATAATATCAACAGTGGTGCTCGTTATTTTAAATATGGCTTGAAGTTAGGAGATATCCTAAGCTATAGTTTATATCAACTATAAATGCAATATTTTTACAAAAATGTAGTTGCAGGGGCCTCAAAATACCCCTACGACCCCAGTTGGGAATTGAATATTCACCAGATTTATTAGGTACCACATGTACTGCTGCAGTGGTCTCGGAAAATGACGTCAACCTAAATAACAAAACACATAAAAGTCAATCGGGCACGATTACTTAACTTTTAACAAAGTAAAGGATGAATACATACAGGATGAATACACAATAATGGATAAGCTCTACAATACGTCGTTCAGAACCGTGGAACGTATATGCAGACCTTATTCGCAGTTTTGTATTCACCCTGTATACGACTGGAATATTATTATGGAAAGAAGTGCATATAAAATTATAAACAGTTTAATATATTTGGCCCAACAGCTGCCATCGTCCTTAAATAAATTTTTAATAGGCAGCCAGTCTCTTATGATATTAACTACGCGAGTAACTACGCCATTTGTAATTGTACTAAAAAATTAGATCCATCGATTTTCGATAGTTTTATAAAAAAACTGTAAAAGTAATTAAAGCAGTTCTATACAATTAATTTCCTGTACCTATTTAAAAGCAATATTCAATTCATACCTTCTCGTTTCATTAGTTTTTCTGGTCCAGGAGATGTAATACGCAATAATTTCTATCGATTTAAATATTTGCTCCCCTTTTTACTTCTAAATATAGATTGGAATACATAATTACATACTTTGAATGTGGATTAATTAGTTCAGTCTTTTATAAATATAATTTGTTACCAAATTAAACGTACATATTTTAAATTAAGGAAATATAACTGGCCTGGGTACAGCTTTATTTAATTTATCATATTCGCTAATGGTTCTCTAATTTCATAATTGTTTTACTTCATCTCTGAATTTCTTTTATCAAACTTTGCTTGTCATTAATAGAAAAGTTTTACTCGTTCGTAATTAATCTTTCCTGTAAGATCACATAAAAAGAAGAAAATGATACGTAAAAGTGTCTGCAAAAGTATAGATTGATTCAATGTAGACATTTAAGATTTTAAAAATTATGTAAATATTTTAATAAGTTATCTTTTGCATTTAATTTCCTGTTTAGAAATTTGTATTGTTGATAAAAATATGTAGTTGCATGTTAAAACCTAAATATTAACAGCCTGCAAAGTTACATAAATTAAACTTTAAAGGAGCAATCTTGTTTTATTAAAAGATACGTTTTTCATCAATTTATAAGAAAAGATTGTTAAACTCTTGTAGAAGTAACCATTCGTATTATATTCATCTTTCCGCTCTATATGTCTTCTATGAAAACAGTTCGAAACTAAACAAACTGCAATGTAATTGCTACGTAAACAGCTTTTGCGATTTGTGTAATAAGTTAACTCAAAGTAGTACTGTATACAATAAGAAAAACTATCCATTTATCTACTTACTGTAACAAAGCAGAAATGTATTCCGATGAAGTGCACATGCACATCAAACTTGTTCGATCATCGAAAGCAATGTTTTGAAGAAACTAAATACAATTTATCAGTTCTTATCAACCGATATTGACTTAATAGACACAATTTTCAAGTTGTCTTTATTACAACTACTCTGCCAGAAATAAAATACACAATTTTCAAATATAAATCGTCCTAACCTCATTCAACCATGTAAATTACCAACACATGTTTATATAAACTTATATTTCAAGTAACATCATAATTAATAGTTTAAATAATATGCAATTAGGATGGTTCTTAAGAAATTACCAGTAATATTGTTAAAAAAGTCGAAAATAAAATTAACAAACATAACCTCACAAAAATACCGGTACATAAAATCTCGTAACTTACCTCGATCAAATTTCTTTCCTTCAGGATCAATGTCTTTTACATTAAATATATCTTCAAACAACACTCCAGCCATTTCACGTTATTTTAAAAAGCTTAAATATAATTTTATTTAGGTTATTGGAAACTTCACGTTTAAAAACGTCAGGCATGAACATTTGACTATTCGTAACTTACGAAAGGCGCCGAATTTACTCGATGTTTACAGGTATACCAACGAACGACAAATTGTTGATATTTAAAAATCCAAATTTCAAATTAAAATTCTTTGTAAATTAAAAAACACTTTAATTAACATTCTGTTAAATTATCGATTACTCTAATTTATTTTTAAATGCTATATCTGAGACGTTTCGTATAATTACTTTTTTCATTATTGAGTGACCTTACCTGAAGCTAGCTCTATTTCTATTTATTTTGAAGGAAAGAAACGTCATCATTTAAATGTCAAAATTTACAGTTGTGTCAATTTAAATTTAAAAAACATAAAATTAATAAAAAAAATAGCAAAATTATGGCAACATTACCACCTAGAAGAAATCCAACACCTACAAAAATATCCAAACAAAGTTTAACACCTTTACAAATACTTTTACAAATGGGGTTTCCAAAACATAGGGCGTATGTAAATTTAAACAGTTACAGTTTGAAATATAATAATAAAATTCGTTTTAGAGAAAAGGCCTTAGCTGCAACTGGAAACAGGGGTGTTCAGTTAGCATCTGATTGGCTTTTAGCACATGTAAATGACCCATTACTCGATGATACCACACCTAGAGAGTTTATTTTATACGCTTGCCCTACAGGGACTTTTCTCGAAGAACTACAGTTGTTTTGGAACAAATCTTTAGATCTGTGTGGATGGAATGGAGCACACAATTTTACACCTCACATAACCTTAGTTTCTTTTTTTAAGGCATGTATACATTATACGTTTGATATTTAACGATAATTTGTAATTGTTATTTAAGGCACCAGATGCTGATGCACCACATTTAGCTCAAACTTTAAAGTCTGTTATGGAAAGACAAGGAGCGATGTTGAACGAGTACCTGAAGTTGGAAACTTACACGTCTCCCAACTTTATGGGTTTTTTTGTAGCCGAAGAGCATGCAGATTACTTGAAGAGAATTGCAATGCAGTATGTCAAGGAAGTTTCTAATGCCAGTAAGCTTGTTTTAGATGATGGTGTTTAATTTGCAAATCTGTAGAATTAGTACACTTATATGTATATTTGAATAGAATAATTTTCCATTGTTTGGTAGTCTGGCATTAACAATTTATTATGGTATTGGTTCCTTTCAGTTATTAGTGATACTTATGAACAATTTGATGCCTTGACGGCGTGTTTTCCTTGGTGCACTACGACCACAGCTCGCTGTATTCCCAGGGGTAGTAGATGTAAGACTTCAGCTTATTAGATTAATTATATTCCTGCTTTATGTTTTACACCTTACTTTGATGTGTGATTAACAAATTTTTGGATTTAAAAAAAAAACATGTAAATATAAACTATTTTGTTAATATCGCATCACTATTTATAATTTACTAATCAATGCAGTTATTTAGAAAACTAATTTTTACGATTATTTTTTCATAATTAACACAATATTTTAAGTGCTGCTTATCTGTGCCGATAAGAACAGTTTTATGACATAGTTATTTATTGTAGCAATAAGTTTAGAACCACATGTCAAGTCACTGCATTTAACTTTGGCATATCAGTTTCCAAATTCTCAATATTCTGCGTTGAAAACGCTAGTGGATGCACTTGATCCAGAATCTTCTAGTACTTGGGAATTGAGATTATATTCGAGAGATCCGAGAGTTAATGGAAAGCAAATTCATAAGGTTAGTAAGCTATTTTTTAAGTGCTTTTTAATTAGGATAAAAAAGTTTTAATCAAACTGTTTGAAAGATAGTTATAAGCTATTTGGTAAATTAAATACTCCATTCAATTTTGTAGATAAGATAAGGTTTGTTTAACTAGAAAGCAACATTTTTTATAGTTTAATTGCATTGCAATTGAACAATTAAACATTCCAATGTATTGGTTGTTAAAAAGATTAATTTCCAGGTGATTCATCCTTACGCACCATCAGAATCAGATGAACTTGAATTGCACACTGGAGATTACGTGTATATCAGTAGTGAAGCACTTGCGAGCACACCAGATGGTTGGGTTGAAGGCACATCGTGGTTAACAGGTTGTGCTGGTCTTTTACCTGAAAGTTATACTGAAAGAACGGCAGAGTCAGATGCTTGGACTCTTCATCGTAAAGTTGCTTTAAATCACCTGTTGGGTACTGGAGATAATCTTAAACACAAAAGTAGTGTAAAGGAAAACAAAGATAGTCCTAAACATATAAATCATACTCAAGGTGACACTGTAAATAAAGAAGAAGCAATAGGTGCTAATGATATAGATATGGCTAATGTTGATATGGTTAATGCTATCGAGGCCGATGCAGCAGCAGATTTAGTTGTGCCTTTGCCTTCTACTGCCGAAAATACATATGAAAATGTCAATGACTATAAAGAGGTAAATAAGCATTTTAAGAATTTTTAATTAATGAGGATAGATATTTTTTCTTCAAACGATGTTATAATAATTATTACTTCCAAATTATCTCTTTTTCTATTTAACAAAGCTTTGTACAAAGATTAACAATTTACATGAATATTTAAAAATAATTGAACTCCATTAGTTGTCAATTTTAACTTTTTCCAATCCAAGAAAAAGTTGTTAAAATCGATTTTTTTGCATTTCTCGACGTTTTTCAAAAATGCAAAAAAAAAATTTTAGATTTTTTGAACCAAAATGTCAGGATGTATAATGTATGTCCCCTGGAGCAAAAACTACTGAATCGATTTTAATGAAATTTTATTTTATCCACTTTAAAATTATTTCATCGGCAAACTAAGCTTTTATAAAAAATCTATACAGGGTGTCCAAAAATAAGGTGGTTATTTTGGGCGCATATTTGCAAATTTAGGCCAAATTCGTTTCTACTTGGCTATAAGATATTACATCTGAGCCACATTTGATTGAAAAAGAAATATTTGAAATTTTTTTATTCACAATGGCGGCCAATAGAACGATTGTCCCATTTTGTGGTTTTTCCCTTATAACTTGGCCGGTAATTATTATTATAAAAATTTCAAAACGGCATTGTACAGCCAAAATATAGGGCTTTCGTCCTAATTAAGTCGATTTTCAAAATTGTTTCAAAATTGCCTACCTTTAAGGGTCCAAAGTAGATCAAAATTTTGAAATGGATTTTCTCAAAATTTCCTCTGCCATATTTTATTTTTTTTGGATATGTTACAGAAAACGTAATTCTCTATCGAAATATAAATTTTTATCAAAATCGCTCGAGCCGTTTTGGAGTAATGATTTTTTGAATATCAAAACTTCAAAAATCTCTCATTTCTTTTGTAATAAAAGTGAAAACTTGAAAATGGATATATGTATCAATCTTATGAATATCTATTAGATGACACTATTTTCGGTTAACAAAACGCTTCCGGTTTAACCAGAAATTACAAAAATATCAAAATTTTTAGGAACATCTTGTATATTTTTAAATATTTTGAAAGCACGTCAAATTACCTATTACACGGTATCAAACACTTTATATTTTGACTTCCGGTTTAACCGGAAATGGGATCAAACTTGTTAATTTAAATGGAGCACCCTGTATATTTTTCAATATTTTGAAAGCTCGTAAAATTAGCTTTCTGAAGATATAATTTATTTGTGATTCAATTTAAGCCAAATTTAAAAAACAACGGATGTGGCCATACGAAGAACTTTTTCCTGTCCTTCAAATATTATAATTTTATATTTTTTATTATTAAAATTTAATTTGATATCTTATAAATGAAATACATTAAAGAAAATTTTAAATTTTAAACTTAAAGAAATGCACAAAAAAAATACAATAGGAAAAAGTTCCTCATATGGCCACATCCGTTGTTTTTTACAGCTCTCTCTCTTTAAATGTTGATGTAATTTCACTAGCTATAATATTATGTAATATAAATTTATTTTCGAGGGCTGGAAGAGACGGTAGCGGCTCTCTTGCCACCTTCAATTCTGTATCATATTAAATTTTCCATCTTGAAACTAATTAAAATTTTAACATTTAAGGACGAAACCGAAGTTGCTCCTAATCAAAAATTACTTATTATGCGTCATGGTGAGCGAATTGATTTTACTTTTGGAACTTGGATACCCTACTGTTTTGAGGAATCGGGCAAATACATTAGACGAGATCTTAATTTGCCTTTAAGTTTACCAGATAGAAGTTTGGGACCAAAAGGTTTTGTAAAAGACACCCCATTAACTCAAATAGGAATTTTTCAAGCAACTTTAGTAGGAGAAGCTTTAAGGGCTGCACATGAAACAATAGATCATGTGTATTGTTCTCCTTCTTTACGATGTGTACAAACTTGTGATGCAGTTTTAAGGGGAATGGGTAGAAAGAATGATTTGATAATTAAAATAGAACCGGGATTGTTCGAGTGGTTGGTGTGGTATCCCGAAGCTGTACCAAATTGGTTAACAATAGAAGAATTTATTTCGGCAGGTTACAATGTAGATAGTACTTATCAGCCATTTATTTCGAGGGATGAGTTATCGGATGGACATGAAACTTGTGAACAGTTTTATTTACGTAGTGCTTTTATTACCCAAAGTGTTTTATCTCTAAATACTAGTGGAAATGTATTATTTGTAGGCCACGCAGCCACTTTAGATGTTTGTTCACGTGAACTGGTCGGTGGTTCTCCTCGTAATTCTAGTGAATTGTCTAAATTATTACAAAAAGTTCCATACTGTAGTTTAGCTGCATTTAGCAAAGTTAATGATAAATGGGAATTTATTGAACCACCTTCACTTCCCATTACTCATTCTAGTAATCAAAGATTTGATTGGAAGGTTTTACAACCTTAAACTTACTTTTATAATTGAGTTATGCTCATTTCTTGCTATGAACCAAAGAAATTTATTGGCTCGATAAATATTACTTGCTGTTAATGGATATTTTTATTAAATAAGCTAAATTCGTACTAATTCAATTTCTGTAATATACAAAAAATATAAAGGATTTTAATTGTTATTGTGTTTTTTTACGACTTACAAATAAAATACCAAGTTTCGTATCATAATTTATTTTCGAAATGTTATCAAAACATATAAAATTCAGTCTTTTCTTATAAATCGCATAAGAAAACGTGCATATAAATGAGAAATGCCTTAATTATCTTTTAGTGTGGCTTAAAATAAATTATTTTTAAATAATATTTTTTACATAATGTAGCACAAAGTAATCGATCATTTAGCAGTTAAAATCGTCGGCTGCGGCTTCTTCTTCAGCTTCATAATCGTCATCAGCTGTAGCTTCTTGATATTGTTGATATTCAGATACCAAATCATTCATATTGGATTCTGCTTCAGTGAATTCCATTTCATCCATACCTTCTCCAGTATACCAATGTAAAAAGGCTTTACGTCTAAACATAGCTGCAAATTGTTCTGAAATTCGTTTAAATAATTCCTGAATTGCGGTTGTGTTGCCAATAAACGTAGAGGACATTTTTAATCCTGTTGGTGGAATATCACAAACGGCCGTTTTTACATTGTTAGGAATCCATTCAACAAAGTAACTGCTATTTTTGTTCTGTACCGCTAACATTTGTTCGTCAACTTCCTTCATAGACATCCTCCCTCTAAAAACTGCTGCTACGGTAAGGTAACGTCCGTGTCGTGGATCGCAAGCGGCCATCATATTTTTAGCGTCAAACATTTGTTGCGTAAGTTCTGGCACCGTTAGAGCTCTATATTGTTGACTACCACGAGAAGTAAGAGGTGCAAATCCGGGCATGAAGAAGTGAAGACGTGGAAATGGAACCATATTGACTGCTAATTTTCTGAGATCGGCGTTTAATTGACCAGGAAATCTAAGACACGTTGTTACACCTGACATTGTTAATGAGACAAGATGGTTTAAATCTCCGTAACTGGGATTAGGAACTTTTAAAGTTCTGAAGCAAATGTCGTATAAAGCTTCATTGTCGATACAATAAGTTTCGTCGGTGTTTTCTACTAATTGATGAACTGATAAAGTAGCGTTGTATGGTTCTACGACAGTGTCTGAAACTTTGGGGCTCGGCATTACAGAATATGTGTTCATGATTCTATCGGGATACTCTTCGCGGATTTTTGAAATAAGTAAAGTTCCCATTCCGGAACCAGTGCCTCCTCCTAGGGAATGAGTGAGCTGGAAACCTTGTAAGCAGTCACAATTTTCGGCTTCTTTACGTACTACGTCTAGAACGGCGTCAACTAATTCGGCACCTTCGGTGTAATGACCTTTCGCCCAATTGTTTCCAGCACCAGATTGACCAAATACAAAGTTATCTGGTCTGAATAAACGACCGTATACTCCAGAACGTACAGCGTCCATAGTACCTGGTTCCAAGTCCAAAAGAATTGCTCTCGGTACATATTTACCTCCATTAGTACGAGTTGCAACTATTAAAATAAGAAAAAAAGTATTATTTATTTAAAAAAAATAAACTTTAGGATTGGATGTGTGTATAATCTCAGTGGTATTATATAAATAATTAAAGTGATTTTACAAGACACTTTAATTACAAATATTTATGTAGGATAAGCTGGCTTCAAAGTAAACAGAATTCAAGTTAAGCTGTCGAGTTTTGAAAGTGTGACAAAACAGACAAACACAGTAAATGCATGCTGTGGTAGCCTAATTGATGATACTTTATATGCAATTATTAACGTTTAAGAAAACCTATAATGATATATTTGTATTCAGTTAACAACTTTTCGATTGTCTCCGTGTAATTTGTTACTTGTTAAGGACAATTAACGGAAATGAATTAATTTAAAAATGATTATAGGTTTCTGATTCATATTTCTTAAAATTAGTTTTTAATATAAATTTTATATGAGTTGCTTGTTATCGTCGTAATTAGTATAATAACAAGGCGGTAATAAAAAATGATCATAGAATAAATAATTAAGTGGCATAAGTAATTTATGGTTTGGAAAAGAATAGGTTTACTTAGTGCCATCATGTACTTATTAATATATATCCTATCCGTCTATCCGATTTATAGACTGCAACTGCGTTGATTAAATCTTCAAATGTGTAACTGTTTACTGAAATAATTAAAGCATTGATGAATTGATGTATCAAATAAGTTTAATTTAAAAAAATACATAAATCATCGTAGAGAATGCAAAGAATTCGACTTATTTGAATGATATATTGATGATAAACAACAACTAATATTTCAAATTTCAAGGTAGGTATGTCGTGTCCTGTTATTAGTTATTCAAGTATTCCCCAAAAGATGTAATGTTATGTTGTACAATACAACTAATAATTTGATACAGCGATAGTGTTGTATTTGTACATAGCTATTAGCTATACGGTACACCTAATCATATAATTTCTTAAATTACATTTTATAATTTTATGATAAGTTGCGTACATACCTGATGCTTCGTTGTAATAAACACTTATTCTCTCAAGTTGCAAATCGCTGTCTCCAACGTAAATTCCAGTGGGATCAATTCCATGCTCTTCAGAAATCACCTCCCAAAACTAAAAAAAATAGTTAAAATTTAGAAAATTAGAAAATGTTATCTTCGCGCATCAAAAATCATTTATATCGAAACCACTTCTGGTTTTCATTTTGGTGCAGATTACAGAATATAAACAGACTAAACAGCATCTTTCTCAGGGATGGATTATCCATGAAGCGCGCGCTTCAGGGCCCGGAGGAAAGGAAAAAACTCAAAAAACCTGTATGATTGAGCTCGAAAATGGTGGGTCCTTAGGGAAAGATTACTATTAGCAAAATGAAAGCTTATCAAATTCTCTACAAAAATGATGGAAGAGACATGAATTTCTTGATATCTCGTCTCGTCTAGTATTTTAAAAATGAGTCTCGTCTCCACTCTCGTCTCGAATTGAAAATATCACTCCCGAAAGGTTAATTTCGTCTCGTAAGCTCTTTTAGTGCTCTGCTCTAGTTTGGATTCTAAGTCGTATCACAAATCGCAGGCTCGTCTCGTTTCTCGTCCCGACATCGAGACGAGACGAGAAAAAAATAGATTTCTCCTACATTACTACTCTACAAAAATGTTTCCAACTCCCTCAATCAACGCTTTTACTGTAAAACGAGGTGCTAGAGGCAAAAGTTTCACGAAAAACGTGATGCAAAAATTTGTTTCATACATTAACATTTCTTGCGAGCGAATATCTCGAAAACTAAAGAAATAGAGAAAAAATTAATACAAACAACAAACAAGAGTAGGAAATTTGATAAGCTATTATTTTGCTAAGAATATTTTTTCCCTAGGATCTACGGTTTTTAAGATATAAGCAAAAACCCCAAAACAGGATCATTTCATCCCCTCCCTCCCTTAGCCATGTAGCTAGGTCAGGGAACTATTAGTAGGTATTTTAATTTTTTACTTCTTAACTAATCCAAACACATTCCTGAAAAAACATTTTTACCCTCTTCCATATATGTTCTCTAGGTTGACTAGAACTAGAGTATAAATTACCTTTTTTAGTGAACTTCAGTGTATTTTTAGAGGGGCCCGAAAATAATTAGCGCCTCAAGCCCCCCCAACCTTCGTTGATCCGGTTCTGATCTTTCTGATGGTATTAATTTACAATTAGGTAGTAAGTCTAAGTACTACATGTTAAATTCTTAATTCTTTTTAAATTCAAAACAGGAAGTTTGTGGTTTCGTTTAGAAATTTTATTATAAAATAGATAAATGATTTTCAAAGGAAGTAGCAAATACGAGGTCATTTCAATACAAGTGAACTACAGAATTTTTAGTATAGGCATAATAAGATCGGAGACGGAATTAATTATTAGAAAGCTAATTTCTTCTGAAATACCTTCTATAGGTCCCCCTGTATTTCCCCAGAAAAATCCCAAGAAATCCTCCTTGGGGAACACTCTTAAATTTTGAATAAACGGCCATCATCTTGCATTTTTCCAAGAAAACGCCATAACTCAGCAATGGACAATCATAGGAAGAGGCTGTTGGTTAGATAATGAGTTTTTACAAACAATATGTTCTATAAAAATTTTCTATTCGAGCAATGGTTTTCTCAGAAAATGAAATTTAAAAGAGCTATGTTTTCAAAAATAATATTAAGCAGGCAGATTGCTATGGTGAAAAAAAACATGCTCTCTGATGGACAAAAAACCGTTTTACTCCGAGACGAACTATGATAAAATTACAATAAAAATATGAATTTGAAGCTGAAGGCTTCAGCTTTCATTTCCATATCTTTTGAATTTACTTTTGTTACATCTTGTAGTATTAAATAGCAAATGAAGTTTTTTATGTACCATTTTTAAAACAGTTCAAGATATGTGTTGGAAGGATCATTTTAAAAATTTTTCCTCCAAGGATATTGTTCCTTATGAGTTATTTTTCAAAGTTAAGTCATGGGAAATTAATTACATATTTATTTCAAAAAAGCACAGTCATGTTATATTTCTTCACTTTTGGTAAATTTTATTTTCCACAAAAATTTAGATTTAAAGTGCTGTAAAATGGTTAATATTAAACGGATTGAAGAAACTAACAACTCATTATGAAGGAAAATATGTCTACTTTTTGATACACTCGTTAGATTTTACTTATTATCTCAAGTTTCCGTTTTCTATTAAATACATTGAAGAAGTAGAAAAATAGGCGATTTTTTCTTAAAATTCCTCCTAAATTAAGAGTACTGTATATTTTTAACAATCGCTTAGGCAAATGAAACATTATAGCTTATACTATAATATTCGAAAATTAGAACGCGTTCGGATTTACAGCGGCTGCAGGAGTAGCTGTTAAATTTTGTTAAAATTTTCGACAATATCAAATGGTGTGGAGATATTTTAACAGTATCATAAAATTATTCTAAAAAACGACTTATTATGCCTTTTTAGAGATGTCTAATGCCTCCAAAAGAGTTAATTGTGTAAACGAGCACATATATACAGGGCGTTTGATATATCGTGTCACAGCAGATATTTCGACTTTTGTCAAAATTTTAAATACATATTGTAGTAGGTAAATTAGGGTGCTGATGCTGGCTGGTGCAAGAGATTAACTCCTGAGACTTGGTACTAGTTTTTACGAGTAACCGTCAAGAGAGACCCTTACTAGGCGCTATCATTCGGAGTCAGCTGAACTCAGGTTTTCTTACAAGGTTGTAACTCATTCCCCTCCTCCTTCTTCCTTCGGGCTTAGGACTGACATCGGCGGAGTTATGAGCTGGCAACCAAAGAAAAACGAAAAAGAGGGGGTCCACCAGAAGATTGGAAAAAACAAGTGCAAAGAGACATTGAAAGAAGAGAGTTAGAAGACGAACAATGGATGGATAAGAAGGAATGGAGAAGAAGATGCGAGAGACGGCCATGAATCTGTAGAAAACCAATATATCTATATTATTGCATAACATAAAACAGGTTTGAAAACTTACAACATTTTTTCATTAAACTCATCTTCATTTTGCATGATCTTCTTTGGGAAAAAAGAGAGTTAGAAGACGTACAATGAATGCATAAGAAGGAATAGAGAAAAGGATGCGAGAGACGGTCAAGAATCTGTAGAAAACCAATATATCTATAGGTAAATCTTTTTTTTTTTGGTTGCCAGCTCATAACTCCGCCGATGTCGGTCCCACCCGGTCCCAAGCCCGAAAGAAGAAGGAGGAGGGGAATGAGTTACAACCTTGTAAAAAAACCTGAATTCAGCTGACTCCGAATGATAGCGCCAAGTAAGGGTCTCTCTTGACGGTTACCCGAGAAAACCAGTACCCAGTCTCAGGAGTTCATCTTTTGAACCAGCATCAGCACCCTAATTTACCTACTGCAATATGTATTTAAAATTTTGACAAAAGACGAAATATCTAGTAAAACGGTTTTTTGTCCATCGCTAGCGCATGTTTTTTTTCACCATAGCAATTTGCCTGCTTAATATTATTTTTGAAAACATAGCTCTTTTAAATTTCATTTTGTGAGAAAACCGTTGCTCGAATAGAAAATATTTATAGAACATATTGTTTGTAAAAACTCATTATCTAACCAACAGCCTCTTCCTATGATTGTCCATTGCTGAGTTATGGCGTTTTCTTGGAAAAATGCAAGATGATGACCGTTTATTCAAAATTTAAGAGTGTTCCCCAAAGAGGATTTCTTGGGATTTTTCTGGGGAAATACAGGGGGGCCTATAGAAGGTATTTCAGAAGAAATCTGCTTTCTAATAATTATTTCCGTCTCGAGATAAATTAAAGTCGAAAATGCCTATACTATTATCCCTTTCATTAATGTTTATTTATTTGGTAATGCACAAACTAAAAATTTATGGAAAGTTACTCGTGAGCAAGTTTCACCTCTTCCTCAACAACTTATCCCTATGGCCGAGAGATCCGGTCACCACGCTGTATATGTTCAATCACATTAGTGATGAAATTCATTGATGTCAAATTATGTAAAAATCTAATACTAAGGGAAAGTAGGGTAATGCCGACTTTCCGGGTAATATCGACCTGGGCATATTACAGTTACTAGAAATATATTTGGCGAAAGAACCCCATAGATATCTAGGATATGTATTTAAAACTAGATAATATCATTTAGATTATTAGTTTAGATAATTGCTGTCCTACAAAATCGCGCGAACCGTTATTTCACGTATGTTGGTACTATTTACTGTTAAATAAATAGGTAATTACACTTGCATAAGTAATTGCATAAATTTCTCAAATGGGTTATTGGAAAGGTCTTTTTGTCTAGTTCGTTTTTGTGTAATTAAATATTTCAATATATGTAATACAATATACAATTAAGGCTGTTTTTTATTTTTTTTTATTAACATCTTGTCGGTAATTCCCAACCACTATGGTTGGTATTTTCCTTATGAGTGAAAGCTATACGTGTAAGAGTCAAAGATGCTTTGAATTGTAAAACTTTTTCTTAGTTCCTTTAGTTTATATGCTTATGTCTTTTATAATATTAGTGTTGTATAATATTAGTAAATGTCTTACAGAGCATTTTAAATGTGGTCATAATTAAGGGATGCGTGGTTGGCATTACCCTCCTATTGTCGGTATTACCCGACTTTAGAATTTTCCAGATTTATGCATATTGCCATAATTATGAGAAGTATATTTGACTATTTAGTAAAAATATTAAAAATAGAATATGTCGAGGACTCTGATGGACGATTTGTTTCTATAATTTTATTTAATATAAAAGAGATATAGTCATTTGTAAAATGGTGGTCGGAATTACTCAACTTTCCCCTATAGCGTTCAAGAAAAAATTAAATTGATCCAAAACTATCACAGAACAGAGTGCTCTAGATCTTGAAAATTGTGACTACCACAATTAACATGTTCAATGCTCATGCTCAATTTTGAAAATTATTCTAGTCAAAAGGAAGACGCGGGTCTAGAGTAACAGGGTTTTAACTGACATTTTTACAAAAAATGAGTTAAATATACCTTAGGGTTGTATGTGACTCGCTCTCTAGCTCTACCTACTTCTGGTCTTAGTTTTTACGTAACTCCATTCGTTTTCATGATTTCAAAGTAACCAAGTTCTATCTAACTAAAATTTAGTCAACTTCGGTACGACAAGGTTCTATCTGCATGACTTTCGAAATAAGCGCAGAAGAAAAAGTGCCTTAGAGACAAATGATGACCAGTATGACAGATCATGATCGCGCATATTATAATACACTTTATAATTATTATTTATTTACATTTGTGAATTTGATTTTATTGTTTCGTTTTGATGTTAAAATTATAAATAATTTTCTTTGAGTTGAATGACCAAAGCTAGATTACAATGTAATGTTTCTTATTAATCGCCACAAAAAACTGATCAAACACGAAAAATTCGCATTTGGAAAATTACATAAATAATCAAAATACAGGGTAACTAAGTTTCAACCTCCATTCTCCAACATTTTACCTTCGTGCAGTTAGAACCCTGTTATTCTAGACCCGCGAGGAGTCAAAAGATGTTCAAGATTAATATTTTAAATGAAATTAAAGTCTTTATAGTGGAATAAAAAACTCAAAACACATACTAAATTATACCTGACTGTTATAACAGTACCCAACCCATCATAGTAAAGTGAAATACTACAGCTCTATTTCCAGTCTAAAAATTAAAAAGCCATAACAATTAAGATAAAAGCCGAGCCGCATTTCAGGTTGTCATATTTTGATCATCCTTAAGTCAGTAAATAATGTAATATAATTAACTCTCTTATTGGATGGCATTTGTAACTCTACACAAAGAGAAAGATAATTTACTTGAATTGTATATGAAATTAAGAGCTTCTTTACTAACCATAACTATTTGAAATATGAACAATAAAAAAATCATTTTTTAATTACTTATAAAAAACTTATAAAAATGTTTCAGTTCAATGAACAGAAGATAGATAGTTTTAAATAGATTCCTATTTGTGGTTTAGAAATATAACAGAAACATCAAAAATATAATTAATGATCTCAAAAATGTGCGAAGATACGCTTGAAACAATTGCAGCTTATTTTTTTCGAAAAGAATGTAATTTTAAGTGCAGGTAATTTATACATTGTTGGACACTCTTAAAGAACACTTATCTTAAGTGAAAGAATTTAAAGTGATAAAAGAGATATTTTAGTAGACTTTTTGTTAGTTTATAAAAGTTGTAAGATAAATATAGACATGCACAAATGCATTTGGTCTGGTTTAAATATTTAGAATTACCCCCTAAGTTTTTAAATAGACAAAAATACATTGCTCACTTTGATTCGGAATTTCCGTTTACTTTTTAAAAAATAAATAAGTTGACATTTCTAAATAACATACTCAAAAATGTGAACTTTAAAATAAGATTATTATTTTTATGTAACAAAGCTGTGGTAATGTTCTCTTCTCATCAGCAGCAGGAGTCGCGAGTCAGCCAAAGTTTAATTTAGCTGCGGATTTAAATCTTTTTTAGGGAACCCTAATTAGAGCTACGTCATATTACTTGCAGTTTTCTTATTAATTTCTATTTGAGTAGTACCTATTTTTCAAAATTTTATATTATTCTATAGTCAGTCTGTTTAGAGATCCCCTCCAGGTCCATTCTCAAATAAAGGTTTCCGAGGGTTCCAAATTTTTTAATGTTTCACTAATAATCGATCTAGAGGACTATTTAAATAGAAGCTAGGCAATTAAAATATTTATTTCTTGTGTTTTTGTGTTTTTACAAATCTAAACATGAAAATATTCAATATGTTTTTGTGTCAAAGCACCGAAGCGACAAGTTTTTTTTAAAAAAAACGTGAATCACTATTAAAATAATGATTAACTTCCCGTAAATTATTGTTACTTTAAATTTGGCAAATTGCCTGTAAATGAACAGTGAATCATTAAAATTTGTAAAATTTAAATGTGTATTTTTCTTAAATTAGGTGCTTATAAAAAATTTGAAAATGATATACTTTTGAAAGAGAGTGGGTTGTAACAATGATTAACAAAAATGTCCCTGAAGATTCAGAAGTTCTGAAGCACCAATGAAGAAAGAGGACCCACCAAGTCCAACTTCTGTTATGCGATGTTAGAAATAGTAATAATAATAATTGTTTAAATTAAAAATTAAAAATAAGAGAAGCTCTTTAAAAAAATCCGAAAGGGGTGGTCACGGAAAAAATCTAAGCCCAGTGTGTGCCAGTGTTAAAAGAACAATAATACAGTCAAAACCAGTTATAACGACTTTGAAGGGACCGCAAAAGTCGGTCGTTATAACCGATAGTCGTAATAAGCAATTGTGTTTTTAAGTCGTACAACAAAGCGGTGTCGCTATAACCTGTCTTGACTGTACAAGCCAAGACATCAAGATTTCAAGACAAGCAGAACTAATTTATTAAATAATTCTAAAAAATAATCATGACAGTTATGTTTTATTTTTGATTTCATTTTCTATAAATATTTATTAATCACTTCTTAAGTAATTTTAGTACACTAATTAAGTAGTATTAATTTTATATTTCTCAAGTTCAAGCTGTTAAAAAAATTCGTTTCTGAGCATCTTATTTCAACAATGAATGTTGATAATTACTTGAGAGTTCATGATAACAGCGTTTTATGATATGATAAGAACGTTGTCTAATCCTCGCAGTTAACGAACTTCCAATTATTTTGAAAATTATATTAAGAGTCTTTGGATTAAAAATTATTTAACTTAAATTGAGAAACAGCTTGTGACTCGTTTTTAAACAGTGCAGAAATTTATTTCACGAGCGACAACTACCTAACTCAAAAATTCCATTTCTTGATGAGAATGGATTCAGGGTCGTAGCCAGGGGTACGCCAGAGCAGACTTTAAATCTGTTCTAGCCAGAGCTCTCTAAAGATTTCGCTATAATAATTAAACGATAAGTCCCTAATTGTTACCGCAGAAGAAAACATTGATTTTGAGAAAGTCAAATTTTTTAAAATTCCATCCTCAGAAGAGATTACAGTGATCATCAGTGTTTTTAAACAATGCAGAAGTTTATTTTCATGAGCGACAACTAACTCAAAAATTCTATTTCTTGATGGGAGTGGATTCAAGGCCGCAGCCAGGAGTACACCAGGGCAGGCTTTAAGTCTGTTCTAGCCAGAGCTTTCTAAAGATTTCTAAATAATAATAAAACGATAAGTTCCTAATTGGTGCCAAAGAAGAAAACATTGATTTTGAGAAAGTCAAATTTTTGAGACTTTAGGCTTCCATACTCAGTGATCAACAAATTTATACAAACCCAGAAGAGAGAAAACCCTGATTTTAGCTTTCTGCCCTGATAACACAGTCTGGCTACGGCTACGGCTCTGAGTGGATTAGATGTGTCAAAAGCTTAAGGGCATGATCCAAATGTAATGGTAATGGTCCAAAAGTAATTTGAGGAAATAATGACTGGGTGACTGCTGTATAACTATGGGACTCTCATAGCCATATGCACTAACGCTAGGCAACGGTTTACCTAAATTGTTGTGTTATAACTCTAAAAGTAAAAAAATCTTCTCAGAAGAAATTCTGATTCTGATGAATCAACTGAAACAAGCTGCTGTAAAAAGTTTTGAAGGGCTGTCTGGACATTTTTTTCTGAGGGCAGGGAACCATGGAATAATTGGGAAAACGATGGAATAAACTTGTAAGTAAATTGAAGGCTGTTACCTACGTAAAAATATTAAGAATTGTGTGATACGTTTTGTTGTTCATGGCTAGGAAGATACCATAAACGTCCTCGTATATTCCGCATCCTTCAAAATTACTATTAAGTACTAAGATAGTAGACAAAAAAATTGAAGATCTTATTGCAAACATTGAAATGTGAGTGTCAACCTAAAAATGAATGAAAAGCAGAGGAATGATCAATGATCATAAGCACAAAATTACAAATGAAAAACTTGTTAGAATGGCACAAAACAAGTCACAGTCAGGTCGAAGAAATACAGGAAGACCAAGAAGACGATAGATGGATAATCTAACGACCTGACGTCCTGACAGCATAAGAGGAAACCGATGAAGGAATCAGCATATCCGCCTATTTAGACTGTGCAGGAAGAAAGAAGATAAATGCAAACTTTTTTTATATTTAGATAAAAATGTTCAAGATAAAGGCTTCTTATTAAACCATTGATTATAAATTTATATAATCAATGAATTAACTAAGCTGCTTAAGATTACTGCGTGAACTGTTTAAAATCAAAATCAAAATTGTGTTACTGTCGGACCCACTCTAAAGTGAGCCATAGAGCAGCACACTATAAAAAGCTGCATTTTATTTTAGATTATAAAAAAAATTGATCCCAAAAATAAATTTTGAAAAAATTAATGACTTCTATTTTAAATTAAATTGTAAATAGACATCAAACAAATGTAAAATTACACTGAGTCATGTTTGAAGTGCTTGACACTAAAAATAAAATTTATATAAATGAAGAAATTTCCTGCAAATCTTTTATAATTTGTATTATCAATATGTAATTTAACGTGCAAAACTCTCTATTCCAAAACATGCAATCATAATTAGTAGTTTGTAAGCCTTCAAAGGTTCAAAGGCTATAATTGATCAATAACATTATTTGAATCAATACCAGACACAGACACAGAAGCCTTTTATTTTAACAGGAAGAAGAATACTTAAAAAATGCGACTTCTTTTTTTTCTAAAAGGGGTAAATAGACTTCCGATACTTAATCAATACATTACAAATTACTTTTTTTATTCCTACCTACGCACTTTTCAACTTTTGGTTAATACCAACAAACTACATACTTTAAGCCATTATCATGAGTTCAGATTATAGATTTTAAATTGAATAATGATTCAGAAAAAAATAGCACTCTAATAGCAGTGGAATTGTGGAATATTGCTCATAAAGTGAGTAAATACTAAATAATAAAAGTGCTTTGACTCATACAGCATACAAAGTACAATAAACTTTTTCAAATATTAAAAAACCTTGCTAAATTTTTTTAATAAAATTAAAAAAATTGTTTAGAGAACATCTGCAAAAGAGCAATTCTCATTAAATTTAATTAAAAAAACTGTCAACTTCAAGATATTTAAAAAAATTGTCATAACGAATTAAATGTGCTATTAACTTTAACTTTTGGAAAAATTTTTATCCTTTTTAAAAAAATTACAGTTGACAGTAGTAACTTATTTTCAAAATAAAATATTTCCTCGAAATTCAAAACAAAATCAAAATTTGAAAAAAAAACAATTGAAAATGAAAATTACCTTAGCGCCAACTTGATTTCCACATTGACCGGCTTGAAGATGTACGATTTCCCTCATGTTGTTTGTTGATTGGCGTTTGAAGTAAGTAGTGTAGTAGTAGTAAAGGTTTGAAGAGAACTGTCTGCTATCAGACCTCGAAGCTAACTGCAAATAACTTGGAAGCCATGCCTGAGGCAGACAGAAACCCCATATCAAATTACATTTAAACTAAGTATGTGCTAGATCACCAGCCAAGCATTCCAATTGTTGTATTTAGTCTTTTTTTTGTTAATATAAATTTATGGTGTACATTTTAGATTTCTTGTCACACTAATTAACTCTATTAATCTTAAAAGTAATGAAAATTAAAAGGAATTTTTATGACCATAAGCTATTTTTTAAATTATTAATCACAATTTTTAACAAAAATAGAACTCTTTAAACTAAGAACTTTAATATTTGATATTGAAAACTGAAAAACTTTTGAAACAAAAACAAAATGGAAAATCAGTTTTAATAGAAATTTCATAAAATTCGTGAGCAATAACTGGGTTGAGGGAATTTAAGTTTTTGGAAATTTGCTCTTCTTTACAGGAATTAATTTATTTATATTTCAAGTATAAGTCAGAAATGAGAACTCAGCGCACAAATTTATTACTAATTTTAGAAAGACTTCATTAGAAAATGGCTAAAAGTTCTCAATTTTTACGAATAAAAACAACAAAAATCTTTTCGTGAATTGCTCTAATAATAATAAATTACCTCGTTGGAATCCACAGTCTGAAAATAATAAAATAAAAGAATATCTAAAAATATAAGATTCTTACAGTTAGAATACCTACTTTTATTACTGACATTCTAATGAGTTTTTCGTGAAGCTTCTCAAAGAATATAATATGTCAACGTATTACGATAGAAAGTTCACCCAGAACCAGAAGAGAATAGCTAAGAGGTAAATGCTTAATAATAAGTAATGTAGAAGAATAGGTATCTCCTAAAAAACGCAGAAACTTTAGATGGAAGTCTGAAATTTAAGCTCAAAGCCCAAATCTATTGCTGGAACAGCTGTTTTATTATAGAAATTAAATTTCTTGATTTTTCCTTGCAACCTCTTTCAACACAGAACCTTCCTTAGTCCTTAGCGGAGACGGCGCTAGAGTGCATGGCTAAAACCGTTGTATGAGGGAGTGGGGAGGAAAAACTCCCTCAATCAACGCTAAAACTAAAATTATAGCGGGTGAGCTAACTAAAGAGAGACGCAGGAGCTCGTAGATGACGACTAATTGGATTTTAAATTTTCAAAAACGGCTGTAAGAATAGAGAATTGAAAAATGTATCAAATGAGGTAAAATGTGACCCCTTTTTTAATTCTGAGTTTGAGTTTTTAAACTAAATTCGTTGGAAAGTTATAAAAGGGGAGGGGGTTGTTGAGGAGTTATAAACGAGACATGGCTTTAAACACACAATGTAAAAGGCTACAGTAAAACCGCTTTGCGACTGAGGAAACCGTCTGGGAAGTTGAACCCATTCACACGTAGTCTTCTCAGCGACAGTCTTTCAGAGACAGTGACTCGTAGACAGTCTTTGGCAACTACAGACAGTCTTCTAGTCTAAAAACGGTTTGAAAGGTAGGATTATCAAATATCGATATCTAATTAAACGCTTCGCAAAAATTGAAGAGCATTATTAAAATGATGATCCAGTCTACAATCAAAATGAAGTCTTCTAATTGTGACGTTTCAACAAAAGTCATCAGCAGATTATATCGCAACAAAGATGCGCTGTTTTTACTTAATTTAGGAATAACTGCTTAAAAGCGCTTTTTAGGCAGACCCTTCTCGTCACTTGTGGGTATATGGCACCTTTGTGCGAAATTTAGCACCCGCAACTTATAGAAATAAAAGAAAATGCACAAGTTACCACTATAAATTATTTTTTCTTCCATTGAAAATTCAAAAAATATATACACAGTTACTTTAATAATACTTGTTACATCAGAGGGCGCCGTTGACGCTTTTTTTATTTGTAAATTTCCATTGAAAATTAATTAAAATATGCAGTTTTTCTAATTATTATTCCTACTCCAATAGGCACACCGTTGTCGCCCCATCAGATAAGATGCCCCTATAGACTATACGATGCATACCTAGTCATTTTAAAATGTTTCTGAATTTTAACATTTACTTTCAAATAATAATTAATTACTTGAGGATATTGAGTTCTCAAAAAAATATTAATTTGACGGGTTTCCGGCCCTAATGTTGCATTCTTTTTGTTCATTGTAAATGTGCATTCGTGTAAAGTAAAATTTAGTTCCATTCTGGTGATTATGTCGCAACGTTATAAGAGGTATGAGAAATTAGAAATATCAAGTGTGCTGTTGCACCATTCCCATTATTCCACAGCTCATTTGATCTTCTCTACGACCATAGCTGTAGGCACTTGTCATTGTAATCTGTAGTAAGTACCACAGAATGCACAATAATTTCTTTCTACTGATGTCGTGATGTCATGATGTCATTAGTAGATAATATATCAGAGTCAGAGACAGGGCTGGACTGGGAATAAAATTAGAACCGGAAAATCTGATAGTTCGGGCCACTTGCAGGCAGGCCATTGTGTGTGAGGGGGGGGGATGAAAAAATCCTAAATTTTATTTATTATTATTCAGTGTGAACTTTAATATGAATAAGTTTTATACAGGGTGGGTGTTTACTGTGTGGACAGATTGCTTCTCAACTATTCTCAAATATTTGAGATATCAAAACAATAATTTTAGTTAGGATTTTTTAAATATGTTTGTTCCATCTACTGGTATGACTGGAGTGTCTGAACAGCGTTCAGGCGCCTACACAGGCCAAACCGGAGCGTCTGAACATCGTCCAGGCTCTGGTTTGGCTTGTGCAGGTCGGCTTGCACAGGTCAAACCGGTAAGTGAGCTTGTGTGTATGACGTGGCCTTTAAAACCAGTCAACACACACAGGCCTTGCCTTTCAGTTTGGCCTGTGCATGCGGCCTGAACGCTGTACAGACTCTCTGGTGTAGCCTGTACAGGCCGCTTGAATAGTGTCCACACGGGTGGCAAGCCTGTGTGTGTGGACGGGCCTTTACCGTTATTTTGAATTTTGACTCATGGTATGCTCATGGTTCATATTTTTGATTTTTTCAATTTTTTTTTAATTTTTGCAATATATTTCTTTCATTGCCACATCACGGGCCACCGGGAAATTCCCGGTAGCCCGCCGGGCCAGTCCAGCCCTGGTCAGAGATATTCAAAACATTTCTATGTTCGCCATTAGTAGTAGGGGAGACTGGGGCACATCCGGACTTTTCTAAATTTTCCCAAAAGTTCATTTTAGTGCGCTGCGGAGTCGGAGGTAACAGTAGGTTGCTAGTGTGAAGCGTGTTTGTTGACGGTAGTTTCGCTTGTCTAGTGCAAAAAACAAAATTTTTACTGAAGAAAACCTGTTTTCCAACATCTTGCAATAATTTTTGAGCTAAGTAACATAAGCTTTCCCGTTTTAATCGCTCAATTAAATTTACTGGCGATTGAAATCCGGTAACTGTCATTACATAACTTGTAAATGCGTAGTAGTTTTGTTTCACCTAACATCGAGGAAAATTTTTTCTACCATTTTAATGAAACTACGTGCAAGTGGGGTACGTTCGGACAAGCTACATTCGGATAGTGAATTTACGTATCCATTTCCAGTATCTGCATTAACTCGACTTTAAAATTTTTTCTACTTAGATCTTTTGGCTTCTGATCCCCTCAAATAGAAAAATATGTTTTTTTTTATATACCCCTATCGTTTTTTATCAGTTTTCTAAATAAATAGTTTTTTCGCAATGTTTCAATACTTTACTAGGTTTGTCCGAACCTACCCCGATGTGGGTCAGTTTCGGACAAATTCTACTTTAAAAAAAAAGTCTATAACAGAAAAACTGTGTTATTTTACTGTTTTTTCTATATACCGTATCGTAGGCAAATGATGGTGTTACAAGTTGAATACAAAATAGGCACTACAACACTACAAATAATAGCGCAATCGGCGTTTAAAAAAAGTGTCCGAACGTGCCCCAGTCTCCCCTAAGACAACCTTAGGAGCGAATTATCCAAAAGCGACAAATTTACAAAGATTAAAGCACACTTCTTCTAGTACCATCATACGTTTTTGCTGAACTAGTGTGTAACTTGAGGGAAGGACACTTAATTGAAGGGGTCAGAAGCCAGTGATAAGTAGAAAATTAACACAAATTGACTTTTATTTAGGATTTATACCGACAGATAGCAGCTGTGGTATTAAAATCTACTTAAATCTCTTTGCTACCAAGTAAAATTTTCTATTTCCAGTTTCTGCATTTAACTCGATTTAAGTATTTTTTCCTACTTAGGCTTCTGACCCTTTCAATTAATCTCGCTAGACAAAGTTTATTATAACATTAAATTATTTACAATAAGTAGGTAACTGCATAACATTCAAACCGAAAATTATAATAAATGTTGGAACTGACTCCATCTCGAATACAAATTCCAATCCTCTTCATCATAATGCGTAATGACTTATTAGTACTTACCTACGAGGAAGAGTTGAAGACCGAGCATCATTTTGTAAAGAGATATTAATAGATCATTATAGTTTATACAAATCAATCTGATTATTTAACCCCTGTGTCTTCCCAAAGTCTAGCTAGATCTATCTAAATCGCTTTGTACTGCTTAAAATAATAAATTTACTCCATCTTATCAAAATCAATAAGCATACAAGAATTGCTTATGAAGGATCTTTGCCATTTCGATGTTTTTCCCAAGGAAAATATTCATAAGAAGCTCCTATTAGTTTTAAGTTCATGCAGTTATATCAATTTAACGTTTTCGTGTATGGGTGGTTGCATGTACAGCGTTATAATTAAATTTTTCTTTCAATTATTGATATTCGTGGTTTTTCCTTTTATTGATTCCTGTGGTCTAGCACAAAATTCAGTACCTATCCAGATTTCGGTAGTGAAAATGAACTTTTTACTTTTCTACATATTTCATTAATTCGGTCTTTTTTTAAAAATTACTTCCGAGAAAGTACCTACGTGCATATTAAGGGAAGGTTTTCTTTTACTTCGTTGCATAAAATAACTCAAAATTGTAGAAAAAATTAAAAATTTAATTAAATTTTTTAGTAACGTTACAGAGGAATACAAGCTCAAAATTACTTCATTCTGTATTAAAATTGACAAGTTACATTTCTTTCTTTATTACCGCAATAAAACTGAGAAAATGCACTTTAGGAAAATAGGAAATATTAAAGGAAAATCGTAAAAAATTATTAACTTATCAGATTATTGAGGATTTTTAATAACTATTAGAACAAAACGAAATAATTTAAAAAATGAAAAGGGTACACAGAAACTTATAACATTTCAGTCTTAAAGTAGGTAATTGTATATAATTCCATTAACATGGGAATGTTAAAAACTGTACAAAACATGCAAAAATAATACAAAATATAAAAAGCTTTCAGATCAAGACAATTTTTTTTTATTTTAATTATTTATACGCAAAGACTTAATTTTCATCGATTTCTGCCTCTTGTTCCTCATCAAATTCAGCGTCTTCGTCGGCTGTAGCTTCTTGATACTGTTGATATTCAGATACCAAATCGTTCATGTTTGATTCGGCTTCAGTGAATTCCATTTCGTCCATACCTTCGCCAGTGTACCAATGTAAGAAAGCTTTCCTTCTGAACATAGCGGTAAATTGTTCTGAGATACGTTTGAACAATTCTTGAATGGCAGTAGAGTTACCAATAAATGTAGCAGACATTTTAAGACCACGAGGTGGAATATCGCATACGGCTGTCTTAACGTTATTAGGTATCCATTCAACAAAGTAGCTGCTGTTTTTGTTTTGAATATTAAGCATTTGTTCGTCAACTTCTTTCATCGACATTCTTCCTCTAAATATGGCAGCTACAGTAAGATAACGTCCGTGTCTGGGATCGCAAGCGGCCATCATATTTTTGGCGTCAAACATTTGTTGTGTAAGTTCAGGTACGGTAAGTGCTCTGTATTGTTGGCTGCCGCGTGATGTAAGAGGAGCAAAACCGGGCATGAAGAAGTGGAGACGGGGGAATGGTACCATGTTGACGGCGAGTTTACGGAGATCGGCATTCAATTGACCTGGGAATCTAAGACATGTTGTAACTCCGGACATAGTTAAAGAAACTAAATGATTGAGATCTCCGTATGTGGGTGTGGATAGTTTTAAGGTTCTAAAGCAGATATCATAAAGAGCTTCGTTATCAATACAGTAGGTTTCGTCTGTGTTTTCAACAAGTTGGTGGACCGATAAAGTTGCGTTGTAGGGTTCTACAACAGTGTCTGATACTTTTGGTGAGGGAACGACTGAGTATGTATTCATAATTCTGTCTGGGTATTCTTCACGAATTTTTGAGATTAATAAAGTTCCCATTCCTGATCCGGTACCACCTCCTAACGAATGTGTAAGTTGGAATCCTTGTAAGCAGTCGCATGATTCAGCTTCCTTGCGTACAACATCAAGGACCGAATCGACTAATTCAGCTCCTTCTGTGTAGTGACCTTTAGCCCAGTTATTACCGGCTCCAGATTGACCGAATACAAAATTGTCGGGTCGGAAAATTTGACCGAAAGGTCCTGAACGGACCGAGTCCATAGTACCTGGTTCCAAATCGACCAAAATGGCACGTGGAACGTATTTGCCTCCAGATGCTTCATTATAATATACGTTGATTCTTTCGAGTTGAAGATCTGAATCCCCGTGGTAAGCTCCAGTTGGGTCAATACCGTGTTCGTCGGATATGATTTCCCAGAACTGTAACAAAATAGAATGTTGTTTTAGTACTTGTAATACTGAGAAAATGTGTAATAACTACTAAATGCGGGGTTTGCAGAAATCGTATTTTACTTTTGAATGAGTAATGAATTAAATAGGGTTGAACATTTAAATAATCCTACATGACATAATTTTGTAACGCAAGTTTGCGTAACCTCAAAAGAGACACCCAAAGTAATTGGAAAAAAATATTGTTTTATGTATTAAGACTTCTAAACTCATTGCTATATATAGAAACATGAACTGCAAGATTCTTATGACGTAATATGCTTATTAAGTACCCACACGGTTGACAACTCTTCCATAATATAATTTACACAAGGTTAAAATATAATTAATTTATACTGTGAGATCATTAAGGATTCGAAAGGTGTAGTCGAAAAAACGAAATTAAAAAAGAAAACATTTTAATGGGTAATTTGAGGAAAAACTGAACAGATGGGTGTGACCTTCTATCACAACTCATTGCTTCAATGAGCAAACGCATTAGCAAACCATCCATATTTGCTTAAAAAAAACATGTAATGTATGCAAATGTTAAGTGGAACACAAGAAACATCTCACGTACTTGGCGCAGGAAGAGCAATAACTTGTAATACTTATTGGCATGCCAGAAACTTCTACCATAGGGTATTGAACTTACATTTTATGCTTGAAATAACAAGCAGAAGAAATAAATCACCATAACTGTATAAAGCAACAAGTCTAGCTTTAAAAAACGAATTCCAATCTCTAGTCAATTTAGCAAATCACTAGTTGAACGAAATGAATTTGATTGAAACAAATGAAAATCAGACACAAACTGTTAAATTTAATTGAGAAAAAAAAACAATTGAATATTGATTTAAACGTGATTAAACAATTGCTCACTGGGAGTAAAATTGGTAGGTGAACCACGAGGGTGTGCTTATGAAACCCTCGGGAAATGAATTTGGAGGTATCTTGATTTGGGGAAAAATTGTAAGAAATTACTTATTGCCACGAAGTTGAACAATAAAATGGATTTAAAAAAATAAATCTCCATAAACCCTCAAGGTTAATTATTTTTACACGTCAGTTATCAGCTTTTAATTGAAATGTTTATCATCTCTAAACAGATGACATGGGAGTTCGTTGTCGCAATTGCAAAAATAAGTTTTATTCCGGGTGACCAAAATAGAGGGGTTATTAATAAAACAATTGAAATAGAAAACACGAAAAAGCAAAAAAAAAATTCTCTAAAACAATAGTTTTTTTTATAATATTCATTTGAGGTAAAAATTTGTAACTGTTTAACACTTTTATATTGAAAAAAATTAACTAACTACATATATAAAATAACGGTTTTTATCGGGTAATTTCAAATTAAACCGTTGATATCAATCTGTGAATAACCGTTTTATAAATTAGGAGAGGTATTTATAAATTAAATTTTTAATTCAGTTTTACAACATTAATTTCGTGAAGTAATAAAAAAAATGTGATACAAACAAAAAATCAAATTAATTCCAAACACGAAAAATTCTGATACGATTTACATGGAAACCCACGCCAAAAATTCGTTATTTGAATTAAACGGATGTTTTTGATATGTATAGTACACATATGTTGTGTATGCGCCCTAATACACGTTAACGAATTACCGCATAGAAACAAAAAATGGAACTACTAAAATTTGGAACTTTGAAGTAATGATTTTACAAGTAAAAATCAATAAACACAAATTTGTTCAAATTTCAACAATTCAAAATTTATCAGTTAATTGATAGTTGAGTTGAGCCAACGTTTTTCGTTAAGCGATAGCTTCAAAACGCCGGTAAAAACCGTTACAAATTAACAAAAAATTTAAACTTGAACCCTCCCATTACAATTAATTACAACTAAAATCGTTAATAAAATAATAAAACTAATGTGCTAAACATTTTAAAAACGAAGAATACGAATAAAATTCAATAAAAGATAAAAATGGCCGGCTACGATGTCCGTTATGCGCTGTATTTAAACTAATTATCGATTCTTTATGAAAGAAAAATTAAAAACTACATACCTTAGCTCCAATTTGGTTACCGCATTGGCCGGCTTGGATATGTACAATTTCCCTCATGTTTAATTTGTATTAAAAATTTTATTTTACACAACACTTGTATGAAACCTACCAACACTGATCTCAGCTTAGCAATGGCGGTGACCCCGCTGAAGATCGGTTTTAGTTTCCCCTTCTCGCTACTACGCATGACGCTATTTCCGCCCAGTTCAGTAGTAAGCAAGGCGGGAAATATTAGTAGACCAGATGATCTAATATTATTATTTTATCTTAATTATTAAATTGTTTTTAAAAATAAGTAATGGCAAAGTACAATATTTGAAAATAACGTACATTATTTTCGCATCATTTTTTCTCTATTCCCAACGTTTAGTTTCGTATTGAATTTAAATTCGTATAATTTGAAATTAAGGTGCGTCCCTAAACCCATAATGAAATGTTGAAGGCACCATATTAAGGATTAAAAAAATAAAATTTCATAACTTTTTATGGTTACACAATTTTTCAAGGATACTTATATGGATATAATTTAATTCAACTGTTTTTTTACCAACAATTGCAATAAAAAAAGTGAATTTTCATTTGTTTTGGAAATTTTGAAAGTTTATCTTATCAGTCTGATTTTTTTGTTTTGAAGCACTTCCTCATGAGCTGTCACAATTTTTTCTTAAATTACCTCTAAATATTTAAAACTTTTTAAGAATTCCTTAGTATCTGAGCTTGATAAATAATGAATGCAGTTACAGAGTTTTTGGTTTACATTTTACTTGTTAAAAAATAAGAAAGTTATTTATTACTACAGCTCAATTTTTTTTTAAATAAAAACGTAAATCCAGTGAAGAAAGTATCAGATTATCAGATAATCCATAATCCACAATCTCAACTGACTGGTCTTTGTCATCTACTTTGAAAAAATAATTGGCCCAATTTCGGATTTTGGACAATAATGAGCAATGGTGACCATGAGCTTTCTTTTTATAAAGAAATACCAAAAGGAAAAAGAATCTGTTCCCCATAGTCATAAATAATCAAATCATTTGTCTGGGGCGTTTTCAGTTCTCTCAGGCAAAATGTCTTGACACTTGACATTCATCCCCACAAATACACGAGCAGCACGGTAAAATGAATAGGACAGTCCAATATGTCAAGAACGAATGAATATTTCAAAATTATGAAAATTGTTAATAAATTAAGTGCTCCTGCACATATATTACCTGGTAAAGAATTTAAGCGCCAGTTTTGCGCTAAATAAGCTAAGCAAAGTGGATTTTGCATAAAATGTGCAATAGTTTGGTCCAGACCCATAGTAGACCCATAAAACCTATAACATTTTAATGAGTATCCAAATATGCCATAAATCTCTCCCCATATTAAAAAAATTAAAGTCATATAGCACCACCTGGTGGTGATGAATGTAACCTGAAATTTTTTACCAATAACTATGAGCACCTGAGTGAGGTTTCTTACAACATTTTCATAAATTTAATTTAAGTTTTCATCCGTTCCTGATATTTTGCAAAATGGAATTTGAAGTATAG
Organism: Malthinus seriepunctatus; assembly: GCA_963924605.1. NCBI lineage: Eukaryota > Metazoa > Arthropoda > Insecta > Coleoptera > Cantharidae > Malthinus > Malthinus seriepunctatus. The sequence goes on along the minus strand of OZ004600.1, from coordinate 106,234,821 downwards.
CTTTGATTTTGGAGCAGGGCCGGATCAACAAATGTTGGGGCCTGTGGCGCTAATTATTTTCGGCCTGCTCCAAATACTACACTGCAGTCCACAAAACAAATGTTAATTTATACTCTAGTTTTAGTCAACCAGGTGTTATACTTAGAGAACATAGAAGAGGTGAAATTCTTTTTCAGGAATGTGTTTGGATTAGTTAAGAGGTAAAAAATTAAAATACTAAAATTACCCGGTACTAGCTACATGGCTAAGGGTGGGAAAAGGGTGAAATGGTCCTGTTTTTGGGTTTTCGCTTATATCTCGAAAACCGTAGATCCTAGGGAAAAAATTATTCTTGTCAAAATAAAAGCTTATCAAATTTCCTACAAGATTGTTTGTACTAATTTTGACTCGATGCCTTTAGTTTTCGAGATATTCTCTCGCAAAAATTATGTATGAAACAAATTTTTGCCTCGCGTTTTTCGTGACACTTTTGCCTCAAGCACCTCAGCCCTTCGTTTTACAGTGGGGATTTTTGCTGGTAGATATCTCTAAACCTATAAGGAATAGAGAAAAAATAAATTGGAACATTCTTGTAGGGAATTTAATAAGCTTTCATTTTGCTAAAAGTAATTTTTTCCTTAGGACTCTCGAGTTCAATCCTATAGGTTTTTTTCCTTTTTCCCTTTTCTCCGCGCCCTGCTCAACACCGGGCCCTGAAGCACGTTCTTCATGGGCGTCGTTGATAATCCAACTCTATTTTTGAGGCTTTTTAATACTTTTATGGGTTTAATTTACATGTTTGTACTTACTTCCTGCTATAATAATTTATTCATTTGATTTTCCTAAAAATCGTGGACTGTTTGGTACGGCAACAAGCGAAATAATGCGTTTAGTCAAATTAATTTTGTACTAAAATGACTTTCAACTAAATTACAATATTTTTGTCAACGATACAACAATGCAATGGAGAAATTCAAATTGAAAAAAAATTGTCAATTCTATCATTTCAGAGAGGAAGCTTCAAAAACACGAGCGATATTATACCTAGCCTTATTATTTTTTATTTCCCAAAATAATAGACAGCCGGAAAGCGTCGAGCAAAAATGCGTGTAATAGCATTTAAGAAGATATACCCTCTAGTCAGACAAAAAAGTAAATTTCTATTTAAAAATAGGAGTGTCAAACTATATAAAGAATTAATGAAATAATTAATTGCAACCTTGAACTAAGAAAATATTTTGGATGATTCTTATTACTAGTATCATTTGTATGTTTTATTTCCACGCTATACTATTTAGTATACAAATGTCCAGTCTCATCTCAAAATAGTTTTACTGCATTATATCTCTTTATTTAGGTGTAGAAATTGCTTTTCTTGACATTATAATTATAAATAAGTGCTTCTTTGTAAATAAATGCCCGTATGTACTTACTCCAATTTCATGTAGGCTCTACAGCGCTTCTGAGAGACTAATGCTAATCTAAACGAATAGAAGTTTTTGTAAAGCAAGTAATTAAGGAATATTTATTATTTCATAAGGTTGGTCCTCGAAGGAAGACAATACAGCCTAGCCTATAAAGAAAGAAAGAAACACATTTAAACTTCGCACAGCTACAGAAGCATTTCCAAGTCCATGTTCCGAAATTTTAATGAAATAACTAATTAACGCATTATGATCTATATGCTGAGTCAAAACCGTATAATTAGTGAATATCAACAAATCAACATTTATGTGAAAAAAATTGATGACATTATGGATAACATTTTATTAAAACAACAAGCATCCCCATTAAATGTTTTGACCTTGAAAGTCACTTTTGCATAAAATTTGTATCTAATAAATAAGCAATCACGTAATCACGCTACATTTTTGTCTACTTCAATTCGTATAATTACGTCTTTTACCTTCTTTCTAGTCTAGTATTAATTGACTGTCAGTAACGAATAATTGCTTTAAATAATTCTTATAGATAAGATAATAACAAATAACAAGTATACACCCAATTTCAAATTATTATTAAACTGTTTTGGAATTAAACAAATAAATTACAGGTGAAAGACATTTTATAACTTACAAACACGCAATACCCTCCATTAATATGGTATTCAGGTAAATTTTCTTTATTTTCGAAATAGTCCACTTTCCATTTATCGATTGGGGTGTTAACTAAAATAAATTTTCATTACATTTTCATTAGCTGATTCATACAAATTCGGGGATTATCGATTTGGAGTGGAAGGAACAATTTACCCCATTTCCCACACTTTATTGAATCGATTTGCATGGAACAGTGGCTATAATAGACACGATAGATTACATTCCAGTTACACACGCATTGTAAGATCTAGATATCTAGAAAGGCATTTGTCTGCAAGATTTGAAAATGAACACGAATGAGCTAAGGTATCAGAAGAAATAAGAGAAGCCTGTTCGTAGGAAGCTAGGTAAAATGGATATTGGAACAGTTTCTCATGAAAATATTAGCTAACTTTTGTACTTGGAAAGTTAAAAAGGTAGCTATTGTAGACTGTTTTCATGAACAGACTGTACCTATATGAAAATCTTTATGATGCAGCTGTAGGAAAATTAGGTTGTTGGTGGCTCAAATTTCTGAGTTTGAGTTGCCTATGACCATCTGCTATAATAGGTGGATGAAAAAGTGACATACTTCTCGAATGCGCCCCTGAAACAGCTGCTTTTACAAAAAGAGCAAAAGTATCACCCAGACAAGTTTAGCGACACGTCGCGTCGTCGCCTGTAAGTCTCAAAAAGATATAATCCCAGCATTCCACTTATATTTGGAAAGCAAAAAAATAATTTTATTTTTGTAGATAAAATGTTTCTAAATAAAAAAATATCTACCTGTTATGTTAAGTTCATGACTTTGTATGTACATTAATCAACGCCTTCACGTTTTCCATAAATAATTTAACACTCTACTTAATACCACTTATGAAAGTAGACGGTACGACTACACCATTTTTACTAATAAGGACAAGAAGACCAATTTGGCAATTTTATTATTTTGACTTATTGACTCATTAAATTTATTAATAGAAGTTTTAAGTAGAAAATAAATATTAAATTAATATTTAATTAAAATTATAATGCATTTCGTAATTTCTTTCCAAGTACAATGATGTAGTGCTTGTGGTTTGCTAGTGGCAGTCAGTGATAAAAAATTACATGCTATGTCTTCTACTCGTAGTACTAAAAGCACTCTTGTTAATATAAAAAACCTTATTTATTTTTAGTATAGGATTTTATTTACAAATATAAAGCTGGGACGATTTTCTTTCAAAGAAACTCCCAAATAATCTCTCTTCACTAGTTTTTTATTGTAATTCTTCAAGACGTTATTTATATTTATAAGAAGATAAGAAATTTTTTTTTTATTTTGAAGTGTTTATGAAAACTTTTAGATTGTAGCGTGGCAAATCTAAACTTAAGATAATATCGATAACAGGGCAGCTGTCACCAGGTTTTTACGTTATTACTTATTACATTGCTATATGTACCAAAATTTCCGTTGAATACCATGCTGGGGGAAAGAGAATAAATTTTACTTCTTTATTTAATTATTTATTTATTTTGGCTATGGTTTAAGCAACAAGACTTGATGCGCATGAGTATGCTCTTAAGTGGTCTTAACGTGCTCTTTGAAGCACAAACAGCTGCGTGATCTAAAATAATTTAGAACATAGACAATAGCCATTGTGAAGGACTTTAAAAAGCACTGGTCTAGCCTAGCGTCAAATGCAGTATGCGATGTTATGCTAGATTACAGCAGGTCACAGAGGTGTCGGTAGGATATCCACTACCAAAGAGCTCCAAAAGATAAAGAGCTCATATATAGTTGAGTCCAAATAAAGTGGTGTATGATTCATCTCCTTATAGTGTAAGAATAAGTCCATAGTAAATGTATTTCTAATCTTAATGAAGGGTTAGTTCAATATTTATACGTTTGGTGGACCTGCGGAGCTTTAGCGCGAATTTTTACTGACAAATTTTTACAAACTGCGCTAATAATCACGTTTTCTTAGCTGACATAGCGATGAATCATGCGCCAGTTTATTTGGACCCAACTATACAAAACTGATGCTGTAGTACTGTCAAATGATGTTCCGTTGTAGTCTTGGACAATATAGTTACAGTCAAAACCGGTTAGGTATAACGACTTTGAAGAGACCGCGAAATTCGATCGTTATAACTTATAACCGATAGTCGTGCTAAGCAATTATGTTTTTAAGGGGGATTTCCTCTCGTACGCAGAACTACCATGTCGTAGAAGTAGTTAAGTCGATCTAACGTAAAAGCACGTGAAACAGCGTTAAAATATCGCTTAAAAATGTACGTTCCTGCTCGTACGTAGCCAGCAGCAGTTAGAATTCATTTTATAAAATGTTCCAATTGTTTATTGTGGTAATTGTATTTTACGTAACTATACAGCAGGCAATGGGCATGATGCGACTAACAGATGAACCCACTTTGAACTCAAAAATGGATTTTTGTAATTATAATTTTCTAATACAAAATGTATAAATAATTTTGAGGTTATATTTCACACATAGTTCGGCCTGCGTCGGGAATTTGCGCGTGTAACTTGTTATTTTTGACTTATTCTGTCAATGTCAAATGTCAGGTGTCATCTGTCAAAGTCACTTTTGTCTGTCATCATAGTAACCACGTGTCAATGTCATCTGTCAGTGTTTAGGTTATATCTGTCAATGTCAATTTTGACATCTGTCAGAGGGGTGAGCTGTTATCTGGCATTTATATGGGGCAGGGACGAAGCCAGGGGTACACTAGGGCAGGCTGAACCTGCCTTGAAATTTTTTTAGGCTGTTCTTGCCACAGCTTGCTAAAGATTTCGCAATAATAACAAAACAACAAGTTTCTTAATTGGTACCGAAGAAGAAAACAGTGATTTAAAAAAAGTCAAATTTATGAAAACTTTGGGCAAAAAACTTTCATTCTCAGAAGATTTAAGTCAACAGATTTATACAAACCCAGAAGAGAGAAAACACTAATTTTAGCTTTCAGTCTTCCTTGGAAGTTTTTGAGCCTGCCCTGACAACACAGTCTGGCTACGACCCTGATATGGGGGTAGGAGTTTTACACCCTCTGTGCCTCGGTAACGACGCTATTTTGAATATAATAAGTTCATTTGGAAAATAAGTGATCTCCCTTATGCCTTATTAATTGCCTTAGAATGTTGTAACACAGTTAGTGAAACACCCTGTAGTCTACATGTAACTAAATACCACCATAGATTTTTACATTTTTTACTAGATCTATGATATGAAACATAATGAATCAATAGAAATTTTAAAGTTGAAACATCCTGTATTAAAAATAGTAAATTGTATTTTTTGACATTTGAAATATAATTTTTTTTTGCAATTAACGTAATTAAACGATTAAACTCCTAATATAGGAATAAGTAATAAGAAAATTAAATGTAAAATTGGCATTAATAAAAATGATATTATGTAATAGTAAATAATTTGTCATTAAAAGAAAGTTACTGAAATGGCAACAATGCTAATGTACAAATTTTCAATGTTTTGTAATTAAATAAATGTGAAAAGTTCATAATATTATTAATTAAGTAGAAATACATATTTAAACTTTCGTTATAAAAAAATACAAAATTTAGTTAAAAAAATCTAAATATTAAAAAGTTTTATTTTAATTGTCTATTATAAATATTGGTACATTAATTTTTAAGTTTGCAATACTGCACAAATTGTCTTTTCGGTAATAACTTTTGTTTTGACGTGAAATAACGCGTACCGCTACACACGTTCTTGATTGATACGGTGATTCTTCAATAAAATCAATATTTTTTGGCACTTTTGTTAATTAAAAATATCTTGTACAAAAACGTTTCGATTGTAATGATACGTAGTTATAAAACGGGTACAATTTATATCTTCTAAATTTACTTTTATTTTAAAATTTGCGTTTGTGATGGATGTGATGTGATAAGAAAACTTTGTTGTTTGTTAAATTTTGGAAAATAAATGGCGGATGGACGTTTACAATAGTTTGCTGTTTATTGATTTGGTAAGTGATTTTCACCCTCTAATCGTATTTTTTTCGGAATCTATTGTTTTATGTGAATATTTCATTGTTAGCAGGAAGTTAGTTTATAGATATCAAGATTTATTTTAAACAAATCTGTTGTCATAAAATTTACATTAGTAAGACAAAGATGACGATATTTGGGTACATTTTTATTTGCATAGGTAATTGGTTCTTTATAATTACTAATTAATGGTAACTAGCAAATATCGTTCTCTATTTTCTCGAATTATTTAGCTACACTAAAAACATAAAATAATTTTTTTCCTATAACTTAAAAAAACGTATTTCGCTTCAGAATAAATGTATTTTTGAAAAAAAAAGGTCATGAGAAAATCGTGTTTTAAATTTTTACTTTTGAATTACTGAACGTTGCGCTATGTTAACACGATGAGTTACGAAAGCAACTCAAAGTGGTCAGCATCTATCGCGATTGTACACGAAGCCACACCACAAATTGTGTCGCCACTAGACGCGAACACGGTGAAATTAAAACGCAAAGCGCTACGTGTTGTTTTTGTTTACAATGTCGGTTGAAGATGGGAATATAACTACAGATGATCTTATATCTGCTATGAAAAAACGTCCAATTTTGTGGGACACGACTCTGCACGATTACAAAAATCCAGAGGTGAAACGACAAAAGTGGAACGAAGTTTATAGGTTATTTTATAAAGATTTTGATAAGAAATCACAAGCTGAACAAGGGTTTATAGGTACGTTTTTACATTTTAATAAAGGTTGGGTAATTTTATAGGTTTTTTAAATTCAAATCAACGTGTTGTTATTACTTAAACAATATTTCTGCTTAGAAAGCAGCTATTGAGACTGCTACGTACCCAAGTCCCCGAGTTTGAGTCGTAGCGTCGTCATAGGTAGCTAGCGTAGATACGCACCACAACGCTCACACAATAAACGTTGAAGACAGTGGCGTACTTATTGTAGTTTATAAAATTATTCTTTACGCTTTATGTATATCTATATTCTTCATTCAATGTGCAGCGTTTTCTCTGTATTATTCTTTAACCCGGCATCCGATAGGTGAATATTTGTTACGAGTTCCGACACGTGGGGTGTGACAAACCCCAACTTCAAACAAATCTCTTGGTATATATATCTATAGTCAATTTTTTTGAAAAGTCTAACTATTTTATATCGTCAGGCACATTCTATTAATCAGTAAAAATTTTGCCAAAAAGCCTTTACTTGGCTTCATAACTCAATTTTCAAATTATAAAGTATTTTTTCGCTAAGAAACAAAGTATTTGACTATTTAATTTATAGAAAATGTTAGAATCACACAAATAATATCAAAAAACACATATTTTTCAATGAAAAAGGGTATATGTAATTTACTGGCATAGCAAAAAAGTTGTTAGTTGTTAAAGTTAGTACAATTTTGCCATGTGTGTGAAAGAGAGCGTACAGTCTCGTTCATATCTTTTGGCCACCCCGGCAATACGTTTGCACGATTTGTGGGTGCAACCATCATAATACCAACACAGTTTGTTGATTAAATACTTGTTGGCAAAATAAAGTTACCCCTCAGTTTAAGTAGGGGGGGTGTTATTGATGGTTGAACCGACAAATTGTTATAACGTATTGCCGGGGTGGCGAAAAGATATGCACGAGACTGTACATAAAAATAGCCAAAAGCTTCACAGGCGTGCTTAATTTTTTCATGTTGAACCCAAGGGCATTGTGAACACTTTCTGTGTTGATTAGGTCTTCTCGTTTTGGAAAGTGGTTTGAGAGTTTCGCCCAAAACGTAGAAAAAAAACGCACGAGTTTCCGACACATGGGGTGTGACAAACCTCACTCGATTTTGAAACAGTACTATTGCCACAATATCAAGTTTTTAACCGCAGTATTTGCTTTCATATGTAGAATATTTTTGAAAACTATTGAGGTCCTGTAGACGATTGGAAGGACATTTGAATGCTTACCGTGCAGTTTTCAGGCGCTGGGGTTTGTCACACCCCACGTGTCGGATGCCGGCTTAAATATTTTCTAAAACTGTTCAAGATCTCCACAAATTCGTCGGGGAAAGAATTAAAAAAAAGTGATTTTACGTGTTAATTCTTATTGTGCTGGGATTTGATAATCCAGCATTCTTCTTTCACCACGCTTTCTGCTGTCTTTTAACTTTTTCCATTCAGCTATTTGAAACGAAAATAAATAAATTTTGCTTCTTGGTCCGGTCTATTATTCTAGATGTCTGGTATACGAACAAATTTTTCTCCATTATTTCGGTCATTTGTTTGCGGAGATGACTTTGTCACTCAGTTACTCAGTATACTATAACTATATCATCAGCTGATTTTCGATCTCATGATTTATTATTTAAAAAAATTTCAGTTCACGACGTAAAGAGGAAATGGAAAAGTCTTCGTGATTGTTACACTAGAGATGTTACTAAAAGAGCATTATCCGCTACATTAGCTAGTAGGAAACCATATGTATATTCTAAAAAACTATCATTTTTAAAACCATTCTTGAGAAGGTATAGACAAAAACAATTAAAATTATCAAACATCTTTATTACTCAAAAAATTTACAGAGTAGCAAAAGATTCTTCTGATGTCGACAACATTACTAATGACGATGAAAGCCTTACTAACGACGACGATATGGGCGAAACGTCAAGCAGACCAAGCATAGCAACGGTTTCAATTAAAAAAGATATTGAAGAAAGGTAACTGTTTGCAAATTTTCTTAGCTTTTTATTTTAGTTATGTATTTGGCGAAGCATTACAACGTGCTTTTTAACTCAGGTGTAAATGTATTTAATAATTTGGCTACTAACAACAACCGAGTTGCCATCATTAAAATAATCGTTATGCTTTAAATAATTTCTACATCATGATGCATATTATAGGTTTAGACCATCATTAGACGCATGTTAGATTAATATTCATAGTTCCGCTTTTGTTGCTAAATACCTACTTTTTTGTCTTTTAGTCATGGGGGGTTTTGATTGTTTTCACGTTGACATCTTCATTTCAAAAAATAAACTCTTCTTTCAAGGTGACGGTATACTTTTGGGGGTAATTAAGTAAGTAATTAAAATCATTGCTTTGCTGTTGCATTATAGATTAATTTTTTGCTGCAAGGTTGCATGTAACCACTATAATAGTTAGACCTTGGTGTGATAATTTGATGTGCATAAAAATACTTTCTGTAGTTAATTGCATTTCCTCTTTCCTAATTAAATTTAAAAATATTTCATTTTTATAGTGAATATTTTGAAGACGAGACAAAAATTTTTGACCCGTTTTGTGAAATCAATGAAAATCAAGAAACTTCTGTGGAGTCTTGGAATGAAATTGACATCAAAGAAGATTTCTTGGTAGAAAAAGAAGGTGGTAGTCAAAGTACAAATAAACCAACATCTACAACAACAGTTCAAGATCCACTCACAATTTCATTAGATACAGCCACATATTATCCATCTCAAAAATTAAACACAGCAGATGCAGATAAACATTTTCTGTTAAGTCTTTTACCGCACTTAAATTGTTTGACATTTACCGAAAAGTTACAGTTTCAAATTAAAACATTAAATATACTTAACGAAATAATGAATCAAAGAGAAAGTGAAAACAAGGGTACCTAATTACTAACATTTAGTAATTATTATAATTAAAATAATTTTATGTACGAAACTATTAGATAATTAATAAAAATTTTATATTCTTAATTAAACTTTTTCCGAATCCACAAAAACGTGCAGGTTGAGCCATTAGGAAATTGTCAATGATGGCACCATCTTTTGATCACTAGCAGCCAAAATTTGTAAAATAGCTTTCCAATACAATGCAATATAATGCAAAACAGATTTAACTTGACGAGCGGTAGGGATAAGTTTGCGCAGATTTGGCCACGCTCCTTTTATAATTTAAATACCTTGACTACTGCATCAGTGGGGATAAATACAAATTTAGGTATCTACGCATTCCCACCGCTCGTCATCAGGGATCTGTGTTGCAGTACATTACAATAAAGTCTCTCCAAAAATAGGCGCAACTTCATCAATTCTTTTATTACCATCTATTAAATTTTCATATTTCTGAAATCATTGAATTAGTTATGTATATTCTCTCTGGTTAATTTGATAACATCATGAAACGTCAAGATAGCAAAGTGGACCATGAATTTTTAATGTGTCAAAACAATCAAGATAAGGATGTCATTAATTTTTAGTTTGTCTGTTTATGTGATTTAATTGTTGCCAAAAGAATTTTTTACTCAATTTCACACTGTTCCCAATTAGTCATAGAGTCATACATAAAACATAATGTATATTCAACTTTCCACTACGATTATATCGTGTGTTTAGATAGATCATGTGCTGCTATACACGCACTCATCAATAAGAAAAAAAATCTATGTAAACTTAAAATACCTAAGTGTGCATGGGGAAAATTGAATTTGTTCCATTTTCAAGCAAGGCTTAAAAAGTAAATTACCCTGTATAATATTCTCAAACATTTAGTGATATTTTTAGTGATAATTTTTTTTTCATGTACACAGCCAATCATATTTTATAATTTTCAGTCACATGTTCATTTTTATTCAATCACATAAAACTTCAACTGAAAAGCACCCTAGAGTAATTTTCAATTGCTCTGCCTACGCGATATCGTATAAAATTCAACGAATTGTCACTTTTGACGTTAAATTTAAATTTAAAAAAAATTATCTCGTTGAATATCCCTCGGGCATTGATGAATCCTCATAATTTTGTCTATCTTTCAAGTACATTTTTTGGAAAAACACCCCGACGCGAAGCGGAGCTTTTAAAAAATGTAATTTCAAGATATGACAAAATTATTTCGGTTGATATCAATGCCCTAGGGTTATTACAGTTAATAATGTTTGATTTTCGGAAAGAATCATTATGGTTATTTATACTGCCAGACATTGCAAGCCCGGTTTGGCGGTTTATACAAGTTTTTGTATCTTACAATACTGATTAAATCTAACATCAGGACCGTACTTACTCCAATGAAAAAATGACAAACTATTGAACTGTTTCTATTCTCATAAGTTTTAAAATTTAATCTATTTTTTGCTATGTGTGGTTGGTTATAGATTCATGATCTCAAAGCAAAGTTATTTCCTTTGGTTTAAATTGATTGTTTATGGTGGGATACATAATTACATTTAATTATCTATTAAAAAAAAGTTGTTGCATAAAATATACCATTATGGTATTATAATAAATGTTTAATCGACTATAGAAATCTCTTCTTTGCTCTATTGAACTCTTCTAGTTCTAAGGTAAGTGAAATGAATTCTATAGAATATTTTAATTACAAGGTCAAGATGTTTAATTTCATAACAATTAATTTTTATTAATAAATCAATTTAAAATTAATAATAATGCGACTAATGCCTTTCTTTTTGGTTCGAATCAATAATCAAATTCCTTTGTCCGCTAATTGCCTAAATTTTGATTTTGTTAAAATAATTACATTAACCCAATTATGAATGATATTGAATAGGTACTACATTAATAAAATTTATCGTTGCAATTTTAAATCAATTGGTTTGCTCTTGATAGGAAAAAATAATTACTTGCTAAATATTTCTTTTAATTGCGTATTTAATTACACTATTAATAATCGATAGAAATAATTAAAAGCAATAACGCCCATTGCATTTGAAATTATTTAATTTTATTCCATTTATAGTAGCGTCGAACTAAATTTTTAAAGAAAATGCGGAGGGATAGCAATTTTTTTTCACAAATCGCTTTATGTTGGGACGCTAATTATGGGAGAGATTTTTCCAGATCAGAGGCGTGCGGGAACAGGGTCAAAATCGCCTTTGTATGTTGCAAAACTGCTAGTTTTGACAATATCTTCGATCACATTGAAGATAGCAAGAAAATACATCTGAGGTGATTTGTAATGTATAAAATTACACAGAGAATGGAATCGGTCCGAGTTCAAACGGGTAGTTCGTTAATGCAGAAAAAAATAGCAAACACGGAATGTTCAATTATTTTTAAATTTAATTTAAAAAAAAAATAAACGGCCAAATTTTTCGAAAATGCTTTAAAAGATGTATTTTAATACACAAAACACTGTACCAAATTTCAACTTCTAATATTTATTTAAACAGTCACAATCACTAAAAGACTAAAAATTTTCAACTACGAATAAAGTTGGAGCAAATGGTGGTAGAGGTTGAAACTTTTTTTTGAAAGACAGGTATTACCAAGCACTTTCAAATAATAGAAAATTGTAATTTTTTCTCAACTTCTTCGCCGTTTTTTCGCCTTATGTTTATAAGGAGTTGTATACAAATAACAATAATTTGCTCAGTAACTTAGTGATAAACATGAAACATGCGGTGAACTACTCGTTAACATTAGGTGAAAAAACGGCGAAGAAGTTGACAAAAAATTACAATTTTCTATTATTTTAAAGTGCTTGGCAATACCTTTCATTTAAAAAAAAGTTTTGCCTTCTACCATCATTTGCTCCAACTTTATTAGTGGTTGAAAATTTTTAGTCTTCTAACGATTGTGGCTGTTTAAATAAATATTTGAAGTTGAAATTTGGTACAGTGTTTCTGTGTATCAAAATACATCTTTTAAAAGCATTTTAAAAAAATTTGGCCATTTACTTTTTTCTTAAATTAAATTTGAAAATATATTAACTTCCTATGGTTTCTATTTTTTTTTGCATAAACGAACTATCCGTTTGGGTTCGGACAGGTCTCATTCTCTTTGTAATTTTATACGTTAAAAATTACGTAAGATGCATTTTTTTGCTATTTTCAATGTGATCAAAGATATTGTCAAAACTAGCAGTTTTGCAACAAACAAAGTCGATTTTGACCCTGTTCCCGCACGCCTCTGATCTGGAAAAATGTGTGCGATAATTAGGGTCCCAAAATAAAGCGATTCGTGAAAAAAATTGCTATCCCTCCGCTTTTTCTAAAAGCGCTGGTTTTTTGTTTAATTCGACTCTGCTATTAGGAATTTATCGATAGAAAAGGCTCTATGAACAAATGCTCTAAACTACATAGTTTTTTAATTACAAGGGGTCAAAGTTAAGGGTAAAAATACGCTTCAAGTGTAAGTTACACCAAGTAATGGAGCACTGACCACTGAGGCATGTATCGTGGCTAAAGGTCACTTTTAGCAGTTGATCTGATGCTAATCCGTTTTATTGTTTGTTTATACCATAATTTTAGAATTTTTATGAGTTGTGAGAGACTGCTCCCCGATAAAAGTTAAGCTGTTTGCAGTTTTTAATCCAACTCAAAAAAAAACACCCGAGATACATTTTTCTGGAATTTCTAGATTTTAAAATAGGAATGCTCCTGGTGGTTTAAAATATGTCTAGGTACCTATATCGTGTGCCATTTTCAAAGCGGAACATTGGAAATCACTTATTTACAGTTTGCTGCTCGCCGTCGCCAGATAAATCTATAGGGGCGTTAGTGATATCTATCGAAATAGTTCTTAATTAACGACTTTTTTTAATTTTACAATTTAAAAAAATGCGAGTAGCTATGACATGTATTAATTATCATTTATAGTTATTAAACTTGAATTTTTTTTCTTTACCGACATGTGACTTTTAGAATACTTAAGTATCGAGGTATATACCTATAAGTATTGAGGTATCGAGGTATATACCTTGATACTTTCGATACCTCGATACTTTCGACACCTCGATACCTTGATACTTTCGACACAGGATAGGAAACAATTGTTTCCTATGCTGTGCTTTCGATACCTCGATACTTTCGATACCTCGATACTTTAGGTACCTACGTCGATACTTTCGATACCTCGATACTTTCGAATAGTATCGTTACTGTTAGGGCATGGTGTTAATATCTATAGTGTGTTAATAGTGTATATTACCACTATGCCGTTGTGGTATCGATACTTCATGCTTCATACCTGATTCGTAGTATCACCCAGCCCCAAATACTTACCACATCTGGGCTAATCTAATCATCTCTGCTAATTTTGATATCCTTGTGTATTCTGTGTACCGTTGAGTATAACAACAGTACAACTATTTATTTGCTGTCTGTTTTTATTCTCCGATACCAAGTACCAGTTTTTAATATTTATATGGATTCATATATTTTACGTAGATATTTTCTTTAGAAAATTAACATCATATTTCTATATTGGTTGGGTTGGGGATGTAAGACATACGGTTTCGGTATTTGGGACACTTACTCTACTTTTAGACTCTTTTTAAATAGATAAAACCATTTAAAGACAAGACTTCCCGGTTTAGTTGATGTTACTACCTACGCAATTGTCAATTTACTTTAATTAATAATTGGAGCGAAGGTACTCCTGAGTTGCCAACACGTTTACACACCATCTACGAGCCTCCTTAATATAATTATGCGGATATGAAATAAATCTAGCGAAGAAATTTGAAATCTATACTATAATCTATTAATACATTTCTTGTACCGATGCTTAAGTATTTGACGACAAATTAGTGTTAGAAATGAGATAATAATAGACATCGTGGAGATAAAATTTCAGCAATTGCAAAAAAATACAAAAGGCGACTGGCTAGTACGGACACGTCCAAAATGCGATTGAAATAAGAATGCTCAAACAAGAATTTAATTCTCTACGCAATAATAACCCTAAAAACGTTATAAGAGCATAACTGGAGTCCACTGGGAAAGAATCTGAAATAGCTTCACCAGCAAACCTTAACCTTAAGGCATGTAATAATTGAAATGCTTTTTCATTGAACTTTCAACATGTTTTTAAGGGAAAGTTTTTTCCCTCATAAATATAAGTAGGTTTAAAACTGTATTTGACATTTTTACCTCTATCCAGCTTTCTATGATTCCGATTCGCTTAAATATGGAAACATAGAAACACATAAAATGTACTTCCTCATTTAAAATATCTATTTTAACAACTAGAACAAATATGTAATAGAGATGAAATTGTATGCGAATTATATGCATTTACTTTCTCAATGACAATTTATTTTTATTAAAAATTTAATTTCATTAATAGCTGTTGACATACCGTTTTTACCTACTTGAACCAACGTGGCTTGGGAATTTAAAATTAGAAAAAAGTCTTTCTTTTTGCTTAAAATGATAGGATATACGCCGGTTGATTCATATTAATCCACTTAAATAATATACAATATCCTGTCATTGAAACTATTAATAACATAATAAAATAAAATAACACACCTAAAAAGAAGCCAAGTAAGGATTAGAAAACGAAGGTTACATATTTTTAAGTTTCTTCTTCAATTTTTTGATACCTTGATCTATTTTAATAAAATAATTACATACACTTTGAACCGTTTCAATCTATAATATACCTAACCCAATTATTTTGTTCATACAAATCTATTAACGTCCCTTAAAATGAGAATGGAAACACATTTATCTAAATTTAGTAAAAGTGGGAAACTTTGAAGTCGATGAACTTGAATAGGGAAGATATTATAAAACGGGAGCTAAAAAGAGAAAATAGACAAAAAAATCAATATAAAGGGGCAAAATAAGAAGGCAAACACTCGTTGCTCGTCTATTATAAAAAATCAATTTTTGTTTCTTTTATTTCATTACTTTTTCATATTTCGTTTTAAATATGGCCCACTTGTGTTATTGATTTACACAAAATAGGGTTGTTCTGAATCCTAAATTTAAATACTGTGGTCTAAATAAAAAAATTAGAGAAAAAAACTCATTTGAATTGTTTACTATTTAATGAATAAAAGAATAAAAACTTTGATGTGGCCATAACACGATTTTTTGTACGAATTAAAGCTAACTTTAGAGGTTTCAATATATTTAAAAATAAACAGGGCGTTCTTAAAAAAATTTTAATCTCCTAATTTTCACTTGAATTTTTATTAAAATCGGTGCAGTAGTTTTTGATTCACATTTACATACCGGGTGGTAACCCGACCTCTCGGTCATAAGGATTTATGAAATAGAAATAGTGATTGCAATGAGAATATTCTTACAAAATATTTTTAGGGTAATTAAATTAACTAAAACTAAAAATAAATTAATTTTTTAGTTTGTTTTTTCTAAATATTAGATATTTATTATTAAATTAATTCAATAATTGAATATACTTTAATATAAAAAATTATTTTTACACATAAAGCGTAAAACATTTGACAATTTTTATTTGCATTTCAAGGCAATCGCTATTTCTGCTAATTTTCAAAATTTTCAAATTAAATTACCGGTGTTATAAAGCATTCAAAATTAATTTTGTTTATTGATTTAGATGCGGAATTTTATGCTCTAAAACTTTTATTTCAAGATTTTTTTTCTAAAATAAATTGGGAAGCATAAAATTACCATCATAAAGTATGATTTTTACATGATAAATCCCTATGACCAAGAGGTCTAGTCACCACTCTATATAGAGGTTTTTTGCATTTTTGGACAATAATTGGTGTCCAAAAATTTCATACATTTTTTTTTTCATCATGGTTAGATACTATATTTTCCAAGTATTAAGTACCAATACTATACGAAAACGTAAAATTAATGTTATTTCTAGTAGGAGGGTCGATTCGTTGTTTTTACAACCTTATAAAAACTTAATAGAGGTTAATTTTGTACATAATTAAGTTTAAATTAATAAACAATACTATTTAAATGTAATCAAGATCTTTGGTGGGCTTTGCCCCCCACACGTATTTATTTATTATTAGATTTACCACGCACCTTTCAACTAAGGGCGATCTACTTTTACTACACTATAAGATAAATCTTATGGAAATTAGTTTGTGTCGCTCTATGGTACTCGGTTCAATTCAAAATGGCAGTTCATTTTAATTATTTATGCAACGTATTAAAAATAATCGCATTTTGCACCTGTTTGAAGTAACTTGTAAGTTACATAAGCAGGGGTGGATCGTTAAGATGGGCCAACGAAATGGATCGAAGACGCTTACGAACTTATTATTTTTTATGTTTTTTTTTATTATTGCCCTTTCTCTCAGGTTGTGAAAAAACCACTGGAAAATTGTAGACAAATAAATACTGCAAAATATTTAAATTTGTATTTACATTTTTCATAAATTAAACAACCTCATATAAAGCAACAATCAGTCTCGAATTAGTTAATCTTTAACAATACATTCCGAAGTGAACAAATACGCCAAAAATGTGTGTAAAAAGCAATCTGCAAGAAAAAAGTGCGTTTTGATACTTTTTAATTTTCATCAATATCTTGCTCCTCTTCAAATTCGGCATCTTCGTCAGCGGTAGCTTCTTGATACTGTTGATATTCTGAAACCAAATCGTTCATATTTGATTCGGCTTCGGTAAATTCCATTTCGTCCATTCCTTCTCCAGTATACCAATGTAAGAAAGCTTTACGACGAAACATGGCGGTAAATTGTTCCGAAATGCGCTTAAACAATTCTTGGATAGCCGTTGAGTTGCCTGTGAAAGTTGCAGACATTTTTAATCCTCTTGGTGGTATATCACAAACGGCGGTTTTGACGTTATTAGGGATCCATTCGACGAAGTAGCTGCTATTTTTGTTTTGAATGTTAAGCATTTGGTCGTCGACTTCTTTCATCGACATTCTTCCTCTGAAGATAGCAGCGACTGTTAGGTAGCGACCGTGACGCGGATCGCAAGCGGCCATCATGTTTTTAGCGTCGAACATTTGTTGCGTTAACTCGGGTACTGTTAAAGCACTAAAGTGTTGACTACCACGGGATGTGAGAGGTGCAAAACCAGGCATGAAAAAGTGTAAACGTGGGAACGGTACCATGTTGACAGCAAGTTTACGAAGATCGGCATTTAACTGTCCTGGAAAGCGAAGACAAGTGGTTACGCCAGACATCGTAAGCGAAACCAAGTGATTTAAATCTCCGTAGGTTGGGGTGGTGAGTTTAAGTGTTCTGAAACAAATGTCGTAAAGCGCTTCATTATCGATGCAGTATGTTTCGTCTGTGTTTTCGACAAGTTGATGTACTGATAAAGTTGCGTTGTAAGGTTCCACAACTGTATCGGAGACTTTCGGCGATGGTACAACTGAAAAGGTGTTCATGATTCGATCGGGATATTCTTCTCGTATTTTCGATATTAGCAAAGTTCCCATTCCAGATCCAGTACCTCCACCTAAAGAGTGCGTAAGTTGAAACCCTTGTAAACAATCGCACGATTCTGCTTCTTTGCGAACGACATCAAGCACCGAATCGACTAGTTCAGCACCTTCGGTATAATGTCCTTTTGCCCAATTATTACCAGCACCAGATTGACCAAATACGAAATTATCGGGTCGGAAAAGTTGTCCGAAAGGTCCAGAACGTACAGAATCCATCGTTCCTGGTTCTAAATCGACGAGGATTGCTCGTGGGACGTAGTTTCCCCCAGAAGCTTCATTGTAATATACATCAATTCTTTCGAGTTGGAGGTCAGAATCGCCGTGATACGCTCCTGTAGGATCGATTCCATGTTCATCGGATATAATTTCCCAAAACTATAATTTCAATTAGAAAAAAAAGTTAGTCAATAAATTTTTTTTATCGGTTTTATTTGTCATTGTAAACACTTAAAATTAGCGGCTGATTAAGCTTTGGTGATAATTTTTTTATCAAATGTTGAATTTGAGTTGTAGGTGAAGTTAAATAATAATGAATTATTACTTAACTTATTTATAATAAAAAAAACAGTTGAGTGTTTAAAAGGACCCTAAACTTTATCTCAAGTGCATTTGGACTGTCAAAAAATATTATTTTAGCCCAATAATATGAATGGAATGAATTTACAACTCTTTCATGTGTTAAAAACTCCAAATTAATTGGTTACTTTTTTTGTAGACTAATTATACACATTTTTAAATAATCAGGAAACGCATAGGATAATGAACTTGATATTTTATGCTTGACCTATTGTTGAGTTAATTTGATATAAAATTTTGCGTAATATTAATAGTTAAAATGGTAAAAAAAGTAATTGGAGTTTATACAAATCGATGACAAGACAATAACGATTAAGCGTGGGATGTAGAAAATTACCTTTAACAAGGTTGTTTAACGATTTGACTTAATTGTTCGAGTAGGTAAAGGAAAGTTGATAAAAAATTCGATATCAAGGTAAAATAGGAAATTCAAAGGTAGAGCAGCTTTCAAGCGACACCTACAACATTATACAGGGTGGTGACCGGACCTCTCGGTCATACAGATTTAACATGTAAAAACATACTTTGGTAATTTCCTGCTTCCCAGTGCATTTTAGAAAGGAAATCTTCAAATAAAAGTTTTAGAGAATAAAATTCTGGATTTAGATGAATAAAGAAAATTAATTTTGGATGCTTTATAATGCCTGAAATTTAATTTGAAAATTCCCAAAATTAGCAGAAATAGCGATTGCCATTAAATATTCCTAATAGAAATTATCAATATTTGACATTGACATCTTTCAAAATTATTTTTGAGGGTAATTTAAATTAACTGAAACTAAAAATGAAGTAAGTTTTAGGGATGAACATACGTAAATATCATTTATTATTAAATAAATTCAATAAATGAACAAAAAATGCAGAATTATTGTGACAGATAAAGCATAAAATATTTGACAATTTTCAATTGTGTTTCAAGGCAATCGCTATTTCTGCTAATTTTCGGAATTTTCAAATTAAATTTCAGGCGTTATAAAACATCCAAAATTAATTTTGTTTATTCATTTAGATGCAGAATTTAAATCTCTAAAACTTTTTATTTGAAGATTTTCTTTCTAAAATACATTGGGAAGCAGGAAATTATCAAAGTATGTTTTTACATGTTAAATCTGTATGACCGAGAGGTCCGGTCACCACCCGGTAGATAACTTATTTAATTTTTTGTCTGGTTTTTGTTCATAAATGGAGGAGTTCCATCTGTCTCCGGATATCCGACGAAACGATAGAAAATATCGAATTTAATATTTTTTGTTGGCAAATGAGTAAAGAAACTGACCTAGATTAACTATGTATTTAAAAGGGGTTCAACAATTTTAATTGTTTGTGTGTATGTGCATAATGTTCCTGATATTTTGTAGATTCCCAGGTATATGAACCCAGCAGTGAAGCAACTAGTTGCTAAGGAAAGACATACATACAGTACAGTAATACCGCTCCTCTTGTATCTAACTAGACCGCACCCAAAACATTTATTGATTTTTTCCAATAATTTTTTTTTAAATATTCGAAAAATTAATTTGTAGGTGCTGCCTGGTGCGAATGTACGGTGCTGTATGCTTGTCGAGACTAAAGTTTAAAAGCAAAATATTTTCGTGAAATTTGTTACCAATATTGGCAATATTGCAAAAACAAAACAAAAAACTCAGTTACAATTTTAAGGACAATAATTTTGACGAAGAAGACGAGAGCGAAATCGATGTAAGCCGGCCGGTGTTTTGATCTTTTGTTTTAATAAAAAAATCAAACCAAACCTTACCTTTGCTCCAATTTGGTTGCCACATTGGCCGGCTTGAATATGTACAATTTCTCTCATATTTATTTTTTTGAGTATAAAAATATGTAAATTAGGTATATCGATTAACTGAAGAACACAGACACACACAAAAGTGTACGGGCCTCAGTCACTATAAAATAAGTTGAGGTTTTTAGCTTTTAGCTGCATTCCCCTACCCATGCGTATTCAAGCAAAACGATATCTGTCTGCTGCTGTACTAACAGTATAACCCTTTTAGATTACGTAATTTTCTTTTTTAAAAATGAAGCAAACGATCTGAAGAGACCTAAATAGCTTTTTATTAAAAAGTTATACCAACTTCGTATACATTTTTGGTTGATTTAGCTCCTTTTTCGTTGAAATGTAATCACATCAAATTATATAAAATTTATATTTTTATAGCCGTACTTATCAGATCTTATCGACAATTAGTCACGTCAAAATTACTTAAGTTTAATCATTAAATAAAATCTAAAAAAATGTAGTTAGGTGTACAGTTTGCTATACCGGGTGTGGGTGTTGATGAAATAAAAATTTTATTTAATTCTTGCATTACCAAAACTGTTCTTCTTCTTTGTTAAGTATTGTCGTTTTTGTAATTGTTTTCTTATAATACAGAGGCTGTCATAAATACAGGATGGCCCATCGAAAACGAAACAAGCGCCGGTTGATATGGTCGTATTCAACAAAATTTTATTCAAGAATTGCATCAATAAAAGAAATGAAGGTTCGAAATAGTGAGATAATACTTTTTCCCTTATGCCCGGTTGCATAAAAGAGAATTATATTTTAATCCGAGAATTAGATTTATAATCCTTAGCAACATTACACAATAATTAAGTAAATAAAAATGTCAAAGTTTGACGTTTGTAACAACATAAATAAGGTTACCTGAGATTTTAATATTTATTTCCAAACGTCAAAACTTTTATATTACATTAGGCCTATTCGTTTGTCTTGCACTATTTTACTACAACTTGCTCCAACTTACTTACTTACGCTCTTGGCGAGGAGTAGGAAATACAAAGTCTGTTCGTTTGTCTTGCACTGGTTGCTCGGAACCGTGTTCTTTTATGCATTTCCTACTCGTCAAGAGCAGGAATAAGTTGTAGTGAGTTGGAGCAAGTTGGAGTAAGTTAGTGCAAAACAAACGAACAGACATGGATATCGTTTTGCAACAATGATCTAACCCACACCTTGTTTTCTTGACATTTTCGTTTTAAAAGGTCATTTTATGATGTTTTCAAAACGCAAATTTACTAAAGCGTTTTTAACTGTTTTATTAATTTTTGGAAAACTATACATAATTGTGGGTTAGATCATTAATGATTATCGTTTTGCAACAATTGTTGCATCCATATTGTGTAACGTTGCCATTAAAGGATTATAAATAATCTAATTTTCGGATTAGAAAACAATCCGATGGCCACAGGACAACCTGACGTTGACAATACTGTATAAATTTTATGGCTTTATCTAAAAACGTCTCATAACGTCATAATAATGAGAACTCTATACTTGTACTACTTTTTGATATGATAGGTAGGCTACTTGAAGCCTGCTCTTTAACCTAATCGACTATAAATATTAGGAAATATTGATTAAACTCCTCATTTGAATCATAGCCAAATGCAAGGGTGATATTGAAAAGGTCAGGCCTTATCATGGTCAATGTCTTTAAAAACCTACGATTTCCATCCTCTTGAGGAATTTTAGGATTTTTATACAGAGTGGTGACCGGACCTCTCGGTCATATGGATTTAACACGTAAAATCATACTTTTGTAATTTTCTGCTTTTCAATTGATTTTACAAAAGAAATATTCAAATAATAGTTTAAGAGTATAAAATTCTTAATCTAAATCAATAAACAAAATTAATTTTGGATGTTTTATAACGCCAGAAATTTAATTTGAAAATTTCGAAAATTAGCAGAAATAGCTATTGCCTACATAAGGTAATATTGAGGTCCTATTCAAAAGAGGATGTGGCGGATTTCAAAAGTATTTTAAAATTTAATTGGGTCCGTCGACGGTTACCTTACCTATTATAGGACATTTGAAAATTCTCCAAAAGCGAATATAACGGGGACGAAATATTCGTCGAAAATCGAAATGTTCATTTTCATCTAAAATTGGGTATCGTTTTGCAACAATGATCTAACCCACAATTATGTAGTTTTCCACAAATTAATAAAACAGTTGAAAACGCTTTAGTAAATTTGCTTTTTGAAAACATCGTCTTTTAGTAGATAGTATCACCATCACCAAACGTTAGTTAAATTAATTTTGTTTGTTGTAGAAGACATCATAAAATGACATTTTAAAACGAAAATGTCAAGAAAACAAGGTGTGGGTTAGATCATAGTTGCAGAACGATCTCCAATTAATTCTTGTACTTTTCGATTTTGTAATTCTGAGTCGACTACTTCGTAAGCATTGTGCAGATTTATTTCTGTGAGATTTGTAAGGGATGGGTTGTTGATGAGATCGGTTGTAAGTACAGTGCCTTGATGGCCACGTGAAGATAATAAAGATAATTTGTTGAAATGGAACTTGGTGACTATGATGATAATATTGGAGCTGTATTTGTGCATGCAAGATTGGCAAGATGAAGCACAAGACACAAACTATTTTAATGAACATTTCACTCATTCATAAATCTAAAAATAAATGAAGGAAATGAAATATAAATTAAATTTCACTTTTATACTCAAAATGGTCTAGGATGGTTTTCTCGTTTTATTAGATATTGTATTTTATGATTTTTTAGAACACTTGAGAACTGCATGATCAGAAAGGATGTATTTTGTATATGTATTATGTATATCATTCTATTTCTCGTGTGAGGAAGCAAACTTGAAGTTAAATAGCACTGATTGATTGGTAGTTTCATTAGCCAAATATGCCAACTATGCCTCTAATAATTTTTCTATGACGCAAAATATAATTTGTTCTGTTACTTAATGAAGTTTAACATCTAAAACTTGAATGATTTTGAGCACAAAACAGAGAAATCTCAATTTCTAGATATTGAATTACATAACAGGGTATAGTAGGCAAAAATAAAAATCCTAATGAAAACTAGGTATTGAATTTTTGAATTACCACTATTTGTAAAAATATAAACACATTCATCCCAAAATTCTTAAACTTAATTAAATGGAGTGATCGTTAGGATTAGTTGTGAGTATACAGTAACCTGATGGTCACGTAGAGATAAATCTCTGCATATTTGTTAAAATGAATTTGACGGTTGTAAGATGGTGTTGACACAATTCCCAAATGATTGAGCACTCTTTACATAAGCAAATTGCAGAACAAGGCTCTTAATTATTTTAGTTAATATTTCATTATTTTACTTCTAAGAGCAATTAAGGTAATTCGATAAAACAAATGCTAATTCTAACGTTTTATACTTATCATTCTACAATCATTATTTATAGGCAGGTAATCATAATCTGACAACTATTAAAAAAAATTATTTAATTTGCAAACAAATGTAATTATATACTACTAATTGTTTATTATTAAAATTACATTAAGGATTAACAGTTTTTACCTTGTTATCAATGATTATATTTATAAACTCGTACAGAAAAAGTTTTAATCATAAGGGATATGAGTTTAGAAGCTCTTAGAAGCGGTCCTAAATGACAGTTACATGGTTACAACAAATATATTTAAGGGAAGGTTTCTGAAAGAAAATTTCACCCTCTTTAATTTTTGTTAAAAGGAAAATTAGCATAGCACTCCTTAAGGAGCTATAACGTGGGAGAGACGTTATTTGCATGTCTGTATTAATTTTAGTTTCTGCCCTTCCGTGAGAATATCTTGTGTAAGTTGGAATTCTGATTATATTATTTCATTCTTGGATTATCTAAAAACTAAAATCAATGTTGAGTTGGTTTTTAAAAAAAAGAATAGCTTGAAGTCTCACTATGATGTAACAAAGCATCTGCATCTGACATTTCAATTTATACAAAGAGAACGCCCTGTATAATAAAATTTCATTTAACATTCGTTTTGTTCAATTTGTGGATCAAATAAGAACATGAACGGTTTGGTATAACGGTAACTTAAAAAAAAGGTATTAAATAATAGATAATAGTTGATCATGACCTCACTCTTTAAATTTTTATTAGCTATTAATAAATAGAATTCAGTTAATAAGAAAAAAATAATTAGTCATAGATCATAAATTTAATATAAAAATGTGCATTACTGGTGAATTAAATGTATAATTAATATAACACGTAGATGAGATTAATGGCGAGAATGGATCTTTTGGCTGTATCCAGCACATAAATGTTAAGCATAATCCATTGTTTATACATTAATTTTATTATGTGTGAACAGTAAATTTAATAAAATATAAAACGGCACTTTGATTATTATCATTATAAAATTACAATTGCGAATTGCATAGATAAATATTATAATTATTTACCTTTTTAAACCATTGTGAATAATTAACAAAAAAATTCATGTAAATAAAAGCCACCAATAGTCTCTGTGAAATGCAGGTTAGCAAGCAATACTGTTACGTCTCTTCTGTTTGAATTTCCCACAAATTCGGAAAATTACCAATGTTGGTAACATTGAATAAAAAAAATAAATATAAAATATAAGCTATATAATAATATTTATCGCAATGGAAGATTAAAATAGCAATTTCCGCTAATCCTCCCTCCTGAGATTTTATTTCCTAAGGTTGGTACTATTAGGTTTTGTGTCAATATTTGACGATCTCCCAGGTTGAGAATCCCTGAATTAAAATGAATTAACAAACTAATTTGGAAGTACCTTTAGGGGTCAATGAATAGAGTATTGTGTTTAACATCTTCACGATCTGATGATCGACGGTTCGAACTTAACTAACCGATAGTACTTTTTATTACTACTCTACATTTTTACAGAGTTTATAGACTGACAGCATGTCTTGCCTTTTTTTTAATGAAAACCAAATTTTCACACATAGACCACCCGGTATAAAACTTGTAATTTTCAACATTGTAAACGTGGTCATGTTTTAATTGAATAATTTTTTTAATCGGATGAACAATTGATATTTGACAATGTTTTTAATTAAAACGTACAACTACGAGCAACAGACAAAGTATGTAACAATTTCGTGGGCTAATTACAGAAATTATTGTTAATTAATGAAGCGATACTTTAATGGTTATTTATATTAGTGGGTAATTAAAAATTTAATCAAGTGTTTTATTTTAATTAAATATTATTATCACGTTAAGTTAAATTAAAAATTCTTGCTTTACACTTTAATTTTTCTCATTTACGATTACAGTCACAGTGTATTATTGTAAAAATTCTTTAGTCATAAAAACACTAACGAACATAAAAAATGGCATCAAGCAAGAGCAGCAGGAAGTTGATACATGCAAAGTCAGAAGTTGTTGAGGGAAAAAGAACTTATTTTTGGAATGTAGGCAGCATTGGGATCTCAGAAATTGTAAGAGATGTGAAGTTGGGCCAAAATCGAATTTTACGCAAGATATGCAAACAATATTTTTTGTAAGACCCAATATTTCAAATTGATACTTTGAGGGGGCAAAATAGTACTTATTAATCAGTCGTACAAAAACAATATTTAAATAAAATTAAATAATGTTAGAATACATAATTTTATCCGCAACCGCAACCGTTTAGTAATACATTTATTACATATGTGATTTTAAACAAGTAATAGTATATTATCCAGCGAGCGGGTAATGAGCATTACCCGCGAGTAGGATACTATACTTTATCCACGACCGCAAATATTATAAACCAAGTATACATTGAATACGCGGGTATTTTTTGAAAAATTTTTTTTTGTTTATGTTAAATTATTATATTTTTATGGAAATGTATTAAAAATTTAATGTATAATTCAAAAATTAAAAATATATATGGTGCTGCATTTGAAAATCAAAAGTTGACTTCATTTCCGGCGAAATCGGAAGTGGAAGGATTTTTAAAAGTAGTTAAACAATTGCAATTTATATGACTATAACTCACAGCAAATTTCGTTTTGATATGTTGACAAATAACGGAGCTATAAAAGTTTTCCAATCCCCTGTGTCGCCCGGTAAACCGTTAAGTAACATAATAATCATTGAGTAATATGTATATTATTCAACGATTTGGTACTAGTGAGTAATGACACACATTACTGGTCAAAAATCATAGAGTAATGAACGTATTATTGGACGGTCGTGGATAACCATCTGTATTACACATGTGCTGACGTCACCCGTGGGTCATGAAAAAAAGTTCACGTATCTGTCACTGTCAACTTTTTGCACAAAATTATAGAATTTCTTTTAATATTTAATGGTCACAAACAAAATTTAAAAGAGCGTTTTTAAATTATTTCGCGCAAATTAAACTTTCATTGTAAAATCTAATTAAATATGTGTTGTTCGAGCAACGTTAAGGTTAACTACAGACAGGTTTACATAACCTAGAAATAAAACAAGTTTATTAAATTCAGTACTACCAACTTAATTATTTAATTCACATAGATAAACGTCATACATTAAAAAAATTAATTTTAAATCATTTTGAACACAATTTGCAATATTCACGGTCGCGGATAAAGTATAGTATCCTACTCGCAGGTAAAGCTCATTACTCACTCGAATGATTACGAAACTCGGTTGTTTCACTCCCTCGTTTCGCAATTTCCATTCTGCGTGAGTAATGACAAACTTTACCCTCACGTTGGATAATATACTATTATTCGACTGCAAGCAGTATTTCAATGAATTGTGCATACCTAACCTCAATTTTTCTGACATAATAGTAGGATTATACATTTATAGACGTCAGATAAAATAGGTACCTACCTATTTACAATAAGAACGTCACATAAATGTCAATAGATGGCGCATCCGTCTAAGCATAATTAGGAATCGAAAAATGAAGGATATGTTGATGAAGATAAATATTCAAAACGTAAAGTGTTGCTTTGTGATACAGTTGAAAACAAAACATATTTTTGTTTACTCAAGGATCTTCTTTACAATATAATTTCTTTCACCAGATGACTAGAGATATAACGTGGTATTTGGTTAGCTAAGTTTCTCACAAGCATATTTGTTTTGTTTAGGCGCTGATTGACTATACTTTTTCAGGGGCCCAGGTATTTCTAGGGGCCCGAAATGTAAAATTTTGAATTACTTAGTCTGTAATTTTTGAATAGACCCACCCTGTAAATGCAAAAATCTATTTCCTAGGCTTGTAGTAATGTGATTCTTGAAGATTCGAAGATCGTCGTTTGAAGATGTATATAATTGCTAAAACACTGAATACATCAAAAATAACTTTGGAGATTCTGTACTATAAACTGGACAAGGGTGGTTTCAAAAATTGTAGATGGTCACCCTTACATGTCCATTCTCTTACATATTATACTCTTGCTCCTTTTAGAAGTCACCACCACCAGCCAAGCAGTCATCTTGAAACTTAAAGAAGCTTCACCCTGTGTAAATCTGAAAATGCCTAATTTTTTTTCGTTATTAATTTCGAGAGAGAGCTCGAATTTGTCATAACTTCAGGGGCCCGGGACGCTGTAGCGCTCAGCGTCCCTTGCCAGTCCGCACCTGTTTGTTTATGTTTTCTATGGGCTCCTTTTTGTAAATTTTGCTTGCAAGAGTGATTCAACATAATTTATATAAATAGAAATTCTTTAAGTAGAATTTTTTTCCCCTAAAATGTCATTATAAAAATTGGAAAAAACTATCTTAAATATAAAATGGAGGAGGTGACTTCTAGGTATTTTGTACAAAATTGTTCACCTTTTATATTCATTAAACCAAATTAGAATAATCCAAAAAAGTTATAACAATTAAAAATTTGTATTATAATTTGAAGACCAAATTGGGAAACCTTTTAATTTAATATTGTTGTTTCGTCTTCGTCAGGGGCTCTAAATATGGAAAGGATGCTTTTTGTCGTTTAATACCTACTACTCTCCCTACATAGATATGTAAAAAATAATCAAATACAAACTTTTGGAATAAAGTAATATTTTTATCTTTTTTGACTTTTTTGACCCCGTTTAAAAACTTTCCTAAAAATTAAAATAAAAAAACTTTATTTCGTCTAGCTCAACCACACATTGATCCTCAATTTTAATTATGATATTTGTTACAAGTGTAATAATATGTCTACACAGTATAGTATAGACTTACTTTTATTATTATTTATTTCAATAATAAAATGTTTATGGGTTGTTATAAGCTGTATTTCTTGTTATGTCTTCTACCTACGATACCCACTACCTTTCACGCCTATTGCCATTGTTCTACTTAAAAAACCTATTCACATAATCGTGTCTTCTTTATTATACTTTGTAGATTAAACCATTAATCATTTTTCTTTAGTAGGTATTACCATTTTTATTAAAAAAACCTTTTACGTTTACTATCATGGGTACATTTTTATACCTCGTAGGTATATAGGTATGGTATTATGATAGATCACATTTCAGTACGTACAGTCAGCCTCACAATTATTGGCCACCCTGGCTATACGACAGGGTGGTTATTAGCCAACAACGGCAAAGGGACAGAAGGGGAGGTTGTTGATTTACTACTTGTTGGCAAAATAAAGTTACCCCTCAATTTAGGTAGGAGGTTTTATGAAGGTTGCATCCACCAATAATTATGAGGCTGACTGTACGTATTCGCTATTACATACCTATACTTGAATGTTCAGTATATCGTGCGACCAAAACAAACCATATAAACTTTATTATTCTGTCGTTTGTTTAGAGCAGAGTCAAATTAAACGATTTTAATCCTTTTATGGCTGTTTGCACTACGTACAGATAAACTGACAGATAGTTTATCTGGCAGATAAGTTGTCAAACTATAATTTATTTGCCACATAAACTGAAATGGGTGCAAAGGGCCATAAATAGCAGGTACCTTTGTAGACAATTTATCCGTTAGTTATTTGATTGATCCTACAGTTAGATGGTGTGCAAAGGTTTTTGACAACTTATCCGTCAGATAAACTATCTGTCAGTTTATCTGTAAGCGGTGCAAACGCCCATTAGATGAATATCTTGATAGTTTTGTTCTCATATTTGTGTAAAGGGTTCCCTAAAGACTAACCATTTTAATATTCTAATAACTTTCTTAGAGGTTGAGGACAAAAAATTTCGATTACAATAAATTACAGTTAATTCTTTGGACTTTCGAATTTATGATTAATTACAACATTTGTTAAATTTCTATAAATTACCCCTATCAACTTTAAATTCTATAGATACAAAACTTGCTTCACTAATTTTCGTTTGCACCTCTCAGATAAACTAACAGAGAAATTATCGAACGGATAATTTATCTCCGATAAAATTTATCCATCAATTATTTGATTTGTCCAACAGCTAGATGGAAGTGCAAAGGTTTTTGACAACTTATCCGCCAGATAAATTAACTGTCACTTTATCCATAGTTTATATGTAAACGGTGCAAACGGCCATAAGGCCCATAAGTGATGCACAATCGATTCATTTGGAGTTTCTTCACGAATGCTGTCCCTCAGCTTTGGGTTGCAAAGATCATTTCTTTTAATACCACAATAGGACATACTTAATCAGACACTCTTAGGGCGGGGGACCTCGGGGGCCAGGATAAATTTTGAAATAAAAAAATTGAATGAGTGAATGAATGAATACACCTTACCACACAACTTCTGACTATGAAATTGTTTATTAAATACCACACAACTTCTGACTATGAAATTGTTTATTAAATATTTTACAGGAATTTTTCAACTCCCTAACATCTGAAATTCTGTAAGCTATCCCAAATAAAATCTTTTGTTAATTCGGTCATTAACAGCCTTATGTACTGTATGATCTGTAACCCAAACATTATTGTGCATTTTGAATACTGAAGGGTGGTTCTTTATGTTCCTTCGTAATGTTATTAAAAACAATTAAATGAGGACCAAAAAAATTTATTCTACCTTGTTTGTTTTAAAAAAGAAATATCTTATCAATAAGCGAATAGTCATAACTGTTAAATAAATGACTAAACCAAGGACTATTAAACAAAAGCTTATTATATCTAGAAGATAATATTGATACATTGGTACATCTAAAGCAGGACTTCTTAAATGATGTGCCCCTTTATGACGTATAACATATTCTGACCACCATATTGCACGTTCCAAGCCAGTCATGGGTTGATCTAAAGCAATATCATTGAGCTCTTCAATTGTTTTCTTGTACCTAAATAGTATTAATTTATTATTTTTCAAAATCGAAGCGTTCAATAATTATTACTTACTTTGGATTTTGTACAACTTCTAATATTTTGCTTTTAAATTCCTCTTTTTTTATATTTATATCATCTATAGATAAACCAAAACCTTTATGAACCATATTGTTTATGTTATAAGTTTGATCTGCAAGAAATGGTATACCCAAAATTGGAACCCTACTGTAAAAAGCTTCTTCTGACGATTGATATCCACCTTGAGTTATGAACAATTTGATATTTGGGTGTCCTAAAACACATTCACTGAGACTTTAATCTAACAATTAATTTCAATTCACATACTTAGGATGTCTTGTTGCGGCATCCATTTTAATATCAAAACATTATCGGGCTTATTAGGCATTTTATCTAACTCAAACTTCCACAAGACTCGATATGGAAGCTCGGAAAATGTTTCCAATATAGACTTTCTGGTTTCTTCATTTAAATCTTTACTTTTAACATTTGATCCCAAACTAAAATATATAAATCCATCTTTAGCGTTATCTACAAATTCTTTCAAAATCTAAAAATTTAAATTATACTTTTTATATATCAAAGTGATTTTATTACCGACGGCAATGGCTTTAACGGTTTAATATGAATTCCTCCACCAATCTGAACCACGGCTGGTGCCAGTGCTTTGGGAGAATTAAAAATAAAATCCCCATTGCTAAACAGCATGGTAATATTTTTTTTTAAATCCTTTATATGTGGAAACTCATTTCCAAAATGTTTATATACGACTTTCTGCATTACATCTGTATAGCTATTTAGAAAATGAGGGAAAATGCTTTGGAATAATACGCTAGTAAGGCGTTGCAAAAAATTTAATTCGCCTACATAAGGTAACAGTAAGTCTTGATTTACACTAGGATGTGCGGGGCTGCCAAATTCATGTAAAATATAATTGAAGGCATCCAGAGGTACCATTCCTATCATAGGGCACTTAAACTTTTCACCAAAAGCAAACATAATTGGCACAAAATATTCCACAATTAACAAATCAAAATGTTCATTTTCGCTAGAAATTAATTTTTGTACTTTTGGATTTTCTAATTCTAAATCTACTGAGTCTATAAGAAGCTGATAAAAGAATCGAAAGGTAGCTATAGGATTTTTTAAGTCACCACTTGTAAAAGTATTTTCTTGTTCATTCCAAAATTTGTAAATATAATTCAAATCTATTTCTGTAAGGTTTGTTAAAGATGGGTCGTTAATAGGATCGGTCGTTAGTGTAGTAACTTTATGACCACGTAAAGATAATTCTCTCCATATTGGCTGAAACGGAACTTGATGGCTGTAAGATGGTGTTGGCACAATTCCCAATATTCGGGCACTGTTTACGTTAACAAATTGAAGCACAAGAAACAAAAGTATTTTTACTAGTAACATTTCACTATTTTACTCACTTCTTAAAACAATTGAGATAATTAAATAGAACAAAATAGCTGATTTTAACATTTTATAGTCTAATAAGGTTAAAAATCTTCAATCTTTTGTATATAATCATAATCTCAAAACTATTAACCTTTCAGTGATAACGTGCCACCATGTAACATCCATGCTAACGTCGGTCTCAGAGACAGTGCATAGTTTTAATTTTTTTAACGTATTTTTTACAACAGTTTTATTGCAAATAGAAATTATTTCAAATATTTAGTAATTGTTCTGGATACTAATTATAATTTTAGGGATTTTAGCCGGTGCATATATTATTACAGCATGCACAAAAAAGAAGGACCTACCTACCTACTGAAGTAAATGCAAAAATCTCTTTTATTCTTTTTGTAAATCATTGCTTCAATTAATTATTATAATTGAACCATTACAAACTTATGCTTGCAAAGTTCAAAAAAGCGTTCTTTTAGCGTTATTAAAACCAAATGAAGAGGTCTATAACAACATTTAATTAATTTTGCTTTTTCTAATAAAGAAGTATTTAAACAATAAGCGAAAAGTTATAGTAATTACATAAATGACTAAAACTAAAACTAGTAAGCAAAATCCTATTACATCTAGAAGATAATATTGATACATTGGTAAATCTAAAGCAGGACTTCTTAAATGATGTGCCCCTTTATGACGTATGACATATTCTGACCACCATATTGCTCGTTCTAATCCAGTCATGGGTTGATCTACTGCAATATCGTTCAGCTCTTCAATTTTTTGCTTGTACCTAAAAAATTTATTTTATTTTTTTAATCAAAGGAATCACTTCTACCAAAGAAAAGATACCTTGGAATTGTACAAGGAACAAGAAACGACACGGAGATGACTAAATTGGTCTTTGCCTAATGCGCATGTCCGCTAGATATGTCATTGTCACAACATAACCTTATTAATTAGACATAGATCATAGACATACTAAACAAAAATATATTTTTTTTAGGCAATCAGCATTTAAAAAAAAAGTTGGTTTAATTGCATTTAAAATAGGTACATAATAAATTGTCTCAATTATTAATAAAGTGATGCTTGATTGCAAATATGCACAATTATGTTACACTGATCCTAAAAGAACTTTGGAAAGTGATATCATGAGCACTAGAAATTGATGTATATACAAACATGGTCGATTTACATTCTATGGTACAATATTAATCTGACATATTGAGTGGTCAAGTTTTTGACGTTTGAAGAGAAACTTTATTTGATTTAAATATTTAAAATATGGTGCATATTTTAGATATGATTGGTTTGTGAGCAATTAATGACATATCCAGCGGCCATGCGCATTAAAAATCTATGCAAAAAATTAACATGGGATATTGAGCTCGTGCCGTTTCTTATTCGTTAGGGTGCCTTTTCTTTGCTTTTACTTACTTTGGATTTTGTATGACTTCTAAAATTTTGCTTTTAAATTCATCTGTTTGTAAATTTGTATCACTCATAGATAAACCAAAACCATTATAAACCATCATATTTACATTATAAATTTGATCTGTAAAGAACGGTATACCCAATATTGGAACTTTGCTGTGAAAGGCTTCTTCTGACGATTGATATCCGCCTTGAGTTATGAACAATTTGATATTTGGGTGTCCTAAAACACATCCACTCAGACTTTAATCTAACAATCAATTTTAATTCACATACTTAGGATATCTTGCTGGGGCATCCATTTCGATATCAAAACATTATCAGGCTTATTAGGCATTTCATCTAATTCAAACTTCCACAAGACTCGATATGGAAGCTCGGAAAATGTTTCCAATATAGCCTTTCTGGTTTCTTCACTTAAATCTTTACTTTTAATATTTGATCCCAAACTAATATAAATAAATCCATCTTTGGCGTTATCTACAAATTCTTTTACATTCTAAAAATATAAATTAATTTCTACAAACATACATTATATTAGTGTTATTACCGATGGCAACGGTTTTAATGGTTTAATATGTATAGCATCACCAATCTGAACCACAGCTGGTGTTAGTGCTTTAACAGAATTGAAAATAAAATTTCCATTGGTAAACAGCATGGTGACGTTCTTTTTTAAATCGTTTATATGTGGAAACTCATTTCCAAAATGTTTATACACGACTTCCTGCATTATATCTGTATAGCTATTTATCAAATGGGGGAAAATGCTGTGGAATAATACGCTAGTAAGGCGTTGAAAAAAATTTAATTCGCCTATATAAGGTAACATTGGGTCACGATTTAGAATAGGATGTGCTGGGCTTCCAAATTCTTCCAAAACATAATTGGGTGCTTCTATAGTAACCATTCCTATTATAGGACATTTAAATTTTTCACCAAAAGCAAACATTATTGGCATAAAATATTCCGAAACTAACAAATCAAAGTGTTCAGTGTCGTCTGAAATTAATGTTTTAACTTTTGGATTTTGTAATATCAAATCCGTTAAGTTGGTCAAAAGTCGGTAATAATACGTCATTGCAGCTATGGCATTATTGAACTGGCCACTTGTAAAGGTATGTTCTTGTTCATTCCAAACCTTATAAATATAATTCAAATCTATTTCTGTAAGGTTTGTTAACGATGGATCGTTGATAGGATCGGTCGTTAGTGTAGTAACTTGATGACCACGTAAAGATAATTCTCTCCATATTGGTTGAAACGGAACTTGATGGCTGTAAGATGGTGTTGGCACAATTCCCAATATTCGGGCACTGTTTACGTAAGCAAATTGGAGCACAAGAAACAAAATTATTTTTGCTAATAACATTTCACCATTTTACTTACTTCTTAACATAAGAAAGGTAATTAGAAAAAACAAATGCGATTATTTTAACGTTTTATACTCTATTGTTATTATCAATCCCTCTATATTATTTTATCGTAATCTCAAAACGATTAAAAAAAGTGTAATATGCAGATTAAGAAATGTACAATATCATCTCATCATTCATTTGATAAGTACAGTAAAAAAACTTCAAATCTGAAGGTCGGTGTATACAGGGCGCTCCTATCATAGTAACTATAGTTACCTTAGTAAATTGAATTATACAGGGTGGTTGATTTTTTACTGTCCAGCTGAAATATTGCTTAAATATTGAAGATACTTTAAAAAGTTAAATTAGAAACTTTTCTAACAACACCTCATCTACAAAATAGCGGAAACAATTTTTTTCCATGGCTTACTTGTTGGGCGGGAAAATATGTAACTTTGGTTTTTTAAATAGAACACCCTGTATATTTTTAGAGAATCGTATTCTAAATCAATTTCTCCTTACAACAATATATCACAAGTACCATTTTGCTTTCTAATAATTATGCCCAATATTTCAAAAAAAGGAACAATATGAGGGTTGTGGTAACTCTTGATTAACATTAATTTATTTACTTTTTAACAAACTAAGAAATTTCGGAACAAACTTTAACACGTAATGTATTATAATGATTGTTCAGATTTTCCACCATGGAATTCAACAATTTTTGGCCCTCTTTGACTATGTTTTCTGCAACACTCATCCTAAAAAATTTTTAAATATTGGAAATAATTAGAAAGCAAAATGGTACTTGTGATACATCATTGTAAAGAGAAATTGATTTAGAATACGATTCTCTAAAAATATACAGGGCGTTCTATTTAAAAAACCAAAGTTACATATTTTTCCGCAAAACAAGTAGGCCATGGAAAAAAACTGTTTCCGCTATTTTGGATTTGTTACTTTGGATTTTAACAATTTCTAAAATTTTGTTTTTAAATTCTTCTTTTTTTATATTTACATCATCTATAGATAAACAAAAACCTTTATGAACCATATTGTTTATGTTATAAACTTGATCTCCAATAAACGGTATACCCAAAATTGGAACCCTGCTGTAAAAAGCTTCTTCTGATGATTGATATCCGCCTTGAGTTATAAACAATTTGATATTTCGGTGTCCTAAAACACATTTACTCAGACTCTAACAATTAATTTTAATTCATATACTTAGGATATCTTGCTGGGGCATCCATTTTGATATCAAAACATTATCGGGCTTATTAGGTATTTCATCTAACTCAAACTTCCACAAGACTCGAAATGGAAGCTCAGAAAATGTTTCCAATATAGCCATTCTGGTTTCTTCACTTAAATCTTTACTTTTAACATTTGATCCCAAACTAAAATAAATAAATCCATCTGTTGCATTATCTACAAATTCGTTTAAAATCTAAAAATTTAAATTATACTTTTTAAACATCAAAGTGATTGTATTACGGTATTACCGATGGCAATGACTTTAACGGTTTAATATGGATTCCTCCACCAATCTGAACCACGGCTGGTGCCAGTGCTTTGGGAGGATTAAAAATAAAATCCCCATTGCTAAAGAGCATGGTAACATTCTTTTTTATATCTCTTATATGTGGAAACTCATTTCCAAAATGTTTATATACGACTTCCTGCATTAGATCTGTGAAGCTATTTATAAAATGGGGGATTATGCTTTGGAATAATACGCTAGTAAGGCGTTGAAAGAAATTTAATTCGCCTACATAAGGTAACATTGCGTCTTGATTTAGACTAGGATGTGTGGGGCTGCCAAATTCTTCTAACATATAATTGAAAGCATCCATAGTTACCATTCCTATCATAGGACACTTAAACTTTTCACCAAAAGCAAACATTATTGGTATAAAATATTCCACAATTAACAAATCAAAATGTTCATTTTCGTTAGAAATTAATTTTTGTACTTCTGGATTTTTTAGTTCTAAATCTGTTAATAAGAAGATGTAAAAAAATCGAAAGGTAGTTATAGGATTTTTTAAGTCACCACTTGTAAAAGTATTTTCTTGTTCATTCCAAAATTTGTAAATATGTTGTCCAAATGAATGAAGACAACCGCAAAAAAATAGATTTGGCTACCCAAATCTCTTCCATGATTTGTAAAACATGATATCATACACAGATAAGTATTATAATACAGTGTCATTCAAAAGTATTGAATAATCCACAATTTTTTAAAACAGATTTCTACTTATTTTTTGAACTTATTCGAGATAGATTTTTTCCCTTCTTTCAACGATGTTATTATTTATTTGACAAACAATTTTTTTTTGAAAACTTTTGCTTTTTACCAAGGTTGTAAATATAACAGGTATGCCGACGGACTATCTTACTACTCGTAGCAAACTGAAGCCACTTGTAAACTACTTTATGAAACAGAGAAAGCATATCAAGGGCAATTGTCGCACCAATATAAGACAGAGAAAGCATATCAAGGGATACTATTTGCACCAATCAAATGCGCGTATTCGCATTTAATCAGTCATCAAAAGGTTCAAGTTTTGCTTCAACTTAGAACGTTCGTCGGCATACCTTTTATATTTATTACCGTGCTTTTTACTAATCAGACAACCCAATGCATCAGATTATTCCTATCATATTCCTATCCTATCCTATCATAAACAAATGAAAAGGTCCAGATTAATCTATTTTGGTTTTTCTAAGAAAGAAGTATCTAAACAATAATTTAAAAACTATAACTATTGCATAAATATTTAAAACTAAAACTACTAAACAATAGCCTATTACATCTAGAAGATAATATTGATACATTGGTATATCTAAACCAGGATTTCTTAAATGACGTGCCCCTTTATGACGTATGACATATTCTGACCACCATATTGCACGTTCCAAGCCAGTCATGGGTTGATCTAAAGCTATATCACTGAGCTCTTCAATTTTTTTCTTGTACCTACACAATTAATTTTTATTTAAAAAAATCGAAGCCCTAAAAATTTTTTTATACTTACTTTGAATTTTGTACAATTTCAAATATTTTGCTTTTAAATTCATCTTTTTTTAGATTTATATCATCTATAGATAAACCAAAACCTTTATGAACCATATTATTTATGTTAGAAGTTTGATCACCAATAAATGGTATACCCAAAATTGGAACTTTACAGTAAAAAGCTTCTTCTGACGATTGATATCCACCTTGAGTTATGAACAATTTGATATTTGGATGTCCTAAAACACATTCACTCAGACTTTAAACTAACAATTAATTTTAATTCACATACTTAGGATATCTTGCTGGGGCATCCATTTTGATATCAAAACATTATCGGGCTTATTAGGTATTTCATCTAACTCAAACTTCCACAAGACTCGAAATGGAAGCTCAGAAAATGTTTCCAATATAGCCTTTCTAGTTTCTTCACTTAAATCTTTACTTTTAACATTTGATCCCAAACTAAAATAAATAAATCCATCTGTGGCGTTATCTACAAATTCTTTTAAATTCTAAAAATTCAAATTATACTTTTTAAACATCAAAGTGATTGAATTACCGATGGCAATGACTTTAACGGTTTAATATGAATTCCTTCACCAATCTGAACCACGGCTGGTGCCAGTGCTTTGGGAGAATTAAAAATAAAATCCCCATTGCTAAACAGCATAGTAACATTCTTTTTGATATCTCTTATATGTGGAAACTCATTTCCAAAATGTTTATATACGACTTCCTGCATTAGATCTGTATAGCTATTTATAAAATGGGGGAAAATGCTGTAGAATAATACGCTAGTAAGGCGTTGAAAGAAATTTAATTCGCCTACATAAGGTAACAGTGCATCTTGATTTAGAATAGGATGTACGGGGCTGCCAAATTCTTCTAACATATAATTGAGAGCATCCAAAGTTACCATTCCTATCATAGGACACTTAAACTTTTCACCAAAAGCAAACATTATCGGTATAAAATATTCCACAATTAACAAATCAAAATGTTCGTTTTCGTTAGAAATTAATTTTTGTACTTTTGGATTTTCTAATTCTAAATCTATTAAGTCTATAAGAAGTTGAAAAAAAAATCGAAAGGTAGCTATAGGATTATTAAATTCACCACTTGTAAAAGTATGTTCTTTTTCATTCCAAAATTCATAAACATAATTTAAATCTATTTCTGTAAGGTTTTCTAAAGATGGATCGTTAATAGGATCGGTTGTTAGTACCGTAACTTGATGACCACGTAAAGATAATTCTCTCCATATTGGCTGGAACGGAATTTGATGGCTGTAAGATGGTGTTGGCACAATTCCCAATATTCGGGCACTGTTTCCATAAGCAAATTGGAGCACAAGACACACAATTATTTTTGCGAATAACATTTAAATACCTTATCAAATTAAATTGATGTGAGAGTGAGCTACTTGTTAAAACTGACAATATATTATAGAAGCCAGCACATTTTATAAATGTGTGAAGTTTTAAATTTTAATTTTGATTACGAATCAACTTACTTGACTTGAGAAAAAAGGCGAGATTAAACCAGGAGTCAAACCACGGCCCTAGTGATTGCCGGTCAGTACGCTCTACCGCTAAGAGTTGAACGAACAAGTAAGTTGATTGGTAATCAAAATAAAAATTTAAAACTTCTCATATTTATAAAATGTGTTTGCTTCTATGTATAAAAAATAATATTTCACTGTTTAACTTAATTCTTAACACAAATAAGGTAACTAGATGAAGAAAATCCTTGTTTTAACTCTAATGGTATTATCAATGTTTAATCATAATCATAAGTTAAAATCATTATCTCAAAACTATTAAAAAGGAAGTGCATTATCATCATTCAATTCATTTTTATCTTAAAGAAAAATTCAAATCATATACAATAGTTAATTATACCGATTATAAAAACTTGAATTTAGGATTCTTTACAGTCACGTGACTTTTAGAATATTTCATTAATAATTAACTGAATAATAAATTTTTTAAATAAGTGTATAATAATAATTATTAATAATTTTTTACCTAATTAAATTAAATAATTAAACTCATATGTGGATTTCATCTTTATTCATACATAACGTGACTATAAAGAATCGAGAATTCAAGTATAATTACTTATTTAATAATATATTATTTATAATAAATTGACACGTTTATGTTATTCATTTTGTGATTACTTTGTAAGAAACTTGATAATTTCTGGTCTAGAATAACTATTTATGTTACAAGTGCGTAATCATCAGGACTTTTTTGGACAAGTCCAATTTAAGACGATTACGACTTCAAGAAAGGATATGAATATATCACATACAAAATTGGAGGTTTACTGCCTCAAAAGATTTTTATTTAATTGTTTTAAAGTTTGCTGTGCTTTTCTAACTTCCTTTCTGCTTTTTGCTAAACAGACAACCCCGTGCATTACACCAGCTGTAATAGGCAAATGAATAGGTTCAATTTAATCTATTTTGGTTTTTCTAAGAAAGAAGCATTTAAACAATAAGCGAAAAAATATAACTATTGAGTGATTAATTAAAACTAAAATTACTAAACAAAAGCATATTACATCTAGAAGATAATATTGATACATTGGTAAATCTAAAGCAGGACTTCTTAAATGATGTGCTCCTTTATGACGTAGGTATAACATATTCTGACCACCGTATTGCACGTTCCAAGCCAGTCATGGGTTGATCTAAAGCTATATCACTCAGCTCTTCAATTTTTTTCTTGTACCTAAAAAATTAATGTTAGTTTTTAAAAATCGAAGCGCTAAAGTACTTTTACTTACTTTGGATTCTGTAGAATTTCTAATATTTTGTTTTTAAATTCGCTTTTTTTTATATTTATGTCGTCTATAGATAAACCAAAACCTTTATGAACCATTTTGTTTATGTCAGCAGTTTGATCTCCGAAAAATGGTATACCCAAAATTGGAACTCTACAGTAAAAAGCTTCTTCTGACGATTGATATCCACCTTGAGTTATGAACAATTTGATATTTGGGTGTCCTAAAACGCATTCATTTATACTTTAATCTCACCAATTGCTTTGAATTCACATACTTAGGATATCTTGCTGGGGCATCCATTTTGATATCAAAACATTATCGGGCTTATTAGGTATTTTATCTAACTCAAACTTCCACAAGACTCGATATGGAAGCTCAGAAAATGTTTCCAATATAACCTTTCTGGTTTCTTCACTTAAATCTTTACTTTTAACATTTGATCCCAAACTAAAATAAATAAATCCATCTGTGGAGTTATCTACAAATTCTTTTAAATTCTAAAAATTTAAATTATACTTTTTATACATCCAAGTTATTTTATTACCGATGACAGTGGCTTTAACGGTTTAATATGAATTCCTCCACCGATCTGAACCACGGCTGGTGCCAGTGCTTTAGGAGAATTAAAAATAAAATCCCCATTGCTAAACAGCATGGTGACATTCTTTTTTATATCATTTATATGTGGAAACTCATTTCCAAAATGTTTATATACGACTTTCTGTATTATATCTGTATAGCTGTTTATAAAATGGGGCAAAATGCTATAGAATAATACTCTAGTAAGGCGTTGAAAGAAATTTAATTCGCCTACATAAGGTAACAGTGTGTCTTGATTTAAAATAGGATGTGCAGAACTACAAAATTCTTCTAACATATAATTGAAAGCATCCATAGTTACCATTCCTATTATAGGACACTTCGCCCGTTTTCAGTGACGATTCGCAAAGTTAGGCATTGCTTAATTTGACATTAGCATTTTTTAAGTCGAAATTGCACTTCACCACGTTTCACCACGTGCACCGGGGTTCCTAAATAAGATAATAAAGGTATCCATATATCGATATTGTAATGGTTAATAATTTTTATGCATCGGGTTAGGAGTTGTCTTAGCGTTAGGCACTTCTTATGTAGGCAATTGCTTAGGAACCGTTAGTGAAAACGAGCATTAAACTTTTCACCAAAAGAAAACATTATTGGCGTTATTACATTAATGCCTTTATTTTTCAAAATCAAGAAAAACATCATAAGGAAAAATTGTTTCTATTCTCCTCAAGATACTAGGTACAAAATTTAAGAAAAAAATATTTACGTTTTCATTTTTTTGTCAATTTTCACTGTAGTTCTTAGGAGCTCTTTTCTTTTCATATAAATTCTAGAGATCCAACGAGATAAACATGAGTTCTCGTTTTGTTTTTTTAAGTCTAATTTTGGAAAATAAAAATATTTTGGTTAAAAAATACTTTGACTATTTTCTCGCATCTGATATTTTGGTGCCTTATTGGTTCTATTTTATGCAGATTGAAGCCAAAAGCTATTTTCGAAAAACACAATACTTGATCATATTTATAATAATAAAAGACTCATATAAAAAATACGCAATTACCTAAGTAAATTATTTATTTAAAATTATTAAAAAACAACAGATGTGGCCATACGAGGAACTTTTTCCTGTTGTACTTTTTTGTGCATTTCTTTAAAAGTTTACAATTTAAAATGTTCTTTAATGTATTTCATTTATAAGATATCAAATTAAATTTTAATAAAAAAAATATAAAATTATAATATTTGACGGACAGGAAAAAGTTCTTCCTTCTTCGTATGGCCCACATCCGTTGTTTTTTGTGTTAAATTAATAATTCCAACAACAATTAATTAATAATAATAATAAAATACACCTGTTGTATGATTTTTTTGTGCATTTTTTTAAAAGTTTATAGTTTAAAATTAAACTGAATTAAACTTTTGCGTGTAATCAGAATTTTTAGACATAAATTGTCTGAAATACTAATAATTTTTTATTTTTTTAAATTTGACATAAATAGAAGTTCAAAATATACATTATTTTATATGTTCAGAAAGATAATTTTACGAGCTTCCAAAATATTAAGAAATATACAGGGTGTTCCATTTAAATTAAGAAATTTTATTCCATTTCCGGTTACACCGGAAATCAAAATATAAAGTGTTTGGTATTGTGTCAAAGTTAATTTTACGAGCCTTCAAAATATTTAAAAATATACAGGGTGTTCAAAATAATGTTGATATTGTTCTAATTTCCGGTTTAACCGGAAGCGCTTTGTTAACCGCAAATAGTGTTAAATAATAGATATTCATAGGATTGATTTAAATATTCAATTTCAAGTTTTCATTTTTATTACAAAAGAAATTAGAGATTATTGAAATTTTGACATTCAAAAAATCATAACTCCGAATCCGCATCATACAAGTCTTTAAAAATTTACAGTTAGATAGAGAATCATGTTGTCTATAACATATGCAAATCTGTATAAATCGGCCGGACCATACATACATACAGTTGAATTTTTAAAAGACTACCGACACGTGACCAACCCAGTGCATATGAATTAAGATGCAAATTACTCGTCAAATCAGGTCTAGATTCATATTTCCTAAATATAAATGAAAAGCTGGCAATCTAGATGTCGCTACAATTTAAACATTTACATACACAATTTTTTTCGTAATTGAATTCTGCAT
This sequence comes from Malthinus seriepunctatus, assembly GCA_963924605.1. Lineage (NCBI taxonomy): Eukaryota > Metazoa > Arthropoda > Insecta > Coleoptera > Cantharidae > Malthinus > Malthinus seriepunctatus. Next base: position 106,191,290 of record OZ004600.1, on the reverse strand, counting down.
AAATTACTTTAAACAAATACCTTAAAATAAATTATAACAACAAATATTTTTTTCTAGAACTTTTTTGCTAATCGGACAACCTCATGCATCAGACAGCCGTATCCATATCATAAGGTCTGTTCATTTGTCTAGACTACTCTACACTTTCTGTCAGATTTACACTGAAAGCGTTCATTTGTATGTTCTGAACAGTCCTTGAATTCTTTCATTTGTAGTATAGGTGCAATTTCAAAGGTCATTTTGGTGTAAGTTCAGTGTAGATGAGTGTAGACAAATGAACAGAGCTATAAACAAATGAAAAGGCTCAATTTAATCTATTTTGGCTTTCCTATGAAAGAAGCACTTAAACAATAAGCGAAAAACTATAACTATTGAATAAATAATTAAAACTAAAACTACTAAACAAAAGCCTATTACATCTAGAAGATAATATTGATACGCTGGTAAATCTAACGCAGGACTTCTTAAATGATGTGCCCCTTTATGACGTATGACATATTCAGACCACCATATTGCACGTTCCAAGCCAGTCATGGGTTGATCTAAAGCTATATCACTGAGCTCTTCAATTTTTTTCTTGTACCTAAACAATTAATTTTTATTTGAAAAAATCGAAGCCCTAAAATTTATTTACACACTTTGGATTTTGTACAATTTCTAATATTTTGCTTTTAAATTCGTCTTTTTTTATATTTACATCATCTATAGATAAACCAAAACCTTTATGAACCATATTATTTATGTTAGAAATTTGATCTCCTAAAAATGGTATACCCAAAATTGGAACTCTACTGTAAAAAGCTTCTTCTAACGATTGATATCCACCTTGAGTTATAAACAATTTGATATTTTGATGTCCTAAAACACGTCACTCAGACTTTAATCTAACAATTAATTTAAATTCACATACTTAGGATATCTTGCTGGGGCATCCATTTTGACATCAAAACATTACCGGGCTTATTAGGCATGTTATCTAATTCAAACTTCCACAAGACTTGGTATGGAAGCTCAGAAAATGTTTCCAATATAGCCTTTCTGGCGTTTTCACTTAAATCTTTACTTTTAACATTTGATCCCAAACTAAAGTAAATAAATCCATCTGTTGCGTTATCTACAAATTCTTTTAAATTCTAAAAATTTAAATTATACTTTTTAAACATAAAAATGATTTTATTACCGATGGCAGTGGCTTTAACGGTTTAATATGAATGCCTCCACCAATCTCAACCACGGCTGGTACCAGTGCTTTGGGAAAATTAAAAATAAAATTCCCATTGCTAAAAAGCATGCTAACATTCTTTCTTATATCCCTTATATGTGGAAACTCATTTCCAAAATGTTTATATACGACTTCTTGCAATAGATCTGCATAGCTATTTATAAAATGGGGGGAAATGCTGTAGAATAATACGCTAGTAAGGCGTTGAAAGAAATTTAATTCGCCTACATAAGGTAACATTGCGTCTTGATTTAGAATAGGATGTACGGGACTACCAAATTTTTGTAACATATAATTGAAAGCATCCATAGTTACCATTCCTATGATAGGACACTTAAACTTTTCACCAAAAGCAAACATTATTGGTGTTAAATATTCCACAATTAACAAATCAAAATGTTCATTTTCGCTAGAAATTAATTTTTTTACTTTTGGATTTTCTAATTCTAAATCTATTAAGTCTGTAAAAAGCTGCATAAAAAATTGAAAGTTAGCTATGGGATTTTTTAAGTCTCCACTTGAAAAAGTTTGTTCTTTTTCATTCCAAAATTCATAAACATAATTTAAATCTATTTCTGTAAGGTTGTCTAAAGAGGGATCGTTAATAGGATTGGTTGTTAGTACAGTAACTTGATGACCACGTAAAGATAATTCTCTCCATATTGGCTGAAATGGAACTTGATGGCTGTAAGATGGTGTTGGCACAATTCCCAATATTCGGGCACTGTTTCCATAAGCAAATTGGAGCACAAGACACACAATTATTTTTGCTAATAACATTTCACCAAACTTAATTCTGAACACAAATAAGGTAATTAGATGTAACAAATTCTTATTTAAACGTTTTAACTCTAATGGTAGTGCCAATCGATAATCATATTTCATAATCATTATCTTAAAACATAAACAAGAAGTGCGCTATTATCATTCATTAGATTTTTATGAAAAAGAGAAAGATTCAAATCATGTATAATGCGTTCACTATTTATTTGCGCTATGATTGGCCATGAACTTTTGTTTTTTGGTTTGCTAAAATAAAAACTCCTAAACTAAAATAAATAGTGAACGGATTATATTATCCGTTCACTATTTATTTGTAATATGGTTGGCCATGTTAAGGTGACAGATTCCACCCGGTATAAATTTGAAAAAAATCAGTTAGGTTCAGTGTTCATAGTTTTCTGTCATTTATGTGTGTTATGTTATTTAGTATAGTAGATCTAATTCAAAAAACACTTTAAGCTGAAACTAATTCCCACAGAAATTATTACTGTTGCAAATTGAAGGTAACATACTTCTACTCAACATACTAAAAATATACATTCGTACCCTGGTGCATATGTCATGCAGTTTAGGGCATAAATGAGAAAATAAAGGTTTAAAAGCTTCACAATATAGTTTTTACTAAACAAGATAAATTCCAGTTTATTATTTTTGAATTAAATACTTTTTTTAATTTTTTTTTTATTAAAGCGTATTTTTTACAAATGAAAAAATGTGTTCCTAATATCGAATCCCATTAAAAAAAGTGTAATGATGATAAGATGATAACTCGATGTTTTTACTGTCGCATAAATCCCAAATAAAATTTTTATAGAGGAAAGTGGGTGAATATCGACCGCCTAAGGCGGTTTTTTTGTATAAAATCTCTAAATTTGATTCAATAAATCTGAAAATTTTTTTATATGTCCAGTATACTTCCATGCTTCTTAGGATTATTGTAAAAATTGAACATATTAACACATTCCTCCAATAATAAATGTAAAAGTCAAGCAAGAATTTGAGGGGTAAAATCGACCCGCTGCGCTGGGTAAAATCGACCATCAGGTAGGATAATATAAAACAAATTTAAAATAAACATATTTAAAAGAAATATAAAACATTAAGAATCATTAAAACTATCCTCTTAGAGTGCCTTAGATGGTATTGTACCGTACTATTACGGAACTTGGTACATAGATGTCGATGTCACTTTTCTAATTCCTCGTTCATATGCTTGTACGGTTTCTACCGCCTTTGTCGTATTGCATTTTATACTACAAGATTGACGAGATGTTTTCCTTAGATATTTTTTAGGCATCTAGGTACATAAATCTGCATAAAAAGCCATTTAGTTTAATATCAACGGAGATGGTCGATATTACCCCATGAGCTGTGGTTAGAAATTTTTCCAAAATAGAACAAAGGCCGATTGTTTATTTGATTTTATTTTAAGTTAAATTTTTAAAAACTTAGCTATCTATTCATTAGAAATAGAAATATGCAATTCTTTGTTTGCAAAAAAAATTGTTTCAAACACACCGAATAATAATAAAGAAAACCGTAAAAACTTATTTTTAGCACTGTAAAGCGCATGTGCGACACAAACATTTGTTATGAGTAGCCAATATTTGCATCATGAACCGATAAATGATGTAGTATGCTTTATTTTCTTTTTTTACGCTGAAGCTTATCTGTAGGGCACTGGTCGATATTGGAAAAAAGTCGATATTCACCCACTTTCCCCTAATCATGAGTTCCACTGCAGTCTTCATGTGGCTCAAGTAGAAAGCAGAGACGTTAACTACATAGAAATAATATAAATATAAATATAATATAAAATGAAGCTATAACCCATATAACATAAGAATATGAAGATCTGGAAGGAAGGTTAGCAACCGCTGCCTATAAGAGAAAATGCGACGAAATCGACATATTGGAAAACTATACTTGACTATACATTATCATTGGCTGCCATGATCTTTCTCTATAAGTGGGAGTATAAGCAGCCATTTCTATTGGAGAAATTGACAGGAAATTGTTATATTTAGAAAACCATCGCGATCCATATTATTAGCTAAATGGCTAAAGAAATAAAGATATTTCTTTATTCAATGATTATAACATAACCATAGCATAACAATCAATAACAATCGAAAATACGGAAACATTTACTATCAAGTTGCGTTAAGTATTATATAAAACAAATAAACAACGAGTGTTTCGATTGTAATCGATTGTTATGTTATAGTAAAGGGGTACTAGATTAATTTTTTAAAACCTTATCACGACTTCATTTTATTAAATATTGCATTTTTATTCAGTATCACTTTAAAGAGAATTAGATACTGTTGAAGTATATCTAGAAAAAAATTGCACGTTCCATTTAAAAAAATAAACCTAATTGACGTTACGCTCTTGTTGTAATTTTAAAGTAACTGGTACTTTTGACCAACATAACAAGCTTCTTGAGTACTATAAATTACCTAAATAAGTTTTTTTTTATCATTAATCATAACCAAGAAAGCTGCATTATCACGTTTTTTCAGTCACACTGTATATATAATATTATTTGTACTGTGGTCATATTTAGGACCTCGTTTATGACCGTCATATATACCTAAAAAAGTGACACTAAAGTGTCACATGATTTTTTGTAAGGTAACTCACCCTATTCACTCACCACTGGACTAAAATACCTAAAAGAAAATTGAACAGAAAACAACATTTTTGAGGTTTTCCACCACTAAATTTTTGTCTTCGCTTTTTCGTATCTTAAAGGCTCGTCTTCACACACAGGCTTGCCTTCCGGTTTGCCTGTGCAGGCGGCCTGCACAGACGAAACCGGCGGTCTGCACAGGCCAAACCGGAAGGCAAGCCTGTGTGTGAAGACGAGCCTTTATTCTACGTGGGATGGAATTCTAATAACTGGAACCTTATTTCTTCTTTATTAGTTACCACAAAACAGTCGATACTTTTTATCACTGAAAATACGAGTAGCTCATAGAAGATAAAAGTCACATGTAAACTTTACAAATTTAAGCAATAAAATAAATAATTAATTATCAGTCATCTAGGTTTCCTAAGAAGACTTTTCATTTGCTAATTAAAAGAAGAAAGAGTCCCTGCAAAAATATTGTGGCTCATGCGAGTTTTTAAGGAATTGAAATGCTCCTGTCAAGTACAGAAGTCGTGATTTAGTCTAATTCATTTCATGGTAATCCACTACTACTCTATTTATTTATTTGGTATCTTAATTAAATTAATGGCTCTCAAAGTCAGTAAATATTGTAGGTTTATAAACAGTTAAATTAAATAATAATTTCAATGAATAAGCAGAAGCACGTCATCTAGTCACAGTCTGGTACCTATTACAACCATCGATTCGCCCAATTTTAAACCAAGCTGAGGTAACGTCATAAAAATAAATTAATGTTACCTCAAAGTTTTATATTAGATAAAATTTAATTCAAAATTTTTATAAATTTGTATAAGATTTGTAACACCTACGTAATTGTTTTATTAACCTTCTTGGTAAAAATTAAAAAAACACTTTATAAAATGTTTTAATATGTAAATAGCCAAGTGGTTGATTAAACTTTAATGGTAATTATCGGCCTTATTAAAAAAATAGAACTTGTTAGTATTAAAATTTTAAAATTAGTAGTTAATTATTCCTCCTTACAAAATTACTAATTTATTTCAACTTCGTGTGGTCTAATTAGAGTACTTTTTTTACTAGAGGTAGCTACCTAATTTTTGTTACATTTAACATAAAACGAACTTATTCAGGATTTTTATTGCTAACGAATTAAAATGAAATGGTGTTTGAATTGCACTTAAATAATTAAGTAATTTATTAATTAAAAACAATTTTTAAAATGATAATTATGGTTTTTGCTTATTCGCTCTTCGTTTTTATAAAGCGTTAATTTTAAACAATTGAATTTTAATTCCATATTGTGGATAATTACATAAAATTGTAATTTTCTTTTATTCTTTACCTTTTACGGCAAGATGAGTCATAATGACGTCATTTGGGAGGTTCCTTGTACACAAAATTGTCTGCAAGATTGTCGATATGTGTAGAGTTGTATAGACACAATTTTTTGTATAACAAGTTTCCAAATTTGGTTTAAAAAAAAATAATTTAATACGAAAGAAGAGAAAATAAATTTCTTTTGAATTTATAAATGGTTTTTGAATTATTAAATATTTCATTGAAATTATATAGGTCAGGCATTATTAAGGGTTTTTAAAAAGTTTTTGACTCTATTTTTGAAGTCCAATGTTAATAATTTAAATAATGAAAATACTACCTATACTTGAAAAAGAGGTTTCATTTAATTTATAAAAATAGCTGTTGTCCTTAATTTACCAAATACCTCTAATTCTAATTATGATTTATATAAAATTCTAACCGCACTAAACCAGCTTATCTCATTAGTTGTTAAACGATTAAGTCACCTCTTATATAAATAAAAAAGTTCATAAGGTGTTGTTGCAAAAAAATGAATTCACCTACACGTTAAGAGCCAATTTCCATATTTTTTTTTAAATCCGAGCCTTGTGGATGTTGGCCAACCTACATTTGATACTTAAAAATACTTTCTTAAACCATGTATGGTAAGACCACGGCTAACGCCTCTTACAATAGTAAGTTTACGAGTGACGTTTTGCAAAATCGATGTCGGTTCTTGAGATTATTACATACCCCACATGATAACAATATATAAAATTAATTGTGGATATTATGTATATTGTTCATTTGTTTTGCCTTAATTATGGGTATGGTCAAAATCTACACTATACAATTTTTCACATTTTCTATATTTGTCGATCCTGCCAGTTGTTTATTTTGACGTTTCTATTAGTGATTGATTGTGTGACGCAGGCATCCCCCACGTAAGTTTAGACCCTCTCCCCTTTTCTTGTTTTGGGCTTTCCAATATATAATCTTGCTTGGCCATCGTTCCTGATTCATACGTCTGATATGATGGTGGTACCAGTTTAGTCTTCCAACTTCGATTGTATTTAGAGAGAATATCTATGTTCACCTCCATTATTTTTCTAATTAAGTCATTTCGTTCTTTATCCATCTCATTTCGTTTTATTATCTCTCACACTTTAAGTTCCATCTGTGGCTGTCCTGGGTCCTGCAATTATCTGTTTCTATCAATTTTTTATTTTTGAAAGCCGATAGTCATGTTTTCAGCTCTGCTCGGTGTTCTGACCATCATGTACCTACTTTGAAAACCCCTTCTTTTGTTTATGACCAAACCAAAAAATAATAAAATTTGACTATCATCGCACAACCGCTGAATGTAAAATTGGTCATCTTGGTAACCAGGTTTGATATTCTCATGAAGAGGTTAATCGCATATTTTATTCTGAAAAAAATTTTTCTTTTCTGAAAATCAGTCGCTGTAGGTAATTGTCTATGCAACCTTTTCCTTAATACAGAGGTCTGCTTTTATCTGATAATTACAGAAAATGTCTTAATAGAAGTAGGTATTGTGTACTCCTAACTCTTGACGCGTTTTGATTTTTACCAAACTCAAGTCAAAAGTCAACCTTGTTCGCTTTTGTATTTTTACCACTTTATAATCTTCATTTATCATTATTTGCTTTTCTTTTAATTGTATTTTTTTTAAATTAATGATAAAAGTGATAAGTGTATAAAATTAATTTTTACCAGCTTATCTTTATCACTTTATAATTATTTATAAAAATGTTAAAAATAATTGTTTACACTCTTTTTTCTTTGTTAGGAATTTCAGATATTTCAAGTGATCAACGATAAAACCCCATGACTCATATTTTCGTTGCGAAACTTTTAGGGGTGGTAAGAGATTGCGTGTTATGTGTACGCGTTTTATAAGGTTCACGCAAAAGGGTAGGTTTAAATTCAAAAGGACGTAATAAAATTTTAATTAAACTCAAGCGATGAGTCATTCGTGGTTATTATTTGAAAAAAAATTATAGAAATCCATATTTCATTTTTAAAAGTTTTAATTTGAATTATAAAGCAAACGTATAAAGATTTTCCTAGATACCAAAAGTATCATCAGCAAACAAAGAAAAATGCTTAGGTATCTATTGATTACACTAATAAAAAGTATTCTGTAAGTACTTGTTGGAGCATAATAAGTTTCTGATATAAAATTTTGAAATTGTTAAATATTGACTCTACAAGAGAACGTTAGTTCTCAGCTTCCTAAGATCAATGAGATGCATAACCTCTAACAATCAATAGGTCCTGTGTAGTTATTCTAAAATTGAACATAGAGATTTAATTTGAGAAAATCGTTTTTCTATGATTATCATGCTCTTCCCATTCTAATAGCGTGCTTTTGTGTTTGGTTCGTGTAGGTTTGGTTGCATACCCGCAAGGACTTATACTCCAACAGCCGACACTATAAAGCTCTTGATTAATTTAGTTCGGCTTTTTTAACATGGAACTTTTGATTTGTTCTTCTAATTAATAATCAATTCTGATTGTTGAAGAACTACTATGAGCCTGTTAAATTAATTTTAATTCAACATTTTTATAGTACCAGATTGGGCTGATAATGTATAAATTATACAATACATAGGAAATTTTGATTAAATGCATTTATCAATAGCGTACATTAGTTTACATAACAAAACAACTCGGACCAAACGTTAAAGAACATACGGTGTTATGTGGCTGATAATGATAGTATAGTCCAGTTTATCTAAAAATGCGTTTTTGAAGTTTCATAATAACAGCCCATGGTTGCCACATACCAACAAAACAAGCTAGAAAACTTTAAATTTCAAACAAATTAAATTTTAATGTGACAACACTGTACAGGGATACCAAATTAAAATAATCCCCAACTGTACCGCGATTCACTAACTAAATTCGATAGCGAAGGACGTCAGTCACCAACAAATTCTTTAATTATGAATTTTGTAATTCAAAGATAGGGATTTATGAGGATAAAAATGGCGTTAGGTACCGAGAAAATAGCGATAAATCAACGATTTTCGGTAGCTAGACATATTTATCCACAAAAATCGAAAACTTTAAGTTACAAAATAGAAACATAACCTCAATCACTAATTATCGATATCGTTAGCTACCGAAAAAGTTAGTGAATCCCGGTACTGACTTTAAATTTGCTCAGGCAAGTGTCAAAAACGCATCTTTAGATAAACTATTATAATTGAACAAATTTTAATGTTATATTTATGATAATATCAAAACTTCTTTCTTTCTCCAAAGAAAATTATTTTGGCATATTGCCCTTGCCATGGAAAACAATATAAAATCAATATCTTAAAACGTCAAAAATTAGAATTTATTTTATACTGTTTTGACTATTTTTCATGGCAACAGAAATTACACGAATTATTATATATTTTTACACGTTGTTCAACAAATTGGTCGTATGAATAACGTCAATAGCGTGCAGACAAAAAAGTTATATTAATTAAAATTGGGGAGTAAAAGGTCTCCAAACACGAACACCTTTTAACATACTTTTTTTAACTGAGAAAGTTGGTCTTAATTAGGGAACACATGTTTCCTGGACTGCCTGTTCATGAATTGCAATGGGGAATTAGACTGTCTTTTTTTTATTTTATTTTATGAAAATAGAGATAAAAAGAATACTTTTGGCTATTTTAATTTTTCTCGATCTTCAATATTAAGCCAAAAAATAATTCTTAAAAGTGCTTGTATGGAAAATCGTCGTTTTTATTCATGTTGCAACTGCGCCTACAAAGCGAGTGAGATATAATATAATCGAAACTAGTTAGACAGAGATAGACAATATGGTCGTTTTTTTCAAAAATGCAATTAAAAGAGATGTGTAAAATCGAATTTTGTTATTTTCTTATTCAAGTTGTCAGAAAACTGACGAAAGTCATAACATAGGTTATGATTTTTCTGACAGTTTTCAGAAAAAATGCAGTTTTCCACTGTTTTTTCGAATTTGATTATAAAGAGACATGTAAAACCGTATTTTTTAATAAAAGCGTCAGAAAAATCATAACCTATGTAACACTACCGTCAGTTTTCTGACAACTTGAATAAAAAAATAACAAAATTCGATTTTACACATCTCTTTTAATTACATTTTTGAAAAAAACTACCATATTGCCTATCTCTGTCTAACTACTTTCGATTGTATTATATCTCACTCGCTTTGTAGGCGCAGTTGCAACATGAATAAAAACGACGATTTTCCATACAAGCACTTTTAAAAATTATTTCTGAGTTTAATTTACGAGTTATAGAAAAATTAAAAAACAGAATTAATCGCTTTTACTTGCTCTATACATTGGTATTGTCAAAAATTAAAAATTCAGATACAGTCTAATTCCCCATTGGTTCTAAAGTTTAAAAAAAACGGCGTGAGATGCCCATCTTCAAAGAGCTATATCTTAGTAGGAGCACGTCTTTCTTTAAATGGAGTTTCCAAAAACAGCCGTCAACAGCGTATGCCAGAAAGTACATACAAAAATAAGTCAAAAAGGCCCTATAAATATATAGTAATAAGTGCATCGTTATGGAGATAAAGAGATATTTAAGTTTTATTTTTGAAACGTTTTTTTCCTTATAACTCAAAAATAGATTAAAATATCGGTTTGAAATTTGGCACAGACATAAAAAAATAGAAGGGCTAAGATAAGTGCATTTGTGAGTTAAAATATTTTGTTCAGTGCCGTAGATAATGGGGAAAAAGCGTAGACTTTTGAAAATATTTGTAACTTTATAGAGGTTTATTTTAAGGCATAGGTTCATAAAAGCTTTTTGACTTATTTTTAGATGCACTTTTTGCTCTAAGTCTTTAACTACTGTTTATATGAGCATTTTTGGCCAGATCGTCTTATTTTGATCTCAATTTTCAAGTATCAAGAATCGGTGATCTGTGGTCAAGGGCTTTCTACGTATTTTAATGGCAATTTTTTAAATTAGAAACATGGATTTTAAACAGTCATTAAGTACCTAGCTACCTTGGTGTTACAAGGTTCTATCTGACAAATTTAACATACGGATATATAGGCAATTGAAGTTTTTAAATCCCATTAGGTAGCATACAATTAGAACTTTTGTTCGCATAATAATTTCGACAATTTCAAATTTTTTCTACCAAAACGGCCTTTTTATGGTAATATGTGGCATTTAGAACGTTATTATGTGAAAATATCAATTTTTGAAAAAATGCAAATGGAACCTTGTGATACTAAGGTAGCGGCCTACTGAATTAGACAAGGTTATAAGGTTCTTCTAAATGAGAAAATTTTGAAAAAGTGCCGAAAGGGAACTCTAAGTTCGTATTTTGAACAAAAATTAGAACCAGAAAGATAAATTAAAACATAAATTGTATCAAAATAATTTTATTTGCTAATTTAATCTTGTACAAAAAATATAACAATAATTTTGGGCTTAAAATAATAAGCCTTAATAATCATCAACTTGTGGTTTTTATTTTAAAAATAAAACTTTAATCACTTTTTTAAAAAGTTAACAAATAACTAGGCTCAGACAAAAGTTAGTTCTACTACATAAATATAAATTTTTTATAATATTCTATCTCATTAACAATAAAATATAAACATTTATTTGCTTAAATTCTAATAATTGTAACAAGTTTATTAAATTTAATTAAATGTTATATTCAATCCAAAATTACTTGACTAATTTTTATATTTAATTATAATTTTTCTAAACACGGGGACGTTATTAGAAAAATTTTAGTATTTAAATCGCTTAAAAAGACTTTTAGGTGTCTATTCATTTATAAATTAGTTTAAAAAATTTGAACTTATTTTGATTTACTCAAAAGTAAATGCAAAGTACAAAACAATTCTCAAAAGAGCTCATTCTTATTTTCTAAAACATTTGTGTGCTGCAATTTTTTAAATACCTTAAACTATTTTACTTGGATTGTTTTTGATTATCATACACATCTATAGGATAAGATAGCAGCATAAGTAATACATACAAGTGAAATTGCCATGAAAACATATTTTGAAAAATGAAAAGTTATAAAAACTTTGTACAATTCATGAAGTCAATTCTAATTTCCCAATGAACCAGAAATGACCTTTTTATTCTAAAAATTGAGTGCTAATAGCGTTTGATTACAAGGAAAAAATTTGATTGATAGGACACCTTTAAGCAAATTATTGTTAAGTTCATTTGAATTCGAAAAAGAAAATTTTTGAGCACAGGACTCATTTCCTCAATAAAATTTCAGCTGCTTTTGAAAGATGTCTTCATAGGTCATTTTTTAGTTACTGGAAGCATTTTGGGTAGGAAAGATTAAACCATGATCGAAAGTTAAATAAAGAAATGATATCGAGGAGGCCATAAAACACTATTATTTCTTCAGTTGCATTTCAAACATAGGAATTTAACATGGAAAATTGTTTTATCATGATTCCTTCTGCTTGTTTTAACATAGATAACCTTTTAGGATTATATTATCAAGAACTCCATGATTTAAAATGTCTAATAAAAAAGTTAGTCCTTGCAATGGAAAACAATGTAAAATCTAAATTATTATTTTTGACGTTTAAGATGTTTTCCATTGCAATAGAGATTAAGCCAAAATTGTAGGGGTACAGCAATAATTTTTTATGTTGACGAACGGTGGGAATGCGCAGATACCTAAATTGGTATTCATCCCCCCCAACGCACTAGTCAACGTATTTAAATTATTAAAGGGGCGTGGCCAAATCTGCGCAAACTTATCCCTACCGCTCCTCAAGTTAAATTTGTTTTACAATATAATTTTATTTGTCCTGCTAAACAGATTTATGCTGGCAACCGGTAGGAATAAGTCTAATAAAAAAGTTACTCCATCAATGCTCTTGCTATGGTAAACAATGTAAAATCTAAATTATTATTTTAGACGTTTAAGATGTTTTCCATTTCAATAGAGATTAAGCCAAAATTGTAGGGGTACAGCAATAATTTTTTATGTTGACGAAAGGTGTGAATGCGCAGACACCTTGGCCCACCAACGCAGTAGTTAACGAATTTAAATTATTAAACGGGCGTGGCCAAATCGACGCGAATATCGGCGGAATAAGTTCGCGCAGATTTGGCCACGCCTCTTTAATAATTTAAATACGTTTACTACTGAATTGGTAGGGTTAAATACAATCTTGGTGATCTGCGCATCCCCACCGCTCGTCAGCTTACATCTGTTTTGCAGTACAGTTTTAAATAAATATAGTAATTAAATTCATGAGCTTTCACATAATTTCATAACAGGAAGCCGAAGCAGATATCATGGAAAAACAATTTTCCTATGTTAAATCCGTACGTTCAGTTTCAAAATTACCACTCAGAGTGTCAGAGTGAGTATCTATTTATATGTATAATAAATGTAAGCCTTCTAGATACATTTTAAGTTTGATATTTTTGGACTTTCTTAGCACCTTACATTTACAACAGATTTTTTCGTTATTTTACATGACGTTTGGAAAATTTGCATAAATATTCTTAAATAAACGAATTGATGCTAATTGTATTAGGCTTCAATTCTATTTTGGTTTTAAAGAGATCTCACTCATCGAAATCAAAATTAATGACTTTACGTATACTATCATTTCAACGATAATACTAAAGATATCCTAAAGGTTACAAAATAGATATAATTATAAATTCTAAAAGCTCAAGTTTTCTTAACTTTTTCACTAAAATTTGTTCTTAAAAAATAAGTCATTTAAATATTTTGATTTCTGTATCTACAAATTCTATCAGTATTTTGTATAATTTGGGTCTCCAACCTCTACCTCTAGTCTTTTACTATAAAGTGTAGGTGTATAAGATATGTTTAGCAGTCAAATTTAATATTATTGTCATAGTAAGCCATAAATGACCTAATATTTTCATTTAAATGTTGTCACTATGGCATGGACTTGTAATTATAATAGATTTAAACAAAATTGACTGTTTTATAGACTCAATGTATCCTACAGATAATAATTTGGTATTTGAGTTATAAAAACTTTACCGTGTCAACAACATTAAGATTGCTACAAAATATTTATAAGGGGGCTTAAGACATCATTTGTTTTATCACTAAATTGGCTTGAAACATTCTAACGACACAAGCAAGCCTTGATGTTGCTGTAAAATTTTTATAACCTTTTCAAAAACAGTCAATTTAATTTAAACTGTACATTGTTAATAAAATTGAAAATGTTAACACAGTCACATCGTAATAATTTGATATTAGAATTTTCACTATTATGAGTTGGAGCCCTAGTCTAAAGTAATACTTCCTTAAGTTTCTTATGCCCGTTTTCACCGACGATTCTTAAAGTTAGGCATTGCTTAATCTGACATTAGCATTTTTTAAGTTGAAATTGCTCTTCACCACGCGCACCAGGGTTCCTATATAAGATAAACAAAGGTATTCATATAGCGATATCGTAATGGTTATTAATTTTTTTGCCTCGAGTTAGAACTTGTCTTAGCGTTAGGCAGTTCTTACGTAGGCAATTGCTTAGGAACCGTCGGTGAAAACGGGCATTAATACTCGATTTGTAAGTAGCTTAAATTATGTGATTATAATAACGCCATAAGTACAGATAAAAATCCTCACGTACAAAGTTCTATAATAAAATATAAAAAATGTGAATTAGATACACATCTTTTAATACGAACAAGTTAATAGGATTTGTGTTAATAATTAAAATTAATTAAAACACCTTCGATTCTAGAAATATAAATTTTTGTCTAATCTCACTAGTAAGTACCAAGTGAAGCCCTTAATTTATACATTTAAAAAAATTCACAACAATTTCAATATTATATCTACAATAAAATGTCTCAAATAACTAAAAATAAAGCAAATCTACATCTATAAATTTATTAGTTGCAATAATTATAAAACCTTAAAGATCGTATTCTTTATATAAATCTGATAATATAGCTAAAGCACCTCCTGGTATAAAACGAACAAAATTATCACCTACTAATGGACCCATAGCATATAAACCTTCAAATCCGTTAACAGAATGATTTAATTTATTCACGTCTATATTATTAGTTTTATTATCCACTGGCAAATCCTTTTTTAATCCCAAATTAAAATTTTGAGGTAAAAAACTTAAATCCGGCCTAGCACCAATTAAAACTGCAGCAAATGAAACGTCAAATTTAAATTCTTCGTCGTCTTTTCTCAATTTTACTGTTTTTCCATTTTCGTTGAATTCGGTAAGTGTGTATTCCGGTAACGCTTTGTATAATGGATAAGTCGAACCGCCGTCTTGCATCATTTGGTGCACCTAAAAAAATAAAAATTAAGCTACTAAAACAAAACATTTACTGCTTGCCATAGAAAGCATAACATCCAGTAAACGGTCTTAATGATATTTTAATAATTTTTGGGCGATAAATTGGGCGCCTGAAGGGTATTAAATAATTAAATTTTTATGCTGATTAGAAAAGACATCTGCCTCATGTGCAAAGACGTGATAATTTTTCAACAATTGAGCGGATTTGAAAGAGGGCAGAATAATAGGAATGCCAGAAGCTCAACTGGCTTCTCAAGAAACTGGTAATGGCGTTTCTCAAAACGAATTCATTACGTATAACGTAATGTTAGAATTGGAATACCATCGACCTCAATGACAGAAGAATTAAGAATGTTGTGATAAATTATTGTAAAGACTGATTCCGTACCACCAGGACAATTGGTAATAAATGGATGGATTGATGGCTGCTACAGGACAATAACTCTCTGTTAAGCGAATTTGTCGCAGAATGAGGTTTTGAATCCTACCAGCCCCGCTTCATCTTGTATTGACCTCAATGACAGAAGAATTAAGAATGTTGTGATAAATCATTTGAGGGACTGATTCAATACCACCAGGTCAATTGGAAATAAATGGATCTACGGCTGCTACGGGGGAATAACTCTCTGTTAAGTCAATCTGTCGAAGAGTGTGGTTTTTGTCATTGAATCCTACCAGCCGCGCTTCATCTTGCATTGACCTCAATGACAGAAAAATTAAGAATGTTGTGATACATCATTTGACGGACTGATTCAGTACCACCAGGGAAAATGGTAATAAATGCATGAATGGCTGCTACAGGACAATAACTTTCTGTTAAGTCAGTTTGTCAAAGAATATGGTTTTTGTCATTCAATCCTACCAACTGCACTTCATCTTTCATTGGCCTCAAGGACGGAGAAGAATTAAGAATGTTGTGATAAATGATTTTAGGGACTGATTTAGTCAACCAAGTCAACTGGAAATAAATGGATGCATGGATGGCTGCTACAGAACAATAACTCTCTGTTAAGTCAATTTGTCGGAGAATGAGGTTCTTGCCATTCAATCCTACCAGCTGCTTTTCATCTTCCATTGGCCTCAGAGACAGAAGAATAAAGAATGTTGTGATAAATGATTTTAAGGATTGATTTAGTGCGACCAGGGTAATTCGTAATAAAGGGATGGATGGGTGCTATAGGAGAATAAGTCTCTGTTTAGTGAATTTGTCGAAGAATGAGGTTTTTGTCATTCAATCCTACCAGGTGAGCTTCATCTTCCTACCTCAAGGACAGAAGAATTATGAATGTTGCGATAAATGATTTTAAGGATTGATTTAGTGCGACCAGGGTAATTCGTAATAAAGGGATGGATGGGTGCTATAGGAGAATTCTCTGTTTAGTGAATTTGTCGAAGAATGAGGTTTTTGTCATTCAATCCTACCAGGTGAGCTTCATCTTCCTACCTCAAGGACAGAAGAATTATGAATGTTGTGATAAATAATTTTAGAGACTGATTCAACACCACCAGGTCAATTGGAAATAAATGGATGGATTGATGGCTGCTACAGGACAATAACTCTCTGTTAATTCAATTTGTCGGAGAATGAGGTTTTTGTCATTCAATCCTACTAGCCGTGCTTCTTCTTCCTTTGGTCTAATGGACAGAAGAATTAAGAATGTGGAGAAGAACTTGTTCAATGAAATGGGATGAATTCGATTTGTTCAATGACAAATTCTGATTTTGTTTGTGGGCCCATGATGATCGTAAAAGTTCGTCGAAGACGTAAAAAAAGGTGAAAAGATCAATGAGTGCCTACGTGTACATTCACAACGTCTTGGAACCTTTTAGGCTGCCTTATCTCCAGAAACTAGAAAACCACATTTTTTACGATGATAATGTCACACGCAGACCCCATCCTATAGCTTTTTTCGTAGCCTGTAAAGCCACCTGATATTTCACCCATTCAACGAGTATGTGATATTATAGGCAAAATTTGGGTCGATTATCTCTACGGATCTCCATTTCTCAGAAATTAAATTCAGATTTCTAGGGTGACTATACCACAACAAGACATTGATCATCTCATTTGAAACATGCTAGCATGTGGACATGTGGAGTGTATTACCCTACGAGGCGTTCAAACTCCATTAGTGAATTTGAGGGCTACAGACTTATCTAGTCTTAGTCAATATGAAAATGTAATCATTTAATACTTTCATGTACCCGATGTATCCCTTAAAAATTATTAAAATGTACTTACGTTTACAGAGTGTTGCATTTTCTATGGTAAGCAGATAATAATAATTTTACCTTGTGGTATTCTGGATACATATTTTCCGGCAACTGTTTTCCAAAATCGGCAGTTTTGTTTCTGAATAAATGTAAGACCGGAATGTTTCGACACCTCGTAGCAATAATAGCATCGGCGGCACTTAATCCGGCTCCGATTATAAGCACAGGATCAGGAGCTACAGGATTATTCGTTACGTAATTGTCGAGCTTTAATTCCAAACTTCTAACATCGTGAACCAACCAACTAGGATCTTTTCTATTAACATTAATGGCAAGCCTATTAGGGAGGTCACTAGCACCACTAGCTAAAACTAAATTCTTGCACAAATACGTAACGCATTTTCCAGTAACCGTGTCGTACGTTTCAATTAACCATTTGATTCTATTGTTTCGTAATTTATTGCGTTTTGAAAACGACGAAGAAGAAGAAGGATCACAGTTTTCTTTCAGTCTAAACAAGTCATATCTTCTGTTATCACAATTATTTAAAGCTTGAGGCACTCTTGTAATAGAACTATTAAAATCTAAACTACACGAATTTCTAATTGGATTAATAATACTACTTTGTTCGCTACAAGATTTACTACAAAAACTATCACATGAAGTTTCAAAATTATCAAAATCACAGGAAAAACTTATCGATCTACCTTGACAAGAAATAGCGTTCGATAGATTATTTTTGGAATTTTCAGGTCTACAAAGGTTCGGCGGTGCGTTTTTTAACTTACGGCTATGCTCATCATCGTTACTAACCGATTTTAACAAAACTTCTCTAATTTTACGATTGGGACTCAAATCGTTTTTTATTAAATCGTCGCGTCTTCGTTTGCATTTTCTATTTGAACGTAATCTAATAAAGTCAAATGCGTTCGACAAAGAACACACCCTTCTTCTTCTCGCTTCTGTTTCTGGTGTCGTGCATATTTTCGCCGTTCTTTCCCAATCTTCTTCGTCTAGCCGTTCAACCCACTTTTCGAAGCAAGTTTTTTCTTCCATCAAGTCAGTTTTTTCTAAAACGTAATTTTCGTCCATTTCAGAAGGGTAGTCTTTTAGTTGCCTTATTTTTGTAACGCACGTGTTGTTTTTAAAGTATTTCGTTAAATTCATTTCGTTTACGTATTGAACGTAATATTGAGCGACGTTTCCTGCAGAGGCGCGTTTTTCGGAACCATCTCTAGCTGTATATGGCAGTCCAGGTAATGCCATCCAAGAACCTAAAGATAAAGTTAATATGCACGGATCCATTTTGTGCCACGATCCTCCTGGTGGACCATTACCGAGTACAACGTGGTCGATCTAAAATTAAAACTGTTAGTAATTGAGATGCTTTTTGGAAATAATAGGACGTACTTCGACGCCTTCTTTTCGCCACTCGATAAGAGGGTCTAATTCGAATCCAATGTCGGCGTATGGGTGTATCAGAGAGTCCAAAAGAAGAGATATGGGGTTTGTAGTGCGTCCTTCTATACCGGCGGCTAAAAAGTCTAATTCTTCCTTTACTAAGTTGTTAGTTTTGACGGTGCCAAGTCTTGCAGATAACATTTCGTCTGGATGATTGTTTGAGGTTAGATAGGGAATGTTACCGGATAACATGTACGATAATGCTATTCCGCTCGGACCATTTCCTAAATTAAAATTTTATGTTAAATTGAACATTTCCTAAGGTAAATAATGTCAAATTTTAATAAACGTAGAAAAGTGGTTTTAATTTGATATGTACGTACGTAGGACTTACCTATAACAACCACATCTTTGTGAACAATATTAGATCCGCCGCTGTGCATTTTGAATTCGAAAGGTACGTTTTAAGTGTTTAGTGTTCTGAAACAAAGAGATAAATGTTAATACGACAATACGAGTACAAATGAGATAGTGTTAAATACAAATAATACATGACGGATTTTCAAAAGTACCTCTAGATGAACCCAGTGGTTATCACAATTCAAGTAACTTACAAAAGCACTAGACAAAACAATTTATAATAATTACAAAATTAATTAAATAACATTTTTTAAAAGTGATGAACTATAACAAATTCAGATAATGGAAAATCCAATTATAATTGTATTTCAAACAAATTGAAAACTTACATTACATTTACATTAACATTACATGTTAATTAGTAAGCAATTTGGTTGTTTCACTAATTATTACGTTATATCAATTAAATGGGTTTTAATGTTTTATTATTTTTAAATTTTTCGGTAAATTTTGAATGTCCAATTGTTTGGTCCTCAAATGATTTTAGGACTAAAGTGTTTTGGGGTTTTTTGTAGAGCAAAAAATACTGATACTATTGGTTCCAATTTTCCATTTTCCGGAACCATAAAATTAACGAAATTAAAAATATAATTTTTACGAAAAAATCAGTGATGCCTTGAAATTAGCGAAACAATCATTACAATGTGAATTTACATTGTTTGTCATTTTAATTTGACGTTTATTGAATTATCATTATTTTTTCTTCAAACGTCAAAAAAAGTTGACATTTTGTTACTGAACAAGTAAGGTTAAAGTTCTACTTTTTCATCCTAGGAGGTAAAAGTTCGAGGTCCGTAAAACATTATATTATACTACCAGGTTACCTCGGTGGCTAAAAATGGGAGGATTTACCGTGACGTCAAATGACGCGGCATTACGTCACATTTCGGCTATTTTTTAAATTTTATTTAATTACTGCCTTTACAATAAAATATGAAAGATAAGAAATAAAATAAAATATGCCCCTGTAATTTAGAACAAACTTTGTTTTCTTTGTTTGTTTTTTTAAATTGAACTTCTTTACTATAATATGCCCCTGTACCCTATAATTTAGAACAAATTTTTGGGACTTAAAATTTTTTGAAAATTCTACCGTAAGGCAGTAATTTGAATTATTAAAAAAAAAACAGTCGAAATGTGACGTCACACGATCAACCGGCTGTCATGGCAACTGCCGCGCTTTTGTTCACCGTGGTAACCTGTTAATATAATATTAATGTTTTATGGACCTCGGTAAAAGTTCACTTTTACCTAGGAGGTAAAAGTGAATTCTAACCCTAAATATTTACAACAAATTGTAACGTAAAATGATACTTCTAAGCATTTGTAATGTAAAAAGATAATGTTTTTATAAATTTTCTGTTATAATTTATTCGCTGCGTTTAATAATTAGCTTCTTTTTACAAGTGAAAGTTAATTTTTAAAAATATTTGATAATTGAACTACAAATAATTTTCAAGAGATGGCGACACTTCAAAAATTTTTATTTTCGGTTTTTATAAGTTTTACGTTTGAAGAAAAAATTAAATGTTTCATACGGAGTAAAAATGTCACTTTTTTTAGGCAAATCAGTAGGGCTTGTCAGACGAAACGAAGTTGAGTCTAACTACTGACGAGCCTAAAACAAACTATTATTGAAATTTAAAAAAATGACATTCGTACCTCAGGTTGAGTCAACCGAAGGTCGACTTGACGTTAAGGGCCAGTATTATTAAACGTAGGTTGAAATTCTCCCTGAGGTTTAAAGTCAACTACAATTGACGTTTATCTATAATGTCAAACTAAAATGACAGCTAACCTTAGGTTGAGTTTCAACTGTAATACTAGGGCCAGTATTTTAAAGCCTAGTTTAGTTAACCGTAGGTTGAAATTATAAATAAACGTAATTTCACTATTTTCATTTGTCCAATTATGTCAAACTAAAATGACAACTAACCTTAGGGTGAGGGGTTAAAAATTGTTAAGGGTTACAAATTACGTGGCCCACTCTGTATTGTATATTATGTGTACTAGCGCTGAAATAATTTGGGGAGCAAACAATTAAACATTAAGAATTTATCATAGAAATCCCTATGCTGAGTCGCTCAAGTCGCCACCCTGTATACATCGAGTTAAAGAAAACGGTAAACGACACATTTTTGTTCCAATGAATCTTGAAAAAAATCACCTCTTCTTGAAATTCAAAAAGTATTTTGAAGATCAAGGTTCAGCACTCGCAATATCGAAGAAATAGCGTATTATCTTCTAACCACAGTGGCACACCTATTGCAAAAAAAAATTGAAATAGTCAATGTACAAAAAAATTCTTTTCTCTTTTAAAAATATTGTGCATTTTTCAAGACTCGGTGGAATAAAAATTGCAACCGAGAATGTTGTTTTCAGTCCCTCTTAATAATTTATGAGTCCATTTCTTTCTATAAAAAGCCAATTTTAAAAACACAAATCGGTAGTTAATAGAAACTCAAATATTAAAAAAACGTTTCCACTAGTTGCAACTTGCAAGTATGAAGGAAGGACTGATTACGTAAATTTTGGTGCCACTGAAGTGCATCCAAAAGAGTGGAAATGCGGTTGGGAAAAATGATTGATTAGCAAGCGTTTTCTCTTTTTCCCCAGTATGTACTTTCGTTTTACGAAACACATTACTGATTATAAACAACTATTATTTTATCTATTATTTCATACGCTTCTTTCTGAAAGATAATGTATTTTCTGTTACATCAGTAGAGCGAAATATTCCGTTAACCTTCAAAGTTGAATTATTTTATCAATTGGAAAAATTTATTAATGATTTAATTTAAACTTAATTGCTTAACGATTGATAAAAAAATATTAAAAAATAATAATGACCTTTTCACTCATTATTTGTATACAACTTTTTACATAACTTGTAAGATTTATTTATAATTAATTAGTTTCTTTATCTAATTATCTAAGTACGTAATGTGACCCATAATTAAATATTTTCAATTAAAAAGAAAAGAAGGAACATCCTGATTCAAAAAAATACGAAATTTCAACAACACTCAAAAATCCATAATCCACTTTTAATTTTAATGTGCGGGCGCTGGAACTGTTATCACAGTTCGACAAAACATGTAACACAAGAGGACACTTATAAATATTTTTAGAAATCAGTAGCTGCATATGCTCTTGTGAAGAGTTTTGGAGCTTCAGTGTATAATAAGTAGTTATAAAAAAGACACACTGTAATTAAAAGTTTGATTTTTTTGGTTTTACTGCACTGGACTTGGGGACTTGAACCATCTGTCGTAGCACTAGACAACAAGGTTTCTCATCTTCCTCAGCTAATAAAAACAAGGCAAAGGCGTATTTCCCAAATTGAACGACTTATTTAATTAATGAAACTCAAGTTGGAGCCAAAATGTGGATTCTCCCCAAAAACTCCTCTTTAATAATTAATATTCCACGCCAATTAAACACCAATTTGGCACGAGTCCTTCCGATTTGGCTTAAATTTGGTAAATCGTCACAATATGTAGATAAACCTCATTTAAGATTTTAAAATGGCCCATCACGTCCTTATTATCGACTAAAAGTGTTGAACTGGAATTTTCATGTTTTACCAAACTTACTTTTGTACAATCAAAGGTTTAAATCTGACTGGCTCCCTAAAAATCAGCATTCAGCATGATTGATCTTTTGAACTTATATTTACAGAAGTTAAATGACGTATGTAAATCAATTTATAATAGAAAATATTTTTATTCCTGATGTGTTATTTTCCATTTTAGAACATATCGTTTGAGCTCGAAGTTTCGAACCGTTTCGAAAATTTTAAAGGGGTCCTGCAGATCCCACCTCAGTTTATAGATTTAATTTGAAAACGAATTTGATGTTTTTTGAATTTGTTCGTTTCGATCCCGTTTTACCAATTTAATATAAACTAATTTTCGTGTGTCTTTCACATTTGAAATTGAACAAATTCAATTGTTCTTCGTTCCTGCTTTCATTTATTTTTTATTACACTCAATAGCTCTTCCTGGATATCAACAGAATACTTTCTAATTGGAATATTTACACATCGTGGTATCTACATATTAATATATGGCGATTTACGGAATTTGACCTAAATCGGAAGAGGTCATGCTGAAAGGGTGCTCAAGGTGACCTGAAATGACCTTACCGACATGGTAGGTCTTTAATAAAATGAGGTTTCTTGCAACTTATTATTTATACAACAAAAATACAATTAATAAATCAATCATACATAAACGCGTATAATAAGTGTGTGTTAGTAGGTATTTTTTTATATGAAATCAATACAGAGAAAATAAACTATGCATTTCCGATTCTCAATGATCGATTTTCTTGGTTACAATAGCACGAAATCGTTTTATTAACAAAATTAATGAGTTAATTCGTACAAAATGACAAAACTTTTAACGCTTTCATCATTTACGTCAAATTAATACCATAAAAAACGACCTGAATTGTTCATTTCATCGAGAAATTACCACAAGACCAGAATATCAGCTTTTGAGTCTTTTACTATAAAAAAAATCCTAGATTGCGCTTTTTCTCCATAACCTAAATTTTCTGTCACAACTTGACATTTGACCTAATCTAAGTCGAGTAAGTACATAAAGTTCACATACCTATTAAGCATTTGTAATTGTTTGTACTATTGGCTTCATTCTGGAAAATTGTACAAATAATTCCGCCGATTAAAAATTTTTTGTTTTGTGCTTCATTTTGCAATTTTTTTCCTAGGGGTAAATTAAATCTAAATTCATAATTACTGACAGGTTTGGACGTTGCACAGGGAAAGTTAAGACCAGTTGT
The DNA here is from genome assembly GCA_963924605.1 of Malthinus seriepunctatus. Classification (NCBI taxonomy): domain Eukaryota; kingdom Metazoa; phylum Arthropoda; class Insecta; order Coleoptera; family Cantharidae; genus Malthinus; species Malthinus seriepunctatus. The sequence goes on along the minus strand of OZ004600.1, from coordinate 106,167,178 downwards.
TGTAGTAAAAATTCAAAAAAACGTCTTTGTATTTTTACCTGATGCACTCAAAATGGTATTATATTTTATTTCCACAAGTGTAAGTTTCTGTTGCTATACATTTGGTTCTAAACTCAATAGCTACTACTACTGGACTATAACCATAATCCGCATCCACATCTCTTCAACATGTTTAAAATTGTTAGATCTTTTTGTGCAAAAGCTCTGTACAAAATACAAATATTTGTACAAATCCAATTGTCTCTACAGTTTTCTCGGCTCATAAATTGTTCCTTCTATTGTGAGCCAATTTTTTTTCTGTACCCATAATTTGTTTTAATTTTGGCAAAACATTTCAGGTTTAATAGGTAAAGCTTTTTAAATTATTAATGAAAACAAAATATAAATCAAGTTGATTAAAAATAGTTTTTAGAATAAATTGTAGAGCTGAATAAAACCTGTAGGTAACATATCCGTACTTAAATTTACCGAAATGAGAAAAATGTTTAAAAAGGTGTATAAAATAACGGTAAAAACATGACAATACACGAAATAAAAATAAACAATTCGAGACAAATTTAAGTGAATGAATACGAAAGTAGGTGTTTGAAACGAGCCACTAAATTGTCAGGAAGACACGAAACAAGACAAGAATACGGATTGCGCAATAGTGGTTTTCTTAAGCAGAAGACATCAGAAGTCAGTCCACTTTAATAATAAAATAAAATTTAGAATTTTTTTGAACTAAAAGACCCACTTTTTACGTAGATAAATCGACTTAGAATTGGGGTGCTTTTTATGGCAAGCAGGAAGGATGCTGGATAAGTCTTGCATTTCCCAGTTTTCGCTGAGAGCCAAACATAATAAATAAGACATAAAAAAATAATTTAGAAATTTATAAGTGCTCTGTCAATACGAAAAATATTATTAAATTGAAATAGATACTGCTAATATTTTATCTCCAATTTCCATGATCAATGTCAACTAAATCCAGCCATTATCGATAACAAAAGTAAAATAGTTGCAACGCCCTACCATAATATTTTAGATAACATGGAGAGATGGAAACCATTGAATTAAAACAATTTATTTATCTTGTAACGTTTGTTTGTCATTTGTTGCATTTCAAAGCGCTTATTTTTACAACTTTTACATTATTTCCATAAATTGCTTCAACTTATACAACACACGGAGAAAATGTAAAACAACAAGCAAACGAGACTACAATACATTATGTCCAAATGACCAAATGTTTTGTATATTTAGAATTTCACGAATTAATTATGGAATGCATTCTATTTAGAGGATTCACAATTATTAATTTCACGGTCTGAAAAAGTTATATTGTTGGAAATGAAAAAGACGTGTCACCGACACTGCACTATTTTTCTCAAGACTTAAAAACAAATTATGTATTCAAACGATTTAAGATAATTCTATTAAAAGAAGCAAGTACTAAGTATAAACTTGTGGTATAAACAATGTAATTAACCATCAGAAGACGAATGTAATTTATTTTTATCAAATCTTATCCTGCGAACTTTAATTTTTTTATGTAAACAGGAGTTCGGCGGTCGGACGAATACGTGCAGAAAAGTTGCGGTGTTTTTCAGAGAAAATTCTAATGTGGCCATCCGTGGACTTTTTCATGCTAAAGTTAATTTTACGATGTTTCTAGTTTTCAGTTTTTCCGGAAGCGTTTTGTTAACAAAAAATAGTATCTGTCAAACAATAGTAATTCGTAGAAGTAATATAATTATGAATTTGCCAGTTTTCAAATTCTCATTTTAATTACTGTCTGGGTGTCTTGAGTAAGCAGCATCACCATCAAAATATTTATTGTGTATTATTAGATAATCTGAGCAGTAAAAATAAATTATAAACAAATTAAATTATTAATATTCTAAAACTATAATTTTGATATTGATATCTACGATATATTGAGAAGATTTTATAAAAAAATTTAAAAAGAAAACATGTTTAACGAGTACTATAAAATTGTTAAAACGATGATATGAACACTCCTGAAAACTGCAGGACGATAATTGTTGTAAGCTAGAATGCAAATCTGTAAGATTTCCAAAATATGTATTGTACGATTCTAAATTACGATTAGCAGTAAAAATCAAACTCACGGCGCCTATGGTTTTTACAGAGATAATAGCCCCGCTCCCTTATACCGATCATACCGATCATGTTGGTTGGGAATTACCGACGAGATGTTAATAAACAGAAAAAATAAAAAACAGCCTTAATTGCTTACGAATTAGACGAGAGGCCTTTCCAATGACGCATTTGAGACATTTATGCAATTACTTATGCAAGTGTAATCACCTATTTATTTAACAGTAAATATTACAGAAATACGTGACAGTTCGCGCGATTTTGTAGGACGACAATGATCTTATCTAGTTAAAAATACATATCCTAGATATCTATGACAGGTCGGTATTACCCGTACGATCGGCAATACCCTACTTTCCCCTACTTCCTGCATATTTTTCAGTATTTTAAACGCTCGTAAAATTAGTTTTCCGATGATGCCCCCACTTTATACTTTACTTTAACCGAAAATGGAACCAATTATTTCATTTCAAATACTTAATGCCAAAAAATAGCTTTAATACGCACCAAATAGTCCCGGTATGGCCACATCCAATTTTTTGATTATGCAAAAATACATAGGGTGTCCTAATTCAAATAAACATGTTCTATACCTGAAAATTGACTGGTGAAAACTGCAACTCAATCACTGCTAATAGCACAGTCAAACTCGGTTTTTAGACGCACCCGGTTAATGTATTACAGAAATTAAACGAACGGAAAAAACATCTTGTACATCTTGCGAGATCCAAGCACATCATAAATCTTATGATTAACTGAAGCTAGAAAATTTTAGTTATTGATGAATTGATGTTGTAAAAAAATTAAACTCTTAGATTGCCAAGTTTTAAATTAAAACAGATGTATAGTGTCTTTGAGGGCCTACGTCAGCAGAGATGTCACTATGATTAGAAGAAAATATACTAGGCAATACCTAAAAATATTTTATTAGTAGCAAATGTTAGCCTGTACCTACTTGTACATAATCTACGTCCGAAGTCATGCACATGTAAGAATCGCTATAGTTATTCTCAGTCACATAATGTGGCCCAATATGGACACCTTGATGGCTTTAAAAGATTTTCATTTTCAGAAGTTTTCGACCTCTTCCGACAATATAATATCCACGCAGTTTTTTGATAACCATATAAGGAAATGAAAGGATCATTGAAGACTTGATCAAGTACATCGTCGATGACGTTAAATGATGATAAATAAATAACACTAGTTTTCATCTACGACAAGTGCTTGAATTAGAATTACAAATAGATGGCTGCGTTAGAATTAAAATGACTTAAGGAAGCGATTTAGTAGGCATATGCTATCGCAGCCGCACTCATTGCTTAGATGGACAACATTTGCTAATTTTGCGTTGTCAATTTCTCAAAAACCAAAATTTAAAATAAAATGCTGATTTGTTTATCAAATAGTTGCCGTTAAAGTCTCAGGGATGAGTTAATTTCAGCCTCAAACATGAAGTATTTATCTAAAAATAAATAACTGTAAAATGCAGTACAAAAGTGAAAAGTTATTTTTATTAATTGCCACCTTATTTCTCTACAAAAATCATTCAAAAATTGCTCATCCCCGAGACTTTAACGCCAACTATTTGATAAACAAATCAGCATTTTATTTTAAATTTTGGTTTTTGAGAAATTGACAACGCAAAATTAGCAAAATGTTGTTCATCTAAGCAACGAGTGCGAGTGCGATAGCATATGCCTATTAAATCTCATCCTTAAGGATGCATAGGGAGGTCAGAATGTTTTTTGGAGAACTGAATTTATCAGATTTCGTTAATACATTTCTTCCAATTATTTTAGAGGAAAACTGCAGTTCATGATGCATGCATATTGCATAACCAGTATTACAGTTTACTACAACAGTTATAAAATTTTATGGGTAATAATTTTTTTCTCACTTGTCAGTTAAGACTGTTAATTTATTAATGAAAACATTTTGTACAACAAGATATTGATTTGCCATCATTATGAATTATTAAGCAATAATTATTATCGAAATCTAAAAATAATTTTTCAAAGTTGTCAAAGTCATGGCTATCGCTACATTACATCAGTTCGTTTTGGAATTATTACTTTTCTTCATTTTCTTGGAAATTTGGTGCAGTTTTTAATTTTAAACAATATCGCATCTAATTAATGTTTTCCTAGAAAATAATCAAGGAAGCCAACATTTCCAATTATTTAATTTTGCGTGGTCAAATTTTACGACTCCAATTTTAGACAAATTTTCTTGTATTTGCCAAATTTAAGGTTTCTTCGCTAAAACCCATAAAAAATCCGGAAGAATGTTCTGGTGTCAAGTTTTCTGTTTACTTTAAAAGAAAACAATAACTTGGCAACGATGTAACTTTTGAATTGATACAATGAACCTCAACTTGAGGAAACTTAAAAAATCTATTTCAGAAATGTTGAAATCTAATAATGGAAATATTTCGTGTTTATACCTTTGTACGCACATTAGTATGTGGTAATAAATATCTAAAATTCAGATAAGAAATTAGGTAATAAAATCGATCTATTATGATAGTCGTATAAAATAAAAGTGTATTAGAAAAAAACTAAATCAATGACGTATCGAATACATAATACATACATTAAATTGTACACAATTTTCACCTATGCAATGTAAATGTTTGTTTGCTATTGTATTTAGCATGTTTTGTTTAACTTTGTTTAAGAGGAAAAAAAAGTTGAGGTTCAAGTTAGATTATATTTAATTGGAAAAGATTTAAAAATGGTAATAACTGCGACCTTAACGATTCTCGTTTTTGTTTAAGAATAAGTATAGTGAATTAATAATAAAAGCAGGATATGGTAAATGATTGTCCTCCATATCCGTTCTTATTTCCTACATTTTAAGAAATTTATTCAATTCAGTAATTTCCAATTACGAAGGTGTTTTAACCGCAATTATTTTACAAGGAAAAGGCTTGAAAAAAGTAAAAATTTTATTGTTTTTGAAAAAAAGCCAAGAATTCAAGTACAAAGTTTAGTTATAGACCTACGACACTAGACATAATTTGATTTTAATGTATAATGAGCGTATGACAAAAATTAACGACGGAAGTTTGATGGCAACCACAGTTTGGTGTAAAATAGTCTTCGCTTATCTCAATGTCATCGGTATAATTCAAATTTAGATGTTCTAGAAAAAAATTTGTTTGCCACATAATCGATTATCTGATGGTAAATATGTTAAATATTCTCATGAATAAAATTATTCTACATTAGGTTCTCCTAATCAGGTTCCAAGATTTCCAGACTTTTCGAGCTCACTGAATATTTTGACTAAAAAGACAACGAATTTTACTATAACAATTTATTTTATTAGCAAAAATTCATCAATTTATTCATCCATTACATATCAAAATCTCGATGATCCCTTGAAATAGAAATTTTGGATAAATATTTGGAAATATTTCTATCAATTACACAGTGGGGCCAATGCAGGGTGGGGATTTTTGTACATCGCAACATCGCCATTTTAACCTCTCAGCGGTTGTGCGATCAACCTAAAAAAAATTCAATAAGAAAATGGGATTGAGCCGCATATCATTTTGAAATCCCCTTTTGAACCCTTTGAAATCGTGTCTATTTAAAATTTGGACCAATAATTTTTGGGGTTGATTGCACCACCGCTGAGAGGTTTGAACGACGGTGTTCAAAGTAGCAAATAAAATTGTTTTCCTTGAAAATAAAATCATCGAAGCCTCTGAGTGAGTTTTAAAAAAAATGAAGTTAACATTGAGAAGAAACACTTGTTACGTTTTTATTGACCCACCCTGTACGCTACGCTACTTCAGTTTGGATTTAGTGCATTTAAAACTATTTTTTTCGTGCTCACTCGCTAATTTATTATTGCAATTGTACAAATTGACTTGGGTGTCAATTAATAGTGACTGGCACTTTTCTAACTATTATCGGAAAACATTAACAAAAGTAGCAATTATAACTTTTGACATAAATTTACATAAATAATTAATATAATTATAATCTTACATAATAATTATTGTTTCAAAATGTGACCTTTCAAGGACGATATTTGGAAGTTTTTTTAACGACTGATCTTGGATTAATAAAATTAGTCTAAAACAGTTTTAACTTATTAAATTTTTTGCCTTTTTATTACATTTTTGGTTTTTTATCGCTCACATCATTGAGTTGTTAAAAAATTGTGTATTGAGTAGGCTTTGCAATTTCCTGAGGAATTCCATACAGTTTAACAATTCTCCGAAACTGTGTGAAACAGTGAAGTTCATAACTATACCTCATAAAAAAAACCAAACAGAGTTTTCTTTGTAGAGTCTTGTTAAACACATTAAAATGAAAATGATAAAATGATAATTGGAAGAATATTATAATACTCCAAAACTAATTATTAAGAGAAAGAAAAATTTAATTGTATGTTTGGAAATCCTTTCCGGAAAATATATTTGTTTAAATGAAATTTCTTGACGTTTTGAATTCACCTGAGACCAAAATAGTAAAAAAAAGCTTTGAACAAGTCTGTATGTCTGTATCTGACTTAAATTTAATTTAATGCCGTGGTTCGGAAGTGGGGGGGGGGTACTTTAAGCCGCAAATCAAAGCTAACCTGATGTAATAATTCAAAAAAGGAGAATAGGTAAAACCTTTTGTTTTCAGAGCAAAACTTGAATTAAAACATTTGAGGGGGTCAGAAGCCAAGGGATATAAGTAGGTTCTGAGAAAATTGACTTTAAAGTTTATCATTTTAATATAAATACATCTACAAATCTACTTGAATTTCTTTACTATCAAGTGAAATGTTTCAAACTTTTCTGCTTAGATCCCTACAGGGTGGTCCAAAATGGATGTTTTCATAGAGGAATTTGCTAACTATAAGAGTTGAGTTAGAGAAAAACTAATAGTACATTCTCAATTCTTTTCTTGAGAAACTAATAGAACTAAAATCAAAAGTGACTTATCTCTTTTGTCTTCAAGTTATAGCTCAAAATCCAAATTTCCGCCAGTTATTGGTTAAAAATAACATAATTTTTTAAACGTAGCAATTGTTAATATTTTTTCATGACAGATTGGCACCCCTTGACTTATGAAATATAATCGCAAATAAATATATTTCATAATAAGAGATGAATCATCACTTTTTTTCGTGAAATGACAATTTAATTCATTAGCCGCGTAGTGGCAGGAATGTCTTATTTTTCAAAAAAAAATTATTTTATCAATTAAAACAATTAATTAACCATAATATTACTTTTGCTCTCTAGAGAAAAAAAACGCTATTTTCGTGTCCAGTAAGTGGTGACAAAATGCTTACTTTCACATACATGAGCCGCCTATGATTTGTATTTAAAACAAAATAAGTATACAATGTCCTTTTCGCATTTATTACTAAATCAACTTGTCAATAATTAATTTTGCAGATGGGTCAATATATTTTTGAACGACACGTATAAAGCGATAACGATAGAGCTGTATCAAAACTTGCAGGTGTTTGTGTATACGAATGCGTTTATCTTCAACACGCTACAACAAGCAACGTTATTTAGTTAGTTATTTTTCAAAATTTCTAGAGTAATGATGTTTAAATTCATAATTTTTTATTAAAGTAAAATTATTTTTGTGAAAATCGCCTTGTTTAGTGCAAACAATGAATCTCTTTTATACTATACAAATTCACAAAGGTAATATTTATCTCTACTTTGTATTTTCGTTAATTAACCAATTATTTCATTTTTTAATATCTACCAAAATCTAATTTAAATACTTTGTTACAGGAAACTCTAAAGAAAATGATGAAATATTAAAAGGTCGAGGAGCAGAATAAAAAGGTAGGTCCTCACGAATGAGGTTGAATTTAGGTAAAATTATTTTTCATGCACCCACTCACTCAATCAAGTTCTAAAGGAAGTTTAAAAATATCTTTCTTTAAGAATTAGATCCAAGAATAAAATATGTAAGTAAGTAGATCTAACATCGAGCCCACTCGATGGTCTCAGTTTATTCTTGTGTATAGAGAGACATCAAATTAGGAAATGATTAGAAAAAAATATGACTAACTTGTACTCGCGATATTGCTCGTCTTAGGGCCGTTTTACATAGACTAAATTAATGTCCCACTAACTTGTTAGTACTGAATCAATTCAAGGAGCAAAAGCACGGGAATCTAAGCTTTAACGTCGTGCACGGTCGTGCTTCGAACTTTCGACGCACGATGTTAAAACTTAGATACCGGTGCTTCTGGAGTTGATTCAATACTAACAAGTTAGTACGACATTTTTTAGTCCATGTGAAACGACCCTTAGTCACTTATTGCTTTTGCACCCGGAATATTACCTTCTAAAAATTTAATATTTTTAAAATTTAATTTCTCGACATTTTGAAGTTTTTTGAGTTAAAAATGCATCCTAAATACTTTAGAACAGATCTACCCCTTCAAAACATGGGGTTATTTTCGGCGCATTAAAACGAAAATCAGAAAATTTTTTTAAATGTTTCTTGTAAATTTTTGAGTAATTCGAAATACGTACGACTTACTACACCTACTACAAAGTTCTGTTATATTGCCACATAGGAGCTTTTTGTTAAGATTCTAAATATCCTCCACCCCCGGTTCTGCATATTATCATAGTATAGTTTTCTTAAATAAATTTTAGCTACTAATATTAATTTATTAAATTATTTTGTCTCTTATAAATGTTATTTATTTAATACGAATGATATTTGTTTAGGTTGATTGTAGTTACACAAGGAATGGTAATATTAAACAATGTACTCAATTTCAACCCCTTTTGGGTAAATAGGATGAGATGTCTTCTTTTCCACCTGCTACCATATTATTGTTCAGTTAAAAGCTATACGTTATTTGAATATTTATACCCTGAACTCAAGCATCTCGACATTAAAGAAAATTCATTACAGTAAAAGATATAAATAATTCTTCGAGGAAATCTCGAAAATTTTACATGATGCAATTCTAATCTAAATTTTCCTTACATAAAAAACTATAATTAAATTGAACCGTAAGCATTACAGAGTACGATACTTCTATATTTAGGCTGTTAATTAAAGACCACATACTTTAACATAGTTTCATTAATTATTAAAAAAAACACGTATTAAATCATAATTAAAGTTCATTTAAATTAATTTTTTTAACAGTGCGAAAAGACAATATTTAATTAAACTCGAGCTTTAAATATTATTGCTAGTAAAATTATTTAGTATGTTCCGACTTGTAAAAATAGTACAATTTTAAACATCGGCTTACATTGCCTTGAAATTAACTTTGAACTTCAATGTCAAAAAACTTCTTTAAATAATTATTTTAGTTACTATAGAACATTTGTACAAAAAAAAATAGTAGAGCACACTTTTAATATCCAATTAAAAAATTAATTGAAAGTTTTCCCCAAAGTTTAAAGAAAAGTTTTATTCAAATATCTCATGATTTTCGAGTTTTTAATGATTTGCGGATAAGATTTGTATGTAATTTTAAACAAATTAAATGCTCATTAACCTTTAGAAATTAATTTTTCGGTGGATTAGTGGTCTTTAACAAGTTAAATATTTGAAAATGTAAAATTTTTGCGAACAAGCTCTAATCAGTGGCGTTCACCTCTACCCACAGCGGCTTTTTTCGTTTATTCAACATTTTTTGAATTGAAAGGGAAGTTTTCCTTTACCCAACCCACACACCCAATTATATTCAAAAAATGTTGAAATTGTACTAAAATATTGAAGTTATATTTTATCAAAGACTATACAGGATTCGTCATCAAGTCGAAATAAAAATCGGTTTTAACTTTATTTTTCAAATATTAAATTATTCCATAATAATAGGTGTGAGTTGAACTGAACTTTTTTATATAAAATAACCATAATTTAATTATTTGTATTTACTTATGAATCACCCTGTATATAAACCTTGTATTAGATGGAATTAATTAATCGAAGCAAGCATTTCAAGTTCAAAAATCGTTAATTATCAAAACGATATTTTGTTATAATTAATAGAAAGAAATAATTAGTCGTGGAAAATTCCGAATTACTAAATTAGACAAGAATAACTAGAAAAATTGGGAAACTTTCAAATGAGATTTAGGTTATCTTAAATTAACATTTAATTCAATTCAATTTTATTTTTTATAATATTTATGATAAATATACAATTAGTTTAAAACCTACCCAACGGGTAGATTAATAAATAATTATATACAAATTTTAAGAGAAAATAATAGAAAACTTTCAAACTTTTCTTTATGCAGTTAGCTGTGGGTTTAATAATGAATGATAATTAGAAATTGATAATTGGCACTTTAAATGATATGAATAATGCCATCAGTTTCCCTATTAATTTGAATGTATACTCATACTCACGACACTTCTGCTTCCTTTTTTAGATTATGTCTTTAGATTATGCTTTATAAGCTAATGCACTTCGTTAACTGAACGTTCCTCAAACTATATTTTACGTTTTATACTAACGTAATTATTAAGGCATTTTTAAGCCACAATTAAATGACCTTACAAGAGTAGGTAAATAATAAATATTTTTTTATAAATAAATTTCTATCAATATGGACCATATATTTTATAATTTGTTATGGTCACTTGAAGGTAAATCAACATTATTATTATCTTGCAATTTTCCTGTTAAAAACGATTGTTAAGTATTAAATTCATTTGATAGATATTTTTGAAATTAAAAAAAATTACAACGATCAATCGTTTCCATAGCAAATTGTGGAATTACCTACTTAGCCAATTGTCTTGAAGATTTATTTGTAATTCTCTAGGAGTAAAAAGTTTTTCTTCTCTACAAGGTTAACAATAAGATCAAGAAATACAGAAGAAACTAAATTCATAAGTAAAATTTTTGACTCACTACAATACTTAGAAGATTATACAATAGATCTTTGATTACAAGAGAATGTTCGAGATGAATCGTCTTGAATAATTTTGAAGTTTTTCAGCGAAAAACTATTAGCATTAGACGCGGAGAACTTTTCTGTGCATTGTTATACAGAGCTGTGACCAAAACTCGACACAGGGATTTGAAATTTAAAATCATATATTCGGAATTTTCTCCTTCCCTGAAAATTAGATAAGTAGGTATGCGAAAATGGCGGAAATTCTAGAACAAAACTCAAACTTATACATAACTCTGCCCACTTTCAGAAATTTTGTATGAGCTTGAGATGAGATGGGATCTCAAAAGATCGAAAATTTCCTCAAAATAGCCACAGCTATGAGTTTTTTGTCATTTGACACTGACAGATAAAAATGTTGTCAATGCATGCACCGAGGGGTTATCCACTCTCTGCAGTCAATGTACAAAAATTGAGCTGTCAACGGTAGTTATCTGCAGTCAATGGCAGCCATAGCATATGCAGTCATAAGCAGTCAACTGCAGTCAGTGTACAAATTTAGAACAGTGGTTGACCCCTCGGCATGCACAAAAGAAACCTTAGAAATTTTTTATCAAAAACCATGACTATGGCTATTTTGAGATTATTTTTGACATTTTCACATCTACAGAATGTTCCAGGGAATCTTTGCCGCTGTATGTCAAAATAAGATTTAGATTTACTTCATTTGTCTTTACAATCAATAATTGTTTTGACACGTCATAGATTAATATACAATGTGTAATATACAATTTTTAAACAAATAACATAAATAAAACAAAATACAGACAAGCAACACGGCTACGGCTACGAACCACGTGCTGATTAATACTAACAATTTAAAACCAGACCGCTGAAATTTAACAGGTTAAAATGTAGAACAATCTTCCATAAATAATTTAAAAACGCTTTGACCTTTGACAGGCATTAGTGACTAAGAAAAAAATTCTTCAAGTGAATAAAAAACTCCTTCGATCAGCATATTCTTCACAATTCTTGCAAAAGCAGCAGGATCTTCTGCCTTTAGTGACTGTGCAAGATGATTATACAACTTTTGTGGCACATATAGTTAGTACAAGGTTGGCTCGCCCTTACTCGATGAAATGGGATAGCAAGCCGATGTTTACGAGTTTCGTATGTGTGAAATTGTTCGTTTCTTCTGAAGGCGCGCTCACCACCGTGGACAAACGTAACACAAGCTATAGTATACAGGGTGTCCCATTTAGGATGCTCACCATGGGGATCTCGTAAACCGTAAGAGATACGAGGTCGGTTAAATTACACCAAATGTAGCCTTTATTATGGCCAACTATTATATGAAATAAAATTTCTAAAAAGTTGATTCGTTTTTGTTTAATAGGCAAAAAACCAATTTTTGACATTTTCGTTTTTCGCTTATAACTCTTTTATTTGTGAAAATATTTAAATGGCGTTTTGACATTATTAAGGCAACTTTTTGTGCAGATTTCGAAAATAATTATAAAATTTAAATATCTCTTTCAGATTTTGAGATATTACTAGTAACTTCGGATTTTTAAATACAAAATTTAGTAGGCTGTGATTTAGTTAAAAAGAGCCTATTTTTCTCTTTACAGTGATATATCACTTGATGAGTTTATTTTAAAAAATATTAAAGTTATCGTACAATTTGCTTTTTTTGTATTTGTTTTTATTCTGTAAATGAAAAAAAAAACAAAAGACAGTCAATCACAATTGAATAATTTGTTATAACTTAATAAACATAACAAAACTAGTGTTATACATTAATTAAACTTAGTTTTAATACTCAAACAGTTGTCCGTCATTTTCAACGCATTTAATGCATCTACGAACTGTTGTTCGTAAAACGTTACGTAAAATATTATGATCAAGCTCTCTAAATGCTTGCAGTACAGCGGCCCTTAACTCGTTTACATTGTTATACGTTCTTTGCCCAACCTTGTCCTTTATGTACCCCCAAAGAAAAAAATCCATGGGGGTAAGGTCTGGGGATCTGGCAGGCCATAATTGGGGGCCTCTATTGGCAATCCATCTATCTGGAAATCTTTCTTCTAAATAATTTGAGATTATTAAAGCATTATGTGCAGGACAGCCATCCTGTTGGAACAACATTCTATTGTCTAGATTTATGGGGATGTTTTCCAGGTATCGTTCTACATCATTTTGCAGCATGTGTAAGTAACGATTACTATTCAAATTTCCTTCAAAAATAATAGGACCGATTATTCGTCCACCGAGAATGCCAGCCCAGACGTTAAATCCGAAGCGTTGCTGGTAACGAACTTCTCGATTAATGCGAGGATTCTCGGTGGCCCAATAATGAACGTTATGACGGTTAAACATACCATTATTGGTAAACCGACTTTCATCGCTCCACAGAACTCTAAATGGAAATTCCTCCCGGAATCTGTTAGTATTGCACTGATTTATGTACCAATTACAGAAGGCTAGACGCCTCTCGGCATCACCTTGGCACAAAGCTTGGCTGATGTGCTTTTTGTATGGATGATAGCGGCGTTGCCTTAAAATACGACTTACTCGCGATTTTGAAATTCCTGTGTTCGCTTCGATTTCTCTGGTGGAAGTTTCTGGATTTCGCGTAACTTCATTAATTACTTCTTGGACACCAGCAATTTCTCCCCGATCTCTATCTGGCTTCACTAAAGAACCATACGATCGCATATTTTGATCCAGTCTGCGAAAGATTGTTTCATGTGGTTGACGGCGTTCGGGATATTGATGTGAATATGCATTTGCTGCATTTCTAGAATTTCTATGATTTCCTATGTAACAACAATGCATGTCGTATCGTTCTTCAACAGTGAAATTATTCATATTTTTAGTTAAAAATTGATAACTACGTGATCATCACCTTTTAAATAAATTTTGACAGATACTCAATTTAACGTAAGTCAATTGTTTTTCATCGCCGTCTAAGGACAATCGGAAAGCAATTGGAAACCATCTTTATTTAGAGTTAAAAAAAGTTTTCTTGAACTTATATGAAAGTTGTACTTGTAAATGTAATTCTATCACCGTCTTTTGTTTTTTTTTTCATTTACAGAATAAAAACAAATACAAAAAAAGCAAATTGTACGATAACTTTAATATTTTTTAAAATAAACTCATCAAGTGATATATCACTGTAAAGAGAAAAATAGGCTCTTTTTAACTAAATCACAGCCTACTAAATTTTGTATTTAAAAATCCGAAGTTACTAGTAATATCTCAAAATCTGAAAGAGATATTTAAATTTTATAATTGTTTTCGAAATCTGCACAAAAAGTTGCCTTAATAATGTCGAAACGCCATTTAAATATTTTCACAAATAAAAGAGTTATAAGCGAAAAACGAAAATGTCAAAAATTGGTTTTTTGCCTATTAAACAAAAACGAATCAACTTTTTAGAAATTTTATTTCATATAATAGTTGGCCATAATAAAGGCTACATTTGGTGTAATTTAACCGACCTCGTATCTCTTACGGTTTACGAGATCCCCATGGTGAGCATCCTAAATGGGACACCCTGTATAGCTCGACACAATGGTAAGCAAACCCAACTCCTTAAATAATCCTCTGCAACTGTCTCGATTTTGCTTTTTGCAGATAATGCGAACTGCGATTTTTTGTTGGCGCAGTATGACGCCTATGTCTGGTGAATTATCCCACAGAAGCAAGCCATATGTCGCCACCGAATTGAAATTAGCATGGTAAGCCGTTAATGCTGCGTCGCTTGTAGTACCTATCTGCATTATTCTGCGCAGTGAGTAAAGAACTCATGAAAGTTTCTTACTTAGAGCAGCTATGTGGACTTTCCATTTTAAACCTTCCTCGATCAAAACGCCCAAAAACCTCAGGAGGCCACCGACGTTAGGTCTTGTCGAAAAGGTAAGTTTCTGCGTCTTATCCACATCAGACGATAGGAATCATTCTGTTCACTTTCCAAACTTACTACAAGCTCTAAAGCGCGAAACCATGGCTAGAGGTGGAAAAGGCACTGGAGCAGTTACTCATACGGGTATAAAAGCAAAAGACATTGCATCATTTTTAGTCTGTTTGATGTGAACCAGTCTCCAGCATCCTCCAGTGTTGTCGAGTACTTTGACTTTAGATCTTCGAAGTCTTTTCCTATGTTGATGAAAGTAGTGTCATCTGCGAAAAATACTGACACACGGGCCGGCACGCTATAATCGATATCATTGACATAAATTAGGAACATAATAGGGCCAAGAACGTAACCCTGCGGTACCCCAGCGGTTAGGCGTTTAATACTTGAACGCTTGTTATCGACATAGACTGCCTGCTTGCGATGTTTCAGTTAAGACTCCAACACACCCAGCACAACACCTCGTACTCCATAATGCTCCATCTTCTGGAGAAGGATATATTGAACCGTATCGAAAGCCTTGCTGAGGTCGCAACATATGACCTCGGCAAACATTCCATCGTCAAAGGCTTCTGCAATTGTTTCTATTACTGTTATTAGTGCTGTAGTTGTAGATTTTCTTCTTCTATAGGCATGTTGCTTATTTGTAAACATGCTTCCACTCTCAAAAAATTAACGAGTCTGTTTTTTAGGACTGTATCATAAATCTTCGAGAATACAGAAAGAATGCTAATCGGCCTATAATCATCCAGATGTTCGGAAATTTTCTTTTTTGATATTGGAACTACTATATAATTAGCGATTTGAAGCTTTTTAGAAAACACACCACTTGTTTATCACAAAGGTCAACGGTTTCACCAGGCAACGACTTTTTATGGACCAAACTGTTCAGGCCATAAATGTGAATTTATCTTGAATTAATCTTGAATTTGACGAATTTAGAAGACGCACTACACTAAGTATTTCAGTTTCTGATGTTTGACTAAGGTACATGGATCCTGAGTTTTTTACTTTTTTTTACTTAAGATAGTATGAGAAATCATTTTTCTCTCTGTCCATACTGTCAAGAGTTTTTCCGGCGATTGCTGTGAAATGATCATTTAAAAGATCCGAAGACGACATACGTCATTACAATTTAGCGTCATATTACGCAGCGCCAACAAAGATAGATGCTAAACTACTTATCAGATTGCGTGTTTTTACGTACTTAGCCGAGTCCTCCACCAGCAAAGATCCGCTGGAACAACTGTAATTTCAGTCGTTACGAAGCATCTAAAGATAATTTCGTTTATTGATTATTATTATTTTCAAACTGTTATTTGAAACTTTTACTTAAAAAAAGCATCAGGAAGGCAAGAAATTACAAAAGTATGATTTTACAACTTAAATCTTTGTAACTGAGAGGCATGTTCTGTAGTTCTATTCACGCATTGTTCATCACCTTGTATGGAACCTATACTATACATACTTTCAATATACAGCTCCACCAACCAATTTTTCGTTACGGAAAATATGTCAACGAAAATAATTTTATTTAAAATATTTTTCGCGCGAAAAGATTCGTCCAATCATAATCAAGAATTCAGGTTAAGAACATACGTTGTACTTTTCAAATTCATTGTCTTAATATTAACCTATATTCAATTTTAGTGACAGTTACTTTTCAAATTTAACGACTGAAATACTTTTAACTCGTAGTGTAATTCAAAATCTATGACAGCGCCCCTTCAGCTCGCTAATAAAGTTGGTGGAACTGTATTTACTTTATAAAATTGGAAGTAGCATACCTACGTATGAAAATGTGAAGAATTCGTAAAATTGTTATTAAAAAGTAAAAAACTAATTATCCCGTTGGAATTTTCACGTTAAATCATTATATCCCAGTTTGGACATTTTTGAACGAATGGGAACAACTTAGGTACTACAGAGCGAGATAAGCATGTATGACCGTTGATTAAATAGAGAAGGCTGCCTTTGTATGAAGTAATGATTCAATGAATCTAACAGTAAAAGTAAACATAAACTTGGTTTTACCCTTCAGTAAAAGATAGATGACACCTTTGTGCTTGTTTTTCATTTTTCTTCATTTTACTATAAATACCCAGTGGAGCAATGACGATATAGCATAGGCATTTGAACGATCAATTTTTCCTATTCAATTATTTACTTCTCTAATTATTTTCAACATAATGTGTTAAATTTGTGAAGAAATACTATTGTTTGCATATTTCCAGAACTGTCAAAATCGAAATTAAAATTTTCATTTTCGCAAAATCGCAGTTGCATTTGTCGTTATTTGTTTTCTCAGATTTTCCCAATTAGAACTTTCTGATCATACGCCATGTCGATCTAATTCTAGAATAAATTAATTCTTATTTATGCAGTGATTTAAAGTTTGGACTAAAATCTCATTTGAAATAGTTTCGTTGGCTGTTGATTGAAGTTGATATAATTGCATTTCACTAGTGAGGTTTCGTTTTAAAGGAAATTGCTTTATCCTTTTAATTAAGTAAGAAATATTGAGAGTGTCCAATTAAAAAATAAACTAAGTTTTCAACATTTATTATGGTAAAGATTTTCCAAAATTGATTCAAAAACATTTTAATAATTATTTCAGTATCAAAGCAACTTTCACATTTTATCGAGCATTTTATAGTTGTTAGGTGACCACCCTGTAACTTAGTACGATTACAACTTTGTAACTTACTTGCTTAGATTAGGAGAATGTGTTAACTGTTAAATTACACTAAAACAGTAGTGCGCAATTAATAAGATCTAATCTCAATGAACTTGACACTTTATCTAGATTTTTACATTTTTGTGATTGTTTGAAGTTTAATTGTTTCTTCAATTCCACAGCCTTTTTTTCAAAGTTTGTATGTTTACAACATACTTACAACAAAACCAAAACAAAATTAAAAACCGTACGCAATTAATTAATAGTGTCCTTATTTTTCAGTCAACTGCAGCTTTTGTAAAATCGATATGGCTGTAGTACTACATACTACGCCTAATTTTTCATTTCGTGTCATTCACAAATCATCAAATTTAGTAAAAAATTAGTTTTTACTAGGCTGATGTAAATCGAGTTCAGATTTCAACAAACAAAATTCAAGTTATTAATTAAATATTTTAATTAATTTTTAAGGGTATTTAGAGATCACGTAATTTGTATTTTTTGATTTAAAAAAACCAATTAATTCTAATTAAAACATAAGTCAAGGTTAGACAATTGGAAATATATAAGCAGACAAAGGCTATCACAAGAGTTCAAATCCAAAAATCGTAAATTCAAAAAACAAGAAAAATTTTCCTAAAAGTAGGATTTACAACAGAAGAAATCGCATTTCGTGATTGCTTTTCTCAGCTTACAGGTATAATATTACATTTCGATAACAAAATTTGAAAGCTTCCAATTCTATACAAAGAAAGTTTCAACGGAGCGATTTTATCTCCGATCTATAATTCAATTGTTCCATACCTATCTATCGGAAAGATAGGAGAATATTATATTTGGGATCTTTCAAGTATTTATTTATGATACGTTTAATATTTTTTGTAGGTGAGGATGTTTATGTAATAATAAGTTGATGTTACTAATAATAAATTAATTAATTATACTGATTTGGTTGGTTTTTCACTAGTTCGGGTCTCGCCACAGAGGTTAATGCTATGCTGTGTTTTCCTTCCAAAATTAAATTAGCATTGTAAAACACAGAACTAACTAGCAAAATTACATTTATATGTTAATTAGTATTAAAATTAGTTCAGGTTTATTAAGAAAAAATTAGATAATTAATTATAATTGCTGATTGATTGGCGTGTAAATAAAACTTTAATTATTTATTTTGAAAAATAAAAAATTGAAGAAATGATAAAT
This sequence comes from Malthinus seriepunctatus, assembly GCA_963924605.1. Lineage (NCBI taxonomy): Eukaryota > Metazoa > Arthropoda > Insecta > Coleoptera > Cantharidae > Malthinus > Malthinus seriepunctatus. Next base: position 106,148,416 of record OZ004600.1, on the reverse strand, counting down.
TATGTTAATATTTAATTAATGTATATCACGAGCAATTAATTGCACTTAAACATTGCACCATTCTAGATAATGGTGAGAAAAGTGACTTGTGAAAATTCGAGTGGAATTTTTCATTTCCTTTGATGGAAATCTACAATTTTAAGTAAAAACATACATTGTTTATAGTTTATCAATGATTGTTATCAATGATAATAATGTGAGTTATTTACAGTAGGTATATGTATAGGGTGACACATCAAAAATTCGGGAAATTTTTAAAACTTAGCGAGCCGTATTTGCAAGAAATTTTCTTTTCAATATCCAACTGAAAATTTCATTTAAAATAGTAGGCTGTGAAAATTACCAGAAATTACCCTTATAAAAAATAATGTATGAATGCGTCCAACGATGAATGAAATAAGTTACACTGAACAAAATTATTTGTATCAAAATTTTTAATTCCCGAGCCAGTGAGCAGTGAGAGTTACTTAAATTCACTTTTCGTAAAACAATAAATTGTGATCAAGCTTGCAAAAACCCTGGAAAATACAGGGTTATTCAAATTCGAGGGCCACCATGGGGATCTCGCTTATTTGAAAAGATAGAGAAACCGTTAAATTGGGGCAAAGTTGCGTAATTGCATAGTGAATAATATACAAACAAGAAAATTAAAAAATTTCCATTAGGTCCCGAGATTTCTGAAAAAAATTAAATTTAGGTAAATCTGAATTATTTTTATAAAGTTATTTTCGAACATCAAAGAACTAAAAACACATTTTCATTGCACTTTTTTTTCTCTCTCTACAAGATGGCAATTTTAAATTTTTAAAACAATGTTTCGGTTTTAAATTACAGTAAAAACCGGTTATAACGACACCGCTTTGTGCGACATATCGGATGTAACGACGAAATGTAGAAGTCCCTTTTTTGCTTTTTGCATAGTTTTGCTTAAAAACAAAATTGCTTAGTAGGACTAACGGTTATAACGACCGAATTTTGCGGTCCCTTCTAAGTCGTCATAACCGGTTTTGACTGTATGTAGGTACCATCACCAACTCACAAACTTTAAATAAAAACATTTTTTTTGGGCATTGTATTGCATTTATAATTAAAATCAAAACTCAAAAATAAAATTAAAAATGCAGGTCCGTATTTAAAATTTTTGAGTTGATGGTAATTCAAAACTTTTTGATTTTTGAAACCGTTGTTTCAAAAATCTAAAATTGCCATTTTGTAGAGACAAAAAAGATGCAACGAAAATGTGTGTTTAGTTTTCTGAAATATTTGAAAATAAATTCAGAAAAAAATAAATAAGATTTTCCAAAATTTTGCTTTTTTTCAGAAATCTCGGGACCTAATATAATTTTTTTATTTTTATTTTTTGAATGTTGGTTTGCCATCCAACTTTGTATCTCTTACAGTTTCCGAGATGCACATGGTGGCCCTTAAACTTGAATAATCTGAAGAAAAAACAATTCGGAGCAATCACACGCAGGAATTAGTTTAAGTACTCTTGCACGCACTTGTTTGATATAAAAACACAACCTAACATGATTTTTACATTCAAAGCACTGTCAAAAAATTTGAATATCATGACATTTGGCTTCTTATTGCCATCATATATTTGTCTGTACAATGTGCGATCTTTGATCCCCCAGACACGCTTACTTAAGCTTGGTCGAACTGTAGCTGTATCTACCAGAAGAGTGAGATTTCTTTTTAATTTCTCTATATTTACAGAAGCAACACGAAAGTTTTGTCTGTTTTTCAGCAATTATTTTCATGAAACTTCATTTTTGTAACCGCCGATTATGAAAGTTGCTTTTTACTATTTCCATAATTAGCAAAAAGGCTTCAAATGAAAATTGTAAATGAGGAAATTCTTGATCTAAATAAGCAAACAAAATTAATTTTCTATATTTTTAGGGGTAGAAATTATGGATATTACCGATATTACGAAAAAATCGTCCTCAAAATAGAGATAGCTATGGGTTTTTAATTTTGACACTGACAAATAAATGCTGTCAATAAACTAACAAAACATTAGAAATTGTTTATGAAAACCGTCGTCTGCGTTGATCTGTCGTAGTTTGACGCTACTATAAAGTCATACCAATCGCTCAAAATCGTGCGATGAAATATGCTGTGAAAATAAGGTAGATGGCTCCACTTCAGGGAACATAGGAATATATTTTACCAATAGTCAAATCGACATTTTGTTGTGACATTTGCAACACCAATCACAGCACAGTTAAATACATCTCATACTCTATGAGATGAGGGGTATAGTCGCTGTTTTCTGATTGTAGCTTTAATTTTGTCGTTGTCAAATAGACAGTGACAGTATGATGACATTACTCCAGTGTAAAACATGTTATTACAGTTTCCATTGTTCCCTGATGCACTAGCGCCTCTAGTTGCAATTTATTGGATTGGTATGACTTTATAGTAGCGTCAAACTACGACAGATCAACACAGACGACGATGAAAACATAGCTATCACTATTTTGAGGTAATTTCTACGTTTTCATAACTAATTTTTGAAGCAAGATAAATTTTTTGACTGATTTAGATGCAGGATTTTATGCTTTACAACTTTTATTAGAAGCGTTTTTTGTGATAAATAATTAGGAAAGTCGTGGTATCACTGGCAAGTTCTATAGATTTTTTTGAACTCATCTTAAGTTCTCAAAAGGTTTAGGATTTCTGGAATGTTGTGGAGGGTTCCCCGAGGTTTTACACTGTTATATAAGGTTTTTGAGAGTTCTCTAAGGCTCTAGAGGGTTCTATAAGGCTTTAGAGTTTTATAAGGTTTTAGAGCTCTATGTAAGATTTTAGTGAGTTCCATAAGGTTTGAGATCGTTCTAGAAAGTTTTAAAGCGTTCTTAAAGGTCCTATAGCGTTCTTACAATTGCAGAGAGTTCTTCAAGTTACTCAGAGGTGCATTCTTTAAAATAGGCACATTTACAAACATCCCAGTCAAATTCGATGGCGTACATAAATATCAATTTCTTATACTTTTATTAGGTATAGGTTAGAGTTATAGAAAAATGATATATGATACACGATACACTGTGTTATTGTTAATTTAACAAAAGTAGGGCAATGAGATTTTATTGTTCGGAAGGTAGTAAATAGATAACAATAGATAAAAACAAAAATTATAAAAATGAAAATGTTCAAATCAATATTTAAAGAGCTATTGTGTGTGTATTGTAATATGGAAATGCAAAATGTGCTACTTAATAGTTCGATAAAACATTTATTTTACTTGTGGAAAATTGAAAAATTATCGATTAACCAATTTAAAATTAAGTATAATACAAATCCCATCATCAGAGTAGAGTTTTAGTGGAAATGTTTTACTCCAATTTTAATTAAATAAAAACTTTTGTACATTAAGGTTTTAACATTAAAATTTTATAACATCTAGATTAATTTCTACCCTCATCAAGGTTTTCTACACTTATTACTTGAAGTGCTTAATTAAGAAAATATAAATGTCACGATTCAACTCAACCACTAATTATAAAAAACATGCAAATTAACCACTTATTTAGGTGTTGCATCATTTTGTTGCACTTATTGCAATTTACGCTTATTACTTTATTTTCATACAAAGATTAAATGCGTTTTAAATCCAACTGTAGTTTGTTCAAAGTTGCAAAACTTGTCTTGTCATTTTACAAAAAAAAATAAATAAAGGTGTGTAAGTCACATATATTTTAAAACGACGGGGGTTTAATGCCGGAGTAATAAGAAATGAAGGGTGCATATTTGAAATAAATTTTGGAAAAATCCGGTTAATGACGTAGTGCTAAATTTATTTGTTTTAAAATACTGTGATCAATAATTAATTGTTCAAAGCTTATTTTTTAATCTTTGTTTATTTCTCGTGTTTCTTCTTATTTTCAATTTATAAATTGATATTTCTTTGGATATAGCAGAAGGGTCGCACAGTTTATGTCTCGTTCTATATCCTGGGCGTGTCGTGTACTATTTCTGATTTTCATTTGAAGTGTCTTTTGTTGTTCCACATCGTTATTGTTACTGTCCCATCTGTCCTTCGACTTTTGTAATTAATTTCCAACGATTTATATGGAGTTATAGTGCTGAACTTTTATAAACGATATGGCAATGACGACTAGGGCTGGGAAATATATCGATATATCAATATTTTTATCGATATATCGAAATATCGATATATATCGATATTTTTTTAAAAACATATCGACTAGTCGATATATCGATAAAAATATCGATATATCGATATTTTTCCCAGCCCTAGTCGTCATTGCCCTATCGTTTATAAAAGTTCAGCACTATAAGACTTAAATTTTAGGGCCTGTTTCATGATTACGTTTGTACAGTAGTTTGGGAAGTTTTAAAGGAGATGAATTGAGGACGAAATTATAACCTGATTTTATTAGAAATTGTCAACAAGTAGTGGGCACGCAGAATTTATTTCACAGCAGGATGAAGTTACAACGTTCGGAAACGAACTCAAACTAGGCTAAATCGGCCATTTGTCACTAACCAGGGGTAAATTTTGAAATTTTTCCAATGGGGATAATCTAAAAAAAATCATCTTAGCAGTAGGACAACTTTTATGAGTGGGACATTAAATATCGAATATGTTAATGACTCCCCTAGTAACTAATTAGGACTAAACCATCATGACACTGCAAATACTTTTAATTAAAAAATTGATTAACGTGATGATAACCTCTTGATTGTCTTAAACTCATCTAATTTTGATGCCATTTATTGTTTGTTGTTAAACGTCACTATTATTATTGTCTCTTATAGTTCAAAGGCTGTTGTGTAGTTTTTGTAATGACTGGAAGTTATCGTTGCAGTTGGATTTATTAGATCATAAATTTGTCAAAATTTGCCATATCAGAAGGAAGGCTACAAAAATATTCTCCTGTTATAACAGTAAAGCGCGTTTAATGATATTTTGGTAATAATTGCAACATAATAAGTACACTCGGTGTTAAACGTCGGCGCTCTTTTATCTATAGCTAACACACGAGTGTTTTATTTTTGATTAAAGTCCAATTGATGCCGATCTATAAACTGATTACTTTATTATCGTAAGGGTTACACATCCGGACAGTTGCCCCCCAATTTTGTTTGAATAATTTAAAAATTGTTGCCAGCACTTACTAGTGAGTTTTACCATGATTAACATTCGTCCTGTCCGTGTTCTCCAATTTTCGATATTCGTATGAGGAGTTTGGGAAATTTCAAACTATTTCAAACATTTTTGTTAAATGTCTCTAACTTTCGCTATTTAAAATCAGAATTGGGGAGAGGAAAATTTTGATTTTCAGCTAGTCAGGATAACCAACACTTTTGTTAACCTTATAATATCTTATTTGTATTACGTTCAAGTTATAACCTGAACCTCTATTAAAGGATTGAGTTGGGCAATGTTGATATTGGGTTTTTGTTCTCCTTTTATAATCACTTTAAATCACAATAAATAAGGAATTTTGTGAAGAAGATCGAGGAAGCTTCCTGGATGAAATTTATTATTAATCAACCCAGATAAAAATCTACACATCTACAGCATACTTCGTCTAAAAAATAAATTTCTAGACTCATTCATTATCTCCAAATGCTTTTAAACACAATAAGTCCAAAATTATATAATCACAATCACGGTAATTGTTTTAAAAATAAAAATGAACTCAAGTTCTTTTTTCTCAATTGCTCAATTCAAAACCTACTGAACCGATGATGATCAAATTTGTTTTGAGCCACTTGAGCAAAATGTCATCGACAAGCTAATTAGTAATTAATCATCTTTTTGCTCCAGTATCAAATCTATAGGTGGGCATACACGATCAAACATGTCTTACAACATGTACATGTCCGAAGCGTTTTTGGGCCAACACACGGACGTTGATGTTGGACGAACATGTACGTACGTAGAGTTCATACAAGTACGAAAGATGCCAGCTGTCAAAATTGGCAGATACGAATTTTAACAATTCCAGCGCATACAGCTCATTTTACAATCAAATTAAGCAGTGACAGCTTTCGTCTTTTGTAGTCGAATAAGTTCTTTAGTTTTAAAAATCGTTCAAACGCCACTGACAGATAATATAGAGACAAAACTGCGGAGGTGACGTCACGAGGTGTACTCTCTCGTACCTGTTCGACCTCTACGTACATGTTGTAAGACATGTTCGATCGTGTGTGCCCACTTAATCCATATAACGATACATAAAGATAAATACATAAAATTCGTTTTTTTTACTTTACCGACACGTGACCTTTGAAATACTCAATAAATAATTAATTTAATTATAAATTTTCCAAATTAATACTTAATCATAATTAACAATCAGTATATTAACTAAATTAAATAATTAAACTCACTATAAGTCGTGTTCATATTTATTTATACATATTAAGGCTGTCACGTGTCGGTAAAGTAAGAAAAACTATACATTATCCAGTAGGGCCCCGTTATAAGGTACCAAAAAGTCCAATAAAGACAAAATATTAAAACGGGACCAAAGATTTAGTCCGTTATCTAGAGAACCGTTATAAAGGGGTACTTTATAACCGTTATAAAAGGGGACTTTATAACGGGGTTATACTGTATTTCGACATCATCCCAAACCTTCTAGATTATTTCTTTTTTGTGTATGTTTGCTCTTCAAAGATATTGAGGCTACTAATGAATGAAAATTAAGCAATTGCTGCTTTTGCTTTTAGCAACAAAAGCGTAGAAGGCTCACTTCACTTGCTGGCTGATTTTAAGAAAAAGAAATTGCTTTTTGATTCATTCAATTCGTAGACTGCAATGTTACTTGGTGGTGGTGCTGATAGTTGAGTCATTATCTACACCTGACTATAATAGTGTAGGTATTCTAATTATTATCAATTATTGTCTGTGCTATGACAATTATGATGTATCATTCAATGATACCCTGTCGTCACTATTTACTAAACATTTTAAAAATTGCAATAATCAAGAAAATTGGAAATATGTATTCTCATAAACGTAGGTGATTTTAGTATCTACAAGTACATACAATCTTACATCATTTCTTTAGTCCCAGTCTCACAGTACTGTTTTAAGCTCGAGCTTAATTGAGCTTGTTTTGGTTTGAAAGCTATAAAGCAATTCGGTTTCACAGTATTCACACATATTGGCCTAAGAGTGTGCGCAAATTAAAAGCGTAGAGTAGAGAGTTTACAGAGCGTTGTTTAAAATTTCAACTTGAATCATATGTCCCTACAAGGATGCACCAATGCTCTATGCTCTTCGCTTTCAATTTGAACACCCCAAAACGCTGTGGTATATGCTATGCTCTAGGCTCTAATGCTGGAAACTTTTAATTTGCGCACACTCTGAGCCTTAAACCAGAGCTTTCTTCGATATTTGAAACCCGCCTTAAAACCAAACTTCAATTCGAAACCGTGAAACTGTGAAACCGGTCCTGAAGCAGAATTTGGCTGACTAGGTTCATAGAGACGTGTGCACGTTCAATCGTACATCCAAAAGGTAAACACAAAACGTTAAACGCGAGGGGTTATCCACTCTCTGCAATCAATGTACAAAAACTGAGCTGTCAACGATAGTCTTCTGCAGTCAATTGCTGCCAAAGTATATGCATATGCAGTCATGGGCAGTCAACTGCACTCAGTGTACAAATTCAGAACAGTGGTTGAACCTTCGGTTAAACATTAGTGCAAAAGTTGAAAGAACTGATAGTTTAAAACCAGGCCCGTACTGGCCCAGCCGGCTGACCGAATGAAAGATAAATGAAAATAAATAGAAAAATATAAAAGTATTCACAATTCCTACATCGTGTTTTTTTTGTTTTGCTCAATGAATTGCTTAATTTCACAGTACAGAAATATGTTAAAAAATTTCTAAAGTTGATTTAAGCTCGTTGACCTTAAAAATTCCGGGGTTACGAGGCCTGTGGGAAATATTTGCAACCCAGACCCGTGATAGTGTCGCTACTAACTACATCACTTATATGGGGCCAATTTATTTTCTAGGCAGTAGAGCCAACCACTAGCCAGTCCGGCCCTGTTTAAAACAAGGTATTACTGTCTGCTTATGTATAAAGTTTTTTATTACAATTTGGAATAATTATCATGCATCAGTAATCCGGATGTTTCAAAAGTCTCGATTGGCTCGGTTATAATTAGTCCGGACTATCGACGCTACTTTAGAACTTAACAGATTTTTTTATATTTCTTGTACGGACACCTACTTTAACTATCCCTTGTACAGTTAGTCTTACAATTATTGGCCACCCTGGCTGTACGCCAGCCAACAACGGCAAAAGGACAGAAGGGAAGGTTGGGATTTACTACTTGTTGACAAAATAAAGTTACCTCTCAATTTAAGTAGGGGGTGTTATGATGGTTGCATCCACAATTCGTGCTAGAATTATAGGCAGGGTGGCCAATAATTATGAAGCTGACTCTACTTTATTAAAACTAGAGAAAATACCCCTATCTTAACAACTTATTATGGAATTGATCTAATTATCGAATATTAACTTATTTTCCCCTCTGTCCTTTATTTTCCATTTATCTCTTTGATGTCGTTTTTATTTGTTTTATAAATTAATAATAAAATTAGAATGATTTACAAGGTGAAGTTAATCATGGAGAAATAATATTTATACTGCATACTGAAGAAAACGTGAAAAAGATAAATAATTAGTAGGTCAAATAGTATCATTATTTCATTATCATTAGAAATGGCAAAACTAAGCAATTTTTTGATACTAGTCAACTTTGTATGAACTAGTATAATAGTTCTTTTAATGCCCAGTAAGGGAAAATGGAAAAAAACTTTTACTACATATAAGGCCGGTATTAGACTGTCACAAATTTTTGACAAAGTTCTTTTTTAAAAGCTACTTTATAGAATGTACCTTATATTACACAGTATTTTATAAAATGTGCCCAATTACACTGTAAAATATTTTATGACAAAGTTTTTAAAAAAGAACTTTTTCAAAGATTTGTGACAGTCTAATGCCGGCCTAAGACTAAAGAGAAGAATTTTGCAGTCAAATTTCATTGAGTAGCTTCAATGAACTGAAGTTTTTTAATTTTTTTTGTGTTACCCTTAAAACTTGGAAAATTGGCAATGGACTTCAATTATTTTTTCAGGCAAATAGGCCCTAAAATATTAAAAATATAATCTTAAAATAGGTCTTGTCTGCGAACTAATACCTATTCAGCAAGATACGATTAAAGTGGTCATTTAAATAGACAACCTGATGATGTATAGCTGTATTAGTTTATCGTTCACATTTAGTAATTAAATAATTAATTTTTTAAAAATAATATTTTTTAATATTAATTTAATAAAAAAAGAAAAGTTCAAAATACTTATTAGGACTGGGATTTTACAAAATATTTTACCTAGGGGCTATTTCTACTAAAAAATTTTAGTTTTTACACCTATACTAATTACAAGTTAAATAACGCAAGTCATCATTGGACCATTAGGTGACTAATTTGCATTAAAAACCATTATTTTTAAATTATATTTAAGTTACTATTTAAACATTATGTAAATAATAGTTATAATTGGATAATAGGTAATTGTCATTACAGCTGTAATTAATATAACAATGTAAATAAATAATTTGTACAAAAATAGTTATTTGGGAAAATATTTCTTACAAAATATTAAATATATAGGTTTACTGTTAATTTATGCAAATTTTATGAAAATTTGAATAATTTCGTTTGCTTTGCCTTTTTATACAATTAAATGCAAACTAATGCTTGAATGATTAATTATTTTACAATTCACGTAAGTGCACTGGACTTTATTGGTGCAAATACATATTACATCGTAATACATTACCTACTTAACCATTTAAAAAATATGTAAATATTTACATTTCAACAACAATTAAATATTAAATAATTAAATTCATGATTCAGTGTTAAATAAATATATAAAAAATATTTGATTGTTGAAATTGCAATTTTGAACTATTCCAAATGGAAGGTTACTCTTAAACTTCTAATGCCCTTTAAATTCAAAATTCTTACCTGCTCGCTATAAAAACGTGTTACAAAATAAATTATTCGACACAGGTTCCAGTAGCACCACTTGAAAAATTTATAAATTAACGAACAGCACGCCCAAATATCGATTTAATTTAATTGAAAAAATTTTTTTTGTGTAATTTATTGACGATATTAAAATTAGTTGTCAATTTATCGAATACGAAAGCGAGATACACACTATTTCGAATTCCGTGGACTACTAACTATTGAGAAACTAAATTAAAATTATAAAATATATGTGAGGATATACCGGCAAACGTCGGCGCCGCAGGAATGGATCGCTTGCGCACGCACTAAAACAACGTGCTTATTTCGAGAAGAGGTGCAAGAATTCCAAGAACCAACGCCCCCACCAAGCCCTTTTCATTTTAAGCATCTGAAAATCGAATTTTCATAATTATAAAGAAATTAATTAATTATTAAAAAAAAATCTAATTTAATTTGTTGTAGGGGTAAAAAAGTCAATTTTGAAATTCACTCTTTTGTCGATATTTATCTTTTTTTAAATATTTTATGATTTTTTTGTAAGTAATTCCATATTATATTTTTTCATTACTTAACTATGATTTTATAGCGTTTTTTATATGTACCATTTATTCTATTAACGACTTAATTTCATTACATCGCCTACTAGATCAAGTTTTTGATAAGCCCAAAATTGTATTTATTGTAATATAGATTCTATCAAATTGAAACTGTTGTAAACTTGTGCAATAGTCAATGCCGTATCAAAGGAATATAAACAAACTCATAGTTCTCTAGGCAAAACTATCGTGGACTCATTTATTTATTGTAAATTAACAAGTTACTTCCCCCCCTCCATTTCATAAAAGTACACAGATTTTTTTTTCGTATTTTTTATTGAGCAACGTCAATTTTATTTGATAAAAATACACATTTTGATAATATCAAAGTCGACTTCCGATCATCATCATTAGTTTTCGAGTGATGTGAGGTCATCATCATCGTTTTTGTCTTGATTTTGGTACGTCTTGATCAGACTGACTAGAATAGTTATTTGTATACCTAGTTCTGAAAGTAATGCTTTCGCTTCGCTCTTGCTGCGATTATGGTGCTTGTGTTGCAAAGTCTTTTCAGAAAGTGGTATACACACTATTTTTTATAATCCTGTAGATTATAAACGACAAAAATAATAAGAATAATTATTTATAGCTTCTTTCATTAGATTTATCATTGTGCGTCTAAGCTTGTGATGGTTGCTATAGATATTCAATAATTGCCATGTATTTTTTTCAATATAAAGCACCATGAACTGAAAGTGATTTGTTACCATGGTAACTTAAGCGAACGTAACCTATGATAAAAAGTATAATTTTCAATTAATGAAAATACTGCATAAAAGTTTCAATGACAGGGTTATAAAAAAATATTAGCACCCATCTCATAATAACAAACTTATGGTATCAGGGAATTTGTAGTAGGGTTCGAAAAGGACAGAGTTATATATAATAAAAGAGATAGAGATAGAGAGAGAAAGGGAATTCAAATAATCATTGGTTTATAGAAATTGGGAGTGAGGGAAGTTTGATAGGAATTGGTTTAAAAATTGTGGAGTGGTCTGTCACCATAGCAACCATGGTTCATGGTTTCATGTCACCATAGTTACCATATATCAATGTCAAATGTCACTTTTGTCTGTCACCATAGTTAACATAATATGTCTGTCATCTGTCAATGTCACTTATGTCATCAATGTCATCTGTCACTGTCAATGTCACTTTTGTTTGTAAGTCATCTGTCAGTGTTAATGTCACTTTTGTCTGTCAGTCAATGTCATCTGTCTATGTCAATTTTGACATCTGTCAGGGGGTAGTCATGGGGTAGGCTCTGCGGGCCCCTTATTTACGCCACTGCGTGCAGTTATTCCTCGGTCTTCTCTTCTTCTCTTTCGGAATCTTAATTTGCCTGAATTACCTATACAGGGTGGTTGATTTTTCATTGTCCAGATAATATCTGCTAAAATATTGAAGAACCAAAGAAAGTTAACTTAGAAACTATTCAAACGACACCTGATCTACAAAATGGCGCAAACAATTTTGTTCTATAGCCTACGTATTTTCCGGAAAAATATGTAACATTGCTTTTTTAAATAGAACACCCTGTATATTTTTACAGAATCGCATTCTAAATCAATTTATCTTTGCAACGGTGTATCCTAAGTACCATTTTGCTTTCTAATTATGCTCAATATTTCATAAAATAAAAATATTTTCTGCGTGCAGAAAACATACTCAAAGAGGACCCAAAAATGTCGAGCTTTTTAGTTTGAGCAATGTCAAAAAAGTGCAACAGTTTTGACAATACTAACTTTTTCAATTAAATACAAAATAGTTCAAGAAACAAACATACCTACTTGAAACTGGCGAAAAACCATTTCACCATGGTTAAATGCAACAAAAGTTACAAATCGATTTATTAAAAAGCAATATTTTTAACTTTCAGAAAGAAAAATGTGTAGGGTTTCCAATTTGTAATAGTATACGTGGGAACGTCATTATAAATTAGTACAAAATTTTGGCAAACTACCATTTGGCACAAGTTTTTTTACTATGCGCTGTCTTTTGATCCTGAGAACGTACTCTTGAGTGAGTAGAATCAAAAAATCTTTTTTTATAACATGAATCATTGTCATTGATAAAATTCTTTCTCAAAATCTAAAAAAAGCTTGTGATTCTAAAATTATTTTATCAAAAGGGTATCTAAATTTTTTTTTAACTAGGTAACCTAAATTATTATCAATACCAATTTAAGACCCCACTAAAATATAGTTAATTCATACACATATTAATTACACATAATAATTTTCAAAATCAAATTTAATTATGTTAATGGTTTATTAATAGGCTGGGTTCATATTTGGCTTTAATATATTTATAATGAATGACAATATCTAATAGTTGAAGCGTTATTTGAACAAGCGTATCTATTAATAATTTTGTTAAATGTTAAACAAACTTTTTTGTCCTCGTTTGTTATATTTTTGTGGAGGATTGGGGATACCATATCCAAACCCAATTATCGTTAATATTAATACGGTACTTATTTTCGTTTTTTGTGTACTAAGTGCTATATAATTTAAAAAAGGTAATTCGATAAAAAACTACTGACATAGTTTTTTAAAGCAAACCGATTTTGATGATTGTTTCAGCCACTATATCAAAATTTTATCGACAAAATATCTAAGTTTTTTAATGAAATAGGTGTTTATACAGGATGGTCCAAAATATGTTCTTTTTGTGCGCATTTCAGCTTTAGAACTACATTAGGCCTGTATTAGACCTGTATTGGACCTTTTTAGTATAATGATGCAATAATTATATGGCACCTTTCCAAAATCAACAATAAATTATATAATTATGTCAAAAGGGAGTGCTAAGATTGAAATCTGCTTAGGGTACCAAAAGTTTTGGGTCGTCTATGAGTTATTAATTTCTTTCTAAATGGGCTTGTCAATAATCAATTTTGCGGATGGGTCAATATACTATTGAACGACTAGTATAAAAGCGATATCGATAGAGCTGTATCAAAAATTGCAGGTGTTTGTATACGAATGCGTTTATCTTTCACACGATACATCAACAAACAACTTTAGTATTTTATCAAAATTTCTAGTGTGATGACGATGTTTTGATTTATGATGTTTTATGAAAAGTGGAGAAGTGCATAATTTTTAATTAATAAAGTACTTTTTTTAAATTATAAGTGATTATGCAATGAAGGAATCTCTGTTATAACGTACTTCAATTCGAAAAGGTATTATCCATATATTTAAAACGCGAAGCCTTTTCTTCACCGCAATTTTAGAGTGCTTCTACTGAACCGATTTTGATAATTTTTTTTTTATTATAGCTGTCGACACACAGATATGTCAGCACTTTTTCTTCAAATTACCAATTTCATACATTTTTTTTAAATAATAAATTGTTACGAGTATCTCCCCCCTTTAACAAAGTTCGATAACGTTAAATGACGGACACGCCTATTTCGCACATTTAATAACAAATAATCATCGGTACAGGTGGTTATACCATACCTAATAGTTTTTGAAAATTTAATTTTTCTAACACATTCATCTCTACAACTACTTCGTCGAATTTCGACGGGGTGCCCGCTCGTTTATCTTTACTGTGTATATTTTCGTTAATTAACCAATGGTGTCATTTTTAATATTCTAATTTAAATACTTTGTTACAGAAAACTTAAAGAAAATTATAGAATAGGTAGGTACCTAAAAAATCGATTAGCAGAATAGAAAGGCAATTTCTTTAATAATAATTAAATAGAAATACAGGGTGTCCTCGAATAACACCGACAAACGTTTACAGTGTTTTTTTGGAACCAAAATAGGACAATTGCTCCTCTTGCAATTACGTGAAAAACTCATCTCCACAAAGTTATAGGTTCTCAAAGTTGGAGTTAAAATTAAAAATAATCGTTTGGTTCTAGTGGTGCGATTTGTATGCAATCAGTGGCGGCGCTAGGTTTTTGTGGCCCCTGGGTACACATTGATGAAAAGAGGCCAGTTTTTTTATAGCGCCGCAGGCTAAAAAATTTCATGCCCCAAGGTCAACAGCATTTAAATCACAATTTAGCATCGAGCTCAATTTCAGAAGATACTATTTCTTTGAACTAATTGCAAAAAGAAAAATATATCTAACGGTTTTAAACTACACATTTTTTATTACTATAAACCACGGTAATAAATATACAAGATATGCCGACGGTCGTTCTAAGTTGAAGCAAAACTTGAAGCTTTTGATGACTGATGATTAAACGCGACTATCCGAATTTGATTGGTGCAAATAATATCCCTTGATATGTTTTCTCTGTCTTATATTAGCGCGACAATTACCCTTGATATGCTTTCTCTCTCTCACTAAGTAGTTCACAATTGGCCTCAGTTTTGTTGAACAAAGTAATATTTTTTTTTCACTTCTTATTTTAAACTTATAAAAATAATCTTATATTTCGGATAGGAGAGCCTCAAAAAGTTGTGTTATGGTCCCCCTTTCAATATCATATTACGCTCTACGACAGCAATTAATTTATTTTTTGTTCTACAGCAAGACAAATAACTTTCTTTCTCTTCTTTCTTCTTCTGGTTTTTAGAGGCCACTTGAACCATAGCGAGAATGAGGTGGGTAAGAAGGCCCATCTCGCACCCCCCTGGCGCCGCCACTGTATGCAATGTCTACCACAGCATGACTTTTATAAGATATGCCTATTGGAACGTGTTACTTTTTTATTAATAAATCCAATTGCGAAAGACATATGTTTATTCCAAATTAACAAGTTAACACGTATAATGATAATAAAATAGTTATATGCAATTTATTTTTATAACTTAATTTTTGTAAATTAATTTGTAGCCTAAAATAATTATACTACATTAACATTATTAAAATTAATATAAATTAAACCTACCATGAGATGTAAGGCTGGCTACCACATCTGTCAACAATCCTCTTAAATTGAGCAATATCAATAATCGATATTATATAACAAAGTGTTTACAAAATATTACTTTTGAACAAGTAATAACATTTAGATACTTTATAAACTAAATTTATATAAAACACTTTAACTGACAGATTCTTTCATTCAAAATGCCATCTTTTTAAAATGGACCCCTCAACTCTTTATTAATCTTACTTTAAACACAATCCCCTCCTTATTTTAAACATTTACATTATTATTATTTCAAACTAATTATTCAAATTTAAATATATCGTAACACTATACTGTATAAAAATCATTAAAATATTTACAGAACCTACGTTTTTTCTAAATTTAAATTTAATTTTAATAACTCAAACTTTGAGAACCTATTCCCTTTATAGGGGTGAGTTTTTCACATAATTGCAATAGGAGCAATTGTCCTATTTTGGTTCCAGGAAACCACTGTTGACGTTTGTGTTTCTTGTATCTTATCATACAGGTGACCGGACTTCTCTGTCATTGAGATTAAAACATGATGTAAAATTACACTTTGGCACTTTTCCTGCTTCCCAATTTATTTTAGAAAAAAAATAATTATATATAAGTTTCAGACCATAAAATTCTGCATTTAAATCAACATACAAAATTGGTTTCATCATGGTTTCATCGATGAAAAAAGTTAATATTTGTTTCGTATGTCAGGATGGACCAAATGATGACCAATCTTATGTTCCATACCTTTTCAACTTCAAATTAAGACTAAACATTTCTTTGATATTGTTTAACCCTTTGGAATTGTTTATCCCCAATTTGGAATTTAATTTAATTTTTTAAATCCCTTCTTTAAACTATAAGAGAAGAAATAAGGACGTAAAAATAATAACTGAATCTATTTTCAGATCGTGCCGTCGACTCGTTGGACCAGGAAAGAGTAGAAGATCTTCAAAACGTGTCAAAAAACTTCAGCAACAGGTGAGTCTTCTACGACTATATCGCCGTTTCTCACTTCTAAATTTTCTTTCTTTCTGTCTAACCAGTCACCTTTTAAAAGACATTTATAGATCATTGCTTCATCTGTTTCGTCTTCTTTATTTTCTCCTTTACCCCTAATGAATCCATTACAACGCTTGCTTCGGCCATCTTGGTTAATCCATCTTTTCGAGGTATCCCATACTAAATAAGTAAAATGAAAACGTAAAATTAATTTAAATAACATTTATTTTTTCAGGTCATTTCCATTGGATAAAACTGTATTTTTATTTAATGCTTAATTTTACAATTTCAGCCGTGACATAATTAACCGCTTTTTCGGAATCGAGTTTAAACTCTCGCGTACGCGTTCTTAAAATCGAGTCCGATGTTAAAAGCTTGATGGAAGCTTTAATAATTCGTTATTCGGTTTTTTGCTCTAAAAATAAGTGCATGATTCTTAAGTGTGTAGTGTTCAATAATTATTCGTTCGATTCGTTTTAAAGTAAATGAGTGGATGAGGACGCGATGAATAGATTTTGGCATGAAGAGATATACGAATTCGGCAAGAGGACATCAGAATAAAGGTAAATAATTATTTTTATGTTAAAGAGGAGGTATCAGGCTCAACTATTAAATTTGTACGATTCGCCTTATAGACCAAGTGTTTTTCAACGTGAGACTCGCCCCACAGGGAGGCAATTTTATTGTTAAGGGGAGCAATTTGTAAATGATCTCGTTCAGAGTTTAAGTTAAGTTTAACCTATCATTTAAGTTTCTTCAGTGAACAATTCAATTTTTTATTATTAAAAATAATACATACCTACATGTGTTACATAGAATTAAGAATAAGAATTTTAGAACGGCTTACGGGGTATGGCACAAAAAAGGTTGGTGAGAACTGCTTTTGACCTTCTTGAGAGATTTTTATAAAACATCTGAAGTTTGCGTAATTCGTACTGCATGTTAGTTAAAGGTTTGTGTTTGTAGTACTGCACACGCGTTTAGCAAGACTTAACTTTTTGTCTCCATCACTTCATATCAGGGCCGGACTGGCCATATCGGGTATCGGCAGGTCGTCCATTGCTAACGGGGCCAGATACTTATGTATAATTTCAAGTTTATTATTTATTAATCCAACATAATATCACCTACTCTAACCTAACCTAGTATAAAAGCAAAAATAGGCATTTTCTCTGTTCAGCTAAAATTCTTTATATCGTTAAAATTATTAATTTTTTTAAGGGATCGGATGGGCTCAAATGTATATCTACCTAACCTAAAAGGATCTTATTAAAACTTATTCCTGTACAAACGAAAACTGCAAAGATTAATTATAGGGCAAAATAACCGTATCACGAGGAAACCGAAGCCAGTGTGTGGTAGGTGATAGGTGTAAACGGTGTGATACACCTATCACAGTGAAACATTTCCTAAGGGAATATAAAAAATATGAACAACAAAGAGTTCAACATAAAATCCCGCTGATATAGTAAAAAATTCAAAGAGTCTTTGTGTAACGATGCGTTTTTCTACACGTGTCAGAGTGTTACGAATCCTTAAGATTCTGCCTCTGATACTGGAAAAATTAAAATATTTTTCATGCCCCACTTTTTTTTATTAAAAATGACTCGTACATAATCTACCAGCAACTACCAAATCCTTCGTTTTACCACATCGACCCCGTCTGCAGCTAGAGTCAAGCCGACGTGGCGGGAAAGACACATTTTCGTGCGATTAACATTATTCTGTAGATAAAAGTTTAAAATAGGTTCAGAAGGATCGTCTGTTTTCTAGTGGGGTAGCCAGCATAATTTTCGGACCCCCACCCCTCGAGTACGCGCGTGCTTATCAACTAAAAAAGAATCTCTATAACAAAAATAAATAAATAGTATATGTAAAACGAGTTAACGACTTGACTTAGATAGGTACTGTCGAAGATCTTTAAATTAATTTCTAAAAACATAAGAAGCTTAACATCTGCGATAAGTGACAATCGTGACAATCATACAAGCATTCAGTTTTGTATGCGTTGTCTTTTAAAAATTTACTAATACGGACTAATGACATGACATAAACATAACCAACAAATTTGACGGATTATGCATTAAATGTGTTTTAACGGTTCAAATACATCGAACCCCTATGGTTTAAATACATTGTAAGTATTTGGATTCGTTAAATGTGAACCGTTTTTAACCCCTTTAAGCGTTTTGATAGCCAGAAAACGGCTCTAAATTGGTATTTTTCCCCTCCAACGCCGTAGTCAACGTATTAAATTATTAAAGGGGCGTGGCCAAACCTGCGCGAACTAATTCCTACCGCTCCTCTTCTTAAAATATTATACCTATATAGAACTTTTCTATGTCTCGAAAATTTTTCTCCAATCTGTATACCGGTAGCCTGCACCAACCTATACGATGATCAAATACAGCTAAATTATTTTATTCTGAGGAGCTGTGGACATGCGCAGATACCTAAATTGGTATTTATCCCCACCAACGCAAACGTATTTAAATTATTAAAGGGGCGTGGCCAAACCTGCGCGAACTTACCTCAGGTTAAATTATTTTAGCTTTATTTAAAAACCGTTTAGTTAACAATTTAAATTATAAAACAGTAAATATTATACAACAAATATAAATAAATACAAAAATAAGTAGAATTAAACATGCTACACGCATATGATACGCGACATGCTGCAGAAGTAGATTTCTTTTTACAAAACATAAAGCAGGTACTCAAACAGGGTGGTCAAAATATTACAACGACGATGTTATAATAATTTATTATTATCAGAGATCAGCGATACATATTTGAATAAATTCAATAAATTAGTCGAGTTGAGCAGAGTTGCTGACCCACCAAAGGTCTGGTAAAAAATTTAATTTGATGCTAGAAATGGATAAAAAACTGAAATCATTCAAATCAATTAATTTCAATTAACTCTTTGCAATCCAAGCTTAATATGAGATTAAAGTTGTTATAGCTGATTGAAAATTTTAACATATTATTTAGTTTTTCCAAATGATTTAGAAAATTTGGCATTAATGTTAAATTAACTTTGTTCAACTTATAGTTAATGTTGGGCAGCTTCAAAGCTCACAATAATAAATTTATCATCCATAGAACACGATAGAACTCATACAACATGGTGAGATTCTGGTCACCCTGTTATACGAATTAATGTTTATAGTTTTATACGCTTCTAATAACCACACCAACGACAACAATTTACGTAATTAGGTATTTGCTTTACAAACACATTAGTTACTCGCTAGTAATGTACTTACCTAAATAGGGTTTTAATTTCTATTGTTTGTTAGCATAATTTTCTTAAAATTTTCCAAAGTTTAGAATAATGAACAATTTAAAATTGATATGTTCAAAATATTCAAGTTGACAAACTTTTCTCGAAAATAAAATCAACAGTTCTTTTGGAATGTTTATCAAGAAACGAACCTGCATTTAGCTTATAATATAAACTACTCTTCTTTCTCACCTTATGAAAGCTGCAATTATATTTTTGTCTCACCATGTAAATAAGAAAAAACATTTTATTTTACTTTGTGATGTTGTTTTGGATAAGGCGACTTTAGGTCACAATAAAAATCATAAAAAATTCTACACCTACATTGAATGTTGAAAATTAGCTCAAAATAGCTGTCTTGTGTGTCTTCCAATACCTGGAAGACACGAGGAGGGCTAGTCGAATCCCCAGACCTGTGCTTAAGACCTAACCAGACCTTTAGGGACAGACCACCTGACCTGGAAGACACAAAGAGGGGTTAGTCGAATCCCCAGACTACCAAACCTGTCCTCAAGACCTAACTAGACCTTTAGGGACAGACCACCCAACCTGGAAGACACGATCACACGATTAATTCCTGTTACCAGACCATTAGACCTGTCTTCAGACCTATCAGACGTTTAACGACACACCACTAGACCTGGAAGACAGGAAACACGGGTTTGCTGAAGGCAAGAGAATAACAAATAAAAATGTATTAATCAAATTTAACTAATTAACTTAACATGGGGTAAAATAACAATGAACAGCAATTTGAACTAAAATTAATTAATTAAACACGGAGCAAAATTACGCAGGGGGAAATTGAGGCGGAACGCGGCTCCTGCTCATTTTGGTTTTGGTCCAGCATCCGGATAAAATTTTGCATCGTTACAAGGTATGTAAAAGAAATTCTGAATAAGAATCCCCTTATCACTTAAATGTTGAGATGTTAAAGTCTCTACAGCAAAGTAATCATCCAAAAAGTAACTCAAAATATATCTATAATAAGTTGCTATTCTAGCTAAAGTGGTTTTCACACATATAGTGTAAAATAATGCAAAAACCATCCGACGTAATTATGTTTTAATGAAACTGAATATTCTCTAAGAAAATTGTCACAATGTATAGTGTTTCATGTTTGAACTGCAAATTTTTCAGGAAAACACATTAAATAATGGCTCTAATAGTACCCATTCACGCACAGGCGGCCTGCAGTCCCGGACTGCAGATATCGAGATCTGCAGATCTCATTTCACCATACACGCCCAGGCCGTCGACAGACCGTGATCTGCAGTCCAATTAGATCGGTTGGAAAACTGACGTCTATGTTCGTAGAACTGTCGATCTGGTCGTACGTCCCGAACTTAACGTGTTTGAAGATTTACTAATTTTCATAGCACCTACAGTAGATAACATGGCAGATAAAGCTTTTGATATCCAGATCTGCAGATCTCATTTCACCATACACGCTCAGGCCGTCGACAGGCCGTGATCTGCAGTCTAATTAGATCGGTTAGAAAACTGACGTGTATGTTCGTAGAACTGTCGATCTGGCCGTACGTCCCGAACTCCAAACGAGTTTGAAGATTTGCTATTTTATTTGGTAGCGCCTACCGTATACACTGCGCGGCAAAGGTATGGAACATTGCAAATAGAACTGAAATAAATGGTTTTTTGGTATATCTTGAAACACGTCGATTTTATGTTTTTGAAATACACATTTTTATGTCAAAATAAATTTCCGATATTCATTTGTTTTTAAGTAATGACATCATAAATATTTTAATAAACACTTCTATTAAAATAACGTAATAACGTACCCAAATCACGAAAAAAAAAATTTTGAAAAAGAAAATTGACAAAACTGTCGTTGTATCTGTACTTGTATCTTGTATGGTCAAATTTGAGATCGCCTGCAGTCCGAGAACTGACAGTCCCAGGCCTGCAGATCTCATCATATTAAAAAACTAAATCATGTGTGGTGCGCTTCGATTTGGATCTGCAGTCCAGATCGTACAGTCCTGGGACTGCAGGCCAATCTTTCACCCAAAAACGTTTCTTTGTTTTACATATTGACTCCTGCAATAAAAGAATGACAAGCAGCGCCGCTAATTTTTTATCTCGCAAAATTACAATTGTTTCGGAGCTTTGAAACGAAACTGATAAAACTGTCGATTAGATCTGTACGTGTATGGTTAAAATGTGAGGTCGCCTGCAGTCCAGGAACTGACAGTCCCAGGCCTGTAGATCGCATCGTTTTAAAAAACTGAATCATGTGTGGCGCGTTTCGATTTGGATCTGCAGTCCAAATCGACAGTCCTAGGACTGCAGGCCGCCTGTGCGTGAATGGGTACTTTAACGATAGAAATACTCTAAATAGAAAAATATTTTTAATTAAATTTAGAAGTTTTAATAAAAACCTTAGTGGTTGCCTGTAAAGTCCAAACTTGCTCAAGAGACAAGAGTCCAGTTTTACGAAATAAAAAGTTATTCTAATTTTATTTTATTACGAAATGTTTTACATAAATAAATTTAAATATAGTTTTGTGTATATTTTTAAGTTATTTTTACTATAATGAGCGTGATTAAAAATTCATTCAATAAACAATTTATAAATAATTTATATTAATTTTCTATAAAAAACATACATATTTTATTAAAATGTACAGTGCGTCCGAAAAGTAATGTAGAGGTATATCTACCCCGTGTGTCAACTTTTAAAGCGGAAGATGGGGATACAACATTATATAGAAATCACTTATTTGCAGTTTGCATTGCTACGTGATGCCAGATAAATCTATAAGGGCGATAGTAAAAAAGTATCGAAAGAGAATTATTTTCTGCGTCTGTTAGACTAAATAGTTCTTAATTAATAGCATTTTGAAATACGAAATAGTTATTTATGTGTCAAGTTGCAAAATAGGCGTAGCTATATTTATAACGTGTTACATAGAAGATTTTTTGTAATTATGTGAAAATGTTGTTAAAAAATCAAAAATAAATGTCTTCATTTTCACTTTTGTATGCATGGTGAATAATCGAGTAGGATGTTTATATACAGTGCGTCAGTTTTAACAGGAGCAATGAGCTATGGCTAATGGCTATAAATACTTCTAAAGCTATATAAGATATCAAAAATCGCTCAAAACCGATTGGGTTGTACGAAGGGGGAACTAGAATGACGTACTAAGTGTTGCACCCCCTACATTACATTAAAAGTGTGCTAGACGAGCATAGATAACGTTATTTATATGGTATTTTTGGCTCTGTTGAAAAGATTAGATTTTAAAACCTCAATGAACATGCGAGTTTAAGTATTTTGTATTTTAAATACATTTATTTGAGTATTTTTTCCAGCTCTGGGCATAACTCGTAGATTCGTCCAGCCACTAAATCCGAAACGTCATGTAACCTATTTCTAACCTTATTGCTCAATTTAGAATTATTTTCTTTCGCTCGTCTTATGAAATAATAACAATTTTCAATTAGAACATTTCTAGAATATCTACAACAAGAATCATATCCTTCATGACAGACTCGGGCTGACTATACTTGTTCAGGGACGCAAATATTTCTAGAGGCCTGCAATGTATAATTTTGAATTAAGTCTTACGCCTTTGACATTTTTGAAAAAGTACACCCTGTATAAATCTGGAAATGTCAGAACTTTTTAATTATTAATTTCGAGAGAAAGCTCGGATTTGCCATAACTGCAGGGGCTCGGGACGCTGTAGCGCTCAGCGCCTCTTGCCAGTCCGCGCCAGCTTCATAAAATAAATATGTATTTTGTGTTATTTTGACTTTTAGTCTAAGAGGTTTCTTTTCAAGTATGATCTTTTGAAAACTTTGAAAAATAAATATGTAATGTTTTTATCAAGCACTAATAGTAATAATAATTATCAAGAGACTTCACATTTTCACGCCCGATCACGGACGGATTTTAAACATGTTAGAGAAGAAACGTTGTTCGAATAATAATTATTTTTGTAAAAAGCAAGTCTATTTGTATAAGGCTTCAGTTGATGAGCTGATATAGTAAATTGGCTTTTACAAAAGCCACCCTTCATCCCGTGTATAGAGATTGTTTCCAGCTTTAGTTAAAAAGATAAATTAATTACAGAGCTGCAGTTATTTTCTCGAATCAAAAACTTTGAGCTATTGTTAGGTCAGTTAGCTTTGGTTCAGTAGACCATACCTACCTATAATTATAAATACAAGTCACCTATTAATTAAATAGATTAAACCTTCGTAGATTTAATTAACTTCGTTATGTTGTAGCCAAAAAGTTTTGTGTTCTTGTAGTCATGAACAACGTCATTTGCCTCGTTTTATCTACGTCAATTTTTCTACTTGATAAAACATTCTCCAATCCCCATCAAAAATTTTTGTTCGGTGCGTAAATATTTGATATTTATAATAATAAAAATTGCGTGCTTTATTCCACTTAAAATAAAAATAAATTTATTTTATCTAAATTATTAATCAATAAATGGTTTTTACATAAGCTTTTACCTACATTATAGTATATTAGTTTAGTAGCGATTTTCTCGGAACTGTAGCATTTCTATTATGCGGTCTATCTTCTCTCTATCCTCGATGAGTCCATTACATTTTTTACGTTTTATCGTTTAGGAATCTTCATAAAAATACCTTGCATATAATGTTTAGAAAAGAATTCCATGTATTTGTAAAGTCGTATTCACACCAAATATTGTGTTTCTAAAGCTGGGTACCTACTCACCAAAGTTCCAACAGTTCAGAACAGTTTTTCAGTTTTATAACAAATTCCATGTTTGACATTGTCCACAACTCCTGAAATTGGCATTTTATTCCCGTATTCCGGGCAAGTTTATATTTATTTGGTAATTTCGTGAGTGTTGGTCCTAATAATCTATACTATACACAGTTCAAAGGTTTGAATAAATTTCAAATACCTACTACGATTGAGTAACTGAATCTTACGATTGTAACCGATGCCAAATTTTCTAATTTAAAAGTTCAAGATCCTTGAAACGTTCACACATCACTGTTCTGAACTAGTTTTGAACCTAAACTACTTTTCTTAGAATTAGAAATAACTTTTCAAACAGATTTTTGTGTATAGTGACTCATGGCTCTGTAATGATTTGCAAAAAAAGTAAAAGTTGAGAGACTTTAGGCGATCTCATAAGAAAAATTTCAAACGATTTAAGCCGGCAGATTTTGGACGATAAAAGTAGGTTCACAGCTCTCCGTTGGCACGTTGACCAATCAGAGCAGAGTATTTTTCAAATGCGACGGATGAATTTGAAAAATACTCTGCTCAAATTCATCCGTCACATTTGTAAAATACTCCTTTCTGATTGGTCTCAGAACGGAAACGTATTAACGGAGAGCTATGAAGCTTAAGGTTGATTTGGCATTTGAGCGCCTGGACTAAACTATGACTATGACACAATGATCATCAGTACAACTACTAGATAAATGGTAGGTGACTCGTCTGCCATATTGGGTCGTTTGTCAAAGCAAAGAAAAGATACCTTTGGAATTTTATAAGAAGGAACAGGAAACGACGCAGAGATGAAAAAGTTAGTCTTCTTCAAAGTGATATTTGCGTAAAGTCGATAAAACAGGTCACTGTTTGATTACTATGTTTGTATGTTTCGTCGTCTGCGTAGATCTGTCGTAGTTTTACGCTACTATGAAGTCATACCAATCCAGTAAATTGCAACTAGAGGCGCTGTGGCGCTAGTGCATCAGGGAACAATGGAAACTGTAATAACATGTTTTACACTGGAGTAATGTTATCATACTGTCACTGTCTATTTGACAACGGCAAAATTAAAGCTACATTCAGAAAACAGCGACTGTACCCCCTCCTTTCATAGAGTACGAGATGTATTTAATTGTGCTGTGATTGGTGTCCCAAATGTCAATATGAGATTTGCACCAGTCACAACAAAATGTCTAATTGACTATCGGTAAAATAAATTCCTATGTTCCCTGAAGTGGAACCATCTACCTTATTTTCACAGCATATGTCATCGCACGATTTTGAGCGATTGGTATGACTTGATAGTAGCATAAAACTACGACAGATCAACGCAGACGACGGTATGTTTATTACATTAAACGTCACTTTGACATTCGAACCAATATGGCTGACCAGTCAGCTGCCTTTTATATAGCGCTATAATCATCAGAACCATCATCAATTATTAAATCCAGCGTTTAAAAATTCACGAACTTGTTAATCTAAATGCGCTGGGCTGCTGGGGAACCAACACCATTATGTTTAAACCATAATATTGTATAATCGTTCTTTCAGAGCGTCGTCTGCGTTGATCTGTCGTAGTTTTCGCTACTATCAAGTCATACCAATCCAATAAATTGCAACTAGAGGCGCTAGTGCATCAGGGAACATTGGAACAATGGAAACTGTAATAACATGTTTTACACTGGAGTAATGTCATCATACTGTCACTGTCTATTTGACAACGACAAAATTAAAGCTACATGCAGAAAACAGCGACTGTACCCCCTCCTCTCATAGAGTACGAGATGTATTTAACTGTGCTGTGATTGGTGTCACAAATGTCAATACTTCCGCTCTCTAGCGGCAACAAACAGTATTACAATTATGCCAATGTTTTGGTACTTTCTTTTCTTGTATTTTTCTAAATCTGCAGTTACGTCATTGTTATTCCGGAGAAGCGATATAATGTTTTTCTTGGCAAATGTTTAGATCATGATTCATGATCAACAGAAAAACAGTTCGTCTAAATTTTAATGTAATTATTGTTATTACCGTAGTAGAACTAGTAAAAGTATCGTATATTGCTTTTTGCACAATCGTGTTCTATTCTGTACTTACCAACAATGTTTATACTACTAGGAAGTTGGTTTTACCAAACCATTGTATGTGTCCATAGAAACAATAAAATAATGATTTCGAAATATTTAACCAAAAGCACAAGGGTGGTAAGTGAAACAGATGTTTGCGCTATTTGTTACTTTTATTCTTGTTACTGGGACAACATTGTTCTCCAGCGGTTACTATTTTGAATAAACGAATAAACATTAAAATTATAAAAATTATTTACAACTGTCAACTAGTGTCAGTTTAAAAAATGAATTTATTATTAGTTATTTTTCACGATTGTGCAAAAAATAGTATGCAATACTTGGATCGTTAAGTGCTTTTCGTAACAAATCTCGAAAATTAG
The DNA here is from genome assembly GCA_963924605.1 of Malthinus seriepunctatus. Classification (NCBI taxonomy): domain Eukaryota; kingdom Metazoa; phylum Arthropoda; class Insecta; order Coleoptera; family Cantharidae; genus Malthinus; species Malthinus seriepunctatus. The sequence continues at coordinate 106,121,437 of OZ004600.1, read as the reverse complement.
AAAAACTCGACCCTACGGCTCTCGTTTTGCTAACATTTTCTCGATTTGTTAACTCTGCACTTACCGACCATATATTGCAATGTACTATTTAATTAATCTTCTATTGCTTCTATTTAGTGACCAAATACAAAATTTTGAATTACCTTGTATATAATCTTTAAAAGCGGTTGGTAACACGCGTTTCGTAGTGACAACGTGAGAAGTGACTTTGAATTTGTAAGGTTAGGGTTAAATAACGCATATTGATTTGTTTGTATATTGAAATTTGAAATGGGCGACAGTAATGTAGAGAAACGTTATAAAAGAAAACGAAAGAAGCCTTTCCTACAGAACGTCAAAGGTTTCGGTAAAAAAGGAAATTATGGAAGAGGCAGCGAAATCGATTCTGAAACTTACGAATACTTTGTTCGTATATTAGAGGTTTACAAAGAAGGATTTCCTTCCGATGAAGAAAAGTGTAAGTTTTATTATGTTTTGATATAGACATTTTCGTAGGCTGATACGATATTAGCTCTTTCGATTTTAGAAAACGAGCGTCGATTAACAGGTGGAATTATGCTGTGATACATTATATCAATCGATTATACAAATCGATCATAAGTACATAATATCGTATCAGAACCAATTTTATTCTAGTTCTCAAAGGCTCAAATTCTTGTTTTAGCATTATTTGTAAACAACGTTTTTCAACAAATTGAGAACAATGAAATTAAGTATTCCAGTAATCAAATAGGATGTCGTTTAATAGAAATGTTATTACCTTTTGCTAATAATAGTACTTTGGAGCAATTTGTAAAGGCGTTTATAGAAGATTTACGTCCATTATGTAGTGACTCTTTCGCTAGCCACGTATTACAAAAGCTTGTTGAAGTAACCTGCGATAAATCATTAAAACCTAATGCAGATGAAGATTTTAGAGAGTGGTGTAAGAATAGCACAATAAAAGTCAGTAAATTTTTATTGAACAATTTAGAAGATTTTGTGTGGGATAAATTTGGTAATCATATCATAAGAACGATATTACAAAGTTTAGCACAATTACCTGTAGAGGAAAAAGGGAAAAAGGTTGATGTTATTATACACATTGAAAATAAAACATCTGAAGAGTACGAAGACATAGTTAAAGATTATGCGCAACGCTTAATTAGTTGGCCTCAGTTCAAAGATTTTCCATATGCAGAGAATACATCGGGACTTCTTCAAGTTCTTTTAAAAGCTTTGAAGAAGATCGACAAAAGTTTATTAAAGAAGTGTATCAAACAACTTTTAAATGACTCATTTGCGTGTACTACCGAAAGTGATGATAAGAAGATGAATAATGGTAAACAATTGGCAGATGTTTTTAGTTCTAAGCCAGCGTTAATGTTGCTAGAACTTTGTGTAGAAGTAGCTCCACGTAAACAATTTACTAAAATATATGCCGATTGCTTTATGAATAATTTAGCATATTTAGCTAAGGGCAAAGAAACTAATTTTTCAGTACAAAAATTACTTAATCATTGTAATGAAAAAGCAGAGGTGAGTACAGTCTAGACAAAATTTCACCTTTTGCTATTGTTTTAATAAATTTCAGTTTGAAGCAATGTTTGATGAATTAGCAGATAGTTTTCGAGAAATATTTGACGCTGGACATTCTGGAGTACTTTTGGCATTGGGTCAATCATGCCTTACATTGTTAGCAAAACAATCTAATTATGTGCAGGTCAGAAAACTAATTTTAAGTTTGTTTATGATCTAAATTTTTATTAATTTTAGAATATAATGAAATGTTTTAATTGTTATGAACCAGAGGAAAAACAGAATAGCATTGTAGTATGTCTGTGCAAGTTTCGTAAATTTCAAGATTTGACTAAAGAAGATACTCAAAATTTTGGACAGACAAAATTTAGCTTACACGGAATTTTAATAATTCAACATATGCTTGGCTTTAATAAACCAATTAAGATTATTAACAGTATTCTTAGTCTTGAAACAGCAACTTTGACGACCTTATTTTCACATGTAATGGGATCTCACATTGTTGATTCATTTGTCAAAAGTCAATATATTGGGGAAAAAAGTAGGGAGAAGTTATTAAGAAAAATGCAGGTTTGTAGTATTGTATAATTAAATTTTTAAGACGTTTAGTAAAATTATAATTAATAGGGAACTTATCAAGAGTTGGCTGCAACAAAGTTTGGTTCAAGATGTTTTGAAGCTTTATGGAGTGTTGCTAATGAAAAAACTAAGCTTAATATTATGAAAGAACTAAGCTATAGAGACAATGCTTGGGCGAATTCTCAACATGGAAAACTCATTGCTTGTAAAGTAAATTTAGAATTGTATAAAAGAAATGTAGAACAGTGGACAAATTCTATAGGCAAGGAAAAGAAAACTGAAACTATGTTTGCTAAAATAATTGAAAAATAAATTGTTATTAAAATGTTGGAATTGTCGTACGTTTTGATTTTGATTTGCAAGTAATTTCCTCGATGCAATCCTAACTTCATTAATATCTTGCATAGAAATAGCAGACGAGACTTGGTTTCTCGTTAATTATTTATGTATTAATTTTATTAATAGTAGTTTACTAGTATGGAAAACAAAATCAATGTAACAGTAGCTGCATACATAGTTGAGTGTTTACGAGAGATCAGTTACATAAATGTTTATTTGAGTAATTAAAAACATGTTAAACATACTTTTATAAACAGAAATAAAATAACAATTATTTTTACAAAATGCGTTTAAAATAATAAGTAATATTGACTAATCAAAACAAGAATGTATCGAAATGGCTCAGATAGTATATTGTTGTTTATTTGCGTGGTCACTATACAAATATTTCTAAGTCTTTTGCACTACATTTTTTATTCGAAGGCTATGTTCTTGATTGAAAATTCTCCATCTAAAAATTTAACTCTAACAAACTTGAAAGAAAATGGTACTACTGCAGTTAGAATGTTTTTTCTCAGTTTTTAATTCATAATAGTGATGTTTTAGGTTGTGGGAAAATGTTGAATATAAGATGAAATACGTTTACTTTCGTTGTGCGTTTGCTTTTAATGAAAAACTTGACGGTCTCCAACAACGCTTTTTAACATAGGAATATCTGTTATTTGCAAAGGTATAGAGTTTTGGGGTAAATGGAAGAAACTGATTCCTGAATTATACTTAACTAATATGTAAAAAAATGTTTATCCTCTCAGAGGCAAGATAATGACAATCATAGGGTACCTAGATTATAAATGAAGTTAATCGGAAATAGACATGAATAAATGGAATAGATACTCTGGAGCAAAAAATTCAATTAAAGGAATTTATTGAGATATTCATAACTATTGGTGAGGTGAGGAAACGAGAGATTGTTTATAGAGGCTCGACCTCCAATTCAGTACATATTTGGTGCTGGGTGCGGCGTAATAAACTGTAAAATTTTGGGTCTTCCAATGTCCGTGAAGGACATTGACCAGGCCTGGACAGGAGCAAGAACTACTAAAAAAGTGTACATACCATAGGTTACCGTATGAGGAGACATGGTACTCTACTTATACTCGAGATTACGAAAAGAATGTCCTCAGCTGAGGCTGAGAACAAGGATTGACCATAATATTGCCGAATATTAATAGCCCAGAGCACAAAATAGCTGATGGAGTTTTCTTGTACCCCTGTTGTTATGGCATATATTTTTCTTATGTTGGTATTACGAAGATTTTAAGCTAGGTTTCAGTCAGTAGAACATCACCCTTCTGGAGGGTCAGCCTCCTCCAACTGGTGGATGGCTGACGATGCTATTTTCGTGACCGCGAGCATAAATAATTAAATAGAAGACGAATCACACCTCGTAATATACGCAGTGATGTGAGTCGTAATTTATTTTGTAAATTACGAAATTAATTAACGTAATTTACCGTTATCAATTACCGTTAATTACCATATAGTTGGGCAGTGATGTAAGTTGTAATTTTTGGCGTAAATTAATAACGTAATACGGGTAATACGGTAAATTACGAACTTAATACTGTTTTTGACCGGTAATTTACCGTTTTAAATTACCATTAATTAAAATAGTGCAATGATGTAGTTAAATGTTTCCAGTACTGCATCTTGGCGGTAATTTACCAATTTCAAAATAAAATACCTGAGAATTAAAAGTGGCAATAAAAAATCGTAAATTACGGGAGTTATTTACCAAAATTTTAAATTATGGTAATTTTACATCACTGAATATAGGTACTTTTTTCGTATGGCTGCTCCTGGCCTATGAGCAATATCTTTAATTGCTAAGATATGAATTTGAAGATTACTTGGAAAATGTATTCCTAAGCTTAGACGAAAATTTCTACTTTCAAGTTTCAACAAGGGGATGAGCACCTAATCAGTGCTCATAATGATATCCTAGTTGTAAAAAAGGGATTAAATCAAAGATTTTCAAATCTGTTTATAGGTCTTGATGACGATGATGATTATGGTGACCTATCCATTGGCAGCTAGATCTCATCCCTATGGACTTTTATCTTTGGGGTTGCTTAAAAGATTTTGTATATCCAAACGATCTCCAAAATATTGCAGACTTACGACAACGATAATTAATTCAAAAATTATTTGATGTTTTAAGTCATATTTCATCACAGAAATTATCGTGGGGGGGGAGACAATTTTGTTTTTAAATCTTATAGTTAAGCATGATCCAGGGATCTTAATTCTTCTATTTAACTGATTTAACCATTATCTTATCTCTATAACATTACTCTCTAAATAACCTGAAGATCGATCCCCATGTTACATGTTAGGAATTGTTTTTTGGCAACATTCTGTATAATAGGCATGTGATTCGTACATAAAATTAGCTGGAAGCCTTTTCAATCAGACACCTTCTTATTTAAGAAATACAAACATAACAAATTCAAGTTTAACAATAAAAATAAAATTCCTTAGAATTTCAAAACATGACTAAATATGACTAGAACAAGTTCAATAAATAAAAGAATTAATTATAATATAATTAATTAGGTATACATCTTCAACATCTATATGTGTAGGTAGGTACATACAGTGATAGTCTTTGGTTTACAGGAACAATAAGTGACTGATAATACAAGATTTGACATGCAAGGAACAAAGTAAAGAGTAAAATTTTGTTACAAATTTTTATTTTCTATTTTTACGAATTTTCCTTGCATGTCACTTTTTAAATTTAACTTGATCCACACTATTAATATGTACTTGAACGCCAGATGGTGTAGTGCTAGGGGTTGTGGTTCGCATTGGTCTGACTTTATCTTTGGAACAAGCTTGGTGGTGATTTTCCCAATCTTTATGTTGACAAAATGGACCGCAATAACGGGCCAGATTGCATCCAGAACATGTTTCGTGAGCTTTTCGTCCACAATTCCAACAAGACTAAAGTAAAAATAAATTAATTTATATTAATTTAAATTTTTGACTTACATTCTGTTGGCTATTTGCCGCTTGAGCCGTTTGCGAGGGAGATAAACTATTTTCGTTTGTATCGGTAGCGTGAGTTGTGGTTTCGTCACCGTGTTTTCTCGTTTCTAAAGAATTTAATCGAAATAAGTATTTGAATTAAATTTTATTTTATTTTACCTGATAACAACTTTTCCATTTTAGCTCTTTCTGCTGCAACAAGTTCGTTTGCTTTAGTTTCAGCTGCAGTTACGGCTTTTTGTAATTCAATTACAGCTTGTCGCTTGACGTCGTTTACAGCTTCTTCTGCCCTTCTCCTTACTTCTGCAACTCTGTCTTCTGTCTGTTTAACAGCTTGCATCATTATTTCGTTTGCAGCTTTTTTTAAATCTACGCTCACGTCTTGCTTTCTGAGCCAATCGTTGGTTATGTCTTGGCTATTTCTTTGTTGGAGTATCGAAAGCGCTCGTTTTGTTTTTTCGACCATCGATAAAATGCAATTTAGCATTACGTGAATGTTTCTCCATTCTTCGTCGCCTCTGTTACAGCGATTGCTTTCAGAACTGAGAATGTCGTCGCTTCTGTGTTGATTTGCGTATAATTGAGCGTGTTGAGAATAGTCAAAAACATGCGAATTTGGAGCGGCGGAATTAACGTTTGGAAGGAGTAAACTGTGTTGAGCGAACATAAAGGCGTTTTGGGAAGAGAACGAACGTTTTACCGGTAAGAAATCTTGCAAGTCTTGTTGCGATTGACTATTCACTCCATTTTCGTAAATGCTGAAAGCAAATTAATATTTCAATTTTGTTTCTCTTTGATGTTTAATAATGTACCAAAAAAGCGAACAAATGAGAAAACGTTATTAACAATCTCAATTTATCGAAGTCGAAATCGTAAATTACATATTGAGTATAAACTAAATTCTAAGTTGCGAAAAATGAGCTAAAAACACGTAATAGAGAAACTGATTAACATGACATAAACAAGCATAAATTAACATTTTCGTCCTAAAATTTCAAAAGTTCACGTCAGTGTTGTAATTAAAAGGCAAGGAATGCCGTGTAAGTGACGTGAAGGGGATGGGGTAAGTAAAAAGCACGCTGTTCCGACCAGATGGCACCAGAGGCGCCGCGTGCACTCGGCGACCAGAAAGAAACCATTATTCATTTTAATAAAACGGTCGCAAGCAGACTATTGAATATAGTAGATCGACCCCAGATTCCAGAAACTGGAAATTATTAATCTCTCTTTCGCGACTAATATTTCTTAATATGTGTTTATTTTGTTGATATTAGGAAATAAAAGGAACGCCAATTTCATATATTTCCATAATTCCATAATAGGACGAGTCCGAGCAGGAAAACCTTTTCAAAATTAAATGGGTCAACTTAACTACGCTTGACCAAATTATACTTTGAATGCAATGAAGAAACACCTACTCGTTCTGATAAAAATAGTAACTAAAACGTTATTTATTATGCAGATCGATACAAAATTGATACTGTTTTCCTCAACAAACTTACAAAAAGTACATAAATGTGGATTTAGAAAATAATAACCAATATTATTATTTCAACCTCGGCAACATTTTGATTATCCTGTTATTTATTGTCGATAAAGTTTTCCGAAGTTGGTTAAAAGTTTTCCTGAAGATGAAGAGTTTAAAACAAACACTACTTAATGGAAGAGAGCACTACACAAGGTCGATGTAGAGTTTAGTAGATCAAAACTTGCTGAATGTTGTTTAGAAATTAGTTAATATTCTATTTATGAATTTCTATAGGTGTATGGTCAGATGGTCACTATACACAAATACAGGTTGTTTTAAATTCATTTCTATACATAACAAGCTCGTAAATGGAAGGGCATAGTGCGATAATTAAATTTAGGCAAAGTTTCTTATTTATGAAAGAATTCTGGGTTTATAAAAATTTTAAAATGAACAAATTTTTTTAAGGGCAGTTTTTATCCTCTTTAGATTTATTTTAAACTGATTCATTTACTTAGAAGGAATCTAGTAGGCTGGAAGCAGTTGGAAGCATATTTGGGAACAACGGAGCCCAGATTCTGGGTCTTTTTATTTTTGAAGAATTAGAGAAGCGAGAACGTTATGTTCAGTTATTCAGCATCACTTTCAGAAAATTCCTTAAGGAAATCTTCCTAATATAATATTAAATCTTTGGGTTTGGATTTAGGACAGTTCAACCTCCACCCTTCTTTGCAAGAATGTGCCCTATGGTCTACGTCTTTCTCAAATATTTCTTAATTATTTTTTACTTCAAGAATATTTTGAAAGATGCCATGGTTTCAGGAAGGTATAGTGCGGAACTTTTGAAAAGAATAGGGCGGAGCCAGTACGCTATAACGAATATGTGTCTGGTAACATCTTGTCGTATCAATTTTAGAGATACAGAGAGAGAGCATGCACTTCCTCCGTTTGTACTACGCAAAAAATTGGCTAGACTCTATTTTTTTTCAAAAGTACCGGACTTTATCGCTCAACTTCACGACACTGTTGCCAAGTTGTTTTTTTTGACCTATTGCGCTCTCGAAGCTTCTCCATTCCCAGTAACTCTGCTGTTTTCGCATTTACTTGCTACAGTACGAAGTTCTTCAAGTTGGTACAGAGGAAATAACTTTTTTAGTTTCAATAGATTTTAAATTTGTCGTATACCAGCCTAAACGGGTCTCAGGGGACCGAATGAACGGGGACCTCACAGTCATTCCCTTGCAGGGTTTTCTGGCAAGTCACACTTTTCCAAGGGTCATTAGGGTATTATTCACCCTAGTACCAAATTAAAGTTGCTAGTATGTTTCATTAATTCATGTGATCCTCCCTGTTACATAACATGAATTAATGCAACATATCTAGATATCCGAGAAACTTGAACTATACCTCCGAGATACCCTACAAAAATTTGACCACATCTACTTAATTCCAATGACTTATTTTTGAAAATGTTCCTCAAGACGTCAAATGAGCTAGCAAAAGATCCCAAACTGGACATTTTCTCATATCGACCCTAGGGGCCGATTTTACAATTGAGCCTCAACAGAGGTTTAAATTAAACTCCAGTATCATCTGAGTTCAAAGCAAATTCATATTGTAAATGAAAAGACTTATCTTAGTAAAATATCACAATTTTCTTCTAAATAATTATATACTACCGGTTTCGCTAATAAGCATCATCAAGTGTGTCATTGTCATGACTGTACGGCCCTAAGCGTCGCGACGTTCAACTTTTTATTTTCTCCTGAGAACCTATTGTTCTTTGACGTAAGGTAGCAAATGAGTACTTTTTATCTTGTACTGTACGTTATGTTACGTTAATATGTTATATCTTATGTTATTTTATACGATGAAAAATAAAGAACAAAATTAGTTTTTAAAGTTTTAGAAACGCAAGCTTATTGCAGAAAATACAATTCAATCAAATTATTATTTGTATTATTAAATTAAAGTAACATAACGTAACATAACATAACCTAGAAATATATGGCAATTAAGATGTAACGATGCGTTTTTCATGTTAACTCATGTCAAATCTGATGTGTCAGAGTGCTCTGATACGGAGTTTGCGCACCCGAGTATTTCGTTTAAGCTCGCATCTATCGCTACCTACATAATCGCATAAAAAGCATTTATGTAAGAGTTTGGGGATAATCGTAAAGATATAAGTACGAGAATTAATAAATATTCGACGTGCATTAATTTCAGGGGAGTCCGTTTGCATCCACTGTACAGAGTGTATCACTGTGTCCAGTGTGATCCTCTTGTGATGCGGGTAGTTGATGATCTGGCGTTCCTGCACCAGCGGCTGGTATAAGCTGCAGTTGTAGGGTTTAAGCTGATCGCGTCTACCTCAGTAAATACATCCTTCTTTTTGGTCAGGCTTTCGGGCTAACCACAAGTCACTTATCCACGGTCTTTGGGCTTTTTGGTCGATCGTGTCGTCACGATTACAATTTACAATTTTTCATTTGGGCAGTTTGTTATAACTCTGTTATCTGTACATCTATTAATCGTTAGCGAAAAAGTCGTATCTTAAGATACGAATATGATAAGATAAGGTTAATAGTTGTAGAACAGCCTTGGGCTTCTTGGCAGACTCTTGATCTGATTGCAAGTGGAAACGCGGTAAGAAAGCAGGGAACCAACCGGCTTGAGAATGGGCACGAGTTCGGTTCTTCAGAGACGGTGCCCTGAACCAGATCTGCATCCATAACAGAGGTAGAGGTGTTCGAAGTGCGCTGTTAATAGTTAGGAACAATAAAGGCCTCCCGTGGGGCGCTACATTTAGCGCCCAACGTGGGACTTTAAAGCTTCCAACACAATCCGCGTCCCCTAGTGTATTCTAACACCATTCTCAAGCCGAGTCTCTGGTTTCCTACCGCGTTCTGCACACATCTGCGACTACGTTCGTTGATGGGGGTTGCAGTACGACAGGAAAGGAGATTGTAAGTGAAGTGGTCTATTGGCTAATCACTTCTCAACGGTCTTTGGACTTTTTGGTCGATCGTGTGTGGGACTCGATTACAGTTTTGGACTTGTTGCCGACTGTAGATCTGGGAGAACGCTGGTCTAGTCTTCAGGCTAACCACGCGTCCCCTTTGTGTTCGAGGATCGAGTTCTTTGAGAGTCGTCAGTTCGTTGAGGTTTTCAGAGAACGACCTTCATCCGGAAGAACGTTGTAGGACCGATCTTACGATCGAGTGCTTATTCTATATCCTCGGCATCACTCAAATCGAAGATGGGAGGGTTCGAAGTAATAAACAACAACAACAAACACTTTCTTACCAAAAAAAATATTTATTTAAAAAATAAATTACAACGTAGCATAGGTTTATATTAATAAACAAAATAAAAACTTTACGTTTCTAAAATAAAATAAATACCTAACGTTGATAACGAAGATAAACGTTTATAAAAATTAAAAATAATAAAAATTCCTTCGGGATGACGTTCGCTCTTTGGACACCGCAACGGACTGGTGACTCGTAAAGAACTCGCTCCTCGAACGTAAATGGGGACGCGTGGTTAGCCCTAAAGCTTGATCAGCATTCCTCCAGATCGACAGTCGGTCCAACAAACCCAAGACTGTAATCAAGCCCACTTATAAATGATCGACAGTCGGATCGAAGCCAATACTGTAATCAGAGTCCTACCCAACGGGAATGTACTGCGGTAGTCGCGATCAGCTTAACCCTACAACTGCAGCTTATCTCAGCCGCTGGTGCAGGGACGCCAGACCATCAACTACCCGCAGCACAAGAGGGTCTCACTGAACACAATAAAACACGATCCACAGTGGACGCTCATGGTCGGTCACGGACTTCCTTGAAATCAATGCGCATCGAATATTTATTAATTCTCCACCACTAAGTTCCTAGCACCAATAGAACCCGCTTGTTCGATTTAACTACGAAGTGGGAACGTACATGTGACTCCGTACGCTTCGTACTCATATCTCCACGATTATCACTCAGCTACTACATAAATGCTTTTAACGCGATTATGTAGGTGGTGATGATAGATGTTGGCTTAAAATAAGCATCGAATGGTGTAAGTTTCGAGGGGTTACGTTAAATATAAATAATTTGAAAAAGCATTTAAAATGATTTTAAAATTAGAAAAAATGAATGATAATATTAAGAACGTTGACAAGTTAAATTAAAAATGATGAAAAAACATATTTGGGATACCTGAAGGGCCAAAATAAATAATTTCAGTCCATCGGGTGAACTGAAATTGAACCGGGCGCTACCTCGAGTACAGTCAGCCTCACAATTAATGGCCACCCTGACTATACGTTTACCACGAATTGTGGATGTAACCATCATAACACCCCATACTTAAATTGAGGGGTAACTTTATTTTGCCAACAAGTAGTAAATCAACAACCTCCCCTTTTGTCCTTTTGTCGTTGGTCAATAACCACCCTGGCGTATAGCAATAATTGTGGGGCTGACTGTACATTTGAGTACGTTAGAGTATAAACGCCGGATAAACATTTATACTATGGCATCGCAGATGGTACAAAAACGGATAATCAGATGGTTGCTGATGGATTACGTACGAGTCATTTTTAATAAAAAACGCTCGGGCGCGCAAACGGTGTTAATTTTTCCCGTATCAGAGACAGAATCTTCACTCTGACACGTGTAGAAAAATGCATCGTTACAACGTTTTATTTATTTTGTTTTATAAACAGAATCTTTTATTTTGATTTTGAATAAATATTTTTATTTGGGTTGAAAGTGTTTGTTGTTTTTTGTTTATCGCTCCGAACCCTTCCCGTCTACCACTCGAATGACGTCGAAGGTGTAATGTACACACGATCGTAAGATCGATGTAACATAGAATGGGGCAAGATAAAAAATTCTCGTTATGTGGTACTCAAATTTAGACTGAGTAATTTTATGCAAAAAAACAATGTCATAAGAAAATGAAGAATGAAACGTCGCGATGCCTAGCGTCGATATGAGAAAATGTCTAGTTTAGTATCGTTTGATGTGGAGGATGTGAAAAAAGTTTTTTCCGAGCATTATTTTCTAAACTAAGGCATTTTCAAACCACAGGCGATAACAAAGCTTACATTTTTCCGTAATTTTGGGTTTACCACTTAAAAAAATCACCCTGTATAACAGTGGTAGGTTTAACAATAATAGCTAACCTGAAATGAAAAATGTCAAAAGTAGTTAGAGAAAACTGTAGATTTTTAATCAACATAAGTTCCTGATTATTAATTATTATCTTAGTATAGTTGGTTAATTAATTCCAAATTATGATAACAAGAAGTGCCTTTTCGAATAAATTTTGCTATAAAAATACTGTAGCAGTAAGTGAAGTAAAATATTAAAACGAACGAAAATTTATTCACTTATTTACCTTTCCGAAGCTCTTCTTTTGATCCCCGTAGTACCTTGGGTATCGTTTGGTAAAAATATTTCAGATGGTTCTGTAGGCGAATGAGCTGGATCCAATACTATATGTTCGTGTGTTCGTACGTATTGAAGAGAAGACTGAAAAATATGTTTTATTCGTGTTAAAAAGAAATTGAGTTTATTCAAAAAAAAAAGTTGATGAACGGAAAAGAGTTATTGAAACAGACGAAACTGTTTAAAAATGAAAAATAAATAATTGAAGTCGTGCATTTTAAATTAAAGAAATGAACTGAAAGCAAAACATTTGCATCGGAATTGTTTTAAATTTAAATACAAGTAGTAGTAGATGAAAAGCAAATGCAAATATATGATTATTTTAACTAAAAATTTTTCAAACTTTTTATAAATATTTCATCAGTACGAAATTAAGTTGTTGAATGTTGAATTTTAAAATAAATTTATATTAGTGCTACTAGGAAAAGTAATTTATGCAAATTTACGAAAGAAACAAATAAATTATAAAACTTGATACTAAAATCAGTGCAGTAGAATACAAATCAAATAGTAATTGTAAAAGTTTGTGCAACTTAGATGGATTCTAACTTTTTATTGTTTTACTTTGACTTTTTGCAGCACGTGTATTTTACAATACAAATTCAGTTTGTACATAAAACTGAAAATTGCAATTACGTTTCAACTGTTAGTAGTTGTCAAGTTTTGTTTTGATTTCGTACCTGTTTATTAGCTCGAGCCAAACTATTTATTTCTCTTTGAAATAAAGGAAGATGCGCTCTTAAAAATGGCAACACGAAAGGACGTAAAGGAAAATTTGTCACCTCTTGTAACGAGTGATGAAACTCTTCTATGCTTAAATTTGAACTCTAAAAAGAAATGTAAATTTAAAAAAATCGATTTCCCTCTCGTTCTCAAACTTACTACTAAATTTAAAACCAAACTTCGCACTCTTTCACCGATATCTGGACTTATATCGTTTCCGAATTGAACTAATGTACTTAAAAATCTTTTCGCTTTAAGTAATGGTCGAGTTATTGATGGAGTTGTGTTAGTGTGGCTGTATTGTTGAGATTGATTTCCATCTAAAGTGACTGTTAATGCTGTTGATGTTGTAAGTGGTGGAGTAATACTATCACTCGAACAATTATTTACTGGCGATGTGGTTCCGTTAATAGTTTGACGTTGTGGCGATGACTGACTAGGCGATACGGGTTGATTTATACGAGCACCTTCTGGAGAGTCAGGTGTTTTACAACGTTCTTTGGAAGATCCTACAAAAGAAATTACAAGTTAACAGATGTTGCAATAAGAATAATAATTTAAAATTCAAACTAAAGATCCTGTAAGCTTTTGCTGCTTTAAGAGCTTAATCATTTACAAAGTGAGTGTGTATCAGGATCGTACTAGGGACAAGGTTGTACTTTGGAAAGTTGGTCTAACTAGTTACCTACGTAAGAAACGACTTGAGTAAATGTGGTATTAAATAAAAGCACGTTAAAGGTAAATTCAGACTCATCCTTAAGGAGCAAGAGCGGGGGAGAAACCGCAAGTTGTAAAAATCAACCAAATAGAGACTTTGACTCATTTCATAGATAAATTATGGCAACTAAGACAGATACTTTTATAGATTCGGTTAGATAATTTTATGCTCTACAATTTTCATTAGAAGTAAAATTACCTCTAGATCACTCCTTAATGAGCTAGAGTCGGGAGAAACACCGCTAGTTGTAAAAATGAACCAAATACAGATTTTTATTTTTGACTTCTTTTCAAAGATAAATTATGGCAACTAAGATAGATACTTTTATAGATTCGGTTAGATAATTTTATGCTCTACTTTATTAGAAGTAAAGTTACCTTCAGATTACTCCTTAATGAGCTAGGGTCGGGAGAGACGTCGCTAGTTGTAAAAATGAACCAAATACAGGTTTTTCATTTGTGACTTATTTTGATAGATAAATTATTGCAATTAAGACAGATCATTTTATAAGTTCGGTTAGATAATTTCATGATCTACAATTTTTATTAGAGGTAAAATTTACCTCAGATCACTCCTTAAGGAGCTAGAGTCGGGAGCGACACCGCATGTTGTAAGAACAAGCGTATAATACATAGTTTTCTATTAGATAGATTTATTTTCATAGATTAATTATGGCAACTAAGACATACTTTAATTAGTTTGGATAGATACTTTTAGGCTCTATAATTTTTCTCAGAGCTAAAATTACTCTCAGATCATTCCTTTGTAACGATGCAGAATTTTATCCGCATGCTGGACCTAAATACTGCTTCAGTATTACAGCATCCTGGAAATTGTTTATCGTTTAAAGCAACTACTTGTCATTTTTTCTCTAGTTTTTCCCTAGCGCCGTCCCTGAGAGTAAATTGGAGATCATTTTTACATTCCCTTGGTCAGCTCTTCAAGCACTTTTATTTGAGTCCAATCTCATCAATTGGGCCAGAATTACTTAATTTTAATTTTCATTACTTTAATATTAGCGTTACCAGCGATAAGCACTGATTTTCCTGTAGCTCGGCATCCATAAGTGCTAGCGCTTCCGTTTAATTTTTAATATAACTCTTAGATCATTTGTAACCCTTTAAAAATTATGTAACCCTTATCACTTCAGTATTTCTTTATCTAATAGTTTTTAATTAAGAAGAGAAGTTGTTTTTAATTGAGAAGTTTTAAATTCATTTTTAGAACCATATGGAGCGGTAAAATTTGCTGTTGAAGCTGATTAGTGTTTTTTTCTTTTTACTTCAGTAATTAATTAGCACCCTTAAGTATTTTACAGTCCTTAATTAATTTTTATAAATTACTTTAAGGTTGAAATTTTAATTGATAATTATAAATTTTGTACCGACGTGCTAGTAATTTTTGTGCGGTTTCAAATATTTTACCATTGCTCGCCCCTTAATTAAGAAGTTATTAATTTAATTACTAAAATTTATAATGCATTGAGTGATAATCCTTCTTGAGTTCAATTCAAGTTGCAGCGTTCTTATTGGTGGTCGAGTGGATCTGAGTAGGTCCTTGGATCTTCCATAAAAACTCCTTCTCTATTTTGATAAGGGAGTCTTCGCTTCACCATCGTGGTGAGCGGGAGCTTCATTCAATTTTCCCCTGCGTCATTTCACTTTGTTAATTATTGTCCGTGATTAATTAAGTCCTTAATTAATAATTAAGGACCTTGTGATCTCTCTTAGTGAGACGACTCGCGATCTGGTAGACGAATTCACTGCTCTTTCATCAGGACTCTGTGTCCTTTCTTCATGAGACCACTCGGGATCTGGTGAAAGCAACCCCTTGTTTCATCAGGACCATGTGGCCTCTCTTCGTGAGAGGACTCGGGATCTGGTGACCATCACCCTCTTGTGCTTCCAGCAGGACTATGTGACCTCGCTTCGTGAGAGGACTCGGTATCTGTTGGACGAGTCATAGAGATAAAATATCTTTCTTAATTTTTTATTTTGTACTCGTACCCAAGGGTAGATATTGTTGTATTTTTTTAAATTTTTATTTTGTACTATTACACCTAAGGGTAGTTAGAATTATTTCTTTTATTTTTAATAAATTTATTTGTTTCTTGTTGACAGTGTTTTTTATTAGCACCACCAAGCTAGCCAGGGTGGTAGATTCGGTGTTACACCTTAAGGAGCTAGAATCGGGAGAGACAGCGCATGTTGTAAAAACTACCTAAATACTTATTTTTCTATTTAATTAATTTGTTCGCTATAACGTTTATTAGAGGTAAAACTATCCTCAGATCTACATAGTTAATGTTAATATCATGGTGCTAGATACAACGTAAGAGGTGGTTAATACTCGGAGTATTGAAAGATTAACAAAATTTCTTTTTATTCACGAAAATACTATTATTAATATTAAAAGTTTCTACACTCAACAACATTAATCATTGTCACACTTTTATTTTAAAATCTTTGGTTATAATTATTATTTATTATTATAAGGGCTCATTAAGGTGGAAAGTCCCGCTTTAGTAGATAATTCTTCATTGACGAACGAAGCGTACGAAAACAAAAAATTTGAAACGTCTTTACAGTGTTGATGTCCCTGCGACTGCCTTTTTGGCAAAAAAGTAAGCTGTTTTTGAATGGTAGACAATTGTATACCGAAATTAGCCGAAATACGGGCTAGCTAAACTGTAATTCTGAAAAAGTATGAAAACTTTTAGACGATTTTTTTAACAAAAATGTAAAATATAAACATGGTTGTAGTGCGGTACAGCGGTATTATCATTTTTTTACTTGATGATACGCTTCACAAGCATGACACTTGTAAGCAATTTTCATTTAATCAGTATTTGAAAAGCTAAGTATTAATAATTAAAAAAAAATGCCTTGTACCCCACTATAATTAATACACCTTGCACTTTAGTTTGCAAAAAAGTATTTTGGAAACAGTCACAAAAATGACGGCGGGATTTAAGGTGGCCGAACCCATTAAAATTACTAGCGGAACTTACCTCCTTAAGTATTAAGGTTATGTAATGGTTCGATTATAATTTCGTTGATAATGATTGCTAATAGATAATTTAAAAATTGTAATTTACTTATAATTTTAGTATAAGCCGTCATTACTTTAATTTAATCGACTAATTCCACTATAACAAATGACAGGTGTTAAGGAAAAGTTTAGAAGTTATTAAGCAACTGTAATTAGAAACAAATGCTTTGAATTAGTAAGTTTTGTTATCTATGTATAAATAGATAATAATAAAAGAAGTATCTGGGAAGTTGGAACATAAAACTAATGAGAATAAGGGTATGAACGATGACGAGTGGACTTGACTCATTAATTCGAAGCACTTCAATACACAATGGGGGTGTGGCGGTCAAACAATCACCTTTAGTTCGATAGCCGATATGTCGACTGTTATTGACACCTTACCACTAAATATCTCGTTTCCTAACCAGTGAATAACGTTTCAAAATTAAATCGAAACGATGGTCAAAACGAAAACTAATTTAAAAATTTATTTCAAATTCAACAGAAATATCTGATGATGGAACATCTTGAAATGTGAAATATATGCAGAAAACTTGTTCAATCAAAGAGAAGATATATATCAGAAGCTGTAACACACATACCCGTCACAAAACTTTAGCATTCAAAATTCTCTTAAGGCAATCTGTCTTTTATATCAGACTCGCTGCATTTCTTAAGGTCTTTGTTTTCATAATTAAAACAAAAGTTGACAACAGATGGTACGCCCGAGCACAATTGTTTTTTGTGATAGATTGCTTTGTCTGTATTGTGCATAGTTTTGATTGTTTTTCGCTGTTGGTGAAAGGTAAATTTATTAGCGTCACCCGGTTATGATTTCTATGACAAGTAGAAGGGCTGCTGTATTCGAATGCGGTTATTTAGGAGTTTCCTTTTGTAATTAAGTTGATTTATTCTTTTATCAATTTTTACAATTTACGAAAAAAGTTACAAAGTTTAAATTGAAATCAAAATGTTATGGGCGCCGCAACGCGCGTACTCTCATTCTAAATCTTCAAATGAATACATTTTATAACTAAGTGGGGGTTGTTTTACATCTTCTCGGTTCGGATACCTGAATAACTTTTCCCTATTATAGTTACTTGACTTTCTTACTATTTAGTATTTGCCTACCCCTAAAATTTATTTTAACTCACAAATTTACAACGTTTCACAAAATTGAAGGAAATTAATGTTGATTAGGACGAATCTTTGACTTATTTATAACAAAAATTGAAGTAATTAATTTTTTTAACTCCGTTCTGTTTTCACTAATTCAGACTCAGAGAGTAAAGATTCTCTGTACAAGATCTTTAATATTGGGAAATCAAGAAATCAAATTTTACCATCAACACTTCTTTGAAATACGTCTTTGTTTCTAGTGAAATCTTGAAAAGTACTCCCGTCAAGCCTATTGTATTAAAAAATCTATTTATCTAAAAAATGTCTTAGCTGTTTGAGTTTCAGAAATGATACAAAGACTTGGACTGAAACTAAAATATATAAAAGCAAGAACTATTTTTTTTCTATTTGTTCTTACTTAGGCACTTTGGAAACTCAGAAAGGATTGTAATAGTAAAACGCTTTCTTTAGAAAACAGTTAAAAGAAAATTTTCGTTTTTCTCGGGTTTACTGAACTCTGAAATCATCTATCTATATAACTCGTCTGTACGCACATTTTTGTGAAATTTTCCATTTTCGTTCTTAATTAAGAAGTTCTAGTATGCGCATAAATGTGATAGTGGAAAATTTTCACCACAGTTTCAATTTTTTCAGTCATTTTCTTCGCCATCACACGAAACAAGAGACTGTGCTGAACAATCATTAAAAATTGAGGCTTCGACTCTATACTCTGTTAACGAATCTAATCACTATTATAATGGTAGTCTGGTTTTCAACATTAACATCTGATTCTAAAAGAAGGCAAATGACAAGAACAAAAGTAAAAAGTAACTTCTTTGTGGTAAATAGCTCTTGAAGAAGGCAAAAAGGTCATTGGTTTTTAGGAATTCTTGGATTGTTGCTGATGACATTAGTGCTTCATTAGTGTTTCATGTAACACTGAAACTACCGCCCTTTTTGGGCAACTCAGTCGAAGTAGGGAGGGTTCGTTTGTGGTAATAAAACACGAGATATTAGTAGTATAAAAATAAAATATTTATTCAAAATATAAAAAAAATAATAATACTTTAAGTACTCCAAAATAATATATACCGGGTGTCCCACTTAGCATGCTCACCATGGGGATCTCGTAAACTGTAAGAGATACGAAGTCGGTTAAATGACACCAAATGTAGTCTTTTTATGGCCAACTCAATCCTACTTTTGTTTGGTGGAAAATATTATTAGCACTCTAGATATTTACAAAAAACTGAAAAAGTTTATTTTCTTTAAATGCCTATAACTTTTTTATTAATCAAGATAATTTTAATTTTTAAAAAAAGGATAATAGGCACTACTAAAACCTATAAATTTAATATACAAAATAATTTTTTTATTAGGCCGTTTTGGAGATTGCAAAATTATATTTTTTTAAATGCAAACCTAGTATTAATATTATGTTATTGCATATCTAATTGTTTTCTCTTTTCAAAAATATAAG
Organism: Malthinus seriepunctatus; assembly: GCA_963924605.1. Taxonomy (NCBI): domain Eukaryota; kingdom Metazoa; phylum Arthropoda; class Insecta; order Coleoptera; family Cantharidae; genus Malthinus; species Malthinus seriepunctatus. The sequence goes on along the minus strand of OZ004600.1, from coordinate 106,102,019 downwards.
GGTTGATAAGCTTAATTTTTCAAATTCTTGTTTGGTAACATAAAATTAAAAAATAAATTTGATATTTATTGTTAAAAATTTTTTTTTAAATTAAATTACCTGTGAAACAATCGAATATAAAAAACAATTGAAATTAAACATAAGAATATCAAAAAAAGTGTAAAAAAATTCTTAAAAAAATACTAAAAAATTAAAAAAATTTCAAAATTTAAAAACGTACATTTTTGAAAAGAGAAAGAAATTAGCTTTGCAACAACATAAAATTGAGGTTAGCTTTGCATTTAAAAAAATGTAACTTTGCATCATATCTCCAAAACGGCCTTATAAAAAAATTCTTTTGTTTATTAAATTTATTGGTTTTAGTAGTGCCTATTATCCCCTTTTTAAAAATTGAAATTATTTTGATCAATAAAAAAGTTATAGGCATTTAAAGAAAATCAACTTTTTCAGTTTTTTGTAAATATTTAGAGTGTTAATAATATTTTTCAAAAAACCAAAGTAGGATCGAGTTGGCCATGAAAGAGGCTACATTTGGTGTCATTTAACCGACTTCGTATCTCTTACAGTTTACGAGATCCCCATGGTGAGCATGCTAAGTGGGACACCCTGTATATGCAAAAAAAAACCTTTCTTAAGGAGATAAAAAAAACAACTCGTTAGTATAACCCATCAATGCTCGGGTGATTGCACGATGACTCGCCCCTCTCTAAAAGACCGACCACGAGACCACTCTTTAGGGAGTGACCACTGAGGCCAGTGCCACACGGTAAAGTCGCTCACCAGACCTCGAGACCACACTCTGACCAGCGAGACCACTGAGTCCCAATGAACGCAGGGAAGTCGTATACCAGACCTCGAGACCCTTCTCTGACGAGAAAGACGACTGAGTCCCGGTAGACAGAAGGAAGCCGTTCACCAGACCTCGAGACCCCATTCTGACGAGCAAGACCACAGAGTCCCAGTGGACACAGGGAAAAACGTACACTAGACCTCGAAACCCTACTCTGACGAGCTAGACCACAGAGTCCCAATGAACGCAGGGAAGTCGTACACTAGACCTCGAGACCCTACTCTGACGAGCAAGACCACAGAGTCCCGGTGAACGCAGGGAAAAGATAGTATTCCAGACCTCGAGACCCTTCCCTTGCGAGAAAGACCACTGAGTCCCGGAAACTAGAGAGAGAAGGTAGTATGCCAGACCTCGAGACCCTTCCCTTACGAGAAAGACCACTGAGTCCCAAAAAACTAGAGAGAAAAAGTAGTTGTCCAGACCTCGAGACCCTTCCCTTGCGAGAAAGACCTTCCCTTGCGAGAAAGAAAGAAATTGATTAATTGCGTTTACTTATTTAGAAAGACGAATTCCAAGAAAATTTTTTTTACCATTTAATGCATTCCTCCAACGCGGCCAAACTTTCTTATGAATTTTCTCTCTTGTACAGTGTTTGCAGGGTATTGTAAGTGCTGAAGAGCCTTTATGAACCAATTGCATAAATTCATGTTCAATATCAGCATCTGAGTAATGTACCCAAACCCCATCTTCTGTGATAATTCTAGAAAAAAATTTCTATCACTCTCCAACGCAGCCAAATTTCCTGATCTTGAAAAAATTTTGACTAGATCGTCATAATCTTGGTCAGGAAAAAATCTTTTTAATATACTATAATTCATTCTACGTTTTAGGTCGGACTGCCTTTATTTGGTGCTTTTAGCAATAGCTATAATTTGTTCATTGTATCTTACCGAACTCCCAAAAATATTTTGTTTTTATACCAGATGAGATGAGGTTAGGTTAGGGTACGGGAGCCTACCGAGTCACAAGACCGGAGGCTTCCCGTATCGGTAATGCGGTGGAAGAAGAACACTCTTCAATGGAATCCTACTGAGTCTAAAAATCAGAGGATACTCGTAGCAGCTACGTATGGATATAAACATCAAAACTATTCGAGCAACCCGAAGCTATATCCAACGGTAATTTTAGTCAATAGATAAGAGGGAGGACTTTAGCTGGTAGGCGTTTGGGGTTAGGTCACTTTCCTAGGTAAATCGCGCACTCCCTAGCAGTACGGTGCTGTCGAGATCTCCTCTCGAAATAAAAAAAAAATATTAGAGAAGGATAGGTTAGGTTAGGTTTAGTTAGACTAAGTTAGGTTAGGTTAGGTTTATTACTGCACGATAAAATTAAGCAAGTAGGCTGTAAGCAAATATTGCCGATCTCGACCGACTTGGCTAGTCAACCTTTAGGGCCTATTGTACAAAAACAGCTTCAGTTATAGTTAAAAAAACTTGAGTTTTACTAAGTCCCAGTATTATAAAGCCTAGTTAACAGAAGGTTGACTCAACTATTATAAATAAACGTCAATTTCGCTATTATGTTCAATTACGTCAAACTAAAATGACAGCTAATCTCAGGTTGGCTTATAACTTCAGGTTGAGTCTCAACCTTCGTTTATAGTACTGGTCCTAAGGTAAACTACAATTGAACGTAATTGTACAACGTGGATTTGTCACTTTTCTTAGTTCAACTCCGGTTGAACTCAAGTTTTGTTAAACTCTAAGGGTCGATTTTACAATCATGGCTTAAACTGGCCCCTGCTAAACCCGCAGGAGCGCATGCCCCATAACTCGTTTACGTTACGATAGATTGACAGCGCATGCGGGTTCATACCCGCTTTAGCTGAGGCTACCTTAAGCTATTATGATTGTAAAATTGGCCCATAGGGTCAACAGCTTAAGTTAGAGTGTAACTAAACTTGAGACTACGGTAAACTACGATTGAACCTGATTTTACAATTTACGAATTTGACTTGAACTCAGGTTCAACTGGAGTTTAATTTAAACCGCTGTTGAGCCTTAATTGTAAAATCGGCCCTAACTTAAGCTGTTATTGTACAATCGGCTCTTAGTGTAAGTCTGTTGCAACTTTTTTCGTGCTTAAATGGTCCTATTTTGAGCTCTTTATAACTGTCGAATAAGATTTGCGTCATTATATTTACATTAATTTTTGTTTTTAGGATTTTTCGCGTTCGTCCAAGGTACACAGCCACTCTCACCCTTAATAGATCTATTGCTGTATTAAAAAGGTAAGTTAAGAAATTTGTAGCAATTATAACGACAAAACAATGATAAAATCATTATATGCAAAAATTTTAAAGAAAAAGAAAAACTGCAGCAATAATCGTTAATTTTTTACAGGTTTTAGTGTGAAAACTTTTTACTTGGTTTAATAATTATTTACGCCCTTTTTATAAAGTATGAAAATTCTAGTTAATAATTTTATTGACAAGAAGTATAAAATTTATTATTAATGATACAATTTAGGCTTTAAAAGATACGCCACTGAAAGAAGCACCCCTAGTGTTAGTAATCATACATTCTCTACCCTGATATCAGCTCTTTGCAGTGTGGACCTTGTCGCTCTCAATGTCAGTTTTTAGGTTCTGCTATTACATTGTGCAATTTAGTTGTGGGTTTAAGTGTTCTCTGTTCACATTATGATTAGAACAATTTTCACTTTATTACGTTGACTTTCAAATTCGCATACTATTAAATTTTATTTTATAATACGTTTTAGTTAATAATTTTACCTTTAGAAAATAAATTAATTCAAAAATTGTATACGCACAAGCACACTCCAAAATTATAATTTAACGCTTTTGTATCAATTATTAGAATAATGGAATTTATTTTGGTTAAACATCTAAGGGCTGCAATTGACACTTCCATAAGAAAGGGCAAGTGTGCTATTGGCATTTCTAAAGTGTGTTGTTATTTCCCCACATAGCACTTCCAGATATCGTTTATCTTAATCTTAATTTTTGATGATTCAGTTTTAATGGATTTTCACAAAACAGAGAAAACTATAATTGTATATTATTAAAATTCGATTTTTTAGTTAAAAAAACTTTTAATTATTAATTGCTTTAAAAATTAATTAAAAAATAACGAAATATGTCAAAAACAACCAATCATGGCTGAATTATTCACTTTTGCTTTTGATTAAAAATTTATATGACGTTATACTAAAAAGAATTCGAATAATCACCTATTTGTTGTTTCTGAAAATAAATGATGGCCCAGACTGGACTATGTACTTACCTAATTGTCCTCATTAAATTTTTAAATATTGAAGGCTACGAAATATTAATTTTTAACTAGAAGAGTTTACTTCAACCCCGTAAGTTTAACAAATATATAATTATTATTAAAAATCCTTTTTGACTGATTTAATTTCTTGATAATACAGTGTCCGCAAAAAAGTCTGCACCATATGGGATTTTTTTTTATTATGCGTGTTTTAAGAAAATAGTTTTCGGCATCTATCTCTGCATAAAATAAAACCAAAAATGCGTAAAAAAAATTAGTTATGTCATTTACGCAACACCGCCAAAACGTCTTTTGAAAGTTTCGATTGCCTAAAAATGCCTTTATTTTTCAAAACAGACAAAATCATAATAAGGGAAAATTGTTTCTATTTACCTCAAAATTCTAGATACGAAGTTTAAGAAAAAAATATTAACATTTTTATTTTTTTGTTTTTTTGAAAATTCTCACTTGTTTATAATTCTTCGGAGTTCTTTTGTTTACATTTCAATTCTAGAGATCCACTTTGATCCAGCGAGATCAAAATATTACGATTTGTTCTTAATTTAGTCTAATTTTGGAATATAAAAATATTTTCATTGAAAAGGATAGGACCATCTTGGACTATTTTCCCATCTCTGAATTCCCCTTGGGAAATATTTTAACCGCAGTGGTTAAAACTATTAGCTGTATCCCTGTTTGTTCTGTTCTCGCCATGAATTAGAACAATTTCAATTTTGTCTGTCTTAGTAAGCATTGTTGATAGGAAAATTAAATAAATTTCATATTAGTTTATTGTCAGGATATTTCGGGTAAATTTGGACATCATTTGGGACCTCTATCTGTCAGTTTTTATTTTAATTAAAATTCGCCGATATTTTTCTAAAATAAGTGACCACTGCGGTTAAAATATTTCCCAAGATGAATTCAGAGATGGGAAAATAGTCCAAGATGGTCCTATCATTTTCAATGAAAATATTTTTATGTTCCAAAATTAGACTAAATTAAGAACAAAACGTAATATTTTGATCTTGTTGGATCAAAGAAAAGAACTCCGAAGAATTATAAATAAATGAGAATTTTCAAAAAAACAAAAAAATGAAAATGTTAATATTTTTTTCTTAAACTTCGTATCTAGTATCTTCAGGTGAATAAAAACAATTTTCCCTTATGATGATTTTGTCTGTTTTGAAAAATAAAGGCATTTTTAGGCAATCGAAACTTTCAAAAGACGTTTTGGCGGTGTTGCGTAAATGACATAACTAATTTTTTTTACGCATTTTTGGTTTTATTTTATGCAGAGATAGATGCCGAAAACTATTTTCGAAAAACACGCATAATAAAAAAAAATCCCATATGGTGCAGACTTTTTTGCGGACACTGTATAAAGGAAAGTTCCTGTAATAACTGTTAGTTTCAATAACAAGGGCGTCATGAAACAAAAAAAATTTAAAATTGTTTAAAGCAGTGAAGTGTTTAGTTCATAGAAAAGTTTACACAAATTTTAAAGATGAAAATTTTTGATTTTCATAAATTTTAAAAATGAAAATTTTCCAGCGAGACTTTGTATGTGTTTTTTGAAAATCTAAGAAAAAATTACTATAGGTAGTCGAGAACAAAATAATAATAATAATTTTTTTATTGCATTTCTCGACATTTTGAGTCCTCCTGATTCCAAAAATGAAAAAAATTTTTGAACCAAATATCTGTATAAATGTATGTCCCTTCCCCTTGGAGCAAAAACTACTGAAGCGATTTTGATGAAATTTGATTTTAGCCACTTTAAAATTATTTGATTGGCAAAAATAGCTTTTATAAGAAATCTATACATCAGGGTGTCTAAAAATAAGGTGGTTATTTTATTATATAAGATAGTACATCTGAACCTCAATTGAAAAAAAAATTAATTCTTTTATTCAAAATGGCGGCCAATAGAACGATTGTCCCATTTTGTGGTTTTTCCTTTATAACTTGGCCGATAATTATTATTATAAAAATTTCAAAACGGCATTATACAACCAAAATATAGGGCCTTCGTCCTAATTAAGTGGATTTTTAAAATTGTTTCAAAATTGCCTACTTTTAAGGGGCCAAAGTAGGTCAAAATTTTGAAATGGATTTTCTCATAAACTGGCCCGGCCGATTTATACATATTTAGATATGGTATAGACAACGTAATTCTCTATTTAACTGTAAATTTTTAAAGACTTGTAGGATGCGGATTCGGAGTTACGATTTTCTGAATGTAAAAATTTCAAAAATCTCTCGTTTTTTGGATTAAAAATGAAAACTTGATGAATATCTATTATTTGACACTATTTTCGGTTAAAAAACGCTTCCAGTTAAACCGGAAATTACACAAATATCAAAATGTTTAGGAACACCCTGTATATTTTTAAACATTTTGAAAGCTCGTAAAATTAGCTATTACGTGACACCAAACACTTTATATTTTGACTTCCGGTTTAACTGGTTTATTTTAATTTTAGTATAGTCTCGTCGACATTTTTGACTATAAACGTGAAATTTGGTACTTACTTTCAAAAACTCACACTACCAACGAGTATTTTTGATAGCTTTGTTCAAATTAAAACAAACAACTTTATTGAAGTGGTTTAGTTAAACACTATTGTTTATAAACTTTAAAAGCTCTACTTCGAGCTTCGAGTTAAATAGTTAAAATATTTTTGTAAAAAGCTTTTAGTAGGTCTACCTCTATAGTTTTATTTTATATTATACAATAAAAACAATTTGCTAAATAATTGTAATGGTAAAAGTAGATTGACTTTTTTAAAAAGTTTGTCCTACTTTTGAAGAGGTAACTTAATTATTGTATATTGAGTGTTTGAAAGCTTTCAAGTCGGTCGTTTAAAAACGAAATGGATTTGGACTTTTTAAAAGTGACAAAATAATAATCGTAGTGGGTAGTTTATAATACTTAATATGTATATTTTATAAAACGAATTTCAAATTTGTACATACTAATTTATTGATATATCCCTAAACATCCGCCTCTGTGTGCTAAAGTTAGCAGTCCGGTGGACGGCAGACGTAGATAAGACACGTCCCAGGGGCAGGTTAGCCTGGCTTAACTCATTCTGCAGGGTGCTGTGGTTTGTAGATATAGCCATTGATTATACATATTATAAATTACAAAATCGATGAGATTTAAATTAGTAGAAAATTTCCTACAATATCAAAAGTCGCGTTACTATTTTTGTTAAATGAAAATTGTATCTTTGTAGGTTAATTTTCTTATAATTTTATAATTACAGACATACTATGTTGTTTTTCTACGGCACACCGAGGCGTCATTTTTTCCTTGTTTTTGCTCTAGCAAGTTTGTTTTTATTTTTATTGTACGTCTTTTGCTTTTCAAATTAAAAATTGTTTTTATTTTTTGAATTATTTTAGAATCAGTTATAAAATTGCTATTTTTAAGCGATTGTTTCTTTGTTTTATGCAATCAATTTAATAGTTTTCCTGATAAAAGTATGTTTAGTTAAACGCTTCTACACTATGTCCATTCAATAGATACAGCTAAGCCACTCCCACAAAAAGCGTGCGATATACGAATAGAATTTTTCTATTGGTCGAATTTTGAAAACGGTTTATATTAATCACACAAGAATTGACATTCGCCAACCTTATTTGACAGAACTTTATGGGGAGTGACTTAGCTGTATCTGTTTGCTGAACGGAGTATAATAGTAAGTAGATTGGATTGACTTACCGATTTACGAAGTAATAATCAATTTTAGATTAATAATAACATCGACTAAGCGATTAATTGTTATTCTTACCGTAAATTGACCCACGTCACGCTACAACCATTTATTTCTTAGTAAATACTTTTTACGCTAATTTCCTACTTTTCAACACTGGTGCTCTTGGCCTCGGCACTCATCATTTTGGAAACGATTTATTTTTATCAAAAGGAATTTAATTATTCGATTAATATTCGATTTTTTAGTACAAAAAAACGAGTAAATTATGTAAAACAATAAATACATGAGGGTATTCTAACAAAAAATAGCTTCTCTTAGGCCCGTTTGTACCACTTTCCCTTAATTTTAATCCCATCAGAGTGTTTTTACTGTGCGGACAGAGGATTGCCTCTTAACCGATTGAGATATCAAAGCTAATTTTGGCGTGGTAATACATGATTATTGGACCTACATTTAAAAAATATTTAGGTACTTACAGGGTGATTTACAAAAGAATGCCAACCAGGACTGGACTGGCTCGGTGGGCTACCTTGAATTTCCTGGTGGTCCGTGATGAGACAATGAAAAAAATATATTGCAGAAATTTAGATAAATATGAACCTCCTGGAGTTGCTTTTTAAAATTTAGTACGTTTTATTAAGAACTTAATACAAAAATAGAATTTTATAGAAAAAATCACAATAACTGTAAAACTGAAAATAAGAATAATGAAATCTTTTTGTCAAGAAAAATTGCGTTATTTCTTGAAAATATGTGATTGGTAATGACAGGTACGTAAAGTTTTATACATTTTTACGTGGAATGCGAATACGCAAAAATGTAAAGGGTGTTCTTTTTGAAAAACACAAGTTTCGGTTGGTATTCTTTTTTTAATTCCTGTATGTACCTAAACATTTTACAATGTAGGTCTAATGACCACGTAGTATCATGCCAAAATTGGTTTTGATATCTCGAATAGTTGAGTCGAAATTCCTCGTCCACACAGTAATCGCCCATCCTGTATAAAATTTATTCATATTGAAGTTCACACTTAATACTAAATAAATAAAATTCTGATTTTTTTCATTTTACCCCCTCCCAACACAATGGCTCGCCTCCAAGTGTCCCGAACTATCAGATTTCTCGGTACTAATTTTATTCCCATGATACCAGGGTTGTAATCAGGATTTTTTAAATCTGTTTGTGCCACCGACTTTTGATAATAGTTGACTTATAAAAGACGTAATATATTGTTGGAAAAAGTCTAATGCTATTATACAGGGTGATCACTTTACGCGAAATGTCAATGTAGATACTAAATTCTCAAAAATATACCGGGTGACACAGGGGTTTGGAACACTCTTTATAACTTCGTTATTTATTAACATATCAAAATGAAATTTGGTGTGGATTATATTTACATAAACTGCAATTGTTTTAACTACTTGTGAAAATTCTATCACTTCCGATTACGCCGGAAATGAAGTAAACTTTTGATTTTTAAATGGAACACCGTATATATTTTTACTTTTTTAAAACCTACAATAAATTTTGAATACAGTAGCATCAAAAAAATTAATTTTATAAGCAAAAAGAATTTTGTTTTTCAAAAATTACGCTGGTTTCAATTGTGCTGTGATGTGGTATAAAATCATCCGTGAGAGGTACTTGTACTATGAAAATTACTTTTACACCACAAAAGCTGAAGGATGGTGTTGTGGAGCTTTCAGAAGGTAATTTCGTCACATTTCCTTCAATAACTTCATTTTTTCAAATGGCAACATATCGGAACAATTCTACCTCAGATAAAGTATTTTTTTCTAAATACAACGATAGAGTTGTTCCGATATGATGCTATTTGAAAAAATGAAGTTATTGAGGGAAATGTGACTAAATTACTTTCTGAAAGCTTCACAACACCAACCTTTAACTTTTGTGGTGCACACATAATTTCCATAGTACAATTAGCTCTCACTGATGATTTTCTACCACATCACAGCACTCTAGAGACAACTGATTATTTTTTGAAAAATAAATTTTATTTTGCTTATAAATTTAATTTCTTTGATGCTACTGTATTCAAAATTTAATGTAGGTTTCAAAAAAGTTAAAATATTTATGGTGTTCCATTTAAAAATCAAAAGTTGACTTCATTTCCGGCGTAATCGGAAGTGACAGAATTTTCACAAGTAGTTAAAACAATTGCAATTTATGTGAGTATAATCCACACCAAATTTCATTTTGATATTTTGATAAATAACGGAGTTATAAGAGTGTTCCAAACCCCTGTGTCACCCGGTATAGGGTGTTCCAATATAATATTTTACATTTTTTTAAATAGAATACCCTGTATACTTTTGCTATCTACATTTTACCAGGAATCCAAATCTGTAAAAATATATAATATAGCGTGTTCCATTTGAAAAAGTCGTGCAGTTTTATGCATTTTAGAAAAATTTAGCACGTACTTTGTAAGTCGACTATTCGCTACCTTGGTGTTACAAGGTTCTATCTGGCAAATTTAACATACTGAGATATAGGCAATTGAAGTTTTAAAATCCAGCATGCAGGTAGCATGCAATTAGAACTTCTGGGCTACGTTCGGATTCAACGCTCTGCTAACAACTTTTCACTCCACGTCGTTCGTAATCAGAGAATTCTTGCTCTCCTTGTCTTAAAAAGCACGTTCCGAATCCAAGTGCGTCAACGCCCGAACGACAACTTTTTACCCACCCGGGTTAGATGGGTGTTAAACGCTCTAGTCACGTGTTTCCTGGATATTAACATTTAATTGGTTATTTGATTTGAATTTTATTTTCAAATTTTTGTTTGTCCTCAACCAGATCTCTGTATCTCTGTCCTCAACTGTCAATGATAAAGTGTGGCCAAAAAACTTGGGAACTATACTACTGCTATGGCTGTTGTGAATTTATTTTTTTTTAATAATTTTTATGTTACTAAAAAGTTAATTTGTCCGAGTACTAATAGTTGAAATAATAAACTTATTAGGTTTCTAATTCATTAACTTATTTTCCAATCTTTGGATAAATCTTGGATAAAAATTGGATAAGCTTGTAGATGTTATTTTTACTAATAAAAAAAAATAAATAAATAAATCGATCCACTAATTCCTCTCCTTCGCTTCATTTTTAAACAATATACTCATAATTTTTGTAGAAACTGATGCTACAGCTCGTACCACTACGTCGTTGTTATTCCTTTTTCAATTTATTTGACAGATTAAACAAAAACAAGTTGACCTAACCTCACTTTCTGCAAAAGACGTTCGTAATCAACGAGTAAAATTTGCTACGTCATAAGTCACACTAGTACATCTCACTCGGGCGAGATATTTCTGAATCCGAACGTAGCCCTGTTCGCAAAATAATTTCTACAATTTCAAATTATTTCTACTAAAATGGCCTTTTTATGGGAGTAGGTGGCATTTAAAACCTAATTATGTAAAAATATCAATTTTTGAAAAAATACAAATGGAACCTTGTAATACTAAGGTAAGCGTATTATCAATAGTCGATGGAATAAACAGATTTTGAAAATGTTGATTACAGCCCTGGCGTCTGCCAGAATTTATTGCATTATTTAATTTTTTTAGTGACTTGAACCGAAAAAAAGAAAAAACCTTGCTAGTTTGTTCGGTAAAGTAAAATACTGTGGGTGCCGATCTAAGGAGTTGCTTGGGGCCAACAAGCGCAGTAGCTGAACCTAATTTCGAAAACACGTAAGCGCTTTCATTTTCCTCGTTTTCGCTCTCGTCTCAGAGTCATCAGAGTTTATTTTTAGATATATGATTTAGAGCATTGATGCATTCCAGCATCAATCAGAGGTTACTTTGCTGTTTAGGGTCGTAATAATCACCAATCACCACTCTGCTGCTGTCAATATCTGATTATTTTGGTTAACCGTTTTTAGCACTACTAGTTCCTTTTGGAAAAACGCGGTGTGCTTTTATGAGGATAATTTTGCTATTTGACCAAGTCTGAGTTTCTTCGAGTGTAGGAAATCCTATATTTCAAAAACTTGACTGGCAATTTCCGTAAACTAATGTGGCAAGACAAATGAGCTCCTGGTGTATTGTTTAAACAGCGTTTTTTTCTTAAATAATTAAGAAAACGATAAAAGTACAAGCTATAGCTAGAAGTTTCTTTTCTTGTGTAGGAAATGTCGTTTTAGTGGACGTATACGATTAATTGAGTTTGAAGGTTTGAAGAAGTTTGAAAGGTTTTTGTGCAGCACCTACTTGACAATATATCGTAAGTTTAATTCTACGATAATTGTTAAGTTTGATAATTTATTAGTTATATTCCAAGTATTAAGTTTTTTGCCCTTCTACTTGTGAAATGCTAAGTTTGCTTCTTAATATTAACACCAACACAGTTTACCTAGTTAATGGATGCAGTAGTAAAAGAATAATGTATAAACTGAGTATTTTTGATCAAGTCAAAATTAATTATTTTGTCATCTTCAGGTAAAAAAGTGTATGTTCAAAAAACCAAACTGTCAAAACAATAACTAAAAATTCTTTGTGGCTTTTGACGTTTAAAAAACCAAAAAGTAAAAAATAAAATTGTTACATATTTCTAAATTTTATTGCTTCACATTTCAAACGTAAAAAAAGTGAAAAATTACAAAAGACGAGACTTTGAAGTCAAAATAAAATATTCGAAATCAAATAATAAAAAAAACACTTAAATTTGCCGTAGGTAATTTAAATCACAGACAAAAATATAATAATTAATCTGTCAAAATCATACACTGGTACATCATAATACGAAAATCGTAGCACACAGGAACAAACAGTAAAGTGCCACAAACAAATTTCAACAGATCGGATTATTTTAAAACAAAACCGCGATTCACACAAGTTATTATATTTTATAAAAAAAAAGATTTCACAAACATCATACAATTATTATTACACGAAACGTTTATTACAGGTGGGTGGTCTCCATTGTTTTAAAGGTTGACTGTGATGATGATGTTGAATTTCGAACAGAGAATATTTTTTCCAACTATAATAACGTTTTACCTATTAGTACACGGATTGTTAAATTATTTGCCATTATCGACTTACTGTCTGTTGCATGAGCTTTTTGTTTTTTTACTTAAAAGTTAACAATGCACGATGTTGGTGAAATGTATAAACAAACAAACATGCAATTACATTATTCTAGCTATTTGCCAAGTTTATTATTTTTCACACTTTTTTACCCTTCGTTTTCAACTTTTTTTGGCAGTGGAACTGTGGACAATTATTTTTGAAGGTTTCTTTTAGCAACAATCTTGTAGTAATGAAACGTAATAGGCAATAGGTACATTTCATTAAATTTTAACATTGCCACACAAATCTAATAGAAGCATGGGAAATGTGAACCCTTCTAAAATTTAAGAATAGCGTAGGTTTGCCATACCAAAGGAACCATACCTTGCAAGGATGCAAGGCCTGAAATATTCTCTTTTGAAACTCATATTCATGAGCAAGACCACAATAAGAGCGAAGAGAGAAGACGTTTGTTGAAGTGATTGACTCCACAGTAACTTGGTGATATTTTGTTATTTATATGATGAAAAAGATTTATTCTTAAAAAAAAAGGCGTTAAAAACAATAAAAATATAACTTAGTAAAATATCACAATATTATTCTAAATGATTACACTACCGGTTTTGCTTGATAAGCATTATCAGGTGTAGAAGGTGTCTTCTACACCTGATGTGTAGAAGAGGTTTGGACTGAAAACATCTAAAAACGTTGAGACTTTATTATGACAAGTGGTTGAAGCAAGCATCAACATACGAATAATCGCATGGCACGTGAAGATGAGCATTTTTCTTCTTATCGTAGGAACTTTTTTAGTGATGTGACACGTGGTAGTTTTATAAGACATTTTTGAAGGATCTGAAGCTTAGAGTAAATTTTGAGTTATAGGAAGAGGATGTGAGGAGAAAGCTAAGTCAGATATTCACTATCGAGAAATAGTGACAGGAAATATGCATTAATGTGAACCTGTATTGAACCCTCGTTCTACTAATACGCCTTTAGACGCAAACCATAATTTACCTCAATTTAACCTTTGACAAGATGAGACATGATTGATGAAATATACAGAAGATCAACGGTATATTAAGTTAGGGACGTCAGAATTATCATAAATTATTTAAATTGAGCACATCAGGACGACCTCATGCCTAACAAAAGAAATAGCAAATGGGCTGTCAGAAAGGAAATTATAAGAGAACGAGATTAGAACAATCAAAAGGTTTGAAGAGGGACAGTGGGATAATATCGGCGGACGTTATAAAAGTTTTCACGAAGATGGCAAATCTTTTCGAACCACAACATCTAAAAATTCCTTAAATATTTGGTCAAAATCACAGGAATTGGATTGGGCTCTTAACTATTTAAAGGTGATATCAGACATAGAGGTTGCAGCACGCTGCTTTTACTACGAAAGTTATTAAAAATTTGTGAAGAACGCAGATACCATGGAATTAGCCCACCTCGACCAAACCACCAATCGAGATATCTTGCATTAATTTTCAATATCATATCTGGCTGGCTTACGCAGGAACTTCGAGATGCAAGAAATACATTCATTACTAATAAGTTATAACCTCAAGCATGGGCAAAGTAATTTATCTATACCTTGACCAAAGAATGACGTGGAAACAACATCTCCAAGCAAAAAGAAAACAAATCCAAATTAAATTCAAGCAAATGTATTGGCTATTGGGTCGCAAATTACAGCTAACACTAAGAAATAAAATCCTAGTCTACAAGGTAGTGCAGAAACCCATATGGACGTATGGTGTTCAGTTGTGGGGGAGTTCTAAACCGTCAAATGTAAAAATTATCCGAAGAATCCATGCGAAGGTATTGCGTTGCATGGCGGGTGCTCCGTGGTATGTAACAAATGCAACATTACACGAATATTTGAACATTCCTATGGTTGAAGCAGAATCGCAAAGATTATAGAACACCTACCGGGTTCGCTTGCAGGGCCGTGAAGATCAAAACGCAAAAGCTCTCATCGGAGAAGTAGATTTGAAGAAGCGTTGGCGTGGGGTCCCAGGCAACCAAATTTGAAATTTTGGAGGGTCGTTAATGAATGACTTCTCCCAAAAAATTCTGGTCAAATTAGGCCCAGTCAATTTTTTTTATCGAAATAACAAAATAATCTTTGATTTAAACCATAAATTTTCGCAAAATGCTGGTAAATAAAAAAGTTCAAAACCCATCTTCAGCTGTTAATATCTCAGAGAAATGACTGAAAATTTTTTTTAACATTTTTTCCGTACTCTCCTAATAGTTCCCAACAACCCCTCCATAGGAATTTTGCCATTTTTGACTCACCCTGTATATCTTCTGAACTAGAGAAAATTTTACTCGATAAAATTATCTAACCCTCTATTGATCCAGGAGAGGAATGATTTATTTACAGTTTCAATTTCCATTAAAAATATACCTACTCGTAATATACGCTTACATCAGTGTGTTCCAGATTCTAGGATCACCATTGGGATTTCGGAAACTATACGAGATAGAGCTTCTGTTAAACAAGAAGAATCGTGCACAATTTTATGACCAACTTTTAATGCTTACGTTTTTTGAAAAAAAAGATATCACTCTTATCTACATATTTTTGTTTTTCGTTTTGGAGATATGATGGATTCTTATCTTTTTTCAAATGGAAACCTAACTTCAATTTTATGTCATCGAAGATCTATTTTTTGCTCTTCAGAAACTATACAACTACAAACTATAAATTTTGGCTCCCGCCAGCTTAATTTGTGAGCCCCTCTCTACTCGTGTTACAAAATTTAATTCTCTTTAAACTTTAAAAATTGAAATGGCAAAATTAGAATTTTTCACAACCAACAGCTCCTGGCTTGAAAGTCGGCGGTAAATTATATCTGGGTAAATCACGTGAGTGGTAAGCTTGAAAAAAGGTAACAATTTTATGTGCTTCGTTTCAACTAGAAGACGAAGAATCTTACTTTTAATCTCTTAATCTCTTAATCTCTTGCCTTTTTAATTATTTTTCAAACCTATGTTTTGGCCGTTCGAGAAACGATTTAGTGGTTTTTAGCTAGTACGTACAGATCGGTATTTACGAGTCTGGCCTTGAATGTTGAAGGTAATGAGGCCAGTAATACGCGTCTGGGATTCGAACACGGACTTCTAGATCCATAACACAAGGCGACAAATTTAGAATTGATAATTTTTTTATGGATTAAACTGTACTTAATCGAAAGGGTATGCATATTGAAGTTCAAAAATTAAAAAAAAAAATTTTTTTTACGAGTTGTTTTTGAGATAATCCACAATTTGTGATTTTTTGACCATCTTTTGCCATTTGATTTTCTCAAAAACTACTAAAGGATGCTCAAAAATTCAAAGTTTATGTTAAAGAAGAAATTTCAATCTTCCCAAAAAAAATTTTAAAATTTTTGAAAAAAGTTCTAAAAGTTCAAAAAAAAGTTCTAAAATTTTATTTTAAATTTTTTTAGAACTTTTTGAACTTTTTTTTTGTTTTTTTACTTTACCTGAAAAGAACAATTTTTTTTACACAAAATAGTTAAAAATTAGGAAAATCCTACGAGTCAATAAAATATGAAGCTAAAGATTAAAAACAAAAAAAAGATTTGTATACAGGAACAAATGGCAAAAGATGGTCAAAAAATCACAAATTGTGGATTATCTCAAAACCAACTCGTAAAAAAAATTTTTATTTTTTATTTTCGAACTTCAATATGCATACCCTTTCGATTAAGTACAGTTTAATCCATAAAAAAATATCAGTGTCGCCTTGTGTAATGTTTTGTTGCACCACACACCGATAGATAACTAGAACTACAGGGAGATACCTAAAAAGCAGGTAGTAAGTCGAATATTACCAAATTGAAAAATATTTTCACGCATTGAAACTTGTGTAAGAAAATCTAGACTAAACGTTGAAGTAAACGAATAAACCTAATTAAATTCAATTAAAAAAGGACCTGCTTAATGAATGATAAATAAATACAAAGGGTTTAGTTTATAGACAGAAGTTAAATATCGATTGTTCCGAAGGCACAATAATGAACATGTTGAGGAAACTAAGAGTTTGTATTACCATTGAATACATATGACGACACTGCATATCCACGCAAAAGTTCGTCAGCTGGACAAAAATATTGCTCGCATATGCAAAATATCTGCAATAGAACGTCTTCAAAAAACTTATCTAATTTACTAACAAAATTTATTTAAAAAGTTTGAGAAATGCAATGTCGGCAAAACGAATGGAGGAATAGAAGCAATTATGAAAATAACAAAAAGCTTATAGACATTACGTTACACTTCAATTCGTTCATTTTATAAGAGATTTCAACTATTAACATTAAAAAGCATTGTGTTTCAGTAGATATTACTACCTACTTACAAACTTAAACTGCTTAAAATGTTGTATTTAGAGGGTCGGAAATGTTTCTACAGAATATTGCATCTTGCTCATACTTAAAAATACTACTTTTTAACTTTTCCAACTGGTGACGTTTAACATACAGGGAGAGTATCGATTGTGGATTTATTACATCTAAATGGAGTTGGATACAAATTTCAGAAAAACTTGTTAGACCAGTGTTTCCCAACGTCAATTTGTTTGTTAAGGGGAGCAATTCGAAAATAGACTCGTACAGAGTTTCTTCAGTAAACAATTCAGTTTTTGCATATTAAAAATTATGTAGGTACAAAGTTAATAGAAGACATATGAATTTTAAGAAAGTCTGAGGTGGGACATGGCGCAAAAAAGGTTGGGAAACACTGGGTTAGAAAAAGATTGTCTATCGAGACTCGCTCTACGAGCAGCGTCTTTTGCCTTTTCTATGCTCAATTTCTTGACATTTTTGCCTGATTAAAGGGGTTATCTTAGCTCGATAAGTGTGTTAAAATGGGTATGGCGGGGGGTAAATTGTAACTTTGTAAAAGGGCGCTATGTACCCATGAGATTGCTCTAGTTGTATATCTTTTAATTATCAATTTCGAAGAATAAACAATAAATCACTGAGTAGACGATAATTCACTAAACATTGTTCACCGACAAGATGCAGCTAAGCCACTCCCCACAAATTTCCGTCAAATAAGGTTGACGTATGTCAATTCTTTGTGTGAGTGTTATAAATCGGGTTTTCAAAATTCGACCAATCGAAAACTTATATTCTAATATCGCCCGCTCTTTGTGGGAGTGGCTTAGCTGCATATGTTCAATGGACAGAGAGCAGATTTCAGTCATGACTGAATCAGTATAATAGTTTATCACAAATTAAATGAAAGGGTGTGAATACTTACATAAAAACCAGAAAAAAAAATACTTTGTACTTTACGATTGGGAAATAACAAACCTATAAATGCCAAATGTATCTCGAAGAATTCAATGTTAAATTATTCATTGGAATGAATCTACAGGGGTGTGGTTAAGGAGGGCTAATATGGAACATAATTGAGTGATTCCACGTCAATCTAGCCATGAGTTGCCTAACCTTCTCCATGAAATTTTGTGGTCTTATTAGACGCGACTGCAAACCATTGAATTTTCGCCATTTCTTAAAATTACTAAAATTTAATCAAAAAAATTGATTTAAATGATGTGGATTGTTTTAAAAAAATAATTAGCTTGTTGGTTCGAAACAAAACAAGCCGATATAAAGCAAAAAAAGCTTATGAGATGCCATAAAAAACAAATGAATATTGTTTTTTGCCATCTTACATTAAATTAAATGGCGGGAAAGTTGTTTCAAATATATCCCTCAAGATACTAAACTTGAGTTTTTTTATCTTTACCGGCACGTGACCACCTTAATATACAGGATGATTCATTGATATGGCGGTTTTCGATAGCTCCCTAGCCGTTGGAAATAAGGTATAGATTTAAATACAAAAGTTATTCAACTCTTTAAGGAGCATATACTAAATTATTTTCATCTCTACAGGGTGTTGTATTACTGCTCGGCGAGAATAATTTTAATTTTTTTAAATGGAACACCCTATATATTTTTTTATTTTTCGACTTGGCATTAAGTCGCCTACATATCCATATTAAACTTTTTTAATTTCTTTGCGGTGTTGCCAAGTTATTAATTTTTTTCTCTAAAAATTGCACGCGACACGCGTTGCTGTATAAAATCGTACTATAGCCGTTTTTCAAGGAATAGTAATAAAAATTTTTTTCCTAGGTGGTTATGACTATCCTCTATGCTATAAAATTTAAAAAGTTCAAAGAAATTGTACAGGGTGTTCATTAAACCGAGCCAAAGTTACTCATTTTCAAACGACCATAACTCGATATTTTCAAATAGAACGCCTTGTATATTTTTACATATGTGGATTCCTGGTAAAATTTAAATACTAAATATGCAAAAATATACAGGGTGTTTCAATGTAATTTTTTATAATTTAAAAAATAGAACACTCGAGGAGGGAATTTATTATCAGAATTTTTATACCTCCATTATTAATAATAGTCCTGGGGCCTGTAACAGAAAAAAGGGGGTGATCGTATTCAGGCCCATCTTTTGGGAATAAGCTATTTGAGTGCCAGCGAACACGAAAATCTGGTTTGCTTCCACAGGCAGTGGCTTAAGGCTTCAGAGCTGTTAATAATAAATTTCTAATCGGTGAGGAAGGCGGGAAACCCACCTGAGAGGGATGGCAAAGTAAAATCTTACTTTTTATGTAAAAAGTAGTTACTTTGGCAGTGGACAACTCAAATACCGTTTATGAGTCACGAGTTAGTGTTTGCAGGTGTGTAGCAAAAAGACGTTAATTTCAGTCCAGCTGCCACGCTCTCAGAGACATTGTAGAGAGCAGCCAATTTTTTTGGTCGATTTTTTTTATGAGAACGATAAAATGTCAAAGTTGCATCCCGAATGCTGTCATATTTCTTACTTTTTTCCTTCTTTAAGAATTTCATTGAAGGATCCTGAGGGCTTAAGCCACTGCCTGTGGAAGCCAACCAGATTTTCGTGTCCGCTGGTACTCAAATAGCTTATTTCCAAAAGATGGACCTGAATACGATCACCCCCTTTTTTCTGTTACAGGCCCCAGGACTATAAGGGTGCTTTCTATTTAAAACCATCAAAAGGACTCCACTCTGCACGTATAGCACTTTATTAATGCCTTATCAAAGGCAGGTGTTTTCTAAGTACCTATGTACAATTTTTAATTAGAATTGTAAATAGGCCTAGAATTGGTTGCTCACTGCAAGGGATTTTTTACTAACAATTTCTCGCTTTAATCATAAGATTAAATTAAAAGTAACTCTGTGGCTGTGATCACACGAAATTGTGATTTCTAATCTCAATGTCCACTTTCAGGATTAGACCAGACATAAATCTCTCTAGCTTTGCATTTTTAAACAACTCCATGTGATCATATTTTTTGGCTCTATTTAAGTTCCATCTTCAATCAACATAATTTCTAGCCCAACTTAAAATTAGGTACTCACTTAGATAATTTGTTCAAATCGAGAGTACCTAGTTTAGGAAGTTCCAAGTTCCTAATTTTCAAATTATCGCTAATTAATATCAACAAACAAATAGTAAGTTATTTATAAATATAAAAAACACCGAGTGCTCGGCATGTTTTACGGCGAGTTTTCATGTTTTTGGCATCGAAGTTAGTGCCAGATCTGACCGCAATATTTTATGACATGTATTGTAAAGCCATCTGCGTAAACCAAGACCATATTGGTCAGATAATTTAATAGCCAGGAATGTTACCCAAACTACCCCTACTCTGATACTATTTTATTCAATTAAGACTAACGATGTTTGATAAATAAAACACGTAGAAAAAAAAATTAAACGAATTCGAGTAATTATTTAGTTTGGAAGAAAACCAACAATGAATACCAAATTTGTATGAAAAAAAATTACAATCTTCTACCAAAGGTACATAACAATAGACACGCAATATTTCACGGTTATACAAAAAGAGGAAAAAAAGTATAAATTTGTTTCTTTAATAATAATAATGATAATAACTCTACAATTACTTTCACCCACGTTACAGTAGATAAACAAGTATCTAAGGGATTGAAATGAGTTTCTGCAATGTGAACAGGAACACTTGTCGCTACAAACGACCGCCAGGGGCATGCGAGTCGCGAGAATCCCTGGATATCTGCTTCGGCACGTTCCTATTAGCCGCTAATCCTTTCCTACACTTTGTTTTCTCACCCGCTTTTACACATTTATTAAGAATGCAGAGACATTTTTCATAACGTGCTTTTGTTGATATTTGCTGTTGAATTTAATGCCGGGGCTTTTTATTTTTACTTTAATAATTACAGTACAGAATAATAGAACGATAATTATAAATTGAAGGAAAATATCAATTAAAATATAGTTTATATTTGAGGTTTAAATCTTTGCGAGTAAGTACATCGAAAAAAGTAAATACCAAATATTGAATTTTATAAAAAATTTCGAAAGCTGTTACCTCTCTGTTAGTGTTAGGGGTAGGTTTAAAATGAATTTTAATTGAAAAGTTTACTTTAGATTAATATCTACTTTAGAAAAACATTATCTACTGTACATAATTCTGAAAGGGGTATATCAGAGCTCATGGGATTATAAGAGAGCGATCAAAATTTCGTTGGATTTACAAAGTTGGGGAAACGAATATGATGTCATCACGAATTAACCTATAAAACAATGGAACAATAATTGTTCTAATTGTTGTATTTATTACAACCTTTTGTAAATTTTGATCACATATTTTTTTATTATTTAAAGATTCTGAATTTTTAAATGTAAATCCTTAAAAATGATTCATGTGATGAACATTTTATCGTAAAACTGTTCACGTGGTAAGTAAATCCTATGAGGTTTCCTCATAGAATGGATAATATTATCTTATTAATAACTCGGAGAATAGTTGTACTTCTTTTCACCACTACAAGTTTAAGTGGAAATAGCTCAGAATTGTTAAATATGATACAATGTTTTTATATTTCTGTTTAGAAGTGGTATATTTCAGTATAAAAATCATGAAAATAACTTTTCCCACCCCCACTTTGAAGAAAGAGAATTATAAGTTTTTAATTTTAAGAATTAATCTGTTCATTTGGACAAAAACTCATACCAGGTGCAAAATTTTAAGTCTTTTCGTCACCTAGAAGTGCTTAATAATTACGGAGTAGTGTAAACATGGCGATTCAATGTGTTTTCGGTTTAGATCACGTTTAGATTTTAAAATATTAGTGATTTAGCACGAAGGGTATGTTGCCATTTACGATTTTGGGAATGGGGTTTGCTCACGATTCTAAGTGGAAATTGTTGATGTAGTGGTTTCCACAATTTAAGTTGCCATTCAAGATTTTGGGGGTGGGGTTTTCTAACGTTTAGGGGTGAAAATTCTTGATTTACTAAATAATTGCCATTTAAGATTTTAGTGATGGCATTTGCTCACGATTCTAAGTGGAAATTGTTGATGTAGTGATTTCCACAATTATATAAGTTGCCATTCAAGATTGTGGGGGTGTGATTAATAAAGCTCAGAGGTGAAAATTTTTGATGTAGTGGTTCTATTAAATAAGTGCCATTTATGATTTTAGTGATGGCATTTGCTCACGATTCTAAGTGGAAATTGTTGATGTAGTGGTTTCCACAATATAAGTTGCCATTCACGATTTTGGGGGTTGGTTTACTAACGCTTAAGGAAATTCTTGATGTAGTGGTTCTACTAAATAAGTGCCATTTAAGATTTTAGTGATTTCAATGCTCACGCTTCGAGGTGGAAATTGTTGATATTTTAGTGGTTTCCACAATATAAGTTTTCATTCAAGATTTCGGGGGAGGGGTTACTAAAGCTTAGGGGTCGAAATTTTTGATGTAGTGGTTTCCACAATATAAGTTGCCATTCAAGATTGTGGGGGTGTGATTACTAAAGCTCAGAGGTGGAAATTGTTGATATTTTAGTGGTTTTCACAATATAAGTTTTCATTCAAGATTTCGGGGGAGGAGTTACTAAAGCTTAGCGGTGGAAATTTTTGATGTAGTGGTTTCTATTAATTAAGTGCTACTTATGATTTTAGTGTTATGCTCACGCTTCGGAGTGGAAATTGTTGATACAGTGGTTTAGACAATAAAAGTTGCCATTTGAGAGTTTAGAAATGGGGTTTTTCATACTCACTGGTGGAAATTCTTTATGTAGTTGTTTCCATTTAAGATTTTATGGATGGCGTTGCTCACTTTTAGGGATGAAAATTGTTGATAAGTGGTTTCCGTAAAGTTACCTCGTTATCAGGTAACTTGATTGATAATCCAGAAAAATAACTTTCGTTGGAAAGCAGATAAAATGCCTTTGGCGAGTTTTAGCATCGATTTTATTTAAACCAAGTCAGCAAGCATAGTTTTACTACTAAAATTTTTTATTTTGAGAAACTTTTATTGAAAAAAATCAGTATAAAGGGCATAAATGTGCATATTTATGTAATCAGAATTTCATAATCTATTCAAATCGGCAAAGAAATATGGTTGCAATTTAAAAAAATATTTGATGATGTTCGAAGAGGGTAGGGGGTAAAACATGAAAATTATCAGCAAACGTTTGTTTTAAAGTAAATCAATTTGACCGTTCCTTGATATTCCTGTCGGGAAAGAAAATATTTTTATTATTCCAGGCTCTAGACGCGTATACCGCATATTTATCCATAGAACACCCCATATTATTAGGTTGGTAGAATTATGTAGGGTAAGTTTCGTTTTAATACTGAAAATATAATCTTAAATTTTGAAAACCTCTAGCTTTTATCGCTACCGTTTATTCTTCAAAATTCAGTTGTTTGTTTTTAATTAAACACTTTCCCAAACCAGCCTACTTTAATTATTCAAAATTTAATTCATTAAATTTTAAATTCGGCTGTCTGGCCAATTCCACACGGTAACATCCAGACGTGATTTTCACCTGATTGCAATAGCCACTGATATTAGGGTCGTACAGTGTTGTTCTCGAAGGGAATAGAGATTTTTGCTTGCGGGGTATTTGAAAGTTCAAACCGAGCTTTATATGTTGGTGCTTCAAACTTTTTTAAAGAGTGTTACCGCACATAGTCATTGATTCTAATCAAAAACATAATCTAACTAATTTGTTTGAGTGAACTAAGCCTACAGCATTAATGTACCTCTATTTTGTGATTTATTCTACTGTGAAAATGGCAACTTAGAAAAATTCTATAAAATTCTGTTCTTATTAAATTTCGATGAACGATAGGTAGTATAGTCCTAAACTTTTATAAAGAATAGGGCGGAGGCAATGCGCTATAACAAAAATGTGTTTGGCAACATCTGGTCGCATCAATTTTAGAGATACAGAGAGAGAGAGAGAGAGAAAGAGCACTCGCTCTCCCTCCATCTGTACTACGCAAGATATTAGCTACGCCCTATTCTTTACGAAAGTTCAGGACTATAGAAATAAATTTAAATAGCCTCGGTTAGTGTAGTTTTAAGATATTCGGTATTTCATTAGAAACACTTTTCCCTAGTTTTGGTTTAAAAAATTTTATAGAGAGAAAAAAATACTATTGCACCATAACAAATGAGAAATGTTAAAATTGAAGAAACCGTTGATTGTAGGATAAAACTAAACTTTTTTAAGAGCTTACCTTGATCATTCTAGAAAAAGAATGATGTTGTTTGGTCTAACCATCAATAATGGTTCTCACTTCCTTTGATGTTGACACTTTAAAAAAAATTTCAAATTTTTTTCAAATATTCAATTTTTCTGGCGGAATTTTCAATCATAACATTTTTTCCACCAGTCTATGCGACAAAATAGCTCAATTTTATTGGAATATGGAAAAAAAGTGGATTTTTCAAAAAATGCTGTTCTTGAAAAAGCTAGTAATATTAGCTTTTTCTATTGAATTTACAAAGGGAGAATTGTTCTGATATGAGTGAAATTGTCTCGAAGAGTTAAATTTTGGTCAACTATTTGACTATTTCAGGACCACCTTGTATATTGAATTTATTCCATATTTTAAAAGAATTTTATATTTTTAATAATTTGCTAATATTTGCTCGATAATGAAACCAAGTACTCACGCAGGTGATTATTGTATAACATAATAATCAAAATTATGTTTAAACAATTAATTATTGTTACTTACTTAAATACATAGTTTTAAAAATATTCAAAAATTTTATTAAAATGTGTTTTTGATAAGTTTAATCTGCATTTGCCACGATGTGCAGTATCAAACGTAGCTGGTCGTTATCGAATTAGTAATAAGTGTTGTTTTAAAGTGTTAAGATCGGTAAATATCTTCTTATTTATTTACAAATTTCAAAATTATACAAAAAACTTATACTATTGAGTAATATTTTTTTATGTCAAAAATCCTTTAACTTGAGATGTACAAATTCTAATTCAATCGCTTATTACAAGCGATTGCATAAGTAAAAGTCTCACTCTTCTGAATTTTTTCTCATAAAACGATAAGAGTCCTTGAAAATTTTAACCTGATCTGAAAACCCTACTACAGGGTGTTGATGAAATGTTTGAACAACATGCAGGGGTTTTTTTCAGGAGTACTCGGATTTTTTTTTGTTTCTCTCAATTTCGATTTTTAAGAGGCTTATGACCGACTAAAAGGGACACTCCAAAAGACTATTTTGTGAATATTTTAGGAACCCCTTGACCGACACTTTAGATCTGCTATAGAAAAAAAATTATGCTTCTAAAAATGCAATGAATTCTAAGCGCCTCTTAGGGTATATTTTTTGTACTTTCAACTTTTCAACCCCTATGAGGTATGGTTTACTATCATTTAAATTGTTTAAAAAATGGATAAGAAATATATTCAAATAGTGAGACAATGCAAATTCCAAATTGTATAAATAAGGACCATTCTACTAACCACGAATGGAAAAATTGTAAAAACAAACATTAATTCCTGACTACCTATTTTTACTTTTGAATCGTGTTTTGAACTAATCCACTAATTGTTTAATTTCTCAACAGCGAATTGGACAATGGGTGGTGTGCATGTGCAATATGGAAAATTTGTCTATTCTATCGAGGCATCGACTTTCGTATCTAGTGATCACTAAGCTGATGTTTACACCATGTAGGTAAGCGAAAATTTTTTCTCTTGGTGCGTTTTCGTCGAAAATAAAGTTTTAAAATTATTCTTGCAGAAAATATTTGTTTCAAGACTTTTTATAGCCAAAAATATCAATTTTAAGCCTGTTTTACACTGCATTTTTATTTTTATTGTAAATTGTTAAGTTCCTATTGCTACCGATTTCCTTAAAAAATAAATGTAATCCTTGTAGAAATAATTCATAGCTTAGCAAACTTTTTGCTTTAATTCATCAATTTCTTAAAAACTTTTCTGATCGTAGTTATTAGCAGCCGTGATGGAACGCTCTATTTATACGATTCTAAAAAAGTTGTAAAATTGAATTAATATCAAAGGAGTATTATTGGGTGGCTCAAAATTTTAATTTTGTAATTAGAAAAGTGGAAAATTCTAAATAGTTTATTTTCAATCATCTTGGCTTCTTGTCGAACAATTTATAATTTATGTATGTATTTATAATCCCACAAGAATCCAAATGAGCCAATACATAAAATAATTTTATATGTGTGGCTTCTATTATCTTAACTTTCGTTAATTATTTTCTAGAAATATTTTACAGTCTTAAAAACTTCATGATTTTAGTGCACATTCAATTTTCTACAGTAAAACTACACAATTTAGACATAATCACTCTTGCCATGGGAAACAAAATAAAATATAAAACGTCAAATATTTATATTGTTTTCCATGGCAAGAGAGATTATATCCAAATCGTGTAATCATTTTAAAATTTTCATTTATGGATGATGCAACGACACAAGATGGCGTCTTATTTGATTAAAATTAGCCGTTATCATAGAGAATGTCAAAATTTGAATTAATTACGCTCGAGACGAATTATATTTTAATCCTACAATTAGATTATAATCCTTAGATATGGCAACGTTACACATCAAATTAATAAATAAATAAAAATGTCAAAGTTTGACACACTGTATTCACAATTCAACACAAAAATAACTTATAACGTCAAATTTTAATTTATAAGCGTCAAACTTTGACATTGCAGTGTGTAACGTTGCTATATCAAAAGATTATAAATCTAATTCTTCGATTAAAATATAATTCGCCTTTATGCAACCGAGCATAAAGTTAATTCTTGATCTGGTAGTAGAGCTTATCGATTTATTCTTTTTACTGCTTTTAGTTTCTTCTAAATAACAATAATTAAAATAAAGGGGTATGTGAAAATGTGGGAAATTTTTTTTTTGACTTAAATGATACTTCATTGTGTTAAAAATAAGTGGGAATTGGTTTTAAAGCAAAAAATTTGTTTTCAGGAAGTTTTAGCAGACGACGTAAAGTAGAGTAGTCCCAACGAATCACCACGTGATTCCCCTAAAGTTGTTTAGTAGTTTTCTACTGTAGTCACTGGACTTTTCTTTCATTGGGACTACCCTAGATCGCAAGGCCGGATCAGGTAGCGCAACGGCTTTCGAGTAAAAAGCTAATTCGTGATCAAGTAGAATAGTTTATCATTTTCTTTTTTTTATTGTTTTTAGTCTCTTTCAAATAACAATAATTAAAATGAAGGGGTATGGCCATAGTGTAGTCAACGAACCAAAATTTAGCCCGATTTTCGGACTTTTTTTGTAACAGTGAGTTTTTTTCCTTAATCGGTCGAAATTATTCCTCTGAGTTTGTGTATAAAATATCTCAACTCAATTTTGACCGGAAGGCCCTTATTCTTCGACTTTAGTGTAAAAGTTTGACTTTTTCAAGTTTGCGTTTCACTATTTATTGAATAACTTCGCTTGTATTGGTCGGGTCGGGACCAAAAAATTTTCTTTTTGTTTGTAATGAATCTCTCTTTAAGACTGCCTGGGTTAAAATAATCTATATTAATTTCCTAACCCAAAAAAAAATTCAAAACTGCCGTCACTGGTGAGTCGTAGTTTTTTATAGAGAACTCGAGTAATAATTAATATTACGGTATGAAACGTATAGGAAGTTGTAGCTGATATAGTAACATATCCATATTGCAAATTGGGTCCAAAAATATTGAGAACAAAGACTAAAATTTGCATTTTTGTTCAAATTTTCTAATTAATATTTGTTGTGAGCAATTGGTGGTAGCGTAATAATTCTTCCCTTGAAATGTTGGAAATTTAATGCTCTTTCAGCATCAGCAAAGACAATCACACTAGGCCACGTTTTCTTCCGATTTCGTTGAAAAGAAAAAGAAAATTTTTCTACTATTTACCCACAAAACCAATTTTAGTGGTCGAAATGGTTGACTTCAAAACCAGTTTTAATGTTAAAAATAGTTTATAGGAGTTCTTTATGATTAATTTTCAAAAATACGTAAAAGAAGAATTAAATTTCGACCACTAAAATTGGTTTTGTAGACAAACAGTTAAAAGTTTTTCTTTTTATCTTTAAAGAAATAGGATGAAAAAATGGTCGGATGTGATTGTTTTTGTTTTCATCTGAAAGGGCATTAAATTTCCTACATTTAAAGAGAAGAATTATTTGGATACCACCAATTGCTCACAACAAATATGAAAAAGAAAATTTGAACCAAAATGCAAATTCTAGCCGTTGTTCCTAATATTTTTGGACCCAACTTGTAATATGGATTTGTTACTATATCAGCTGCAACTTCCTAAAGTTTCATACCATAACATTAATTAAAACTCAAGTTCTCTAGAAAAAACTACAACCGACCAATGACGACAGTTTTGAATTTTTTTTGGGTTAGGAAATTAATATAAATAATTTTAACCCAGGCAGTTTTAAAGAGAGATTCATTACAAACAAAATGAAAATTTTTTGGTCCCGATCCGACCAATACAAGCGAAGTTATTCAAAAAATAGTGAAACGGAAACTTGAAAAAGTCAAACTTTTACACTAAAGTCGAAGAATAAGGGCCTTCCGGTCAAAATTGAGTTGAGACATTTTATACACAAACTCACAGGAATGGTTTCGACCGATTAAGGAAAAAAACTCGCTGTTACAAAGAAAGTCCGAAAATCGGGATAAATTTTGGTTCGTTGACTACACTACCACAGTAGAATTTCGAAAATTTTTTTTTGCTTAAATGATACTTTATAGTAGTGATAAAAATAAGTGGGAATTGGTTTTAGAGCAAAAAATGTGTTTTCAGGAAGCTAGAGCTGGACAACGTAAAGTAGAATAGTCCCTACGAATCACCACGTGATTAGTGATTACCGTTGAAGTTGGGTCGTAGTTTTGTACTGTCGTCACTGGGCTCTAAAACCATGCCTCGCCTAGATTTGGTCACGTAGTGGGCTTTTCTTTCGTTGGGGCTACTCTAGATCGCAGGACCGGATCAGACACAATTTTATTAAAATGTTTGTCATTTCTTAAAAAACAATCTTTTAAAAATCTCCTACATATTTCTCTAGGGAATTTGTTCAATATAGTGAAATTGTTATACTGCAAGCTCCAGAACGTCTTTTGGAAAACTATGCTACACTTCGAGAGCTATAGGTGGCCATTTATAAATTAATACCTATACAAAATAGCTTTACAAAATTTATACATTTTGGCTTTTATTTCGGTTTTCAAAAATTCTCAAATCAATGCCAAAGTTATTTTTATAAATTGCAAATCAATTTTTAACTATAAAATAACTATTAAAGGTCACATTTGCATTATGTATGTAAATTGTCTATAATCGGTATTCAAATTGGTTAAGAAATATTTCGTAGTTGAGGGTAATCGATTTCTCATAAAATTATTATTTAATTTTAAATAATACAATGAGGGATGCAATTATTGGTTAAACATTGTCTTTTACAACATGTGATGTCAAATTTACTATTATTAGCAGTTTTTTCTAATACAAATGTTTTAAAATAGTAATTGTAAATGCACTTCATACTTAACTTACTTCGAAGGGGGTAATTTACATTTACTTTGCTCTGTTGAGTTTAAAGTTTGCACAACTTGAGGTGATGGTTAGTTAGTTTGTCTTATAATATTAAATAGCCAATCTTAAACAACTAGGGTAAACATCCCTTCTGTTATACTTGCAATTTAAAATCAACAAATATACGATCCACAATAACAATAAACAAAGTTTGATAAAATAATAATAATTTTTGTAATAAGAGAAAACCCAAAGAAAAAAATTAAATAATTTATATTTAGTTTGTCGAACGAGGCGTTTATTTGAAGTTTAGAAATCAAAAAAATCATAACAACCCTTATATGATGGTACCCGCTTTGTGTGGCAAGTTAAAAGCTAGAACAAAAATAGGTAGAATGAATAATATAAAAGTGCTACCCGTAAACCCGTATACTTGACAAATTGTAAATCTGATTGTGAAGAATCTTCATACACTTTGCAAATTCGCATCCGCGAAAACCTAAAGCGGCCCGCACAGATAGAGCTTTATCGCGGCCCCTTATTATTATGTCATTATCATCTATTCTGCAATTTAAAAAGATTCAAGTTGTTTCAGCGAATATTTGTTTGTTTTGTTATAGGGGTTTGTTAATTTAAAATTTGCTTTCTTTATTTTAAATGCCGCATTTTAAATCCATTTGCATTTATTCCATATTATAAAAACAACGTTTTTAATAATTTAAATTTTTTAAAAATATCTCTTAGTAATATACGAATTTTACCTACCATCCACATCCCAACATGTGCTATTTGATGTTTTAATTATTTTTTTATTTAAATTATTTAATTTAGTCTATTCTTGTTTTATGGAAACTCAAAAATAAAATAATTTGTTTAAATCGAATTAAAATAAGACTTTGAAGGCAAATAACTACTGTTAAGGTAATTTCGCAGGCTAGAGGGATGTTTTAGTTAATTCTGAAGCCTACTCAAATAGGTTGAAAATCGAATTAATGGAGAAAATTAATTACATTTAATTTTCAATACCTTTAACCGAAGATTCTGATAGATTTCTGGTTACTATACCAAAGACCATATAGACCATACCTATACACTGTAGCTTAGGGTTTAGCTAGCCTTAAAGTGGGTTCACACTACATAATTTCTCATCTCTGAAGTCATATGACTTCTCCTATGAGAAATCATAGCTAAATAATAAGCTCGGCCATAGCAAAATAATAGGGAATTTTCAGAATAAAACTGTTGGTTATTTACCATATTTGGGGTAAATAACCAAATATAGTAAATAACCACTAACTTACAGTTTTATTCTGAAAATTCCCTATTATTTTTGGTTATTATTTTGCTATGATTTCTCATAGTGTGATGTGTGATGAAATCATGTAGTGTGAACACACTTTTACATCATAGCTTTTAAAAGCTATCTTTTTTTTCTAAGCCAATAGAAACCTTGCATTTCCAACGTCAGACGCTAAAAGTTGGTTCAAGCTGGCTTCTAGAAGCTGCAAACGATGCTAATTTTCCCAACTCGAGCCTATCAAAACTTTGAAGACAGGAAAGCTTTACTAAGCGGAATTTTTAAAATCAACAACCGACGTGGCCATACGAGGAACTTTTTCCTGCCCGTCAAATATTGTAAAATTTAATTTAACGTCTTCCGAAAGCTAATTTCACGAGCTTTCAAAATATTGCAAAATATACAAGGTGTTCTATTTAAACTAAGAATTTTTATCCCATTTCCGGTTAAACCTGAAGTCAAAATAGTGTTTGTGTATCAAAAAGTGTAAAAAAAGTCTTTGGTATCGAGTAACAGCTAATTTTAATAGCCTTCAAAATATTTAAAAATATACAGGGTGTTCCTAAAATTTTTTATATTTTCGTAATTTCCGGTTTAACCGGAAGCGTTTTGTTAACCCAAAATAGTGTCAAATAATAGATATTCATGGGATTGATACATATATCCATTTTCAAGTTTTCATTTTTATTATTTGGGGCTTAGATGTACTATATGTTATAACCAAGTAGAAATAAATTTGGCTTAAATTTTCAAAAATGCGCCCAAAATAACCGCCTTATTTTTGGACACCCTGTATAGATTTCTTATAAAAGCTAAGTTTACTGAAGAAATAATTTTAAAGTGGCTAAAATCAAATTTCAACTAAATCGCTTTAGTAGTTTTTGCTTCAGAAGTGTGGACATCTGGACATACATACACTGCGCACGAAAGGTATGGAACATCGCAAATAAAATTGAAATGAATGTTTTTTTGCTGAATCTTGAAACACATACATTTTGTATGTCAAAATAATTTTCCGATATTCATTTGTTTTTAAGTAATGACGTCATCAATGTTTTTTTTAAATGGCAACCTACTTTTTTTCGTGATTTGGGTATAAAATTCTACGTTATTCGATTGTTTAAATGACAGGATAAAAATATTGATACCTTAAATAAGGAAATTTTGGAGAAAAAAATTATTTAAAATTTAATAAACACTAATTAAAAATCATGGTTAATTTATTTATCCAAAATTTTCTTATGTAAGGTATCAACATTTTTATACCATTATTTAGACAATTGAATAACGTATGTACTCAAATAACTAAAAAAAGAAAATTTTGATAAAAATAAATTTCTTATGTTGAATTAAAAATCTAGGTAATTTATTTTTTCAAAGTTTTTATTTTTGATACTGTTATTTAGACAATTAAATAGCGTACTTACATCACGAAAAAGAAGTATGGTGCCATTTAAAAAAACATTGATGACGTCATTACTTAAAAACAAATGAATATCGGAAAATTATTTTGACATACAAATGTGAATTTAAAAAAAATTAAATCGACGTGTTTCAAGATTTAACAAAAAAACCATTCATTTCAGTTTTATTTCCGACGTTCCATACCTTTCGCGCGCACCGTATACAGATATTTTGGCAAAAGAATTATTTTTTGTTGTTTTTGGAATAAGGCAATGAAAATGTCGAGAAATGAACTTCGTAACTTTCGTCAGTTACTCTCTACTTTTCCAAAACTATGAATACAAGATGTGTATTTTTTACGTATCTAGTTTATTAATTTTTTTTCTATAGATATTTTTATTAATAATCGTCATTTAATTATAAATAAACAGGGTGTTTTTAACAATTAGTCCAGCCAACAAACGTCCAAAAAAAGGGTGTAGAGGGCATGAACGAGGGTGGATTTTTCTTCAGGAACGTATGTTGTGAATAGTTAGGAGGTAAAAGTACTAAAAGTCCTCGGTTCTGGGCGAGGGAAGTTCCGATTTTGGAGTTTTCACTTATATCTCGAAAAGGGTGGCCTTAGGGAAAAAATTATTCTTAGAAAAATGAAAGCTTATTAAATTTCCTATAAGATTATTTGTATTAATTTTTTTTTAATCCTTATAACTTTCGAGATATCCGAGCGCCCTTATCCTCTAAGCTTTTTATTCGGTGGTTGAACAATTAATAGTTCTGACTTCTGAAGTTTCTTCTAACACTGTAACCTCGGGATCTAAAATAATCTATCATAATCTTCCAATCTTTCGTACGGTTTCTAAATACAGTGTTAACATATCATAAGCGTGCTCCACATACACACAGGCTTGCTCAGACTCCAAACCGGAGCGTGTGAACAACTTTCAGGTGGCCTGCACAGGCGCAACCGGGCGGTAAGTCTGTGCGTGTGGTGCGGCCTTTAGTGTGCGTGTGCATGAAATTAATAATAGTTGAAATTAACCAAATATTCAACTCTTTCATTTCGTGCCACAAAAGTATATGTAACTATCTATTATCAATTTATTTCCATCTTTCGAAGCGTGGAATCCACTGATTCATGTATTAATATAATTTATGGAATAATTGTTCATTTATTATAATAAAAAAACAAATCAATTTCAATGTATATTTTGACTATGCATATACACATTGTATAAGAACAGCCTGTTTGAGTCGATATTTTCCTACCGGAATCCTTGCATCTGTTTCCTTTAAACATATCCTCGCGCAGGACAACGGCTTTCCCAAAATAGATCCTAAAGTTCTTCCGGTATAAGAACGATAATAGCTTGATTTACTAAATTATTTGTCGAATTATGAATTTGTGTGTATTTTGGTATAATTCTCTTTAGTAGTTTCCTATTGATCGTTATTTCTATATATTTAAATTACCCCCAAGATATAACATATTTTTTTAATAAATTCAATTTTAGTATAAAAAAGAACTATTTTGGAATTTACTATTAATAGTTTTTTCTACTATTATTAGATAACGATAAATAATTTAAACGATTCCAATTTTGTACAGAAGAGAGCCGAACGATGATCAAATATTAATTTTATGTGTAATTTGGAAAAGTTTCGAAAGTTTTGTATTTTAATTAAACTTGATTAAACGTAAATAATTACATTCATTGGTGAAAAACGTTTTCTGTACAATGGGCGTGTGTAAAACTATGTTAAAAAAAAGTTTAAACATTTGTTAAACTCGTGTATAAACAGACCAAAATATATGATATCTACTTTATAAGCCTATTGTAAATACAGAAAGCGACTCAGGTGCCCTCTTTCTATTTATCAGTGTCAAGAAATTATGTGTTGTTTTTCCACACTTTTTTCCACATTTTATTAATTTTATCAAGGGTTGATTTTCTGTAGTTTTCTCGTTTATAATTTTTTTTATAAAAGCCAATATACAGGATGATTAAATTCGTTATGCACGAAGAGCTTATCATGTATCTAATCTATGCTGATTATAGTCAAACAATTCGAAAGCTTAATCTTAAAGGGGGTGTAAACCAAAAATTAAAGTTGTAGTACAGAAAATTTCAAGAACAGATTTTAAACAGCACATCCTGCATTTTCCTAAAATACTGACTAAAATTGACTTGGAAAATGTAGCAAATATGTACTGAAAATATCTAGACAGTGACGGGATTCCTAAACTAGCAAAACTTGCCTACGACTCGGCTCGGCTTGGAACTTACCTACTCATTCTGTAAAGTGTCACCTTCAGTACTTGTTATGTAAATAATTATTTACTTGTTATAAGGCTTGTTATAGTAGGCAATTTTTGTTTCTTTTCTGTTGCCCATGGCTTTAAAAATGTCCATCAGTGATACTCTCGTAGCATAAATTCTAAAATAATTTGTTGCTTATTTTAATTCATTATTTCAAGTTTGTAATAAATTTTGTTCTTTAATATGTAGGTCGTAATAAGATGTTATGTAATGCTGAAACAATTGGACCCTTAACTGAAAATCCACCTGTGGTCTTCTGTTTATCTTTAACGACTACAATTACAATTTCAAGCCAACTTTCAAACAGAAAGTCTGTGGTTCGATTCTCGGTTGAGTCTAATTATTTCCAATATTACGTAAGATAATAATAGTTGTCCAGGAAAAAGTCACATTAAAAATGTTTTTACCAAATTGAGCAATTTTCATAAACAAAAAAGTTATATTTTTTCAGTTAGTTTCATTTTTCAGGAAAACGCGTAATTGCTTTTCAGATTATTAATCAGCATATAAAATCTAGCTAGTTGGCTGATTTTAAACTTAATCTCTATCTCGGAGGATAAGCGAAGATCTTCACGAGATGAATTTGAATATACCTGTAGGTACTTACACATATTTTTAAAATACTGCACCATAAATTGAGGTCTTTTTTATTAAGAATGAGAAAATTATCTAACCCAATTTGCAATTATTAACGTCCAACTTTACGTAAATCAATTTAAGTGGGTGTTTAGATTAAGGATTATCCAACAATTTATAGATATTATTACAATCTGCCAAGTCTGCTAATTGGAGTTGAAAGCACCTGAGTCCTACCCTGCTTAATTCACATCGAAATATGAACCTTATTAAGAAACTTCGTATTTCAAAATTTTAATTGAGAATTGAGACAGTTGTATTAAAATGCAAAGCACAAATTTTGGGGTCATGCATATCAACAACATAAAGCTTTTAGTAGTATTAAATTTATATCACAGTCGAAACTTCGCCATTTTGCCTAATAAACAAATCATTTATTTAAGACCACCGTATTAAATGTAAGGGAAAACAAATAAGTATTTATTTATCCACGTTATAGTAGGTAATTGTAAATGAAGTTTATAAGTCTTTTCTATTTTATTTTATTCCAGTAATTGCCGAGTACGATAGTTTCTAATTATACTGTGTCGAGTATTATTTGGCTTTATAACTTTGAATTTTAAAACACCCCATTAATTATAATAATTGTAAACTGCAAGGGGATAACAAGATGTCTTATGTATTGTTTAGATATGTTGCCAACTCTTAATAGCAAAATCCATAAATATGGTCATTTAAAATGATTCTTCTACAGAGTCTTCTCTTGGAGTCTTGGGTGATTTTAACTGTCTACAATAAGGGTAGTTTGTTTACTTTGCTGGCCAATCATTTTAAATAATCAAATGAAATTTTATCAGGTAGGCGAGCAATTTATTGCGAGCTAAAAATCGTGAACGATAAAACCAGAAAAATAGTATATTAAGTATGTAGAACGGTAAGCATGATTTACCCGTCAAAGACAATTATTAGGAGGCTGATAGAAGCAAAGCCTCCAATTGTTATCTGAGACAGACCAGTAATTCTTAACGTTCGACATGCTTATAACGTTTTTTGTACGATCAGGAACTAAAAAATAATAGATTTATTTTATTTTAAATAAAACCTCTACTAAAAAAATCAAATGTCAAAAATGACATTTGTATTTTTTTATGAAATTAGGTAGCTTCGCTATATGAAAAGTCGACAACTTTGACGCCTCGCATACACGCTCTTAAAAGTGAATCTTTTTTGATGGGACACACTGTATGCCTTATATTTTTTTATTATCCATTTTTTCATCATTTTTATTTTGTTTGAGCACCTCTTTTATATTTAACACCAAACCGACTTGTTTGATCTGCAATATATTTTTACTTGCACTTTCAAAACTGTTGAAAGATTGTGGTAGTACTTAAATCAAATCGAGTGACTTTTAGAAACAGTTTGCGACATTTATTTTATATTTTTAAAAACGTTTTATATCTTTTAATAAATAAAAAAGTTGCAGAAACTCACGTGTATTTCTTCTCTCATCTTCACTTTTTGCAAGATATTGGCAATTTTAAATTTTGATTTTTTTAAATTTACTTTCAGAGATTATGTTGCTCACTAAACAAACGTTAAAGTTTTATTGAAAAATAATAGAATTTCTTTTGAACTGAACCACTTCAGCGTTCTAAAATTTGATACATCAGAGTCGTGTTGGAGCATTTTAGTATTTCAGGCAAAAATGGAAAATTGCGTCTTCTTTCGAAAAGCTCCAGTATAAAATTTTTTAAATGGCATTGAATGCATGCTCAAATGCTCATACAGCCGCAGCTTTTGTAATATTAATTGGAAGCTAACACGTTATAATTATGGTTAGTTTGATGTTAATTATTATGAACGGTGTGACCAACTAAAACACGTCGGTGAATGCAAGTCGAAGAAGAGAGGTATTGTTAATTGATAATTGAATATTGAAGCGATTGCTTAAATTTTCACACAGATGATTAGTTTGACGTATAAAATTAGAACACACAAAGATTCATGTCATAGATTGATGACCGTTTTAATGTATAGTATGTACCCCTGGACACTGGAGTAATTGAAAAGATCGGCTTTTTGTTAACTAAAGAAAATATTGTGCTATAATACATACAAGCTCGAGTCTATGCAACTGCTCCAGTGCTCTTGCCATCTCTAGCTATGGTTTCGCGCTTTAGAGCCTGTAATAAGTTTGGAAAGTCAACAGAATGATTTCTATCGTCCCGATTAACAGTAAATGGTGCTTTAGCGACTCTGTCAGTATGTTATTCGATTTTATGCCCCTATGAGCAACTGCTCTAGTGCTCTTGCCACCTCTAGCCATGATATTGCGCTTTAGAGCTTGTAATAAGTTTGGAAAGTCAACAGAATTATTCCTATCGTCCCGATTAATAACGAATGGTGCTTTAGCTACTCTGTCAGCAATATCTTTTGCTTTTATGCCCCTATGAGTAACTGCTCCAGTGCCTTTTCCACCTCTAGCCATGGTTTCGCGCTTTAGAGCTTGTAGTAAGTCTGGAAAGTGAACAGAATGATTCCTATCGTCCAGATTAACAGCGAATGGTGCTTCAGCGACTCTGTCAGTATGTCATTTGCTTTTATACTCCTATGAGCAACTGATTTAGTGCTTTTGCCACCTCTAGCCATGGTTTCGCCCTTTGGAACTTGTAAAAAGTTTGAAAAGTCAACAGAATGATTCCTATCTTCCCGATTGACAGCGATTGATGCTTTAACTACTCTGTCAGCCATGTCATTTGCTTTTATGTCCCTATGAGCAACTGATCCAGTGCTCTTGCCATCTCTAGCTATGGTTTCGCGCTTTAGAGCCTGTAATAAGTTTGGAAAGTTAACAGAATGATTCCTATCGTCCCGATTAACAGCGAATGGTGCTTTAGCGACTCTGTCAGTATGTCATTTGCTTTTATACTCCTATGAGCAACTTATTTAGTGCTTTTTGCGACCTCTAGCCATGGTTTCGCGCTTTAGAGCTTGTAATAAGTTTGTAAAGTTAACAGCATGATTCCTATCGTCCCGATTAACAGCGACTGATGATTTAGCTACTCTGTTCGCCGTGTCATGTGCTTTTATGTCCTTATCAGCGACTCCTCAAATAAACACTACTTTTTTAAACTGTTTGACAGGTTTTGGAACCATGAAAGATCTTGTGAATGGGATGATTATATAGGGTGATAAATTTCTGTTATTTTTAAGACAGCGTATAACTGAGTGAGATACTGAGAATCAGACAAAAATGCAAAGTTTCGACTACCAGAGTAATCCTTAGCAAATTTTCATACTACTAATAAAATAGCATCTGTCCTGTAGAGTCAATTTCAAGCTCATTGAAGCATTTACAAAAATTGAGGATTTTAGAGCAATTTTTATCAAAGACTAATGTATTTTACGCCAAAACTGATCGGCTGTGTTGTGAGATGCGCAAAGGCAGAACAAAAATGAAACAACTACAAATACAAAAATCCGTCAACATTGGCCGCCCCAAATTTGAATGAGTGATAAAAACAGTATAGGTTTGTTCGTTTGCCTTGCACCAACTCTTCCTCCTTTTGACTAGGAGTAAGAAAAGCAGAGCTGAAAATGAACTGAACACATTACAGTACAAGTGCAAACGAACAAATCTTATGGGTACTCCAAAAGTCCCCACACTTTTTAAATAGTAAAACGGTTTCGTAGATCTTGACCTGCTTAATAAAAGCCTCCATGAGCGTAGACGTTTAGGACTTTATCTTTATGAGGGCGTCAAAGTCGTTACGATGGTTATTCTAACGTCCTTTATCGGCTACCACGAAACTGATATGTCAATTAAATACAAATTGTTATTTTATACCTACTCCCAAAATTCCAACTAAATCGGTCAAGGGGTTTAGGAGACGACTAAAAAAATGTAGGACCCATTTTAAAACCATCCCTAAATAGTCTAGTCAACAAAGAGGTTATAGAGGACGTAGAAAAGGGTGGAATTTTTTTCTTCGGGAATGTCT
The DNA here is from genome assembly GCA_963924605.1 of Malthinus seriepunctatus. Lineage (NCBI taxonomy): Eukaryota > Metazoa > Arthropoda > Insecta > Coleoptera > Cantharidae > Malthinus > Malthinus seriepunctatus. The sequence goes on along the minus strand of OZ004600.1, from coordinate 106,062,657 downwards.
TTGGATTAGTTTGGAGGTAAAAATACTAATAGTTCCCAGTCTTAACTATAGTATGGCTTAAGGACCCGTTTTTGGTGTTTTCGCTTATATTTCGAAAACGGTGGGTCCTAGAAAAAATTATTCCTAGCTAAATGAAAGTTTTTCAAATTTCTATAAGATTGTTTCTATACATTTTTTCTCTATTCCTTATAGTTTCCGAGATATCCTTCAGTAAAAATAGTTAATGTATGGAAAAAAAGTTTTGCCTTACGTTTTTCGTTTTTACGTCAAAATCAGATTTGGGCAAAACACCAAAAGACGGCTCGCTTACTATACTACTATTAGACAAATACCTATGACAGAATGGCTATTCTTACGGCCGCTATCTCAGCAGGGTTAAGTTCTAAAGGTCCGTGCTCATAGAGACTTTTGTTCATGAGGCCAAGATCTAGAACATAGGTCGTTTTTCCATTAAAAGGTGTGGGGTCTGAAGATACTATAATAAAGCATGCTTGGATTACTGCGCAACAGTCCATGGGTTTTCCTGCGAGGTTTTCTATTGGTTTTAATATTATTAAATATGAAACAGATATGTTTCCAAAAAAAGATTTTGTTTTGACGGTTTAGGAGATGAGGACTAATGGGATATCGAATGTAATGCAAATACTAAAATAGAGAAAAAATTGAACGTACCTTTAGAAGATCTGGTTCTAACAACCGGTGTTGTATCAATGAAGTTGGCATTTTCTTTTTCAATGCTTTCTTCTTTAATAACTTTGGGTTCCATATTCTATAAAATGCAAATGATTTAATAAGTTTTTATTAAAAAAATTAATACAAAAAATTGACGATATAAATATAGATGGAACATCTTTTGGAAAATGAAATTAGTAATTAGTAGACGGTGTCACAAGGCACTACCAATCGCAATAATTAGATTTTAAACCACCAAATGGCACCATCTGTATTCTAAACACGGTGACGTCATAAAACAAAAATCACAGCTCTCGAAATTTAACTAGAAAAACGTGACGCACATTTTAATTGCATATAATAATTAAATTACACAAATTAAAATTTGCAATAGATTACATCTGTTTTTAAATAATAATAATAAAAGTAATAGTTTAATAATATGGGCATAATATTACGGTTAAAATAGTAACAATAATTAGTGAAAACACCTTGTAAAACAGTAATAAACAGAAAATAACAAAACTACATGAGGAAAAGCAGGCGGTAGAAATGTGTGAACAGCTCGTTTTCCGTGACGCGATGAAGAGTTTGGATATATCGCAGGTGGCCCTGTCAAAATTGCAATACTTTAGCTTAACTATTTTAACTCAACAAAATTTTTAAGGTAACCGCTCTATTTAAATTCTATTATGTATTTACTTACTACTATAGCATCATATCACGTTTTATGGTTGTGACTCGGAAAAACTACGTGTGCGTGTGATTACTTTTTCGTTTTCCACAGAAGAACATACATCAACTTGATGACAATATTGAAATTATAATATTATAATAGCTTTTCAAATAAAACAAATTCGCTTTTATTTAAAAAAAAACTATGCGCCATTAGCATTATGGATTTAACAAATTTCAATTAACAAAAACGAATTTTCCAAAAAACGCAATTTAGAAAAGCGCGCAGGGGATGCTTTTGCGTATGTTACGTGATATACAAGTATTGGCACATATGGTTTGTCTCAACCCGCACTTGTGCAAATAGGCGGTCTGGACAAGCACATGTGTTCTTTATCCCTTGCATTTGTCAAAATATATACAACGTAATGATATTTTTGGGCCGACGATTTTCTGAAAATAATCCAAAAAATAGTTTTTCTTACAATTATCGTATAAGCCATTTCTTTTATTCAACACATTAGACAACTTTAATGATTTTAATCGTAAATCAAATTGTAGTCATTGAAAGTTATTGAAGATTATTAGATTTTAATTAGAAATGCACAGGAATCTCTCAGAAAAGCGTTTTGCTAAGAGAACTATCGTGCAATAGCGTCAAATACAGCTAGATCTGTGCTTGATTTAACTAATTATGTGTGTTAGTTTGTTTTTCGCATTTCTAATTAATCGGGAACGGTATTAAATAATTAAATATATTAACTGCATAATTGAAATTTTAATCATCAGACAGTTAAGAAGACCCTATTTCGTCTGTCAGACAAACTTGGGACTCATCGTGGTTAGGTCCATCCGAGCTTCTCTCATTCCCTTTGAAGTTTTTTTAAATGACCGAACTCATTTTAAATATTTAAAAAAAGCGGTTGCATAAATGCAGGGTGGTCATTTTATAGCCGCTGCTTCAACCCGGATCGCCTGTTTGATCACCAGGTTATTTGAGCGCCGACAATTTTAGCGTAGATACATTTAGATACCCGTTAGATGGAATCGAGTAAGCTTTTTAACGATTTGGAAGAATTTTTGGTTGAGATTTTAAGAAGATGACTATGATGACGATAGCTTGCAAACGCATAGCGTCACTGATTTAATAATTGATGTGATTACATGAGATGTGATTACGTAGCTTTGGGAATAAGCTTTTCATCAAAAAATATCTTCAGGTTTTAAGGTAGCCAGTCACGTAATTAAGAATTTGGGTTTTTTTTTGGACACGTCATTGCATTTATAATAAGAAGCTAAACTCAAAAATAAAATAAAAAATGCAGGTCTGTATTTAAAATTTTTGAGTTGATGATGGTAATTCAAAACCGAAACGTTGTTTTGAAAATCTAAAATTGTCAACTTGTAGAGACAATAAAGGTGCATTGAAAATGTGTTTTTAGTTTTCTGATATCTTTGAAAACAACTTCAGACAAAAATAAATAAGATTTTCCGAAATTTCGATTTTTTTACAGAAATCTCGGGACCTAATAGAAATTTTTTTATTTTCTTTCTTTAATATTATTCGCTATCCATTTACGCAACTTTGCTCCCATTTAACCAACCTTGTATCTCTTACAGTTTCCGCGATCCCCATGTTGGCCCTCGAATTTGAATAACCCTGTATTTGAGAATACTTGAAATTTTTTTATATTCAATTGTTTTTGTGTTACACCTATCCCCTATTTTTTTTAATGGGAACGTGTTAATTTTATGCTACCATTCGATAGAGCATTTTATTCTCTTTACAATAGTATTAAAAAAAATTTTAATTTTATTTTGCTTGTACGTTTTCAACGAAATGACCGGTTAAAGTATTTAGGAATAGTCGCTATATCTAAGCGAAAGAAAAGCGGAGCGATAAACAAACTCTTGCGAGTAAACAATAACCAATGACAGTTAAGTCGCTCGAGTTTGTTTATCGCTCCGCTTTTGTTTATCTTAGATGTATTAGTTTTCTTGCCTACTATTCGAAAATACTTAACCGGCATTTTGTCGAAAAAGTGTTATAAAAATAAAATTGAAAAGAATTTTTTTTAATACTAATGTAAAGAGAAAAAAATGCTCTATGGAATTGTAGCAAAAAATTAATACGTTACCATTTAAAAAAATTTTGCGTATAGACGTAACTCAAAAACAATTGAAGAAAAAATTTTTTCAAATATTCTCAAATGTAGAAAAAAATTTCATAAAAAACTTTTAAATTGAACATTATTTCCTAAAATGAATATGAAATGAATATTAACGACAGAAAATCACCGTTTCCATACTTCTAACTAACCCTGTATGTAACTTTGGTTATGAGGTAGTACACAATTTTGCTTTCTGCGCAGGTCGCTTAGATATGACAAGCACTCTAATATGTATGTATAATCAAGGAATGTAATGCAAATCATGAGTTACGATATTTAATTATAATTAGTCTAATCAAATTAAAATTCGACCTCGGAAAAAATCTCAGAAAGCTGAATTTTTGGGTGAACCCTAATATTGTTGTTCTAAACAAGGTCTTAAAAGTCCCCATCGATCCGACCCCTGCTAAAAATTTTATAGGCGGAAGAAGGTAAGAAAATGCAGTTTTTCCGAAATATCTCGTTAACTATAGATTTTTCGATAAGAATAGCTATTACCAAATTTGTAGATCGTAAAATTTCCTGCAACAAAGGCTGTATTACTATTAATCGGGGATTTAAGTCTGCTGCCAAAATAACTACACTTACCCTGAGTCCTATAAAGCTTTGGATTAGCTTAGTTCGACAACTAACCTTAAAATGGAACTTCGTATTTGTTCTTCCGACTGTTACAGCCGGTGCTAGAACACTTTAATGTCAAATTACAACCTCCCCAATAAATTTAACCTCCCCACAGCTGTTTTTCATAAAACAGCATTAATTATTATTAAATAAACATTTCCATTTTGAGGTTACTTGTCGAACTAAGCTAATCCAAGCTTTATAGGACTCAGGGTTAGAAAGAAGAAATCCGAATTCACTGATTTAGATCATTATCTTCAAAGGTATTGAGTTTAGATATAATAGTAAACACCAGCACAATTTGAAACATAAATAAATTATTCATCACTACGCAAAAATATACAGGGTGTTATATTTAAAAATCAACTAAGTTTGCTCCTCTCAAGAAACACCCTGTAAAATAAAATCAATTTTCTTTGATGGGAAAGCATCGAGGACAGTATTAACTACGTCGACAGCAAATATTTTGTCTTAACCTACTAAAACAACCAGCCTGCGATTCATTTAAGCAACTTCTGCATTATTTTATAAAAGTAGTCAAAGGAATCCTAATTTGACTACATTTATAAATGGAGGGGTTGCTTGAAAAAATCGCCTAGTGGTTGTTTTTGTAAGTTAAAGAAAGATTTTTGGCGCCTACGTAGTTCAAACTACCATCTATCTTTTCCCATTAACGAAAATTGATTTTATTCTACTGGGTGTTTTTTTTGATAAGGACAAACTTTGTTATTTTCAAGTGACGAAAATTTGATCCTTCTAAATGGAACATTTTGTACATTTTTGCGTAGAGTGATAAAGAACTGTGTTATAGTTTATTATACCTAAACGCAATAGGTACCTTTGAAGATATAAACCAATTAAGAGTTATATTCTTTTTAAAGATTATTTTGTGCAGAAAACTTAGGACACCGAATGATATATAGTATATAGATATATAGTATACAGGGTGTTCGCGAGAAGTGGGCCACTATTGCTATTTCCGTTAATATTAAAGATACGAGGTCGGTTAAATCGGTAAAGTAGTATAACTTTTTCGATTGATTGATTGAAGAGGCCGATACTTGATGGAAATCAATATAATAAAACATGATGAAATAAAACACAAAATTTCCACAAAAATTATAAATTTGTTTAATAATAAACGACGCGTTTCGCTACAATGTAGCTTCGTCAGGTTACAAAATTCAACTTGAATTTTGTTGAATTCAATAATTTTATTCAATGAAATTTTGTGTTTTATTTCATCATGTTTTATTATAACTTTTTCCGCTGATGGCAATGGTCAACACCAAAAAAGAATTGAACATCTAGTTTTCAAGATATTCACCAAAACAACTTTTTTTTAAATGGAACACCCTATATATTTTTATATATTTGAAAAAGACACTGCATTTAGAGTATAAAATGTCATAAGAGTTTTGTCCTAAAATGAAAAATAAAGTACCGATTTCGTATCTTCAGTATTGAACGGATAAAGCAATAGTGGCTCACTTGGCATGAACCCTGTATTTTTGCTAATTTAGTATCTACATTTTACCAGGGATCTAAACTTGTATAAAAATACAGGGTGTTCGTGCCAAGGGGACTATTGCTGTACCTGTTTAATGCTGAAGATATGAAATAGGTAATTTATTTTTCATTTTAGGACAAAACTCATATAACATTTTATACTTTAAATTCAGTGTTCTCTTCGAATACATAAAAATATATAGGGTGTTCAATTTAAAAAAAAGTTATTTTTGTGAATATCTTGAAAACTAGATGTTCAATTATTTTTTTGTGTTGACCATCGCAATCAGCGGAAAAAGTTATACTACTTTACTAATTTAACCGACCTCGTATCTTCAATATTAACGGATATAGCAATAGTGGCCCACTTCTCGCGAACACCCTGTATAGTAAAGATATAGTTATAGTAATGAACTTTTCTTGTAGGAAATTTTGTGAGCTACAAATTTGATAATAGCTACTATTAGCGAAAATTTAATAGTTTAAGAGATATTCGTAGTTTATTGCATTTTCTCACCTTTACCCCTCTATAAAATTTTTTATCAGGGGTCGTATTGATGGGGACTTTTGAGACATTGCTTGTAAAGGTAATATCAAGGCTCATACAAAAATCCAGGAAATTTTTCCGAGGTTACACCATAACTGTGTTTAGTTTGGCTGGATTTAATAGACAGAACTCTAAAAGCTTTTTATTCTGTAGTCGAACAATACTTGACAAGGTTTGCAAATGTGTAAAACCTCTCGATGAACAACTTCATGTGTAAAATTCAACCTTTTGCAACCGTTTTCGAGAAAATACTGGGGTAGCACGTTTTTACAAAAAAATTAAATTTTCTTCATCTGCATGAATATTTGCAGAACTTGACGCACTTATGGGGTAGATTACGGGATTTAGTTTCAGCATGTGTCCCAAAAGCCTGTATTTAAATAAAAGTTACGTATAATTTATATATTTTCATGAAGAGGTTATTCCAAAGTGAGAGCAGAGGTTTTAAAATTACCCAGCACCTATTATTGAACCAGGTTTCATCATCGATTCTGTGTTTGTTTAAATCGGTATGGATGAGATCTTTGAAATTCATTAATTATTAGTATTAATGTTTTGTCCCTTTATTTTATTATAATTCCTGTATATTACTAAAACTACAATGTTGTTGATTTTATTCGTTGGAAATTATTGTAAAAATTGGAATTTTAAATAAAAAATTTGTAACAGCACGTACGCTTCGTTGCACGAGAATAGTTTTAACCACCCTTTGTTTAATAGCGGAGTGATTCGAGTGGGAAGTTTCATATTGTGTGAGAATAAAAATTATTGGTTGTAAAGAGAAAAAAGCTTTTAAATGTAACTACAGCATCAATATTCAACTTAAAAGTCACGTTATTCGCTTGATTCGTACTTGGATTTAGCTTGTAAATATTTAATTTCTTAAGATGGATGCAAAGTGAGCACACTTTTTGAGCAACACTTCAACGCGAGTTAGCACAATCCACAGTGTGTAGATGTTGCTCAACAGTTGCACCGTGGTTGACAAACTGTTGCGCGTTGTTCGCTCTTGACATCATCACCGAAAATAAGGTTAACAGTGCGCAATGAGAGAGTTACATAAACTGCAACTTCCTCTTCTTCTTCCTCTACTCTAAATTTTTCTGTGTTAGGCGGTTGCGAATCTCGGCTTGCGCCTCGAATCCCAAGCTATATCTGCGCCAGTGAATCATCATTTGACGTTCTTGTATCATAATATACTATTATATTGTTTTCCATGGCAATAGAGACTTTATCAAAAGCGTTATAAAGGATTCAAAGATATCTCAATATTAAATTTCGTTTACGGGAGCAACACCTTCTAAAGTCCGGAACTTATGAGAAGGATAGGGCAGAACTAATTCGTTATAATGAAAATTTGTCTGGTAACATCTAGTCCCATCAATTTTAAAGATATAGAGAGAGGGAGCACTCGCTCTCTCCATCTGTACTATACGCAATATATTGGCTCCGCCCTATTATTGTCATAAGTTCTGGACTACACCATCCTGGTTACAAATAGCTATTAGACAAGCTTTGAAGATTGATTTTTGTCGCAAATTTTGATACTGGAATCTCGCTTGGGATCTCAAAATTCTGAGAAATAATTTTTGAGATTTTTCGAAGTACTTACAGTAAAAATAATTTAACTTGAGGTAAGTTCGCGCAGGTTTGGCCACGCCCCTTTAATAATTTAAATACGTCGACTATTGCGTTGGTGGGGATAAATACCAATTTAGGTATCTGCGTATTGTCACCGCTCGTCTACTTAAAATATTATTACAGTATCTAACTAGGATCTCAAAGGACAACTTAAATACCGAACCTTAACAGGTGGTGAATTATCGTACGTTTATATAAAATCTTTGTCACAGTCTGTGGTAATGAGTCAACAGTATTGGCGATGACATAGGTACAGTTCAAGTGAACAATATTTGGTTAAAACGCAAAAAAAAACTTTTTAAGATTTATGCTCGATTATCGTACTTGAAGGTTGTCAAGTAATTACCTGCTCTGAAGTTTAAAAACCAACCATGTGTCTAGTCAAACTTTCAAAGCAGGTAATTATTTGACAACCTCTAAGTACGATAATCGAGCATAAATCTTAAAAAGGTTTTTATTGCGTTTTAATCTATTAATCAAATATTGTTCACTTGCACCACTTGCACTATAGGTACCTCCCCTTGACTGACAATCTATAAAATGAAAATATCAATTCGTTTTAATTTGACCAAGCGAACATGCCATGAAGTGGCTCTCTATTTTTCTCCAAGTTCTTCTAGAGAAGGAAAATAGAGAAAAATAGACTTTGAATAACTTTTTTTTTTACCATTCGAACGAACAGAACTGTACCTCTACTCAACGTTTATTTCTTTGAATTAAGGCTCTATAGTAGGAAATTCTACAATTTTCTAAAAATGCACTGAAATTGAATTTTTACAGGGTTTAAGGTCGAAGGTCTCAAGTGTCTTAGGATTTAACTACAGTTTAGTAGATGGGTTCTTGAATTAAAAAAAGTAAAAAAGTTAAAAAGCCCTCTATTCCAGTGTTTTTCAACTTAGGAAGTGGCGAAAATAGCTAAACGCGTAAATGTTCACGCTCAAATATTACGTTGGCAAATTCGTCCTGGCACATAGTGTAAATCAGAAGTGCTCAATAATATTCACAATCAACAAGTGATTAAGTTTTGCAGGTGGATTGTCAAGTTTATTTTTTTCAGTTTTGGGGGGTCGCAGCGATACAAATATTGAGAAAAACTATTAATGTTGATACATCACATTAAAAAAAATGCTTATTAAATAATTTATATAATTTCAATTAAAAAAAATGAGCTTGTAAGAGCTATTAATTTAACTTACAATAAAAAATCCCTTTTCATTAATTTTTAATCAAGCGATAGCGTTAGTATGGAAAATACTTTATAGTCGTTTTAGTATAAGGGGCGATAAGAGGCAATTTCTTCCACTTCGTAAAATTTTCGTCCTAGCTTATAGTTAAGACGTGGGTTTTTCTTGTCAGTTTAAAGTGCTATTTCCCAAATAAAACGGCCATCTGTGGCTTATCAAGAGTTTGATTCAAACATGAGACACTGGAGTACGTCGCCACTGTTGTTTGTTGCAGGAAAAGTTTTCTCATTGCATGATCCTTAATCATAAACATTTTATTTTTTTTTCAGTGAGTATTATACGAGTAGCTAAGGCTAAAGTTTTACAAAAAAAAACATTTTGAGAGATTTTTGTAACTAGAAATTTGTTCTAGAGCAGGAGCATTTTTGGGCATGAGATTTTTATCGAAATAAAACCAAAATTTGTTCTTTGGTGTTATCTCTGGATTTTGTTGAAATATTTGCTCGTATTCCTATAAATTACACGTATGTATTTAAAATAAAAATTACAAAAAAAATCTAAGCGGATTAGCGATGAATGTAGATTTAATTAATCGCGGCTGAAATCAAACACAAAGACAAATTTATTGCAACATTATAAATATAAAATGTTTTAAAAAGCAAAATTTAAAAGTAGATAGATCGTAATCCATCAAAGACAAATGAAGACATTTCAAATGTAAGCTCCTACAGGGAATTTAGTTCAAAGGTACAGGTGTTTCAAGTCCAATAGGGTGGTATTGCACAGAGGTCGTAGATAGAGGGTTTAGCTATGAGGGGTTGAACACCTGGCAGGATTACATACACCTGCGCACCCACTATATATGATCCGTATCGGATTATATTTCAGTACTGTCAGTTCAAAACGGCCTTGTTATTTTTTATAAATGTTAACACTTTTTTCTATTTTTTACGCAATTTAACAGTTTTCAATGTGAATTTTATACATATCTGAAACAGTTGACATTTATAATTTCTCCAGGATAACAAATAATAAGGGTTGATTTTATGAATTAGCAACTAGTTATAGGACTTCGTATTGTAAAACAAAAATTTTTTATTACTTATTTTAAATTTCAAATAATTACTTCCAGAGGTAAATTTCAAGCTCACAAGGCCCCGAAGGCTATCATTTTTGCGGCCCGATTCAGAGTGTTTGAGAGTTTATGAAACAAGGAATGGAACTGATCAAACTTTTCGGAATTTCTTATTTAAAGGACCCCGCACTTCTTATAAGGAAAAACGGAAATACTTTTTTCAATATATTCACTTATATCAGTAAAAAACAAATCTTCCAAATACCAAAATTATTGGGGTTTTCGAAGTTACGTCCCTGTACAATCACGTAACATAGTGATTTCTAAGCTTGTTGTTATTGTGCTCTTTTAAATCTGAAAAACAACTCAAAGGCTCCCCAATTTTTTATTTCGATTACATGTTGTTGCTCCTTAGTAAGAAGTTTTTGGTCTCTACTTTGAGAAGCACTGACTTAGAAGTTGGTGGCCAGAAATATAATATTGAGAATAATAAGCAAATACCTTTAATAGTCCTGGAGCTATCGTACATATTAACTAAACCATTTTTACAAAATTTTAATCTTTACAGGTCGAAAGTACATAAAAAATGAGTACTAGAACCGCCCGTCTGCCTGTCGAAAGTGGCCGCTTTAACTCAGGAGGGGCGCTAGAAAATGGTTATTTTTTGGTTTTAATAACACCATAAGATGCACACACAGATCAAAAAATTACATATCAAACGATTCCGTTTTTAACGAAGTTTTCGGATATGAATCGGCCGACGGTTTTAAATGTAGCCTTCATGGTAGCAGACGCTCTTCAAGAAAGAGTTATCAACTAAACCACAAGAACCATGAACAAATTTCATATCAAAAGATTCCGTTTTCTATGCAGTATTCAAAAATACCTCGACAGACGGTTTTAAGTGTAGCCCTCATGGTGGCAGACGCTCTTCAAGAAAGAGACATCAACTAAACCACAAGAACCATGAACAAATTTCATATCAAAAGATTCCGTTTTCTATGCAGTATTCAAAAATACCTCGACAGACGGTTTTAAGTGTAGCCCTCATGGTGGCAGACGCTCTTCAAGAAAGAGTCATCAACTAAACCACAAGAACCATGAACAAATTTCATATCAAAAGATTCCATTTTCTACGTAGTATTAAAAAATGCCGCGACAAACGGTTTTAAGTGTAGCCCTCATGGTGGCAGACGCTCTTCAAGAAAGAGTCTTCAACTAAACCACAAGAACCATGAACAAATTTTATATCAAAAGATTCCGTTTTCTATGTAGTATTAAAAAATGCCGCGACAGACGGTTTTAAGTGTAGCCCTCTTGGTGGCAGACGCTCTTCAAAAAAAATCAAGAAATAGTCATCAACTAAACCACAAGATCCATGACCAAATTTCATATCAAAAGATTCCGTTTTCTATGTAGTATTCAAAAATAACGCGACAGACGGCTTTAAGTGTAGCCCTCATGGTGGCAGACGCTCTTCAAGAAAGAGTCATCAACTAAACCACAAGAACCATGAACAAATTTTATATCAAAAGATTCCGTTTTCTATGTAGTATTAAAAAATGCCGCGACAGACGGTTTTAAGTGTAGCCCTCTTGGTGGCAGACGCTCTTCAAAAAAAATCAAGAAATAGTCATCACCTAAACCACAAGATCCATGACCAAATTTCATATCAAAAGATTCCGTTTTCTATGTAGTATTCAAAAATAACGCGACAGACGGCTTTAAGTGTAGCCCTCGTGGTGGCAGACGCTCTTCAAGAAAGAGTCATCAACTAAACCACAAGAACCATGAACAAATTTCATATCAAAAGATTCCGTTTTCTACGTAGTATTCAAAAATACCTCGACAGACGGTTTTAAATGTAGCCCTCATGGTGGCAAACGCTCTTGCAAAAAAATTAAGAAAGAGTCATCAACTAAACCAAAAGATACATGAACAGTTTACACATCAAAGGGTGCAGTTTCTTACGTAGAATTCAAAAATGCCGCGACAGACGGTTTTAGGTGTAACCTTCATGGTGGCAGACGCTCTTGAAAATAAGCCAAAAGAGTCATCTACAAAACCCTGAAGGCTACACTTAAAACCGTCTGTCATGCCATATTTCAAAACTATGTAAAAAACGGAACCTTTTGATATAAAATTTGTTCATGTATCTTGTGGTTTAGTTGATGACTCGTTCTTTATTTTTATTGAAAAGCGTCTGCCACAACGAGGGCTACACTTAAAACCGTCTGTCGCGGTATTTTTGAATACTACGTAGAAAACGGAATCTTTTGATATAAAATTTGTTCATGGTTCTTGTGGTTTAGTTGATGACTAGAGCTCGGATTTATATGCACCAAAATACTTGAAAATATGCGCATATATATGCACGGAATTTTTCTAAAATATGCACTAAAATTGATAAAAAATGATAAAATATGCAGTGATATGCAAACAAAAAAATATTTTTTTTCTATAGCAAACGTTAAAGTGTGCTTTGATCAACTAAAATTAGTCGATAAAATAGAATTTTAACAGCAAGGATAGATAAAGTAATACAACCCCATGAAGTTATAGCAACCCTACTACTCACATAGCAACCGCACACTACTCAAATATTTTTAATAAATTTTGCAAATGATAATTTAATTTGTAATTGGTTTTTCTTTAACATTTGCTATAGAAAAAAATAGCATATTATACACGACGATAAAGGTTCTTTAACTACCTCGTGAAAGTTAATTCACTCGTGGCTAACGCCACTCGTGAATTAACACTCTTCCACTCAGTAGTTAAATTATCCCTTTATCGTCTTGTATAATAAATAACTATTTCTTTGAATTTTGAGATATTTGAAAAAAAAATTTTCATTTAATCTATAAACAACACTTCTTACACTATTTGAAATAAAAATTTTCGCTTTTAGCTTACTACTTTAGAACACAATCGACATAAGAGTTCTAAATAGTTTTTAATCCAAGTGGACATCAAAGCCCTTACTGGTGACATAATAGATACCTAGGCACTTTACATAACAACGTATTAAACATTACAAAAATTTACCATAGTTCTAACTAAAGCAAGGGCTAGCCAAATAGTGCCAATAAAGACTAAACACTAAATTTACAAAGAGTGCATAACTGAAATATGCAGTATATTTCAAAAGGGAAGTTATCTTATAAACAGTAACGCACGGCTATGTTCCAAGAAATGTACCTATAATTCAAGATAAAAAAGGTAAAATGAGATTTTTAATTCAATACCATCGGATACCTACGTTATCTTAAAAAAATCCTTGCTTTTTTTTCTTCAAAACAATAACTTGCTAAAATGAGCAAATTTAATAATAATTTTTTGTTTTCTCGAACTAAAATTCTTCAACAAACACCAAAAGTTGCACAAATATGCATCATTTGCTCAAATATGCACCAAACGTTGAAAATATGCAAAATATGCATTTTGAGAAGCGGTTTTTCGGACTCGTTTTTGTGTAATTCGTCCAGATTTCAAAACGAATCTGTTAGCATATCAATATTAAAAAACATGCAAAAGCATAAAATCCGAGCTCTATTGATGACTATTTCTTGATTTTTTTTGAAGAGCGTCTGCCACCATGAGGGCTACACTTAAAACCGTCTGTCGCGGTATTTTTGAATACTACGTAGAAAACGGAATCTTTTGATATAAAATTTGTTCATGTATCTTGTGGTTTAGTTGATGACTCTTTTGACTTATTTTTAGGAGCGTCTACCACCATGAAGGCTACCCTTAAAACCGGCTGTCGCAGCATTTTCAAAAACTACGTGAAAAACGGAATCTCTTGATATAAAATTTGTTCATGTATCTTGCGGTTTAGTTGAAGACTCTTTAGGCTTATTTTCAAGAGCGTCTGTTACCATGAAGGCTACATTTAAAACCGTCTATCGCGGCATTTTTGAAAACTACGTAAAAAATGAATTTTTTGATATGAAATTTGTTCATATATCTTGTGGTTTAGTTGAAGCGTAAATGTCTCTTGTTACTTGGGAAAAGCGTTAGAAAATTAGTCTTTTTGAGTGTTTAAGAACACCATAAGATACATGAACATATGAACAAATTACATATCAAAAGATTCCATTTTTTATGTAGTTTTTGAATGTGGTACGGCAGACAATGTTTAATGTAGCCTTCGTGTCGGCAGACGCCTTCCTAGTTAACGTATTTTTAAGTAAAAGAGGTTAGAGAATGACTTCATAGCTACTTTACAGTTGATGATACGACAAAATTTTATGAATGTAATTTATTTATGACAACAGTATCTAAAATTTCTATTAACAATTCTTGTTAATCCTATGTACGGTTATCACATAGTTTTGACTCAAACTGTGTACTTTTTAGGTAAACGTCGGTGAAGAATAGCTTTATAACTAGTTTAGGGTTGATGATATGAAAAATAGTTATAGGGGTAATTTCTTTATTATTACATTATCTATAACTTCTAATAATAAAATTTTTCAATTGTATGGACGGTTTTCCCTGTATTTGTACTCATATATCGCTTTTTTTGCTATAAACACGTTATTTTTCTTTTTCTTCGAAGGCGTCTACCGCTATAAGGGTACACTTAAAACGTCCTACCATGGTATATTGTAAAACTACATAGAAAAATGAATTTTTTTGATGAGCAACTTGTTCATGTAGCTTGTGGTTTAGTTAAACCACAAAGAAACTCGACCTTCTAGCGCCCCTCCTGAGTTAAAGCGGCCACTTTCGACAGGCAGACGGGCGGTTCTATTACTAATTTTTTATGTACTTTCGACCTGTAAAAGCTAAAATTTTGGTTCTTATGGTTTAGTAAATATACACGGTAGCTCCAGGACTATAAGACGAATACTTGCTCTTTTGGATTTGTGTCAAAGGGTTTCTTAAAATATGACCTTTAATGAAAATGAAAAAGGGTAAAAGGGTACTGCCAGGAAACGAAAAAGGCTTAATTAACTTGTGTTTTTGCGGCACAACTAATCTATATATGCCAGATGGATCTAAAATTGAACAGGGGAGAGGTATAGGCATATATGGCCCAAAATATGGGGCATTAATAGCCTTAGGAGCCCATCTCATAGTTATACAAGCTGAAACTCTTGCAATACCAAATACTATGTGCTCAAGAATGCTTACAAAGGAATTTAAAAGTCAAATAAGTCTATATAATCTCAGACAGCCAAGCTGCGATAAAGGCACCAAAGCCAATAGCTTTAAGTCTTTATCCAATTGGGAATGCAGATCATCACTCAAAATTCTGGTAAGGGATAACAAAGTTACCCTTCATTGGGTGCCGGGTCATGAGAGAATTGAAAGAAACGAAATAGCTAGAACAGGCTCGAAAGCCCTCCCGATTGGACTATACTAAATTCAAGGAGACGAGATAGTGTTGCATGCGATGTTCACGTGCACGTGCAAGTTCTCACGAGCGCGGTTTTACGTAAACTTAAATTAAATACGGTGTAAATTTTTCAAAAATTATTAATAACAGCCGGTTTCATAATAATTCCCTAAAAGCTCCTTTAGTTAAAGTTGTCTCAATCATTTATTTATTTATAATCGATTACATTTTTCCTGTAATCGTCCCAGCTCTAATTGCCACTATAATATGAGTTATCCGCATCAACGCAGTTAGGTAACCATGCAACAAGCTTAAAATAAGTTTATACGTTAGAGCCAATCACAGCGCTAAATAGAAGTGTTCACGTGCACAACACGCGGGTTGTTTGTTTACATTCACTATCTCGTCTCCTTAAATGAAGTATAGAACCATTCTGTCGACTATCTAGAATACATAGAAGAGCGGAGATCCAAAAATTAGAAACTGGGAACAAAAATTCTCACTGAAACAACGCACCAGGACAAAGACAGTCGAAGAAATTCATTGAGTACTCGACTACGAATGCTAAGAAGCTTCTTCTATTATCAAGGAAATTAGACTCATTACGTGTATGTTTACAGTATGGACAGTGGCCATGGACACATGGACAATGGACACTAGCCAGTGAGTTACCACCTCAAAAAACTGAGATTGGAGGATAGGGACATATATACAGACTCTGTGAATCGGAGATCGAAACCGCCGAACACATTCTCTGCAATTGCGATTTCTTAGACTGATTTCTTAGGCTCGGCTTAGGCTGAAACACTTAGGGCGGGCTCAACTGACGTCTGAAAAAGTGAAAAGCAAACTTCTCGTGGACATTCTATGCTTCGCTGACAAGATTTAATTCCTCAGAACATAACTACGAGTAGGGTTATGAACAAAAGATCAACACTGATCGCTCTGTAAGGCTTGCAAACCAATCGACCCATGAGTACAATACAAGCTATACAATCTATACATGCAGTGGTCCTGCTGGAAGCATTTTCTAACAAATGGCAACTGCTTCTGTCATTAAAATGATAATGAATTACCTATAATATTTTTGATATTCATCTTCCACTTTATACTGTAATACTCACTTGTTTTTGCAATAATTTTTTTTATAAAAGTGTTTGATGTTTCAGAAATAAAATTTTCTTCTGAAAATAATTAAGAAAGATTCAAGTAAAATTTACGTATTTTTAGGGGTAGTATAATGATTAAAATTGCGGTGATGGAATCCACTTATTTCTAATTAGTAATTACAATAAATTATTCGTAATATTATCTTGTAGTTTGTTTATTATTAATCGTGATCATACAATTAGTAGAGAGCTTAAGAACATTTCAATTAATTCGGGTA
Organism: Malthinus seriepunctatus; assembly: GCA_963924605.1. Classification (NCBI taxonomy): domain Eukaryota; kingdom Metazoa; phylum Arthropoda; class Insecta; order Coleoptera; family Cantharidae; genus Malthinus; species Malthinus seriepunctatus. The sequence goes on along the minus strand of OZ004600.1, from coordinate 106,045,828 downwards.
AATTCATATGAAAGCTAAATTATGGTCTTGGGGCAGCAACAGGCATTCTCATGTGAATAAATTGATATATCTAAATAGGGCGTAAACTTACATCTTGTTACATAAAATATTACTATTCAAATTAGGTACATAAAGTTGTCAAAAACTTAACGAAACTTGGAGACTTTAATAAAACTTACCTATATTAAAAGAAATGCTTATTTAAAGTACATGAATGGGTCAAAATATTTCTTAAACCAGTCGCACATTGTAAAAATTTTCACAAAAATATTCCTAAATTTTTTTATAAAACTAGTTTTTACAGTGTTCTCGACTATATTTATGAAGTTTTTAATAAAAATGTATTTATGAGATTATGCGACTTCACGTAAATATTTTGACGTAACGTCACCTAAATACAAAGGGTTCTATTTTTGTTGATGAAAGGACGAGTTCTATCGGTTTTTGATGCGAGCGGGCGTCTTGCTTTATTGTCTGGTGGTACGTTTTGTATTTAAATGTATTTCTTGGACCTTGGAGGTTTTGCAGCTTATGCAACACATTCTACAATCCGTAAAAATAATTTAAGCAAATTATGACAGTGTGGTATATTACCCACATAACGACATATTTTTATAAATATATATATTTATGAAATATTTACAATGTGCGACTGGCTTAAAGCCAGAATTAATAGAATTTATTACAATAATTCCATTCCCAAATGTGACTACTGTGATATAAGTCGTACCTACCAACGATAGAAATGTATAGGAACATCTCAAAAATGCCGTTATGCAGAGTCTGTCATCGATAGAGGTAGGGTGGAAATGTTGCAAATATAGCTGGGCGACTGGGCCGATTCGTGTGAAAAAGAAAAGGAGCAAGGTTAAAAATTAGTTTGAAAAAATAGTTATTTATGATACGAGGACGACAAGTTGAGTTTCTCGGACGAATACGTGCAGTTGCTGGAAGAGGCGAAACCGAGTCCAGCAAACGTCAGAGTTTGAAAAACATTTTCATCCGTGTGTCATACAATATTTTTTATTCGATTTAAGAAATTCTCAAAGATACTAATACATTTTTCAATTTAATAATGTCAATCTGACGTTTATTTTAATTTAATTACATGAAAGTCTGTCAATTAACAAATTTTACACGATGAATAAACAAGATTTCGTCCTAGGACAAAAAGTGTTACCTAGCAACACAGAAAAAGATGGTGCTTTGATGAAAAGATTAACTTCTCGTCCAAATAACTTAACCTTAAAATGTAACTTTTGGCACAACCGAATAAAATAGTTATTTATGATACAAGAGCGAAAAATAGAATTTCTCGGACGAATACGTGAAATTACTGGAAGAGGCGAAGCCGAGTTCAGCAAACGTATGAGTGCGAATAACATTTTCGTCCGTGTGTCATACAATATATTTTATTCGATTGTAAAAAGTCTGTCAATTAACAAATTTTACACGGACGAAAAATGTTACCTAGCAACACAGCAAAAGATGGTACTTTGATAAAAAGGTTAACATCTCGTCCAAACATCTTAACCCTAAAATGTCATTTTTTGACACAAGCGAATAAAAAAATCTTTTTTGGGCTTAAAATTTAGTTTAATAGAGGAACTGCCTAAACCGAAAAATTACCAAATTAATTTTTGGCTTTGACCCTATCCTCTTTCACTTGGATTGTCTCTGAAACTCGCTATATCTGGAACACTTCCATCGTCCTCCTATTGTCGACGAATTTTACATAACAATGTTTGTAGGCAATTTTAATGTTTGTGGAACATTTTAAAGAATTCAATAACAAAATACAATATACTTTTCGAAGCCACTACGTATGCAATGAAAAGTAATTCGAGTTTGCATGTTTTAGTAATAATTATCAGATTGTATGCACAATTGGATCCAAAGTGTTGATAATCCTCATACGATAAATATTTAAAAAATTATTATACGCATTAGCAAACGAGTAGTTTACACAGCCGAGCCATCAAATTAAGACTGCACCGAGAAGACCTAGCAGCTTGAATTTTGAATGCAAGCTCCAAATAAAATATCATATTTTACTTTTTCGTATTTATGATGTGAAAAATGAAAGTGAAACATATTTAAATTTTTCTGGGCTCCAATAATTGTAAAATAATATTATATATTTCGATCCTGACTTTGTCATCAATATTTTCATTAATATGTGATTTTTATAAACAGTATTAAGATAATTAACCAAGTTTTCAATTTTAAAATGTATGTCAATAATAGTTTAGTCACAACTATAAATTTATTTAAAAAGAGGCTTTGATAGAAAATGAAATTGTTGATGATTTAATTACTTATTTAATAAATATTCAAATATTTCTATTAAAAATATTAGTCGACATTAATTAACTTACCTTTTTCATTAGAAGCATTTTTGATTTACAAGTCAATTAAAATAATAATTGCACTCGACAAAAGTTAAAAAAAATAAATAAAAATATCACATAATTAATAAAAAAATTGTAGTTAATAAATAATAAAAGTCACAGTTGTGATTTGGTGTCTTTTTTTTATTAAAAGTAACAAATAAGGAATGAACAAAATACGAGAATCGTGTTTTAGATATTATTTTATGATTGTGCAGCAGCGTCCGCACTACCCCAACGTTGCAATGAAACTGCACGCGCTCAAGAGCTTTAAAGCTCACGCACGGTCGCTCGAATGCTATCCTTTAACAAGAAGTGATAAGTTTTCAATATCAACACTTAAATGGTTATAAAAAGCATGCGCATTGTAATTATTTATTTTTAATTAATTAATATTCAAAAGCGTTGTAATAATACATTTTATTTATGGTACAACCTATTAAATATTTTTATTGCATTTAAATATTCCGTTTGCTTCCATGTAACCTTTACTTTGGTATTATAAATTTATATTTCGTTTACAAAAAAACATTCCTTTTGAAAGATACATTTCCCGAAGGCTTAAAAATTAAATTTATTCCAAAATTAATTAATAGTAGGTATTCCGGCGATTTAGACGGGGCATGCGCAGTAGGAATCTGCGCAGTAGGAATCTACTTTACCGACATGGTTGGAAACTTGGCTAAGTGGGGGAAGGGATCTGTTACCGACATGGTTTGAAACTTGGCTAGTAGTTGTGGCCGCCGCCGTCAGATGGCGCCACGGGTGTGAAACTTTGCTAAGGCAGTTTTCTGTACCGGCATTTGGTGGGAAACTTTGCTAATTTGACAGCTGCCATTTTGGTGAGGGACTTTGCTAATTTGACATCGGCTACTTTTGACAGATGGCGCCACTAGTGCCCAATTGACGTTGTTTGGAGTCGGCAATCTGGGATTTGGGGCCCAGCTTGCTTCGAACTCGGGCTTCGTTATCTTCGAGAGAGACTTCGCCCCTCAGCGGTCATCTTTGTTTTCGTTGTTGAGCGTCAGATTTGAAAGTATGTCACTTGACAGCGGCCATCTTGGATTTGGGGCCCAGCTTGCTTCGAACTCGGGCTTCGTTATCTTCGAGAGAGACTTAGCCCCCGTCGAGGTGGTTGTAGTGGCGCGGCCATCTTTGTTTTCGTTGTTGAGCGCCAAATTTGAACTATGGAACCGTTGAAAGGGGGCCCACTAACACCAGTAGAGAGGACTGCTACGACAAGCTAGGGTGCTGGAGCTCCCTTGGTAGTAGGTGGAAAGTGAGGTTAGGATGCACGAGCGGGTGGTTGGTCGGCCATCTTTGTTTTCGAAGCGCGGCAAATTTGAAATCGGCCATCGTTGTATTCGAAGCGCGCCAAATCGGCCATCTTTGTTTTCGTTGTTGTTGGTGTGTTAAACGCGCCAAATTCAAATTGGAAATTATTTTGCTTTTTCAAACACTTGGAAATAAATTCGACACACTAGCAGGGATCGAACCTGCGTCAACCAAAGCGCAATGCAAGGCTTGTATCGAAACATGAGGGTTGTAGCCACTAGACTACCCTCCCAACTTGATATTGTAGGAGATGAGAGTGCTTGTTAAAAGACCACACACAAGGGTAGAAATTTTAACATACAATCTCGAAAAGCAGGTAAAAAAACAAGTCAACAACCCGCATTCCATCTACGATTCAATGTTATAAATAGTATAGGAGTAGACAAACTGTCTGCATGGGTAAAAGAATTTCGTAAGGGGCACCGACCTTTGTTAAAAGGGAAGAATATAATCAAGTCATTGTGCTCGCTTTAAAAATTGACTTAATGAACTTATAGCATATTCTAATTAGCCATCTCTCTCGCTCGTGCGGTAGTAAATGAGAAAGGAAAGAGAACGAGCATAAAGTTACAAGTCTGAACATGTCGAAAACAGGATTGATCAGGGAAAAATTGTCACGTGAAGAATACGTGCAAGTGTTTAACATATTAACCATCATCAAGGGTGAAGAGTGGTGGAGATGGGAAAAGGGGTAGCCAAGTAGCCGATTGTCGATCGTTGCATTTACATTCAGATGGTGTGAGTCTGTTCGTAGTTACATACGTATTGTTTAGTTTTGTGCGTTTATTATTGCAAGCAAAAGTGTTCGAGCCGCATCTTCAGCTTTGAGAAGAAAGAAAAAAAGGTACGTGTTTACTCGAATAAAAATGTTTCTGTTTTTAATTAGGGGATTTTGTTAATAATTAGGTAAAATCAGAATGGCCGCTTCGTCTTCGTCACAGAGCTCCCAAAGCGGACCCGCTTGTTGTTCACAATTAGATTATGAGAAAGAGTTTAACGAAATGGGTCGTCGATACAAGGAGGCAATACGTCCCGAAAATAGATTGCTAATCGGCGTAACCTATCAGATGAAAGGGTTCACGATAACGGCTGGACTTAGTCAAGCCCGAAACGGTATTCCTGGCGTGCATTTGGTTAAAAACGTCGAGGACGAAAAGCGACGCATATCCTTTAGTTTGGGCAAATGGGCCAAGTTGATCTCGAGACTAAGGTGGGCGGCAGAGTTCTACTTTAGCAGAAAAACGACCATCTCCACAATAAGGATTACCAAAGAGAGGGGTAGCACTGTGTTCGATACAAGGCCCTTGGGCAAGGACGAAAATCTAACAGTCGGAATGACCATGGAGGGGCCGATAAAAACCATCACGTTACGTAATATGTATGGTATCGAAATAATACTAGAAGAGGATGACGTAATTAGCATACTCAAGCTGAATTCGAGTCTAAAAAAGATACTGACCAGGCTGTCACACGTAAATTTTCTGCAGCGCTATGACCAACTTCTGGTGAAAGGAGACCGCGAGTTAAATGGAAGCTATATGTCACCAATATCCGAAACGTGTCTCCACGATAAGGAATTAGTCGTGGACTTAACGAAACGAGGGTGTTTCAGTCACGATAATTTTGATAGACTGGTAATCGAATTTATCGAAAAAAATCGAGAGTGGGCATTACGCCAGTTTAATATGCTGTACAAAAAATAGGATTTTCAATAAATAAAATACATTTAAGAAAGCACAGAGTTTTTATTTGTGTGTGAGAGAGAAAGGAAAATAGTCATAGTCTAAAGCATGCGTGTGGGAACGCATTTAATGGGGGTTAAAGCGTACGATTTTATCGTAGGGTTGTGGAATTTAGCAGGTCTACGTAAAATTCCGACGATGGTCTTAGACTTAAGGGATGCGAGCAGGTGTTAGTTCAAACGAATTCTAATTAGCCAATGAGAATCACACTAGGAGGGAGGAATAAAAGGCAGGTGTTGACCGATTTTATATCATTTCGCTACGAAAAAGGTTGTAGTTATCGAATCTAATCTCAGTGCAACAATTTCTTTGTGAAAATTTAGGTAAGAGATTTGAATATCGTGCATGCAAAATGTGTGATGTTTTAATGTAGGTTTCTCCTACAATAGAGTAATCAGCAGCATCAAACAGGCTTGTCGATCATAAACGTTTCAATCATCATCATTGTCGTCGTGTGTTTAAGAAGTTGAGAGTCAGCCAGCCAGAGTCAAACACTGCCTTGTATACCGACCAAGTTCATAAAAAATGTCAAATTTTACCATTATCAAGGAGAGTCAAAAGTTTGTGAAGCGATTTCATTTACGCGGGAGAACTTTGGAATTCAAAATTGACCCTATGCCCCCGAATACAGACGCCATCTCTTGGACACGGAAGGCCGTAGGCGATATTGTACAATATGTAACCGCCGATGTAGAACCATCAGACCAGATTGGCTTCACGTTTTCGTGTGAAAACTTTAACAGAGGCCAAGGTTGGCTGCGCTTTACAACAGCTAGGGACATTACCATGGAGTCGGTTTGGGAGGTTTTGAATGGTATATGTCAATCCAACGTGACGGGCTCAATTACGGATACGTTTTGTTTGAGCGTTACGATCGTGCAGACGCCGCTAGGCTCCGGCAAAACTGATCAATCGCCACGCTTAACTTAATTTCATGTCGTTAAAAGCAACAGCGATGCAGCAGCAGCTGTTTGGTTATGTGAAATATACGCGATCGTGTAAAATAAAAGATACAACAACACAAATTTTATTTCGTTTATACCTTATTCACTATAAGAATAATTAGGGTAAGATTTATGACAGATTACGGTGTTTAGAGCTTGTCTCAAACAAGTACCTGCTTTGAAATGGAATGCGTCTAGTCACGTGTCTCTTCAATCTTCGTGGGTAAGAGAGAGATGGGTCGATGAATGGGCAAAGGTAGAATACTACGACACGGCAGCTGTTCGCGGGGTGCGTGGAGTTGTAGACGTGTGGATTTAGTAGGGCGTGTAAAACTAGCTATGGGAAAGAGAGAAGGGTGTTTCACTCACACACACACACAATCATCAGACAGATGTAACCCCGATTTAAGCAAAAGCAAAATTTATGGTAAAATACTTGATTCATCTTGTATACGTTTCAAGTGTGTGTGGTTTTGTACAGCGAAAATATTCGAGCTTCTCGTCATCATCATTATCGTACGCTAAATTTCAAAATAAGTTAAGCGAGTGAAATATGCCACTTGAATACACACAACTTATGGGGCGGTTGTTTACGTTACAAGACAGGTATTATAGTATCAACCTGCGACCGCTTTACAAAGGTATTTCGTTAAAATCGTTAATCTAAATTTAAAAAAAAATGCGTGAATTAAAAGCGAGACATAAGTGTCTCTCTCTCTACAACAGACAGATAGTAACATCGCAGGTGTGTTCAAGCTTAGAATAATGGAAGCAAACGATAATCCTATACCAAAGTAGAGTAGATTCATTAGTGTAATTGTCGGCGATAAAGATGGTAATCTTTATACATGGGAATAACGTAAATACCCGAGAGGAATCTCGACAATCATCGTCTCATCAGAGTTTGTATACTACGCTAGCAATATCAATCTGGACATCAAATATGTCAACATTTTTGTAAACGAGATGTGTGTCAGGGGCAGCCTAACGTAAATTTACCACATTACTTTGGGCGAATGAATACAGAGTTCCATTTTCAATACTTGCACATTTAAATTGACTCTAGAAATTACAGATAGCGCCATCTAGAAGTTTCAATCGTAGTGACATATCAGAACTTGAAAGCCCTCTTGTTAGACGCTAATATCCATTATCGTTTAAGATGAGAGAGAGAGAGAGAAGGACAGCTAGTAAACGAAAACTGCCATCGTATAGGCAGCGATATTTTCCCATGTTAAATCCCATAAGAAATTCGCCAGAGTTTGTTTCCAACGCACATGCGCAGTAGACAGATCGTGGTGTCTCCCTTTTGTTTTTAATCCATCATCATCTTGTAAGAGGAGAGAGAGAGAAGTAGAGACAGAGATCGCTAGTAGTAGTAGTAGTAGACGAAAACTGACAAACGTATTACTACAGTACGACTTGAAAAGTATTATATCGCATCCCTATGTAGGCGAATAGACAAGAATTACATATATACCCCTAATCTTCTATCGTAATTTTTATGTGTTCTCGCACGCGTAAATCCGTCATTCGAAAGGTGTACAATGAGTATTCAAACTCAACTTAATAAAACAAATATCAATTAGGACATCAAATATGTAAACGAGATGTGTGTGTGTCGAGGGTTGCATAACGTGATTTTATCACATTACTTTGGGCGAATTGAATACAGTTTTTACCTGAGTACCTGAGAACGATGTAGGCTGCCATTTTCAATACTTACACATTTTAAAAAAAATTTAAATTGACGCTAGAAATTACAGACAGCGACATCTAGAAGTTTCAATCGTAGTGACATAACAGAACTCGAAAGCATCGAGTTCGCTCGCTAGCATTTCTCAGGTAAACGAAAACAGGTGTTGTCTACTACAGCCCTAGACGTTTCATCGGGGGAGATACACCCTTTTGCACACAAAATGTGTCAAAAGCCAAACGTAAACAGGTTATGTCTGTCCTAGATAGTGTCTAAGAGAGAGAGAGAGAGAGAGAACACGTCTAGGCATCTTAACAACATGGAGCGGCAGGCAGGTTCCAGCTTGTCTGCATAGATCAGCAGATGCGTTTCACACCCAGCCTCAGGCGTCTTGCGATAATGCGTACAAGCGCTATGCTTCTCTGTTACTCGTTGAATTGTGGGGGGGTTTACGTTACGCAATAAGACGACAATATAATTTTAAACAAGGTATTTATTTTTACATTTTCTTGTTACATTTCCCTCATACAATCTTAAAAGTAGCCCGCGGGTTATAGTTGGTATCTACATACTCTTGTAGCCCTGTAAAAATCAGCTTATAAACGCCCTGCTGGAATTTTGATAGATTGTCCTCGATAACGTTGGTGTATCGTGTTGCTAGAAATACCGAAAATTCTCGCGCTTCCACCAGGGGACATCTGCCATATGCTGTATTTACTATCTTTATATTTTCAATTTCAAACGGTTTATCTATGGGCAGATCCTGAAGTCTTCTAATGGGCTTTGTTCCACCATCCGTACCGGCTGCAGAGTTGATTGCGTTTAAAAAATCCGTCTCCTGTCAATTTGTAAAATCACAATTAATTAGAAAGGAAAAAGCAGGGGTGTGATATACTTACATGCGTTGTCTTTTTCGTTTTGACTACAGATTCACTAATTTTATGTAGTGCCTTTTGTGGTTTAGGGCAATGTTTCTCGCGAAAATTTACGTTTGACAGCCTGGTCAGTATCTTTTTTAGACTCGGATTCTTCTTTAATATGCTAATTGCGTCACCCTTTTCGAGTATTATTTCGATACCATACATATTACGTAACGTGACCGTTTTTGTCTGTCCATACGTAGATATTCCGAGTGTTAGATTTTCTTCCGCGTCCAACGGCCATGTATGGAACACTACGTTACCCCTCTCTTCGGTAAAGATTTTGGAGATGGTCGTTTTTCTGCTAAAGTGGAACTCTGCCGCCCACCTTAGTTTCTCGATCAACTTGGACCATTCAACCATACTAAAGGATATGCGTCGCTTTTCGTCCTCGACGTTTTTAACCAAATGCACGGCTGGGATACAATTTCTGGCCTTGCTAAGTCCTGCCGTTATCGTGAACCCTTTCAGCTGATAGGTAACGCCGAGTAGCAATCTCTTTTCGACACGTATTGCCTCCTTGAACCGACGATCCATTTCGTTAAACTCTTTCTCATAATCTAATTGTGAACAACAAGCGGGTTCGCTTTGGGAGCTCTGTGACGAAGACGAAGCGGCCATTCTGATTTTACCTAATTATTAACAAAATCCCCTAATTAAAAACAGAAACATTTTTATTCGAGTAAACACGTACCTTTTTTTCTTTCTTCTCAAAGCTGAAGATGCGGCTCGAACACTTTTGCTTGCAATAATAAACGCACAAAACTAAACAATACGTATGTAACTACGAACAGACTCACACCATCTGAATGTAAATGCAACGATCGACAATCGGCTACTTGGCTACCCCTTTTCCCATCTCCACCACTCTTCACCCTTGATGATGGTTAATATGTTAAACACTTGCACGTATTCTTCACGTGACAATTTTTCCCTGATCAATCCTGTTTTCGACATGTTCAGACTTGTAACTTTATGCTCGTTCTCTTTCCTTTCTCATTTACTACCGCACGAGCGAGAGAGATGGCTAATTAGAATATGCTATAAGTTCATTAAGTCAATTTTTAAAGCGAGCACAATGACTTGATTATATTCTTCCCTTTTAACAAAGGTCGGTGCCCCTTACGAAATTCTTTTACCCATGCAGACAGTTTGTCTACTCCTATACTATTTATAACATTGAATCGTAGATGGAATGCGGGTTGTTGACTTGTTTTTTTACCTGCTTTTCGAGATTGTATGTTAAAATTTCTACCCTTGTGTGTGGTCTTTTAACAAGCACTCTCATCTCCTACAATATCAAGTTGGGAGGGTAGTCTAGTGGCTACAACCCTCATGTTTCGATACAAGCCTTGCATTGCGCTTTGGTTGACGCAGGTTCGATCCCTGCTAGTGTGTCGAATTTATTTCCAAGTGTTTGAAAAAGCAAAATAATTTCCAATTTGAATTTGGCGCGTTTAACACACCAACAACAACGAAAACAAAGATGGCCGATTTGGCGCGCTTCGAATACAACGATGGCCGATTTCAAATTTGCCGCGCTTCGAAAACAAAGATGGCCGACCAACCACCCGCTCGTGCATCCTAACCTCACTTTCCACCTACTACCAAGGGAGCTCCAGCACCCTAGCTTGTCGTAGCAGTCCTCTCTACTGGTGTTAGTGGGCCCCCTTTCAACGGTTCCATAGTTCAAATTTGGCGCTCAACAACGAAAACAAAGATGGCCGCGCCACTACAACCACCTCGACGGGGGCTAAGTCTCTCTCGAAGATAACGAAGCCCGAGTTCGAAGCAAGCTGGGCCCCAAATCCAAGATGGCCGCTGTCAAGTGACATACTTTCAAATCTGACGCTCAACAACGAAAACAAAGATGACCGCTGAGGGGCGAAGTCTCTCTCGAAGATAACGAAGCCCGAGTTCGAAGCAAGCTGGGCCCCAAATCCCAGATTGCCGACTCCAAACAACGTCAATTGGGCACTAGTGGCGCCATCTGTCAAAAGTAGCCGATGTCAAATTAGCAAAGTCCCTCACCAAAATGGCAGCTGTCAAATTAGCAAAGTTTCCCACCAAATGCCGGTACAGAAAACTGCCTTAGCAAAGTTTCACACCCGTGGCGCCATCTGACGGCGGCGGCCACAACTACTAGCCAAGTTTCAAACCATGTCGGTAACAGATCCCTTCCCCCACTTAGCCAAGTTTCCAACCATGTCGGTAAAGTAGATTCCTACTGCGCAGATTCCTACTGCGCATGCCCCGTCTAAATCGCCGGAATACCTACTATTAATTTTTTGTTTTTTTATTACAGCCTTCTGTCCTGTGAGTTGAAGATCTCGAAAAACGTCAGGATAACTGAATCTGTAAGTTTTATTTTATACACTATATTTTTTAATCTTAAAGGGATTTTCTTTTGTACTGGCAGTTATACGGATGTATAACTATAAAATTTTCTGACTCAGTTAATAAATTGGTGTTCTACAATTATTATTTTTTTGGGTTTATGTAATTGTTTTACTAAAATAATTATGTGTGCTTCTTTTCCAATGAAATTTTCATGATGCATAACCATTCTTTTATTTCTTCTTTTGCCGAGTTTTTGGGTTTTTTGAACTACCATAGTAGGACACGTTATCCATGATAATCTTGACGTTGTCAGATTTCCGACAGATATCATTTACATTTGTGTGGAGAATTTTGGACTTTTTTGAACTACCGTAGGAGGACACGTTATCCATGATTATAATAATACTCGACTCTATCAGATTTCCTAAACAATTCTGGAACCATTTTTGAAATGAAGTGGCTGTCATATTGTCAACTGTTATAACCCTAGGGCATTGATAACAACCGAAATAATTTTGTCATACCTTGAAAGTACATTTGTATATACATACAGATTGAATAGTTTGAGTTAGCACATACGAAAATAGTAAGTGGAAACAAGTACGAAATATTTTTAAATGATTATGAGAGAGAAAGAGTTATTTTTAGATATAAAATAGGCGTTCAATAATTCATAATCTAATTATTTTCGTTTAAATCAAGAACCATTTTTAAAATAAAACACCAATAATAAAATTAAAATAAATTGTAAAAGTAAATACGTATCACTTATCAAAAATTGCAGGCGTGTAATTCAAATTTGAAATTAATAATTGACGCCTTCCTTTTATCTAAAAGTAACTCTTTCTCTCTCGTAATCATTGAAAAATATTTCGTACTTGTTCCCACTCATTATTTTCCTATGTGCTAACTCGAACTATTCAATCTGTATACAAAATGTACTTGTAAGATAGACAAAATTATGAGGATTTATCAATGGCCGAGGGATATTCAACGACATAATTTTTTTAAATTTAAATTTAACGTCAAAAGTGACAATTCGTTCAATTTTATAGGTTATCGCGTCGGCAGAGCAATTGAAAATTACCCTAGGGTGATTGTCAGTTAAAGTTTAACGTGATTGGATAAAAATGAACACGTGACTGAAAATTGTAAAACTTGATTGATGAATATGAAAAAAAAATTATCATAGGTTATATCCCGAGAACTATGAATTTAATCGAGTAAATTAAGGGTAGCTTTTTTTTGTAAAATTTTGCTTAGAAAATGTTCGAGACGTTATAATTTAAGGAAAATGCCCGAGACCGCTAGGTCGAGGTTGTTTACCGCTAATTATTAAGTCGAAAACATTTGCTAAAAAGAAAAATTTTACAGAAAAATTAGCTGCCCGTAATTTACTTGATTGAATTCAGAGTTTGAGGGGTATACCGGGTGACACAGGGGTTTGGAACACTCTTATAACTTCGTTATTTATTAACATATCAAAATGAAATTTGGTGTGGATTATATTCATATAAATTGCAATTGTTTTAACTACGTGTGAAAATTCTGTCACTTCCGATTACGCCGGAAATGAAGTAAACTTTTGATTTTTAAATGGAACACCGTATATATTTTTATTTTTTAAAATCTACATTAAATTTTGAATACAGTAGCATCAAAAAAATTAATTTTATAAGCAAAAATAAATTTTTTTTTCAAAAATTACGCTCGTTTCAAGAGTGCTGTGATGTGGTACAAAATCATCCGTTATGATGATTGACACAACTCCAAACATACATCAAACTTTAGCTACTGGTATAGATACGTCGACGACATAATAGTCTGCTGGAACGGCACGAACAGACAACTAAATACTTTTCTTCAATACCTCAACACGCTCCACAAAAACATCACTTTCACTATGGAAAAAGGGGACAACAAAACCCTAAACTTTCTGGACCTCTCCATATCCAGAGACCTCAATAAACACTCTTTTGCTATTTTCCACAAACCGATCCACGCAGACACGACTATACACAACACCTCCACACACCCCATCTCACACAAACTAGCTGCTTTCCACTCTATGATTCACAGACTACTCTCCGTCCCAATGACGGACACAAACTACAAAAAAGAGCTAAACCGCATATACATAATCGCCAAAAATAATGTATACAGTCCAAACATAATCACCAACATCCTCAAGAAAAAACTCCACAAAAAGACTTTGGCTATGGTCTTCGCACAACAGACACACGATGAACCCAAAAAAGAATACACCGCTTTCACTTACATCGGACCGCTATCCGAAAAACTCAACAAATTCATCACCAAAAACAGCAACATTTTCATCCCTGTGTCATACAATATTTTTTATTCGATTGTAAGAAATTCTCAAAAATACTAATATAACAAATATTTTAATTTCCTAATGTTAATCTGACATTTATTTTATTTTAAATCAAAGTTAAATTAACAAATTTTACATGCCCCACAAACAGTTTTCGTCCTAGGGCGAAAAATGTTACCTATAGCAACACAGCAAAATATGGTACTTTGATGAAAAGGTTAACTTCTCGTCTAAATAATTTAACCACAAAATGTCACTTTTTGACACAAGCACATAAAAAATAAGTTTTTCTTCAAACGTCAAAAAAAGTTGACATTTTGTTACTGAACAAGTAAGGTTAAAGTTCTACTTTTACATCCTAGGAGGTAAAAGTTAACTTTTACCTCCTAGGAGGTAAAAATAAATTCTAACCCTAAATATTTACAACAAATTGTAACGTAAAATGATATTTCTAAGCATTTGTAATGTAAAAAGGTAATGTTTTTATAAATTTCCTGTTATAATGTATTCGTTGCGTTTAATAATTAGCTTCTTTTTACAAGTTAAAGTTTTTTTAAAATATTTTTAAAAATATTTGACAATTGCACTACAAATAATTTTCAAGAGATGGCGACACTTCAAAAATTTTTATTTTTGATTTTTCCAAGTTTTACGTTTGAAGAAAAAATTAAATGTTTAATACGGAGTAAAAATACTTTTTTTAGGCTAGTCAGTAGGGCTTGTCAGACGAAACGAAGTTGAGTTTTGACATTTTTACTCCTAATCAAACAATATACTATTATTTCAAAAATATCGGCCACAAATAAACTTTTTAAACTTTTTTTACGGTTATTGGTGTGTGTAGACATTTCAACTTGATCCAAGTTTATCAACTTCATATCTTTTGCAGATTTCAAGATTTCTATGTATAAAACCGAAACCGAACCACCTTGTATTTCAACAACTGAAATGTCTTTTTTAAAATTTGAATTTCTGTAAGCTAAGGGTTGAAGGCAGTTGAAGGTTTTTTATAAGTTCTGTCTTGAATTAATTATGGCAAATTTATAAGCTTTGTTAACATTTAAAATATTTCGGATGTTTATTATAGTTATTACTTATTACATTACACTGTAAATGTTCTCGACATATATACCACTGTGGTTACCTACAAACTATCATCTTCTTTAGCAACAAATTATAATTTAGTTTAATAATAATATAGCTACAGAGGTGGATTTTCCGATTTTCTTTAGTAAATGTTTACAGATGTAAAGTGCTTTAAGGGTCGTAATTATAAACGACAAATAAAGTGAAGAATAAAATTTATCTTTTTAGACATGGCAACGTAGCAACATTACAATGTCAAAGTTTGACGTTTTTGAATATAAACACAACAAAAAGAACTTAACCTCAAATTTTAATATTTATATTGAAACGTCCAACTTTGACATTGTAAGGTTGCTATGTTGCCATATCTTAAAAAGATAAATTTTATTCTCTAGACTCTAGATTAATTTTATTTGTCGTTTATAATCACGGCCCTTAGAGAAACATGTGTGGTAGGGATACGGTCAATATTAAATCTGGAACAAACAAATCTTGGTAAAATTAATAACACTATTTTAATTTATTGTAAATTAATCATATCTCTGACCTTTGTAGTGTGTGTTGTCTGTTGTGCGGGTGAAAGTCACACAGGTAATGTGAGGGACCGCCATCAGATGAACGTGGGTTCATTCACCAAAAAAATACAGGAATGCGCAAAATTTTCACTTATTTGCCTTGGCTTGTGTAAGTTAGATGCTCGTTCTTCAGCAGCAGATATTTAGTTAACTTAAAAGGTTCTATCGAAAAGAAGAACGTGCCACCTTGGCACATTGAATGTGTCGCTTTCTATAAATACAGGGTGGTTGGTTTTTTACTGTCCAGCTAATATCTGCTGAAACATTGAAGATACAAAAAAAATTTAAATTAAAAACTTTTCAAACAACACCTCATCTACAAAATAGCGCAAACAATTTTTTTCCATGGCCTACTTGTGTTCCGGAAAAATTTGCAACTTTGGTTTTTTAAATAGAACACCTTGTATATTTTTACAGAATCGTGTTCTAAATCAATTTCTCTTTACAACGGTATATCATAAGTACCATTTTGCTTTCTAATTATGCCCAATATTTAAAAAAATTACAGGAGTGTAGCAGAAAAAATAGTCAAAGAGGGCCAAAAAATGTTGAATTCAATGGTGGACAATCTGAACAATCATTATATTATAATACATTACGCGTTAAAGTTTGTTCCGAAATTTCTTAGTTTGTTAATAAGTAAATAAATTAATGTTAATCAAGAGTCATTACAACCCTCATATTGTTCCTTTTTTTGAAATATTGAGCATAATTATTAGAAAGCAAAATGGTACTTGTGATACATCGTAGTAAAGAGAAATTGATTTAGAATACGATTCTGTAAAAATATACAGGGTGTTCTATTTAAAAAAAACAAAGTTACATATTTTTCCGGAAAACAAGTAGGCCATGGAAAAAAATTGTTTACGTTATTTTGTAGATGAGGTGTTGTTTGAAAAGTTTCTAATTTAACTTTTTTTTGTATCTTCAATGTTTCAGCAGATATTTAGCTCGACAGTAAAAAACCAACCACCCTGTATAGTTTCTAGTTTTGGGAGTTTAGTTACACTTGTTACAGACAATTACGACTCAAAATCAATGATACCCCTTATAGTAATTATAGCTATTTTTTTAAACACTCTCTTTACAGGGCTGGACTGGCCCGGTGGGCTACCGGGAATTTCCCGGTGACCCGTAATGTACGTATATGAAAAAAGTATATTGCAAAAATGCTGATAAATTGAAAAAATTAAAAATATAAACCTGAACTATCAGACTCCCCGGTACTAATTTTTTTCCCAGTCCAGTCCTGCTTCTATATTACAAGTTACACTTTCGGCGCGTTTTCGTTGAGCATCTCTCAACGACTTCTCTCAAGTAAGAACTATTCTGTACTGTAAAACTATTTTAACTTAAATATTTGTTAGAATATCGTTTTATTATTGATTGTTTAATATTTAATAAAAACAATTAATCATAAAATAATTAATAAAATGGAGTTTGAACTGAAAAACGAAATAATTTTTCATTTGTGCAAAATAAGTTAGTTAAATATAACGGACAAAGCTCGAAGTGACGTCACAAACACATGCTCAAGAGGCGATTTTTCACCTGTCATTTCCACAACTTAAGAGTACCTCTTCAGTACGTCAGTATAAGGAAGTAAAAATAACCTGAAAAGCAGAATATAGTAAAATCTAATACCTCCAGTTTGTTGTATAAGTACTGAGAAAATTGAAAATAAAATTGAATATTGTTTACCACTTGGAAAAATGGTATTTCATTGATTATTTTTAAAGCTTTTCATACATACATTTATCTGTAGGTTAGGTGAATAAATGCAACATAAAATTGGATTTAGAAAATTGTTACAATTTATCAAATTACTATTATAAATGTTTAATTTGATTTTGAGCTCGATTTTCTTTTTGCTTTTTATTTTCATGAAAATCAAATAATAGGTTTTATTAAATAATGAAAGATTTAAATAAATGATTACTTTGTTTCAAACTATAAATTTACATTTTTAATAGTAATAACAGCAGATTTTGGTTTCTTTATGTGATTTTGATTTTCACATTTTCACGCAATTTTCCTATTGATGTGCTTATTATAGATAGATGACATGAGAAAAATCGATAAACAATTAAATCCGAAAATGCTATTAAAAAATTGAAAGTTAAGTAAAAATGAAAAAATTTTGAAGATATAAAAGTGTGCGTTTGAAGCTTTTAAGGCATTGGACGCCATATTGGAAAACAAATTGCACGCTTTGCTCCTGACAGCCGCTAGATGTCTCAAAGAGCGGACTCACAAAGCACTTCTGCTTCTGACAACTTCAACAACTTTGAGCTTCGTTTGTTCGGTACAGAAAAACAACTGTTTGTAGGATTATACTGTAGATTGAAAATATAAAACGTTATATTGAATTTATTTTAGTTTTCTTAAGTTTCTACTTTATTTTCTTTCCGCAAGTCATGAACAGGTGTAAAGATTTCTACTTTCAACTTGCAAATTAAAATAACATTAGCTGAAACTTTGAAATTAATTTTAAAGTACTAACGACAATTAAACTATTAAGAAGTAACTCACAGCAATTAGATCTGTTTTGAAATTTCTCGATTAGTTTAATTACCACATGTAGTTTATATTAAAGACGTAAATTTCAATTAATAATTTTCTTCATATTCAATAAACGTTACTTATTATAGTATACTCATGTAATTAGGTTTACATACATCATGTAGAGTAGACGGAATCACGGAATATGAAAAAAAAATCTTCGCGAACACAACGGTTTAAGTAAAATTAGGGATCATGCATGCTGGCCGTTAACTTAAGCTTTAAGCTTTAACCTTGTGTTGACTATAGGAAACCAATGCAACGTTTCAAGGTTAAAGCTTAAAGCTTAAGTTAACGGCCAGTATGATCTCTTAAACGGCTTATTAGAATAATATTTCTTTAGATATTACAAACTACAAAATAAACAATAAAAAATATAAGCATCACAGAATAGAAATTTTTCATAAGTTGAAACTTGACAAAAATACTGTTAAAGGATTGTTTCGATATTGTCCTAAACTGCATAGGATTATATTGAATTGAAACTAATAATTTATTCAAATTCTTAAGTATTTAGCAATGTCTATGGATTATTAATAATTTTGAAAATTATTCTCCAATATAAAAATAAAATCTCTTAAAATTAAAATTAAAATTCGCTGTTTCAAAAAACCGCTCTCCTGTATTATGGTTTAGCATTTAGAATTCTTTTACATTTATTTAAAATTTATTTTTCTCAAGACTTTTAACTTTTTCCATTCTAAGAAAAAGTTACTATAATCGAGAATTAAAACAAATTGTTTATTGCATTTCTCGACGTTTTGGAATTAGCTAGCCTACATAAATACGCAAAAAAGTTTACCACTCCGGGTGTGCAACATGAAGTAAATGTGCCCTCAACATTCAAAGAACATTAGCTCGAAAAGAAATAGGAATTTCGAAATTCTGCTTAAGTCATTTAATAGAGCATGGAATTCTGAACAATTTATAAATCTATGAAATTTTTTGTACTGACAATACTTTTCCAGAAAAACACGATAAAAGGCAAGTAGGGATAAACCGTTCGAGAGCTGAAAATTTGAAATTTTCAAGCGTAGTGGCTGGCAAAAATGTTTGCCATTTTGTAATTATACTAATTATAATTAATTTATTTTTATCATCTGAAATTGTACCTTAAGTTTTCTTTTACATTTTTCTGACGTATTAATGTACCAAAAGATACAGAGAGCTAAAAAAATACCGTGGATCTATGTTCTTTAATATATCATGTTAAAACAATTATCAGTTTTAAAAAAAGCTCCTTAAATATTTAATTTTTTTTTAATTTTCTTTTTTTCTTGTTATTAAATTTTGAAAATCTGCGTAAGATATAACAAAATGCAATTACCAAAAAAATAAGTATATATAGTTTTATAGGTTGTAGGTAGGTAATTGATTGTGCTTTCAAATGATGTATAATTGAATTTATTCTACTTCATGTACAGTCAGCCTCACAATTATTGGCCACCCTCGCTATACGTCTCAAAAAGGAGACTTTTTTTAGTAATATTGACGACATTTTTTATGTAAAGGTTATTTCTTAAAATGGTTTAAGGAGAATAAAAGATGAGATTTCAACGTTCCATTTCATCATATATTGAATAATGATAACGACCCCGAAAAGTCCACATTTTTCCATCTTCAACAATCTAAGGCAAAAGGATTCAAATCTCGAAAAACAACATATGTGGCTGAAAATTTGTTTGTAGCCACTATTAAGCGTGTAGAAAAAGATGCAAAAGAGTTTACTACTTCTAGAGATGTGCGACATCCGGTAAATATGCCCTCAACAGTTAAAAGAGTAGCTGAAAGTGTAATAGAAATTTCGAAATTTTATTTGTACCATTTTATAGAGAGTTCTGAACAATTTATTATCAAATTTTCTCTACTTCCTACTTCATAATAGTTAAAAACAGAATGTTTCTAATTTGGCAGCTGATTTAACAGTTTGCAGTCGTCAAACTACCATTTTGACATCATTTGTAATCAGCTATCCCAAAGACTTAAAGCCTTGGTTCTCTAACTTTTTGAAGTCGGGGAACATTTAACTCTGACATGTTTCTGCGCGGAACACTTACAATTCAACATAAGCTTGAAATGAGGGGTAGCCAACCTTTTTGAAATCAAGGGCGCAATAAAAAAAGAACATTGCTCCCAAAAATAACTCCAATATTGAAGAGAAAAAATGGAATCTGCGTCCCGGGCAGATGTTAGAAGTTAGAAGGGCAAAAAATCAAAAGTCGGCTCATATATTTGGGCTATTTTTGGGCTCTTAATTTCACCTATTTTCAATTGTTGGGCTGCTATATTTAACCCTAATAACAAGGGTTAATTTTGGCCGTGCCAACTTCACTTCAGCACGACCATTTTGAGCTCAAAAATCAACAAAAGTGGGCTAATAATTGTGGGCTATTTTTGAGCTTTCCATTCCCTCTATTTTTAATTTTTGGGCTTCTATATTTAACAAGGGTTAACTTTGGAGTGCACACTATACACGTCAACATGGTCACTTTGAGCCGAAAATGGAAATTAATTCAGGGTGGTTGGTTTTTTTATTGTCCAGCTAATATCTGCTGAAATATTGAAGATAGGTATACATAAGAAAGCTAAATTAGAAACTTTTCAAATGACACCTGATCTACAAAATGGCGCAAACAATTCTGGTTCAATATTATAGTGAATGTCTTACAGAGCATTTTAAATGTCGTAGTAATTAAGAGATGCGTGCTTGGCATTACCCTCCTATTGTCGGTATTACCCGACTTTGGAATTTTCCAAATTTATGCATATTGCCAAAATATGAGAAGTAAATTTGACTATTTAGTAGAAATATTAAAAATAGAATAGGTCGAGGACTGTAATGCACGATTTGTTTCTATAATTTTATTTAGTATAAAAGCATGGGCGTCGCTTCCAAAAATTTCAGGGGGGGGCAGAATATTTTACACGCTACTAAAATTTTATTTTTATGTAAAAAAAAAACAATAAAGTATCTATAAAATTAAAAATATATTTAATTAACGGAATTACAAATTTAAAATTGAAAAATCAAACTAAAAAATTAAAAAGAAGGTTGTCTTATGGGGTAGGTAGGTCAAGAACCCAAAATTAATAACGAACTATTAAGTAAAAAATAAAAATTGTATTCTTCTGGACAGGCCCCCGCTTCAAATTTTGGGCCCCGGTACCAAAAACTCTCACGGGCCCCCAGTGGCGTAGCTACATTACCACAGGGCTGGACTTGAAAGAGTTATCACGGCCCCCAAGCGCCACAGGCAAATTTTTTTTATTTTGAACTCCATCGGGTCTCACACAGTAGAGGAATATTTGGTATTTTTTATAAGCCAGGGGGGGCTAGCGCCCCTCCCTGCCCCTTCTTGGCGACCCCCATGTATAAAAGAGATATAGTCATTTGTAAAATGGTGGTCGGAATTACCCAACTTTCCCCTATCTTCAATATTTCAGGAGAAATTAGCTGGACAATGAAAAACCAACCACCTTTGTAATCATGGTTTTTCATCTCCTTCAAAAGAACGTGTACCTACGTTAAGTTACCTTTTCAAAAATAAAAATTCAACTTTTTGGGTTTTGACTTACAAACGTCGGATTTAAGCTTACAAATGCTTACAGACGATTTCCATAAAAAATGTTCTTATCAGACACAAAGTTGGTGCCAACTTGATGTTAGTTTTTAGGCCGTAACTTTTTTGTTTTTGACTTACAAACATCGGACTTGGACTTACAAAGGATTTCCAAAATGATAAAAGCAATTTCAAATTTTTAAACACTACCGTTACCGCACGCGGTGCTACAGCCAAGTTGGCACCCAGCTGGAAAAATATGAAAATCCCGCTTATTTTTGACTTACAAACGTCAGATTTGGACTTACAAATACTTACTAACGACTGACGAAGGGATTTTTTTATTTTGAAAAGTAGGAGCCAATTTGACGGACACCAAAAGAGCGTGAAACTATATTGTAGTATTTTTTTATTTAAAAGAATGTGTGCGTATCTAGAGTTTTCGGAAATAACATTTTCCATTGCCATTAAAAAATAAAAATAAGCGTTTAAAATATTGAAGATTAATTAAGTTGCAAAGTAGGTGTGAGTGAAATAAATAGTAATTTAAGTATAAAAAACGGTAAGGGCAGTTTACTGGTCAAAGACAAAATGTTTGGGGACTAAGCGAAGCGCAGTCCCCAATTTTGTCTGAGACCAGTAAACCCTTAACGTTTGTGATGCTTACAACGTTTTTTGCACGATAGAAACTTTTCCTTAATCATAAAAATGAAAATGTCAAAAATTATGTTTTAATTTTTGTGCAACATAATTATTTTTTAGATGGCTTTATAAAAATATTTGAAGGTGTTACCATAGTGTTATTTACTAACAAATTGTCTCCGCTTTTTGAAGTAAAAAATTCTAATATTTTGCTGCATAAAAACGAAAAAAAATGAGTGATTTAAAAAGTGTGGACAGTGAAATAGAAGAAGCTTGGAATATTGGTTGCTCCTCTATTGTTCCTGAAAAGTCGAGAATTCGTTATGAGAATGTATACAAAATCTTTAAAAGCTGGTGTGAGGATAAAAATCTACAAATTAACGAAAAAATTTTGCTGGCTTATTTTGTACGACGAAATGAAAAGTTGAAGTCACCTGGAAGTCTTTGGGCTGAATATTCGATGCTCAAAAGTACAATTTTTCTAAATGATGGAATTGATATATCCAAGTTCACAACCTTGATAGCATTCCTTAAAAGGAAAAATGTTGGACACAAGCCAAAAAAATCGGACATTTTCACTAAAGCCTGAGTTACATTACACTTTTTTCAACTAGAAACTTTGACAAGTTTCATACTAGATTTTACAAGTTTTCAAGTTTCAAACTTGTATTGAAAAATAGGTCCGGATCTAGTTTTGCAAACTAATTTCTAGCCGTTTCTAGTATGAAACTTGGTTGTAAAATTTCTGATTTAGATTACCAAGTCAGTCTAGTATGAAACTTGTCAAAGTTTCTAGTTGAAAAAAGTATAATGTAACTCAGGCTTAAGGAAGGTATGACGAACTTTTTGAAAGAAGCTCCGGATGATGAATTTTTAACTGGAGACCTTATTGAGTTTGATAAGGTGCTGGTTCTATCTAGGCCCAGTTCCTCTGGGGTCATTAGCATCTTACCATGGCCAATATGGAAGAATTGGCAAATCTTAATTGGGTAACATGCTGGCAAACGGGGAATAGTCACCACGTCTGGCCCCACTGGTGTCAAAGCGTCTCTTACAGTAGTGTCGATATCGTATTTGCTTTTAAGCATTGTCATAAGGTCCACTATTTCTGGCGTGGTTTTCTTGGTTACTTTATCCCAAGACGATCCTCTAACCGAGAACATGTAGATTAAGAAGGCCACATCTGACATGACCCCGGAATGATTCGAATATTCTAAAGTTTTAACAGCTCCTGACACTGTTAGATTTATTTTGTAGGTCTCTTGGGTGTTGGTATCACGGAATTCAGTATTTTTCTGGTACATGATCTTCATTAGCCGCCGTATGTCAAAACCCTGGTAGACAAAGGCCGCTCTAAAGAGGTCCAGTTGGCTAGTGTCTTCTGTCACCAAGGCAGTGAGGTTGTCTGCGTCGACATAGGTAGCCAGATCATTGTCCTCTTTAAGGAAATCTAGCACCGGTAACCAGAACTCGGGTATATTAGACTGGGCCATGCTGCTTGTCTCTGACGATGAGTCGTCTGGGTCTGGCGGACCGCTACCACCACCTGTGCTACTATGAGTCTCTGAACTAGTATCCTTCTTTTTCCCTCCTCGCCTCTTTCCCATGGAGTTCGCAATACCACTGTAATAGACTAAATAGCCTACTGAGTAAAAATAACCACACACTACCGCTGCAAAAGCTAGATTTGGTAATCTTGTTGCGTTATCAGTTTCTTCCGGTTTAACTGGAGATTGGAGATCGTCCACCGTAGCAGAGAGTTACGTTGAAGATTCGCTTGAAAACAAAATTGACTTTGCTAAAAAAATTTTAAATACAGAACAAGGTAGCGCCGAGGTGAGACAAACGTTGAATTCAGTAGCAGTTTCTCTAAATCCAAGTGCCGCACAAAGTAGCGTTATTACTTTTAGTAGTTGTAGTAATTGTACGTTCAATTTCAATGTGAAATAGTAGCCGGGACTAGTCTGTTATGTTATCCCATAACAGAAAAATCAGGATTATCGTATTCAGGCCCATCTTTTGGGAATTAGTTATTTGAGAGCCAGTGCTTTGAGCAGCCAATCAGATTTTCGTGTTCGCTAGCACTCAAATAACTTACTCCCAAAAGATGGGCCTGAATATGATCACCCTGATTTTTCTGTTTTTGGTTCGAAGTCTTATTTATTATTATTTAATGTTTTTTGAATTATATCGTTTTTAAATGACTATTTTTTATTTTTTTTACTTACCGTTCTAGAACGGTAAGTAAATTACTTACTGTTTTGTTTATATGAGTTACCAGTAAAACATACTTACCGATCTGCCAACAAACGCGGTAACTAAGTGATATCGTTCTATCGTGCAAAAAATTGTATTAAAATGCAGTTTTCGTAAACAACGTCGTGAAAAATCAATAATAAAATTTAATTTCCTGAAAATTTTATTTATTCAAAGAATATAAGCACATCATCTATAAACTTGATTGTATTATCGTAGCTTTTCTTTTTACTGAAAATCTAGGGTTTGTTAGAGAAACGACTGCAGCATATGGTCCACCACAGCTGCTCCTACAGCATCTGCGACTCCAATCCTCACACAAAATATATTAAAAACACATTACCATAGAATAATTATCAATCTTTCTTCTACTTTAATAATATTTTATGAAAAGACATCAAAATTTCACATATGTTGTATAAAAGTTATTTTATAAACGTTATTAATCGTACCTCTACACTACATCTTTGCCTTTGTTGCCATAACAAAGATTTTCTCCATTTTATATACTATTCATTCAGCAATCAGTTTTTCATATCCAAGTGTACATACCTACTAGAATTAGAAAATTGTATGAACTCATTTTTCCCTTTCTTCATATTTATTTTAAATTCCATCAGAACATTGAGAATATATGAAAATTTTCCTGACAACTCCACTTCAAGTGCTCTCTTAATTCGTTTTAAACTTGAATAAAATTGTGAATCAAAATTCATTTTGAGAAATCTGGCTCACCCGTTGATAGAAAAAAAAATTAAGACACTATTGTTTTAGTTAATCTTTTACTAAAGACAAAGTGTCATTAACTTTTTAATTAGCAACGTTTTATTTTAATATAGTAATCATAAATGGTTCGATATTCAATTAACAAATTAAGTTTATTTGCTATAGTTTACATTAAGTATCACAAAAAACGTTAAAATTAACATAAATAATTTATTCTTATTAAATAGTCAGGTAATTAAGTAGTAATTATTGTTCTTCAGTCTCTGGTTCTTTATAACTAGCAACCCAAGCGTTCATCCATTTAATGTCAGTTAATAGAAATTTAAGGGCTTTTGTCCACTGTTCGTGAGAGTTCAATTGAATTCTACTAACACATGAAAAAGTTGGTGAAATCATAAATTGAACTGAAATCAACTTACTTAACAGAAAAACAAGCGTCAGAAGTATTATCTTCAATTTTTCCAGTTTTTGGATGTAATTTATACGGCAATAAAAATTTATTTGAATTTCCTAACTTATCCATAATTTGTGACACACAATCGACCAAAGCTACCATACCAGAGTCGAACTTACTATCCCAAAAATACTTAAATCCACCCGAACCGAAGAGAGGCAGTTCATTTCCGTTTGCTAAAACCTTTATAAAAACAAATAATTTATAATACACAATTATTAGTAAAATATACACACTTCAATGTGTGAAAGATTTCCAAATGGAACAATTTTATATTTGGAGAATGTAAGATTCATTTTTCGAGCTAAAGACGAAACTAGCAAAGCCGTTTGTCCCCACGCTGCGTTGATCTCTGACCAGTCAACTGGTGCTGTAGATAAACGACCCAATCGAAATTTATTAATTGTACCAAAACATCCCAAATACCATATGTGAAAAGTTGCATTAAACACATTCGTACCTTGAAATTTAGATACCTGACCCGAGACATATGCAAGTTGGTTTTTCAAACTGTAAGAAAATATTTAGTTCGCTACAAATAAGTACTTATTAAGTCAAACCTATTGCATTCATCATCAGATAACATGACATCTCTTCTGTGTTTTGAGTATTCTTCCCAATAGCGATGTTCTTCCTCTGATAATCGTTTAGCATCCTCTTTTTGTTTGGTAATTTCGTTATTTATTTCTGCTTCTTGTAATTTCATTGCATCGAGTTCTTCCCGTAATCGCTTTTCTTCATTGCACAAATCCTCCAATTCTTTTTCTAAACCTTCAAGTTCAGGTTCTTGAGTGTTACTTTCCAGCCTAACAATAAATGTTAGATTATTTTATTATTAAATATAGATGAACATAAAAATATAAAAAATGTAAGTATAAATGTTAGATTGCAATGGAATAAAGAAACGAGGATTTAAACTTACTTTTTGTAATATTCGCTGTAATCGTTATAATCATTTTCGACTAGTTTAATTTGTTGATCTAACATTTCTAATAAGGTGTCACAGCACTCGTCACATAAAGGGTGATCAATGTTGGAATTGCCAGATAATGTGTCAAAGAGCGAAGCTCTTATCTGTTAAATAAATTTTGTAATGTAAGTTAGCGGGAAATTGAAGAAATTACCTTAATTTGATTGCTTAAAGTTTCTACTTCTCCCGTATCTGATATTAACATAAAACCATTTGCACCGTTACCGGAGTCTGACAATCTAAATGGATGAACGTATGTATCTAAACTTGCAGTTTGTGAATCTAAATCGACATCCGGGTTTGAGGTTACTGGCACTGAAATTTAAGTTTAAGAATGAATTATAATAGTTTAGACGAAATACACACATAAGAGTTCGGCAAGTACGTGTTCTCCTATGTAATTGAAACTGTTGTCTAATCGAATAGGTTGAAGGCATCTTTGACAAGCAAATGATACAAATCCTTTATCTTCAGCCATAATATATTATTTTATTAAATTAATTTTAAAAACTAATTTTTGTTATGACAGTTTCGCAATTTTGACTTCTTTCCTTCTTTGTAATGAACTAACTTCACGAGCATTCCAAAGTATCAAAAGTGAACGTGTTATAACCTACTCAATTTAATCTTTTTGTTTAGTATCAATTAAATGCATTTGAAAACTTCACGAAAATTTTGTCCTAATGTATAAACCACGGTTTTCAGTTAAGAATATTATTCTAAGTAAGTACTGTTTCTTAAAATCCGTATAAACGAAATATAAGTTGCCCGTCAATGTTATTTTGACATTCGCATATGTTTTGTTTTCGATAACCGTATAAAACTAAATTCCCTATGTGGTCGATTTTAATACGATTAGTAGCAAACTTCGCGTGATTTACTTTTTAAATTTTTTTGCGCTAATTTTAATGCGGTGAAAATTGTATTTGATTTATTTTAAATTTCTTACCTTGTACTACTACTGTTGGTGGTTCTCCTGTAGGTAATTTTGAACATTCTATATATTTATTGTTACACAAATAAAATTTATAAGTGGGGTCATCATCAGGATCGTCATATCCACCACGTTTATTAAGAAACACGTACTCCAAATCCGTGCAAGATTTCTTAAGCCAACTTTTTGAATCTTTTTTATTCACGTTATTGGATGCCATTGTAAAATCTACCCTGTCCGATTCAATTATTCTTGTGGACAATTTCTTCCGTTTTTGAACAAAATGAAATTTCTAATTGAATTTGTTTGCTTAAAAAGCGCAATTAAATTTGATTTTAAAATTAAAATAATAAATAGGAACTCTAAAATTTCAAATTTGAGTATTCCACTTAACACTTTAGTTATTGTTATTACCATTAGTCACTAAGTACAACTGAAGATTCGTTAGTTTTTCATCGTAAATGTTCATTTCGAATTTGAAAACGAGTTTAGGCATGTCATAAAAGTAAAATTTTTCCAATTATTTGCAAATTTTTAAGCAACCCTTAGCAGGTAGGGGTATAGCTTTCTCTCTTCGTTGAGCCAAAATTTGCTCTTTTATACAATGCAATGGCCTTCAGAATTGTAAAACTTGTCTATTTAAATAAATGACAATAATAGTTGAAAGAAGATTACTACAAACAAATAAACAAACCAAAAATCTTAGTTTACTTATCTGGTAAAATTCATATTTTAAAATCATGTTTGTATTAAAATTTCTTCCAAGTACCTACAGTAATTACTAATTAACTGGTTAAAATTGTAGTTGTAGGTAATTTGAAATGAGAGTACTTTTATTTATAATGGTCTTTATTTTACTCGTTTATTGTCTACAATAATACCAGAGTAGTATTTGATTGATAACAAAGTATTTTAAAATTATGTGCTGGATAATGATTCCATGGTGAATTCTATGAAATTTTATAAATTTTCTTTTACACCATACCACTTGTGTTAAATTCATTTTCCTTCTTCCATCAACCATAGTTCTGATTTTGTGTTGCTAAAAATTTTTATGTTTTGTTTCTGCTAAAATGTTCTCAAAGAAAAGAACCTGAAGGTTCTCTTGGTAATTTCTTATCAGGCTCAAAATTTTTTAACTGCTGGAAGCTAAAATCAGCGTTTTCTATCTTCTGGGTTTGTATAAATCCGTTGACCACTATAATCTCTTCTAAGGATAGAAGTTTTTTGGCCAAAGTTTGCAAAAATTTGTCTTTCTCTAAATCAATGTTTTCTTCTTTTTCTTTGGCATCATAGACTAGGCGCAAAAGTTAAAGTATTTTATGCAAGCGGCATTTCATATAACATTTTGGTAACCGATGTTTTCCCAGTATTTCAACCCTGCTGAATACGAAAATTGCGGTTATCAAAGCGAAATCTTAACCGGAAGCGTGATATTCAAGATGACACCCAAGATGTCAGCTTTGTTATTTTTGATGGAATCATTATGGACAATTAAGACAAATATTTTTAATGGTTCGGATAGATAATTTTATACCCTACAATTTTTATTAGAAGTAAAATTATCTTCAGATCACTCCTAAAAGAGCTAGAGTCGATAAAAGCACCAGTGTTGTATAAACCGTCTTAATACATAAAGCAGTATATGGAAGCATCTTGGTGAGTACAGCGAGGTAGCTTTCCCAGTATCCAGCTAGGATGTATCTGTTAAAACATGATCAGAGCAAATCAAGTCCATAAAAGTCGATCATAAAGAGGATATTGCGTCTTCTGTTTTGACAACACACGGTGCTTCTCTCGACTCTCTAGACCCTTAAAGAGTGATTTTACTGTAATTTTTTGTAGACCATAAAATTATCTATCCGACCTAACAAAAATATTTGTCTTAATTGCCATAATAATTAATCCATCAAAATAAATAAAAAGAGCAAACATGTATATTACGACGATTTTTACGCACACGATGTCTTTAGCTGGCTTTCGCTCCTTAATAAGCAATCTAACGGTACTTTTACATTTAATAATAATTGTAGAGAACCTTGTATATCTAATTCAATCAAAACAGTTGTCCAAGTTTCAATAATAATTCTTCCATCCAAATAAATCTTAATTAATAAAGCAGACAACCTAGTCGCCATCTTGAATATCGCGCTTCCGGTTTAAATTTCACTGTGGGTAACCGCAATTTTTGGATTCAGGGGGGTCGAAATATTGGGAAAACATTGCTTACCAATATGTTATATGAAATTCCTCTAGCATTTCGATACTGGGATTTTGTTCCAATTTCACGGTGCTTCTTCCGACTGTAGCTCCTTAAGGAGTGATCTGAAGATAGTTATACCTCTAATAAAAATTGTAGAGTATAAAATTATCTATCCGAACCAATAAAAATATTTGTCTTAATTGTCCATAATGATTCCATCAAAAATAACAAAGCTGACATCTTGGGTGTCATCTTGAATATCACGCTTCCGGTTAAGATTTCGCTTTGATAACCGCAATTTTCGTATTCAGCAGGGTTGAAATACTGGGAAAACATCGGTTATCAAAATGTTATATGAAATGCCGCTTGTACGGTTAAGGATACGTTTTTTCCGATAACAGTCCTAGTCTATCAATAAATTGGGCACTTATTGTTTTATTATTATTGCGAAATCCTTAGCAAGCTCTGGCTAGAACAAACTTAAAACCGCGTTCCCTGGCTACGGCCCTGTTTGTTATTAGCAAACTTATTCCATGTGTTCCACATGTGTTCTCGAAATTTTGATAAAAAAACTTTTCCTTGTCACCATATGGCACAAGTAGTAGAACGAGAGGTTTCCCACTATTGTTCAAGCGTTGAAAATTGAGATAGAAGATCCTCTACTCTTGTACAGAGTACGGGAACACAGCGTCGCTGCAGTTTTATTCTAATGCAGTATAGCAGGGCCGTAGACAAGGGTACGCCAGGGCAGGAAAATTTTCCAGCCTGCCCTGGAAAATTTTAAGCCTGTTCTGCTAAGCCTTAGAGCTTGCTAAGGCTATTGATTTCGCAATAATAATAAAACGATAAATTCCTAATTGGTGCCAAAGAAGAAAACATTGATTTGCAAATTTTGGACAAAAAACTTCCATCCTCAGAAGAGATTACAAAGGTCAACAGATTTATACAAACCCAGAAGAGATAAATACCTGATAATTGTTGGATGCGGCGTTGTCATTAACCACGGCAGCATAGCTTTTGAAAAGAATAAGGCGGAGCCAATATGTACAGATGGAGGGAGCGAGTGCTGTCTTCATCTCTCTCCGTATAGGTATCTTTAAAATTGATGCGACCAGATGTTACTAGACACATTTTCGTTATAGCGCATTTGGCTCCGTTCTATTCTTCTCATAAATTCCCGAATTTACATATTGCATTTCATGGTAACAATAATCTGATTAGCAATCATCGAGTGATTCACTCGCCACTCATCCACTGTACTATTGAGATGATATTTATAATTTATATTATCCAATACCAACAAGTAAGTAAGGGAATTTTTAAAAATGTATATGAAGGTTATAGATATACATCAAATATAAAAATTTATATCAACGATCAAAAACACAAAATTAACTTCTCAGTGGCCAAGAAACTGAATTCTTACTTTACAAAACCTTTTTTTTGTCATCAAATCTCGTGTCCCGATTTTCAGTTGTGTCGATTATTTATGACCAGCAGTGTGGATTTCAACTTTTTTTAGGACTGTTTTACATGGACTAAGTACTAACTTGTTAGTTTTGAATCAACTCAAAGAGCAAAAGCACGGGAATCTAAGCTTTAACCGCCTTTAACGTCGTGCATGACGTTAAATGTTAGATTCCCGTGCTTCTGCTCCTTGAGTTGATTCAGTGCTAACAAGTTATTAAAGCATTTAGTCCATGTTAAAAGGTCCTTAGGTGACAGCAAAATATAAAGCACCCCGTCCTAATACAATAATTTTATAGTACAGTAAAAAAAACTTAACTTGAGATAAGTTCGCGCAGGTTTGGCCACGCCCCTTTAATAATTTAAATACGTTGACTACTGCGTTGGTGGGGATAAATACCAATTTAGGTATCTGCGCATTGTCACCGCTCGTCTACTTAAAATATTTTTACTGTATCTCTTTATTTCGTATTTCTTCGTTTTTCTTTCCTTGAAAGTCGGAATTTTAAATTAAAATTTGGAGTTTCTTTTCTATCCTACGTAATGTGATTAGTAGGTTATATTGTAGAACGTGTGTACAACTTAGATAAATATTGCTGGACTCTTAACCTGTTTGCACTAACGCTAAGCAGCAACTTAGGAGTTGCCTAAATCGTTGATTTGATAAATCAAAGGGGAGCATCGTATTAAAGTGATTCTTAGGTTGGGTTGCAGAAAGCTTTTAACGGCTTGTTACAATTGATGAGAGTTTTGAATGTGACGTATCATATGTCAAAATGTAGTTGTTCAACTCACATTCTAAACTCCCATAAATTGTAACAAGCCCTTAAAAGCTTTCTGCAACCCAGGGTTAAAGTCGTTTTATGGAATATGGAATATTTTATTTGATAGTAACAGCAGATTAAAATAACTTGACATTCGTATGTCTTAACTCTTGATCGAAATTCAAAGGTGTGATGCGGCTTTACCAAAGTTTTATCGAAAACCTATGTTAGAATGGGAACAGAACAGTTGGGCCAAATTTTACCTGAGGTTCACGGAGATGCTTAGGGACGATTTTACAAACACAACTTAGAAGTTGGAGTTTAACAAAACTTGAGTTTTACTACGGTAAACTACGATTGAACCTGATTTTACGATACGAATTTGCTTTGAACCAAAGACCATACAATAACAGACTACCGAAACCTATATTAAAAAATGTGAAAGGCTTTTAAGGTCAAAATCGCTTAAAATCCCTCGAAGGGTAAACTTGTTTTATACCTTTCTTTGTCGCTTCTTATTCACTCAAAAAATGCTTGCAGTGACTAGCGATATCTTCTTTAGCGGGGATTTTTGGTCAAATTCGACCCATGAGTCTATGCCAGTCTTACACTGTATAGTCTTTGCTTGAACTCGGTTCAACCGGAGTTTAACTTAAACCACTGTTGAGCCTCAGTTGTAAAATCGGCCCTTAGAGTTTACTTAATCCTGTCCAAAAGTTGGGCCAAATGATCGCTGTGGAAAATCCGCGTTGGTTTCTCGATTTATTCTCTTTTTAAATTTAGCTCCGTGGTAAAATAATATAGGCTTAATTGTATAATTATTTATAAGTATTTTTAAGAAATTTTTGCAAGATAAATTTTTAATGTTGTCTTAAAACCGCAGTATACTTTTAAAGGCCGCAGGTAGTTAGTTCTTAATATTCTCGAGTTTTAAATTTGGCCCAACTGTATACGGTCGGATTATAACGTTATCAAGAATTTGGACCAACTAGAAGATCCCGGTTAGGATATCTATCATTATATTTTGTATAAAACTGTACCCTTGATATTATACCTGCAATTATTTTCGAGCAGGTAAAGGGGTAGAATTTTTATATTCACCATTGTTCTAAAGATTTAAAGTTAGTTCCTATCGAGCATTGAAAGTCTCAACATCAAAAAGGGTTGATGGTACTGTGTAACTAGTATTAAAAATAAGCGTGGTTTTAATTTAATTGTGGTATGGTAGCTGATAAAACGGCGAAATAATAATAAACAGTCGGCTTTAAATCTTTAAATCCAATCACGATAAGTTGGAACCAACAACAAAATGTTTAAATTCCGCTCTTTACTGAACTGTACGTATATGTAAATAGTAAATTTAACATAGATTAATAATGTAATATGTATTAGTCTGTAGTACTTAAACAGTATAATCTTGAAAGATTCATGTCTTACCATAATAGGCAACATGTGATTTCTTTTACGTTTTGACATTATGTTTGAGAAACGAGATATTTTGTGAAATCTTCTTTTACTTTTTTTATGCTTACATTAAAGAGCACCACATGTTTGAAGTACCACTTAGGTCAGCTCATTGAATTGGCTCTAAAAATTTGTTTAAGCGCAACTTAAGGATTAAGGTCCAATTCTACATTACACATTTATCCTTAGGATTTAATTTTAGTCTCACAGTATAAAGAGGTTTTAACAATAGCTTGAACCGGTTTTTACTGATACTAAAATTTAATTCTAAGGATAAATGTGTATTGTAAAGTCGACACTAAGATCGAATTCTACAATTCATATATCTTTAGGTCTCAGTATAAAGAGATTTTAAAAATAGTTTGAACCGGTTTATACTGAGACTAAAATTAAATCCCAAAGGTAAATATGTTTTGTAAAATCGACACTAAGGTCGACTTCTACATTACATATTTATCCTCAGGATTTAATTTTAGTCTCAGTATAAAGAGGTTTTAACAATAGCTTGAACAGGTTTATACTGAGACTAAAATTAAATCCTGGGGATAAATGTAGAATTAGGCCTAAGTAGTGATATAGTATTTTAATTATACCGAACGGTGTTGCTGTGATCTAATAGGATTTGACATGTAAAATCATATTCATGATTTTTTCTGATTCCATTTTTAATAATAAAAATAGTAAAGCTTGACGCGCATTGAATCAACTCGGCTCGGATCAGCCCGGCTCGACACAGTCAGTTTCTTTGCTATACACTAAAATATATTACCACCCGCATATAGAATCGACTCAGCTCGGATCGGCATAGTCCAGTTTTTGAGCCGAGTCAATACGCGCGTGGTGATACATTTTAGTGTATAGCAAAGAAATTGACTGTGCCGAGCCGGGCTGATCCGAGCCGAGTAGATTTAATTCGCGTCCAGCTTAAAAATTCCCGATCCTAGCTCTATGGCTAAGGGAGAGAGAGGGGTGGAAAGATTCAATTTTTGGGATTTTCGCTTATATCTAATAAACGATGGGTCTAAGGGAAGAAAACGGTTTTTCCGAGCGAATATCTTGAAAACTATAAGGATTAAAGAAAGAACTAACAGAAACAATCTCGTGGGAAAATTGATAAGCTTTCATTTTGATAAAAGTATTTTTTTCCCTAAGACCCATCGTTTTCGAGATATGAGCAAAAACTCAGCTATACGAGGTGTGGCTATTAAATAACGATTAAATAACGAAAAAACTTAAAATCACACGTCAGTAAACTCAATTCAACTTCTTCATCAAAAATAATTTCTAACAAATCTACAACTTTTTAAAAACTAATAATTTATTATTTTTCTTTTCAGGTATAAACAATATAAATATATCAATAACGAATTCTTTTAGTAACACGTGCTCACCTAGTAAATTTAAATTTCACAAAGTTTTGGTAGTGTCCAAACTATCCTTCTACGAATATGAAAGAAGTCGATATTCCAAATTGAGCGATGCTCAGTTCGAAGCTGAACTGAGAAATAGAGGAAGCGATTATGATAAATTGTCACATTATTATCATTTACATAAGGCTTTTGAACACGAAATAAAAAATTGTCTGCATAAAAGTGGAGTAGATGTAAAAATTGTCAATAGGTGAGTTCCTTAACTTTACAAAGAACAAAATAATTTTTAATTTTAATAGAATTAACTATACGGATGATTTGATTCAATGGGCGGATGTAATATTACCTACTGGAGGCGATGGTACGTTTTTATTAGCAGCTAGTCGAGTTAGAGATAACCAAAAACCTGTAATTGGATTTAATTCGGATCCCAATAGATCGGAAGGACATTTATGTCTTCCAAAAGTGTATTCTACAAATATTCCAGAAGCCATCGAAAGGTTGCAAAATGTATAAACTAAATAATTGTATTGATTTATAATTTTATACCATTTCGAATTTTAGGGCAAATTTGAGTGGTTATTAAGAAGTAGAATTAGAACGACAATATACGGTCAAAAAGGTGACATTGAACCAACACATTTACACTTATCTGATAGAAACTATGAATTTCCTTCTCAGGTTAATAACAAAACAGGAAATGGAAACATTTTACCCTTTTTGGCTTTAAACGAGGTAATATTAATCACGTTGAATAATGGGTACTAAGTAAAAATATTTTGTAGGTTTTTATAGGAGAATGTTTGTCCGCAAGGGTATCTCATCTAGAAATGTGGTTAAACAATTCAGAACTGCCTACTAATATGAAGTGCTCAGGATTGTGCGTATCGACAGGAACTGGATCGACATCTTGGAATATGAGTATCAATAGGCTACCAGTTCAAAGTGTATCCGAATTATTGAAGTTACTAGATATTAAACCGGCGGAAGGAATAGCTACTCTTGCAAGGGCTTTAGCCGACAAATATAACAAGAATTTAATTTTCCTTCCAGGTTAGTGCGATTTTGGTAAATTACGTTTTGTTTTTGTTAATAATTTTTATTCAGATGACAACAGACTTGGTTACACAATACGCGATTTAATATCGGCCGGTGTATGGCCACAACCGAAGGGCATCAAGTCGAGAGGTTTTGCTTCTGTTATAAAAGTTAAATCTAAGTGCATCGACGCTTGTCTTGTGATAGATGGTGGTGTTTCAGTTCCTTTTAATGATGGCTGCGTGGCACTTTTAGAAATTAAACCCGATGACGCTTTATGCACAGTTACTTTTAACGATTGATTTTCGATTCCATTTAAAATGTGTTTAAACCATTTAGAAGATCCAATTTAGAACTGGATACTAAACATAAGGAGTCTACTTTAGCTATTGGTTTAAACAAACGCAGCATTTCTTCTAAGTCACATTGTTATACTATGTTTAGCTAATTTAAGTAATTCCATAAGGAATAAATCGACTTTAAGCTACAGGGTTGCCAAATTTTTTAAAACTAACACTTTATTTAGTAAATGTTGTTTTATAAATTGCAAATCAAGTGATGTTTTTAATTAGTGAATAGTTTTATTAAATTATTAGAATGCAAATCATTCCTCAGTCTAATATTTTGAACAAAGAATAATAACTTTTATCACAACAAAAATGTAAATATTTTTGTAACTTCCTATCTTTAATATAAATAAAACAATTGAAATATTTATTATTATAATTAAGTTATAAAAATTTGGTTGTTAAATCATTGGTGAAATTTTAAATTTATACGTAAAGTCAAAAATTTTAATTAATTGTATATTAATAGTACCTATTAGTTGTAGCGCACAAATTATAAAATGTTTTATTATTAGTAAGAAAATATTTATTAATAATTAAGCACAAACACAAATTTAACCATTTTATTAATTAATTTTTTAACGTGTAACATTTATTTTAATTGTAATAGTAGATTGTTAAATTTTGTGATGTTATTGTTTTGTAACTTGGATGTATTGTTGGAGATTAATATACACATAATAAATATGTGTTGATTCGAATCTTGAAAAATGTCCATTTTCGAAATTGTAATTTGTAAACCAAAAACTTCTTGCTCTCAACTCAAAAACCAACAAATTTTTGTAAAAACTTGAACTCGACGTAAAATTCTGTACTGCTTCAATTATTTTATTTTTATTAAACTAATTGATGGTTTAACAATTATTAATAATAGATTTGGTAAATATTTGTAAATTGTAAAATTTTTACCATGTGAAATTAAGAAGCTGCACCAATTTATTTTTTGTGAACTATATAATTTTTATAAAACGAGGAAATTACTTTTATTTCTAGCTGCTTGGATTTTTATAAGAGACATTTGACTTTTTTTGCACTTGGTGGCCACTGATAACAATTTAAATCAATTTATGAGGAAGTAAGAAGATTTTTTCATTCGTTTTTCACCGAAATTTTGACGAAAGTTATGATCAGATATCAAACTCTTTTGATCACAAATTAATTACCTTAAGAAGCCCTATATGACCCTTGGAAGCGCCCTTTTATACTCTAAATGATTTAAGTAAGATTACTTTAAAAAAAAGACGTATGACTCCACTCAAGTGAACTCTCTTGAGAGTTCTCTTGAAGTAGTAGCTTTACTGATTGAATTTTGAATACTGATAGAACTTTAGCTTAGAGATTTTAGATTTCTATTTTTCAGATTAATGAGTTAAAATCTTTGCCTCAAAATCCTTCTCAAGGATTTTTCTTAGGGACTGGTTTAAAAACCATGCACAATTCCATTCCATTGATGAAATAGCATTCTGTTAGAAGTAATCTACTTAAAGTATTAATAAAACTCGACAACCATGAGCAATATAGAAACTCATTTCATCTATGTTACAACGTAACAAGAACTTTTGAATTCATTACAAAAATTCTCTCGATTAATGAAATTGTTGAAGCTAAAGGTATTAACATAAAACTGTGTGTGTAATATTTTATTTAACTACTGTTTTAGTTTAAGGAAATGACAGATGAAGTATTGTACCTGCTGCAAAAGACACTACCTACTTCCCTACCCTAGAATCAAGAGTTGCAGCTATAGGCGATGGCAGAGTTGGGCAAGATACTTATAAAATGTATCTTTGATACAAGATACATGATAATTCAGTTTCAGTATCTTTGATAGATACAAGATACTTTCTCCTCGAGTATCATAGATACAAGATACAAAAGTATCAAAGATACATGTATCATTGTTACTGCCCAACTCTGGGTGATAGCTAAATCGTGAAGCGAAGAGAGCAATAATATTTCTTTAGTCAGATAGTTATATCAATTTCAAAAAAGAGATCCTTAAAAAGATGTTTTCAGACCATGAAATTCATCATCTGATGGAAAGCGGAAATTATGGCTTTTTTAAACTATGTAATAGGAAATAGGAACATGGTAAGTATCCGGTGTTCTAAATTTTGAAAAAAGTTTTCAACTTCAAAAAATTGTAAATTTTAAATTCAACTCCTATTTCTACCAAGTTTAAAAATCTTGGAACAATTTTCATTTATTTCACAATTTAAAATGCTTAAGTGATTCCTTTTATTAATATAATTATTTATTATAGATTGTAATAGGTACCTATTATAATCCTAATGAGTTATAAATCTCAACTTCAAGAAGAAGTGTAATTATAATAGCAAGGTACTACCAGAAGAATTATTATGGAATTTAGTTAAATATTCTAGACAAGCTTTTCTCAATTAATTTCCTGTTAATGTTTATATCTTAAAACTTGGTAAGTGTACTTAATTTTTATTTTAAAATACATTATTACATAAACCAATTTTATAGCATTCACCAATTACTTCAAATCGCTTATGGTACGAAAACTACTTTGAAAACTTTTGCTTTGAATTTTACGATAATACCATTATACCTACCAATCAGAAGCAAATGAAAACAATTTCTTAAAACTGAAAACTAAAGTTTTCTATAGTTATGGAATGTTATAAAAAAAGAAATTTGCAATATCTTCTTAATCATCTCACATCTCATCATACGTGGAAACTAATCGTTTTCTTAACAGTAATATTTTGAGATACAGAAGTAGTGCCGAATTGCAAAAGTCGAGTGATGTCAAGAATTGTTTATTTATTAATGCTTAATTTAATAAATTGTATTAGTTTTTAAATGTAGAGATTTTTAGTGTGCTTTAACACTTGTGAGGAGGTCACATAAAGTGAACTTCCACTCTCAATTTGCAAAATTACAAAATATTCAAGTGTAGTGAAATACAGCAATTGTGCATGTACAACCAAAGACTGGAATATAAAACTTGTCAATATCCCAATGTCCATATTGTCAAACAATTAATCACTACTACAAGACACGAATTAAGTTATTAATTGTTAACCACTATTGGGTAGTTAATTTTCTATAATTTATAAACTTTTTATAAGATCTGTATAACACTAGCAACGCTTAAAGAAGCTGTAAAATGTTAATAATGTAACTATACAACAAAATGCCCGAAAACGGGGTACCATTACCATTTGGAACATTCTTTGAAAACCATATTGAATATATTAATACATTATATTGTTATTTATTAAAAATTAAAGACTTCTTAGGTATTATTTATGTATGTATTAGCTATTCAGCTGCTTTTTTATGTATGTACTATTAAAAACACATTGTAAAAATTTTACTCTTTCAAAATTTTACTTTAGTTAATTAAAATCCTTCCTGTCATATAGGCAACCCAACCTACTGTGGTTTACCAATTATAAATACTTGTATATTATTGGCTAACCATAATAAAGAGGGGAGTTAAACTCCACCAAAAGTCTATATAAGTCCGAGTTTCGACCATAATCTGATTTCTTATCACCACTTACGATCGGAGCTCGAAAGAAAATTTAAGGGTTACTCGTGTCGAAAATCAACTTTGAATAATTTAATTTTATTTTATTGGAAATGGTTCCTGGCATTAATCTAAGCGTGTTTACTGAATTTTAAATCATTTACTTCAATATTAAGTGTAAAAAATGCACTTTTAAAAATGAAATTTTTAAATTAATTTTACACTTATTATTTTATTTTAACTCATTATCATAATTAGTGGATTAATGTTAATGCTTTTATTTTATATCGCTATATAAATTTTCTTTATAAATGTATTCATTTATTATAATTATTGTTATACTTAATTACATTATGTTTGTATTATATTTCTTACAAATCAAATATGTAAATATGACAAATTATGTTTTAATTAATAAAAATGTTGTTACTAAGTATTAGCTTTTTTAATTTTTACTCTATTAGTTGTTGAAAAAAAAGTTTAACAGAAGCATTGTAAGATATCTTTAAAAATATTAAATTAAATACGCAAAGAGCTTTGCATAATAGCCTTTATCGAAAGCTTACCTTCTTTTACTTATGTAATCCTGTCATGAAGTAGCAAAAATTGAAGTTTTCGAGCATTTTCTTGTCAATGGTTAAAATCCTATAAGAGTTATTTTTGGCATTTTTAGCTTTATTAGAGCCTTTTTGACTAATTTAATTACTGTAGACGATAGAGAATCATTAATTACTTCTAATAATTAATTGCTATCCCTTAAATTTTGATAAATAAGCCCGAAATAGAATCTGGCAGATTTAATAATTTGTGTTTATTTAGTTATAATTTTCATTAAGGGGTAGGTAATCAAATTCTGATTAATAGCCGTCTTTCTACAACGTCTCGACTATACCTATATTTTATATCAACTCTCCATCCCTTCTAATTATAAAGTTTAGTGTAAAAATCAGCTTATTTTGCCATAATAAATGTCCAAATTTCTTAAAATTAGCTAAGAATCAGTGTATAAACCAATTGATGTATTAGGAGAGCAGAAGTGTTATAGGATATCACTAAAGATAAAAATATTAAATTAAATTCGCAAAGAACCTTACGTAAAAGCTTTCATCGAAAGCTTATCTTGTTATGTGAAGATAAGGCCGTGCATATAATTCTCTTTTAATTTAATATTTTTATTTTTATAATATCTTATAATACTTCTGCTCTCCTAATACATCAATTGGTTTATACACTCATGATTAGCAAATTTTAACAAATTTGGACACATTTGGACATTTATTATGTCAAAATACGTTGATTTTTACACTAAACTTTTGATCTATAAGAGATAGGGGGACAAAATAAAATATTTGTGTAAAAATCAGCTTATTTTGACATAAAATATGTCCAAATGTGTCCAAATTTGTTAAAATTTGCTAAGAATTAGTCTATAAACCAATTTATGTATTAGGAGAGCAGAAGTGTTATAGGATATCACTAAAAATAAAAATATTAAATTAAACTCGCAAAGAGCCATACGTAAAAGCTTCCATCGAAAGCTTATCTTGTTACGTGAAGATAAGGCCGTGCATATAATGCTCTTTTAATTTAATATTTTTATAATATCTTATAATACTTCTGCTCTCCTAATACATCAATTGGTTTATACACTCATGATTAGCAAATTTGGACACATTTGGACATTTCTTATGTCAAAATATTTTGATTTTTACACTAAACTTTTGATCTATAAGAGATAGAGGGATAAAATAAAATATTTGTGTAAAAATCAGCTTATTTAGACATAAAATATGTCCAAATGTGTCCAAATTTGTTAAAATTTGCTAAGAATTAGTCTATAAACTTATTGATGTATTAGGAGAGCAG
This sequence comes from Malthinus seriepunctatus, assembly GCA_963924605.1. Taxonomy (NCBI): domain Eukaryota; kingdom Metazoa; phylum Arthropoda; class Insecta; order Coleoptera; family Cantharidae; genus Malthinus; species Malthinus seriepunctatus. The sequence continues at coordinate 106,004,340 of OZ004600.1, read as the reverse complement.
AAGTGTTATAGGATATCACTAAAAATAAAAATATTAAATTAAACTCGCAAAGAGCCATACGTAAAAGCTTCCATCGAAAGCTTATCTTGTTATGAAGATAAGGCCGTGCATATAATGCTCTTTTAATTTATTATTTTTATAATATCTTATAATACTTCTGCTCTCCTAATACATCAATTGGTTTATACACTCATGATTAGCAAATTTGGACACATTTGGACATTTCTTATGTCAAAATACGTTGATTTTTACACTAAACTTTTGATGTAGAAGAGATAGAGGGACAAAATAAAATATTTGTGTAAAAATCAGCTTATTTTGACATAAAATATGTCCAAATGTGTCCAAATTTGTTAAAATTTGCTAAGAATTAGTCTATAAACTTATTGATGTATTAGGAGAGCAGAAGTGTTATAGGATATCACTAAAAATAAAAATATTAAATTAAACTCGCAAAGAGCCATACGTAAAAGCTTCCATCGAAAGCTTATCTTGTTATGAAGATAAGGCCGTGCATATAATGCTCTTTTAATTTATTATTTTTATAATATCTTATAATACTTCTGCTCTCCTAATACATCAATTGGTTTATACACTCATGATTAGCAAATTTGGACACATTTGGACATTTCTTATGTCAAAATACGTTGATTTTTACACTAAACTTTTGATGTAGAAGAGATAGAGGGACAAAATAAAATATTTGTGTAAAAATCAGCTTATTTTGACATAAAATATGTCCAAATGTGTCCAAATTTGTTAAAATTTGCTAAGAATTAGTCTATAAACTTATTGATGTATTAGGAGAGCAGAAGTGTTATAGGATATCACTAAAAATAAAAATATTAAATTAAACTCGCAAAGAGCCATACGTAAAAGCTTCCATCGAAAGCTTATCTTGTTATGAAGATAAGGCCGTGCATATAATGCTCTTTTAATTTATTATTTTTATAATATCTTATAATACTTCTGCTCTCCTAATACATCAATTGGTTTATACACTCATGATTAGCAAATTTGGACACATTTGGACATTTCTTATGTCAAAATACGTTGATTTTTACACTAAACTTTTGATGTAGAAGAGATAGAGGGACAAAATAAAATATTTGTGTAAAAATCAGCTTATTTTGACATAAAATATGTCCAAATGTGTCCAAATTTGTTAAAATTTGCTAAGAATTAGTATATAAACCAATTGATGTATTAGGAGAGCAGAAGTGTTATAGGATATCACTAAAAATAAAATATTAAATTAAATTCGCAAAGAATAAAAGCTTACATAAACGCTTTTATCGAAAGCTTATCAAAGTTATCTTGTTATGTGAAGATAACGCCGTCCATTTAATGGTCTTTTAAATAAATTGAATAAATTTACTTTAATATTATTAAGACATCTTCTTTTAGAGCCCTTTTGAATAATTTATAGCGTACAATCGATAGAGAAAGATTATTTACCTTTAATGATTAATTAGCATCCCTTAAATGTTAATAAATAAACCCTACACAGCACGAAATAAGATTTACATATTTGACAATTTTTGTTTATATGGGGTGTAATTTTAAATCAGCTTATTGAGATTGGATGAGCAGAAAAAAATACTGATAATTTCAATTCATTTATTAAGTAATAGCAGTATGTAATTAACACAAAAGTTTTTATTTACAAGCACAATTAAATTTAAAAATACAGTATACACTTTACAATAAGTAATCATATCAATTTTAGTTCTTTTTGGACAAATTAATTATTACAATTCGTCAAAATTAAATTTAAAGTATAAAATTTACAAATAATTATTAATTAGTAAGTTGCACTTATTTATGAAGATTTTGATTAACAACTTGGTAGGAACACTTAAGAATAATATTAGGAACAACTTCCAACTAAAAAAATTTCAAAAATCCAAGTTAATTTTTAACAAAGACTAACCCTTAAATTTCGTATAGTCGATAGATTAAAGTTAATTACTTTCATTAAGTACCTAACATCCCTTAAATGTTGCTAAATAAACCCTGTACAGCCCGAAATAGAATTTTCGGATTTGGTAAATTGTGTTTATTATTGTAAAAAAAATTAAATAACTCTTCGATCATTAGTAACAAGATCATTATTAATTAATAAATAATTTGTAATTTACATTTTTGAATAATAAGAAAATACAAATATAATTTAATTAAGTATAACAATAATTCTAATAAATAAGCACATTTATAAAGAAAATTTATATAACAATATAAATTAAAAGCATTAACATCAATACACTAATGATTATAATGTGTTAAATTCAAATAATAAGTGTAAAATTAATCAAAAATTTTCATTTTTAAAAGTGCATTTTTTTCAATTATTATTGAAGTAAATGATTTAAAATTCAGTAAACACGCTTAGGATAATGCCAGGAACGATTTCCAATAAAAAAAAATTAAAATATTCAAAGTTGATTTTCGACACGAGTAACCCTTAAATTTTCTTTCGAGCTCCGATCGTAAGTGGTGATAAGAAATCAGATTATGGTCGAAACTCGGACTTATATAGACTTTTGGTGGGGTTTATCTCCCCTCTTTATTATGGTTAGCCAATAATATACAAGCGTTTATAATTGGAAAGAGTAGGAACTGGTTGCGCAGTGTAACTTTTAAATTAGCATATTGGGTTGCCTAAGCTACAGAGGCATTTCGCTTGTTTGGTATAAATAAATACAATCAATCACTGCGACAAGGGTGGATACTTAATTAAAAAATAAACAAAATAAAGATGAGAATGAAGTTTATTTAAATGTAATACAATATGAGTTTATTTAATAAATACATTTATGCGAATTATTCGATTACAAATAGTTTTGATACGTAAAGTCACTTCTTTGAAGTTAAACTAATCTAATTCTTTTTAAGTTTGTAAAGGAACCCCTATTATATCTTTTTGACAAACCTAAGATAGATACATAAGTGAGTTGTTTAATTAAAATTGTTCGTTATTGATAATTATCTTACGTTGAATAATGAAATTAGTTGCTAACTAAAGGCTACTATGTATTTAATTTTTATTATTAATTTCAATTTAATGTATTAATTAAATTTAGGGTTGTATAATTTTGAAATAGTTTTTTTTTGAAAATTTTAGTCACACATCACATTATGTTTCTGGTTTGTTCATTGTTGAAAATTTTACTCTACTTTTAAGCAATCTTACAAATGCAAATAATATTCATAATATGTTAACTACTTAAAGACATATCACAAAAATTGGCAACATTAATTTTTTTGACAATAAATATAAATGGACGTTAAAAGCAAACAGTACATAGCTTACTTGAATTTTGTCACAATTATTAGCCAAAGTGTATACGCTATACATACATAAAAGTTTTTTTTATAATACACAATTAAAGCTCGGTAGCAAACCACATTTTGATAAAGTGGCAGTTCTATTTGATATTATAATTTTCAAGTTGCTAAATTATTTACAAATATAAGAATCAGTCAATAACTTTAGCAAATGGAATGTTATTAATTGTTATTTGTTTGTGTTAGAGGGTATTTTGAAGTGATTCGATGTTTGCACTTCAACGAGATTCGTATTTGTTAATAGACTCACACTTGAAAATTATTTAAATTAATATAAATATAAATAATATTAATAACTATCGACATCTTTCTTATAATTACTTGTACAATTTTAATACAGTTTTTTAGAATTTAGTATATAATTTTTTTACATGATAAAAAATTAAACTTTTATTTTAAATACTTATACACAAAACGTACAATTATAACTTATTTTATATGGCTAATACAACATGGATGGATATTTTATAACAATATGTTATAGATCTATCATGATATATTCACAGCAATAGTACAGGGTTTAGTAAAAGTGGTCTAATTAGCTAACTAATTACACTCGTCTATTTGTTTTAACTAAAATCATATTTCTCTTTAAATAACAAAAATTGAATATTTTACAAAAGTAACGAATTCTCTACAATTTAAAGAGTATTATGCAAATATTTATTTTTTTCTATAAAGTTGCGCATAGGTACTTAAATGGCGGGAATCTGTAAGCTTTATGGTCCCTATTCTTGCTAGATATCTTTGCACATATAATTTTTTATAACAAATACTATACTTTAATTTAAGTTATTGTATAGCAGCAAACATTACATTTACTTATAATGTTTCTTTTTAAATAAATAATTAATAGGTATACATACAAACATTGGAAGAAATTGCTCTGCGCTTTTGACATACACAAAAGAGCAATTTTAAAAAAATAATACTATTAATGTAAACTACACTTATGTTACTTTTTGAGTCTGAAATTGTTTGAGTGAGCCAAGCAATTTATAGAAAAAAAGTTTTGAGTAATGATTAACTTGAAATTCTTTTAGAGATTCGTACAAAGGCTTTTTAAATTAAATAAATTCAGCTTCAGTCTCTGACAGTAACATTTACACAACAGCTAGTAATAAATTAATATCGGCGGATAAATATTTAATGTATAATTATTATTGTCTCTATTAAATAAATATAAATAAATTTGACTAGAAAATTCCACCAAACCATTAGAAAAAGATTGTGCTTTTGGAAGATCTAAAAAATAATAAATTAGTTAGGTGAAAGATAAGTCAATGGTACGTACCTTTTGAAAAAACTGAAAAATCCTTTTCCCTTTTCAGGAGCTGGTGCCATTAGCATTGGTACTTGATTTTTATGTGTAATTCGAACCTACAAATAATTCATCAGTAATATTTACACTAAGAAAACTTTTTTTAGTTCTATATTTTCTAATCTACCAAGAATGAGAAAGGAGCAAGAAAGAAGTGGATATCGGTACAGACTACAGAGTGAACAGTGGTAAGACAGTTTTAATAAATACATGACTTAATTATGACGTTATTATGACGTAAGAACTATGATTATTAACACGCCAACATCTAAACAACAGAATAGGGAGTAGTAGAGCAAACCCAACGTAACCTGAGCACATCACGTGATGACCGTTAAAGTTGCGCAGTAGTTTTGTACTACCGTTGCTTAGAAACGGACCTAGACAGTGTCGTCGTATAGTTATTACATTACTTTTGTCGAAGCAAAATAATTACAAGCAGTTTAATAATGTGAAGATCTCATTTATATTGTATTTAATCAGTAATTAATTATTATTAGTACTTCAAATAAAAATTTAAATTAAGTAATTATTTCAAATTTTGACAACTTTTAAAAATAATTTTTTTGACAGGAGAAATAACTAGCTCCGCCACTGGACTCTGAAGCCACGCCTCGCGCAGGTTTGGTCACGTGGTGTGCTAAGGTTAAGTTGGGACTACTCTACATCAATTTAAATCTAGGCGTATTTTATTTTATTTTTAAAAGAAAATTGAAAACTGATTATATTATCGCAACAGGAATAAATAAAATAAGAGTTAAATAAAAAATTATACTTACGGTGGTGGCAGGTTGCATCCAAGGCTCACCATCAATTTGCATTGGAAAAGTTTTTTTAGTTTTAATAACTACTGAGGAACATTGTGCTAATCGACGTCCACTAGCCCTAAGACCAGTTCTAACTTGACCCATGTGTAAACAATTCTCTAAACCAATAACTTCAATTAAACCATCCCCAATATCTAAATTAAAAAAGGTTAAAACGAAATAAAAAATATTTATGGAAAGTAAAAACCTTGAATTGCAACACTGAGATCTACCGAATTAAAGCTACTAGTACTTAATTCTTTAGGTTTCTTTTTCCTCCTTTTACTTCTTCTTCTTCTCGAACCAGATAAGTGTTCGCCCCATAAATTAGAACCACCGTGCGTGTAAGGAATATTTAATAAAGCTATACCTTGTAAAGGTGCGCCATTAGCTAAATCAAGAGATACATCGTCGCACTAAAAGTCATCAAATTAAAAGAGAAAGCCACAAAGTAAATAAAACTTACTACTATTTCAACATTTTCGTGTAAATTCTTGCATGATGCTGAAAATTGTTCGGAAGTCGCATACTCAAAATACCACAATTTATTTTTCATTCGACTATTAAATTTTTCAGGATTTTTTTCTCTTTCTAAATGAAATTTTACGCAAATTGCAGCATCCTAAGTTTAAAATTGCTTTTTAATTTAACGCAATTAGTGAAATTTTAATTACTTACTACACCGATAGAAAAATAGTTATTTATGATATTGTAAGGTATTCTCGAATCTGTTTGGCTTAAATTAAGATCGGGTGGTTCGCTATCTGATAATTCAATTAACCATCTATCTAACATAACCGGCGTAGCTCGTGCGATTTTGTGTAAAAGTTTATGTACAGATTCACCTTCGTATCCTCCTCCCCAGCGTAAACATCGCGCTAAATCGTTTCCAGTTCCTAATGGAATTACAGCAACAGACGGTTGACATTCCAATTCGACTTTGTCTGAAATAAAGTTTTAATTTTTACATTTAATTAGAATTTTATTTATACGCACCCATAGTTTCTAAAATCCAGCCTACAGTTCCATCGCCGCCACAACAAACAACTTTAAAATTTGGTACGTCTTTGAACATCGTTAGTCCTTGCATGGGCCCTCCAGTTGCTAAATTGTGTATTTGTCTAGGATTGAGAATGTATTGAAATTTTCGAAGTATCCGCGATCCTTGTCGTCCACCAGATTTTGGATTTATAAATACTAATACTGGTATTGAATTAGGTACGGGAGTAATTTGAAATGACATGGGTGGTTGCTTCGCAGCCTGTGACTAAAAATGTCTTCTTAAGCTAATTATTCTAATTTAATTATTTTAATTTATTACCGAATTACAATCGTGTCCATATTTAGATCCTCTTTTTTGCAAAGACTTTTGTCGGTCTAAAACAATTGGGCAAATTGCTGTAGGTGGTAAAATATGAACCGCGTGTTCTCCTAATCCGCACTCAGCTTTTACGTGCGAAACGCATTTGTTGTGTAACTAAAAAGGGTTTTTAAAAATTAAATTAAAGAGGAGCGCGTTTAACTCACTTGAATTTGACACCAACGGCAATGTAACCCAGTGATTCCACCTTTAACGGGCTTTCTACACCTAGCGCATTTTCCGTGACAATTTCCTTCGACCCAATGATGTTGTAACGTTTGACTGGATTTTTTACTCTTGACGTAAGTTGCAATACAACTTGCAGGCGCCCTTTGTACGCACCTTTCGTGAACCGTGTATTTGCAAACTGTAACATCAAAAAGAAAAATTAAAACTTTTTAAAATGACGGACTAATTAAGCTCGAGGATTTAGTGCATTAAAAAAGCTTTTTTTCAAAGACTTTCATTTATTAAAATTTATGAAGTGCTTTATTATGAAAAAACTCGAGATGCGTCTAAATTTTTATATTTTTTTACTTAAATAAATTGCTATTAGTTAGTAAATGCAGTCGCTCAAGTCGAAAATACAGTCAAACCCTCTGGAATAATTTCCAAAATCGATGATTTGTATGCAGTCGTCAGTATTATTGCGCACTGATTAAATTAAAGAAAATTACTAGGGCAAATTTTTGGCTATATTTTTTATAATAAGGAGGAAGAAACTTACATGTACAACACAATCCTTTTTTCCCAAGACCTACTAACATATTTAAACATAAATTGCAATAAGCTGGTCTACTGAAATGTTTTAAACGCCACAAATGATTCCCGTCTTCTTTTACATTCGAATCTAAACCTAGTAAGACTAGTAATGGTATTGTTGTAAGTCCTCCTCGTTTCCATTCTTCTAAAGATACAGTTCCATCCGCATCGTAATCAATTTCGACCATCATATCTTGTAAAATCTAAAAACAAAAATTGTTAAAATTAAGTCCAATTCTCCAATTTAATTTTTTTTGAAATGCTAAAGCTCTTATCAATAATTGTTCACATGTTCGAAAATTAATTGTAAAGATACAACATGCCCCTTTGATGTGCTATAGGGGTATTTATAATTAATGCGATTTAAGCTCGTGTCAAATTGCATCAGTTAAGCTTCGCGCATTAATTTAATTTTCATAATTTTAAAATTAACATTTCGACCCTTACAGGTTTTAATTCTGATACGTCCCATCCTAAATATTCAGCAACTGTCATCATTTGATTTATAATACAGTCCATTTCATTTGTATCCAAAACACCATTTCCATCAGTATCATATAATCGAAACATAACTAAAATTGTAATTTATATTAAAAATAATACTCAATGAAATAAAAAATTTGATTTAATCGTTTCAAATATTGCTTTCCCCTATTAAAAGAATTTTTGAATAACTCACTTAAATAACTGAGCCATGAAACGTTGTTTTAGTTTTCTGTCACTTAGGCCAAGTATTTCAATCAACCCTTAAACTTAGGTGTAACTTAAAACTGACCTTCAACCAATAGAAATATGCAAAATTGTAGTAAAGCTCAGCTTAACGCCATATTTAAGTTTAAGGGTCGATTGAAATTTAATAAATGGGCGTTTTCTGTATCATTTGGAACATAGTTAAAGGGGATGTAAACAAAAAATGAAAGTTGTAGTACAGAAAATACTAAGAATAAATTTTCAAACCGCTCATCGTTGTGATCGACCGTTCAGAAGATATAAGATTTTAAAATAAAAATTTGTCACAAGGACGTCATGATTGTGTGACGCCACAAATTTCAAACTCAAGTTATCTCAGTTAATTTGTGCTAAAAATGTACAGTTTTCACCGTTAAAGAAGATTTTAACCGATACTCAGAGTACCGGCTCTTATTTACTAAATCGGTGATCGATAGCGAACAAACGTAATTTGAAATTGAGATCTAAAGAAAAGCAATCAAGAAGAGTATTTTGGAATATTCGTTTTAGAAGAAAATGTGCCACTAGAGACTGTCAAATTAATGTAAATGACCTTTGTTAGATCTTCTCTATTCCCATCCACGCACTCGATGGGGAAGCAATACTTTATTAAAATTTCATTTTAAACTTACATTCTAATTTATCTTCTGGTCTGCCAGCTTCTAACAATGAAAGATAACATACGATATCTTTTAATGATACTTTAACTGAGTTTACATCTATAGTGCTGGCTTTTCTTACGATATGTCTCATTTCTTCTAATTTACCATTATTAACGAGTAAGGAATTGTTTGATTTTTTGGAAGAATTTCTTGAAATTTGACTATGCGATGGCGAAGAATCTGCGCTTTTTTTATTAAGAACTTCTATACACGAATACGATGTGTGGGTAATTGTTAACATGGGATGAACCGTTCCTGGAAGAAAAAAGAGAAAAATTTATATGAAGGAAAAATGAGATTTTTCTTACATTAGAGAGAATATATATTTTTATAAAATTTTATATACCTAATGATCTTTTAGTTAGTAAATTCTTTAAAATGATAAAAGTTTATAAGTAAAACATATAATAGTATATTATAATACATGTGTATAAGAAAGACTTTATCGCATTAGCGACGAAAATTACAAGCACGAGCTTGCGAGTTTATGAACGCTTTTTAGTGTGAAATTGGCAGATTATAATGCAAGTATAATAAAAACAATTTTATTACTTTTTCTTAGTTTTATGAATTCTTTGAAAATGTAATATTTTTCAAAACAACCTACGATGTTTTCATAACTTTATGAAGTTGAATACCATGTTTATCATTTTGTACTGATTGAGCTTTCTTTGAAAACAAATCACTTTTCAATTTATAAAACTCATCTCTTTATAAAAGGCGGTTTTTCTTTTATTTTCTTATTATTAATGATTTATCTTGTATTTTTATGTACCTACTAAATGTAGGAGTGTGTCATTATGGTTTTGACATACTTCATGTTGCTGTATTTAATTTACACTGATAGTATTTTCAAATTTATTATCACTAGGCCAATAATGAATGACTCCTAATAATGATTCCCAGAGAGAAAAAACCATGTGACAGGATGATTTTTTATGTAGAGCTCGAAAACGGCAAAAGTTACAAAATTGCTTTAATTAGTAAAAAGTTATTTCGAATTTTATTTTAATTAGGATCTGTTGAAAAAATTTAAAAATTCAAAATCGTTAGCGAGATAACACAAGAAAACTGAAAATTGGACATTTAATTTTTTGATTGTAGTTTGAAAATGGTTTACTTTTAGCGGCGTCGAATTACGGGAAAATGTAATCTAAAAGAAAACTTTTGCTAATAGAAATATTATGATTGAATAATGTTCAGAACAGTGTCAGGAATAATCTAGTAAATTTCGGACTTCCAACTCCTGGTGCTTTCTTCGGAAAAGTGTCTTTTGTAGTACATTGACGCGTTTTCGGTGACGTATTATTTAATTTCTCAACTTGTAAACATCGGATCGTAATAAAACAAATATAGGATTATGCGAAATAGACTGACAATCAATTCTAGACCAAAAACGTGTAGTTTGGATTTGATGTATATGTATATTCCGCGAAAAAAATTCTTAAGCACCAAATACCGACCAAAAATTGTTTTATTCAGTGTATTGCGAAGAAGTAATAAAAAACTGTTTTGCTCATGGAAAAGATACTACTTCATGAGTAGAATCGACCTGCCAAAGTTAAGATCCTCAAGTGCAACCAAACAGCCAAAAAGTGGACAGGAAGTCAGAATTTGTAAGGATTCCCATTTAATGCGATCGTTATAAAAACGAAATTCTTTTTTTTAAAACATTCGTCTTTGAACCTCCTATTTGCTGAAAGAAATTGTTTTTAAATGTTTGCTAATCGTAATCCACTTTTGACTCTTTTTCCGAAACGTACTTTTTTAAATCACTTAGAACTTAACAATATAATTTAACAATAATTGTTAAATAGAAAATTCATTATTTTGAAATTGATAGATGTCTTAAAAATCTTTGCTTTAAAAAAAACATCGCGATTTATCAACTTGGAGGCCTAATGTGGATATTTTTGTATTTATAACTGCAATGGTTAAACGGCTAATTGGTTTTAGATCGTTTTCATCTGAACTAAAAGGTAAAACATTGTTTTGTTCATATATGTTATCTAAATAAGGCATGCATCTTTTAATTCAAAACCAGAGTAAAAAGAAGTAGTCAATAAACAAATTTAATCTTGCGTGCTTCGTAACTACGAAACTATCGAAAATTGCATCAAAATAGTAACAGCCATGGGTTTTTTGAAAATAAATTTGACAGTGACAAATAAAACTGCATCTAAATACATCCAAACGTCGGTAGTGGGGAAACGTGCCACACTGTAGTTGGAAATCAAAAATGTCCACAATTGGCCTCCAAGTTGAAATATCGGGATATTTCTTTTTTGAAATCCAAGGTTTTTAAAAGATCTATCAAGTTCAAATAATGCATTTTCTATTTAACAATTATTGACAAAGTTCTTAGCGATTTAAAAATGTACGTTTCGGAAAAAGAGTCAAAAGTGGAATACGATTAGCAAAAATTTAAAAACAATTTCTTTCAACAAATAGTATGTTCAAAGACGAAAAAATAATTTCTTTTTTATAACGATCGCATTAAATGGCAACCCTTGCAAATTCTGACTTCCTGTGCCCTTTTTGGCTGTTTGGTTGCACTTGAGGATCTCAACTATGGCAGGTCGATTCTACTCATGAAGTAGTATCTTTTCCATGAGCAAAACAGTTTTTTATTACTTCTTCGCAATGCACTGAATAAAACAATTTTTGGTCGATATTTGGTGCTTAAGAATTTTTTTCGCGGAAACTACAAAACCAAACTACACGTTTTTAGTCTAGAATTGATCGTCAGTCTATTTCGCATAATCCTATATTTTTTTTATTACGATCCGATGTTTACAAGTTCAGAAATTAAATAAAACGTCACGGAAAACGCGTCAATGTACTACAAAAGGCACTTTTCCGAAGAAAGCACCAGTAGATGGAAGTCCGAAATTTACTAGAATAGAATAGAATGGTTGAAATTTGGGCGCGTCAACATCTTGGTTATTTGCGCCACAAATTGAACATTTATTACAGTATAGAGCTGTAAAGAGGCTCTATCTGCTCACAAGAATAATTTAATAAGTTAATAAAAAAAAAAAAAAAAAAAATAAAAAAAAAAAAACAGACAAATAAATAAATAAAATAAAATATCACAGCCTTTTCTATATCACAGATGAAAACAGACAAAACAAATAAAAATTAAATATCACAGCCTTTTCTATATCACAGATGAAAACAGATAAAACAAATAAAAATTAAATATCACAGCCTTTTCTATATCACTATATATAATTACGTAGTCCTGTGTCTTTTAAAAACGTAATCAATATATCAAGAACATTGACATCGTCTCTCAGAATCTCGCTGAGAGTAGCCGCCATGCACAGCCTTTCTTTGTGGTCTTGGTACTGCCTACATTCTTGAAGAATGTGCAGTACCGTTAGAGGCGAGTCACACGCTTCACATACTGGAGGTTCCTCCCTATTCATTAGAAAACTGTGTGTCATATAACAATGCCCTATACGCAGCCTACAGACAGCAACCTCTTCCCATCTGTGACTACGACAGGAAGATGTCCACGGCTGGACTGTTGGCTTTACATCACGCAATTTGTTGGAAAAAGTATTATGCCAGACGTTTTGCCAGTGGCTCATAACAGCTCGATTCATCATGTTTTTGACGTCACTACTAAGTACAAATTGCGTAAGTTCGCCTGTATCGGCTGCTGCCTTTGCTCTTAAATCCGCTTTCTCGTTTCCTGGAATACCCAAATGACTGGGGATCCAACAAAATGAAATTTTAATATTTTTATTTCGCGCAAGATGTAATTTATCCTGGATCATGCAGATTAACGGATTGTTGGCGTATAAGGTATTTAATGCTTGAAGTGATGAAAGAGAGTCCGAGTAGATAACAAAATAAGAGTCAGGCAGAGTCAGGATGTGTTCTACAGCTTTTAAGATAGCAAACAGTTCGGCTACAAATACGCTAGTACATTGATTAAAAAACTTATATTCGAGTGCAGTATCGTCTTTTATGACGGCACAACCCACAGAGTTAACTGATTTCGATCCATCAGTGTAAACTGAGCAATGGTTACCAAAAGATTCCCGCAAAGACAAAAAGGCCATTTTAAAGACTGCAGAAGAGGTTTGTCCCTTTATATATTTATTCAGTTCACAACATACATCAGCACGTCCAAGTTCCCAAGGTGGAACTGTATTAAATCGTATTTCTACAGGTTTAGGAAAGTCAACATTAATTTCAGAGCACAGTTCCAACACTCTTATCCCAAGAGGACGTGTGACGTTAGGTTTTCTTTCGTACACTGATCGTAGTTTGGGTTCAGTTACAGTGTAGTAGGGAGTTGATAACGGTTTGCTTTTTAGACCAGCTACATAAGTTAGTGCAAGCATTTTACGTCTAAGTGCCAAAGGCGGTTCCCCACATTCAGCACATAGGCTTAGAACAGGGCTGGTTCTGAAAGCTCCAGTAGCTAATCGAATTCCACAGTGGTGGACCGTGTTCAATGTTTGTATATACGATGTACGCGCAGAGTCGTAAATAAAACATCCATAGTCAAGCTTTGAACGCACTAAAGATCTATAGAGCCGCAAAATCATGACTCTATCAGAACCCCAAGAACGATGTGATAAAAGTTTTAGCACGTTGAGACTTTTTAAGCACTTTTGCTTTAATGATCTGAAATGATCCTTCCATGTTAGTTTCTTGTCAAAGATTAATCCAAGAAATCGAACTTGATCAGACATTTTAATTTTGTTTTTTCCTAAATATAAAGAAGGTTCAGGATTATATCCCCTTAGACGACAAAAATGAACTCCTGTAGTTTTTGTTGAAGAAAAAGTAAATCCATTGTCAGTTGCCCATTTATTAATGTTATTGATAGTCAATTGGAGTTGTCTCACAGCAGTTCCCACAGTTTTAGCAGACGAGTATATGGCTAAATCGTCCACATAAAGTAAAGGTTGAACAGGGCCACGTACAAAATCTGTTATGCCATTTATGGCGATTGCAAACAAGGTAACGCTTAGTACTGAACCCTGTGGAATACCATTTTCTTGTTGAAATGACATCGAGAGAGTATCATTTATTCTAACCTGCAGAGATCGGTTCGATAAAAAGTTTTTAACAAAATAGGCCATATGTCCTCTGATACCCCACTTGTGTATAGTCATAAGAATTTTGTGTCGCCACGTTTTATCGTAGGCCTTTTCTAGATCAAAGAAAACTGCAATCAAATGTTTTTTATCTACAAATGCATTTTGGATTGCTGCCTCTAAATTTACCAGGTGATCAAGAGTGGAGCGATTTCTTCGGAAACCACATTGATGTTCCGATAATAAATTATTAGATTCTAAATACCACATGAGCCTTCCGTTTACCATACGTTCCAACAATTTACTAAGACAACTTGTGAGTGAAATAGGACGATAGTTTGCTAGTATTTTAGCATCCTTGTATGGTTTTACAATAGGAATTATAATAGATTCGTGCCATGACATGGGAAACACATCATTAGTCCATATGCTATTGAACACGTTTAAAAGCTTGTTTAAGTCGTTAGATTTTAGGTTTTTGAGAAATTGGTAGTGAACGTCATCTTTTCCTGGTGAAGAGTTTTTACATTTGTTTAAAGCAGTTTGTAATTCCCACATGGTGAACAATTGGTTGTATGATTTTTCTTGGTTCGTCTTAAAGTTAAGCTTTGTTTGCTCGATTGCATTTTTATGGTTGATAAAACTTGAAGGATATTCTATGGTTTTTGATACTTGAGAAAAATAGGATGCAAATTCGTTAGCAACATCAGCTGTATTAGATAAAGTGGTACCGTTTATAGTAATAGCGGAGATGCGAGGTGTGCTACATCTTCCTGCTATTCTTCGAACTTTCTCCCACACTTTACGGACAGGAGTCCTAGAGTTAACCGAAGATACAAAAGTTTGCCAAGATTCGCGTTTGCTATCTGCTATTATTCGGCGTGCAGCACTTCGTTTTTGTCGAAACTGCTCTAGGTTAATCACTGTCATGTTTCTACGAAATTCTTTTAAAGCCTTTTTACGTTCATTAATGGCATCTTGGCATGCATTGTTCCACCAAGGTACTGGAGGTTTTTTACGTATATCAGAAGTCTTTGGGATAGCGATAGTAGCGGCGTGAATTAATTTTCTGGTGAGTGTATTAACCACTGTATCAATATCTTGGGACATATCCAGATCATGCAAGTTAATTTCGTTAGAAAATAATAACCAGTCGGCTTTATTTAATTTCCATTTAGAGTGCTGTTTATCCTGAATGTCTAGACTAGTAGACTTTAACAAGATCGGAAAGTGGTCACTACCACAAAGATCTTCATGAACATAAAATGTAAAGTGTGTTGCCAGAACAGTTGAACAGAAAGAAAGGTCGATGCAAGAAAATGTTCCATGCGCTTGTGAGAAATGTGTAGCAGCGCCGTTATTTAGTAAAGTTACATCAAACGAATTCTCTAGGTTTTCAAGCATGCGTCCTCTGGCGTCTGTGTTGTTATCTCCCCACAGAAGATTATGTGCATTGAAATCACCTACTATGACAAAAGGTCGAGGAAGTTGACGGAAGACCTCCTCAACGTCTTCTATATTAAAGTGTTGGGCTGGAGGTAGGTATATCGAGCAGACTGAAATTTTATTTGGTACATACACTGTGACTGCAACTGCTTGCAGTTCGGTGTTTAGAAGAATTTGTTCAGTATGGATATTGTTACGTACCCCTATAGCTACTCCGCCAGATGCTCTAGCTACGTTTAAATTGTCTTTTCTAAATAACAGAAAATCCCGCAGAACAGGATTGCTGTCTTCAGCAAAGCATGTCTCCTGTAAACAGATTATACTAGGAGTATACTGTCTAAATAATAATTGAATTTCCGATTTCCTAGCATTGAAACTGTTACAGTTCCATTGTAAAATGTTTAAGGGGTTGAATTTTAACGTTTATTATTCCTGAATCTGCCATTCTTCGATTTGTTTCTCGTCTCTCTTGCATTTTGTAATTGCATAGGATCTATGTCCATTCCTTCTGGGCTTTCTGGGTCATTAAGTAATGCTGTATTTTGTTGCGATTTTTGTGATCTAGTTCTTGGTGGCAACGTTCGCATTAACTCGTCACCTGGGTTTGATGTATCAGAAGATACGTCGATTTCCTCCTCTTGATTATTCAGAGAGACTATTTGATCAGTAGATTCTAAAGAACGACTTCGTTTTTTAGAAGGAATTGTTTTGCTACGATTGTTAGATTTATCTTGAGTGTTGCTTTCTATAATAGCTTTCGTTACTACAGTTGTTTCCCTAATGTCAGCTGCAAAGTCTGTTTGTGTTGACATTTCACAAGTTTGAGTGGAAGCGTCACTCTTTTTTGATAAGATGGAAGCGTAACTATTAGTAGTAGCCTTAGGATTTAACTGTCTGTATTTACGACGAGCTTCAACTAATGACAAGCGTTCTTCAGTTTTAATTTTTTGAATAGCTAACTCCTCTTTATAAACAGAGCAATCTTTAGAGCGAGCTGAATGTTTTCCTTTGCAATTTATACAAAATGACGTTTTTTCGCAAGATTGACCGTGTTCTTTATCACCACAATTAAAACAAATTTGGTTGGATGCACAATTCTTCTGTGAGTGACCAAACCTTTGACAGCCGTAACAGCGCAAAGGGTTTGGAATATATAATCGGACGTTTAGACGATACATAGCAACCTTTAGAGTCTCGGGTGGTTGAGGCCTATCAAATGTTAAAATGAACGATGAAGTTGGCTTTAATTCTCCTTCTACTCTACGCATTATTCTCTCTGCATTTACAATACCTTGACCAGCTAAACACGACTTTACCTCTTCAGTATCTACATTAATAAGATCGAAATGTGAAATAACTCCTTTGGAGTAATTTAATTGTTTGTGCATTTCACACTTTATTGGCAGTTCACACATTTTCGTACATTCAATTAATTTTTCAGCTTGTTTAACATTTACTGTATTAACTAAAAGCGATCCATCTCGGAGTTTTTTAACTGAATCTACAGCTCCTGCAATCATTTCAATACCTTTAGATATAAAAAATGGAGATAGGGTGGTAAAATTACCACCATCCACTCTACTGATAACAACGAATTTATTCTTACTTATACCACTATCCGCAAAAAAAGATTTTAATTTAGACATATGAGTCCCACGAGTAGCTAGGGAAATAAAAGTCCGCCACAACAGAGCCCCGCATGTCGCAGTAAGGCGGTTTATATACAACCGGAGGTCACCAGGTATCCGGAGGTAGACCGTTGGCGACGACATACCCTGTCGCCATTCATCCGCTCGGCACGGCCAGAAACACCTTCGGCTTGGGCGGTGAGGTTTGATTCCCCTGAGAAGCACGAACTGTGCTCCCAAGAGAATCCAGCCCCCCACCAGGCTGAGACCCTTTAGTCGCCTTTTACGACATGCTGGGTCCGAGCAGCGGTTCTATTCTATCCCCGGACACCGCACGGGTAGAAATTTACTAGATTATTCCTGACACTGTTCTGAACATTATTCAATCATAATATTTCTATTAGCACAACTTTTCATTCGGAACCGTATTTTGACCCCACTATTTATAAAAAGAAATTTTGAAAAAATTTTTTAATATGTTGAAAGAACTAAAACGATACCAAACTCGACCTTTTATCACATCGACGCTAGGCGTCGTAACGTTCAACTTTTTCTCTATAAGAAAATATAAAGTTGAACGTCGCGACGCCTAATGTGATAAAATGTCGAAAAAGTAAATTGCTAATTTTCAGTTTTCTTGGGTTTTTTTGATATTTCTAAACGAATTCTTAAAGCTGATCAAAATACGCAACTTTTTGCTGAGTTAGCCAATTTTGTAATATGCTTACCGTTTCCCAGATCCCAATGTTTTGGTACCGCTTAAAAAATTACCCTGTATAGTATTTAACGTGCTTTGAAGTTTTCTTTAATTAAGTGTATTGAAAAGAACACGTTTAAATTAAGAACTTTTTTCCTATTCAAATATTTGAATTAAAATTTTTATATATTAAAAATTTCTTCAAAGCTTAGAAATGATATTATCTTAATTCAATATACCTAAAAAAATTAGTTTAATAAATGTTACCTACTCAATATTAATATTGATGACAGGATATTTCCAAACCGAAAGTAAGCACTCTTATAAATACCTCTCAAAATAATCTGTTGTGTAAAATCGTTTTGATACGGAGGGGGGCATCTTTTCGGTAAAACTCAAACACGTATTATGAACCCCCTTAGCTGCCACAGCTGCCTCCATGAAAATTTCAAACGGCACTATACTATGTGTGACACCTCATTGGAAATAGTTATTTGTTTTATAAGGAGACAAAGTGACGTTTTGTGTGGCAATACAGGCGAGTCACACAAAACTACTTTGACTCCGTATGAAACATTATATTTTTTCTGCAAACGTAAAGCGTAAAACTGAAAATTTTGATTTTTGAAAGAGCACCATCTCTTGTACTTGTAGTTCAATTGTCAAATATTTTTTAAAATTAACTTCAATTTGTAAAAAAAAAGCTAATTATTAAACACAACGAACTAATTATAAAGGAAAATTTAAAAAACATTATATTTTTTACATTACAAATGCTTAAAAAACATTTTTATACCAAGATGGTACTTTGATGAAAAGGTTTACTTCTCGTCCAAATAACTTAACCATAAAGTATCACTTTTTGACACAAGCGAATAAAAAATTATTTTGAGCGATTATTAAGGGTGTCTATTTTCGTTTGAGTCCCTGTATATTGCGAGTTTCTGTTTCTTTAGATATGTGATCGCTCAATCGAATAGCTACAACAGCACTCAATACATAGGTAGTAACCAGCAATAAGGAAAACTTAATTTTTATTTGAAATTAGAGCGGTATTGTATGTAAGGGCGCCGAGCATGACCTATTGTTATTTATACTTTTGTACAATCAATTCTAATTTTCATATTTACTAGATCTTGTTAAAACAATACATAGTTTAATTTATAATCAAATTTCTGAGAGCCATGACCTGCTACTAACAACGCTATTGTTGCTACCTACATATGAAAATTCCAATACTGGATAATTCCACGTCAGATCGGCCACGTTTGACTCTTAGGTCTTCGGATTTAGACGAAATGTGGTGTGTCGGTTGGAAATATGTTCAAACTTAAGTGTACAAAGTGGTTTTACAAAAAAACTATTTAATTTTTGAACTATTTTGAACACATGAATACTTCAATAATTTATAACTCGCGATCTAAAAGAGATATATTGCAAAATACGCCTATTTAAAGCTAAAGGAACGTACTATTTATTTTATGCATTGCTTTTTTATTTAAAGCCTTTTTGGTCAAACTGTTTCAGTGTCAAATGTTCAAGTAGAAGTGTATAAAAAACACCCTCTTCGATTTTCGCAATTTTTTGACATGTTGAGTCCTTATGACTTATGTTTAAGTAAAAAGATTCAAAATCGTGGGCACTCGTCAAGTCTTGACACTACACGATCTTATAGAAACAAAAATTTTTTGAGAAAAGATTGGGGATAGCAATTCTTTTTCAGGAATCGCTTTATTTTGAGTCCCTAATTATGGGAGAGATTTTTCTGTATCAGAGGCGTGCGGGAACAGGATCAAAATATAACTTTTTTGTAGCAAAACTTTTAATTTTGAAAATATCTTTGATCACATTGAAGATAGAAAAAAAATACATCTTTAATAATTTTAAATGTATAAAATTACTAAATAAATGAGACCACTCCGAGCCCAAACTGATAATTTGTTTATGCAGAAAAAAATAAAAACCACGGAAAGTTGAGTAATGTTTAATCTTAGTATTAAATGAATGTTCAAATCGAAGTGTACAAAAAACATCATCTTCGATTATCATAATTTTTTTATATGGTGAGCCCTTAAGACTTAGCTTTAAGTAAAAAAATTCAAAACCGTGGGCACTCGCAACTCTTAATACTACACGACCTCAACCCTGAGGCTGCCTCCCCATGGATACGTATATACGGATCCGTAACAAGTTCTAGCCAATAGAAAACGTTCTTGTACGATACGGACGGTTTCAAGATCGCTACGTACGAAGTTGGTTCTAGTTTAACTTTTCATCCGTATTTTACCACCACCACTAGAAATAAAGGCGTCGTACAATTTAAAATTGGTTGTTACGTACGTATCTTCAAGGGGACGGGTAAAATATTTCGTATCCGTAACGAGTTCGTATACGTACGTAAATACGGATCCATGGGGAGGCAGCCTCAGGCTGCCTCCCCATGGATCCGTATTTACGTACGTAAACGAACTCGTTACGGATACGAAATATTTTACCCGTCCCCTTTGGATACGTACGTAACATCCGTAGTGGTTAATTTGAACAACATAGTTCTGTCAGTTGTCATTTTGGTCATATTTAAAGATTTAACTTTTTTTGGTTTCGTGTTTCTGGTTTGTTGGTAGATAATGGAATCCGATTCAATGACTTTACTACGGTATATAAACCATTTAATTCACACTACAAAAAAACGAAATAGTAGAAATCGTGTTCAATTGAAACGAAAAATTAAGAAACTGTACAGTCTGTATATTTTACTTGATGCTGAGGAATCTACATGTGCAAGTGGTAGAAAATTTTGGACAAGACCTATCTTTGACGAAGGAATGCGTGTTTTACAAGGTGCTAGTAGTAACTTAATTAGAGAGTTAGAGGTAAAGAACGTGGAAAAGTTCTTCAATTATTTACGGATGACACCACAAACGTTTTATAAACTATTAGACCTTGTAGAAGATGCGATTAGTAAAAGTCATGTTATTAGGGTACCGATTTCCCCCAGAACAAGGCTCGAAATAACACTTCGCTACCTTGCTTCTGGAGATAGTATGACATCTTTGTCATACAGCTTTCGGGTGGGGTTGAATACGGTATCGCAAATTATTGGGGAAACCTGTACCGCAATTTGGGAGCGCTTAAAGGATGTAGTCCTAAAAGTTCCAACAACAGAAATGTGGTTAGACATAGCAGAAGAATTTGAATCAAAGTGGAACTTTCCACATTGTATAGGAGCCGTCGATGGGAAACATATCATCATAGAGGTAATTAACACTTCATAAATTTGTAACATTTACATAATTACAATTAATTTTTCAGGCTCCTCCACAAAGCGGTTCAAAATTCTACAATTATAAAAATAGCCACAGTGTGGTGTTGCTTGCAGTAGTTGATGCCAATCTATGTTTTACGCTTGTGGACATTGGAACACCGGGCAGGCAGAGTGATAGTGGCATCTTTCGAAACAGTCAAGTTGGTCAAGGATTTGAAAATAAAACTCTTAACGTACCAGATTCGTCACTACTAGCCGATTCTGACTACAATTTACCATACGTTCTTGTTGGAGACGAAGCATTTGCTTTAAGTCATTTTATGATGAGGCCTTATCCTCGTAGTGGTAATTTGAATGTAAGACGAAAAATTTTCAACTACAGATTAAGTAGAGCTAGAAGATTGGTAGAAAGTGCATTTGGAATTCTTAGCGGTAGATGGCGAATTTTTAGAAGGCCTATAAATGCATCGGTTTCTAAAACGATAAAAATGGTGCAGGCTACAATTTGTTTGCACAATTTTATACGTAAAGAAGAATTGAATGGGCAAGTACATGAACGACAATATATTGCAGAAAATTGTTCAGTTGAAGAAAATGGTGCTTTAATTGACATTAGAAGAACGGGAAGCAATACATATGCTCGAAGTGCTGCAAATATTCGTGATAGATTTGCAGAATTTTTCGAAGGAGTTGGAGCAGTTGATTGGCAGTGGGAAAAAGCTTTACAAAATGATTTTTAAATGTAAATAAAATAAAGTTTTTAAATAAATAAACATTTAATATTAAACATGTTTTTAATAATCATAATTTATTCTAATTTTGCTTCTTCATCACTGATCAGTTGGAGGAACTTTATTTGCAGAGTTGCCCTGGTTCTATAAGGCAACCTAGCCAGTCCTTCGCGAGCTAACACTAAAAAGGCGTCAATTGGACTTTGTGGCGTCTCCACTATAGGCTCTTGCAGTGCCTGTAAAATAGCCTCTTGCAATTGCGTCTTATCTTTTTTTTTGTTTTTTGGATTTTCAGGTGTGTTGGGGCTTGCCGAAGAACTGATGCCAACTACGTTTGATTCCGTTCTAAAAATAAATATAAGACGTTATTAAGATACATTACTTGAATTAAAAACTTACGGCGAAAGTTCTAAGACGTCGTCCAAAAACTTCATGGATTCGTAATATCTAAACGTAGTTTTAGGCGGAACTACTTCCGCAGCCGACCCGCTTGGTACGTAAGCTTTTTGTTTTTTCTTGGCTCTCACGTATTCATCTCGCAATTGCCGCCACTTCTTTTTTAGAGACTCAACTGTGTGATCTCCTGAAATACAATTATACCAATTAAAGAAAATTAAAGAACACATTAAATATAACATACCATTTGCGATATTGCAAATTTCCTCCCATAACGCTTTTATTTTCAATGTGTGGCGTTCACTCCTTGGAGTGCTCGCATCCCACAGAGGACGCCGCTTACCAACTTCTGCGATTAGAATTTCTTCTATGCATTCACGTGTTGATTCTTCCTCAACACGTGATTTTTTCTCAACATGTGATGCTTCGTTACCTTTGACTGCATGAAAAGTTTAATTATACACGGTTATAAATTAAAAAATATTGAACTTACCTAATGTTAAAACATTGTTCTCATCACACAACATATTGCACCCTACGGTGTATCTTTCTCGAAAGCATAAATGATCCATTGCGTCTTCCGCATGTATGTTTATTATACAACCGCAATATCCACATTTATAGATGTTTTCCATTATTTAGTAGTATTTAAACAGCTATAAAATATATATTTGTAAACCTTTACGGTTTTAATTTGAAAAATATTATTGTTACCACATTGTTACTTACAACTATTTTAGGTTATGTTATGACACGATTTTCGTTTTAAAATTCCAATTTACCCGCTTCTTTCGAGTGGTAATGGTAAAATACGGACGAAAAGTTAAACTTGAACCAACTTTCTACGTAGCGACCTTGAAACCGTCCGTATCGTACAAGACCGTTTTCTATTGGCTAGAACTTGTTACGGATCCGTAAATACGTATCCATGGGGAGGCAGCCTTACACCTCAACCTAAAACCCTCACTGAGGCTTGAAGCCGTATAGTATCAAGAGTTGACAAGTGCCTACGGTTTTGAATTTTTTTACTTAAATCTAAGTCATAAGGGCTCAAGTTATAAAAAAAATTGCGAAAATCGAAAAGGGCGTTTTTTGTACACTTCGATTTGAAAATTACTTTAATACTGAGATTAAACATTACTCAACTTTCCGCGGTTTTTATTTTTTTCTGCATAAACAAATTATCCGTTTGGGCTCGGACCGTTCTCATTCTCTTGGTAATTTTATACATTCCAAATTATCTAAGACGTATTTTTTTGCTATCTGCAATGCGATCGAAGATATTTTCAAAATTAGCAGTTTCGCTAAGAACAAATGTAATTTTGACCCTGTTCCCGCAAGCCCCTGGTCTTGAAAATCTCTTCCATAATAACGGGCCCAAAATAAAGCGATTCCTGAAAAAAATTGCTATCCCCAATCTTGTCTCAATAAATTTTAATTCCACTCTTCTACAGTGTCCGCAAAAAAGTCTGCACCATATGGGATTATTTTTTATTATGCATGTTTTTCGAAAATAGTTTTAGGCATCAATGTCTGCAGGAAATAAAACCAAAAAGGCACCATAAATATTAGTTAAGTCATTTACGCCAAATCGTCTTTTGAAAGTTTCGATTGCCTAAAAATGCCTTTATTTTTCAAAACAGAGGAAAACATCATAAGGAAAAATTGTTTCTATTCACCTCAAGATACTAGATACGAAGTTTAAGAAAAAAATATTAACATTTTGATTTTTTGGTTTTCTTGAAAATTCTCACTTATTTATAATTTTCCGCAGTTCTTTTCTTTACATTTAAATTCTAGAGATCCACTTTGATGCAACGAGATCAAAATATTACGTTTTGTTCTTAATTTAGTCTAATTTTAGAACATAAAAATATTTTCATTGAAAATGATGGGACCATTTTTGATTATTTTCCCATCTCTGAATTCATCTTGGGAAATATTTTAACCATAGAGAGCACATATTTTAGAAAAATATCCGCAAATTTTAATTAAAATACGAGCTGACAGATAGAGGTCCCAAATGATGTCTAAATTTACCCTTTATATCCAGACATTAAACTAATATGGAATTTATTTAATATGTAATGTAGTATCTACTAGTGTTTTTACTAATGTTTTATCTGTCAACTCTTATTTTAATTAAAATTCGACGATATATTTCTAAAATATGTGACCTCTACGGTTAAAATATTTCCCAAGATGAATTCAGAGATGGGAAAAAAGTCCAAGATGGTCCTATCATTTTCGATTAAAATATTTTGATGTTCCAAAATTAGATTAAATTCAGAACAAAACGTAATATTTTGATCTCGTTGGATCAAAGTGGATCTCTAGAATTTAAATGTACAGAAAAGAACTCCGGAAAATTATAAATCTGAGAATTTTCAAGAAAACCAAAAAATGAAAACGTTAATATTTTTTTCTTAAACTTTGTATCTAGTATCTTGAGGTGAATAGAAACAATTTTCCCTTATGTTGTTTTTCTCTGTTTTGAAAAATAAGGGCATTTTTGGGCAATCGAAACTTTCAAAAGACGATTTGTCGGTGTTGCGTAAATGACATAACTAATATTTATGGTGCCTTTTTGGTTTTATTTCATGCAGACATTGATGCCGCAAACTATTTTCAAAAAACATGCATAATAAAAAAAAATCCCATATGGTGCAGACTTTTTTGCGGACACTGTATAAGACCGTATAGCGTTAAGAGTTGACGAGTGCCCACGATTTTGAATTTTTTCACTTAAACATAACTCATAAAGGCTCAACATATAAAAAAATTGCAAAAATATTTTGCAAAAATATATCTCTTTTAGATCGTGAGTTAAAAATTATTGAATTATTCATGTTTTCAGTTTTCAAAATAGCTCAAAAATTAATTTGGCCGTAGACCCGTAGGTAGGTCAAAAATAATTTTATCACAAAACCCCTTTGTACACTTAATTTTGAGCAAATTTCCAACCGACACACCAAATTTCGTCAAAATCCGAAGACCTAAGGGTCAACCGTGGCCGATCTGACGTGAAATTACCCTACTGTATATTTCAAAGTCATAATGGTTTAGTTTCAAGAATCAAACGTATATCTACAATCTACTTAAGGGGGTAAGCTCCGGTAGTAATTTTAATGCCTTCGGCCACCTTAAATTCCGCCGTCATTTGTCACTGTTTTCAAATTTTTTTTTGCAAACTATAGTGCGGTACAAGGCATTTTTTAAAAAGTATTAATACTTAAGCTTTTCAAACATGAAATGAAAATTGATGAAAATTGCTTACAAGTTCATGCTTGTGAAGCGTATCATCAAGTAAAAGAATGAAAATACCTCTGTACCGCATTAGATCCATCTTTATATTTTACATTTTTGTAAAAAAATCGTCATAAAGTTTTCATACTTTTTCAGAACTTCTGTAGCCCGTATTTCGGCTAATTTCGGTATACAATTGCCTACCATTCAAGGACAGCTTACTTTTTTGCCAAAAAGGCAGTCACAGGGACATCAACACTGTAAAGACGTTTCAAATTTTTTGTTTTCGTACGCTTCATTCGTCAATGAATAATTATCTACTAAAGCGGGACTTTACCTTAAACTTGTTATTATTGCTCTATTGATTCAAACCTGAAAGTTTAACTTTTAAAACATAAATGTATTCGTATTCGATTTGCACTAACATTTATAAATGAATTTTAGTGAATATAATATACTTTCGTGTAACATTAAGAAGTTATGCTTTAATTAACATTTTCCTGCAATGAAGTGCTAGAAGTTATGCAAATGCTAACAGCATTGAGTATTTTGACAATCGAATTCTTCGACACACAAGCATCCACAGTAGCGGATCTAGCACTGAGTGGGCCTCGGTGCAGAAAAGACTCATGAGCCCCAACTTCCGGGGAGCCCGGATACACCTTTAAAGATTTTTTTGAAAATTTAATGCAAAATCGTGAGTTTTATGGCTTCCAGGAGTGCAGTTGCCATTTCCTACTCCTTCCTTCTGACGCCTATTTAGAGACCTAAGAAAGATATTATTCACTTTCATTTTTCATGAAAAAATATGAAGGGCCGGGTTCTGCCATGGGCCCCTCGAACCCATGGGCCCCCGGGCTGCGCACTGAACTGCCCGGTGATACATCCGCGCCTGAGCATCCATATCTTTAGCAGTGTCAGCTATTGGGTGTTGCTAAGGAGGCTATAGTCCCTCAAAAGTGAGAGTTGAAACAGAGCTTTTAATTATAGGGTGTATGCAAATTACCGCAGAATATTGACACAGGCCTGGTTACTTAGGTTTGGTTGGTTGCTTTGGTTGGTTAGAGAAAGGGTCTCAGCGTTTTCCTTGGAGTTTCTGCAGATCGTTTAAGCAGCGTGAGGAGAACTGCCTAAGTGAGCATTTAGTTTGGGCCACGATGTAAGATTAGAAAGGTGGCAAACGAGATATGCTCGTAAGCAGTGCGAAATGGTTAGAGTTTGTCCACAAAGTGCAACTGTGAGGTCGAGAGTGAGATAAACTACGCTACCCGTATTGCTTGGTATATTAGCATTGAATCTTATGGAAATCAAGCGTTTTAAGTTTTATAGTAATATAAGTGATTTACCATTTATTTAGTATTAATTTTTGACAATGGCTTGTAAATGTTTTGCCCCTGGGTGTACTGGTGGTTACGAGAGTAACAAAAATAAAGTGAATTTATTTATTTTAAATAAAAACAATTTACAAGCTTGGAGCGCGGTAATTCCGCTAATGTATGACAATGATAGCTGCATGCATCAACCGAGTATCCTAGTGCGTCTCAATCGCACAATCTGGTAAAACTTGTTAACCACATAGCGACCGCTTGTTGCTCCACCTTCTTAATTATACACCGTGGTTCGGGCTTAATGCTTAAGTATACCTGTGGATGTGGGAGACTCTGAGTATAAAATAATGACGATTAAGTCAAAGAGGAACTTAAAAATACAAACGTCCCATCAGGTCTTTTAAGATTTATCAAACCCAAGCGAAGACCCTCTTGAGAAATGAAATTTGGTTACCTATACGTTTAAAGAACATAACAAAGCTTAGAGTGAGATCTGGTGAACTGTTTAAATTTAAACGAAAATGAAGATGCTACTTAATGCTAGGTTTTTGAAGTCTCAACACTTTAACCTTAGTTACAATTAAAAAGCACTTCCACAAGAAAGTGGAAGCTTTTGCTACAATAAAATTTTAATTTACATATTCGGCGACAAATGTGGGTTTTGATTCAGTCTTTTACATTTAACATGCAACTTCAAGAAAATGGTTAAAAAAACATTAATTTTATATTATTTTTTGGGAAAGAGTTCGTTAAAATGGAAATATTTTTTTACCTGATTTGACGCGTGTTGTTGATGTATCACTATCAGATCGATGGTGACCCAATAACTTTTCACTAATTCCATGAAACTTTTCGACTAACATATCTCCATAATTTACGGACCGTTCTCCTCCACTCTTCTCTGAAATATCAACACAGGCGTTTACGTTGGGAGTAGAACTGGAACCTACGGGAATGCAACTAAATTACAAAGCGCTTTAAATTTCTTTTTTTTTCGAAAAAAACAAAAGGTGTAATTAAAAAGAACAGCATGCACTTTTAATTGAGTTGTTGTTAAGCTGGAATATTTTTAAATTTACGAAGTGGTAATAATATAATATGACAAAGAGAGTCTAATAAAAAAACATTTCAGGATAAAATGTTTAAATTATTGCTTTAACAAATTGTTTTTGATGAATATTATAAACGCGGTGTAAACAATTTGAAAGGTTCATTCTTGAGCCCTGACATCAAAATAAGAATAAAATGTTTCACGAACACATGGTCAAAAGTCTTTCGTAAGGAAGCTACAACGTCGAGATTTCAAGATGTTTAAACTGAGTGATTTTCGGAAATTTAAAAAAAACAATTGCTGCGTGAGTAGAAATACGATTTCCTGCTTTGATCAAATGCGTCACACACACAGGCTTGCCTTCCGGTTTAGCCTGTGCAGGAGGAGCGTCTGGACATCGTTCAGGATCCGGTTTGGTCTGTGCAGGTCGGCCTGTGTAGGCCAAACTGGAAAGTAATCCTGTGTGTGTGGCATGGCCTTAAACGTTGATACTACTAGGTGCCATAATTTGGAAAGTTAGACACCAATTTACTCAATTTCAAGAATGCATTGGGAGAATAAAAAACGTCAACCTAATATGACTGAGTCCAGAATTTGTAATTGTGACCTTAGGTCTCACTGTATAACTCAACTCCGCATCATCGAACCACCATTTTACTGTTTTTCATCGGAAATGATCTCTTACATTTGTTTGGAAATAATACCCTATATTTGAAACGCGTTTGTTTAACAAACATCGAAATCGCTAATTTTAATTTATAACGAACTAAGCTTTTAATGCGGTAAACACTACAAATTAGTAATTATTTGTGCAATTAAATTTATATGCATAGTACTATATCTCAATCAAAAACAAATCAAACTAATCCTTCGATTTTAATTAGTTAGGCCCAAGGACTTGAATCACTTTACGAGATTACAACTGAGTTTTGCCGTTTTACGCAGGCAGTTAATTTTTAAATTAAAATTATAGCATTAAGGGTGCGTTTCCACTAAATAAAGCTCCACCAACCACTTTTGCGTTGCGGAAAATATGTCAACTAAAATAATTTTATTTAAAAGATTTTTTGCGGGAAAAGATTTGTCCAATCATAATCAAGCATTCAGATTAGGTACAGGCATAGTTAAAAGTCGCGTGTATCTACAACTACTTTAGGTTATTATAAAACCTTTCAAAATGACAGTAAGTTGTACTTTTCAAATTCACTGTATTAATATTAACCTATAGCCCATTTTAGTGACAGTTACTTGTCAAATTTAGCGACTGAAATACTTTTAGCTCGTAGTGTACTTCAAAATTTATGACAGCATTGGACACGCCCTCTCAGCTCGCTAATAAAGTTGGTGGGACTGTAGATCAACAACATTTTTTTCTAAAAGGCTATTCTACAGAGCGTTACAAAAATGTGTGCTTTTAGTTCGAGGGAAAGTTTCTTTTACCAACAACAAATGGGTAATAAAATTATTGCAAAAATTTCGTTTGTAAGGAGATATTCAAATTCCTCAATGAATTTCAATATGAGTGACAACATAGTGTGTGTCCGGATGGGGTTGCCAATAGGGAAAATTTTTTTATAAAAAGTTTTACTTCTTTTAAACTCCCAAATATGCAAAAATATTAAAAAATAAATTTTCAAATGAAAAAGTTATTGAGCTTTTTCTCTCTAAATTTTATAAGTCCGAATATGTATTTCTAAAAAATTTCAAGAAAAAGCCAGTTTTAGGTAAAAAAGTGTTCTTTATATTTATAAAAAATAAAATTTTTTTTTTATTGAAGTTCTCGACGTTTTGAGTCATTCTGATTCCAAATATCGAAAAAAAATTTTTTTGATTTTTTGAACCAAAATGTCAGGATGGATGGATGTATGTATGTATGTCCGGAACTGTGTGGGGCAAAAACTACTGAACCGGTTTTGATGAAATTTAATTTTCCTACTTTTGCGTCTAAAATCGTACTTTACGCTTCATGAATGCACGTCTAAAGTTAGTCATTTCGATCGAACGAAAGTACATAACCAGAAAAAATTGTACATAGGAAAGTATATAAACAAAAAAATTATACATAGAAACAATATAATCAAAAAAGAAGTACGACATATTTAAAACGAGGCGTGTCTTCAACAACTGTCATACATAACCTAAAAACTCTAAGTAAAATTTATTTAATTTTGCAAAAGGAGGAAAAATTTTGTATGTATCACGAGCTAAAAGCGTTTTTAGGCTCTAGATACATAAATAACTATTTAGACACTTTAAAATTATTTCACCGGCAAACTAAGCTTTAATAAGAAATCTATACAGGGTGTCCAAAAATAAGGTGGTTATTTTGGGCGCATATTTGCAAATTTGAGCCAAATTCAATTTTACTTGGCTATAAGATAGTACATGTGACCCCCAATTGAAAAAAAGAATTTCATTTTTTTTTTGGTTCTATTGGCAATTGTATAGAACGATTGTCCCATTTTGTGGTTTTTTCCTTATAACTTGGCCGGTAATTATTCTTATAAAAATTTCAAAACGGCATTGGACAGCCAAAATATAGGGCTTTCGTCCTACCTAAGTTGATTTTTTAAATTGTTTCAAAATTGCCTACCTTTAAGGAACCAAAATAGGTCAAAACTTTGAAATGGACTTTCTCAAAAACTAGTCCGGCCGATTTCAACAAATTTGAGTATGTTATAGACAAAGTAATTTTCTATCGAAATATAAATTTTTATAAAAATCGCCCGAGCCGTTTTGGAGTAACGATTTTTTGAATGTGAAAATTTCACAAATTTCTAATTTCTTTTGTAATAAAAATGAAAACTTACAATTGGATATTTATATCAAATTCATAAATATTTATTATTTGACATTATTTTCGGTTAACAAAACGCTTCCGTTTAAACCGGAAATTAGAAAAATATCAAAATTTTACGAAACACCCTTTATATTTTTAAATATTTTGGAAGCTCATAAAATTAGATATTAAATGATACTAAACACTTTACATATTGACTTCCGGTTTAACCGGAAATTGAATCAAATTTATTAATTTAAATGGAACACCCTGTATATTTTTCAGTTTTTTCAAAGCTCATAAAATTAGCTTTCTGAAGATATAAAATAATGTGTATTTTGAACTTCAATTTATGCCAAATTTAACAAAAAAAACAACGGATGTGGCCATACGAGGAACTTTTTCTTGTTGTATTTTTTTGTGCATTTCTTTAAAAGTTTATAATTTGAAATTTTCTTTAATGTATTTCATTTATAAGATATCAAATTGAATTTTAATAAAAAAATATATAAAATTATAATATTTGACGGACAGGAAAAAGTTCTTCGTATGGCCACATCCGTTGTTTTAAATTTGAGTTTGAACTTACACAGAGTCGAAAAAACTCTATAGTATTGAACAAATTGAAAAAAATAAAATATTTAAACTAAATTATTCTACTTAAACTCAAATTTAACAATTGATTATTCTGAGGTTTCTCAAGAAGTAAAACTTTTTATAAAGAATACTTTTTTTAATGTAAAATTGGTTTGTCTCGAAATTTTTCGAATTGCGAATTCTAAAAGAAGTCCAAAAAGTTAGAGACAAAGCTCAATAACTTTTTTATTTTTCAAAATTTATTTTTAATAATTTTGTATATTTAAGAGCTTGAAAAGGAGCAAAACTTTTTATAAAGAATTTTATCTAAAATGAAAAATATTTTTTTTTACCCTATTGGGTAAATCCATTCGGGAAACACTGTATATTTTAAAAGTTTGAGAAACGCAGCTTCGTTAGAAAATAAAATTCAAGTACATGAATTAAATAAGGATTTGATCGAAGGTTATACACAACATACTAAGGAACGAATTTTCTGTTGCTTTCCGAGTAGAAGCCTTCTCGGTAACCAAACTGCATAGTGGAAAGTGGAAACGCACCAATAACCACTTAAAAGTAAAATAAATAATTTGTTAAACAATAAGAAACCAAACAATTTCTAATTAGAAATATTTAAAATTGAATTTTGTCGATTTTCCAACCTATACAGAATAAATTGTGTTTAATATTACGAGTGTTTGCAGAAATGTGCCTTCAGTAAGTATTCTAAAGACGAGCATTTAATTGATATTTGGCGTAGTCGTAATTAAAATTTGAATTCGGCACTTGAGATGTTTTCTCAAGCTTAAAAGATGATGCGTGACTTGGATTTTATATGTTACAAATAAACTTTATCAAGTTTTGAGTGGTGTAGCCACGGTGAAAATTTTAATGATGTGCTTTTGCATTTTTATGTGGAGCGAAATTTAATTTTATACAATTTGTTAAATTACATTTTACTTACTTTTATTCGCTCGTTAATTACAAATCAAAAATTGAAAGACTTTTAAGCTTAACGTTTAGATTTTAATTTTAACTTCGTGTAATTATTTCCCCCTTGTGGTACTCCTACTCTTCATTAGAAAGAGGTTTTTATTTTTATTTAAAAACAAAAAATCATGCAGATGTGCAGTAAAAATATTAAGAAATGTGCAAAATTTGTGTACGAAAAAAAATAAAAAATAATAAACGGTTAAAAAAGTGCAAATAATCGTAAAGGGTTTTACTTAAGGAAAATCACAGTCAATTGACTGTAAATTAGTTCACTGAATCTGATTGAATGTAATGTGTTATTGCTAGATGAACCGGGAGTTGCGTAATCCATCTTTTGATCATCCACGAGTAAATTATGAACTCTATGTCATCAACCCTTATAATGCTACTCGGTTTTGGGCTATAATTACACCGTATTTTAGAACTAATTGTTAATTAAAGTGATAAATACAGTACATGCAGGGTCTCTAAAGTGGTGTGTCGAATTATTTAAAAATTCACATATAGTGTCATTGACGTTTTTCTAAATATACCGATAGATTAAAATTTCAATGGGCTGGAAAAGAATGAAAATTGCTTATAACGTGGCCATAATATGCTTTTTTGCCATTTTATCGTTTTATACTGTGTTGTAAGGTCTCATACCACGTTGTAATCAATTACCGGCCTTCTCGAACCTATTGAAGTTTTGATTGTTTTATGTGATTTAATTTAAAACAAACACAAAGCTACTTTAACAAAAACTACTTAAAATTTTGGAAATACTCAAAAACACGTATAAATAAAATTTATTTGATAACGTCAATGACGTACCCTTAAAAGTTCCAAATACCATTAAAGATGATTCGGCACACACTGCTCTCAAACTACCTACAAAAAGTTACACTAAAATAATATAATTTAGCCTCAACTTTTATAATGTTTTAAATTAACAATAAATTTTAAAACTGTGGTTTAAAGAGTTTGAAGTTTTTGAGAGCCCCAGAGTGTTCTATATAAACTTCTTTAGAGGTTAAACTAGGCGTATTTTATACATTTTAATCCCTAAATTTTTATTGATGTGGACCCGGCTTTAGATAATAATAATTTCTTTGGTTTTTACATTAATTACACAGTGTAACACAGAGTTTGGTCTTGAGTTATATGAGTCAATTCGAATAACTTATACCTAAAGCCGAGTCAACATTAATAAAAATTCATGTTGTACGTTGTATTTTGAAATTCAATTATCAAATATTCAATGTAGCGACATCTAGATTGCCAGCTTTTAACTTCTATTTAGGAAATATGAATCTAGACCTGATTTGACGAGTAATTTGCATCTTAATTCATATTATCCATTCACTCTTTATTTGCGCTATGGTTGGCCATCTTAGGGTGACAGATTCCACCCGGTATAAATTTGAAAAAAATTGGTTAGGTTATGTATTGTAGAGTAGTGGCTTTTATTCAATTGTGTTAATAGTTGGTCTGTCATTTTTTGGGATTGTCAAGAGCTGTCAGTCAACTTAATAGGGACTTTTTATTTTGGCAAACCAAAAAATAAAAGTTCATGGCCAACCATAGCGCAAATAAACAGTGAATGGATTATATGCACTGGGTTGGTCACGTGTCGGTAGTCTTTTAAAAATTCAACTGTATAGTAAACCCAACGTAAGTTGAGTCCACCACGTGACCAAACCTGCGCGAGGCGTGGCTTCAGAGCTCATTGGCGGAGCAAGTTATTTCTACTGTCAAAAAAGTTATTTTTAAAAGTTGTCAAAATTAAAATAATTACTTAATTTAAATTTTTATTTGAAGTACTAATACTAATTAATTACTGGTTTAATACTTTGTGAATGATATCTTCACGTTATTAAAGTGCTTGTAATTATTTGGCTTCGACAAAAGTAATGTAATAACCAATAACTATACGACGGCACTGTCTACGTTCGTTTCTAAGCAACGACCGCACTAATCTACTGCGCAATTATAACGGTCATCACGTGGTGGATTCACCTTACATTGGGTTATCTCTAAACTTATATGCGTTAATTCGACTAACTTATACCTAAAGCCGAGTCCACATCAATAAAAATTCATGTTGTTCGTTGCATTTTGAAATTCACATAAAGATTTGCTGTGCAAATTTAAATCTAGTGAAGTATTTTACCACGCAAATATTTATCTTGCGTGATGTAATGCCGAATTCACGCCTGTGTGGACTCATAATCAAGGCCACATCAACACAAATTTCGACGCATACGAGAAAATTGATGCCAAATACAACGTAAAATGCAAATTTCTATTGATGAAAACTCGGCTTAAGCATAAAGAATAGAACTGTTAGAGTGGAAGGCGAACTTAAGTTTACACGTACTTAGGCCACTAGTTTGGGCTCATTATGATGTCTCCTAGAAAAAGTCCTCCCGTCCCTTTAGTCTTCAATCTGAATTCACGTCAGGGTCGTATAGTAATAAAAATAAGTTTTTGAAGTAGACGTTTGAAATAGTACCAATAAAACGAATGAGCACATACTTAAAGCTATGGACATCGTTCAGGCGACCTGCACAGGCCATACCGAAGCTTCTGGACATTGTTCAGGTGGCCGGTACGGACTTTCACTTGGCCTGCCCAACTTCAAACATTGCTTTAAAATTCGACTGCACAAGCCTGGTCAGAGTAAAAGCCTTGATTGAAGGAACTTTAGAAATTTAGAATAAAACTCATTCAATCAACGGTAAAAGCCTGTACGTATGGACACAAAGTAATAGTTTCGGCTTGCCTGCGCAGATTTAGCCTGCACAGGCCAAACAGGAGTATAAGCCTGAGTGTGTAGCGCAGTGGGACAGTCTTTAGATACCGTGCAGCAACTCTATAACAACGTACCTCGTCAACTTGGGGTATGCACTCGCTTTTTCGTATAAATAAAACAGAGCATAGTGCAAAACTTATCAGAACGATAAGGCGCTATAACAAAAATGTGTCTGGTAATATCGGGTCGTATCAATTTTAGAGATAAAGAGAAAGAGAGACAGTACTCGCTCCATCTATCTGTACTACACTACCCAAGATATTCTGATATTCAAGATGTTCTGATAAATTTTGGATTCTACGGTTTCATGTTACGAGTAGGTGCTTCAAATGTTCAAATATTATGTGTCAGGTCTGTGAGTAACTTAAGTTTGTGAAGATTTAAGACACGCGAGATGCTGATTATACTGACGTTTCTATCGATTTAATAGAGATGAAAATAATGCTGGAGAATAAAGTTTTGATTGTCAGCATAGATCCTATCTGAGTTTTGAGCTATGAACAGTGACATAACACACGTTTCATTTTTTTATTTGCTTCAATACATCCTCTATAGCTGGAGCTCTGATCAACATTTATTTTGTAGAGATGCTTATTTAGCCGACAGCGCCTAGCGAGACTGACTGTAGTAGATAATAAGATGATGAGCACTGGAGACTGTTATAGCAATTTTGGGAAGCCCATATACAGTACGTACAGAGACGAAGAATTATTAGGAGATATATGTATGGCCCTGAAGGTTAACTACACATATTTCTTTATGTTTAAACTGATTTTAATTTTGGAAGGATATTCCACAGACAGATTGGTTCTATAAAAATTCCTATTAGAGTGATATAATAAATTTCAGTTCCTAAAAGCAGTGCTTTTTTTTGTCATAGAACGCAGTGGAACGGCGTTTCACCACCTTTTTTTGACTTCCACCACTTTTTTCGACGGATTTTTATTTAAATTGATGTTTGGTCCAAGAAAAAAGAAAAAAAATTTTTTTATTAACGTTCTACCACCTTTCTTTTTACAAAAAAGCACTGCCTAAAAGTAATGATTATATAGAAAACAACCTGTATACCCTACCATTTACTAGCAGACTTGAAATTAGAACCTTAAATAAAACAAATCAAACAACGAGAGAGTTATCAAATGAATGTTTACGTATCCTAATAACTTGTTTTTTTGGGATTTTCATCATGTTCCAAGTTTGCAATTTATATAAATATGTACTTAGAGAGATAGTTGTTGTTGTTTTGTCTAAACAAATATTTTATTTTTAAAAAGTGCCGGAATAGAAATATAACACAAAATTGTATATTTGTCGCCTGCATCTATGCATCGAGAGTTAGGAAGTAGACTAAAATGCAGTTAAATAAAATATCACAAAACCCAATGTGGAAATAGAACGCCTTTATCCATTTCCACCCCAAAAAAATATAACAAGAAGCTGACATGTTATGTTGCAATAAAACAACTTTTTGCATAACAGTTTTGTCTTATATATATGTTACCATCTATACTTGAATTTGTTTTCAGTTGCACCAAGAGCGCCATATTCTAAAAGTGATCTGATGATGTTCCAAAATTTATACTTTATATAGGAATATGACCAAAGTTGGCAGTACTTGGAATTTATTCGATTTAAAATTTAATGTACACGCCTAGTGCCTCGCCGATGTATACTAAGAGTAGATTAATTTTATATTACAGCACAAATTTCCTTCAAATTCTAGGAGAAAATATTACAATTTAGTTTCTTTCAATAAAAAATAATTTTCAGTGAAAGTAACTTCTCCATAAAGTGTTTAACCTGACAAGTATGTTTAATGTTTAGCCTGGATCAAGCGATCAAAATATATTTTTACAGATGATATTTGTTTCTGGTTTTACATGTGTAGGTTATTTATCAACAAAAATCGTCTGGTACTTCGTGGTTCAGTTCAGTTCAACTACATGAAAATAGTAAAATAATATGGAAATACCTGATAAAGCAAGTCGGGGGAAGATGCTCAACATTTTCTATTTAATTTATTAGATTAATTCAAAAATATGTGTTTATTACTCCATGCATTGGGGTAAGATGCCCAAGTGAGTTTTAGTCCCGAATAAAAAGTCGGGAACGGTACAAAACGAAAAAAACTGTTTTATCCTGATATTATTGACCTCAATCGTCACATGTGTCCTCAATCCAATATTGTCGCATTATTACCAGATCAATTCTTCTCTTTGAGATCCTAAATGGTCCTCTAAGAGAGATCAATAGTCCTGGTGAAAAACTGGCAAGGAAGATTATCTTCCCTAGATCAGTAGTCCTTTCTTTGAGATCCTAAATGGTCCTCAAAAAGAGATCAATAGTCCTAGGGTCCGAAACACGAATACACGGATTTGCTTCAAGGCAAGGGGCAAAAGCCAAGGGAAAAACAAAAAAAAATTAATTAATCAATTTAACACGGAATAATTAACAAATGGGAAAATAATAATTAATTAATTCACACGGCTTTGCTGAAGGCAAGAGGAAAATTGACTCAAGGGGAAAAATTAACAAAAGCGCGCTTCCACTCACCACGATGGTGAAGCTGGAAGTCCGTTTTCAAAATGGAGTGGGAGCTTTTATTGGAAACCCGGCGACCAACTCGGATTTACTCGACAACCAATTAGAACGCAACAAAAGGAATTGCATACAAGAGCGACTATCAGTTAATTATTATAAATAAATTAATAACTTTTTAAATAGCCCGAGCTCGAGTATAAAAATTAGCTCAATGGAACCGCACTAAAATTACAGGCACTTCGGAATAAAACTTGTAATTATCAATTAAAATTTGAAATCTTGAAAACTTGAAATCTGGGTTTCGAACAACTGGGATATGCCCATTCAGGGCATGATTTCATAAATAGGGCATAAATTCATCATTATCTTATACAGAGAGAGTGCTAGACGAAAGTCTTTTAACTTTTCTAAAAGAATCGCGAGGATTTAATAATAACCTTTCCTCTTCACGAAGGAGAGGTAAGAAAATAGCTGTAAGACCCGGACAACAAATGCGCCCTGTCCAACCTCTTGAGCCACCAGTGTCATCAAATTAGCCCTCTAAATTTCCAACAAGTGATCCAGCGAATAAGTCGACAGGCAATGAGGAATTGCCATTATCTGTCCTAAAGGAACATACAGGGTGATTCATGAGGAAGTGCAAATATTTTGGGAGGTTGTAGTATGGATTAATCTGAGTCAAAAATGTCATATGAGCATGTGTCCGATAGATAATAGATACAGAGATACGGTCATTTTAAGGTGTATTAAAGTGTAAAACAAATGACTTATTGTTGATTTTTAATACTAACCATTAAAATAAACAAATTTACAGTAATAGTTCAAAAATCCCATAGCCAACTTCAATGCATTTTGTAATACTACTGTTACTTTTCTAATATCATCTTGGCGTTCCTTTATGAGCGCCGCACAATTCACAATTCGAGTGAGCAATAATTCGTCTCTGGTGTTTACCTTTTCTTGAACCGTCTTGTAAATTTATTTAATTTTAATTGTTAGTATTGAAAATCAACAATAAGTTATTTGTTTTATACTTTAATGCATCTTAAAATGACCGTTTCTCTGTATCTATTGACAATAAGATACATGTTCATATGACATTTTTTACTCAGAATAATCCATATTACAACCTCCCAAAATATTTGCACTTCCTCATGAATCACCCTGTATAACTCAGCAACCTCAAAAGAAGAAGAAGAAGCTATATTCATATAATTATGAATTGACTAAAGATGAAACACAAACTTACAACTTAAAATTAGTTATAAAGTGTGTTTTTGAGAAATGCGATTATAAATTACAGGCATTATAAAGGAAAAAGCTCTTGCCGTACACGTTTTGAACCACAAAGGTTTCATAAATAAACGTTGCGCTTATACCTAACCATTCTCAATTTTCTACCTTGAGGAAAAGTTGAAATTGGATTGTAGTTGTAATTAATACATACGGTTATTATTTATAACTATAGTTTGAAAGTTATCTAGAATTAATTATAATGAAACGTAGGTAATTAGCAGAGTAATTTTCATTCCAATTAGGTATACTTTTCAGGCATCTTATTAAAGTTTATATTATTCAACGTTAGTTGGAGCGAATAACAAAAGGAATTTGAAATTTTAATTTTATTTCAAAATGCTAATTGCAATAAAACATGCAGGGCGAAAATATTGTACGACGTTTGGTATCGTACGACTCTCAAATTTATTTAGATTTTGATTAAGTAACGTTGAGTTCCCTTTCCGAAAAGGAATTAAATTTTGTTTTATTAGTTTTTGTTAAGAGGTTATATTATGATTTTCTTATTTGCTTGGCTAACCAACAGAGTTTTCCTTTACTCAGGTTAGCTTTTATATCGAAGACTTTACACCGCCTTCAAAACAATATTTATAGCTGTTGTAGCTGTAGTAAAAATAAAAAATATGAAGCTACTGAAAAGCTCAATTTAAGTGACTTCGGAAAGAAATAATCAAGACTTGTAGGTATAGGAAGATTTTTACGTGAAGAATAGGGCGTCATCAAAATTTAGAGATACAGAAAGAGAGAGCACTCGCTCCCTCCATCTGTAGTACGCAAGATATTAGGTGTTACCAAACACATTTTCGTCATAACGCATTAGTTCCGCCCTATTCTTTACGTAAAAATCTTCCTATACATACATCGAGGTCCTTAAAACATTATATTAATAACAGGTTATTAAGGTGGTCGAAAAGGGGGAGGAGTTCGTCAGTGACGTCAAATGGCGATGCATACGTCACATTTATGACATTTTTAAATTAAATTAAATTACTGCCTTATACTATTTTTATTTCTTCAATATAATAATGTCTCAGTAGTTCAGAACAAACTTTGACCTTTAGCATTTATTATAAATTGTACTATAATTCCATTCTTTTTATCGAGGTATAATTCAATTTTTTATAGACCTCGCATGGGACATATTTAAGATGGGGGTTTTAACTTGATGCTGGCTGACTAATCTGGATAACTTTGCATTGACAGGCGTTAGGCTCAAAAATTTTCGAAGGAGCCTGAGCGGGTTTTCGCTCTTCTGGGTTTGTATAAATCTGTTGTAACGAAGTGAATTTTTACCTATGGCTTGGAGGTGTCCTAAATCATCAACATTCTGCCTCTAAGCTTGATAGCATCTGCATCGTTTCTCCAACTTCTCTGGTGGTTCATAAGTATTCACGTTATCTACCTCTGGTCTCCTGATTATTTTGCTAAATTTAAATTTCTAAATTAACGTCCCTGATCTGTTTAAAAACCGTATGAATTGTTATCCGAGGCCCGTCGCTTTGTTCAAAGTAAACGCGACAAGGTCGAGCGCATTAAATTCCAGTGCCAGCGATAAATCAAATATTTAATTTGTAAATATTTTACCCTTATTTTAAGCCCTTCTGGCACCCCAACTTAATTTTGATACCTCCTTGAAATTGTTTAAGTCCTTAATATTTATTTAAAAATTATCAAGATAATAAATTTAAATATCGCTGATATCACTCTCCTTGATTTTAGTAATTTAATGCCATTGGGATTTTTTAATGTCGTCTAAAATTAGTAATAATCATCGTAGATCGATGAAATTAGGTGGAAGCTACTATTAGCGCGCACGCGCACCCGGTCCTTATAAAATTTTGGATAAAAGTTTAATTAATAAAAACTTCATTAATTAACCGTGAAATTGATAATTCTTGCATTAGCACGCGAGGTGTCGACGTTCCCACTTTCAACCAAGTCCAAGCAGCGCTTTCATTGGTTCTTCGCCTTAAGTGGTAGCGAAGCTATAAGAGTCGGGAGTTAACATCGAGTGCAGTGTGATCGTCGAGCAAAGCAGGTCGTTCCTCGTACGCCCGAATGGCCCCTACCTGAACCATCAGAAGTGTCCTTGTGTGGTATATGTTCCTGAGCTAAGAGCTCTAAGAACTAAGAACTCTACGAGCCGCCACCGAACGTTGGCCTCCACACTTTCCCAGCATGCCCCTAATGGTAACTGCAGTGGATCCTGGACTGGTGTGGGGCATAGGCATCCGCTTACCCTCGTTATATTTCCTAGTGGATTTGGATGAAAGTTACCAATGCAAAAGAAGGGCTTTTTTCAGGGAAGAAGAAGAGAACCCTAAGTGTTTTGGTTGAAATTTGATGTATCGAATTGTTTATTTATTTAGAATATTTTGACGCCAAATTTGGGTCTGACATTGTTGACCACTGTGTAATCTCTTTTGAGGATGGAAGTTTCTTGCCTAGAGTTTGCAAAAATTTGACTTTCTCTAAATCAATGTCTTCTTCTTCGGTACCAGTAAATTAGGAACTTATCGTTTTATTTTTATTGCAAAATCCCTAGCAAGCTCTGGCTA
Organism: Malthinus seriepunctatus; assembly: GCA_963924605.1. Classification (NCBI taxonomy): domain Eukaryota; kingdom Metazoa; phylum Arthropoda; class Insecta; order Coleoptera; family Cantharidae; genus Malthinus; species Malthinus seriepunctatus. The sequence goes on along the minus strand of OZ004600.1, from coordinate 105,962,967 downwards.
TAACAGGCTTAAAACTTTAACTCTGACTACGACTCTGCCCACATGTTCCTTTTTCTCAAAGAATGGTTACCGTTCTTTGTCAAATCATGAAGTAGAGAATAGAGGTTCTAATACATCATAGTTTATGGCATTGGACTATTTGATTTTTCCTCTGGACTGAACAAATTAGAAAAGAGTTTTTCATTGATTTTTATTTTCTGAGCCAAACCTCAAGTTTGTTTTCCATAATAATTTCCATCCCCAGAATGCCATTTTAATGCCACCCATTTTCGAATTTATGTAGACAATTTTTATCAGCATCATATTCGTGCTTAATATGCTTGGAAATAGCACGAGAGCTATTAACAAACAAGCATAATCTAGCTTTTGTGATATTGATGTTTGTTATGATAAATTTCAAAACTTTGATGTTACGTTTACAAATCTGAATAATTTTCTACCCCAACACGTTGATTTACAAAATAATTATACAAACAATAACATATTCTATTTACTGTTTTACAAAACTCCAGCTTTTCCATTTTTCAGGTTTACTCAAGTCAACTCAAAACGATCTGTTTGTATTTTCTAAACACAAAATTTTTCCATCCATAAGTCAACGCCAACTCACTGTCACCTCTCTGATAACTGATAACTGCGAACGTATGAATATTATTTTGTACTGACGTATACAAAAAATATTAAAAAATCTTTCTACTACGTATATTTTACAAAACATTGAAGGAAAAATTTTGATGATACGAATTATTATTGAAACTCAGCTCTACTTTAGAACGATTTATTCCAATAATTACGTGCACATCACATTTTCCTATGCAATTTATGTCACGTTATAAATTGTACATCCAATCTAATTTACAGGATACTATAAACTGCTTGCTACTGCTACTACAATTTTGCTAGCTTATTGTACAACAAATTGTGAGCAAAATCCACAAAGCCAATTATATGGCTCTTTATTAAATCATTTTCTAAAAATCTATTTAGAAGGTTTAAATGTCAGAATGAACTGATCTAAGATATATTAACTACCTCCACAGCACACAGTTACCTCTCTGAGTTTAGATGTTATTGTAAAAATTATCACGATTTTTAAAATTTTCATGCTTAGCGAAGAAAATGCAATATTTTCATTTACCTGAAATGAAAGTAAAAATACAGAGAAAACTTTCAAACCAACAAAATTAAAAAGTTCGTTAATCTTATATTTTTTATCATATACTACGAGGACCTAGGTTCAAATGTTTATTAAAAAGTATTTTAAGATACTTTTAGTTTAAACTCAAACTTTAAGATGTTGAGAAGCCATTATTTTGTAATTTTTGTTCAGGAAACCTGAACCATTAATTTAAATTAACTTGAAAACTTTCTAATAAAAGACGAAAATATAGAAGTTCAATAAAGTAGCTTTATTTTTAGAAGACGCCAAAAAAATGAATTTTAAATTTTTTTTGATAAATATTCCTAGGTAATATATTATGTGGCATGATAAGACACCTTCTCGACTAACATTATTCAACTTTTCCCTACACACGATGCCTCTAATAACGTTCACACACCCTAACTTGATGCTATAAAAAAATAAAGTTGTTCTGATTTTTTACATCAAGATTCAGACGCATAAACTGGGCATTTGAGGTCCAATTTTATTGGACCAATTAACTTCTTTAAGTTCTTGATTTTTACTTGTTCTTCTAGCTAGCAAGCATATTGTTAAAATCAGTACCTACCTGGTTGTTAAGTTCAAATTTTGCGCCATTACAACACCATGGTATTTCAACTTCTACCGTCAGGGTGCTTCAATACCATCGACATCCGGCAGTTCATCGTCGATCTTGACATGGTCAACTCGAGCGTCTTCATCGTTCGTGAAACTGTTACCGGCGTCCCGAGACGCCTCATTGAATTATATAATTAATCACTGATTACAACATTGATATAAAGAATTCAATGAGGCGTCTCGGAACGCCGGTAACTGTTTCACGAACGATGAAGACTGAACCAGACTGAACTGCCCAATGCCGATGGTGTAAAAGCACCCTGACGGTAGAGGTTGAAATACCACGGTGGTGTAATGGCGCGAAATTTGAACGTAACAACCACCGCTACAAATCCAATAATTAGTTTTCTTGAACTTTATTTTCGTACCTACAACATCCAAAACCAGACGCCATTTTAAAAAGAGTAAATTAAAAATTATTTGCTAAGCTTTTTAAATTTATTCCACCCAAGGTTTAATTTCCCCCCTCTAAAATAGCTAAGACAATTTAAAAAAAACTCGCAACATCAAATTCGTACATTTGTAAATTTAATAAAAATTTAAGCGAGAAGTTTAACATGTTGGCAATTTGTAATTCGTAAAAAAACTTTCTCAATTTAGGGCAGTAACAACAAAAGTAGCTAAATTTGATGCTCACGAGATTTAAATGTTTTCAAGTTTAAAAATTTTCAAACTTTTATAACCGACTTTTTATTTTATTTTACTTTAATTGATATAAAAATTTACTCAAATGGGACTTGAAGAAAATTAATTCAAAAGAAATTAGAAAAACTCGAAACTTTAGGGATGAAGAAAAGTTAAGCGTTTTTACTGTTACTACAGCTAAATGTTACTAAAAATCAAATTAATTGTTATACAAAGTCAATTAGGAAAAAGATAAAAACAAAATGTTTCAAAAGGTTAATAAAATAGTAGTCTAACAATGCAAAATTTTATCCGGATGCTGGACTCAAATACTGGTCCAGTATTACAGCATCCTGGAAATTTTGTTTCGTTCAAAGCAGCTACTGGTTATTTTTTTCCTTTAGTTTTCCCTAGCATCGCCCCTGAGATCAAAATGGAGATAATTGTTACATTCCCGTGGTTATCTCTTCAAGCACTGTCATTTTCTTCACAACTTATGTGAAGAATAGGGCGGAGCCAATATTTTGCTTAGTACAGATGGAGGGAGCGAGTGCCCTCTCTCTCAATATATCTCTGAAATTCATGCGACCAAACACATTTTCGTTATAGCGCATTGGCTTCGCCCTATTCTTCTCGTAAATTCCGGAATTTACTAGCTGATTTTCCTGTAACTCGGCAACCATAAGAGCTAGAGCTTCCGTTTTATTTTTAGTGTAACTCTGGGGTCATTTTTACCCCTTTATAAGTTAGTTCAACCTTATAAATTGATAATTGTTTATCTAAACTTTTTAATTGTAGATTTATAAGATTATTAAATGTTTAAATTATAATTAGTGATAGCAGTTGATTGGTATTTTTTCTTTTTACCTCCGAGATTAATTAGCGCATGAGTAATTTCCACTCTTTAAATAATGTTTACTAGTTAATATAAATTTGAAATTTTAATTTAAAATTATGAATTTTATACCGACGCACTTGCATTTTTTGTGCGAATCCAGTGAGTTTTAACCTCGAGTTCGCGCTAATTAAAAAGTTTTTAATTTAAGTTATAATTTTTATATAATTTAATAATATATAATATATAATTTAATAATAAAAATAATATAATTTAAATTAATTGGTAATTTCTCTTGTGTTCAATTCTAATTGCTCCGTTTTTATTGGTTGTCGAGTATATCCGAGTTAGTCGTCGGATTTCCAATATAAGCCCCTTCTCCGTTTTGATAAAGGACTCCTCGTTTCTTCATCGTGGTGAGCGGGAGCGCGTAATTTGTCAATTTCCTCTTTGTTATTTCCCTTGCTCAATCTTTGTCCGTATTAATTGATTAATTTAATTAATTAATTATTACAGTAGTAGATTCAATTTAACTTATTTTATTTACCCTCTGTTGCCTTCAGCAAACCCGTGAGTTTACGTTTCGAACCCTAGGACCATTGATCTCTCTTAGAAGACCGCGGTGTGGATTTTAAAGAGAGGACTATTGATCTTTCTTCGAGGACCGTTTTGGATTTTAAAGAGAGGAATATTATTCTAGAAGAAGAAATATTCCTCTCTGCCCTCCTGTGTCTCATTCAGGCCTTCTCTTAGAAAACCGGTTAGATCTTAAAGAGAAGACTATTGTTCTAGAAGAAGAAATATTTCTCTCTGCCCTCCTGTGTCTCAATCGAGTCCTCTCTTAGAGGACCGGTTGGATCTTAAAGAAAAAACTATTGCTTTAGAAGAAGAAATATCCCTCTCTGCCCTCCCGTGTCTCATTCAGGCTCTCACTTAGAGGACCGGTTGGATCTTAAAGAAAAGACTATTGCTTTAGAAGAAGAAATATCCCTCTCTGCCCTCCCGTCTCATTCAGGTTCTCACTTAGAGAACCGATTGGATCTTAAAGAGAGGACTATTTTTCTAGAAGAAGAAATATCCCTTTCTGCCCTCCTGTGTCTCATTCAGGCCTTCTCTTATAGGACCGGTTGGATCTTAAATAGAGGGTTATTGTTCTAAAAGAAAAAATATCCCTCTCTGCCCTCCTATGTCTCATTCAGGTCCTCTCTTAGAGGACCGGTTAAATCTTAAAGAGAAGACTATTGTTCTAAAAGAAGAAATATTTCTCGCTGCCCTCCTGTATCTCAATCGAGTCCTCTCTTAGAGGACCGGTTGGATCTTAAAGAAAAGACTATTGCTCTAGAAGAAGAAATATCCCTCTCTGCCCTCCTGTGTCTCATTCAGGCCCTCTCTTAGAGGACCGGTTGGATCTTAAAGAGAGTACTAGTGGTCTGGGAATACTTCTGTTCAGTTCGTGTTTGTCCAGGCCTAGTGATCGTTCTTCGAGGACCGGTTGGATCTCGAAGACGAAGACTAGTGGTCTGAAGAACAGTTACCAAGTCACATACACCGAGACCTCTATTTTAATAGTTGGTAATTATCTAATCATTTGTATTTTTTTCCAAAGAAAGGTTTTTTTATTACAATAATATTCTTGTTAATTTATTTTTATTTAGTGATGTGATAATAACATAATAAGCATTTTAATTTTGTTTCCATGTCAGGCAACTTTCGAAAAATGTACTAAGAGTGGGATTGGGAGTGGGATTATGGGATTTTTCGAAAATAACTGTACAGGGTGGGCAAAATTGGATGTTTTCATAGGGGAACTTGGTAACTGTAGGAGTTAGAGAAAAACCGATGGCGCATCCTCGAACTCTTTTTTCGAGAAACTAATGATAGTAAAATCAAAATTTTGCCTTGTTCTTTTACTTTCGAGTTATTTCGAGTCGCCGTAAATTGGGTGTTTTTATAGGGTAGGTAACTCGGTAACTGTAAGAGTTAGAGAAAAAGCGATGGCGCATCCTCGATCTCTTTTTTTGAGAAACTGATAATAGTGAAATCAAAATCGAGCTGTCTTCTTTTATTTTTAAGTTATAGCCCAAAAATCAAATTTACCTTATTTTAATTTTGATCAATATTTCTCTTATTTTGCAAAATTCTTAAAAATTGTCGAGACATTCTTAGAACACTTTTTAACGTAGATTCCAGTAGCGTAGTCAAAAATTATCATTGGTTGTGCATTGTCGAGTTATTACACAAACTTCATGTTTTTTAAATACGAATCATAAGCGGCTGTGACTTCATTGAATAGAGTTTTTTTTTCTCTTTTTAATGATATCAAAGTTGCCATATGTATTTTAAAATTTTACTGATATAGGCTCTAAAAACCGTTTTCACGATTAGATTTTTGTTAAGGAGTGCCATGCAAAAATACATAATTATTCCTTCACTTTCATCCCAAAGTGTTGATTTTCAAATTAAAACCTTTTTTGAGATAAACTAACGATAAATATTAATAAATTATTGTTAATATTTTTGCATGGCACCCCTTGACTTAACAAATCTAATCGTAAAAACGTGCTTATGCCAGCGAAATTTAAAACTGCTTATAGCAACCCTTATATCATTAAAAAGAGAAAAAAATACTCTATTCGATAAAGTCATAGCCGTCTATAATTCGTATTTAAAAAAAGTGAATTTTGTGTAATAACTCGACAATGCACAACCAAAAATAATTTTTGACTACGCCACTGGAATCTACTTAAAAAAGTGTTTTAAGAAAGTCTTTACAGTTTCAAAATATTTTGAGAAATAAAAGAGATATCAATTAAAATTAAAATTACGTATATTTGGTTTTTGGGCTATAACTTAAAAACAAAAGAAGATAGCCCGATTTTGATTTTACTATCATTAGTTTCTCGAAAAAAGAGTTCGAGGATACGCCATCGGTTTTTCTCTAACTCCTACAGTTACCAAGTTCCCCTATGAAAACATCCAATTTTGCCCACCCTGTACAGAGAATTGAAATACAAGGCACTTTTTTATGTTTTTTTGGTCCTTTTCGAATTCGTTTTATTATAGGATTCGTTATATTACTAGAACAACCAAATTTTTGTCCAATAATTATCATTTTTGCCCAAGAATTAATGACAATTTTTTTCAAACATTAGAAAGACATAGCAAAAAGTCATAAATGAATTATGTACTCATTATGTTGTAATTATTCCATCGTTTCGTTGGAATAACATAATACTTTTACAATCATTTCCAAAGCCTCTGAAAACATTTCGAATGATCTCTATATTTATTAACCATAGCTTTGTTAATTAGTCTTCAATATTAGGTGCCTTGAAAATTGTTTATTAACATTTCTGTTTTTTTTTCAATTTCGTGGATCTTAATTAAAACGCACGCGTTGGATTTACATATTTTAGTGAATTCTATATGTGCTTTAATTTAGGAACTGTGTGTTTTCAATTTCCCTTCGAAATAATTACTTTTTAATATTAAAGTAAAACATTCCCCAAAAATCAAATTACGGTTAATAAAATCGACTTTCGCTTATCTATTACAAAATGCAATCGAAAAATGTTTTAACAACTGTTTACTTTAAATTTGAAACAAAAGGCCATCTCAAAATTTGTTGAAAAAAGTAAACGAAATTAAGTTAAAATAAACATCGCAACTTTACAGTTTTAATTAAATTCGAAGGAAGATTATGATATAAATCGGTTTGGCTTTAAATTATAAATTTTTTAGCTCAAATTGTGCCAATTGTTTAAAATTGATCCACTCGGGTTATTCAAGCTGAAAGCGTTTGATAAAAACTTGTCGAAATCGTTTTATACGTATAAACAAAAGCAAATAAAGTTTTTCTATTAAAAGCTTCAAACGAGACACAAACAGTAAGGATTTTTCTATGTTTACCTTTAGTATGAGAAGTTATAGGTGCACAGGCTGTTGTAGAGCTTAGAACGGCCATTTCTTTAAAAGCTTTACCTTCGACTCTAACGCCTCTACGTACGAAAGATAGAAATAAATGTCTGCATAATTCTTCCGGAGTTCTGACTTCTAAAAATGTGTCGAGGAATTTACGAAAGCCGTCGTAATCGATATCCTGAAACAAGATGTTCAATTTAAATTTAACTTGTTTAAAAAATAGCCTACTGTAGAAATTATTATGCTAGAAGCATTTTGTGACTTGAGAAATTAGAGTTGGAAGTGATCATTTAAAGAAATTGTCGAGGAAATTAGGGAAAATTTGTTAAACACCAAATTAAAACTTTCTTTAGATAAAATTTGGTTTTTCTTACAGTAGCGACACGTGACTTTTAAAATACTCAATAAATAATTAATTTGATAATACATTTTCTAAATAAATGTTTAATAATAATTAACAATAAATGTATTAACTAAATTAAATAATTTAACTAACTAAATAAGTCGATTTCATCATTATTTCTACATATTAAGGTGGTCACGTGTCGGTAAAGTAATAAAAACTGAACTATACATAATATTAATTATTGGTGCAAAAGTATTGGTTACACCAAATTAGTGATGCTTATAAATAAATTAAAACAATCGACTACTTGTTTCATACATTTTGAACTAAATTGCTTCACGTATTGTATTCAAAACCTATTGTTAAAATTCCTTTAGATTTTGATTAATTAATTATTTACTCGACAAAATTTGCTTTGAAAAATTTATTTTGATTGATGCCTCTTAATTGTAATTCTTACAACCGGCACTATAAAAATCGTGATTCATTAATTCGACATTAAACTTAACAGGGAAACTCTTGATTGGTTCTTTTAATAAATAATCAATTCTTATTGCCAAGAACAGTTGAACAGGTGGTTGTTACGTTAATTTTACGATGTAATTTTCCGGCTTATCGAAGAACTTAGCTTAAAGGCTGCGCCAAAAAGAAGCCGGGCACGACGAGAGTAGTCTGAGAGCGATCCAGGATCGCAAAACCTCCTGGACCGCTCTCGTTGTGCCCCAACTTCTGTCAGACGAATCCTTAGGTTGATTCCAATAGATAGATACACAAGCAATAAACATATTAAAGAGCAATCTAATGCCAGGCTTCACATGGTAGAAGGGAAAAACAGGTTAACCTCATAGTATTTAGCGAGCCAAATTTAAGGTTCGCAAACAAAAGTCAACTGGTTGCTAGACATCGGGAGAGTGGACCACTACTGAGACCACCGCGTGGAAGAGGAGAAGAATTTATGTCTACCAGAACCGTATCTCCAAAATGAAGTGTTGCAATATTTCCTGGACCAAATTCAAAGAATTAAGAGCAGCATCCCTGAACGAAAGGGAATCGTAGTCCCTACCTGATACTTCAATGATACTGTAGACGTAGAGGGTTGAAAATTAATTAACAGAAGAGCTGAGAACACGGTGATAACCGAAAGCCTGATAATTTATAACAAATCGACTTACATAATCCAGAAAAAACAAATATGGTTTCTAATAATGGTAATGCTAAAATGGCGATACAGGCACTATCAAGTTAAAATTTTTAAATTGCAAAAGAGATCGTATATCCTACCTTATTTAAAATAAACGTTTTATGGGTAGTCCACACACACAGGCTTGCCTTCCCGTTTGTCCTGTGCGGGGCGTGTAGACACCGTTCGGCGGCTTGCACAGGCCAAACCGGAAGGTAAGACCTGCGTGTGTGCACGGACCCTTTAAGGCTTATTTTCTAGTTTGGCATGGGTCCGATCTGCACAGACTAAACCGGAACCTGAACGATGTGCAGACGCTCCGCCTGCTCAGGCCAAATCGTGTGACGCAGGCTTTAAATTGACCTAATAGCGCTCTGATGAAAGTAGACGTTAAGGTGGAGACACACGCACAGGTTTTTACTCCGGCTTAACTGCGCAGCTTTAGCCTGAACAGGCGTCTCCGCCATTAAAAAAATAAGCAAAAGTGTTAAAAAAATATCAAACTTCATGGAGAATTTATGTAATAATGTGCAAATGATACAGTTAATTGACTTTAAAATTCATTCAAAATATAATTAGATCACTTGAGGGAATAAATACATAAACTGCAAACTATTTTTCGAGAAATTGAAAACGCTTTCAATTTCCTGTTCTGTTTTACTTATTGTGTTCGCGACGAATAAATGGTAAACAACAAAACCAAGAAACTGTAAATAGAGTGTGAAATTGAACTGTATAATATAACGAATGGTGTACACTGTACATATTTTCGATTTTTGTTTTAGAGAATAAAATAAAATATAAAATTTATTGTATAGTAACAAAGAGTAAGTTTAAAAAATAGGATAAACTGCCTTCAACGATTCAAAAGTAATTGATCCAAATCAATAAATTTTAGAGAGGGCAAAACAAAAAAATTGTGACAGATTTGTAATTTTTCACAACTAGATCATAAACGCGCGCGTACGCGCGCTACCTTTTCTCTCTGTTTCCACTCCTCATCTCTCTAAACCAAATCCATCTTACTTCTCCCACTCCCCATCTCTCTAAACCAATCTATACCCTACTTCCCCCACTCTCCATCTTATCTAATACAATCTCTATCCTACTTCTCCCACTCTCTTTTTTTGTCTTTCGGACCTTATTGCGCATTCCCGATGACAGTTGTGTTTTATATTGTAGGATTATTTGCTTAGAGAAATCATTTTGTGATTTAAAAATTTTTAAAAATTAAAGGAATGACATAACTCAAATATGCTTTATCCCGGCGCTGAAACAAAAATACTAAATTAAAAAATTAGCTAATAATAATTGGTATTGCAGTCCAGTTCAGAGATCATTTCCTCTAAATTTTATTAATTCAATCCACTATTTGTAGTAGGTTTTTGAAATCCGAACATATACTTTTTAAAAATTGGGTCGAATTCGAACTCAAACCCACTCTGTATTATGTGAACCGAAATGTAAATAATTAATATAAACGTTTGAACAATAAATGTATGATTTCTTTCTATTATTTTATTTTATGGAAATATATATTTACATTTTTCAAATATTCAGAGCAATTCAACTGAATAAAGATCTTGTGAATATTTCTATTTGATAGATTCATAATATATTCATACATAAATATAAAAAAATGGATGCGTCATTTTATAATAAACAATATTATAAAACGTATTAATATTATAAATCCCATAAACTCTATGCTAAAACTCATGAATTATCTCCTGTCGATTCTTGATGTGGATTTATTTGCAATTGATTACAGAGTATATGTATAGGGGAGTGGTAGTGCAGCATTAAACTGAAAATTGCAGTAAATTATACCGGGTGATAACCACCAAACCAGGCCATAGGGCGACTTAATATTATGCACATTTCCAAAAATATATGAATTGCCATCCTATTCTAGAAGTTGTCGAGGATCCGAACGAGAAGGCAATTAAAAGTGCCCGAATTAGTGGTACCAGCGATGAAGAAATTGAAGAAGACGATGCACATGATGAAACATTTATTTCTATGTTACCATAGCAACAAACAACAACTTATTAGAAGTGTTACCCAGTTCACATTAATTTGGAAATGAAAAAAATTGCAGCAAAATGAATCCCCAAAAGCGTGAATGTTGACCAGAAGCGAGCAAGGATGGAATCGTCGACCTCAATCTGTGCTCGTTTTGCAGAGGAAGCTGACTTCTTAAGCAGAAATGTGACCCTGGATGAAACTTGGCCACATTTCTACGATCCAGAAACAAAGCAGCAATCTATGGAGTGGAAACATTCTGGTTCTCCAAGGCCGAAGAAGTTCCGCGTTCAAAAATCTGCTGGAAAAGTTCTTGCCTCAGTTTTTTGGGATTTTCGTGGAGTAATCATAATCGATTATCTTGATAAGAAATGAACTATAACTGGGCAACATTATTCGACTTTATAAAGACGAGGAATGTTGGCTAAAAGTGCCTTGTTTTTGCAAGACAATGCACAGCACACAAATCGCGCATTGCAATGGAAACAGTTCGTGTCTGGGGTTTGAATTGCTTGAACCTTCCCGTTATTCGCCGGATCTGTCTCCCTCGGGCTACTATCCCTTCCTTCAAATGAAAAGGAGTCTAAAACGTCATAAATTTTCTTCGAACGAGGATGTCATAGACGCCGTGGAGAGCTGGTTTGCAGAGCAAGATAAAAATTTATTTTCCAAAGGTTTAGGGATGTTGGAGGTTCTCTGTAATAAATTTATTTTAGTAAGAAGAGATTATGTAGAAAAATAAATTATTTAAAATTTAAAATTTTTGTTGTTTGTATACTAGGCTAACTACATATCAATACCCCCTCGTATGTTTGCAGAAAACGGTTTTTTACTCACCAAATGAAAAATTTTAAACGTGGTCGAGTCCTGTTGCCAATTTGTGTGATGTCCAATGTCTAAGGAAACTGGACTGTAAAGTTAAATACAAAAGAGCAAATATGCAAATATTTAGTAATCATGGCAACGATTTTAGGAAATTGTAAAATCAATCACATTTTTCGGTTTTTAGGGCGCACAATTTATATGATCTGACAAAAATTAATGTGTGCATTTTTAAGCACTTTCTTTTTGATTCTCTTTGAATCATGAAGCAACTTAAAAATTTTCCACATTTTTCAATTTAGTCAGAATAAAAAATAAATAGAGGCAGTGTAAATGTGTAAAGGTCGATGCAGTTCTCAACTTCAAATCAGACCTTCGTTCTCGTTTTTCTTATGTCGTAATCGGGATGTAAATAAATACCTACTACAGGTTCTTTAAGTTTGGCAGATCTGCCATAATTAATTTACAAATTAAGTAAGCCATGTAAAGAGCCCAAAACATAATATAACATAATACAAACATTTTCCTTCATTTTCCCCATCTTTAATGTAATAAATTTTAATTTACAATATGAAGGTATATTCTCATGTAATTTATAAATAGCGTCATCTATTTTATGAGGAAATCTAAACAAATGAGAACAATTTGGCACGTTTATATTGCAATATTTTTATTCCGACGAAAGCTTTCTTTTATTTTTATTTCAACTGCCTAATCCAATTTTCAAAATTTACTTTACTTCTAAAACAATTTCAAAACTAACTCAATGCTTCTTTGTGTTTAATTGAAAATTTATCAGGAAAACATTCACACTATTAGATAGTCATGACTTTGAAAGGTGTAACTTTACTGAGTACTGAAATGGACTTTTCTTGAGAACTGTCATGGCTATGGCTAACACTGTCAAAGGCTTTGCCTTCCGGTTTGCCTGTGTAGGCGGCCTGCACAGATCAAACTGGAGCGTGTGTACACAGTTCAGGCGGCCTGCACAGGACAAACCGGAGCGTGTGAACAGCATTCAGGTGGCCTGTGCAGGCCGCCTGCACAGGCAAACCGGAAGGCAAGCCTGTGTGTGAAGACGAGCCTTAACCGTGTAAATTAATGTTTGTCTGAAAACTTTGCTGCTGTTAAACATAAAATTTTAGGTGAGATAATTTTCTTAAAGAAGATGATCTTCTGCCAAAAAGATGGGTTAAGTGAAAAACCGCTTTAGCTTGAATAGTAAGTATGGTATGTTTTGAGTAGCTTTTTCGATGGTCTATAACTTTGCTACAGTAACTTTTACCATTGAGTAATTACGGGAGCCAATATTCGTGAAATTGTTTTTACGCGCTATTTCCCTATAGACCAAAAACCATTTTACCCCAGGTACGAGTATAATTTATTATGTAACAAAAATCCACAGTGTAGTCTGTAACTAGATTACATACGCACACCTATTGTGCATACGTCACATCAAAATCTCTTCTAATTTATCTCGACGTGTTGGTGAATTTTAGTAGAAGTTCTGATAATTGTTTAATTAAATTAAATCTCGTAGTTTGATATCGATTTACGAAATAATAATTATAAACGCATTAACATTAATCTGTGTTTCATTATGTAAGATTATAATTTATTATAATTAATTTAACAATACCGCATTTATATGCGAAATAACAATGCTATCGCATAACCAAATTAATCTACCACGTTTAAGTACCTACTTAACACCATACTAATTAAAGTAAGGGGTGGTATTTTCACAAACTGTACTTTACAAAATGTAATAAGGGAGGTTTTTCTTAAAAAGTTTCACAAATAAGGTCTGAAATATTATATTTAGTCGAGATATTGCAATTAATTTTTTTAAGTTGGCACCAGAAGTGGTCTTGTCTTAACCAACACTGTAGGTTAGAGTCAAGAGCCCTTTAGCCTCATTAACTTTATAATAATTACAGCTATTATATGAAATATGAAAATGTATCAATGTATCGGTATCGGTGCGAATCCATGCCGAGCTTGCATCACACAATTTATTACAGAAACACAAAAAAGAAATTACATGCTTTAATTACAAAAAAAATGAAAACCAACCTTGATCTTGCTGTTTAACCTCCAACTATGTTTTAAAAATCTTAAGAAACACAAACGGCACAAACAATAAACGCGGACCTAATTTAATAATCCACTGAGACAACTACTTTTATTTATAATTCTAACAATTGTTCGTATTTTGTAGCATGTGCAAGGAAAGATTAATCCAATCGCCATAAAAGACCTTGATTTTGATTATTACAAAGCACCATATTTTTAAATTAGAACAATTTTTGATTTTTATAATTTTTATGATAATTATACAGGATGAATAAAAAGATTAAAATAAGTTTTTTTTTCACTTTTAAAAAGTCAATTTATTGTGGGGTTTTATCTTAAACCGAACGTGGGTCATTTGAAAATTTCTAAAGAGGCCTTAAAACGTAGAACATTTAGAATCTCGTATTCTCGCTTTGCAAGAAATTGCAAGGTGCGAAGCGAGAAACGCTCATTTCTCTCGAGAAATCTCGCAAGGGCTCTCGCTCTCGCTCTAAGGGCTTTACGCGAGTCCCGCAAAATTGCGAGAATTCCGCATTCACGCCTCGCAAAAATTGCAAGATGCGAGGCGAGAAACGCTCATTTCTCGCGAGAAATCTCGCAAGTAAAACTCTAGCGGCTTTACGCGATACTTGCAAAATTACGGGGACTCGCATTCTCGCATCACAAAAATTGCAAGATGCGAGGCGAGAAACGCTCATTATTTCGCAAGTGAAGCTCTAGAGGCTTTACGCGAGTCTCGCAAAATTACGAGAACTCGCATTCTCGCATCACAAAAATTGCAAGATGCGAGGCGAGAAACGCCCATTTCTCGGAAGAAATCTTGCAAGTGTAGCTCTACTTGTATATGTGTTTCCCCGTTTTTGAAGTCATAGAAGATAAACTACTCTAGATCTGATGTCAAATAAATGACTTAGGTCTTTAGTAAAGCCTTTAAAAACTTTACGAAAAGCCGAAAATTTGAGAAGCAAATGAAACTAAAATAAATAATGGTCTTCGAACACTTCCTGCGATATAATGACGGGTAGAGAGGGAGGGGGTAATCTGTAATGCCATTATTTCATTTTATATGTGACCATCTGTCATCCATTCTGTCTACTCGTCTGTCATCCCTTTTGTCATTCAATATGTCATTTCATTTGTCATCCCATATGTCACATCAACCGGCATTCCATGTGTCACCCCTTCTGTGTTATCATCTGTGATCCTAACTGTCATATTATATGTCATCTCATCTGTCATGACATATATCCTTTCATATGCAACTTCATCTGTCATCGCATTTGGCTTTCAGTATGTCATTTAGTCATTATAAATATGTCATTATATCTGTCATCAATCTGTCATCTTATCTGTCGTCAAATTAGTAGAGAGAGAAATAGAGAGATAGAGAGTAAAAGGCAGAGAGTGAGAGAAACAGAAAAGGAGAATAAATAAGACTGACAGATGTAATGAAATGTCAGATCAGACTGGTAGATGAGATGACAGAGGCAATGACAGATGAGATTAATTGCCAGATGAGATTCACACAAAATAATATGACAGATAAGACTGGCAGATGATATGGATGACACATGAGATTAATAGATGAGATTGGCAGCTGAGATAACAGTGGAGATTGACAGATGAGATAAAATGACAGAAGAGCTTGACAGATGAGATTACATATGCCATGAAATGACAGAGGAGATGAGACGACAGAGATGAATGTTACGAATGAGATGGCAGATACGATTAACAGATGAGATTAATTGACATTTATGAGACTTTCAGATGAAATGAGATGACATGTGACATTGATAGATGAGATTGGCAACTGAGATAACTGTGGAGATTGACAGATGAGATAAGAGGACAGAAGAGCTTGACAGATGAGATTACAGATGCCATGAAATGACAGAAGAGATGAGACGATAGAGATGAAAGTTATAAATGTGATTGGCAGATGCGATTGACAGATGAGATTAATTGACATAATATGTATACCAGTCTCATATATGAGATTGGTATATGAATGAGATGACATGTGAGATTGATAGATGAGATTGGCAGTGGAGATAACAGGTGATATTGACAGATGAGATGAGATGACTGAATAGATTTACAAATGAAATTACAGATGCAATGAAATGACAGATGAGATGAAGGTTACAAATGAGATGACAGGTGAGATTGACATAAGTTGTATTAAGGTACAGCAAAAATATTTTATTCTGAGGAGCTGTGAACGCAGATACCTAAATTGGTATTTATCCCCACCAACGCAGTAGTCAACGTATTTAAATTATTAAAGGGGCGTGGCCAAACCTGCGCGAACTTACCTCAGGTTAAATTATTTTTGCTCTACTAGTTCAATCAGCTTAGTGCTGTTTATAGGGGTCAACCTCTAACTAATTAGTAACAAGACGGGACCACTTTTAAAAATTTTCATTTAGTGAGTCAAAATAGGGGGAAAAAAGTCTACCGTTTTTTTTTGCATACATACAAAGTTATAGGCCATTTAAGAAAAAGAGGGTGTTTTTTGCAAAATACTTGGAAAGGAAGTCAGATATCGATAAAATATATAGGACCAAACTTGTTGACCATAAGATTACTAACAAAAAACATTTAGCATGTTTTTAGTTTTGACCATCTATTAAGGTAATACGACTGTTTCTTAAAGTTATCATTTTTCCAAATTGTTAATTAACAAAATAATGTTTTAACCTATTTGTAATGCAATTAAAATTCTGAAAAAATTCACCTGTTATCTGACATTGTTAGAGAAGATATGCTATGAGTTTCAACTTGTTTGAAGCTCATTTGTTTAAATTATGGGTTTTTATTTATAAAAAAAATGTTTTTTTCTTTCATTCTAGTTTTTTGTAATTTTAACATCTTTAGAGTTGGCAGAGACCAATGAAACTATGTTCATCTTGTTCCTTATGAAATTGTCGACAAAAATTGTCGCCTTCAAGTTTTTCTGTCATCATTTGTTTTTTATTAATTCGCGTGCAAACTTAAAAATTAGTTTGCACGCGGACACCAACGATAATGTCCATTGTCCATTGTTAGGCTACTTTTTAATTTGTATTACCTGTTTTATTATTCCTCGATCTTCATTGCTTCGTTGTTGAGTGGTATCAGTGATGAAGAAATTGAAGTAGACGATGGACAATATAAAATCATTCAAACTAATTTTCAAGTTTGCACGCGAATTAATAAAAAACAAATGATGACAGAAAAAATTGAAGGCGACAATTTTTGTCGACAATTTCATAAGGAACAACATGAACATAGTTTCATTGGTCTCTGCCAACTCTAAAGATGTTAAAATTGCAAAAAACTAGAATGAAAGAAAAAAACATTTTTTTTATAAATAAAAACCCATAATTTAAACAAATGAGCTTCAAACAAGTTAAAACTCATAGCATATCTTCTCTAACAATTTCAGATAACAGGTGAATTTTTTCAGAATTTTAATTGCATTACAAATAGGTTAAAACATTGTTTTGTTAATTAACAATTTGGAAAAATGATAACTTTAAGAAACAGTCGTACTACCTTAATAGATGGCCAAAACTAAAAACATGCTAAATGTTTTTTGTTAGTAATTTTATGGTCAACAAGTTTGGTCCTATATATTTTATCGATATCTGGCGTCCTTTTCAAGTATTTTGCAAAAAACACCCTCTTTTTCTTCAGTGGCCTATAACTTTGTATGTACGCAAAAAAAAACGGTAGACTTTTTTTTCCCTGTTTTTACTCACCAAATGAAAATTTTTAAAAGTGGTCCCGTCCTGTTACTAATTAGTTAGAGGTCCAATGTCTAATGTGATTGGACTATACCTAGTTGTTAATATTATTAGAGAAAACATTTTTTGTGAGATTGACAGATGAGATAAGACGACAGAGATTAAAGTTACAAATGAGATGGCGAATGAGATTGGCATAATTTGTATCAAGGTAAGTAGTTGTTAATATTATTAGAGAAAACTTTTTTTTTCAATTTACCCCCCACCCCCCCTTGAAAGTGGTAGCTTTTTAAGTAATACATCTATTTATTCGTATTGTGTGTTTACACAGGTAAACAGAAAAGCGAAGGCAGCTGAACAAACAACAAAAGTTAAGATTCAGAAAAATGTTAACTAATTTTTTAAAATTCATAAGATATTTCCTCTTGTCCAGCCTTTTCAAAAAAAATATTTTTGAGTCGTGGAAAAAATTCTAACATTTTTTCCATCCTATTGCACTATAAACGTAAGCCTTCTTGGTATACTTGAATTTTCATTGCAGGTACTCTGTAAGTGCATACAACAAAATGAAAATTTAAAATTCTTACTCCTTTTATGAATAATGTAATACCTACTACAGTACTACGTACATCAAATACATACAAATTAAAAAATCAAAATAAAAGTTGGTAATTGTATTTTATTCTAAAATAACGTTATTATGTTAAAAACTGTTTTTCCAGTCTAGACTGCCACCCAGTTAATTATAATTTAAAATCAAAATAAATTGGAACCTTTTTTATTTTGTTTGTGTTTATGTATTCCTCTTTCGCCTAACAAAAAAACATTTTGATATACTCTTCGATTGTTTATATTTTTTCCCCAATTTCAATGTTGTTATTTAATTCATGAATTCTTTTTTAAAGTAAAATTTACATGACTTTGAAGCTATAGTCCTGAATAATAAAGCTTCATATGTGTATGTATAAGCAATAGTGTTGCTGTTTTGCTTCAGCGTATGTAATAAATAGGGACGATTTGATGAAATAATAATATGATGGAGTTTCATGATTTTGAAAGTTATAGTTCGTAATCCAAATCTTAGTGCGTGCCTCTCGGCGGTAAAGAAATAATTTATATACGTAATACATGTATAATCAATGGTAATACCGTGCGTTCATTAATGTTTGGTCCGTGTAAGTTGGGTTACATACCCATAAGTGACATTAGAAATACATAGAGAATTTGGGTTAATAACCAACAGAAAAAAAATACGGTGCTTTGATGATTGTCGGTGTTGGTGTACCTGTGTGTACTAATGCAATGCTTGCATAAATGAGTGAAAAGTGGATTTTATCATTTTTGAAACACTAAATCTGAACTCATTGTGTACGTAATGTGGTGGAGTGTATGTCTGTATTGTCTAACTCTCAAGACTTCGTTCAGAGCTATTCGAATTATTTGATTATCTGAATTCCACACTACACTGGTGCTTTACTTTCCCGTTTACCGCTTATGACACTAAACAAACCACTAAAACTGAACCAACTTTGTTTATTGTTTGTACTCCTCTATGAAAACTCTCGAACACTAACTTAAACAAATTTACTACAAATTTGACATTGTGCCCATTATGCGCTTATTCATTTATGGTTAACAGTTAATCCACTATAAACTACATTGTGCCATTAGTGCGCTGTTTGCTCCACTTTAACATAGACGAGTCGACTACTTACAAGAGCATAAATTTTTGATTTGTAATTCTAATTTTGCTGGATTTCGTTATAAGAGTAGTTGAACTGTCGCCTTTCACATATATACTTGCACGCGATTTAATGCATAGAAAATTGCATTAAAATTGTTTTTAAATTGCAAAGTTGAGAGTGCAGAGTTACGTAATCCAAGATTTTAATTTCAATTTACTCTAGCTACTAGATATACATTTTCCCAACAGCTAAATTATAGAAGAAAACCATGAGAACTCTTGAGTGAAAAATTGGATAGACTAAAAATAACTACCCGACTAAAGTTAACGTTTCTTGTTGTAATAAATTTTCCTTCCTTATAAAATAAAATATTTTTTTGCTGCCTCTTTAAAAGTGATTTATAAATTTTATTGCATTTTATAGGCGTAGAGGAGATCGTTAGTAGCTGACCAGTATTATAGTCTAGATTTACTCCACTTCAAGCTACAAAATGTTAGCATCCACAATATTCTCGAGCCGTATATTGATTACATCTATTGTAATAAGGGACCAGTTATGCAATTTCTTTGCCGGAATGTGTCCTGTTAGAGGCTCGTTTTTCTTGACTTATGAAAATTAATAGATTACAATGGTTATCATCGACAGGTTTTCTTACAAAACGATAAAGGCCGTAGTGAAAATTGTTAGTTTTCAAGTTACTGCTCTGAAGTGCTTTAATCGTTAATCGATGGAACGACTTTCCATCAAATCACTTCCTTACGTTCTTACGTATATATCGTCGACATAAAGTGAAGCTCTCTTCGCTTGGATAATTAGTTTTACTTAGCTAAAATTAATAATTAAGTGTATAATGTGTCTCAAGAGCCCAAGTTATATTTTTTTAAATTTTACATAGTATGTATTTCCATCTTTTTATTTATTCGATACAGTACTTCAACGTTTTTCATTTTGGCAGTTCAAGGTATACGTAACAACCACCTGTAGGCAAACATTTTAAAGCTTTCTATGCTTTTCGTTGTTTCTTGATTTAACGTCCACTTTCTTACGCAGATAAATAAATAGCACTGAACCCATTTTTTAAATCTGATTCCGAGAGCAGTTATCACTCTGTTCATCATAATAAAAGTTATTTCAGTTTGGTCAACGCATTTTAAGAATTTCCTGCCTGTGTTCAAAATTTTTGTTCATTATCATTCATACCAACTCTTTATAATAATTACTACTAATTGAGTTTTACCAATGTTCATACTGAATCCACATATTTTTATTCCTCCACTTATTGATCAAAGTATCGTCATCAGCATTCTGCTAAGAATGCAATTAACCATTATTCCTTAGAGTTCGTCTTGCCTGACTTATTTATTTCTGCTTCTTCTGATCGAGTTTTCTATATCTTGTAACTTTGCTAGTAATGTTTCGCCTTTGTGTAATTTTTATAAAGCACCAAATATGACTTTTATACGCTTTTTGTATATTCTTAAGTCATAAATGTGGAAGTTACTACAATCTATAATCACTGGGTGCATTCACCGGACGTAACAGTTGTGGAGCAGTTACCAAATTGTTCGGTGACCTGCTTTGGGAACGTGTGCCCATTTTATCGAGCGCATTTCATTTACGTTATGTTGGACTATCTCGATACCTGCTCACAAAATTACGGCACGATAGTAGCGCTAATGATGTAGCAGTTGGTAACTGCTCCACAACTGTTACTTCCGGTGAATACACCCATTGATCCATTTTTTGTAATGATATTTGTAATTTTGGTTGCAGTCAAATATGGCCACAAATTTAGGTTATAGCAAAGACTATCCAGTAAGAGACTGTCGTAGCTTATGAGCCAACTGAGGACAAAATCACCGCTAAAGAAGAGATCGATAGCAACTGCAAGCGTATTTTAGTGAGTAAGGAAGCTTGTCGAAGTTTACCCTTCGCGGAAATTTAAGCGAATTTGACCTTAAAAGCATTTCACATTTTTTTAATATGTGTTTCGGTACTCGGTAGTCTTTCAGTGTATGGTCTTTGGTTATAGTTCAAGTTACGGGCATTGAATAAAGAAAGACCCATACTCTACCAGGAAAGATCCATTTAGCTAATAATTAGAGCTCGGATTTTAAGGAATTTACCTGTTTTGATGGAGTACAAGCCCATTATTAATTTTTACACTAAAATCCGTATCACAAGTTTGCGATTATTTTAAACCGCAAGTCATTTTGCCTAAAATGCCTATTTTACATATTTAGTGCTTATTTGTAACGATAGTGCCTAAGCAGCATATTTTTTCTTACTTTATCTTCGAGTCCAAGTTAAAAAATATTTTTTTGATTTTTCTCGATTATAACAACTTTTTGTAAGAAAAATTAATTCGTATGGCACTCATTATTTTTTATTTATCTTTCAAATAAGTATAAAATTTCAAAATAGCTGACGCTGAGGAGACAAATCAGCCAAATATTATCCAGAGACCAACGCAATACCAAACAAAAAGGAAGCTTCGAGAATTCCAATTGTGCTCCACTGACTTTTGTGTGCTCTAATTTTGTTTCAATTGTGCTCCACTGACTTCCTGCGACGTAGAGCGTTTGTTTTCTGCATACAAGCAAGTTTTAACGGACAATACAAGGAGTTTTACTCCCGAAAATTTAGAAAAAGTTTTAATTTGTTACGTTTAACAGTTTTTATTGTTTTTCAACTGTGCATTTCTTTTATTTCTTGGTCAAATATTAATAAGTTTTTCTCACTATATTTAGATAAATATTTATTTATTCCTGAATCACGTGCATATTTTGTTTTTTTCAGTGCCTATTTGTTGCCTATAATTGAATTTTACTGCCTATTTGCCTGTCTATAATGGAACTTTTTACTGCCTAAAAATCCGAGCCTTACTGATAATAAGGACCGCAATGAACGTTAAAATATAGCGATTTCCGGTTAATTTCTCCAACAGAAATGGTTGTTTATACTCCCACTTATAAGGAAAGATCATGACAGCTAATAATAATGTAAATTCGGCGGAATGAATGAGTCATCCATGGTTTTCTATAAAGTCATGTCCGTCGCATTTTCTCTTATAGGCAACGGTTGCTAACCCTCCTTCCGGATCTTTATGTTCTAAGTTTAAGGGAAAGTGGTGCAAACGGGCCTCAGTTACGTAGTATTAGTACTAGTAGTAGTAAATTAATTTTAATTTCTCATTAAAGTTTTATAGTACCTGCTGTTAATAATAAATTCTCTCTGTGCATTTCACCAAGTTCCTGAGCCTTACTGTTGGCTTTTGTAATTTAAATAGCATGTTCTAGTTCATTTTTGTTTATCTCTGTACTTTAGTGATTATTATTTAAATTATGCTGTATTTGTTAGGTTATATTTATCAACAAAATGAAATTGTCAAGCAATAATAAATAAAAAAGTTCGACAGATTAACAAAAGAATAAAATTTGCCTCCTGGATGCGTCGTTTAGGAGCTTAAAAACGTGAAATTAATCTTGATACTGCTTTGTTTCTTTTTCAGAATTCCAGTTACATTTCAAAACAATTTTCTTTTGTGATAGTTCCGGATTTATGTGAAAACGTGTCAACACATTAATTTCCTTTGCGGCTTCATCAACAAAACGGTTTCTTAGAAGTTTGTTATTAACGTAATCAACTCATTTAAACGATTACATACAGTAAATAACAATTACTTGTTATAGAAATAAATAAAGTCAAAGTTATTCATTTGATAGCTCATAAAAACTCAACTTTGTCGAATTAATGTTTCATGGTTTCAAGATAGCTATTGTATTGAATTGTAGTCAGGGGTCGATTGGCTTCTAAGCCTTATAGAATTGCGACCAGTGTTGATCTTTTGTTCATAATCATGTTTAATCATCCCTGAGAAGTTTGCTTTTCACTTCTTCAGGCGTCAATTGAGCCTGCCCTAAGTGTTTCAGCCTAAGCCGAGCTAATGCATCGCAATTGCAGAGAATGTGTTCAGCGGATTCGATCTCCGATTCACAGAGTCTGCGTATGTGCGTATGTCAATATCCTCAAGTCCCAGTTTCTTTAGGTGATACCTCACTGGGCAGTGTCCAGTAAACAGACCCGTGATGAGTCTGATTTCGTTCTTTGATAATAGAAGAAGCTTTTTAGCATTCGTGGTCGAGTACTTAATGAATTTCTTCGACTGTCTTTATCCTGGTGTGTTGTTCCAGTGAGAATTTTTAGGCTTAGTTTCCCATTTTTGGATCTCCACCTTTCTAAACGTTCTAGATAGTCCACAGAACGGTTCGTGTCCAATAGGGAGGGCTTTTAAGCCTGTTCTAGCTAGTTCATCAGCTATTTCGTTTCCTTCAATTCCCTCGAGACCCGGCACCCAATGATGCCGTATATGCCTATACCTGTTCCCTGTTCAGTTTTAGATCCATCTGAATACCAAATGGAGGAGGTTTGTTCCAGTTGTATTGATTGACTTCTAGTCGTGTTGCGGTCTTGAATGACCACCTCGAACGGTGTTTGTAAGTCAAACACTATTGGAGTGACATCCAAGGGTTTTTCAAACAATTAGGCTGATAACTTATAAGGTAGCTAATAAACTCAGATGGCTTATTTAAATGGCATAAAAATCCACGGTTGGGCCCACAACAAAAGTAGGTTTTTAAAAACACGAATATTTAGTAGAACTAGATAATTTTTGAATTATTCACTAGATCGTCTGAGAAAGAGGGGACGTAAGAAACGTCAGGTATACGTTATTGGCCATTATATTTGAATTTTACAGCCCGCGTTAGTTAGAGTTTGCGATGTTATTTCATATCTGATAACGTGATAACTACTTCCATTTTCCATTCATAACACATTCCCCACACAAAAGCTCTCGTGATTACGACTATATATTACACTTACTTCATTAATAAACAAATGAAGAAGAAATAAGAAAAAGAAAGATGTAAGTAGTGTTTCAGGGTATTTCAGGACACATCAGTGTCTCGGATTTTACCTTTCACAATTTTACATAATATAATTTGTAACAATAAAAGAGCTTTAACTTTTTTTCTCTAACTTATTATTATTAAGAATACATCAGCGGTATCTAGCAAATTGCTTTAGAAAACTTAAGCAATAATAAGAGGGAGATTGTAATCTCAAACACCATTTTATGGAAAACGGTATTGGATAGTTTTCTTATTACTGTTTATCTTATAATCCTTACAGAAATGAATTATGCAAATTAGAATACTTATAACGTTTCCAAAAACCCTTTAAATATTTTAAGCTTCAACATAATAAAGCTTGTTTTTTGCAGAAATAAATATTCCAAAGGCTCAAAAATAATTCACATGATGTAGAGTATAGACTTTGATTAATATACAGTAAATAAATGAAAATGATAAGGGTTTTACAATTCGCGATGAATAAATTATAACGAGATATAAAAATAAAAACATATCGAAAGAGGAGTTGGAAAATCTATAACAAGACA
Source organism: Malthinus seriepunctatus (assembly GCA_963924605.1). NCBI lineage: Eukaryota > Metazoa > Arthropoda > Insecta > Coleoptera > Cantharidae > Malthinus > Malthinus seriepunctatus. The sequence continues at coordinate 105,938,481 of OZ004600.1, read as the reverse complement.
ACAGCGTACGTCAGTTTTGTTTTGTTATTTTTCAATAACATCATACAAACGGAGTCCTAAGCGTATTATTTTTTTTATTTCAATACCCCTTTAATAAAAATCATGTCTGGTAAATTTACGTAATTTCCGTTTTTCATATAAAATTTGTACACCGTAGGGAAAAGCTTTCATTAATGAAGTGTTTTTGAATTAAATGAATTAACCTTTCGTTTTTAGAAATGGTAATAAAATTTTTAATTCAACAAAAATATAATTAAAAGAAGGGTTGCAAAAAGGATAACTCGATTTTACAAAATTAATTCATTACTTAAATCAATATGCACAATTTTCACGTAGTAGCTGATTAATTTTACACACGTTAAAGTAACCTATTTTCCAGTTGTAGAAAAACTTGACAAAACTTTCCTAATTCCTAAGCAAACGAGAAAATTTGTTCAATTCCCAAGTTCAACAAACATTTAGCTCTATTTATACCAAACAATAACACTAAAATTTCATTTATAATTATCATTTTATTACTATAATTTTGTTTTATAATATCCTGTAACACGTATCCCATAATAGTAATAAAATTAACGACTGTTTCAAATGACGTCATACCGAAAGGATCCCTACCCTTCAATAGCAACTATGACGTCATGAGCGAGGAAGCTGAAGGGCGATGAATGTAGGTCACAGTATGACGTCAAACTAAAACTGTAATGCTGAATTGGTGGAAGAGAGACGTTAGATAAAATTATAAAAATAGGAAGCAATACAGTTAAGCTGGCTAAAAGTACACAGGAAATGAATAGAAATTGCCTGTTTATCGTATCAATTTTTAACCTTAAAATTATAGATTTAAATAAAAAAAGCACGTAATTACTTTTCATTTTGAATCGACTATATTGGCTTTCCATTGAAACAAAGTGAAACCAATAAAAAGTATTTCCATGAATTATATTGAAATTAAGTGCTATATTTTTCAAACATCTGAATTTGAAAGAAATTAATTAATTATTAATTGACGTTGAATTTTTTAAATTGATTGAAAAAGGAATAGGACGTTTCAATTCAATATTGCAAGAGTAGTAATAAAGCGCAAAATTTATTCGTCTGACTCTTCTTTAAGGGTTAATTTTATTTCATTGTAAGAGTTGTCTGCAAAGTTTTTATCCAATTGATACGAATTATTTTAAATATTCGTATTTTTGAATTTCAAATGAAAATCAAGTGCGCGTCTAGGATCAAATCATAGAAAACAGACTAAACTTAAACTTCTTTAAGGGTGCATTTTATTTTTTTGTAAGAGTTGTCTGCAAAGTTTTTATTCAATTGATACGAATTATTTTAAATATTCGTATTTATGAATTTCAAATGAAAATCAAGTGCGCGTCTAGGATCAAATCATAGAAAACAGAATCACAAGGACGCCAATTTGTTGTTATTACGAGTGAGACAAAGTTTTAATATTTTCAAGAAGACCCATGATGTAAATTGCTTAATGCGTTCACATTAAAATTTATCATTTAGAGACGTCTAAGTCATTAGAGTTTTGAGTGCCGATATACGGGATAATATAGACTGGATAACTTGAGTACAATTGTCAATCTCAGAAGCGATTTGCAAAGTCGGTTAAATAAAATTAAACAAAACTTTTAACTATCTGGCGATAATTATTTACATCAAGATTGAACAAACTGGTGGAAAAGTTTATCATTAACTTAGTGGTGGCTTTTATTAGTAAGTATACGGTCTTGATGGAAATATAAAATCAGTGGCGGCTGGCGAGGGGGGACGTTGGGGCGTCGCCCCCCAAGCAATATCAAAAGAAGAAAGAATTATAAGAAATTAAGTTAAACATTAAATTTTTAAATTAAAATGAATTGGAAAATTCAAAAAGTAGGTATACAGTGTGATTGAAAAAACGTGATAATGCAGATTTCTTGGTTATTATTAAAGATAGAAAAAAAACTTATTTAGGTAACTTGTAGTACTCAAGAAGCTTGTTATTTTGGTCAATTCAAAAGTACCAGTAAAATTAAAACAAAAGAGTAACGTTAGTTGGATTCATTTTTTTAAATGGAACGTGTAGATTTTTTCTAGATATTCTTCAAGAGTATCAAATTCTCTTTACAGTGATACTAAATAACAATACAATATTTGAAAAAATAAAGTCGTAATAAGGTTTTAAAAAATGAATCTAGCAACCCTTTTAACCATATCACAACAATCGATAACAATCAAAAATACAAAAACATCTACTATCAAGTTGCATAAGTATTAAAACAAATAAATAACGACTGTTTCGATTGTTATCGATTGTTGTGCTATGGTTATATAACGTTATAAGGGTTACTAGATTCATTTTTTAAAATCCTATTACGACTTTATTTTTTCAAATATTGTGTTGTTATTTAGTATCACTGTAAAGAGAATTTGATACTCTTGAAGAATATGTAGAAAAAATCTACAAGTTCCATTTAAAAAAATGAACCTAACTAACGTTACTCTTTTGTTTTAATTCTACTGGTACTTTTGAATTGACCAAAATAACAAACTTCTTGAGTACTATAAGTTACCTCAACGAGTTTTTTTTCTATCTTTAATAATAACCAAGAAATCTGCATTATCACGTTTTTTCAATCACACTGTATATAATTATTTATTTATTTACGTATTTAAATTTTGTTGTGCTACGCTATTATTATAGATGAGTATTAAAGGAGGTGTAAACCAAAAATTAAAGTTGTAGTACAGGGGATTCTAAGAACAAATTTTTAAACCGCACATCGCTGTGATGAGCCGTTCAAAAGATAAAAGGTTTTTAAGCAAAAATGCGCTACGTCACACGGACAAATTCGCTATCGATGCATCGGTCGCATAGCAGCATGCTCCTCGTAGACTAATTTCATATAAACAAAATTGTCAACTTCAGTTCAATGTCGGCTATGCGCTTGCTGGTTGCATGTATTTGTCTGTCTGACGTCACACGTTTGAAACATAAATGCTTTATATCTCGGTTAATATTTGGGCTAAAGATGTGCGGTTTTCACCATTATTCTTAAGATACTTTTTAGCATATTTCTAGGAAAAAAGTTTTTTTGGTTTACACCCCCTTTAAGTAGCGAAAACCAGTTAAAACGCAACGCAGCCAGTGCAAATGCACTAAGCTTGGGCTGTGAATGCAACGTTGGCCGATCAACATTTAACATAGCTTCCGAACGTGCCGTTGTCATGGTTACGAATTTAACAAAAAATTGATTTTTCGTTTTTTGACTTTATTTTCCTTATTAGTAAACATTTTTAAAATCTGACCGAACTTCTCTACAGCAATTTTGTATTCTACACCCGAATCCGAAAACACATTTAATGTAAAATGTTTCGATTTTTTGGAACCATCATCAACTTTAGTTTTTTAAATGGGACAATCTTTTGTTTTAGCACCATCTCATAGAACCTTTTTTGCTGATTTCAAAAATGTATATCACTTGAGTATTTATTTTTAAATTTTGTACTCCAATAAGCTAATTTGTTAATAAAAATTGAGGATCAAGCTGCTCTAGAATTAAAACAAAAGCCGGTATAACAAAACATAAATCCATGCTTTTATTACGACTAATTTGATTTCTTTATTTGTGTTTATTTAAAAAATAACTGAGTAAACAATGATATTAATGTACTTCATAATTTAATAAATAAAAACTTTAAAAACTTATTAAAAGGTGTTTAAATTTCAAAATCTCGGGTTTTAATGTAACCGTTTCTCTATCTCTTCAAATAAGTGAGATCCCCATGCTGCCGGTCGAATTTGAATAACCCTGTATAGTTTTTTTTGGTATAAAAAAATTGCTTAATTTCAGTTTAAAAATTGATTTAAGATCTTTTGACCTTGAAAATTAAAAAAATTTGGCCTGCGGCGCTTGGGGAGGCATAGAAAAACTTTGGAACCCAGACCTGTGATTAAGCAGCTACGCCACTGCTGAGTCCCCCCTTTATAAAATTCACCAGCCGCCACTGTAAATAAAATCCTTAAAAACCGTATAAACATATGGACAGACAGTCATAAAAATTAAAGACGAACTCAAAATTAGTTTTAAATAGTCCAAAAACTTTCAGAAAACTGAGCAAAACGTTATAGTTGTTTAGATCACAGTACTAAATATTAAATAATACTTCAATGGCACGAATTAATTTCCAAAATCAGAACGCCTTTTCACTCTGTTTTGAAGTGCCCTCTACAGTTTAAACAGTTTTGATCTTTAAAGAATATGCTTTCAAAAAGACCATGCACCAAGTTTTGACCGTTCTATTATTTTTCTGAGATAAAAAAAATCGTTAATAACTGGCAGGGCTGGATTGGCCCGGCGGGCTACATAGAATTTCCCGGTGGCTCGTGAGTTACCCTGAATAAAAACTATTGAAAGAATTTCAATTCCAAAAATCGAAAATGGATAAAAATGAGAAGCGAAAAATGCAATCATATCAATAATGGCTGGCCAATATTAGTACAGATCAATTTTGGCAGGTATTCGAAATAATAACGAAACAGTAATATTTTAAGTTTTGGCAGGCCAACATCAGCAATATGGATACCTATTTAGATTATGGAACCGTTTGTGAGTTGCACTTTGAAGATTCATATCTACTGAAGTACTGATGTGAGAAAAAATTACTTCAGACGAAAATTCTAGAAAATTCAATAATCTATAAGTTTGCATAACAACATTTTTCAATAATAATCTATATCTTAAGTTCCACGCCAAATAATACATAAAGAGCATTTTCATTTAAACGTTTGTGAGTTTAACTTTGATGATTCAAATCTTCTGAAGTACTGATGTGAGAAAAAATCACTTCAGATGAAAATTATAGAAAATTCAATTATCTATAAGGTTGCATAACAATAGTTGCCATTAATAATCTATTTTGTAAATTCCATGCGAAATAATCTTTAAAGGGCATTTTCATTTAAACATTTGTGAGTTTAACTTTGATGATTCAAATCTTCTGAAGTACTGATGTGAGAAAAAATTACTTCAGATGAAAATTATAGAAAATTCAATTATCTATAAGGTTGCATAACAATAGTTGTCATTAATAATCTATTTTGTAAGTTCCACGCCACAAATAATCATTAATAAGCATTTTATCTTCAGTTCCACGTCAAATAATCTTTAAACGGCATTTTCATTAAACAGTTTGTGAATTGAACTTTGAAGATTCATATCTTCTAAAGTACTGTTGTGAGAAAAAAATTACATCAGATGAAAATTATAGATAATTCAATAATCTATGTTTGCATAACAATATTTGTCATTAATAATCTATTTCTTAAATTAAACGCCAAATAATCCTTAAACGCCATTTTCAATGAACCGTTTGTGAGTTTAACTTTGTAAATATATTAGTCATATTTTTATTGTCATATTTTTGAAAAGTGCAAGAAATAATCTATTTAATAACGCCATAATCGCATATGATTCGTATTTAAAAATGCTGAAGTTGGTGTAAAAGCTTGGAAATAGCGCATCAAAAAAAATTTGGGAATCTGCGTTAAAAAGTGTCATAACAATGTCTTTACAGTTTAAAAAAATCTTGAGAAATAAGAAATAAGATACTGATCAAAATTAAAATGACGAAAATATGAATTTTGAGCTACAACTCGAAAACAAAAGAAGGTATCAGATTTTTTATTTCACCAATAGTTTGTCTCAAAAAAATAGATCTAAATCGTCTGATTAGTTTTCTCCTACCTCTTATATTAACGGAGATACCCTATAAGGACAAGCAATATCAGCCACTCTGTACATTCAATGAATACTTTACTTTACTTTAAAAACCGATTCACTGCTATTTTTAAACTTTTAGAAAGCATTAGAAAAACCCTTTTCCATTCGTAAGTTTTCAATAATTGAAAGCTATACAAAATCCCTTGCAACCCTCTCGTGCTAATTCTAGAACTTGAATTAAATTTTTTATTTACTTTTCTCCATTTCCTCGCCCATTTCCTCACTTCTGTTTTATAAAATAATTATAGCTTACTCTACTTTATAACTTAATAAAGTGAAAAGATCAACCGTTTTAAAGCATTTAAATCGGGAAGCTTCTTTCGTAATCTCGAAACAAATAAGGAATTACAGTTGGGATTGAAAACCTCAGATGTAATTTATAACGCGAAATGCAAGAAAACTCGGCTTTCAACATTTATTAGCATCGGCAAATCTTGGAAGATTATTAAATTCATTTAAGTGTTAGGGTGAATTTTTAAGCGAATTAAATTAGGATTTACCAAGGGTAAAGAAAATAGAAAATTAAACTTGGAAAAAGTATTTAAAAAGTTTATTTTTCTTAGGATTACCCTGTATGAGTGTCTTATGCAATCGCGATTTAACAAACTTTCCACAGTTCTCACCAGAGTGGTTTGAAGTTTAATAGAGATGGAAATTCAAATAATTTGTACCTAGCAAAATAAATTATAGAAGCAGACATCGTTTAATGCATCTGGTTTGCGCTTATTATTGATAATTGATAATTAACTAAGATATTGCCGTTTAAACAAGAATTGTGTACGTAATGAATATAACCCGAGACAAGATATTATAACACACAAACTTTATAATTAAAATTATAATTGCTGTTTTATTTTTACTAGTGTTAGTTAAACGATATTGTCTTGATATTATTACATAACATGTTTAGAATTTTAATTAAATTTAATTTTATAAGCTAAGAGGGTAGTTGAGGCAAATGCCTGGTGAGCAGACTCGTAGGAGAAGAAGTAAACTAGGCAATTATTTACCTTTAGTTTTTTTTTATTAAAAACATCCGCAAAGACACCTTTTTCCAAGGGATTCATATAACAAGTTAAACTGCACCGCTTTGATATTGTATGGCATTGTCTTGTAAGCCCAAGCGGGTCAGTAGCCGAAAAATTCCTTGGAACCTGAATGCCTGAATATTAAATCAATAACTAACTTGTATTGTTACAGGGGTTATTAAGAGATACTGAAATTACTAAATATTTACTACTGAAATAGTGCTTATTTAAACTTCAGTTCACGTCTTAAGCCAATAATAAGTCCCAGTCCATTTGTAGCATTTGTTTCTATAGAAAAATTTACAACTGGCGAACTCACGTAGACTTTCTTTGTGTTTATAGCTTTTACATACTTCATCAATTAACTCAAAGAATAGAATTGGGTACTTAGAGTTAGAGGACACCGTTATCTGTAAAAACACGTTACAATAGGTAAACTAAAGAACATCACAAGCAGACTATGAGGTACAGACGAAAAACAGTGATACATATTCATCCTACTGAAAGGCACTAACACGAACAACTTAACTCAACATATTTAGCAACTAAGACGGTGAGAACAGCTCATTATCGAACAAACTAAAATAAAAGGTGGTACACTAAAGGTCTGTCCACACACACACAGACTTACCTTCCGGTTTGCCTGTACAGGCGGCTTGCGCAGGCCACCTGAGCGCTGTCCGGATGCTACGGTTTGGCCTGTGCAGGCCGCTTAAACAGTGTCCACACCACTGTTGTTTACAGGCAGCCTGCACAGGCCAAACCGGAAGGTAAACCTGTGTGTGTAGACAGGCCATTTAGCTTTTAAAATCCTCAAGATTGGAACTTTTAAACCATGAGGTCTAAAAAGTGAAAAACATCCACAAAAGTAGGCTCTCTATATCTCATGACCTTCGGGTTTAGACTCGGTCTGTATCGCAGTACTAAACGATATCTTGAAGAACAATGCTCTTGAAATTTTCTGGATCAAAGGGTAGCAAGGTAACGAAGGCAATAAAAGGGTTGATGAACAAGCACGGTAGGGCTAGTGCTCCTACCCGAACCGACCCTAACTCTGGCGTTCAGTGCTCTCAACAGCCTCGTAAAACAAAAAAACATTAATATCACATAGATACATGTGGTCGAAAGAAACGAACTCTGCAGACAAGGTAAAACATGAAACGCATAATACTACCTCAACCTGTCTCGATCGCAACTGCTAACACTTACAAGCATCCTTACAAAACTACAAGCTAAACAAACGCCGCCACACTGTGGGACTAATTGATAGCCCTAGATGCAGAGGCAGTAATGAAGAAAGTGAAACTGCAGGGCATGTGCAATTAGAAGATCCATACTTGGTGACTAATGGCTGGATATGGTCAGAATCAGAGATACCCCACCTGCCAGTCTGCTTGAGTCCATCTTAAAGTTTGGATGGGTCTGGGGAGGTGTTGCACAATAGGCCTGACCAAGCGGTCTAAGTGTAAGCTGGCTTACACTAGAGACTTATATGAACACACACATAATCATGTTTCATTTGTAAAGTGAAGGTGTCCCTACAATTTCCTGTACCGACGCTAATAGGAGCAAGAGGAGCCCTAATATTAAAAACACACGAATATTTTTAGATATTGTGGGACAGTTGTAATGAGATAGCTCGTTCTGATTTCCGGTCTGTAGATGACCGGAAAGCAGAACGAGCTATTTGAAAAATAGCATTTTCTGCCTATACCTTCATTTAACTTGGGGTGGTACACTCCAGCTATAACAAGAAGAGCCTCAATATTAGAAATGCATGGATATTGTTAGATGTGGTGGGACAGATGTAATGGGATAGCTCGTTCTACTTTTTGGTTTGTAGATGATATTAAAAAATAGCATTTTTTAAATTAAATATGGCTAAATTGCTAGCAATTTAGCACTTTTACCGCCAAGTAGATTATCTTCACGGCTTCACTCTTGCCCGCTGATTAAGGTAAGTGAGGAGGCAGAGCACCATCAGGGTCGCAAGAAGACATTAGGTGTTGGTACTCACCAACAGCTGATTATACATGGTTAAAGTTTATAGTTTCGTAATAAAGAAAAATTATCTTCTACATTTTCAAAATATAATTTAAAAATATCTATCATTTTGCCAATTAAACAAAACAAAATTAATTTTAAGGTATATTTACATCAGAATAAACATGTTATCCTACCCTTGAATTTCATTATTAAAAGGGGTTTTATAATAACGTCAAAATTTTTATCAAGATATAGAGGAAATGGTTGAAAATCAAAAGGAATTTCATATTGCTTTATGTAGGAATGTCAATTTCCGTTTTTAAGAGAGCTAAGTTTGTACATTTCTGTGGAAAAATGTTGAATTTTTTATTTAAGAAGTCGATAGACATTTTTTTAATAACTAGACAAAATTTGAAAAATCGTAAATTTTATTACAAAAATTGATCTTTCATTATTTATTTAAAATAGTACCTATGAATATCAAATAATTTTTTGAAGTGTAGACTTATCCAGGGGGTGTTAAAAAGGTTTGAAATTGATACTTATTATTAAAATTTAAAAAAAAGTCTATCAACGTAGATTTACAAACCATCTGCTTTGAAGATAGTGTTGATTTTTAGCGAATAAACTGGTGAAAAATAAATAACAAGTGCTACTTTAAGCCAAGCCATCATCCCTCTCATCCTATTTGTCTGATTTTTTTTTATTTTATACGACAGAAACTGAAAATGCACAAAATCTCCGTCATGCAATCACCTATCATTATTTAGGGGTACATGTTCTAATAAATTAGTACGGACAAAATCAAGACTTGACCAGTTGAAAGGAAAAATAATAGTCGTTCTAAGGTCATATAATAAGGTCTTCCAACACCCCAAGTCGAGTTTCATCTTCCTATGAATAGTTCCACTTTTAGAAACAGTTGTGGCATTTGGGAAAAAAACAAACGGAAACACTAGCTCACTAGCTGGTCTAGAAATAACAGGAACGAGTCCTTTAGAATTAGAAGACCTGTATAAAATACTAAGCACAACAGAAAATAAAAAAGCAATAAAAATTGGCGGTTAACGGGGAAGTAATAAAATATGTGCTTAAGACGGCCAAGTCTAACGAATGGGCGGGGAAGTTGATATTTAGACATTCCGCTCGTAACCGTTAACGACTTTAATAGCGGGTTAATATCAGGAATAGTTATAATTCCCGATAGGGTAAGGTTCAAAGAAGGCAATGACAAATTTGTATACGAAATAAGAGCCTAATTAGTGAGGAAGGCCCAGTTGAACTTGTTGTAATTAAAGAAAAACAAAGGACGTTTGATAAAAACAACACCCTTTTTTTTTAAATTACACTAAGTTTGTCTGGACTTTTCTCACTAATTAGGCTCTTATTTTCTACATACAAATATGTCATTGCCTTCCTTGAACCTCATCCTATCAGGAATTATGACTGTTAGTGATATCAACCAGATATTAAAGTCGCTAACGGTTACGAGTGGAATGTCTAAATATCAAAATTCCCGCTCATTCGTTAGACAAGGCCCACTTAAAGAAGCAAAAAATAGGCGGTTATGACAACTCAATATATGTGCTGGGAAACTGAAAATATTTCAGATAGGTCAAAAACAGTGATCATATCAAGCCTTCTCAAAAGAGTTTTATTCGAACTTTTTTTAAATTGTTTTTTGGTGTCTCTTTTAGAACACTATAGGCATATAACAACACCCATGCTGCTATTTATTTTCATAAGCAAACAGCACAAATCTAAATAAATCCGCATTGTGTAAGCAGCACAAAATTTGAATTCAAAATTACAGCTTAAATCCATTTTCGCAACTGCAGTTTCTTGAAGGATGTTCTTATAATTTTCGTCATTTTAAGTTACTCTAAAGTTTACATAATTTCATACGTTACACGAGAAGACATTAAATACTCATGTTGAACACAACCGAACTCAAAACAAACGTAATTCAAGTTAGTTATAGGTAAACCCGTCGAATTTAAGCTCACTTTCGAAAACAACTCAAAACTTTTCCATTAATGTACAACTACTACAGACATTAAGTAACCTTTGAAATACAAATCTATAACTCTTAAAGTAGCTATTACATAAACTTTGGGTAAGTAATCATTATTTATTAAAGTACCACGAGTTTACATTTTCAATTTTTGAATCTACTCGTAGATTATTCAGTCGAGAAAATCTACTCGAGAGAATTTTTTATCTTCTGGTTCTAAAAAGATATGTTTTTAAAGTGAAAAGTGACAAAAATACTGTATAAATTTAAAATTTACAAGCGCGCAAACTACAAGCTACAAGCAAGGGTAACTTGACTATATGACTATATAACCTCTCTCTGCAGAAAACGACTTTAGAAAATAACAAAGAGCACCAGCGATGTTCTTGACGTACTTATTTTACAAACCATCTTATAAACATTTCAATTTCTTTTATAGATTCTTAAATGTGCGATTTTGTTGGAGAAAATATAAATCGATACAGAAGTGGTTTTGAAATATTATTATCTAATACGTTTTAAATTAAGTTTTCCAAACGAGCTTCACGAGATTTCCAATCAGATTGTCTGATAAGTTACGTTCGTTTTAAAAGAGATATATCTTTTGCAATCGCCTTCATAGAACTTGGAAATCGAAAATTACACTGCACGTCATTGGTTTGTTTTCTCTACGTTCTTATTACATTGTATACCAGAGGGTGGTCACTGGACCACTCGGTCATAGAGATTTAACATTTAAAATTATATTTTGATAATTTCCTGCTTCCTAATTTATTTTAGAAAGAAAATCTTCAAATAAAAGTTTTAGGGCATAAAATTTTACGTCTAAATCAAAAAACTAAATTACTTTTGGATGCTTTGTAACGACAGAAATTTAATTTGAAAATTTAGAAAATTAGCAGAGATTGCCATGAAACACAAATAAAATTTGTCAAATATGTCTTTCTATTTCGCTACGTTAAGAAGCCTATAACAACACTGTTTTGACGTCATAATAGTTTGCTTATAGAGTCATATCTTATAGGAATTATTTGCAAAGTGCAAACACTGAATGTTGACAGATTATTAATTAATTTAAGTAATTATTTTATAGAATAATTAAATAATGCAGCAAAATAGAGAAAATTGTATAAAAAACATGTGTCGTTAAGGCCTTTAACGCATTCGTTCCATTACAAAACGCGCGCTGCGCGCTTGTGTTCGTAACTTTAGTCTAATACGTCTAAAAGGTGCCTCTTTATCTGGCAAAATAATTGTTTATATTTTGGTGCTGTAATGGAGCTATATTACGACACCGAAAGTAGCTTCGTAATATCTGAAGGCGTGTCTGAAAAGTGTAGTCACATTTTTTTTTGAAGTTGGTACCACCAATGTCAAGTTCGAAATTATAAACATAGGTTGAAACTCAACCTACGGTTGACTGTTTGACCTAATTGGACAAAATAGTGAAATTAACGTTTATTTATAATTTCAACCTGCAGTTGAGTCTAGGCTTTATAATACTGGCCCTTATTAATAGTGAAATTACGTCAACACAACAGGTAAACCATTAGGTGATCAGCTGATTTTGTGATACCAAAAACTGTACTGTATGTGTACTTTTATAGATTTAAAAGCATTTTCAATTTTTAATTTTTGATTTTAATGTGAACGACGCCAACTTCCAATTGTTCAAAAATATAACATTAACATGCGATCTTCAACAAGGAATTTAAATAATTTATATTTTGTACTAAAAGTAATTTTTGTTTATTAAAATTTTAAAGAATTTTAGTATAAGTTATGATTTAATTTTTATTTTAATTCGATAAAACTTAAGATGAAAAAAAAATTTTTAGTTTTGAAAATTTTGAAATGTCAAATATGTCAGTATACCGGGTGTCCCACTTAGCATGCTCACCATGTGGATCTCGTAAACTGTAAGAGATACAAAGTCGGTTAAGTGACATCAAATGTAGCCTCTTTCATAGCCAACTCGATCCTACTTTTGTTTTTTGAAAAATTTTATTAGCACTCTAGATTTTTAGAATTCTGAAAAAGTTGATTTTCTTTAAATGCCTATAACTTTTTTATTAATCAAGATAATTTTAATTTTCAAAAAAGGGATAATAGGCACTACTAAAACCAATAAATTTAATAAATAAAAGAATTTTTTTATAACCCCGTTTTGGAGATATGATGCAAAGTTATATTTTTTTAAATGCAAACCTAGTATTAATGTTATGTTATTGCATATCTAATTTTTTCTCTTTTCAAAAATATAAGGGTTGATAGGATTTATTTTTCAAATTCTTGTTTGGTAACATTATTATAAAAAATAAATTTGTTATTTAATGTTAAAAAAATTTTTTTAAATCAAATTACCTGTGGAACAATCGAATGAAAAAAAAAACAATTGAAATTAAACATAAGAATATCAAAAAAATCATAAAAAACTACTAACAAATTTAAAAAATTTAAAAATTTACAAATGTATATTTTTGAAAAGAGAAAGAAATTAGCTTTGCAACAACAAAAATTGAGGTTAGGTGTGCATTTAAAAAAATGTAACTTTGCATCATATCTCCAAAACGGCCTTATAAAAAAATTCTTTTATTTATTAAATTTATTGGTTTTAGTAGTGCCTATAATCACTTTTTTGAAAATTGAAATTATCTTGATTAATAAAAAAGTTATAGGCATTTACAGAAAATCAACTTTTTCAGTTTATTCTAAATATCTAGTGCTAATAATATTTTTCAAAAAAAAAGGTAGGATAGAGTTGGCCATGAAAGCGGCTACATTTGGTGTCATTTAACCGACTTCGTATCTCTTACAGTTTACGAGATCCCCATTGTGAGCATGTAAGTGGGACCCTGTATTATAAACAAAAGTACCAACCAACAAAAAATAACCTCAATTTTGAAATTTGAAATTTGTTGGGAATACAATTTTTGATTAAAAGGCCGAAAAATAAAAAATATTGTGTGATATTTGTGTTAAAAGAGGTTTTATTTTGTTCGTGAAGTTACTCCACTCGCTACGCTCGTTTCGTAATCTTCTCCACTCACCAAATAAAACGCCTCTTTTAACACGTATATCATAAACTACTATTAGTATTTTAAGACAATCGCAATTTCTGCTAATTTTCAAAATTTTTAAATGACGTTATGAAGCATCCAAAATTAATTTTGTTTATTGATTTAGATGCAAAATTTTATGTTCTACAACTTTCATTTGAAGATATTAGCTCTAAAATTAATTGGGACGCAGAAAATCACCAATGTATGATTTTACATTTTAAATTCCTATGACCCTATGACGAAAGATGACAGAATAAAAACTCGTTTAAAAAATATGTTGCTGATAATGATACCTATCGAAAAATACTCGTTAGTAGGTGTAGGACTCGCCATCGGCTCGTCTATCAAACTTCAGACTCGCTAAAAATGCGACTTTTTAGCTCTTTATAAAACAGTATACTATTTTGGAAAGATTTACAATAATACAGTAGGTAAAAAGTTAAAAAATAATCATTGTATTGGAGTAATGAAGTTATAATAGCTTAACAATGGAAGAATACCTATTAGGCCAGTCAATCGGTAGTTTTTGATAGAAAGTTTTGGAGGAGTTTTGATATTTGAGTTTTTTATGTTTTTCAGGTCGCTGAAAACGAATTTGAAGTTTGCCACCAAAAATTTTTCCCGGGAAAAAAGTTATAAGCCAAAATAAGTAAAAAAAACTGCTCTTTTTCAAACTTTCGGTTGTAACTCGAAAACTATGCATTTTTTGGCAACATTAAACTACAATAAAAATAGTTCTAAGAAAATTTTCTACATTTTATGTCCGAAAGTTTTTTTTGTCAGGCGAACGGTTTCGCCGCGATCGCGCCTCGAAGTTGTTGCAACCTACAGTTCAATGAGAAATGCCACGGTAGTGTTCCTTAACCGTGTTAGTAATCACTCCTACGTCTTTAACTTTAAGTATTTCGGTTTTTTATCTTTTTCAGGTCGCTGAAAACGAATTTGAAGTTTGCCACCTAAAATTTTTCCCGGGAAAAAAGTTGTAAGCAAAAATAAGTCAAAAAACTGATTTTATTCAAATTTTTGGTTTTAACTCGGAAACAATGCGTTTTTTCGTAACGTTGAATGAAAAGAAAAGTTAGAAGAAAATTTCATACATTTTAGGTCTGTAAACTTTTTTGTCAGGCAAAAGGTTTCACCGCGATCGCGTCTAGAAGTTGTTGCACCTGCCGCTGTAGTCCAATGCGAAAAAGCACAGCGTGGCTAAAATGTTGCAATAATCTTGGGAGTTGGACACTAAGGGCAATAACATGGCATTAGGCCATTTTAGTTTTTTTCGATTTCTTCTGAGTTTTTTCAATGCCAGCCACTGCTGGACTTGGTAGTATAGGTAGGGTAGGTACCCGCAAAGAATGTTCTCTCGCTACAGGTGCAGATGGTTGCATGCGACAATGTGAGTCTTTGTCTCATATGCAACTTTGATGTCGCACTTATGTCTCAACTTGTTAAGTGATGCTACTTCTTTCCCACTGAAGCCGTACAATTAAATAAGAAAACGTTCACCAGCATCAGCAACCATTTTTTGAGTAGTATATGAGGTTTTAAATACCTGGAGGGTACCTGCGAGATCGCGATTGTTAGTCAGTCAGTCATGAACTTCATTTTTCCGTGATTGAACAAAAAGGATGTGGTATCACAACCACTCATTGCGTGTAAGGAAAATATATTCTCAGCAACTGTTTTACCCACTGCAGTGAGTGGGGAAAATAAAGCTCTACAAACTTTTTCCTTTCCAGGTTTTAAGAAGTAAAGATTATCATCAGAGGTCGATCAAAATTACTAAAAGGTACCGTAAACTGGGGCTACTTCGACATGTTTTTCGTATAAATCTCTTTCTAACTCATTATACAACCTATTAACTCAAATAATAGATATGTCATTATACCAAATGGACCCTTATAATTCGATTTTGCGATATTTTGGAAGTATCAGATATACGAAAATGCCTTTTTTTTAGTTTTGTTTTGGTGTCGAAGTAGCCCCACGCATTGGGGCTACTTCGACACCCTTTAAATAACTGCATAATGTCGAACTTTATCAACCCCTGGGTTACTTTGACACCAAATTAAGATTTTGCAAAAAGTTTAAAATAAAAAACTTAATAAATAACTCTTTTATAATCAAAGATATGCAACGGTTTACGAAGCGGTTTTACCTGATTTTCAGAAAATTAACGCAAACTGAAGGAAAATTGATAAGAATTAGCAGTTTGGTCAGTTATTTGTAGACATAACATGCAGAGATATGTTTTTCATGCAAAAATTTCGAAAAAAATCGAAATTATTGAAGGTGTCGAAGTAGCCCCCGCATGTCGAAGTGCCCCAGTTTACGGTACATTCTACATCCTCGCCTACAACAAATATGGCTTCATGTTTTGGGGGCAAGAACAAAGCTATGTTCACTATCAACGAGTCGAGTCGGTGTCTTCCTTAGCTTGCTTACTCGTCACATAGCCGCTGATGTGAATGTCGTAAGCGTTGCTAGTAACCGATTTTTGTTTTTTGGATTTGCAAGAAATTTTTCTTTGAACGCTGTGGGAACCATTGTTTCTTCAAATATTATGTGGACAGAAACAAGTTTTCTTGATCTTCTCAATCGCTCAGCGCATATGGTTCCACTGTCAGTAAGATCAGAGGATAGCCATCGCCATCACATATAACTGTAGCGTTTGGTTACTTATTTTTGATATAAAGAACATATCTATCACAGATGGAAGAAAACGATTGATTGCTATTGCTAGGTCACACAACCCTATCCAATAAGAACCCACCATCTACCACATATACAACTTTGCAACTAAACTTCACATCTGTAATACGTTGGAATGCTTTGTAGTACAAGCTAGAGTTGCTTCCTTTTCTTAAAATATCGTCAAAAGAGATAACGAGATAAGAAATCAAGACCAAGATCATAGGCCAAATGCTCCTCGAGCTCTTTATCCGACTGCTTAGCAATGGTATTTCTTTGGAACAGAGTGGTTGGATTAATTGGAATTGGAATCAGTTCATTATTGATCTCTTTAGCACTGTTCATTAAAGCAAGGGGTTGCACTCTGTCACTGCGTTTGAATTTGACACTTTCAGCATCTCCACCAACAACTCTGTTAATGCCCTTAGTGCTCATCTCCCAAGACTTATGACATGACTGCTTATTCGGGCATGAGCCACAATTTCCTTACAGTTAAAGTTAAAGGCGTAACAGTGATTATTAACACGATTAAGAAACATTAGCGTCGCATTGTCTCATTGTAGGTGTCTGACTGTAGGTGCAACAACTTCGAGGAGCGATCGTGGAGAAACCGATTGCCTCACAAAAAAAACTTATAGACATAAAATGTAGGAAATTTTCTTATAACTATTTTTGTTATCGTTCAACTTTGCCAAAAAATGCATAGTTTTCGAGTTACAACCGAAAGTTTGAAAAAGAGCAGTTTTTTTTACTTATTTTGGCTTAAAACTTTTTTCCCGGGAAAAATTTTTGGTGGCAAACTTCAGATTCATGTTCAGCGACCCAAAAAACATAAAAAACCCAAATATCAAAACTCCTCCAAAACTTTCTTTCAAAAGTACTTTTCAAGCACCATTTGACTGTATCAATTTTTTGCAGTGAAGTATAAAGCTTAAATAGGCGTCACGAAAGAAAATTTTAAAAAGAAAATCTATGATCTAATGTTAAAATCATTAGTATTTATACGCCTACGTAAGCACGCACCACCCCCAATCGTGAAATATTGGAATCCAATTTTCTAAATTTTCAACACGAAAAACTGATTAACATTTAAGCGAAATTTTGGTGTAGGTACTTAAAAAATAAAGTTTTCTCATAATTTACGATTTTAATTACAAAGTCGTTTGATTATTGAATTTCTTATCTTACTTTCCTTTTTGATAATTTGCGAGCAAGTTTTCTTAATTTATTGCCTAACAGTCTTTTAAACATTCAAAATTAATTATAACAGAGTTTTAATAAACTTATAATTAAGGATTTGTCGTAAAATTAAGTGTTCGAGAATCAAATTATCCTCGGCCACTTAAAATGACAAAAATAAAGCAAAATTATGCTTCCAAGATATATTCCACGTATAATAAATGATATTAAACGACAGATTTAAAAAAATATATACCTAGAAGCATTAACATAATTAAAAAAATAAATAAAATTGTTTCAAATTAATTACAACAATACGAAAAATAAACCACAAAACGGAAAATTTTCAAATCTTAAAAAAGAAAAGAATTTCAAAAAGTTAATTATAATTTCACATCAAAGGGTAGTTTTTTAATTATTTCGTTTAAACATAATTTAATATCAGATTGGGTTGTAGTCGCAACAATGTTAAAACCTTCATACATTTATAATCATTTATATACCTACCCTTTAAACTAATTTAAAACTTTCCAACTCCCTTTGTACGTATCAGCTCATTTAGCGACAATAATGTTACCCTTTTGTAAAAGCGGGAATAGCTTCCAAAATATTTTCATTTAAATTTGTTTGTAGTTAGTTCCTTTTGTTGAATTTGTTTATGTTCGGTTAAATATAATAATGGAAAAATTACGCAAAAATTTTTCTTTCTCGATATGAAATATTGTGTTTTAGGGCAGTTGGAGATTGCCGCATTATGAAAAGCTACAGTGTGCAATTTACAGAACAAACAACTTAATGTCGGCATCCCATGTCTGATTAATAGCTAACCATTTCTCAGTTTCATATAACAAGAATTGGAGACAGTTATGTACACCCACCTAAAAGGGACACTATTAAAACTTTATTGAAGCATCAATGTGATTAAATAAAGTAAGACGTTATTGTTTTGTAATTTTAGATCGATAATGTTGCTACTGACATTTGCTTTCTTACGTTTTTTTCAAAAAATTTAGAAGTTTCTTCCAAGGTCTTTATAACTGATGTATAAGCAAATTTCTATAAGGGGAGGCTAGGGAAAACTAAACAAAAGTTTTTGATTGATTCTCTTCCCGGTTTTCAGGCTTTTACATTAATTTGAATTAATATGTTTTGTAAAAAATAAAATATCAATTAGGTCCATCCACGAAAAAACACCCCCTTTAATACTAGAAGTGATTAAAACTTATCTGACATTTGATATAGGTGACATTTAATTTATAAAATTCAGAACTGGCATTTTGTTTTTACACAGCCGCTCATCTAAAATTTATTCAATTATGGGACACTTCCTTCCACGTTTCAGGGTGGGAACAGTGACATCCGAGTTTTGTTAGGGTGTACTATTTTGACACATATTAGGAAGTTTTGCATCAGTGCCTTCAGTGACTAAACCGTGGTGTTGTAAATCGATAGCTAGAGCTTTCACTGTTAGCAATAATTCCAATAGGGCTTAGTTCAGCACTGGAGGAACTAACAACAGCACCAGCACCAAGATGAAGTGGATTTCTTACAGTGCCAAAACATCTACTTCTGTAATCCATCTCTAGGAATGAGGTTGTAATTTAAAAGTTCCAATCAAACATTCGAATAATGAAGTTAAAATTCGACTCGCATAGTGAATTACTAATAATGTATCTAACGTGACCTACAACTAAAGTAAGCTTAGATAAATGTCTAAAAAGACATTAAAAGAGTTACGACGAAAGATTTACTGTCATTCAAAGTATCAAAGTGTTACTAAATCTTTCTAAAATGAGAATATACTTCTAATTCTACGATTCTACCTCTAAATGATCAAAGCTTTGTGGTAAATTACCATTAAATTTATTCACTATGACGTATAAGTAAATTTGTAAAATACGTCGTCTAAACGGAGGATGAAAAACAACGGATGTGGCCATACGAGGAACTTTTTCCGGTTGTATTTTTTTTTTACTTCTTTAAAAGTTTATAGTTTAAAATTTTCTTTAATGTATTTCATTTATAAGAAATCAAATTAAATTTTAATAAAAAATATATATACAGGGTGTCCCACTTAGCATGCTCACCATGGGGATCTCGTAAACTGTAAGAGATACGAAGTCGGTTAAATGACACCAAATGTAGCCTCTTTCATGGCCAACTCGATCCTACTTTTGTTTTTTGAAAAATATTATTAGCACTCTAGATATTTACAAAAAACTGAAAAAGTTGATTTTCTTTAAATGCCTATAACTTTTTTATTAATCAAAATAATTTCAATTTTCAAAAAAGGGATAATAGGCACTACTAAAACTAATAAATTTAATAAAAAAAAGAATTTTTTTATAAGGCCGTTTTGGAGATATGATGCAAAGTTACATTTTTTTAAATGCAAACCTAACCTCAATTTTATGTTGTTGCAAAGCTAATTTCTTTCTCTTTTCAAAAATATACGTTTTTAAATTTTTAAATTTTTTTTATTTTTTAGTATTTTTTTATGAATTTTTTTAGCACTTTTTTTTGATATTCTTATGTTTAATTTCAATTGTTTTTTTTATTCGATTGTTTCAAGGGATATTTGATTAAAAAAAAATATTTTTAACATTAAATAACAAATTTATTATTTAATTTTATGTTACCAAACAAGAATATTAAAAATTAAGCCTATCAACCCTTATATTTTTGAAAAGAGAAAAATATTAGATAAGCAATAACATAATATTAATACTAGGTTTGCATTTAAAAAAATATAACTTTGCATCATATCTCCAAAACCGCCTAATAAAAAATTTTTTTTGGATATTAGATTTATAGATTTTAGTAGTGCCTATTATTCTTTTTTTAAGAATTAAAATTATCTTGATTAATAAAAAAGTTATAAGCATTTAAAGAAAATGCAATTTTTCAGTTTTTTGTAAATATCTAGAGTGCTAATAAAATTTTTCAAAAAACAAAAGTACGATCGAGTTGGCTATGAAAGAGGCTACATTTGGTGTCATTTAACCGACTTCGTATCTCTTACAGATTACGAGATCCCCATGGTGAGCATGCTAAGTGGGACACCCGGTATGTAATTACACAAGGCGACAAATTTAGAATCTATAATTTTTTATGGATAAAACTGTACTTAATCGAAAGGGTATGCATATTAAAGCTCAAAAATAAAAAATAAACTTTCTTTACGAGTTGTTCTTGAGATAATTCACAATTTATGATTTTTTGACCATCGTTTACCTATTTTTTTTTCTCAAAAACTACTAAAGTATGCTCAAAAATTCAAAGTTTATGTTAAAGAAGAACAGACATTTTAGTTCAAAAAATCAAAAAAATATTTTTCCAGTTTTGGAATCAGGACTCAAAACGTCGAGAAATGCAAAAAAAAATTTTATTGTTATTATTTTTTTGTCTCTATTATAACAACTTTTTCTTGTATTGGAAAAAGTTAAAATGCGACGAAAAACTAAGTCGTAAGGAAACATTTCTCTTATTTTGTAGTTTGTTTTGTAGGCACTTTTTTGCCTTAAAAAATATTTAATTTCAATATTTAACTTTTAGAAAATTCGGACACTTTTGAAAAGTTCAGATAGCTCAAATTTTCGTTATAAAAAAACCGACGACTTTGTATGCATACGACTACTTTTAAAACGTGTATAAAAAGGTTTTTCTTAACTTCTTTTCATCGTAAAGTAATTTGAAAAAGAGAGAGAAAAATTTTCTTAAAATTGGAAACGAACATTTTAAAACTTCTCTACCCAAACATTAATGGTATTAAAAAAAATTTAAAATTACATGTAAACGAAAGTGACATGCAGATAAATTTCATTTGAATAATTTAAAAGCTTTAAGGTATAGTCGTACTCGCGTAATGTACATTTAAATTTCTTTTTATTTTATGGTCATATGAACTCACACACACACACAACTGCAATAGAAATGAATTATTACATTTTATTATATTTGAAGCGAGTTAAAATTTTAATGAAATACTACGTTAATTTTAAATAAAATTTTACTGAAATAATTGTTTGTATAAATTTTAATTATAAATTGCTTTTAGAAAATGCTAGAATGTACAATGAGAGCCCTTTGAGCCCCAGTAACCTACCTATTAATTTGACTGACTGATTGAAACTTATCATCAATTAATGTGACTCAAAAAAATTTTATTGGCCGATCTGTGTATTCATTTAAATCGGAGTTTGGGAAGCCTTAATATTTTTTATTTCGCGTAGATTATAGTATTATATTAATTATGCATGGATTTTTCTAAAAACAAAGGTCTGATGAATCAAAGAGTATCGCATATTCTTTAGACCGAAATTTCTTTCTCCAAAAATATTTAAAAATGCTTACAAACGATTAGGTAAACCTTTGGTGTTGTCAAGAAACGTCTTCGTGGAAAGGCTAGTTTTGCTACTGCAACTGCTGTTTCTTAAAGTGAATATAATGACAAAACTCTTGTGGTTGATAAAGAAATTTTGGAAATGATTGCCGAAAATCCGAAATTAATCACAGAAGCTTATACCTAAAGATGTACCGATTTACCATCAAAATCGATGAGCAGACAACCCAAAACGCGAATTTCGGTAAAAAAATTGTATTTATCAATGAAACTTTTTTTTACTATTCTCCAAACCCAGAATTATAGATAGTGTCTCATTTCTAATATAGGTTTATAAGCTCTAGCTAACTATAGCGCGGTTTCTATTGAGATAGGTGCAGAAAACACGTGCCGCTTTAATAGCATAACCTATAATTTAATCAAATCTTAGATTTCGTAGTAGAAGTGGATCCGAGTACGAACGATTGTCCATAATGCTGTACCGAAAAATCTCGATGTAATCTGCTCTTCATTTGATAACTGACACGACTTTCTACATTTGTGGATTTAAGGTAAGAAAGGATATAAAAGGTAGAACATGCAACAAGGACTGTGTGTACGCTGGTCATCCACATGCAGCTTAATACACTGTTAAAATAAATTCAAAATTACTGGTGGGCTGTAGACACCAATTAAATTGTGAAAATGTTTTAGAGAAACAGATTAATCGAGTAATTAATCAGTTTATTAATGACATTTTAGAAGTCCATGAATAACTCATTTATTCCGTCAAGTTTACATTATCATTGGCTGTCATGGTTTTTCCTTATAAGTGGGAGTATAAGTAACAATTTCTAATGGAGAAATTGACTGGAAATTGCTATACTTCACGAAGAAAATCAAGCATTGGTAGATAGCCATCAAGTGGATGCACCGTGATTGTTTTTGCCCACATCCATTGGTTGTGACAAGACCTGACTCAATCGCCGATGGACCAATGGAAAAACACGAGGTCTATGGCCGGCTTTAAAGAGTTTTATTTCTGTGCGTCGTCGTGCCATCCCTTCTGATAAATACGAGGTACGTGAGCTAAAACCTCACATCAATCCCAAGGGACATTACTCCCAACCTTAGAACATAAAACATTCAGAAGGAGGGTTAGCAACCGTTGCTTATGTGAGAAAATGCGACGGAAATGACATTTTAGAAGTCCATGGATGACTCATTCATTCCGTCGAGTTTACATTATCATTGGCTGTCATGGTTTTTCCTTATAAGTGGGAGTATAAGTAACAATTTCTAATGGAGAAATTGACCGGAAATTGCTATACTTCACGAAGAAAATCAAGCATTGGCAGATAGCCATCAAGTGGATGCATCGTGATTGTTTTTGCCAACATCTATTGGTTTTGACAAGACGGGGCTCAATCACCCATGGACCAATGAAAAAACACGAGCTGTATGGCCGGCTTTAAAGAGTTTTATTTCTGTGCGTCGTTGTGCCATCCCTTCTGATAAATACGAGGTACGAGAGCTAAAACCTCACATCATTCCCAAGGGACATCACTCCCAACCTTAGAACATAAAACATTCAAAAGGAGGGTTAGCAACCGTTGCTTATGTGAGAAAATGCGACGGAAATGACATATTAGAAGTCCATGGATTACTCATTCATTCCGTCGAGTTAACATTATCATTGGCTGTCATGGTTTTTCCTTATAAGTGGGAGTATAAGCAACAATTTCTATTGTAGAAATTGACTGGAAATTGCTATACTTCACGAAGAAAATCAAGCATTGGTAGATAGCCATCAAGTGGATGCATCGTGATTGTTTTTGCCCACATCCATTGGTTGTGACAAGACCTGGCTCAATCGCCGATGGATCAATGGAAAAACACGAGGTCTATGGCCGGCTTTAAAGAGTTTTATTTCTGTGCGTCGTCGTGCCATCCCTTCTGATAAATACGAGGTACGAGAGCTAAAACCTCACATCATTCCCAAGGGACATCACTCTCAACCTAAAACATTCATGAACATAAAACATTCAGAAGGAGGGTTAGCAACCGTTGCTTATGTGAGAAAATGCGACGGAAATTACATATTAGAAGTCCATGGATTCATTCATTCCGTCGAGTTTACATTATCATTGGCTATCATGATTTTTCCTTATAAGTGGGAGTATAAGCAAAAAGCAACAATTTATATTGGAGAAATTGACCGGAAATTGCTATACTTCACGAAGAAAATCAGGCATTGAAGATAGTCATCAAGTCGGTGCATCGACCGATGGACCAATGAAAAAACACGAGGTCTATGACCGGCTTAAGAGTTTGATTTCTGCCTGTCGCCGTGCCATCCCCTCTGGTAAATACGAGGTGTGTGAGCTAAAACCTCGGTGTTTTCTCATTCTGCATTTATGTATCGTACGCAATTAGGCCCTACAATTACACTCAGCCAAATAACGCCAACTGATAGAGAAATTATCAGGAGAAAGTGCTCCCATTCGTAATAACCGTTTACAAATCTGTATGGTCCTTGTTGAGTCCTGACTTTAAGGGCATTTTTTCAAGAAAATTTGGAACAAATTGATTATCAGTTGAAAGGCGGTAAAGAGCCACTGAACAGTGCGTTAACAATTCTGTAGAATCCGGTATGGACGTATCTATTTTTCAGAGTCAAACTCCCTCGTAAGAAGCCTTATTTATATGACATTAAATTTTAAAGAGCCTTTTTCTAGAATAAATTAATCAGGTTAGGATTCTATAGAACCCTCCTGATTTCTGAAAATTTTTTTTGTGACCACGAGAAATTGAGCTTTGCTTTGCTGTATTACTTATATTTTGCTTCAAGAGAGCTCTTTAAAGTTAGCCAACCATTATTTTGTTCAAGGTAAAATTGTAAAAAAAAAACTGAAAGACATTACATAACATAATAAATACAATGTTATATTAGCAAAACGTTAACGTGCAAAGAAAATCGGAACATAATAAACCTCATTACAACGAAAGTACGCCAAAAGCTTTTAAAACTCAAATAGGTTTTTCTTTTATTATTTTACAAACAGCTTTTCTAACCAACTTATTTTTAAAGAAGTTACAACGAAATAGTGTAATTTACTGGATTGGTTTATATAAAGAATAAACAAACTCCATTTCATCAAATTCGAGTTGAAGTTAATGACGTTATTAAGCAATGATGTTTATTGTTGATTTTAAAAAATCCATCTCGTTTTAAACTAACTTTAGTTTTATGTCGTCTCCGTTTTAGTTTACGTCATACCTTGATGTTCATACGTCATTTAAAATTTCATCATTATTATTAATAGCGGTATAAATTAAATTTAGATTTTCTGCTTATGATAAGCATTTCCGAGCTTAAATGCTAATGACTTCAGTTAGATTAAATACGAAAAACAAACTTGAAAATCTTTAATAATTTTAAAAATATAAAATGATTATAAAAAAATACGTTACCATAAAAGGGTGTATTAGGAAAACTATCATAAAAAACTAAAGATTGTGTGTGACATGTTTTAAAATGAACACCATTATAAAAAATACAAAGAGAAAACTCTAAGTGAAAATCTTGTAAAACTTGACATAAGGGTGTTGAAAAATCCGCATTAAATCAAAATTACCATTTCTTTATTATGCTAAATTTAATACAAAAGTTTTAAATATTTTCTCGTCCGTGTAGTTCCTATTATCGAGGAAACGAATTTTGTTGCAAATAAGGGTTGTTAGGTCGCCAGTAAATGGGATGATATCACCTAATAATCTAATACATTACAAGTTCGTGTCCTTAAGGGCTGATAAACATATTCATAAAGTTTAATTACTTCTAGCTTTACCGTAACTAACGAATTTAATTTTTTTAGAACAAAAATAATCAAACTTGATAAATTGGCGGTTGAGTTGTCCACGAATTCGGTTAAATTAGCGAAGTTGTAGTACTTTGTCGTCTTCATTTAGCTGGGTAGTTGGAAAATCGGAAAACGGCCTATTTGCCGAGATATGCCCAATATGTAACTTTTTTTTAAATTGAACACCCTGTATGTTTTTGGATATTTGGATTCCCCAAACTTTTCTCTGTGCCTCGAAATACCCACTTTCGACTTTCATTTTTCACAAAAAAAGTAAAAACCTGAAAACTATGTACTAAAAATTGTAAAAACAATTCAATAGCCATACGAAACCCTACGTTAACTGCGTATAAATAAGTGCGACTGGCTTGTTGTCATAACGGGTAACGTCACACCAATCACACTGAACAATGAGTACATGATCGATCACGTGCATTTATTCGAAATAAGCCGCATTTTTATTTTTGATTTTTGAACTAGATAAACTTTTTTTGGTATTTTTTTAACGATATTTATAATAATGTCACGCGTAGAAATATTACGCAAATTATTTAATGCAATTATTAAGTAGTACAAGAATTTAATGTACACGAGTTTACAATACGTGACTATTGTCATTGGAAGAGGTATGGAAGAATGTGAGATAAAGCATAAATCGTCAGTTTTAGAAATTTTAGTTGGCGCGTGTGCCAAGTTAATAAAAGGCCCCAAAGTAGGTTTTGAAGTCAGTTTTTATACTTGGCGGTTGATAATTGTCAGTCGGACAATTCGGGAACGCGAAACGTTTATCGGTTTCGTACTTTGTAATAATTAAGGAGCGATTATAATCATCATGTGTTGTGATTGGATTATAATGCTAATATTTGAGTAAGAGAACGTTTTAAATAAATTAATAATTTCAGCACTGTTTATTATCTTAATTTCGGTACACTCTGGAGATTCTGGACTCCAGAGGTCAAGACTCTGATACCAGTCGTGATAATAAGAAAGTCAAAATTAATAATAAAAACTGAAAATAAATGATTTTAAAAATCCATGCATCTTCCTCATTGAAATTATTTCTGCTTTTACTAAAATTTGGCTACAAAGTAGCTGATTTTCCCAAGAAATAAATTTGAATGACACCCTTAAGAAATTTCCAGTTTATTGCTTTTTGAAATGTTAAAAAGTCTGTTAGAGGTGCTTTTATTGTTCTATTATCTTTTTGAAAATATTTTGCATTGTTTTCAAGATACCTTTAAAATACAAAAACGTCAATCATTTGTAATTCTTTCAAATAATATTGTTAGTTACAACTTCAGACTAAACTAATTTTTCTATCGTCCTCTCCAAAAAGCGTAAGAGGGTTAATTTCATCTGTGACCTTTGCAAGAAGGTTACGACTTCAGACAATGTATTATATGAACTTGGACTTCCACAATAAAAAGTTCGTAACGAACATTTTAATTAAGATATAGTACCATAAGACAAAAATATTTTTATATTAGGGGCTTAGATTTTCTCGAAGTCGAAAATCTGAAAACTTTTCCGTGTTACAAATTATAATTATTTTCCAATTAATCGTTTGCTTGATCAGTCTACCTGATATAAATGTAATTACTAATTACCACCGCTACAAAGCTTAATCGCTGTCAAATTTAGGGTTGAAATTAGCTCCATTGTGATAATTATTTAGATAATCATTTGTAATTTAGTAAAAGTGTTTGTGTTAAAAATTATGGACACGCACGTTTTTCGTCTTCGTAAGACTAAACATAAGCGTGTGTACAGTCAGCCTCAAATTTAATGGTCGCCCTGGTTATACGTTTAGCACTAATTTTGGATGAAACCATCATAACACTCCCTACTTAAATTGAGGGGTAACTTTATTTTGCCAACAAGTAGTAAATCAACAACCTTCCCTTCTGTCCTTTTGCCATTGTTGGCTAATAACCACCCTGATGTAGAGCCAGGGTAGCCAATAATTGTGTGGCTAACTGTACGTTTGACCTTTTGTTCAGTCGATGAAGACCTCCAGCTTTCGGCCTATCTTTTAGCCGCTCGTGGACGTTCAATTATTTTTCAACTTTAAAAGAAAGCAATTAAAATTAAAAAAAAATAAAAATAATGAAGACATCAGTCTCACAATCGTTATTAAAAATATTTTGTTCGTTTTCAATTATTATTTAATAACATGGCTGATATGGATAAAAATAACAGAATAACAACTTCAACCCAATTCTCTTAGTTCTAAAGTGAGTTAGGATTTTAACTTATTCTTTTTATTTTGCAGCAAAGCCAATCATAAAATGAACGTTTTAAACTTTTCCTTGTTAAAGCTAAATTGTCTATGCTTTAGAATTATTATTGATAAGAAATTGATTAATGTACAGTGACTAAACCGAATGATGGTTAATAAAGTGGCTCTTTCTGAAAGAAATTCCAGATTTTTCATTTTAAATTCGCTCTTTGTTATTTTTGCCGAGACGTAAAATTTTTTTGATCTATTCAAGTTTTAAATCTTTACACTTACAAAAACTATCCTACTATTGTGATTTATAAATAAATTTCCGTGTAAAAAGTTCCTAAAGTTAAATCCAAGAATATTCATTCCAAACGTCATTGTGGGTTTAGAAATGCATTTAAAACTAATTCATCGGGGTGGACTTTTATGACGTAAATAAATCAATAATTTCTTTTACTAAACTTTGAAAAATCTTTAAAGAGTTTTTGAAGTTGAAGATACTGAAAAGTATTTTATGTTTGTTGGTTTTAATAGACTTTTATGTACTTTAATAATACTTCTATGCGGTTTTATTTTAGAAAGAGTTGTAAAGTGTAAACAAAGTAGTTTAACGTGATCTAAATAAAAATTGTTCTTCAAGGGAAAAAATAACCACTACGCTTTCTGCACATAAGTTAATTGAGAGAGCACGTAGATTTTGAACGTTTTAAGCAAGCCACAATCGCATTTTTAGAGCTTTACAAGGGAGGAAAACTGTTTTATAAATTCTACACAGTTGCGATGAGGTTTTCTTATAAAAGAAGTCTTTTTAAGTGTTTGGCAGGTTTCTCTAAATTGGAAAAAAGTTTAAGCGTTGATTGTTCAATTGGTAAAGGTTGTTTTTGTACTTTTTAAGAAAATTTCTTGCAAAGTATATTTTTGTAAGTACACCACAACTTTGAAATGGTTATGAAATGCTTCAAATATAATTTAAAATGTCCAGGATGTAGCGTGGTCGTTTTATAGCACTCGAAAGTTTCTATTACTCTTATGTTATAGCTAAAACTTGCTAGTTGTAGCTTAAAGGGTAAATTTCTAGAATAAAAGATAAAAATGTCATCAAGAAAAATGGAAATACTACTACCACTACAACAACTACAAAGATAGTCTTCAAAAATAAAAAATTACCTGAAATCGTAAAGTAATCGATTCAGGCCTGAGTATAAGCTGTAAGCTTTTAGCCCTTTCAGTTACAAAATATATTATGCGTACTAAATATGCGAAAGACATAAAAATAATTGATAGACTTTACTTAAACTTAAGCACGCTACACACGCTTAGGTTTTTTTACGGCAGGCTCTTGCAGGGAAATACTGTGTAAGCAAGTTGGAACTACCACATTGCCTCTAAACGTAGAGGTTTTTAAACCACAAGCCTGTGCAGACCAAAACGTGCCTGAAACCTGTAGGTTTGTGTAGTCTGCACAGGCCTGCTGTAGTAAAGGCCCCAGTGTTCGTAGCGGACTTAAAATACCGAATAAAAAAAATCATGAGCAAACTACAAAAGCTCAGATTTGTACTGAGGCAAGCACGTACAGGCCAAAATTCTACAGGCTGCCCGAACAATCTACATGCGTTCCGATTTGCCTGTGCAGAAGACAGGCTGTAGTAAAATGCTGAGCGTCTGTAGTGGCCTTTAGCTCGCGAAGATATTTAACAAAGTTTTCCCTTAATGGAAAAATTTACCCTTAATGGAAAAATTTACCCTTAATTTTCCTCTATGTTTGATATAATCGACGACCGGATATAACGACCCTTTTTAGTCGGTCCCTTCGCCGTCGTTATATCCGACTTTTACTATATTTGGTTGGGAGTTACAATATAAACATCTTCAGGGGCGGACTGGTTTCAGTCCCTCCTGCAATAGTTTCATTTTGGTTCCTGTGCCCTCCCCAGCCATACTTTTCAGAAATAAAGAAATTATATTATTTAAAATAAACAGTAAATAAAAATTCCTAATTCTGTTTTTATACAAACTTAGGTCATGGCAGGGTACGTTAGGTTAGATTAGTCTAAGATATGTTAGTTTATGGTATGTTACTTATAGATTATAGTGTAATTCGTGGGCAATTGCCGGTCTGCCGACCTGGCCAATTTGACCCTGAGTCATTCTCCACGTCAAAAATCGTTGCTTGATCTTATAACTTCTGCTACGACTTAGCGACTTTAGCTCTAGTGACAGAACCTAAAGTCCACAGATAAAAATAATACAATGAGATAATGTCGTGAAAAAAGTTAAGCCAAAAAAGTAAGGAAAAAAATACAGGATTTAACGACGTCTGAATCTGTTGAGAGACCTAAAGGTAACAACAAGTGAGCTACTGTAACTGGTGCCAGCAAACCCATCATTTGTTTCAGCTGCGACTTCTGTAGCGCAGCCTGGTGCTTGCTCGACAGGTTGATGTACTGCGACAATGCTTTTTAAAAAAAGGATTGACGCTGTCTAATGTGTTATACCTGAAGTTGAGAGTACGAACAGTTGGATTGTACATTTCCCAAATTCTACACGTCTTTCAAAGTGTCTTTCCAGCTACTGACCCTAAGCTATAATCTCTCGGTCGTTCTATAAACCATTTTTCACCAAAGATAATTTTGATTAGATTTATTCTAGACTATGGTCCCATAACAGAAAAACGGGGTGATCGTATTTAGGCTCATCTTTTGGGAATAAGCTATTTGAGTGCCAGCGAACACGAAAATCTGGTTGGCTTCCAAAAGCAGTGGCTTAAGGCCTCAAGACTGTTAATAATAAACTTCTAGTTGGTGAGGGGGGCAGGAAACTCACCTGAGAGGGATGACAAAGTAAAATCTTACTTTTTATGTAAAACGTAGTTACTTTATCAGTGGACAACTTAAATACCGTTTATGAGTTACGAGTTAATGTTTGCGGGTGTGTAGCATAAAGACGTTAATTTTAGTCCAGCTGCCACTCTCTCAGAGACATTGTAGAGAGTAGCCAATTTTTTCTGTCGATTCTTTTTATAAGAATGATAAAATGTCAAACTTGGATCCCGAATGCTGTCATATTTCTTACTTTTTTCCTTCTTTAACAATTTCTTAGAAGGATCCTGAGGCCTTAAGCCACTGCTTTTGGAACCCAACCAGATTTTCGTGTTCGCTGGTACTCGAAAGCTTATTCACGGTGTTTTTTCTGTTATGAGCCCATAGTCTATTCAACATACTAATCAAGTATAATCCATTCACTCTTTATTTGCGCTATGATTGGCAATGTTAGGGTGACAGATTCCACCCGGTATAAATTATAGAAAAAAATCAGTTAGGTTAAGTATTGTAGAGTAGCGGTTTTTATTCAATTGTGTTAATAGTTGGTCTGTCAAGGGCCTGTCATTTTTTTTTGGTACTGTCAAGAGCTGTCAGTCAACTTAATAGGGATTTTTTATTTTGGCAAACCAAAAAACAAAATTTCATGGCCAACCATAGCGCAAATAAAAAGTGAACGGATTATAAGCGATTAATGAAATTAGAAATTGCAACTTTTATTGCTTGAATTTAAATCTTATAAGACACGGTTCTGTAGTGCCATTGTAGCAGTCGAAGAAGCAACTGTTAGCAACACTGCAGTCGTATTTTAATTAATAATCAAGTACTTAACTAAATTAGGACCCACTTTTAATAACTTATTCTAAACAACCAGTACCTACTGATTAGAGAAGTTTGACGTAACCTTAATTAGAAATTCTCTACAAGTTAATGAATAACTATCCTCTCTGCATCTATATTGATGCTTCAAAACTGCATGTAGGTACATAAGTAATACTATACAAGTAGGTATATGTTTACCTCGTCTGTTTGTATAATGGAGTACCTAACTACTAAATACACAACCGCAGTAATTTCCTTACATTCATTACCTGCTGTTATAAATCAAAATTAATACCTTGACGGAAACAATTAAGTAAAGGCATAATGGATTTATAACGCACCACAAATCATATTGAAAAATGTTCAAACAACATCAAACTTAATTTAGAATTAAAAGTAACTCCTTCGATAACCTTAATTTATTATGGAAGGAAGTAAACAATCTTTTTGTAATATTCGCTAAAATTAGGAAAACAAATTTCTTTGTTAATAAAGTTAATAAAACATTTTCCAAAATAATTGACTTTAACGTTGATTTTGCTTGAGTAAATCTTTAATTTAGTACAATGAAATGACGCTCTGTATACCTCTATAAAGCCGCCTGCAGTGGGTGCAATTTGAGTTGAGAAAACGGAAACACAAATGGAAACTGTTTTCCTTACATTCTAAATATGGAAATGTTCTCGTAAGGAAGAATTATTATTCTGTAGTAGAGTTGTGTATAAACTACACACATTGCACACATTAAACATTTGCACTTTGTGTACGTATTTTGGACTTTCTCCCTTTTGTACCTACATTCCTCTCTTGTGATGTAATGTGGCAAAAATATAATTATTTTAGTAAAGAAATTAATTAAATGTGAAATTTATTCGTTTATTAGTTACTACTTGAATTTGAATACCTTGTTGTAAGTTTAATGTACCTAAAGGGTAGGTACTACAAACACTTGTTTTGTGGTAATTGTGGTTTTCAACGCTTGTCATGTACTCTACTAACAATAACATTGTAAAAGCACGTTAAACTAACTCTCCGAATTATTAGTAAGTTCGATCCTTTTGATATTGATATTATTTAGAACAATTTACAACCTTTTTTTAATCTATATTATAGTATATTGCTTTATAAGGAGTCAAAGTGTTATTTTTTGACGAGGGAGTAGGTTTAAAAGACGACGCGAAGCGGAGTTTATAACTACAACTGACGAGTTATTAGCGCGACGCAGCAAAGGGATTTCACTGGTAACTTCTCAAGCTCTGTATGTCGGTAACTATGAGGTTTAGAAAAACATGTTATTGAAGTATACAGTGTGTCCAGTATAACGTGCACAGCATGGGGATCTCGGAAACCGTAAGAGATACGAAGTCGGTTAAATGGAAACAATTGTGCAGGATTTTATAGCCACCTCGATACTGCTTTTGTTTTTTGAAAACAATTATTAGCACTCTAGATATTTAGGAAAAACTGAAAAATTGCATTTTCTTTAAATGCTTATAACTTTTTTATTACTGGAGATAATTTCAATTTTAAAAAAAGAGATAATAGGCACTACTAAAATGCAAATAATTAATTCATAAAATATTTTTTTTAATGCGCCGTTTTTGAGATACGATGCAAACTTATGTTTTTTTAAATACAAACCTAACCTCATTTTTATGTTTTTGAAAAGCTAATTTTTTTCTCTTTTCAAAAATATAAGGGTTGATACGGTTAATTTTTTTAATTCCTTTACCGTAATACTAAAATAGAATATTTTGTTATTTATGTTCAAATAAATTTTAAAAATCAAGTTTGCTATGAAACAATATCATAAAAAAGAAACAACTGAATTAAATAAATAAATATCAAAAAACGATTAAAATAATTGGAAAAACAGTACCTTCTAAAAAAATTTTAAAAATAAACCTATCAACCCTTATATTTTTGAAAAGAGAAAAAAATTAGCTTTTTAAAAACATAAAATTGAGGTTTGGTTTGTATTTAAAAAACATAAGTTTGCATCATATCTCCAAAACGGCGCACAAAAAAAATTATTTTATGAATTAATTATTTGCATTTTAGTAGTGCCTATTATCTCTTTTTTTAGAATTAAAATTATCTCCGTTAATAAAAAAGTTATAAGCATTTAAAGAAAATGCAATTTTTCAGTTTTTCGTAAATATTTAGAGTGCTAATAATTATTGTTTTCAAAAAACAAAAGCAGTATCGAGGTGGCCATAAAATCCTGCACAATTGTTTCCATTTAACCGACTTCGTATCTCTTACGGTTTCCGAGATCCCCATGCTGTGCACGTTATACTGGACACACTGTATTGTAGAAAATTTTGTGCTCTACAAAAAATGTAAAAATAATATTTTTTGTAGGATGCACTAGCAAATAGTTATCGAAGAAAAACCAAAAAAAGTGACACAATGGTGGTTATACATGTAATACAGGCGCGCCAAATTATTAGTTAATTTTATGTTTTCGGAAAATGAAAAATGAACAATTTGAACAATTGTGAAGATTATTTCTCTACAAAAACTTAAATACAATTAGCTCTAAAATAATTAGAGAAGTAAACAATTGAAAATCGAGAATTTTAACAATTACAAAAAGAGAAGAAAAATGCCGATTTTGACATATCATATTCATTTATAATGTTTAAACAACATTTTTATCAAACTAATTTCTGTTCTAAACTTTCCTTTAAAAAATGATTTGATATCCATATATGAAAAATACGTGACCTTCTATGATATGGACTTTTCCCTTACCCTTACACAACACAAATACAAGTATAAGGGGACATCATTTCGTCAACATTGAAAGCAAACAAGCTCTTGTCAATAACTTATTTTTTAGGTTCTTGTATTTCTATAGCTAAAACTTTGAATGTTTCATAATTAAAAAAACGTAAGTACCTATACTGCTTATTATATAACCCTTATTTTTATTTAACTAACCATAACCCTTATTTTTATTTACTCGAAATCAAATCACATCAAATCGAAAAAAAAAGTTTGTGGAAGAAGAAGACCCCGTAGCTAGCTTTCGCTGAGATCCGTAGCGATACAGTAGACGTCATAACAACCCGAGCGATCCGAAGCTAAACTTAAACCCAACAGTTTTTCCCGAAGCTGCACCCGTCAATTGATAAGAAAAGGGGTTTTAGCCGCTAGGTGTCTGGGTTACTTTCTCAGACAAATCCAACACTTCCTCTGGCAGTATGGTGCTGTCCTATGCTGAAACTATGATATCTCCGGGCCAGAGGCCTAAGAGTACAAGACAACTCACCCTCCAGCATTTCGACTTTGAAAAGGCTAAAAGTCAAAGAAATAGGTAAAAAAATTACAATGAATTCCTCCAACCAATCAAAAAGACAACCGCCGACTATACTTTACAGGAGCCACCCCAAAAAGATCCATCCGAGCACTCAATCGTTGCGAACTCCCTTCGAGTCAGAATCCTAATCTGCAAAACAAATTTTTTTACATCTTTTCCTATTAAAAACTCATCGGCACGTCAGAAAGTCCATTGATAATGATTGTGAGTTTTTAAAAGGCGTGCCTAAAACGGATCACACCACTGACCTAGACTAGACTACACATTAGAACTAAATCAGGGTTTTTAATATGTTGCTCTGAGAGCTTTATTGGGTTAGTGCCCTAATTTCCACCAATCTGCTTAAAATTTAAGTGGGAAATATTTTGAAAATTTTGAAGAACAGACTTGGGAGACTTCTATTTTGGAAACCTAGTTCTCGGCGTTTTATTAATATATTTTTGGGAATTAATATAAAAATAAAAGACCACCGCTTACTTGACTCATAGAAAATCAAGGAAGAATGTGAAGACGGGAAAATTGCTAACTTTTATGGTTTAGTGTGGAGTAGTCCCAAGTTAAGATGAGTACACCACGTGATGAGCGTTAAGGTTGCGCAGTAGTTTTGTACTGCAGTTGCTTAGAAACGAAGATGCACAGTGTACTGCCGTGGATAATGAAAATGCTGTATCCAACAATTTAGAATTTTTCATTTAGGGCAGTTTGTAATAACTCTATTTATTCTCTTATCCGTATTTTAAGATACGACTTTTTCGCTAACTATTAATAGTCGTAGAATAAATAGACTTATTACAAACTGCCCTAAATGAAAAATTCTAAATTGTTGGTTACGGCGTTTTCATTAAGCAACGTCAAAAAAAGTCGACTTTGTGTCACTTAATATGTAAGGGTGAAGTTTAACTTTGCCGCCGAGGCAGGAAAAATTGTCAGCAAAGTACTTTTCTCTGTCTAGACCTTAGAATATAGTTAATTATGTTTTTTTAAATATTATATTGTCCATCTGACGTAACGTCAGACTTAAATCTGAAAATCTGACACAAAATTACAGTAGTCATGGAAACAAACACATCTCTGTCTAGATAATTATCTAGACATCATGGATTTTACGGACTGAAAACACACCGGAAAAAGAAATCGCTTTTCCACCTTTCAGAGAAAAAGTTAAAATTACCTAAATTTTTTATATAAAAATTTTAAACAGCTTTCGTTGTACTTATAGTATAATACAAAATAAACAAATTTCAAGTCAATCAGTCAAAAGTTGAACTTTTTCAATAAACGCAAAAACAACGTACGTTCTTTCAGAACGTAGGGAAAGTTTAATTTTTTAGACGTCAGAAGACGATTCGAACAAAACACACAAAAACTTATTTTTTACACGGTTAGAGTTTTTTGTGTCAATAGCAAATATTTTTTCGCATTGACAGTCCCAATTTATTTTTCTTCAAATTTGAGAAATGGCCAACTATCCCTTATAAAGTCGAGATAAAATTTACAATTGAAGTGACTACTTAAACTTTTTTGCTCATAAACGATGTTTCTTTTCGTACAAGACACTGTAAGTAGATAAATTTGTTTCGGTGAAAAATAGCCAGTGGTAGTTAATAACAAATTCTGGCACTTTTACAGTATTAATCGTGTAGGCGGCGCACAGAATAACGTTCTTGTTCTTACACTAAGTATTGAACATTTCGTTTGATTTATGAGAAAATTATCCCTTTTCTAGACCGCAAAATATTTTTCTCTTTTTAAATTTTTTATTTGGAAAATCTATCATTGAAATCAAATAGATTACGATCGTTCTTTAGGAAAAAAAACAAGATTCATCAAAGTTATACTTAGTGTCCACCAAAAGTCGGCAACGATTGAGAAATTATTTTTTCTACTCTCATATGTGAAAGTAAGCATTTTGTCACCATTTACTCGTTACGAAAATAGTGTTTTCTTCTCTAGAGAGGGAAAGTAATATTACAAGCGGATGTTGTAAGATGGCGTAAAATGACCGAAGTAAGACGAGCTTGAAGTTTGCGATTTTAGTTAATTAATTGTTTTAATTGATAAATTTATAAATTTACTAAATGGCACTTACAACTTAAATATTTTATAATTTAAATTTAAATAAATTCCAATTTTATTTGAAAAGTGACATTGCTGTCACTTGGCGTCATCTAGCGGCTTTTAAAAAAATCTCTATTGAAATGTCAGTTCAAATTTTAGTAAAAAGAATTATATTAAAATGTACTTTATGTAAAATGTAAATTATAGTAAAATATTGTCGTAGAAAAATAGCATTTACGACTCGAGATGAAATCCGTTTTTTTGTTAGAAAGATTATTTTACTCGCCGCTTACGCGGCTCTTGAATTAAATTCTATCTCACGAAAAAAACGGATGTTTCATCTCATGTTGTAAAAAATACTATTCTCTTTGTATTTATAGGAGAAACCTATTGTTTGTACACCGTGTTCATTAATGTCTAGTCCGCGTTGTTATGCAACCCAACGTACGCGGTTGGTGAACTCGTGAAACCAAAATTCACTCTGCCTAATTATAATTATACATTATGCATATTATGTATTTCTAATGTCATTAAAATTAATCAAACCACCTGTAGTTGAAGTACCTACCTATACTAATAAATATAAATATAAAAAAAAAATTAATCAAAACTATAGATTATTTAAATTAAGATGTTTATTCATTTATTTATTTTATGGTGACAGATTACCCCTACTCCCCATCTTTATTAAGCAATCTCTGAATTAAATTAACATTTTTGTTTTCAGCTAACCTAAATCTTTGCGGGTATCCATACAATAAAAAACACATAAATCATCGGAAATGCGCAGTAAGGTCCGAAAGAGACAGATATATAAAAAAGAGATAAAGAAATGGGGAGTGGGGGAAGTAGGATAGGGATTAGTTTAGAGAAAATAAGGATTGATATAGAGAAAGCAAGAGTGGTCTCTCAGCATAGTTACCATGTGTCAAACGTCAATGTCACCATATGTCAATCTCATCTGTCATTTCGTATGTCAGGTGGAGTTATCTATCAACTTCAGAGATTGGTTAATAAAGATCGGGAGTAGGGGTAATCTGTCACCATAAAATAAATAAATGATTATTTATTTATATTAATTTACTATAGGTCAAATGTCAAATATCATCCCATAGGTCATTCCATCTGTCATATCATCTGTCATTTCATCTGTCATCCGATCTGTCATCCGATCTGTCATCAAACCTGTCATGTCATATGTCATCTTATCGCACAGATAAGTTTACAGATAAAAAGTGACAGAGTGATAGATTCGTGAAATGACAGATGAGATTGACAAATGAGATGACACATGAGATGGACATAAGTAAATGACAGTTGAAACAGACAGATAAAATAACACATAAAATTAGATGAAATAACAGATGAGATTGACAGATGAGATTTGCAGATGAGATAATAGGACATAATATGAGACTTACAGATGAGATTGACAGATGATATTTATAGACAGAAGAAGCATAAACAGGCACAGACGGACAGAAAGAAGGTAGAAGCTAGCGTTTATGATCGAGTGCAACAAAACTTACATGGATCAGGAATTAATGTGTACTTTTCAAAAGATTAGAAACATACGACTTTTTTGTTTCATGGCTACCTGGATAATATAAAAATATCTCCTGCAGTTGTTCCTATGAACTGTTTTCAAAATTACAAATATCCTTCTCATAATTTTCTCAATATTTAGAAAAATAAAATTTTGGGAAATAGATTTTAAATTAATAAATTTTTTACTTTTATTAACAAATAAGTTTTTTTAAATATTTTTTGTTTTATTGCCTGTTGATTAGTACCCAATTTAATTGATTATAATTGGTTCCCAGAAGTACAAAAGACAATTAAGGTTTCATGTGAAACTTAGAGAATCCATCCATCACTCATCACTCTCTGCTTGAAGTTGAGCTTAATCTCAAATATCGCAGCACTGTCCTAGATTTTTAATACCGATTTTCCAGATGATAAATCGGGTTAGTTTCACATGCAGATTTAAAATTCTATAAAAGTTCTTTTTGTTCAACAAAATTTATTCCTCCACTAATTCCAGAATATTAAAAAAAATTTTAGGTTTAAAATTTAGAGGTTACTTTCAATTTACTCATTTAAACAATTTTTCTTTTTTAAAAAATTATTCTTTCTTGAAAACGTTTGTTTTTCATCGTCAGCATTTATTTTTTAGTTACAATGATGACGTTTCGGTTATTTAAATGATTTTCAAATCTATAATCTAAAATATTTTTTGTCATTATTAAAAATAAAAAAAAATACAATAACAAAAATAAGGATCAATAAATAACATTAATTTAATTTAAAAAAATTGTTAAAAATATCAATATTTAGAAAATTTTGAAAACTTTTAAAATAACAAACCGAAGAAATATTTTCCAAAAGCGTATTGAAAATGAAATCGTTTTGAATTAAATTAACCAAGTTTAAGATCTTTTCAGTGTCATTTGTACCAAAGAAAATCACAATAAAAAACCCGCTACGTGGAAAATCTTAACCCTTTCATTCGTGACTGAATACAAAACTTTTAACAATCAATTACGGACTTTTAAAGCTTTACGAATGTTTAACACTTTATCTAAATTTTAATTGGAGTATCTTTAGACTTTACAAACAACACAAATACCATAACTCATGCTAACGCTCACAAAAAGGCCCTAAATAAAAATTTATTTATAATATCATAATTGAAAAAAGTTATTTGTTTATAATCGATTTAGACTGAAAACCAACTAAGATTAGACGAGCAAAGGTGTAGGTTTAGCTTCATACATATTCAAAGCGTCTTAAACGCCACTTTAGAAAATGACCTGTCTCTTGATTCTCAAATCAATTATTTAGGTAAACTTAAAGATCCTTAAGTTGAGTGTAGTTTACACGGTTTAAATAATGTGTTTAATGAACTTTTACCTTGGAGGTTTTAAATAGAATAAAACAAATAAACCGATTTAATATAGTTTTAGAGGAAAATACGTGCATGAAAAATACGATGAAAATTTTATAAACGGATTTTTCATACAAAAAGAAAACAAAAGGGGTTCGTAATAATGCATCCACATAATAGTGATCAACTATCTCTCTAAAAAGGTGTTTTTTCAGCTTTAATCATTGATGAGTTTTATGATTCAACCAACTCGGTTGTCTTTGAATTAAGACCTGCAGTTTTGTAAGCTCTATTAGCTCTATAAGCTCTATTGAGTAGAGTAGTATTCAAACTAGAAGAACCCACTGTTTATTTGCGCATAAACAATAGCTGGACTATCATTTAGCAGGACCTGTCACATAGAGTACATATTTAAGAATGACATAGGTTGAGATACATAAGTACAGCAATAATTTTTTACGCTGACGAGCTGTGGGAATGCGTAGATACCTAAATAAGTATTTATCTCCACCAACGCAGTATAGTCAACGTATTTAAATTATTAAAGGGGCGTGGCCAAATCTGTGCGAACTTATCCGTACCGCTCCTCAAGTTAAATCTATTTAGCAATACAACGCTCATCAGTGTAGTTACCGTACAGTT
The DNA here is from genome assembly GCA_963924605.1 of Malthinus seriepunctatus. Classification (NCBI taxonomy): domain Eukaryota; kingdom Metazoa; phylum Arthropoda; class Insecta; order Coleoptera; family Cantharidae; genus Malthinus; species Malthinus seriepunctatus. The sequence goes on along the minus strand of OZ004600.1, from coordinate 105,897,792 downwards.
CTATTTTAAAAATCATAAAAAATTACATCGGAACACCCTGTATATTTTTACAAATTGAGTATCTAAATTTTCCCAGGAATTTAAATATGTAAAAATATACGAGGTATTCCTTTAAAAAATAACGAGTTATGGTCATTTAAAATTAAGAAACTTTGGGTCGCTTTAATGAACACCCTGTATAATTTAATCAAATTTTGTTAATTTCAACGCATAGAGAATAGTCACAACTACCTAGGAAAAAAACTTCGTTATTATTCCTTGAACAACGGCTTCGGTATAATTTTATGAAGATTTATGTTGCAGGCATTTTTTTAGAGATAAAAATTAATAACTTGGCAACACCGCCAAGAGATTAATAAAATTTAATATAATCATATATACGATTTAATTTCAAGTCAAATTATAAAAAAATATACAGGGTGTTCCATTAAAAAATAACGAGTTATGGTCATTTAAAATTGAGAAACTTTGGGTCGCTTTAATGAACACCCTGTATAATTTAATCAAATTTTGTTAATTTCAACGCATAGAGGATAGTCACAACTACCTAGGAAAAAAACTTCGTTATTATTCCTTGAACAACGGCTTTAGTACAATTTTATAAAGATTTATGTTGCGAGCATTTTTTTAGAGAAAAAAATTAATAACTTGGCAACACCGCCAAGAAATTAATAAAATTTAATATAATCATGTAGATGATTTAATTCCAAGTCAAAATATACAGGGGGTTCCATTAAAAAATAACGAGTTATGGTCATTTAAAATTGAGAAACTTTGGATCGCTTTAATGAACACCCTGTACAATTTAATCGAATTTTGTCAATTTCAACGCATAGAGGATAGTCACAACTACCTAGGAAGAAAATTTCGTTATTATTCCTTGAACAACGGCTTCAGTATAATTTTATAAAGATTTATGTTGCAGGTATTTTTTTAGAGAAAAAAATTAATAACTTGGCAACACCGCCGAGAAAATAATAAATTTAATATCATCATGTAATCGACTTAATTCCAAGTCGAAATATAGAAGAATATACAAAATGTTCACTTAAAAAAATTTTAAATATTCTCGCCGAGCAGGAATACCCTGTAGAGATGAATATAATTTTAGGTTATGCTCCTTTAAGGTGTTAAAAAACTATTGTATTTAAATGTATGCCTTATTTCAAACAGCTAGGGAGTTATAGAAGACTATCATTTCAATGAATTGCTCGTGCAATTAATAACTAGTTCATTAGCGCTCTTTTGATGTTATCATCATTACAGCAGATTTCAACAATTAACTAAGAAGTTGTGATATTATGCTGCTTGAACATTGTAGAGGCAATAAAGTTCTTATTTTTAATTAGTAGGAAATCAAGCCAACTAAAACGAATGGTATCTATGTTAGACGAAAAAAGCGATTGAGAAAATTTCTACAAGCAGAAAAACCACTAGTCAATACAATTTATTTCCAGCGATGTCATGCTACGCTTCTTTATCGATGTCACGAAATTTATAAGTGCTACTTTTTCTTTCAAATTGAAATTATTATTTTTCAATAGAAGCAAAAAAAGTCGAGTTTATTAGAAATCACTTCTACAAAGGTGCGATAATTAAGAAAAGAAAATTTATGTAGGTATACGTTGAAGTATTTAATGAAAATTAAGTTTCAAATTTAAACAATTAAGAAAACGTACAACTGATATTTTCAATGTTTTGGAAACGTTTAGAGTTAATTTTCACTGGAACTTGGTAATCAACCTAAAGCTAACCTAATTGAAAATTCTCATCGACTTTCTTCATTAGTTTACAGTGAACTTCACTTAAGTAATTAGGAAACATTTCACATTGTCAATTTGCAAATTTGGCAAAAAAAAGAGAACGAATTACATTTATTGCTGCTAAATTGTATAAGAAAAATAACCCCTATTTTTAATTAATTATTGCTATCACGTTAATCGAGATATAAAAATAAGTTGATGAATTTCTAAAGAGTAAAAAAGTTTCAACAAATTTCCTCAATCGTTTTCCCCCTAGTCTTTTCGAGACAAGTTCTTTAGACACGACATTATCAAGATCGACACCATAGTAGAAGGCAATTTAGTAGTTGATAATAAAAAAATATCAAAAATAAATATTTTTTTTCTTTTGTGAAAACTTTGGTTAAATTATTAAAACCAAGTGTCAGCAATTCTTTTGTAAAATTTTAAAGATTTTTACTTCATTAAAAGCTTTTTTGTTAAAATGTCTCATCGTGGCAATTCATACAAAAAAGAGCTTTCAGGAATTACATTATTTAATTTAATACAACTCTGTATTTAATTAAAATTTAAAAAAATAACTAAACGTTCAGAGGATTTTAAGAGAACTCGTGATTATTTAATTTTTGTAACCAAACTGTCAAAAAAATTTAAAAAGCTAACACAAGGCGACAAATTTAGAATTGATAATTTTTTTATGGATTAAACTGTACTTAATCGAAAGGGTATGCATATTGAAGCTCAAAAATAAAAAAATAAAAATTTTTTTACGAGTTGTTTTTGAGATAATCCACAATTTGTGATTTTTTTACCATTTTTTACCATTTGTTTTTCTCAAAAACTACTAAAGGATGCTAAAAAATTCAAAGTTTATGTTAAAGAAAACATTTCAATCTTTCCAAAAAATATTTTTGAATTTTTGAAAAAAGTTCCAAAAGTTCAAAAAAAAAGTTCTAAAATTTTATTTTTAATTTTTTTAGAACTTTTTGAACTTTTTTTTTTGTTTTTTTACTTTACCTGAAAAGAGCAATTTTTTTTACACAAAATAGTTAAAAATTAGGAAAATCCTACGAGTCAATAAAATATGAAGCTTAAGATTAAAAACAAAAGAAAGATTTGTATACAGGGTGTCCGGCATAAACCTCCGTTCCTTGAAGTGGGTGATTTGTGAGCTTAAAATAGAGTGATAAAACCGAATTTACCTTAGTCCAAAGTTGTTTGCCTACCAAGTTACAGCGCTTTGAAGTTCTTCAAACAAAAATCGATAAATAAGCGTAACTTTGGAATTAAAAGTGATGGAACAACGAAATTTATGGAATATACTTTTCTTGATGAGAGGAAAAACTTGGTAATCAGTAAAAATCGATATGATTCTTCTGATGTGGTTAGTTGCCCTCTCTCGATGTTAACGCACCCTTAACTTTTTGTTTTTAACTTTTACTGATTACCAAGTTTTTCCTCTCAACAAGAAAAGCATATTCCATAAATTTCGTTGTTCCATCACTTTTAATTCCAAAGTTACGCTTATTTATCGATTTTTGTTTGAAGAACTTCAAAGTAACTTGGTAGGCAAACAACTTTGGACTAAGGTAAATTCGGTTTTATCACTCTATTTTGAGCTCACAAATCACCCACTTCAAGGAACGGAGGTTTATGCCGGACACCCTGTATACAAATCTTTCTTTTGTTTTTAATCTTAAGCTTCATATTTTATTGACTCGTAGGATTTTCCTAATTTTTAACTATTTTGTGTAAAAAAAATTGCTCTTTTCAGGTAAAGTAAAAGAACAAAAAAAAAGTTCAAAAAGTTTTAAAACTTTAGAACTTTTTTTTTGAACTTTTGGAACTTTTTTCAAAAATTCAAAAATATTTTTTGGAAAGATTGAAATGTTTTCTTTAACATAAACTTTGAATTTTTTAGCATCCTTTAGTAGTTTTTGAGAAAAACAAATGGTAAAAAATGGTAAAAAAATCACAAATTGTGGATTATCTCAAAAACAACTCGTAAAAAAATTTTTAATTTTTTTATTTTTGAGCTTCAATATGCATACCCTTTCGATTAAGTACAGTTTAATCCATAAAAAAATAGCAGTGTCGCCTTGTGTAATTGAATTACTTATCGGTAGTTTTAGTGTACGTACATCAGCACAATTTCAAAAAGATCTATGATTTCTGTAAAAGATGATATTTTCAAATATGGAAATTAAATTTAAAAAAACTTTAAAAGGCACGTAATACAAACTGAGTAAACATTAAATACAAACCAATTATGGTAAAAGTAAAAAGAAATCTCTTTTGGTTACTGAAAATTAGATTACACGAAAACTTTCTCAGAAAATTTTAAATCTCATGCAGTGGCTCGTTTGAGCGATTTCCAAGAGTAAATAGAGATTCAACTTTTAATACCGTAATATTTGATAACGCTTTAGCAGTATCTAAATGGATGTTTTTTTCAAAATTGAAACTTTTCGTTTGAAAAAAAAATAATAACAAAAGCAGTGAAATAAATATGAAATATTATAAAGAAAAATAAATAGAAGCGAATATCCCTGCCAGAAAAATCCTATAAAATTGTTTGATATATGCATTTATTTTTCTTCGCAATCGAAACTTGAAAAATTTAAATTTAAGTATCAAAGTGAAAAATGATCAACAAACCATTTAACGATTGGTAAATTTTTAGTAGAATCAATAACAAAGCTATAATGTGTTTCTAAATTCGTTTTAATGCCATTCAAAAATTTGTGATTGAAAGTTGTTGAAAATTTTCCATTTAAATTTCTCTAATTAAATTAGGAATTTTCATTCATTCTCAGTTTTAAATAAAAGTCGGTTTAAACGCTTTTGAGCTTTTTGAGATTCCTACAGATACGTGTCTTATTAAAATTTACAAAAAATTGCAAACCCAAAGAGTGAATAATATAATTGGATAGTAAGTCCTCAGGTATGAGCATGAGCATGAGCAACTTAACTTAATTTTTATGAAATAATTTATGGGGGCTCCTGATTTATGATGAGAGTACACACTTCAATTAAATAATCGTATTAATAAATTTGATTAGGTCAAGTGACTTTTATACCACCTTGAATGTGAATTAAAATCTACCAAAAGGTAGTTTTGAACTATTACGAGTATAAACTTTTCCTGATGATGAAGGATTTTCTAACTGGATCTGTCGATCTAACATCAAAATTTTGCTTAGATACCCACGTAAACGCCCTAAACCAATTACTTCAAAAATTGATATCTATGCAAATAAAATTTCCTTTTTAAATTTGACAGATGAAAAGCATTCTTTTTTTAAAATTCCAAAAATACAGATGTTTTGTCTTCAGATAAACGTGTATTTCACATATTAAATTAAATTTTAAAACATTCAAATTAGAACCTCCTTTGATCGTAACAGGACTCTTTCGTACGTATAGAAAATTCAAGGTGTTTCTGAAAGAACAAAGTGTTTTCCTAATTTTCTCTTTACTCCGGTAGGTTTTCGGGAAATTATTTCGAATATCCTGGTACTGAATTTAAAGTTTAATGTTATGTAAGTATAACAGGATTTATTAATTAATGTAATTATTCTAAGCATCCTAAAAACTTTAAAAGTTGTATCAGGGTAGATTATACCCTAAATATTCTTTAAAAAAGGCTTAATTTCTCGAGAACCATCCTGGAGGAGCGAGTAAGATAGGATACTCATTTACTCATATCCAAGGTCTGTTATAGGAACTTTAAATACACCAGGCTGAGATCCTGTAATTATTAACGTATTGCAACGCTATGCTAAGCTACGCTAAGCTAGCTAAGCTACCTGCCCTTTACCCTTCTGCTATAAATTTCTAAAGTTTGTAGGAGAGGGGTAGGAAGTAAGTAGGCGAAGCATTACGCTAATAATTACAGGATCCCAGCCCAGGGTAGATGATACCCTATAGATGGTACCCCTGAGCTTTCCGAAGAAAACGGAAGAACGAGTGAGGGTGGATCGTACCCAAGATCAATTTTCTGGTGTGTATGTAAGGTTTTTTTAATTCAAATAAATTTTTAAGTCTGAGAGCAAGCTGGGGAACTCCGTAGTGAAGCACGTGCTTCACTTAATTATTAAAGGACGTGCTTCACTACGCACCTCTAAAAATGGCTAGATGTAATAAACAGTTACTGTATATAGAGAGATAAAATTTACAGGAAGTTGGAATATGGACAGATCTTTCTATACGCAGGGCTGGGCAGTCTCAAAATACATGTATTTGAAATACAGTATTTGAAATACATTTGTATTTTGTATTTAGTATTTTAAAGATTTTTCATAAAGTATTTAGTATTTTGTATTTGAAATACAAAATATTTAATGATTTTGTATTTCAAATACATATGGTGAAATTCATGTGCGCGTAACATAAAAGAAAATTTTGTTTGCAATTTTAGACGGAAAATTTTATAAAATTTAAAAAAAAACAGAAAAAGATGACAATAAAATAAAATAGAGGCCAATTTACAGTCCGAAAGTTTGAATGCTTATTGAAGAATTTCTTTTGCGCGAATGCGCAGAGGAATAAAACTTGTCAAATTTATTCAAAATTCGTATAAATGCGCATGCGCGCAATTAAAATGTATTTTGTATTTGAAATACTGTATTTTGTATTTGAAATACTGTATTTTGTATTTGTATTTTGGTTGAAAATGTAAAAGTATTTTGTATTTTGTATTTCAAATACTGTGTTTCGAGTATTTTGTATTTTGTATTTGAAATACACTAATAGATGTATTTTGCCCAGCCCTGTCTATACGTAGAAGGCATACCGGCTGCTAACTTTAAAAGCGGAACATAGGAAAATAATATTGGAAATTACTTATTTGCAGTTTGCTGCTCGCCAGATAAATTTATAAAAGTGTGATAGTTATATCTGATATCCATCGAAACAGAATAAGCCTACTACTTTAATAGCATGCTGGGAATTTAGTACGATAATCGATATGCTGCAACTGAAAAGTCATGAGCCATTTTATAATTATTTGTAACCTTAGTATGTACAGATAGGTTTTTTGATAAAAACGAAGATATTTTTGACTGTCGAGTTGTAATTAGGGAATCCAGAGACACCTGTCAAATCAAATCTAATATGGCCGTTGCGTTGGTGAAAATGCCACGCGCACGCGTAAACCACGTGACCACATTGCACGTTTGTTATTAGTTTATTTATAAATTCACAATAGTAATCTTCATACCAGATAACAAAAATATTGTAGTGGGGACTTTTCTGTTCTCACTAGTTCCCACCAGAGCCGCCAAGTTTTGTCACGTGGTTTGGATTCCCTAGATTTTGACGTGTCATAGATGTTCATATTTTTCAAATTGTGAAATAAAATCTATTAATTAAAAACTATTTAGTGTTACGAGACGCAGAAAATAATTCTCTTTCGATAGCGAGGAGCAAACTGTAAATACGTGATTTCTATTGTTTATTAGTTATTATTACCTATGTTCCGCTTTGAAGGTAGTCACACTGTATGAAAAAAATTGTAAACTAAAAATTTCCTAAGTTGAGCACATGAGCACAGAGATCAGATAAAGTATGTGTTCTATTTTCATTGAGTTACAATTAGAAGAAGGAATTAAAAATTTCATTATTTTTTATTCATGTTAAAATTTGCATCTTTGTAGGTTTTCATTAAATCGTTTATTAGTAGTTATTACAAACTGTTTCTTGTAAGTTTACGATCTTTGGCAAATCTCGAATAAATTTAACACACAATCAGAATATTTGAATTTCGACATTTCAACACATCTGAGCATCTAACAAACAAAAGTGTCGCCATAAAAGTAAAATTTTAAAACCGTAAAAAATAGACACCATTTATCAGATCCATTTATCCTTCTCTTTTTCCCTACTTTGTATGTACCTAGAGGAAAGCAATATTACAGAAGAACGAAGGGTGGATGATTACGTCCACATTTTGAAATTACTTCACTATTTTTATACAAATTGTAATATGGGGTGAAAAAACACACAATTCAACGATTGTTTTCTTTATACGCGGCCATACGCGGCTCAAAAAACCAAACCTAAGCCAACTTATTTTTAATAAATGGATCGCTCTGTGTAATAAACGCTTAACATACAGAGAGGTCTAAAAGTGTGGAACGGCCTTAATAACTTTTAAACGAATTGACCAAACGAAATGAAATTTGGAAGAAGTAAATAACATAATTTTTCCTATTATTTGACTACGTTTAAAAAATTTTATGATTTAAATTTTCAGAGTAATGGCGTGGGGATCAATTTTTTTCAATAGCGAAGGGGTCATTTTTTGGTATTTTCTGAAAGAGCATTTTATTTTGATTTCAGACATGTGCTACAAATAGGGGTTTCGATTGAAAAAAATTAAATAATTTAACTGTTTGGGTTACCAAATTTAATGCTAGTAAAATTATTAACTTTTTGTTAGAGTAACATTTCGTTATTTCTCGCTTCAGAAAAGTAAATTGGCGAGTTTTCCTTCTTCATTGGAAATCGCAAAAATTTGAAATTTTTTTAAATCGAAATCCCTATTTGTAGCACATGTCTGAAATCAAAATAAAATGCTCTTTCAAGAAATACCAAAAAATACCTCCCTTGCTATCTAAAAAAACTTAGCCCGATGCCATTACTCTGAAGATGTGGATAATAAAATTTTTCAAATGTAGTAAAAAAATAGGAAAAATTACGTTATTTACTATTTCCAAATGCCATTCCATTTGGTCAATTCGTTCAGAAGTTATTAAGACCGTTCCACACTTTAGACCTCTCTGTATTTGTCTCGAAGTACTGCTCATTTTGAAATCAAATTGTAAAAAATTACCCATTTCAGCAGACAGCAAAATCAAAAATTTTCAATTTTTTCAAATTGAATATCATCAATACGTTCTTAAATACTACTCTCGCCTTAAGGATCATAAGAGTTTCAGGAGTTATAACTCATTTAATTAAAAATATCTTCAACTTTCTTTTTATTTACATTTGTTGAAAATGTCTACAGTTAGCTAAAACAAGGACTTCTATCCTTTTAACATTTAAATTAAAGATATTAAATTTCTAAAGCTATCAAATTTTCTTTTTAAAATATTTTGAAGGTTTTTATGAGGAATAAAAATATGAGTATAGTATGAAATCGAAAGAAAAATAAAACTAAATAGAAAATATGAATGAACCCTATCGACTTTCATTAAGACCTAAGACTGAACATTCTGAACAAGCAAGATTAGTCAAGAAGTGCAAAGGTTTGGATAAATTTAAGCTGTTAGAATTCGCAATAAAGTGGTAACGCTTTCAATCAATTTCGCTTTTTTGCGATTCCTTCTTAATTTAGGCCAAAAGAATTACTAAAATGTATTTTTATACTTGCCGGTTTATCAAAATGTACAACTACTGAAGATGAAGATGGAGATTATTAAAATAAACCTATAAATTAATATTTGTCTGGGCATGATTTTCAAATGTTTTCTTTGATAGTTTCCATTTAATTTTATTATTTATTGACATTTATGCTCATTTTTGACTAAATTTATTTTTGTGTTAGTTACTCAAGTAGTGGGGGTTTATTTACCTGGGCCGTGTGCTGAAACCCCTTTAACCCCCACACCCTAATCCGTGGCTGTCTACTAGACGATAATTTCCTGTTTACACGTAACAAGGATTAGTTTTATATTTCTTCCATGCGTGATATTGACCAATCATATGACGGAAAATATCAGTTCACAGCTCACTCAGCGATTATTTGTATTTCATCTTAAATCTTATTTTTATTATCACCTCCATTTGACCAAACTCGAACATAAAAATAATTTTTAGAATTATCTACTCTTTTTTTATAAAAGAATTTAATTTATAGATACAGCTCCACCAAGCAAAAATTGATAGACGGAAAATATGTCAACTAAAAGAATTTTACTTAAAATAGTTTTTACGGGAAAAGATTCATCCAATCATAATCAAGGATTCAGGTTAGGTACAGGCATAATTAAAAGTCGCGTGTATAATGACAGGTTGTCAGTAACTTTATTGTAACGAACTACTGTAAAAATTAAAGTTTGCGGAATGATGGAATTATGAGAAACAGAATGTACTTTTGATACTAATCAAGGTCACGTGACATTCGCTTACGCTTAATGTAAGTAAGTATTAAATTGGTGTTGGTAATTTAATATGCTCGAATTTATTATTGAGCGATACTTTCTTTACAAAAACAAATGATTTTGCATATTTTAATTAACTAAACTTTTCAAATACCCGGTCTCAATGTTAACCCAACCTCAATTTTAGTGACAGTTACTTGTCAAATTTGGCAGCTGAAATACTTTTAACTCGTAATGTACTTTAAAATCTGACCACGCCCCATTAATTAGCAGCTTTCCTTGGTGGAGCTGTATAATAGAGGTAAGTATTCAGTTTTGCACAAAACACGATTTTTGGAAATAATTTAATCTCGAATTTAATCTCGAACAATAATTAGCAATTATCGATAAAGTTTCGATTTAGATTTTGTTTTCCACTTATTTCTTTAGCAAACCGAATATGTGTTTAATAATTCCATCACAAATACAGAGGTATTGTATCCCCTATTAAATTTCCATTTTTTAAATCAGATTCCTACAACACGCTTGTTAGTTTTATCTTGAATTTATTCTATAAAACCGAGATGAACGTAATAGTTATTATCAATGAGTAGAGATGACAGTGATTGTTGGGCCTTTAATCAAAAAGTTATCTTCTTTTATTATGTGCAACTTTTCAAAAGAATCCTTTAGAGATTAACAACACGTATCCATGAGAAGAAGTTGGGAAAAAGTTTCAATATCCTTATAATGTTATAATATGTAAATATAAATTGAATTTTTTTAACAAAATTTTTGATTAAATATTTTTCTGTTAGGTAAAGTTTTAATTCAAGAAAATTAATACCTCTTGGATGAAGTTTATCTACCGCTAAAAATAAATTGAATGATAGAAAACAAGGGAATAGTGTTGATTTCCTAGGAGTATTGAAAGTAGAATCACTTGCAGTTATGCATCCCTAGACATTACAAAATGGAAGCTCCATGATTACGAGTGATATTGCAGACTTTAAAGATCGATTTCAAATTGAGATGAATGAAGTCCGTCGTTAACGCCGCAACGTCAGTTTATACTAGAAAACCGTTAAAAACCACCACTAGCACTAAAGCGTCGCTTGTATTGTTCATTAGTCATTGCTTTCCATATAGTTTGTCTTTTTTAACAGATCAGTGAACCTTTTAAACGATATTTATCATAAATAAACTATTCATTATAATATGGACACTTTGAAAATGCTCTCGTTTAATCTTACTGAAACTTTTTAATAACCTATTATTTTACTAAAAATCGTATACAAGAAAAAAGCTATCAATGCTTCCTCGACTACAATGCTTGGAACGATGCGTTTTTCTACAATCGTCAGAGTGTTACGAATCTTTAAGATTCTGCCTCTGATACGGGAAAAATTAACATCGGTTTTGCGTCCGAATTTCTTTTTATTAAAAATAGCTCGTACGTAATAATACACCAGCAACTATCAGATCCTCGGTTTTTGAATCATCTGCGATGCAATGGTATAAACTTTTATCCGGCATTTACAACCTAGCTCAGTGTAAGCGGACAGGTATCACCCGCTTAAATTTCATTGTACAGGATAAAATAATAGTATATTATAATACATGTGTATAAGAAAGACTTTATCGCATTAGCGACGAAAATTACAAGCGCGAGCTTGCGAGTGCTTGTAACGGCGCGTATGCGATAAAGTCTACTTATACACGAGTATTATACGCTATTTTTTATTATAATTGCAACTAAAACCTCTAGACTAGGACTGTTATCGGAAAAAACGTATCCTTAACCATACAAGCGGCATTTCATATAACATTTTGGTAACCGATGTTTTCCTAGTATTTCAACCCTGCTGAATACGAAAATTGCGGTTATCAAAGCGAAATCTTAACCGGAAGCGTGATATTCAAGATGACACCCAAGATGTCAGCTTTGTTATTTTTGATGGAATCATTATGGACAATTAAGACAAATATTTTTATTGGTTCGGATAGATAATTTTATACTCTACAATTTTTATTAGAGGTATAACTATCTTCATTCACTCCTTAAGGAGCTACAGTCGGAAGAAGCACCGTGAAATTGGAACACAATCCCAGTATCGAAATGCTAGAGGAATTTCATATAACATTTTGGTAACCGATGTTTTCCCAATATTTCGACCCCCCTGAATCCAAAAATTGCGGTTACCCACAGTGAAATTTAAACGGGAAGCGCGATATTCAAGATGGCGATTAGGTTGTCTGCTTTATTAATTAAGATTTATTTGGATGGAAGAATTATTATTGAAACTTGGACAACTGTTTTGATTGAATTAGATATACAAGGTTCTCTACAATTATTATTAAATGTAAAAGTACCGTAAGATTGCTTATTAAGGAGCGAAAGCCAGCTAAAGACATCGTGTGCGTAAAAATCGTCGTAATATACATGTTTGCTCTTTTTATTTATTTTGATGGATTAATTATTATGGCAATTAAGACAAATATTTTTGTTAGCTCGGATAGATAATTTTATGGTCTACAAAAAATTACAGTAAAATCACTCTTTAAGGGTCTAGAGAGTCGGGAGAAGCACCGTGTGTTGTCAAAACAGAAGACGCAATATCCTCTTTATGATCGACTTTTATGGACTTGATTTGCTCTGATCATGTTTTAACAGATACATCCTAGCTGGATACTGGGAAAGCTACCTCGCTGAACTCACCAAGATGCTTCCATATACTGCTTTATGTATTAAGACGGTTTATACAACACTGGTGCTTTTATCGACTCTAGCTCTTTTAGGAGTGATCTGAAGATAGTTATACCTCTAATAAAAATTGTAGAGTATAAAATTATCTATCCGAACCAATAAAAATATTTGTCTTAATTGTCCATAATGATTCCATCAAAAATAACAAAGCTGACATCTTGGGTGTCATCTTGAATATCACGCTTCCGGTTAAGATTTCGCTTTGATAACCGCAATTTTCGTATTCAGCAGGGTTGAAATACTGGGAAAACATCGGTTACCAAAATGTTATATGAAATGCCGCTTGCATAAAATACTTTAACTTTTGCGCCTAGTCTACTCTATAAAAGAGAAAAAATTTGTATTTAAAATTTGAAAATTAAGCGTGGCGATTTTGAATATATTTGTTGCCACAGAGATGCTTTGTGTTTACATTGGAAAACAACGGTCACACAACAGTTAATATTATTGTTGTTACCTAGACGACTTTATAGAGCACTTGTGCTATAAAGACGATTTTATGAACGCTTTTTAGTGTGAAATTGGCAGATTATAATGCAAGTATAATAAAATAGTTATTTGTTTTATAAGGAGACAAAGTGACGTTTTGTGTGACAAGACTGTGTTTGGCTGAAGAGCGAGCGTAGCGAGCGAGTCAGGCAATACAGGCGAGTCACACAAAACTACTTTGACTCCGTATAAAACATTAAATTTTTTCTGCAAACGTAAAGCGTAAAACTGAAAATTTTGATTTTTGAAAGAGCACCATCTCTTGTCAATTACTTGTAGTTCAATTGTCAAATATTTTTTAAAATTAACTTAAATTTGTAAAAAAAGCTAATTATTAAACGCAACGAACTAATTATAAATTAAAATTTAAAAAACATTAAATTGTTTACATTACAAATGCTTAAAAAACATTTTTTACGTTAAAAATAAAAATAATGTGCGGTTAAGATTTTACTTTTCCCTCCTTGACAGACAAAAATTACTTTTCTGACAATTTTTCCTGCTTCGGCGGGAAAGTTAAACTTCACCGTTACCTATTGAGTGACACAAAGGCGACTTTTTCTGACGTTTGAAGAAAAAATAATTTATTTTGATTTTAATTCATTTTTGGTCCTTCAGGAATTCCTATATATTTTGTTCATCATTTAAATTTTCTTTTTTAATGTCCCTAATATTTCAAGTTATTTTTAGTAATTTAAAAATCATTTAAAATACCTAATTGAAATTTTAAATGTTTTGTAATTTACCCCCGAAACGTAATACCATTCGATGGCTCGTGTAAACCCGCATCTATCGCCACCTACATATAATAACGTGCATTAATTTCAGAAGAGTCCGTAACCGTCCGTATGCATCCACTGTACATAGTGTGCTGCGGGTAATTGATTGTCTGGCGTCCCTGCACCAGCGACTGGTACAAGCTGCAGTTGTAGGGCTTAAGCTGATCGCGTTTACTCCAGTACATCCCTCTTGTTGGTCAGGCATTCGGGCTAACCACAAGTCACTTACCCACTGTCTTTGGGCTTCTTGGCCGATCGTATGGGATCCGATTACAGGCTTTGGCTTGTTGGTCGACTGTCGATTTGATTGCAAGTGGGGTAGCTTGATGGCTAACCACTTCTCAACGATCTTTGGGCTTCTTGACCGATCGTGTGGGGCTTGATTACAGTCTTGGGCTTGTTGGCCGACTATCGATCCGGAATAACGTTGGTCAAGCCTTCGGGCTAGCTACAAGTCACTTATCCACGGTCTTTGAGCTTCTTGACTGATCGTGTGGGACTCGATTACAGTCTTTGGCTTGTTAGCTTATCGATCTGAATGCAAGTGGAATGGCTTATTGGCTAACCACCTCTCAACGATCTTTAGGCTTCTTGGCCTATCGTGTGGAGCTTGATTACAGTCTTGGGCTTGTTGGCTGACTGTCGATCCGGAATAACGTTGGTCAAGCCTTCGGGACTAGTCACAAGTCACTTATCCACGGTCTTTGAGCTTCTTGACTGATCGTGTGGGACTCGATTACAGTCTTGGGCTTATTGGCTGACTGTCGATCCGGAATAACGTTGGTCAAGCTTCAGGACTAGTCACAAGTCACTTATCCACGGTCTTTTAGCTTTTTGACTGATCGTATAGGACTCGATTCTTATCGAGTCGACTGATCGGATCGTATCGGCTGTCGATCTGGAAGAACGCCGGTTAAGCCTTCTAGCTAACCAGCGTTCCCCTTTGCGTTTGAGGATCGAGTTCTTTGAGAACCACTAGAGTGCAGTGTCCAACAACGTCATCCAGAAGGACGTTTTTATTACGTGTTTTGTTAACATAACCTATTATGTCTTTTTATTTTTAATTTTTGATTGAAAGTGTTTGTTGTTGCTTTTTTATCACTCTGAACCCCTCCCCGTCTTCGACTCAACAAAAGCATGATGTGCACTCGATCGTAAGATCGGTGTTACAAGTGTTACATGCTCTCTCTAATATAGTCTAAAATCACATAAAATTTGCCTTCCAACAAATTTAAAATACCTGAATTAAATACCAGCACATCGCAGCAAGCATTTTCTAAGCTGTCCCGAATCCTCGAAGTTTTAATAGCTTAACATTTATCCTAAAGGTATTATGGCGATTTTATTCGGAATTAATGAGAACCAAAGAAAGTAGAATAAAAACATATGTTTTCCGCAATCTTTTTCTAGACTTTGAGCGCCTACGGGTATTTCTGCATCCACGGTTATGACGTTTTTACTCGTTTTTTAGTAGGTTCTTTTGAAAACATCTTACATTTAAAAACGATTTTCCTCATATTCTTTTTATTTCGCGTTCAAAATAATTGTTAGAACCCGCCTACTTAGAAAAAAACATGGAAAATCGAAGAGCTTAAGGCATCTTCGCTTCAAAATCTGATAAACTAAAAGTTGCTTTTACAGCTACGATAGAAAAATATTAAATTTAATAATAAGTTTATTTTGTTAATTTAACTTTTTTGTTTAATTTTAAATATAACATGAGCTAAACTAAAAAAAATAACCCAGTTAAGCCTGAAATTGAGCAACAGGTAAAAGGAAATTTCTACTTTAATGTAAATCTCGGAATCCTTTTTTACTCTTTAAGCTTCAAAATTACACGCTAGAAAGGTTGTTTTTAAGCACCTGCTGCCAAATATACGTTTCCAAGCTGTCATATTAGAAGAGAAATGTAAAATTACCTGATAGTATTTTGTTTAAACAGACACTTTGTCAAAATTTTCTCTTGCTTTTATTATTTTAATAAAAAGTACCAAATTCGAGACTTTTCGTTGCAAATTGACTACGAACTTGGAATAATACAAAAGCTAAGTAAACAATCCACGGAAAGCGCTTTGAGTTGCAATTGGTAATAACTGAAGAGCATCCAAATACAATCAACAAAAAATTTAATTTACCAAATTTAAGAGCAAATTATAGATAGCAAAAAAGAAAACAATAGAAAAAGAATCAAAGTAAACAATATACTAAAAAGGAAATAAGACAAAATTGTCGTGATATTGAAAATCCCAAATTCAACCGAGAGAAAATTCGATTGAAAAACTTAATTGTGTTTTTTTCTCTTTCGCTAATTGTATTTCTTGGTCAAGTTATCCATCTAAGTAAAGCTAATAATTAAATTTAGTAAATTATTGAACACAATTCTCACTACCCTATTACATTAACAATCGAATTTGGTATTCACATCAAGAAGAAGACTCGGGTCATTAAGGATCCGACGATTTAATAGCTTAATGCGGTTCAATCTTTACTCGACTAAATGATAATTAAATTTAAATTCTTATTATTACCATTTTCTAATTTAAATTGTTACTTTAAACGTTTTTATTAAGTGACACGACATTTATTTGTTTGATATGCAAATGTTTATCAAATCATGCACGAATTCTAAGGATGTCCTTATACCTAGTATGAGGGTTTCAAACTTTAATCATTAAACCATCTTAAATGATTAATTGATAACATTCAAATCCCTTGTCACTTTCAGGAGCATAAGGACTGAATTATTATGTGCAATAATCAATTTTTAATTATTGCGTTATGGCATATTTCCAAATCGCCACTTAAACTACTCATTAAAAATTCGGATGTGACCATAATGAGACTTCTTATGTATTAAAGAAAATTTTACGATGGTTGAAACATGGCGGACCTAAAAATGTTAATATTTTTCTAATTTGATCTAAGTGATTTTAAACAAAACATGCTATTATAAATTATAACGTACAGGGTAGGCCACGACACTTGTAGCTCCTGTAGATTTTTCACTGCAACTCAAATCACAAATTAATATCATTACAGTCTAATCAGTCTCGATAGTTATAAGTCTATAAATAAAAAAATGTATCAATAGGTAAATTCAAGTTGAAATACCGGGTGAGTCTGGATTGGTGGCCCATTAGAATTATATCAAGTTCTGTAAAAACTATAAAAAAGTCTCTAAAAAGCTCTTTTAGCTCAAAATAACTTACATTGTAAACACATTTTAGAATATACAAGGTGTTTCGTTCAAGAGATACATAAACTAACTTTGTTATTTTTAATGGAACGCCCTATATGTTTTTGCACCTAGTAACATTTAGCGTTAAAATGTATAAGGTACAATTTTTTATGATGACGAGCTGAGGTGATGCGCAGATGCCTAAATTGGTATTTTTCCCCTCCAACGCCGTAGTCAACGTATTTAAGTTATTAAAGGGGCGTGGCCAAATCTGCGTAAACTTATCCCTACCGCTCGTCATCTTAAAAAATTATATAGGTATAATATTTTAAAACGCCCTTTTAATAATTTAATACGTTGACTACGGCGTTGGTGGGGAAAAATACCAATTTAGGTAGCTGCGCATCCCCTCATCTCGTCAACTTAAAATATTTTACCTCTACCTTTATGTATCTATCACTAACCGTTCTGGAGGTATTGACACAACGTATTTCAAATTTAAAAAATCGTGATTACAGCGCTGGCATAATGACTTCCAAGTTGACTCCGTGTGACTTTATTTCGGCATTAAATTGAAAATATCTTCAGAGCGGTTAATAATAGATACATACAGGTATAATTTTTTAAGATGACAAGCTGAGGAGATGAGCAGATACCTAAATTGGTATTTTTCCCCTCCAACGCCGTAGTGAACGTATTTAAATTAATAAAGGTGCGTCTGGTCAAACCTGTGCGAACTTATCCCTACCGCTCCTCATTTTAAAAATTTATACCTGTAGAACCTTATACATTTAACGCTAAATGTTACTAGAAATCTAAATATGCAAAAATGTATAGGGTGTTCTATTTAAAATAAAAGGTTAGTTCAAGTATCTCTTAAACGAAACACCCTGTATATTCTAAAATATTTTTACGATATAGGGCATTTCGAGATAAAAGTGCTTTGTTAACGCCTTTTAAATATCTCTTACAGAACTCGATATAATTCTAATGGGCCACCTACTAAGACTCACCCTGTATAATGGAGAATTAGACTGTTTTTATTAATTTTTTTTTATAAAATTAATGATTAACATGTTAGGCGTTCTTAATTACTCTTTATTTTCAATAAAGCCCAAAAATAATTTTTAAAAGTTTTTACCGAAAAAGGTAAGTTTTAACGATCTTGCAACAGTGCCTACAAAGCGAGTGAGATATAATACCATCAAAAGTAGTAAGACGGAGAGAGACAATCTAGTAATGTTTTTCATAAATGTTATTATAAAAGTTCTGTAAAATCGCATTTTGGTATTTTGTTCATTAAAACCTTAGAACATAAAATATCCGGAAGGAGAATAGTAACCGTTGCTTATAAGAGAAAATGCGACGAAAATGACATTTTAGAAATCCATGGATGACTCATTCATTCCGTCGAGTTTACATTATCACTGGCGGTCATGATCTTTCCTTATAAGTGGGAGTATAAGTAACCATTTCTATTGGAGAAATTGACCGGAAATCGCTATATTTACTTGTCCATTGCGATCTATATTATTAGCTAAATGACTTTTTCGTAGTAGGGTAGGGGGAATTTTTTTGTTCAATGCTTAAAACTGTCAGAAAGCTGGCGGAACAAATAATAAGTTATGATTCTTTCGACAGCTTTCTGAAAAAATTCGGTTTTACACTGCTTATTTGGAATGTGTTTATAAAAGACGTGTAAACCAGTGTAAAACAGCATTTTTCCTGAAACCTGTTACAAGAATCACAACCTACAGTCCCACCAACTTTATTAGCAAGCTGAAGAGCCGTGGCCAGCGCTGTCATAGATTTTGAAGTACACTAAAAGTATTTTTATTTTTATTTTAAAAGTATTTCCGTTGCTAAATTTGACAAGTAACTGTCACTAAAATTGAATATAGGTTAATATTAAGACAGCAAATTTGCAAAGTATAACTTACTGTCATTTTGAAGGTTTTTTTATAACCTAAAATAGTTGTAGATACACGAGACTTTTAACTATGCCTGTACCTAACCTAAATTCTTGATGATGATTGGACAAATTTTTTCCCACAAAAAATATTTTAAATAAAATTATTTTAGTTGACATATTTTCCGTAACGCAAAATTGGTTGGTGAAGCTTTATTTGAATTTCAGTTTTGCGGGCTTAAATCCGAGTGTTAAATCGCTTATTCGAGTTCTAAACCTCTAACCGAGTTCAACCTTTAGTTATACCTGGGGACGCCCGCAGCGCTGAAAACCGTGCTTAATTCTTTAACATTGGATTTACACTTATATAGTATAGGTGTTATATGTGGGTTGCTGTCAATAATCGTCAAGGGTTACAAACAAATGTTGAGATTTTTTACCCGATTTCAAAAATTTAATAATGTAAAGGGTAAATTAATTCAAGAAATATAAATAATCAATGCCTGCTTTTGAACCTTCCATCTTCCTCTGACGTCTATCACACTCTCTCCATTCAGTTTATTCTACTATACGTACTACTTCATTTATTAGGTATATCCTCTACATCTTTTCCTCTCGTCCGTACTTGACATTTTCATTGGAAAAGGTAGAAAATTAGAAACTAATGGCCCGAGAGATAGATAGCTGAAGGAAATAATCTTTTTTGGTTCGTTATCTTCATTCGTATGTTCATTTTAATCATTTGTACTTCTTCTATATAATGGCATTAACTGAACTCAAAAAATTGCTTTTATTCAAACTTTCCCCTTCAAACTAACTAAATCCAAAAAATCAACATTATCGCTTATTCGGTTCTAACAACTGATTTTCAAAACAATCAATGTTTAAACTGTAAAGGGTCTTTTCAAATGCGTAGTTGATCTAGTTAATATTAAAAGGGCAATTTCCGGAGCGTGACGGTGCAAATTGGCTGCGGATTTTCCGTTAACTTGTGTATATTTAAGAACCAAACAGTTTCTAAAACTACACTCGTAATCTTTATAAATTATCCACAATTTCTTCATTAAGCTTCGTTAATGGTGAATACATCGGTTTATTTTTAAATTAATTAAAGAACATGCGATCTTTCAGTTGTAAATACTAAAAGCTCTTAAAAGTGAAAAGAAGAATTTTAATCCGAGAAATTGAATTTGTACAGTTATTAAATTTCTTTTAAAAGGATCAACTTTTTTGTTCTCTCTTAATTAAGTTAAATTTTTGTTAAGGGTCCACGTTAATGTAATAAAGTTTGAATTTCCACCTTTCAGAAACAACCGTTAGAATTTATATTTCTTCCAAGTATGTTTTATTATTTAAAGCTTCTAGGAAATTTCTGCAGATCGAAGTGAACGGTAAGTACAATGGGTAAAAGCTTATAATAATATCGATTTGACATTGTCTTGCCAGAAACTTTATTATCCGTATCTTTTCTCGTCGTATTCGTCTTTTTGCGAAATTGTTCTTTGCATTCTAACTAAATAGTCTTGTAAATTCATAAATAAACGAATTTTGAGCTGAGCATTTCGTAAAGTTTTGCAATTTATGTCTAACAGTAAAACTTGTGTTAAGAGATAGGTGTAATCTTACATTATATATTTTTTTTCTTCCAGAGAACACTAGTTTCATCCCTCTATTGCGACACAACCTAAAAACACTTCAGTTAATTTACAAGAACGTTCGAGTTAGGGGTTGAACGTTTCACGGCTATTGACAGCGCAAATTAATCCTCGTAAAAATTGAACTCACGGGAAATAAGGGAATCTTCATTCTTAATGATGCTCCAATATATTACAAACTTATAACTTAACGATTTTTCTACAAACCAAGACAATATTGATCTAATATGTACCTAGGTACCTACTAATTGTTATTTTCAATGACAATTTAAGTATAATTTTAAGACATTTCCACAATCAAGAATCAAGATCTAACAAAAGAATATTGCTAAATGTGGTATGTAAATAGATACAGTAAGGAGGCGATTTATGACGAAAGTTGAAAGTTATCAGTCATCACGTCATCAGCATTGAAATCAGCATATATTCTCCAGTTTTTAGAAAGACTAAATCCGCTATAAACGTTCAGGCCATTACTATAGTAGACCAGAACGTCTGTAAAACGTTCACGCGAGTTATAAATGCTGTGAGTTTCAAAAATGTTAAAATTTCAAAACGCCATAACTCTCTAAATATTGGTCCTAGAGAGACGGGTAGAAAATGAAAGTAATATTGAAGTGATATTGAAACCACGGATAAAGCAGCTCCATTTCAATTCGAAGATGAATTTGTACTTTTCGAGTGACAGTTACGTAATTTTAAGTGGCGATTACCAAAAGAGCACAGATAAGAAAAGAAAATCTTCTTCACCTGTATTCTTTATCAACACTAAAATTAAAAATCTAGATGATTTAGTTTTCGTGTCAAGAAATCAAGAAAACATGATTCTTGAGCTTAGGTTCTTAATCTTAACCTCAATCATTAGTTCTTGTCTTGATTTTCTTAATATCATGACAAGATCAAAAAAATTTAAAAATCATGTATAGCACTATACGGATATGGCAGATAAGAATCTGTATAAGAAGAAAAGTTAGGTTAGGTCAGTTTTTTCTAACTCTCTTGTGTTAGGTTAGATAAGGTGATACTGATACGAAATTACTAACGGATATCATCATTATTCATAAATGTAGAAAATATTCAAAGAAAGTAAAAACTTTTTCCCAATCATAGTTAAACAACATTAAACACAATGGGCGGATTCACCGGACGTAACAGTTGTGCAACAGTTACCAAATCGTCCGGTGACGTACCCGCTACTTTATGAACGTGTGCGCTAGCGGTCGCCATTTTATCGAGCGCATTTCGTTTGCGCTACTTGTTCGTATTTAAATTTGACAGATTTAATTTAAATTTTCATAATGTCAGAAATGTCTAACGTTAATATAATAAAATATAAAGTTGGAAACCAACTTCAATTTGTTGAATCAAAATTTCACAGATTGTCAAAAATTGGAAATTACCGGACGATGTAGCGCTACTAATGTAGCAGTTGGATCGGTATACGTTTGCGCTACGTCTGGTGAATGGGCCCAATCAAAAATTAAAAACGATGTTTCGTTTGATTGTAATCATGTTCCACATTATTATTTCCAAAATTGATAAGTACGTGTATAGCAATAATTTTTCCTGTTGGCTAGCGGTAGGGATAAGTTAGCACAGATTTGGCCACGCCTCTTTAATAACATTAATACGTTTACTACTGCGTTGGTGGGGTTAAATACAAATTTAGCTATCTGCGCAACCCCCCCATTAGCGCATATACACTTTTAAACTTCTAATTTCGTTTTCCACAACAGTATCATCATATTTAATTATCGTTTTGAATAGTATTTTTAATTCTCTATACAATGATGCATCAAACTTTAAATCCAAAAATATGTTCATTATTTCGATTAAAACCGCCTAATTAATGAAGCAAAAATTAGGATTTAAGTTTGCTACTTTTCAAGTAGCCAATTAAGAAGTTATTCCCGGTTAAGGATTTTATTTGTTTTTCTAGCCTACTCGATGTTAAAATTCATTGTATTATTAAATAAGAATGGAATATCAATAGTACCAATCAACTGAAAAGTTGAAGTGTGGTATGATACATCATTGAATAGACAATTAAAAATGCTATTCAAAAATGTGAATAGTTAATTTTTTGCATATTTAAAAAAATGAAGTTGATGATGGTTACACAGAGACGAAACGTTGTGCGCAAATTTTAATAGTAGGTCGTGATAGAGAATAAAAAGTGGCTATGAAGAAGTGTTGTTTGTTTTTAAATATTCCTTCTAATAAAGTCAAGAAAAAATAAAAACAAAACTTCAACATTTCAGTTTTTTGTGAATATCTTCTAAAGTAATTAAAATACCTGCGATTTCTTAACGTCATAATATTGGGCTCCTGATCGCACAACTTTGCCCCCATTTAACCACCTTCGTATCTCTTACGGTTTCCGAGATCCCCATGCATAGACTCGAATTTGAAACACCCTGTATAGACTCACTATTCAAATTTCAAAAATTACATATTATCAATAGTATAATAAAATTTACATTGATAGCTCGCGTTATAAGAATCAAACCGGCTCGGCTGTGCGCTCACGTGCGAAGCTTAGTACAATAAACTTTCGTCTCTAAATGGTGGTACTTAAATTATTTTCCACCGAGCTTTATGGAATCCTTCAAGCACTAAAATACGTTCTTAAAAATGTCAAGTATATACGACTCTCACCAAGTTGCTTAATGCACTTCTAGTGATTAAAAATTCTTTCAGCCCAACCCTAAACCATATAATGTCTCAGCAATACGTGGTGAAACACGATAGTTGCTGTCGTGAAAGCTACAATCACAAAACTGTCATAACACAGTTACTACCACAAAATTACAAACATTTTTACTATTTAATTTAAGGTATTCAAAAATTTTTTTGTACTTCAACGGTACATACGGTAAAACTTTCCTCCAGGTTAACCTACGATTGGAGTAAAAGCCCGTTTGATAGTTTGTAACCGAAATAAATAAATTATTTCTTTCTTTGCTATGAAGCAAAAACAATTTAGCTTTAAAACAGCTCATACTAATGAGCTGAAATAGAATTGTGTTTAAAATTTGCGTAATTTGAGTCTGAAAGCCGAAACAGCCATATAATGGAAAATTCCATTAAATTAATGATGTAATAAATAAAAGGCGTATTGTGTAAATAAAACTGTGAATACCTACAAATTGTAAAGTAACTTATATTAATTACCTACCTACTCCCAAAAATATCAGTTACTTTTACAAAATAGTTTCAACAGTCGTCTAATGAAGTTAGAAATCCTGTTAATCAGTTCTTTAGCCCCTTTAACAGCTTTAGTACTTTAGAATTACGTACGTAATTAGTAATTTAACGAAATAATTGTATTGCTTATTCAACCTTTGCACGTAATTAAAATACCAAGAGAATTAACTAATTTCCACAGCATACTTTAAGATCGCCCAAATATACATTTAAAAAAACTTACCCCATCTGGATTTTGTTTATATGGTGTACCGGAACCGCAAAATTCTTCTAAAACCTCTTGTAATTTTTTGGTCGAATCTGTAATGAAAATGTACATTTTATTGTTTAATCTTTTTTTGTTAGAAATAAAAGATATTAGGTATTTAAGAATTTACCATTTACAAAACTTGAATAATAAACGTAAAGTTGTGAGACAGAAACCAACTGTTGCTCATAATTTAGAAGAGCAAAACAATGCGCATCGTTGTATGAATTCGAAACTTTACAATAGGAGCGAGCAATGGAAATTGACATTGAATAAGAGGTAATTTTGCAGAAAATGCAATTTTTAGAACTAATTGTTTCTTGTCATTATACTTTTTCTCATTACTTCAAGTTTCTTTGTTTGATTATGTTTTTGCGACAAAACCTAGTGGCCCGTGACTAAAGTACTACTTATTCATTCTCAATTTCACTAAATTCAAACTTATTACGGTCTCCAAAATACCCGCAGTGTGTAACAAATATACAAGTTGATCAATTTAAAATACAAACGATATTTCGAATAATTAATAAACATTTTGTTGGTTATAAATCGCTATTTGAGTCCTAAAAGTTAATAATTTGCAAATAAATCGATATAAAAGTTCAAAATAGTATTACACAAGAGAAGAAAATTATACTTTTCTACTGAATGGGAAAGTTGTAGCTCGAGATGAAATCAACGAGAGTGGAAGAGACACTTTCTTCTCAAGTGGTGGATACTATTGTGTCTATCAATTACCTACATTATTCTGAAAGTGGGCTAAATTATCTAAAACATAATTTGAAAAAATACATTTTTTCTTCAAACGTCAAAAAAAGTGGACATTTTGTTACTAAACAAGTAAGGTTAAAGTTCTACTTTTACATCCTAGGAGGTAAAAGTAAATTCTAACCCTAAATATTTACAACAAATTGTAACGTAAAATGATATTTCTAAGCATTTGTAATGTAAAAAGGTAATGTTTTTATAAATCTTCTGTTATTATTTATTCGTTGCGTTTAACCCTAGAAAGGCCACGATTTTAAACGACCAACAACTACCATTGGGGCCCGCGAGACCCCAATTAGTAGAGCTAGAAATGCCAAAACTATGAATTTTTTTTAAAATTTTATGGTGTCGTTGCGATATTTAAAGCTTCAATAATAATTTTATAAGAATAAATAAAACAATTATTTACAATTTCCATACAAAATAATAAAATTTAACGAGTCTTGCACATGTACTTTTTATAGCTTAAGCTTAGGAAAACTATTTATTTTTTTCATCTAATTCATAAATTTATTATCACGGACACTAAAATAGTTGAAATAAAAAGGTTTTTTATCATTTGGCCAAACAAAAAAATTAAAAAAAAAAAATCGACGTCTGAGCCGTCCCTGGATAACGACAAAATTATATCAGAATCATAAATTACAATAATATTGCTTTATTACAATAAAAAAATTGTTTACATTAAGTTTTACATGATGAAATGTCATTGGCGCTTAGCAAACCTCGCCCGGGAGTAACGCAAAATCATCGTTTTTCTACGGATTTGAAATTTAATTGAAAAATCTTTTTTCATTTTCATAATCTATATTAAAAGTTAGGAAAAGTCACCAAATAGCACTAATGAAATTCGAAAATTAAGTATAAAAAACCAAGTCTAAAAATGAAATGAACTGGCCTTTCTAGGATTAATAATTAGCTTCTTTTTATAAGTTAAAATTAATTTTTTTAAATATTTGACAATTGAACTACAAATAATTTTCAAGAGATGGCGACACTTAAAAATTTTTATTTTTGGTTTTTCTAAGTTTTACGTTTGAAGAAAAAATTTAATGTTTCATACGGAGTAAAAATACTTTTTGTGTATTTAAAATACTAAAAAAAAGTGACATTTTTACTCCTAATAAAACAATCTACTATTTATTCGACTGGATCAAAAAGCGACACTTTACGTTTAGAATATTGGACGGAAAATCGATCTGTTGAATAACATATCGTTAACCTACTTTGCAAATGTCGTAAGTCCACTTTATATCAGAAATAACATTTTAGTGACATCCGGCTAATTTTATACAAAGCTAACTGTTTGATAAGTTAGATTCCGATTTTACCTATCACATGTTGGTAAGCGCACAATGCGCATATGTGGAACGTCCATTGCGCCATATTTAAAGGAAGAAATTGTCGTAAGTCCAGTAACGTCCAGTAATAAAGGCGTGATTTGTTGCTGTTCTGTTCTTTTCGTTCTTTTCGGGCAAAACAGAGGTATTTATAAATTCATTTATGTGAAAATAATTATATTTATACTTCAGATGAGTTCATTGTTATAATATTACATAAAAACATCTGAACGTATTTTGATTA
Organism: Malthinus seriepunctatus; assembly: GCA_963924605.1. NCBI lineage: Eukaryota > Metazoa > Arthropoda > Insecta > Coleoptera > Cantharidae > Malthinus > Malthinus seriepunctatus. The sequence goes on along the minus strand of OZ004600.1, from coordinate 105,871,380 downwards.
AGCTGAGAATTAATTTTGTCATGGACATACGACATTTTCTTAAAAAGATTTCTTGTGTTTTCTTGGAGTTATGATATTTGCAAATCATATCTCTTATACACAATTTTTGCGAAAACCCATTAACTTAATTAACTTTCGGCATTTTTTTTATTCCGTGTTATAATTTGTTTATGTAGCTGCTATACCTACAAATAAAAAAATTTTCAGGTTGTCAAGATGAATAATATTAATTATAACAAGAGAACCCGAAAAATGTTTGAAAATTTAGAAAAAGCTAATTTAGAGTCACTTTTAGTTCTTGATATTCCTGAAATAACAAAAAATTTAAAATTAAATAATAATTATTATTATTATGAATCAAGTAGTACTACTGAAATTACTGAAACTCTAAACAGCACTGAAAATATTGATGTTCAAAACATACACCATCCTAATTTTTGTAATGACGGTTCAATTGGTGTTCTTGAACATAGAGAAAATTCCACTGATCATATTGACCAAGACTATATTGAAGAAATGCATTTTTCATCTGATTCTACTTCTAGTAGTGAGAGCGAAAACATAGACGAGGAAGTGGGTGTATTGAAAAAGAAAGAAGTAAAAAGGAACAAAAGACATAATGTAGACGAAGCAAAATGGACTATTAATGTTAACAAAAGAAGAAGAGAACGTGGGGAGGAATATTTTGGCAAGAAAAAAAATACCGAAGCTTGGAACTATCAAATAAAAAAGCAAAAAAGGGTTATGAAAGAAGCATGCGAATGTAAAGCATCAACAAAAGGAAAATCTATGCACTGCAAGAAATTAAGTATGGAAACTAGAACACAAATCTTTAATTATTTCTGGTCGAAACTAAGTTGGGAACAACGACAGGTTTACGTAAGTCTTTTAGTTGTAAAAGAAAATACACAACGGCAGCGAAACAGAAAAGATGAGAACAAGTCAAGAAGACAGTTTAGCTGGACTTACTATTTAAAGACACAAACTGAAGAAAAATTTAGAGTTTGTAAGAAGATGTTTTTGAACACCTTAGGAATAAAGGAAAGATCAGTAATAGAATGGAAAAACGCGCAAAATAGAGAAGACAATGTACGAATGAATACAAATGAAAAAGAAAATCCAGATAATGATGCTGAAAAAAATAGAAAGGAACTATTACATCAATTTTTTAGAGACCTTCCAAAACTGGAATCTCACTATTGCAGAGCGCAGTCGTCTAAGCTCTACTTAGAACCTAACTGGGAGTCAAAGTCAAATCTCTATAGGTTTTATAAATCTTGGTGTGAAAATCAAAATGTGAGACCCTTGTCACAAAAAGTTTTTGATTTAGTTTTTTCTGACATGAACCTCAGTCTTTTTAGACCAAAAAAGGACGAATGCGACAAATGTGTTGCATTCAGAACTAACAACATATCGAAAGAAGAGTACGCAATGCATGAGATAAAAAAAAATGAAGCAAGAGAGGCTCTTAAAACAGATAAGCAACTTAACAATAAGGTTTATTGCATGGACATGCAAGCAGTATTATTGTCGCCTAAATCTAACGTATCTTCCCTATATTTTAAGATGAAATTAATAGTCCATAATTTCACAATCTACGACTTAAAGACCAATGAGGGCTTTTGTTTTATCTGGCATGAGGGCGAGGGGGGAGTCACATCAAATGAATATTCATCAATAATTACTTACTTTCTCAAAGAATACGTTATAGGAGATCTTAGTGAAGGACAAACGATCATCATCTATAGTGATGGGTGCACATCACAAAATCGAAATAGTACTCTTTCAAATGCACTTTTAAGCTTATCAATCGACCACAAAATTATTATTGAACAAAAATATTTGGAAAGAGGCCATACACAAATGCCAGCAGATGCAATGCATTCTCTAATAGAAAGAAAGATTAAAAATACAACTATTAATGTACCGGCCGATTATGTTAATATCTGCCAAACTGCAAGAAGAAATCCAGCTCCTTATGCGGTTAAATATTTAAGCCACGACTTTTTTAAAGACTTTGGTAAATTAAAATTAGTTAATTCAATTCGTCCTGGCTTCAAGGTAGGAGACCCAGTTGTCACTGATCTGCGATGCTTAAAATACACATCGGATGGAACCATTCAGTATAAACTTAATCATACTGACGAGTATACTATTTTAGAATTAAGAAGAACTTCTAGTTTGTCAAGAAGTTTTAACTTACTGTCTTTACCTCAGTTACATAAAAAGTCATTGCCAATTAAAAAAGAAAAGTGGGATCACTTGCAATCTCTGAAATCAAGTATTCCAAGAGATTTCCATAGCTTTTATGACAACTTGTCACATATTTAGAATTTTGTTGTATCAACAATGCCTTTTGCTGTTATAGGGCTGGTTTTTCAGTTAATGTTAATCACGAAATAACTTAATCATGCAGTCGCTTTAACCAGCAACTGAAAAACCGACTCATAGAATTATTAGTTAAGTTTAGTTAAAAAGTTTGAATTGTTCCTAACATTTAATAATCAATTTTATTATAAAAGATTTATGTTTTGTTGAATTTAATTCTAATGTTACTTACTATGCGGTATTTTTGTAAACGAATTTTTAAAGTTTCTTACTTTTCTTTTGTATGCTTACGTTTTATGTTGTTATGTTACTTTGAATACCGATCAGTCATTAATAAATTAAAATAAAACAATTCTTTTGTCTTTGTTTTTAGATGGAATATGTCGCAAGTCCTCAATATTTAAATTGAAAAAGTCGTAAGTCCGCTAAGAATAAAATTTATAACATTATGTACAAAAATTTATATGCATTATGTTCACCTTGTTTCAAAACAATGTTGTACAAAAAAGAATCAATTAGTTCAATGATTTACACTAAGCAGCAGTTTTTTTTGATTCCTGTAAAATTAACTCAGGCGGACTTACGACATTTGCAAAGTAAGTTAACGATATCATTATTTTGATTTTGTTACTATGGCAACCGCACTTAACGGTCTAGAGACTGTAAAGTACCATAATTATGCGTAGACGGATGCGCCATCTATTGACATTTATGTGAAGTTCTTATTTTAAATAAGTAAGTAGGAATTTTATCCGACATTTATAAATATTTACTCTTACTATTTTGCCAAAAAATTTGAGGTTATGTAGAATTCATTTAAATATTGTAAATTTTTGTATTCTAAAATTTATTAAATTATTTATTTTTATTTCAATATTGTTTACAGTCAAGTAAAAAATACTGCATGACACACGAATGTACGACACTGTAAGACCCCAAACTTGGTGTCTTCCTAAAAGTGTTTTACTGGCCTAGCTCAAAGGTATGAAGGGGTAGGTTCAAGTTCAAATAAACAAGACACATAAATTAAATACAAAAAAAGAATTTAATATTCGACAAAATACTCTAAATAATTAAACAAATGATCGAATTACAACGAAATAAATCACTTAAGATTCTTCTTCTTCCCTGGAAAAAAAAACTCTTCTTCTTTCTTGGTAACCGTCCACCAAATCCACTAGAAAAATAATGAGGGTATGCGGAGGCGAGGCCCCACACTAGTCCTGGGGCCACTGTGGGGCAGCTACCACTAGGGAGGATCCTATAAGGGCATGCTGGAAGAAATGCAGAGGTTTACGTTCGGTGGCGTTCTGCTAGAACCGCCAAAGAACAGCTACCACACGGGGATACCTCTGATGGTTCAGGTAGGGACCATTCGGGGGTACAAGGAACTCGACGATCACCCTGGACTTCTTGATCAATGATCACATAGAACTCCTCTTATTTATTGAAAGGTACTCCTACTTATAGCTTCGCCACCACTTAAGGTGGAGAACCAATGAGAACGCTGCTTGGACTTGTTTGTAAGTGGGATCGTCGACACCTCGAGTGCTGACGAAAGACTTATTTATTTCACGGTTAATTAATGATTAACAAATTAAGTTTGTTTTGATAATTCCATGGCATTATTACTTTTTTTGTATTGTAAACAATAATTATGATGTGTAACCATGCAGTATTCTTTTTTGGAGATAAATTGATAATTGAATATTAATAATTTACAGTTGAAATCCCTATGCTTCGTCGCACAAGTCACCACACCATACTATACGACAGGAATATATATTACACATTTAGTTGGCAAATACACCTTTGGAAAAAGACCAAGCTAACCATTTAGGCTTGCCAAATACAACTTCACATACTGGCAATTATTGTCTACGTAGAATACGCGAGTTGAACTCAACGACAGTTGTTGAAAGTTACATTGAAAATTCGGTCCAAAATAAAACAAATTATATCAAACAAAGTTTTACAAAGTGCATCTATGGCCCAAAAAGCTATAAATTTCAGCAATGAAAATGTTTCATTCATTCATATCTACTAGTGAAGTCGCTTGGAATATTTGTGCGAATAATTAACACTTAGTACCTACTATCAATGTCAATAAATAATAAGAATTGTGATATTTATTCAGTTAACAGTGTAGACGTTTCTTGCTATTTTTACTGTAGGGATGACATGCTTTACTTGTGTCACAAAGAAGACGCCGTAGAAACCAATTTCAGCTTCTTTTTGATCAAAAAGTTGAAAACTGGTCATTACTAAAGGTTAACAACAATGGATATGAGTTAAATAAAAATTTCTATCTACATCTACATACAGAATGCACTCGGTATCTAATTTTTGAACTCTGGCAAAGAAAAGATGAAAACTAAAAATTCAACTTTTTAGTTTTTCTTTTTATAACGAAAGACAACAAAATTATTTTCGCTCGAGTAAAGATAGGGTCCCTTTCGGATATATAAAATATAAATTATACGTGCTACTCAACTTTAAAGTTTATAGACCTTTTAAATTAACCTTGAAACAAATGTAATAGCCATCATTTCTCAAAAATCTGTTATCGCAAAACTAGTTACATGCAAAATTGAACATTGATCCTTTTATTCTTTGGCAACCCATCATTCTAAATCAAAAGTGTACGAAAAAGAAAATTGAAGCACGAACTTTACATTTACGTTAACGGAAGTAGATAAAAAATACTCTAGTAGAGAGGATTGACCTTTATAAGATGAAAAATTTTATTATGATGTTCGCACTAAAATTATTACAATTCGAATTCGATTTACCTAAAGGTCATTGTCGTTAGAAACTTGTAATTTCCACATACATTTCATCATCAATCCTGTGTGCAGGTTGGCTGCTAATTCTATACTTTAGGGATCATTATCGTAACCATAAGAGATAGATCACAGGTTTAAATTTCGCAGAGTCACTCAATTTTATGCTGATTAATTATCTTATGAGAAACTGTTCAACCCTTCCACAATTAGCAATTTTTGGCTGCACCACTGCCTCCAATATGATGTAAAATAATTCATAAGTTAATCTAAATTTATCGAAAATTTTTACCTTTGTGTTTCCCAAACATAGGTACAGCAGTTATCTACTAAGTACTTCTTATGTAAGCAACTACGTATAAGCAACAAAATACAGAATAAAAAGAAATAGTGGTTATTTTTAAGAAAGCAAGAAACTAGAATTAAGCCTTATTTATCGATTTATATTAAACCTTGTACAACTGAACAAACATTCGTCGATTCATTTCTCAATTTCTATCGAAATAAGAAAAAATAACAATCACAGGCTTACTGGATGAAACACTTGGAAAACCACATCAATTATATTGAAGAAAAAGAAAATAATTTTCCTCAAACAAATCTTCCAATTAAATGATAACGTAACTATTTTAGTTGCAAAAATTCACCAAAATACAAAGGGAATAAATAAGTGAAGCCCTACTAATTGAGCTTTGTGTGTGCTAATTAGCTATTTTGCTACTACAGAACATCACGTTTGATTTGTTTCAATGTATGATTAAAATTTTGATTATGTAATGCGGTTTGCATGTAAACTTGTTGCAAGGTAGATTCGCTTACAATATTAAGGTTTAAATTCAAGTGTGCATAGTTCTGCATAGTGTGTATTTCATCCGCAAAATTTATGTATTTTAATGTGTGGCGCTGATGACAGCTCTGTCAAATACTTATAAATTTGAATATTTCTCTTTCGTAAATTTAATTTTTTTACTTGTTACTCAATTGTAAAACGTCATTTAACCAAGCTGTCTATAACCTTTGAAAATCAATGTTTACAAGTTTGACTTTCAAAGCTTTCTAAAAACAATTTAGGGGCATTTTTGACGCTACTGACAGCTGACAGAAATTGTTTAATTATAATTTAATTAATTTGTAAGTGAATTAAGCATGAGTAACAAGTAAAGTATTATACATTACACGCCAGGTAACTGTTTTAACAGGCTCGCCGGGGCGGCTCGCCAGTCATAATCCTCTTTGCGCCAGTTACAATAGTTTTACCTGGCTTGTAATGATACTATTACTTTGGTAATAAATTCATCGTCGACTATGAAAGAGAGGATGAGGATTATTTTTGCAGATTTCAGAATTAAGAGAGCAGAGAACTGTTCGTTCCAGTTAGTTGAAGAATACTTTAAAAACAGCATTTTATCACAGAGTTCAGCTACCAAAAAGTCCTTATTTATCTATGGCGATGTCAGAGAATCCGGTGTTTTCTAGGAAGTTACTTTCGAAATTCAAAAATTCATGTCGAAAAGATTTATGAACTGTATCTAAGAGTGTGGTGGTCTTGCACACTGGCATGTTAGGTTAGGTTAGGAAAAAATGTTAAATTCTGTCTCACTATATCGATCTTTCAACGTTTATGACGATGAGACTGAGCACCAGGCGTCGTAGTTCTTGATTTATTAGAGAATGCCTGGGCTCTGAAGCCACGCCTCGTGCAGTTTTAGTGACGTGGTGTACCCATATTACGTTGGGACTACTCTAGTACAGATTGAGGGAGGGAGTGCTTTCTTTACCTCGAAATCTCTAAAATTGATGCGACCCTATGCGATCAGTAACATTTTCGTCGAGGCGCTTTGGCTCTACCCAGGCATTCTCTAAAAAATCAAACATCTACAGGCATAACTTATGACATATGAGAGACATGACCATATGACCAACGGTAAGACCACCAACGAAAAGGAAAGAGCTTTCCCGAGAAACCCAGAAGCGAGGGGAGAGGGAACAAAGATAATGCCCTTCTCCGATTTTCCTCATGCGAACGACAACGGTCCAAGGGAATCTTTACCAAGTAAAATGTTGGCACCACGTCTGATGGTTCCCAGTTGCACCGTCATAAACTTTGGAAGGGCTGTTGTGAAACTGATTTCTCGGAAATTTGCCTGTGCTGAATTTTCTGCGATAAATTTTCCGTAAACCCGAACCGAGGCTTGCATTATGTAAATGGTTTCTTCAGCAGTGTATTAATTCCAAAATTAAAAATAAAATTCCCAAATTGATATACTAATTTCTTTGAGATACATAAAATAATTATTTCACAATAAATTCTAGTGGATACAGGACAATTTATATGTTTTCACACAACTCTAACATCAATAACAGTTTTCATGCAATACTTGGGCTGCTATCACACTGGCAATTGCTCAATTGGTCTTTTTTTCTGCCACTAACATTGAATACAATAATGCAAAAAAAAACAACTTTTAGGTCATTTTAGTTAGAAGGCAAAAAAATTTATCTAAACATCTTGACCTCTGGATTGAAACAGTAGTATCAGTTTTTTATATGACCAGCCAAGTCCTCTGAGTGCTTCCAATTTCAATCATTTTGCTTTTAATTTTAAAGGCACCGTGCATAGTATACTGCGTAGTGTGAATATCATCCGCAAAATTTATACTTATTTTATTGTGGTGGCGCTGATGACAGCACTGTCAAATACGTATAAATTTGAACATTTCGCTTTCGTTAATTTAACTTTTTTCGAAAATTCAAATAGTTGGTCTAGTTTTTTGCATAATGTTCTACTATAAGCCCATGCCCATTATTTTCAACGTTGATCTGTATTAAATTCTAAAGAATAATCAAGTTGTGTGCATTTTTGTAACTTCTTCGGCCGTATTAAGAAAACCACAAGTTTAAAAATTTAAAAAGAATTACAGTATTGGTAGAACCTCGGTTACATTTTGTAGAAATAAATTGAAGAAATTCTGTACTTTACTTTGGTAATAAGTTTCAAAAAACCTCTTTTTTTACGGTTTTCTTGATGTTATCCAAAAACCATGGGTTAGAGTTTGATGAAAGTTACATAATAGGTTGTTTAAGAGTAGGTATTACATAACATATTTTGTTTTCAAAATGTTTGAACTTGTGGTTCAAAAAACGTAGTCTGAACTTAAACTTTAACGACGCCTTAAAAAAGACCTTGTACTCGTATCTACAAGTAAAACATTGCGAAAATGTATTGTGTATTAAATAGAAAGCCCTATTTGTTTATTTATTTATTTAAATTAAAATACGAAACGTTAACTTGGATGTTTGAATTTTGTTTATTGCTCAACAATAATTTCAATGGTGTATAATTTTGAGTTCGAAACTAAAAGTACCCTACTGTGGTGAATTATAGTAGAAATTTCCCAATGACAAATTTTAATTACACAAATGTAACTAAAACCAACATGTAGGCGTTAATTAACATTGAATAAAGAAAGCGAATCTTTTAAATTTGCCCAAAGTTCAAAATCATTAACATTTGCATTTACACAAAGCCGCAATTAAATCAATAACAAACATTGCAGATACTGCATTGTAAAGACCAAATTAAACACCAACAACAAGTTCGGTTGCAAACATTCGTGTGTCAATGTAACTTCATAAATCATTATTAAATTACGTATCGATATGCATATATACCTATAAATTTTAAACTAATAATTGACGTTGTTAAATTATATTATTAGTAAAATTATGTAAAAACGTTTTGTTAGCAATTAAATTTCCTGAATTAAACTGATAATAAGTAATGTATATGCTAATTTTGAAATTATTTATAGTTATATTTAATTGTACAATCCCTCCAATGCTGAGGACTTAAAATGTTGAACGTTTAAGTAAATATCTTGATCAAGCAGAAATGTGCTACTAGTGTAATAATTATTCTAAACACTTGTAAGTATTAATGGGAAGAAGTAAATACTTATTATTAATAGTATATTATTTAACGAGCATAATATGTATGCTATTATTACAGAAAGATAAAGTCTACAACATAAGCCGCAGCCGAGTGTTGTAATCATCTGAAGGTAATAATAGCTACTATATGCAGCCCCTATTAACAGTTTGTTTTCTATTAACAATCAATTATTATAGTATAGGCCAGGCAACCAAATATTGGATTAAAATTTTGTGACTTTATTTAGTAATATTATTTTTGTTTTCAATGGTATCTTTGACTATAGAATATTATTAAAAAAGTTAAAAATTGATTTTTTGTGGTAAAATAAAATACAGTTTTCTCCAATTTCTCCAATAATATTTGTTATTACTACAAGTTTTATGACCTACAAAATACTGTAAATGTAAAAAAGGTTTCAAACAATGTCAGAATAACAATAAACAATCATCCTCATCAAGTCGGGTATTATTGTTTTGCTATCGATTTTATCTGAATATGGAAATGCCCGTATTTTCTTAGCTATGTTAACTACAAAATATTGCTCACTTCCTTCCCTAGATAGTTAGATACCTGTTTTTTTTGTAAGGGTTGCAGTTTGTAACAGATAAAATCTACGTTTCATACACATTTTTTTCAGGTTTATTGAATTATTTTAACTTTTGATAATAAATTCCTGCTTACAAAAGCGACTAAGTTCATAGTGATTTTAAAACTTTCTTCTACCAGTGTTAATTATCTTCATCTAAGTGCTAATTAATATGCAAAGTGATGTTTTTATCAATATTCTTTATAATAGCTGAGTAAGGTGATTCGATTTGTGCCCTATTGATGCCCACGTTTCTATTAAATGGAATTTATTGTGCTATGTTAGTAGTCGATGAAAGTCAGGTGGATGTTAATAATAAGTTGTGCACTTTTCAATTAAAGTTTTAATCATTTCTATAGATGATCGATTATACTAACTTATTGGCAAAATCCAACTTGTTCGACAGGGTAGTAAAAATTAATCATTTTTTGTTACTATTTTGCAAAATAGGAAAACCAATTTCATGTTTAATTAATAAAATCAGCGAGTAATAAGAAAAATTTTTAAATTCCAAAACCACCAGTATCTAACTTGAACCTTGGCTTTTAACATATTTTTTAAATTTTGGCAATAGAACCACTGGTTTTAAAGGTCGCAGGGAATAAAAATCTGTCTGTACGCAATTTATTTTTAATGGAAAATATGCCACCTTTCAATGTTTTATTTACTAGAAAATACTTAATATTAAAGACACACTTATTAAAAAGATTAAGCTCTTGTTATGCTTTGGTAAGCCTTAAGCTCTGCTCAAATACATGCTATAACAATATTTTCAGTAGTTACGTGCTATAGAAGTAATATAAAACGTTTGAATAACGTTCAAATAATATCAAAGATGAAACTAAACTAACCAAGTTTGCAGCTTACAAACATAAATTTTATAGGTGAATAGAGGTTAATCTCTGCTATAGGAAAACTGTACTCGTTCCATATCCATTTCAATTTTATTTCTATTTAGAGAGAGTAAAACGTAAATGCTGGTTGTCAAACTCTTTTAACACTAATTATGTTTTATCTATAACTATGAAGAAAACGGATATTAGTAATACTGTTTGCTTTTTTAGAACTTAGAAAAATGTTTATTAAACCTTATTTTGTTGTACCTAGCCACTTAGTTATTATATTAAAATACAGTGCAACTTGACTTGCAAAACGTAGAAAAATTTCACCAACGTCTCTAAAGGTACGTATACATTTGGACACTTTACTGTAGACACTGAGTGTGTACATCGAGTGCCTGGCGAGCGACACTGCTCTATAAGAGCGTATGTATATCAATACACACAATCGATACTCGATGTGTACACTCAGTGACTAGAGTCAAGTGTCCAAATGTATGCGTACCTTAAAGGCCGTGTCACACATACAGGCTTACCTTCCAGTTTGGCCTGTGCAGGCCGACCTGAACGAGCCTGAACGATGTCCAGACGCTCCTGTTTGGCTTGTGCAGGCCGCCTGAACGATGTCCAAACCGGCCAAACCGGAAAGGCAAGCCAGAACTATTACTTTGGGTTCACACGTACAGGCTTTTACTCCAGCCGGGGCTGTGCAGGCGAATTTTAAAGCAACGCTTGAAGTTGAACTGGCCAGGTCAAACTCCGCGCAGGCCGCTTGTACGTGTCCAGACGCACCGGTGTGGTCTGTGCAGGCCGGCCTGCACAGTGCAGAGGCCAAACCCGAAGGTAAGCCTGTGTGTGTAGGGTCGCTTTAAAGGCTTGTCTACACACACAGGCTTGCCTGTGCAGGGGGCTTGCACAGACCAAACCGGAGCGTGCGGAGAGCGTTCAGGCGGCCTGTGCAGGTCGCCTGCACAGGCAAACCGGAAGACAAGTCTGTGTGTGTAGACGAGTCTTAAGTTCATTCAGTCCTTAAAGTTAAATGTTGCATAAAACCTGTAGTAATTATAATGAAGTTAGAAGCTTACATGATACATGATCCCAAAACTCCAAAAAGTATAGTTAAAATGACATAAAGCCATGCTCATTAGTAAGCATTACAAATAATTAAATTACAAATTTTAGCATTCTAGAAATATTATAGAAGAAATAAATTTTCCATATATTTTTTTCCAATTACGCGATGATAATACACGAGAAAATACTTCATTCAGAAGTTATAATGGAAAAAGATAAAGAAATATAAAAATAGCATAAGTAAACAAAGGTACTAGCAAATTGATTAAATTGCAAAGAAAGAGTCTGAAAGTAATACTTCAAAGTGGAAAAGCAGATTTAATTATTTTTTGAAACGAAAAAGTTGCTAAAAAGTTTACTTGTCATTTTATAAAATTAAAATTTCTAGATATTTGAGAGATACTTTTAAAAGCTCTAAATTAGAGAAGGTCATCTTTGAAGCAGATTATTTCTAGACAAATTAATTACTGACAATAAATAAAGAAACAGACAGACAGACAGGTAGGCAGGTAGAGCAATAGACAGGCAGACAGTACGCAAACAGGTACAGGCAGGCAGACAAACAATGTGTCATAAAAAGTATAGTCTGTTTGCACGTGGCCATTATGTGTCCCAATGTCAGCATATAGTTACAGCTTTGATTGAAGGAGTTTTACAAGATAAGCAAGCTTATGGAACAAAATGTGCCGTACGATGGGTCGACCTTGTGGCGATGGTGCTCTGCCATTGGCGCATCTCGACCCAAACTGCTAGTTTGTAGGCAGCGGGGAGTAAAAACTTTTAAATATTGGTAGGAAAACAGGCACACATTTTAACTAAGCGATGCGTATCTTCATAAAACTCCTTCAATCAACGGTTACAGGCTGTTTATTTAGAAGATAAAGGCTGATTTTCACATATAGGGCTGTGCTCGTGCCGTGTTCGTGTTCACATTTTCACATAATATAGGACTGTGTTGTGTTCATGCTGTGGTCATGTAGTTGTCACTAATAATCTTGCACTAATATAATTATTAACCCTTGTTCGTTCATATTATAGGTAGATTTATATCTAAATATGCACACTGGACACTTAATTCTCTATCTTAACTGTTTTCTGTCAGTAGATTACAACTCGAGTTATTTCCCATTTTAATTAAGGAAACGTGAAAATGCAAGAAGAAGGCCATTTTTTTGTTAATGTTCCGGCACTAGTTAGATTGACAAAACTATCAGGAGTTGTTCAGGATATAATAGTCCTCAATTATATTCAAGCATAAAATTGCAAATGGGAACCAACATCTTCGTAGAGCAATCTCTTCAAAGTTATCTATAATGTCAAAATTGATTAAAGTACCACGTCTTGTTATTGACCAAGGAAATTGAAAATTTTAAAACATAAATCGTTTTAAGTAATATTACATTATAAAAGATGTATTTAAGCGTCCTGCACACGAAGATTCGTGTCTCGTATGGTAGTTATCCTTTTAGAGAAATGAAACTTCATTTAAAAAAAAGTAGTTCAAATATGTTTCAGCAATAAAAAAACTTTTTATTGTTAATTTCAACATAGAAAAATAAAACAATCGTTTTTTAAAATTGTCCATTTATACTCTCAAGTGCCGTTTTTTTCAAATCAAACTTGCGAAAAAAGAGGTTAATGTCCAATTTGGGATAAAATTAAAATAAAGCAGTAAAACGTGAACTAATAACAGTGGAGAAAAACTAAAATGTGAAATAACAAAAGATTTCGCAACGTCATCTCGTAGCCATTTTGCTCATTATTTACAAAATAGATAATAAATGTGTAGGCAAAATCCTTTATTGAGATTTTTATCATTTCTTTTATTTATCATAAAAAATCTAAATATAAACACACGCGTCCTTTTGTGATATTTATATTTCAGATGCAAAAAAGAAAAAGTCGATAGAATTTTCTTTCACGTAGACGTAGGTGTACAATTTTAACGATCTATGTAACTTACTTTGACAATTAATTCAAAACTAAAATTAAATTAAATTCCTTAAATAGGAAACTATTGTCTACAAGTAACCTCAATCTCAATCTTCAACATGTAAGTACTACAACAAAGTGAATGTTAATTTCAATTGCACTCAAAATACGGTTTTCCTGTTCACCAAGCAAGATTGTTGAAAAATTAAAAATAAGCTGCTCCGAAAATCTTTTGTTGGAAATATTTTTAATCTAACGCAATTATAACTTCGAAGAATTTCCTAGCCACTCGTATAAAAATGTTGGAAAAACTATAACACGAACAAAAGAATTTGTAGAAAAATAGTATTGATGAGTATTTTTATAATGCAGTGCATAGTTTTTAATTTAATTTTCTTTTAAAATTCATTTTTCTCAATTACTTTCAGAGATTTTCCTACAACCACTTGATTAATGATTGTGCAGATAAATAGTTGCAGTACTTAGAACCATTACCACATATTCTAAAAATGCTCTGGCATGTAGGAAACTTTTCACTTTATTATAGACTTTCCCAAAGTTTTAAGTGTTTTGAGGTTTGATGTATGGAATCAAATGCAGGTGACAATGGAAAAAAGTTATTATGTTTAATATGAAAGGAATAAATCTTTAAAAATGGTTTCTTATATTCGAACAAACTTTAAATCAACGTCAATTTTTTCACGATAACGAGAGTAATGAAAAATCAGATGCTCTGGCCAAGACAAGTTCAAAAATTTCTTCTTGTAGCTCTGAACCTGTCAAAAAACCTGCTATAAAAACTCCGATGTAGGCATACCAGAACATTTTTGCGCGTACTATAGCTATTTTTAAGTACTGAATTTAAAATATAAAATATTGGTCCCGTTTCCGGCTAAATCGGAAGTAAAGTATAAAATACTGGGTATCATCACATTGCAAACTTTACGAGCTTTCGAAATACCAAAAAATATACAGGGTGTTCCATTTAAATTAAGAAAGTTGTTTTTATTTACGGTTAAAGTAGAAGTCAAGCTTGTAAAAGCTAATAATTGTAAAAACTTTCAAAATATTTAAAAATATGTAATACTTCCTAAATAGTAGCGTAGAACTAAATTTTTAAAGAAAAGTGGAGGGATAGCAATTTTTTTTCACGAATCGCTTTGTGTTGGGGCGCTAATTATGAGAGAGATTTTTCCAGATCAGAGGCGTGCGGGAACAGGGTCAAAATCGCCTTTGTTTGTTGCAAAACTGCTAGTTTTGACAATATCTTTGATCACATTGAAGATAACAAACAAATGCATCTTAGGTAATTTGTAACGTATAAAATTACGAAGAAAATGAGACCGATCTGAGCCCTAACGAATAGTTCGTTTATGCAGAAAAAAATAGAAACCATAGAAAGGTCATTAATTTTTAAATTTAATTTAAAAAAAAAAAGTAAAAAGCCAAACTTTTTGAAAATGCTTTTAAAAGATGCTTTTTAACACACTAAAACACTGTACCAAATTTCAACTTTTTTTAATTTTTTTAAACAAGTACAATCGCTTAGAAGACTAGAAATTTTCAACCACGAATAAAGTTGGAGCAAATGATGGTAGAGGGTGAAATTTTTTTTGAAAGAAAGGTATGGCCAAGCACTTTCAAATAATAGAAAATTGTAATTTTTCGTCGACTTCTTCGCCCTATTTTCGCCTTATGTTTATGAGTAGTTCACCACATATTTATCACTGTTAAGTGATAAATTGTTATTTGTTTTCAAAACAGTAAAACAAGTCAAAAACATAAGGCGAAAAATAGGCGGAGAAGTTGACAAAAAATTACAATTTTCTATTATTTGAAAGTGCTTGGTCATACCTTTCTTTCAAAAAAAAGTTTCACCCTCTATCATCATTTGCTCCAACTTTATTCGTGGATGAAAATTTTTAGTCTTCTAGCGATTGTAGTTGTTTAAAAAAATATTGAAAGTTGAAATTTGGTACAGTGCTTTTGTGTATTAAAAAGCATCTTTTAAAAGCATTTTCAAAAAGTTTGGCCTTTTACTTTTTTTTTAAATTAAATTTAAAAATTAATGACCTTTCTATGGCTTCTATTTTTTCTGCATAAATGAACTATTCGTTTGGGCTCAGATCGGTCTCATTCTCTACGTAATTTTATACGTTACAAATTACCTAAGATGTATTTTTTTTTCCTATCTTCAATGTGATCAAAGATATTTTCAAAACTAGCAGTTTTGCAACAAACAAAGACGATTTTGAACCTGTTCCCCCACGCCTCTGATCTGGAAAAATCTCTCCCATAATAAGCGTCCCAACATAAGGCGATTTGTGAACGAAAATTGCTATCTCTACGCTTTTTCTAAAAGTGCTGTTTTTTCCGTTAATTCGACTCTGCGAGGTATTTTTCTAATTTACGGTTTAACCGAAAGCGTTTTGAATCGAAAATAGTTAAAAAAATAAATATTCATGGGATTGATATATCTAAACGATCTTAAATGCGCAGAAGAACAAGTTAGGAAGATGTAGAAAAAAACGTCCAAACATTGTTTACACAATGATTTTCACGTATATGTAACCTTGGTTATGAGGTAGTACACAATTTTGCTTTCTGCGCAGTTCGTTCAGATTTGACAATAGGTCTACATTTACCAGTTTTCAAGTTGTCATTTTTATTACAAAAGAAATGACAGATTTTTTAAATTTTAACATTCAAAAACTCATTACTCCTGTCCTGCTTCATAGAATTAGTAAAATAATCGGCGTTCGATAGAGAATTACATTGTCTGTAATATGCGCAAGAATGAAACAATCGGCAAAAATAAATTTTGAGAAAATCCATTTTAAAATTTTGACCTTTCTTCGCCACCTGAAGGTAGATAATTTTGAAACAATTTTAAAAATCGATTAAGTTAGGACATATGACGAAAGTCCTATATTTTGGGTCTACAAGCAAAAATGCGCCTAAAATAGCTCCTTTATTTTTAGATACCCTGTATAGATTTTGTTTAAAAGCTTTACGTTATTTTATTAATTAAGACTATGTTTTCTTTTCTTTTTAGAATATACACAAATATACAGGGTCTCCCTACTATAAGTTATAAGCTTTTAAAGCTGAGGGGTGAAAATGTAAACAAATCCAAAGGTATAGTCCTGAACTTTTATAAAGAATAGGGCGTAGCCAATCTTGCGTAGTACAGATGGAGGGAGCGAGTGCTCTCTCCCTCTGTCTCTTTAAAATTGATGCGACCAGATGTTACCAGACACATTTTCGTTATAGCGCATTGGCTCTGCCCTATTCTTTATTAAAGTTCAGGACTATATAACCTTTTAGGGGTGCATTTTTCGATATAATTTCATCAGGGACTAAATGTTCTATTTTGGTTCCAGCAATTCACTGTAAAAGTATGTTGGTGGTTTCCAGAACCAACCTGTGTATAATATTCCATTTAAGTTATTTTTTTAAAAAAACGTGATGTTCAATTGTTTTTCTACTTTCTGCTTACCCTTATCTAAAGACTAAAACAACATTACACTAAAATCGCTAAAAAAATACAGCGATTATCACGCATTTCCAGTTAATCCAGCGTTTTAGGGTTAAAAAAGAGCATAAAAATTAAAAATAGGTGGAATCGAAAGCACAAAAATAACACATAAATATGACACCACTTTCGATTTTTGTGCTCAAAATGGCCGTGCTGGCATGAAGTTAGTGGCTTGGCATGAATTGTGGGGTTAAGAGAGGAGCACAAAAATTAAAAATAGGTGGAATCGAGAGCACAAAAATATGACACCACTTTAGATTTTTGTGTTCAAAATGGCCGTGAAACTACACGTAGCTCAAATAATTGTTTTTATCAATATTGCTATTATTGTTTTCTCCTAATCTGTGCATTTTATTGTAAAAACTCGAGAAATGGGAAAATTTTTATTTGAAATGATAAATTTAAAAATCTGTAAAAAAAATTTCATCCGGCTGCCTATTAACATTTTTTTCTACGCCCCATTAAGCCCTTCCAACACACCCCTACTCCAACGCGACATACAAGGATTAAAAAAAAATTAAGTTGTCAATGAAAAACCTCGATCTTTTTTAATGACCTACTATTTATACATAGACGAATAGAGTACTTCTCTAGTACAGTTGAGAGTTGTAGAGCAAACCCAACGTAACCTGAGCACACCACGTAATGACCGTAATAGTTGCACAGTAGTTTAGTGCGGTCGTTGCTTAGAAACGGGCGTAGACAGTGCCGTCGTATAATTATTACATTACTTTTGTCGAAGCAAAATAATTACAAGCGTTTTAATAATTTGAAGATCTCATTTAGAAAGTATTTAATCAGAAATTAATTATTATTAGTAATTCAAATAAAAATTTAAATCAAGTAATTATTTTAAATTTTGACAACTTTTAAAAATAATTTTTTTGACAGAAGAAATAACTAGCTCCGCCACTGGACTCTAAAGCCACGCCTCGCGCAGATTTGGTCACGTGGTGTGCTCAGGTTAAGTTGGGACTACTCTAGTAATTTTACATACGACTTTCAATTTCGTATTTTTTGTTAAAACGTTTGGGCAAAAGCAAAACAACATAACGTATCCTGTTTCATTATAACTAAACTACAGTAGCCACTAATTAAATTTTAAGCGAGAAAATTTACTAAAATTTCTCTAAACCATATTACTATATTATAATTTAAATTGGGGTTTAATAGCAAATTTAAATTTCATGTTGTATAAATTCGAGATTAGGGAACTAATTAAATTACAACATATTTCTTAATATCAATCTAGTCCGAGGGTTTAAAATAACATCTAGCACCCCACTATATCAGCTACTTGTATTACATTACAATTGCAAACCATCAATTTACAACTTTGCTATTTTATCAAATTGGAAATGTTTAGACAAAACTTTACTCAAAATCGAAATAATTTAAAATAACAAATTACCTTATTAGTCATAACTCGTAAGTTGGCCATTAATATTTTCTTAGGACCCATACACTATGCACTATATTATTTTAATTAATAATTAAAAGACGAAGTAATTTAATTGCAACGTTGCATCACTGAAGAATTGGACAACAACTCCGAGCGCGAGTTGAAACAAAACAATCATCCCACCTGATCCCACTGAGTTAATAGCTTATTGTTTATCAATTTTAAAAACCTTGAAAATAATTTGAATTATTTTAAATATTTCCAATACATTTTATATATTTTTGCAGCCATTTGTTATCTTCGGAAACTGATTAGTTATTTATCATGACATGACGTAGGTACAACACGCTATATTGTCTTCACATTTATTTTAAAATATTTTCAATTTATCATTGAATTAATAAATTTTTGAAAATTAAAGTTAAAAAAAAAGTTTTTAATAATACTCTCTTAGTCTCTTATTATTAATTGAAAGTAAAGATGGCTAGTAATGATATCTAATATTTTTATATCAAAGCGCTATCAGGGTTGACGTAGGCAGTTAAAGTGAGGCTGAGGCTATTCCAGAGGAAGGCTATTCAAGAAACTCTTCCTGACTTCCTAGGTGAAAAAGCCATCTTTTCAAACGTTTCTGCCCGTGCCCAGACGTATCGGCGTCTTTCATTCGCTTTCATTCATTCTTCCATACCAGTCTTTCATTCTCCAGTAATAAGTTACCAGGCACGACATCCAGTGTCTTTCATTCTTCAAAACTGTTCAATCATTCGTAGTAATTTATTAAAATGCGCTTCTTTACGCACTTTGCAATGTAAAATAAGACGACTGTTTGGACCATTTCTTCATTAACACCGGTGCTTAAACCACTGTAACGATGCAAAATTCTATCCAGATGCTGGACCAAAATACTGGTACAGTATTACAGCATCCTGGAAATTTTGTATCGTTTAAACCAGCTACTTGTCATTTTTTTCTTTAGTTTTTCCCTAGCGCCGCCGCGGAGATCAAATTGGAGATAAATTTTAGATGGCCGTGTTCAGCTCTCCAAGAGCTTTCATTTGAGCTCAAGAATTACCCAATTTTAATTTTTATATTTTTATTATCAGCCTTATCATTGATACCCGCTGATTTCCCTGTAACTCGGCAGCCAGAGGAGATAGAGCTTCCGATTTATTTTTAGTGTGACTCTGGTGTCATTTCTAACCCTGTATAATTTGGTTCAGTCTTATCAGTTCATTAAGGGACTCTTTGCTTCGCCATCGTGATGAGCGGGAGCGCGATTCATTGTCAATTTTTCCCCCTGCGTAATTTTTCTCCGTGTTTAATTAATTATTTATAATTTCAATCCTCTTTCATTTTTATTTTATCCCGTGTTAAATTAATCAATTTAATTTAATTTAATTAATTTTTTTTAGTAATTTTTCCTTTGCCTTCAGCAAACCCGTGTGTCCTGTCTTCCAGGTCTAGTGGCCTGTCCTTAAAGGTCTGATAGGTCTTGAGGACAGGTCTAGTGGTCTGGTAACAAGAATTAACCGTGTGCTGGTGTCTTCCAGGTTAGGTGGTGTGTCCCTAAAGGTCTGGTTAGGTCTTAAGGACAGGTCTAGTGGTCTGGGGATTCGACTAACCCTCCTCGTGTCTTCCAGGTCAGGTGGTCTGTCCCTAAAGGTCTGGTTAGGTCTTAAGGGCAGGTCTGGTGGTCTGGGGATTTGACTAACCCTCCCGTGTCTTCCAGGTCAGGTAGTCTCTCCTTAAAGGTCTGATAGGTCTGGTGGTCTGGGGATACGCTCGTCCCTCCCTTGTCTTCCAAGTCAGGTTGTCTCTCCTCAAGGTCTGGTTAGGTCTTGACGACAGGTATGGTGGTCTGGAAGAACAGTAGATGAGTCATACGTAAGAGATTTGTATCTGGCTGGTTACAACTCATTTACATTTTTTCCCCTTAAGAAAGGTTTTTTTTTAATTTGTACGCATACCTTTGAGGTACCTAGCATTATTTTTATTTAATAAATATTTTGTTTTGATTTCCATCCGCAGTGTGTTTTATTTTTCACTACGAACCCGGCTGTCTCCAACTTAGCGACGCTTAAGGGATATTTAATGAAACAACCGGTTTCCGGTGTTACGTGTTACACCACGATTTTTCATTCTTAAAGCTAACATTATAGCTAAACACATTTTGTGTTGCTCAGATAAAAGACGTTCTTTAAAGAAAATTACCAAGACCTTTTAATTCTTCTGACAGTAATAGTTTAACCCTGCATTTTACAGGTAATTGATCTTGAAAATAAGTTCGAGTCGCGTGAATTTTTAGAATCAAGGTGATGAGGCTTTTATGGGTGTCCCAAGTTCCAACGGAGGGTTGATATTTAAAATTCATGTCACTTTCGTTTTTTCAAACGTACAGCTCTATTCTTTTAATCAAGAAACAACAAACATACTTTTCAATTTCGGATGTAGAGACAACTGTGCGTGTTCGTAGTTATGGTCTCAGGAAACCATAGCTGATGGAATGTCAGAAACCAAACACCTCTTATAGCCATCGTGACCAACAACTGCAATTGTTCATAAACACTGTCCAGGGAATTTTGACGTAGGACCACTTTGAGTCGCGAAACAAATGTTACCAAAAAAGTTGGGTCGCGAGAAACGCCGGTTAACTTTCATAGTAGGTTGAGGAACTAGCATCTCGCTCAGATATTCTACGATACCAGTACTCATGAGCCAATGAACGAGCCTGTCACGCATATTTAGCCATCCATCCCAAATCACAAGTTTTATTACACAAAATATACCAATTACACACCCTTGGTATTTCAGTCTGCTTATCCAAACAAGAGCCATGCAGTACGTCTATGAATATGAATATGGGGTCGCCCAGAATTGCTCTGATACAGGGTCTAATAAGTGCCTGGAGTTGAACAAGAACTTCTAATTAAAATAAGATTTTTAATATAAAGGATGTAGTCTAGACATCGAAGGGGTTATAGGTAGAGGGCAGGGAAGAGAGTGATTTTTTTTCTTCAGGAAGGTTTTTGGAGCTAAAAATAGTTTAAACTTTATAAATAGTTATAAACCTATAAGTTTAAACACCGCAGAGATAATCAAAGCTATAAAAAGTATGAAAAATGGAGAAGCAGGAGGTCCTGGTGGTATAACATCTGAATTACTGAAAGCTGGAACTCCAAGACTGTTCGATATGATCACAAAACTATTCCAGAAATGTATTAATGACCAACAAATACCAGGCGAATGGAAACTGTCACATATAACATCACTTCATAAAAAGGGAGGAAATGATACAAGCAAAAGAAACAATACCTCAAGAAATCGAGAAAAAAGGCAATTGATTTGGTTCGGACACGTTAAGCGAATGGGAGAACGTCGAGGTCGACTACCAAAGATCACACTGAATTGGATCCCAGCTGAAAGACTAAAGAGAGGAAAATCTAGAAAAACCTAAACACAAGGAATTAAAAAATCGCTTAGTGATCGCAATATACACGAAGACGATTGCTATAACCGAGAAAACTGGAAAAAAATAATAGTCACCGGACAGCGTCGACAGACGCTCTAAGACCTGAAAAAAAGGAGCTAAAAATGCTAAAATTCCCCAGTAGGTCCTAGCTATATGGCTAAGAGAGGGAGGGGATGGAAAGGTCCCGTTTTATTCGGTATCACATTCCTAAAGAAAAATATTCCACTCTCTTTCATCATTTCCTTTACACTCCTTTTTTGAGCGTTTGTTGACTGGACTAATGTAGCTATTTATTTGCAAAATCTCAGGTCTTAGTCTAAAATCGATCCCAGAGTTTCTTAACTATATCACAAAAAGTTCTGAGCCGTTTCCAAAAGTTATGTAGGTAAATGAGACAACGCTTAAGTGCTAAGATGAAGGCAAAAACGACGTAGCTTCTTTAGCAATTCGACTGGTACTGAAAAACAGCAGTAATTGCACTAATAATGAGCGTGTAAAGTGTGAAATGTTACAGCGTCGTATGAAGTGCACTCAGCCTTCTAATTGAATGTGTTCTGCTTAAAACATTACACACTCATTACAGATATTTCATCGAGTACTTATGTAGTGTTGAAAAATACGTTAAATGACAAGCTACATCTAATGTTAGAACAATTTTCTTATTTTCTAAATTATGCGAATAACTTGAATAACATTTAAAATAAACTTGTTAACTGTGGCTGACATGTAATTGTAATAATTACACTATTTAGTTCCAAGTTGTTAGTTGGTTGTCAGGAGGCCATGTCATCAAATTGGCACCTGCTTTTGATTCAAGTGTACTGAAGTGTACTGACGTGCCGACGACACTGACTTATTTCAATGTAACGATGAAGTTTTAATTTGTTGATCTACCGTGTGTCGCTTTTAGATAATAGTCATTTTATAAACATTTTGATTCCCTAACGCTCGGTTGCATAAAAGCGAATTATATTTGAATCCGAGTATTAGATTTCTAATCCTTTGATATAGCAAAGTTAAACACTCTAATGTCAAAGTTTAAAGTTTGTAAATACATATTAAAATTTGAGGTTAAGTTCTTTTTACGTTGAATTGTGAATACAATTTTTATAACTTTGACATTTTTATTTATTTATTTGTTGTGTAATGTTGCCATGTGTAAGGATTATATAAATCTAATTCTCGGATTAAAATATAATATTCGTTTAAAGCCAAGATATTTAATTCAAAGTCAATGTATCTTTAATTATAAATTAATTAAAACCTTTTTTTGTCTGCTGGCGAAAAATGTTTACTTTTAGCACTTGATCAGTCAAGTCATGCCTTATAATAAGTACAAGTAGAAAGTAAACCGGGACCAATTAAATTAAATCGAATCTCGGTTGACTTGCGGACATTTCTGAAGTTCTAACGCTTAAATCCTTAAATAGTGGTTGTGTAAAGAGATATTTTTGCTTCTTGTAAACTTGAATTAAATATTACAATGTAAATAGCAGACGTTAACTTTTCTATATTTTATTTCCCTATGTGCGATAACATAGCAGATGTTCCACAAAAAGAGAGAAGAGAAACGGTTTAACATATTCAGCACATAAACTTACAGCAAACGCTAGTTCTAAAAACTCGCATTAAAATTGGAATTCCGCTCTGAAGATCGTATTAAGCTTAAGAGCACTTAAGAAATATTTCTTAGTAATTATACTTAATATGGAATATCTTAAATCGTATTATTGTTTACAATCTTCCATTTTCTAAAACAATAATCAACAAAATAAAAAATGTAATTTTTGAAAATAAATTATTGCTATGGAATAGCAATAATAAGAGGTGTCAATCCAGATGTCGCTACCATCAATTTTTGGTATAAAAACATAACCTTGTTTGATTTTTACATTAAATAACTGTCATAAAATTTATTTACTGTGTTGTGATTGGTCCTGCAAATTTCGAAATGAAATTGGTACCACGCACCAATCACAACATAATACAAACATTATCGATGGCAGGCTTATTGCTGGATAAGATGAGGTTTATAGAAGACAATCTTTCTAAATATAATACTTTCACGACAGTACTTACAAAAAATCAATTAATTATTTATTAATTGCTAAAGAAAATGAGAAAATAGTAAAAAGTAAAGTTTCAGAAGAAAACTTTAATAAAAATACAAAAGAAATCGAGTTTTATACAACTTTGAAGTAAATTTTCAGAAAAAAACTTTAATAAAACTAGACATAGAAAATCAATTAGTGAGAAGAGTATCTTGGATTAGAGTTTTGTAAAGATCACCTTAGAGCTTAGAGACAGTTTATTACATTCGAAAGTAGACAGACAACCACTACGCCACCGCCGCTGCAGCAGACATATTATGTTTGTGCTTTCGAACGAAAAATTTTAGTTTCATTGTTCGCGTTTCAAAGAAAATTAGCATTTTAAAGAAAATCGATTTTTGTTATTAAAATGCACTACCTAAAAGAACAAAATGCTGATAAAATAACGTATAAAGGATGAATGAAATTTATGCACTTGGAAATAAAACAAGGTAAAGTTATAGTTTTAGAACTGTCCTTTTTTGTCGACAAATATATTTCGAGTTTAGTTACCAACAGAAGTTTATGCCATTGCTCTTATTTAACTTTCAAGTTCATATTTATTATAGTCGATTTTCACTTAGTATTTGAACCAAACAATTTAAGTTTGCTCTTTCAATTGGTAACCTATTCAAACTTGAACCACTTATTTCTTAAATTCAACTTGTTCACTACTCTATGAGTTTAATTTGTTTCTGTACAGCTCCAATTTGTTCTTAAATAAATATTAAGTGAACAAAGAAAGGATATTACACAGTACACAATTATATTATGTACCTACATGTTGTAATAAAATTATAACTTTAAGCACAACTTATGTGTCTAGTAATGAGACGTGAGACTTAATAAAAGCAGCGTGGACAAAGCCTTTCTTTAAATTTTAAATTCTTTAACCCTGCAGAGCATACGTCGGGCCTGATATGCCTACCCTGTTTTATTTTAGATGTACCATGTATATTTTTTAAACTAGACTTATGAAATTTATTATACCTGATTTTAAGTTAAAGCATCACGTTTTCAATGAATGTTTTTATTTGTACATATTGTTCTAAATAAATACTTAACAAACATTCTACATAATTTTTAAAGCAAAGTTTAAAAAATTATTAAATTTGGTAATGTATTTAATGCATACTATGCATTAAAGCAATGAAATACATATATTGAACTTTATGTACTACATACTTTGAAATAATAAAATTATACATCAAATTAATCTCCAAACTGCATTTAAAGGAATTCAATTATATAAGTTAAGCCAATGTACTACAAACATTCAATTAATAAAACTGTACATTATTTCAATGAACGTTTACATCAATATAATTTGCTCAACGTTGATGTTTTTGTACACTTTAACGTAAGTAAGTTCTTTGGCTTAACGTACTTGTTCATCAGACGAAAAATAAAGTATTTTTTTAAGTTGACTAGATGTTTTTTTTTTCATTGAAATCGGGTACTTTTTTTTCTGTCAATAAATTACTTTAGTGTGCAATCTACTAACGAGTATGAATCAAAGACACGCAAAAGCTGCAGATATAGCTGTGCAAATCTGCAATGTGACAAATTTCTCATTCGATAAATAATATTTTTGAACCCACACTAAAATCGAGAAAGAAAATGCAGTATAATTTATATTAAATTAAAGGAAGTTTGTTTCGAGCATTCCTAGAATAAAGATTGAAAAATCAAAAATTTAAAGAAGTTAAAACTAAAAGTTTGTCAAGCCTCGGGAGGTCTAACTTACGCAGTCGAAGGTTAAAACAAAAACAAAAGTAGATAACGTCAGCTTAAGGGTACGATGTAAAATTTATTTTGCATTATGCTTCAAGAATAGGAATAAAAATTTTGTTAAGACTATTTTAGGATAATTAGCATTGACAAGGAGATGTAGGAGAAACTAGACTTTCCTCTGTTTTTTTCAAGATGGCGGCACGCGCACAAGCTCGTCGAGGGTCGAAAACTCGGATTTAACATTAGGAGACCAGTTTATAAAACATATTACCGGAATAATTATGAGTGAAAAATTATTCTGAAGCATTATTCTTTAGTAACGTATTACTCCACACCCTTTAATCGTAGAAATACGTTCTATAACTAATTTAATAGATAATTTGATGCTTAATAAAATATTACTAAACTACTTTTACGATTAAATCCCACCTGGCGAAGTAAATGGCGAAAAACTGCACTTGAGGGACTAAGATCCACAATATTGGAGGAAGCTCACACGGGATTCTTGGGGACTTTTAGTATGTTGTTTAGGACACCCAAGGCAACGTGTATACCAAATTTCAGCTTGACCGTAACATATGTAAGGTAAAATGTTAATTTGCTTGCTCTATATTACTAAAATTTTTAATATTAGCAAATTATAATTTGTTTATTCAACTGAGAAATTTCTGTGTATGAAAATTTGCGAAAATCCCGAAAAAATCCACTTAAAAATGGCGGGTATTTTTCACCCATGTTATGTAAATGTGTAGATTGTAGATCCGGAGAGTCATGAGTCCTAGGGTTAAATGCTCTATTATTACATTTTTACTGCTACACTTGCTTTAAAAAACCCCAAATACAAATAATTGGTTAAAATTTGGCAAACCTACTGTAAATAAAATTGGATCGATTTAAACGTAAATTGCTTTTTATTGTATCCTGTACTATAAAAAAAAGTTAATCACTATAAAACTTATAGGTACCTACACTTACATTTAATTTTACTTAAACTTTTTGTAAAAGTTTTTGCTTTCTACGAATTCTACTAAAACAAGTGATAGAATAGTTTTTTGTAGTTAATAAATAATACATTTGTAAAACTCAAATAAAAAATTTTAAAAGTTTCTCGAGTCATTTCGTATTTTATTATATTTTTATTTTACATTTAGTTTTATCTAGTCTCATCGCTGATGTTCACTGGTGCTATTTATTACGACAGTAGAAGACTATTACAATTTAAAACATAATAATACGATAATAATGTCTTATATGGCTCAACATAAAAATTGAATATTTCTTCTCTTTAAAAGGTCAGTAGGATACTAGTTCAAATACATATTCATCAAGCAATCGTTTTTTAAATACTGTAAAACATTACCTAATTTTAGCACATTGCAAAGCTGACTCTGATGGACTTTTTTGTCATTATTTCAAGAGAATTAATTCCTACAATTTCAAGAAATGGGTTCCAGTACAAAACCAAAAAAGCTATGTTATCCATGACTTTTACAGTTCTCAAAAGATCTTAATATATAGTATGTCCCTGGAGAGGTTATTTTTTCCGTATTCAGCGAGAATTTTTTATCAAAATATTTTTTCATTTAATGAACTATCTTTAATATATGCTTATATTAACTAATAATAGCAAGTTTTCCTCAATGTTCTTGACAATGAGAAAATTTAGGTTACTAATTAAAAACAAATTGCTTCTCTACAGCTGTAGTCTAAAATAATCAGTGGAATCAATATTTGCAATAAATAAATTTAAATGTTCAAATGTTGCAGAAACCTCTAAAATTCTCAGATTATCACCCAAAAGCAGAATATAATTATTTGATCTTATTGTATTTGTAAAGCTTTATACTAAGCCTGAATTTTAAATTCGTCCATAAATTAAACCCCAAAAGCTATTAGAAATAGTATGAAACCGATGGCAAGAACATTTTTGTAAAAAAAGGAAAATAGTCTTAAAAATGAATTTTTGGCCTGAGTAGAAAAAATCTGACCAATTAAGAATAAACTGTAAATAAAACCTTCAATAGGGATATTAATATTCAAAATTCATTTTACACCGTACTTAATACAGCCACTTAAAAAGTTAAGTCAAACACGTACCTACTTACTGTCCATGTGGTCTAGTCCGTAGGGGACAGTGGGGTATAATGATCCCTCTAAGAAAGAATGCCTCATAGAGGAGCTAAGAGTTAAAAAAGGGGATTTTTTTATAAAAGAAAGAGTATAGTTTACTTAAACTTTTGGCAAGGTCACCTCGGTTAAATGATTAAAGAGCTTTTGTAGCAATGGATATAATGCCCACCCAGCAAAAGGATCATTTTACCCCAAAGGTGAGGGTAAAATGATCCCTTCAATCGGGTAAAACGATCCCACATTGAATAATAGTACCTATAGGATTATTTTTTTAAAATTGCGTTTTTGAAGTTTCATAATGACAGCGCAGGGTTGCCACATACCAACAAATCAAACTAAAAAACATTGAATTTCAAACAAATTAAATTGTAATGTGACAACTCTGTACAGGGATGCCAAATTAAAATAGTCCCTAACTGCATTGTCTTTTCACATTTTTAACTAGCTTTAGGTTTGCTCCGGTAAGTGCCAAAAACGCAATCTTAGAAAAATAATCGTATACCTACCTATTTGTGCTTGAGTTTCATAATTATAAGCATAAAAACATTTTAGGTAAAGCTTATTAGTAAAGTTATGTTTTTACGCATTTAATAAATGTTGTAAAATAATTCCCTAAGGGTGGGATAAAATGATCCCGGGATCATTATGGACTACCAACAGGGGATCGTTTTGCCCCAAATGCACTTAGTGGATCTAATCTACCCTACAAATTTTCAATCAGGAAATACGCGTGTACCTATCTAAGGTTTCTACAGTCCAAATATACCGGACCCGTTGTACACACATCCGATTCAATAAATAACAAGAGGTAGGTGTAATACAGAATTTAAAAAGCTCTTACCTTATATCAATGAGTGAAAAAACAAACAAACGACAATAAGCGAAATACAAACGTCTAAGAACTTACTACATGAACTGTACGTAAGTATAAACAACTTAAACTATGATATTCTGCCACGGCAACCTAGATGACACCTTTGGTTTCCATAATAATTGAGGGGATCATTTTACCTGAAGGGATCATTATACCCCACCCTCCCCTACTATTACATCGACAGAATTTTTAAACATTGATAAAAGTCTCGTAAGATCTACTTTAAAGTAGCTTTTGGAGAACCTTTTGGGGAACCTTTTGCAGTGTTAAACAAGGACAAGTTGTCATTTGTTTTCTACTATAAGAGACATCTAAAGAACGTTCGTGACAGAACCAATCTTTAAACTTGAAACAAAAAAATACATACAAACTATTTTATCGAAAGAAAACTATATTAGTAAAATCACAAACTGAACGTCACCACAAAAATCTATTAAAGGCATATAATCTAACTGCAGAAGCCATGAAGCCAACGTAAATTAATGAATAATATAAGGTTGTAAACGTTTCCACACAGCAAGGCAAAACTTAAGGTGTCCCTTAATATGTTAGCAAACTAGAAATAGTTTTCTCTAGAGTGTAAGTGTATACAATAATAGTAACATGATTGTTACAAAGACTCATTAATCATTGAAAAGTTTAACGAGGAAATTGCGTATAGGTTTAGTTATATAATTTATACCTTGGATAAATCGATTATTATACAGTGTGTTTTCATGTTTTCATGTTAGTATTGAGCCTTGACCACCTGCGAGAATTTATATGACCATCAGTCGCAACACATGCCTGTGCTGTTGTCGCTGGTTGCGAAAGCTTAACGCTTTTATTATCACCAACATAGAATAGCAGAACAGGTGTCGTCGAATTATGAAACAAACACCAATTAATAATACTATAGGAGGGAAGATACGTACTGATAAAATAACACTGTAAATATTGTAGGTCTGGACTCACCCCCCCCCCCCTCCCCATTACTACCATTTTCGAAACCTTAAGTAGCACCCTATATCTTATTCTTACATATTTAGATAAATGCTGCGTAAAGATAGTATCTAGCGGTAACAGAAAAATTAAAATCTGGAGAGGCATATCACATGCGTCTACAGTTAAAATTTCAACTTCAGGTTTTCAGGAGATTGACGAAAAAATTCAGCGCCAAAAAAGGAACTTTCAACATGGACTTTATAACAGTTTATACATATTTTACTCTTCGATCTTCAAAAAACGAGTTTCCTAAATGTCAGAAATGTAAAAAAAAACATTTAAGTTTATAGTTTAATAACTGAGGAAAAGGATGAGGCTAAAATAAAAGAACATTACCAGGACTATAAGAAAGCTATTAATTATTTAAGGAATAAATTTTCAGTATTTTACGTAAATAAAAGATAAGCGCATTAGGCGAAGAAAAACTTTTTAGTTTCCGTGTCGTTTCTTATTCCTTATCCAATTTCAAGGGTATATTTTCTTTGATATAAGTCAACACAAAAAGAACATAACCTCAAATTTTAATATTTATTTATTCAAACGTCAAACTTTCACATTGTAACGTTGCTACGTTGCCATGTCTAAGAAATATATTTTTTTAATGTTTAATTTTCATTTATGAAATTGGGCCTAAATAAAATTTTAAAATTCTCTTTTTATAATAACAGTATTATTATGAGAATTACCTTCTATCAAATGAATTAAATTTCTGTATGGTAAATAACGAATAGAGCAGAGGTTGATGTCGAAGTCGATACGTACCAATACCTTTACAGTTTAAATTGAAATCAAACATGAGTAAGTAATTTAATAAACATTCATGCTATAAGATAAAATCTAATAGTTCACCTAAAATGTATCTTTATAAAGAGGTTGAAATTAGCGTACTTAAACTATGAACTTGAACTTACAATTTTGAACCAAGGATAGAAATAAAACTCTTAAGCGAAAAATAGAAAAAAAATACTTTTTTTTTGAAATTTAAATCTAGTTTTGCAAACAAACTTAAAACACTTCACACTTTTGTGTTCTTACCTAGGCTAGAGCTTATAAAACATTAGAAGTGGTACGTATACTTGAACTGATTTATGTGTTGGATGTATGCCAAACTACATGCGGAACTTGCATTGGAAATTTAAACGTTATCGTACATTAGACAAGTTAGTGGAAACAATCTCACATCTCAATGACGCATTAACAAGTATTAATCAAACATTTCTTTTTTTAAAACTAATATAACTCAGTTTTAGATTTAAAATAATAAAACTTCATCGAATGCAATATCAGATAATTATGTTGATTCGATTACGGTCCACTCACATATTATTATTTAGGGTTTAGTGGACGAGTCAGCTAAAAATTTGAACACTGGGCCAGGAGAACACATTCCTAACCCTATCGAGTTCCTAGTTCGTTTTTCCTCGTGGAGATCTTAAACGAATAGTCTTAAAAGATCAAGGAATTGTTCATGGAACAAACCCGTTATTGAGAACCCTGTCTAACCTAGTCCATGCGTTTCAGAAGATACATTTTCACTAAACAAAGAGTTTGAGGAGATGGGGGAGGGGGGGTAATCAAAGGTGAAAAGTGTGACTATTTGTAACAATCAGATCTCGGGGGGAGGATAGTGCCTATTTTTTTTAGGATGAAAATGATTAGTTAGTTAAAAATAATAGTACATTATCCAACGAGATCGTAAAGTAGCTCATTACTCACGCAGAATATATTGCGAAACGACAGCGCAAAGCGCTCGAGTTTCGTAATCATTCGAGTGAGTAATGAGCTTTACGAGCGAGTAAGATACTGTACTTTACCCCCATTACATCCCGGAAAACCGCCCATGGAAGAACCTCAACAACTGGACCTTCTGAACAAGGCTTCTACAAGTCACCTGTATAGTTTCAGCGTCCCAAAAAATATCGAAGTAAACACTAAACTTTAGAGGTTCTCTGGATAAGTTGCAAGGTCTCCCAGAACTTATAAGCACATATCGGCTAACCAAACATTTTGAGTTTTTAACTCTCAAAGTACGTTAATGGGATGTATTAGTGAATGAGGAAAATCTATCATCTAAACCAAAATGCAAAGCTTTGGAGTGAAATAAATTATTTAAATTTAAAAAAGTAGGTTAATCTCACTATAATTATCCAAGCTTTTGCAACTTTAACGTTTATTGAAAAATCTAAATAAAACGGAAGCAAATGAAATAAAGTACCAACATTTAACTGTCAGTATAAAATGCATTAACCGAATAAAAAAGTACTACAAAACAACGACATACAAGCCCAAAATAAAAAAATATGACATTCTAGAAAACAAAGATGCACAATGTCGTATTGTCGTATAATAAACCACAATGGTTAACACTTAAATAATGATGATGATCCAACCTGTTTTCTCTCGTATAGAAGAGTGTAGAGAAAACTTAACGTTCAAGTATTATTTGTAGTGTTTCCTATTGATGTGAAGAATCTTATAAGATGATGCACTACCGACAGGACGTTATTTGCTGACGGCGCTCAAACACACTTTAATAAAATTATTGAAATTTCTTAAAAAATCTTTTTCGAAAACAACTTCTTTCCAATTACAGCTCTCGTAATAGCTACGCCCACTGAGTCGTGAATAATTTTTTTCTGAACTTTTAAGAAGCTTTTCTACTCGTCCGAAAAAATTCGATATGGCAGCCGTAGTCAACGCGACAATAAAAATTTTCAGATTCGCAAAAGGTCGCATCTCTTTCGGATATAAAATACGAATCTATTGTTTAATCTTTGTTAGGATTATTACCCGCTGTTTCTTATTATATTTGTCCCAATATTTAGCAAACGGCAAATATGTAGATGATTAAAATGTCATATTTTAAAGAAGGGAAATTTGTCTTTATAAAATTATTTTTCCTTGGTTTTAAGGCAAAATTTAGCATCATGGGATACAAAAATAAAACAATTACTAGAGCTTATATGAGATTGAAAATGATTTGAGGAGAGGCCTTAGCACCTTAAATCAATTAGTCATAAGTCATGGCTATATGAATGCTGTAATAAGCTCATTATAGCACCGAAATAGAAAACCCGATTGTAGATCGTCCATCGCCACCCTCGTCTTGAAGCACACTGTATATAACCTTATTTATATTTTCCCCCAACATTACTAAATTAACAGACGTAATTTAATTTCGCCATTCATTAAAGAAAATTGCAATTAGATACTTGTTTGTCCAAGTGGGTACATAAAAAGCACAAATTTAA
This sequence comes from Malthinus seriepunctatus, assembly GCA_963924605.1. Classification (NCBI taxonomy): domain Eukaryota; kingdom Metazoa; phylum Arthropoda; class Insecta; order Coleoptera; family Cantharidae; genus Malthinus; species Malthinus seriepunctatus. The sequence continues at coordinate 105,838,432 of OZ004600.1, read as the reverse complement.
ATAAATTAAATTACTTTATCAATTAATTTCTTTATTATTCAATTAATTATGTAATATAAATAAATTTTCTTTTTTATTTACAAATAAACATTAATTTCAATTTCGCATTTAAACGTAATTTAAATTAAGCGCAATATAAATGACAAGATTTCGCAAGAATTCTTCGACGAAAGTTTTACTATAGTCATTTCGTGTCTTTAAGTCACTCTTAATAAAAGCGCCTTGAGACCGTAATTTACTTTCAAAATTATGTAATGTAAATGTAATGAATACTTACATGAAGCAAAATCTTGTAATTGCTGAAATTCAGCTGGTGATAATTTGTCCCACTGTAAAGCCATATTGAAAAGCAACCCTTCTTCGCCTAGAAATAAAGTTTGATATTTAGTACAAAATAATAATTATTTTTAATTATTAGTAGTTACAAGTAGAAATGCCACAACAAATTATTAAACTGCAAACAACAAGAAGGAAGTGTTTAATCTAAAAAACTACGTTTTTCAAAATGCTATAAAAATGTTTCTAGGTAAAGTCGATTTTCAAAATAATTTGCATTAATTAAACATTTTTAAAAGAAAATAGCTTGGTGAAAAAACGAAATATTGGAATAAATGATTCGTTTTTTTCGTATATTGTAAAATCTGATGCTTTTAGGTTGTTGCTTTACTAATCTCTAAGCCTGAGATTGAAAATGTATCCGGTAAAATAATTCCTTAGAAATCACCCGTAAGCTAATAAAGGAAAAGCTTCTTGGTAAAAAGGACAAAGTAATCTCTGACTTGTCAAAAAAATTTATCAGTAATTTTTAAATTTTTTTATAAATACATAGTGTCAGCAATGTGCATTTACGAGAAGTCAAAAATTATAGTACTGGTGTCAGAAAATAATTAGCCACATTGATTAATTTTACATTTCGTATGCTTAGCTATAGACCGTCTAGAAGGTATGCGGAATTTCATATTTTTTGTAGATTTGAATAAATATTTCTTTTTTGTAAACTTCGAGGATAGTACGTATTTTTCAAGTTGTCCATTGACACAATCGCATGAGAACCTCAAAATCTAAATATTGTTAATGGTAAAAAGATCAGAACTTGGGATAATTGTGTCGCAAGTAGAAAAAACAAAACTTGTAGAACATTTGTATTGAAAAGGAGTTTGAACATTAAAAAAACTAGAGGAGTTATCTGAACTTGGAAAAAGTGCAGTATAAGAAGTAATAAACAGAATAAAAAATGGTACGAGGGTGAAGCATGCATAGATCAGTTTCAGGAAGGCCGGGTAATGTTGCTGCTTGAATTTTTTTCAAAAATGAACATACATGTTTAGATATCAACGAGGAATACAAGTGTAATTAGAAACTGTCCACATATCACACATATCACAAATAAAAAGTTTATTTTATACATTATAGGTAATTATCGTACTTTCTTTTTTCCGCAGATTTTCTAGACGGACTATACTTTGAAAAAGAAAAGAAAATTATGTAATTTTTTTTAATCCTTGGAGTTTTAAGTCTTAGAAAAAAGTCTGGAGGTATATCTGGATGTATGTCTGGATGTAACCCGTAAACAATAAACTACAGAATCTTATAATGGTGTTTTGTTCTAGCCACTTTAGCAAAATTTTATAGACCCAATAATAAAGTAGATAGAGAGTCCAAAGGATAGCCATATACGTGGCCCAAAATATGGGGCCATTTTAATTTAAATCGAACACTCAGTGTGCAGGATGGGCCACTAAATTTGTAGTCTCTACAACGATTTTTAACTGCAACCCAAATGATTTATAGAGTCCAAATATTATAAGCTTGCCGAAAAAGGCTTAAAAAGTCAAAGATATAAACCAAGTAATTAACAGCCGGTTTGTATAATTCTCTCTTTCTTAAACTTTTGTATATTATAGCTGTCTTTACTTGCTTTTAAAGATAAATTTGACAGTGGTAAGTATCGTCTGCAGTTCTCTTTGACTTTATAAGTCTCTTCTAAGTCTCTTTCGGCAAGCTTATAATATTTGGACTTTATCATTACAGTCTACACTTCGTTCAGCGACCAAAAATAGCTAACTCTCAACAAATTTCTGTCAAATAAAATGGACGCTTGTCAATTCTTGCGTGATTGTTATAAACCGTATTTTCAAAATTCTATCAATATAAAATTTCTATTTGATTATCGCGTACCTTTGATGGAAGTGGCTTAACTATTTGTGGTGGCTGAACGGAGTATAGATAACTACTGCAACACAGATCCCTGATGGCGAGCGGTAGGAATTAATAATTTAAATACCTACACGTTTACTACTACGTTGGTGGGGATAAGTAATAATTTAAGTATATGCGCATTCTGACCGCTCGCCTACATAAAAAGGTCTTGCAGTATATTTTGATCAAGCAAAAAACTTGTCAGAGTAGGCAAATATCAAACTAATTTATAAATTGCAATTTATAACATTTAGCAATGCATTTGTTACAAAATTAACAGTTTGACATTTACCTAAACTGTTTTATGCTTTATAAAAATATAATTTTTTAGATCTAGACTAATGATGTTATTGCAGGTTGTAAAAATCATCAGAGGTTACAAGTTTCGTAGCCCACGTTACAGTCCCACCAACTTTTTTCGCTAGCTTAGGGGGCGTGGTCAGCGCTGCCATAGATTTTGAAGTACACTACAATAAAAGTCGCTAAATTTGACAAGTAACTGTCACTAAAATTGAATAGAGGTTAATATTAAGACTGTGAGTTTGAAAAGTTTACAATTGCGTAAAAATTACTTAATAATTAATTACAAAATCACATAATAACTAGTTATAACAAAACTATCTAAAGGAAAATATTAAAATATGTAATGAACAAACACATTATAGTCCTGGGGCCTGTAACAGAAAAAAGGGGGTGATCGTATTCAGGCCCATCTTTTGGGAATAAGCTATTTGAGTGCCAGCGAACACGAAAATCTGGTTGGCTTCCACAGGCAGTGGCTTAAGGCCTCAGGACTGTTAATAATAAATTTCTAATTGGCGAGGAAGGCGGGAAACCCACCTGAAAGGGATGGCAAAGTAAAATCTTACTTTTTACGTAAAAAGTAGTTACTTTGGCAGTGGACAACTCAAATACCGCTTATGAGTCACGAGTTAGTGTTTGCAGGTGTGTAGCATAAAGACGTTAATTTCAGTCCAGCTGCCACGCTCTCAGAGACATTGTAGAAGGCAGCCAATTTTTTTGGTCGATTTTTTTTATAAGAACGATAAAATATCAAAGTTGCATCCCGAATGCTGTCATATTTCTTACTTTTTTCCTTCTTTAAGAATTTCATTGAAGGATCCTGAGGGCTTAAGCCACTGCCTGTGGAAGCCAACCAGATTTTCGTGTCCGCTGGTACTCAAATAGCTTATTTCCAAAAGATGGACCTGAATACGATCACCCCCTTTTTTCTGTTACAGGCCCCAGGACTATTACTTTTAAAGGTAGAGGCAAATTGGTTTTATCATAACCTAAAATAGTTGGATATACTATACATTATACATGCGATGTTTAACTATGCCTGTATTCTGAATTCTTGATTATGATTGGAGGAATCTTTTCCCGCAAAAAAATATTTGAAATAAAATTCTTTTAGTTGACATATTTTCCGTAAGGCAAAATTGGTTGGTGGAGCTGTATATTTTAACATTTTTAAAAGCACGGGCGTAAAGATTCTGCATATAATATTCTCAATAGTATTTTTACCAATCATTACCGGTTAAAGCAGAAATTGGAAAAATATTTAAAATGTTCCAGACACGGACTATAATTAATTAGCTCGTATAAGCTCCTTATTACTTAAGATAGCACCATTAAATTTATGTATTTATGGCCCTACTAAAAATATTTTTGCACAACATGACAAACTTAATTTTCTTTTGTTTAAATGAAGACAGCTACATGGGTTGCTCTAAAAAAAGTTAATAAAATCCGTATACAATATTTTCGTTTATCTCGATGTCAGAAAATGAAATTAATAATTTTTTTGTATTTCTTTCTTTCTACGATCGAAAAATGTTTTTAACAAAAACCATACGTCATCAAAATACTCTACGAAAGAGATTTGTTTTTGGATAAAATGATAAGGGATGTATTTATTGCCACTTACTGCCACAAATGGAATACTAAATTCCAATTAGGTTTATTTTAAAACTCCATAATACAATTCTTTTTCTGCTTTTCAGTGTTGGTAATAGGAGTTAGTTAAACAGGTTTTTAACCGTGACTCAAAGTACCGACCCTGAAAATTGTTATTTATAAGAGAGCGAATCTCTTATGAGCAGGAGCTTTGCATTGCTCACCAAGGACTACATTATGCAAACACTTCCATACAGATTCTTATTATGTAGATATTGTAGGAAGGTTCTTCTTCTTTTGCCTTATCTTTTAGTCTTAAGGCCGTTTTACATGGACCAAATGTCGTACTAACTTGCTAGTACTGAATTAACTCATAAAGCAAAAGCACAGGAATCTAAGCTTTAACATCGTGCACGGTCGTGAGTCAAAATTTCTATGCACGACTTAAAGATTAAATTCCCGTGCTTTTGCTAAATGAGTTGAATCAGTACTAGCAAGTGAGTACGATATTTAGTGCATGTAAAACGGTCCTTAAGGCATAAGTGACCAAGATTGACTTTTATTTTGCTAAAAAATACAGAAGAAAAATTTATTCCGTGCCTCATAAAGTCATAACTGTAGTATATTATGTTAGTAGTCTCGTGTTTTTCCACCAAATATCAAAGTAATTATAAAATAAAAAGTGACTGAAAATAGCAAAGAATATTTACTTTATCTCCGTTTCATTTAGCTTGTCATGTCTGTTAAAAAATATTATTTTGATGTTATGTTAATAAAAAAAATATTTCTTCATCTTAGCACCCTTAAGCTTAACCCAATATCTAGCAAAACATTTAAAAACACCAAACTACAAACAACATGTTTTTAGAAATATTACTTTAAGAAAAACACCAATTATAAAAGAACACGTGAGCTATTAAAAAATTAATTCTAAACCAAGCACAAACTTGAAAGAACTGAAATTTACTAAAACACATACACACAGGTATTAAAAAATTACTCTCAACTATACTACTTTTCTATAAATAACATCAAGAATAAATAAATTTCATAAACTATAAAATTTGCCTATTAAATTTACTCCATAACTTACTAGGAGAGTTTGTACAGTTAGGTAACGTCAGATGTTGACTTTCAATTTCCACATCCATCTTTAGATCCTGAAAGGTTTCTCATTGTTAAAAAAATTTTAATTTCTAAAATTAACTTAGTATTTAAAACACATATTTATACATATAAATTAATTAGAAATTAAGACAATGTACGGATTGTGAGGGTGCGTTCCTTTAGTAAAATTATACAAACTTGTAAATTGATTTATTCGTTTGTTACTAAATTGTCAGAGGTTTATAATTAATTGAAATTACACAATATGTAAATACAAATTGCCTTAAAGCATTGTTTTGGAAATTTGCTTAATTACAATTAAATCGTTATTTTATTACACATTTTGTAGTTTAATATTTTTTCTCTAATTGATATTAAAAGCTGAATTTTATTGACTTGTATAACAAGCATTAATGTGTCAGTTTTAGGCATTAAAAGTGTACTTTTATTGCTTAAGAAGTAAATTAAAAATAATGTCTATCCGATACCTTTTAATAAATGCTCCACAGCTATAATTGCTGTAGCTAAAGCCTATTTGACTGTTCTATAATATTTGTTTCTATACTAAGACCCGGTACTTTTGCAAATTCGACATCTAGTTAATGTTAAACGCGGTTATCAGTGCTACTAAGGCTAGTAACCTGTTTAATTTTTAAACGTCATTAAAAGTACCGACCCTAAAGGACGGAACTTTTAAAGTTAATAAAATTTAATAGCTGGTTAAAGATAATCAGCTCTTGCCTCGTTGAATTGAACAGGGACTAACTTTGGTTAGTTTAATAGGTTGTATAACCGATAGGAAAAGTACCGGGCCTAAGTGCTTAAATCAAGTACGTGAAATTCCAAGCAATTCTCTATAAGGTAGGTACATCTCTTTAAGTGATTTTTTATTTTTATTGAACTTTTCTCATACCCCCTATCAATAAGATTAACAATAATTAAATTTGTTGTCTCGTTAAATGACACTGATAAACAAGTCGTCAAAAAAATCCAATTATATTTAAAAGGTATAGGACGTCCAAAATTTAATTAAAAAACACGATGTTTTTAAATTGATTGACTCAATTACGTAAAAAAAACAAAATTTTAAAATAATGTTAAACCTACATCAAATTGAAAAGAACAAAAAAAATTGTCTCCTAAAATCTTTATAATTTATTTGTATTTAACGAACGTTTTCTTTTTCAAGAACTTTGCGTCATCAGCTGACATTTACGAAGTAAATAGGCCAATGTCCTAATGTTAAATCTCATCAAACTCGCGTATTTATTGGGTATAGATTACAGTATCAATTTCCTATTTAAGGGAAAAGTTGAAGGAAAAATGTAGAATTTAAAACATTATTTTAGTTTTTTAAATTGAAAAACATGTAGGTTAGCTATAAGTAGAGAGCGGAATTATATGCAAGAAATTTTTTGAAAATATGTCATATAATATGCAATGATTTCTTAAAAATAAGCACACTTTTTTTAAAAATATGCACAGATTTTTGTTAAATATGTGCTAATATTCCATAAATATGGAGCTATTTACCAAAAAAAAAAATTTTTTCTGTAAATTTTTTTTTCAAAAATTATTTTTAAAAATTCTTGTTTAAATTGTTTTCAGAAAAAAAAGTAAAATCAAAATTTTAACTTAGAATTATTAAAATTTTCTTTTAATTTATGTTTTACACCAAAATATTTTATGCAAAATATGCAAAAGTTGTAGAAATATGCAAAAATTTGAGAAATATGCAAAATATGCAAACCTAGGTTAGTCTTAATCGTCTTGAAATAGTATAATTCGGCTTTATCCAAAGTTTCATCACTGTCCTACATAAATTGACAAATATGCAAAATGCTTAAATTCCGATCTCTAGCTATAAGCATAGCCTACTGAAATAATTATATTGAATTGATGTTAATGGAAATATAGGGTTATCAATAATTATTTATTTCTGAAGATACCTATTCCAAGCTGTTTTACCTTACTATTGCAGAATTAGATATTTTCGATAAAATTTAGTGAAAATCAAGGAATTGAGCCCACATGTACCTACATCATTGGAAAGATTAAAATTTGTCCACCCTGTACAATACTAGCATTCTTCTCTGACGATTACATGTTTTAAAACTTTAGTAGAAGCAATAAAATAACCAACAAGACTGGAATAGCTTATGGGCCGAATGTGACCAAAAATTCTCGCTAAAGAAGATCTTTAATCACAGTAAGCATACTTCAGTGAATAAGATAGTTTGTCGAGACGGGAGTAACGAAGAAAGGAATAAAACAAGTTTACACTTCGACTGTTTTTAAACGATTTTGACCTTAAGAGCCTTTTACATTTTTTTGATATGGATTTCGGTAGTCTCATACATGCATGAAGGCAAATTATATTTTAATCCTAGAATTAGATTTATAATCCTCTGATATGGATGGCAGCGTTACACGGTATAATTTCAAAGTTTGACGTTTGTAACTTAAAATTATAATTTGAGGTTAAGTTATTTTTGTGTTGAATTGTGAATACAGCTTGTCAAACTTTGACATTTTTATTTATTTATTAATTTATTGTGCAACGTTGCCATATCTAAAGATTGTAAATCTAATTCTCGGATTAAAATATAATTCGCCTTTATGCAACCGAACGTTAGTGTATGGTGTTTGCTATAAGCCAGTCACTGGAGAAACTCTAGTTGCAGTTGCGTTTTCCGTCACCGGTTGCTCTGTATAAACGCAGACAAAATATTACCTAAATCTGTCGATATAACGACGATATAATCGCGTATACGTTTTCAAAGAGTTTTACATAAAAAAATCTATAGAACGAATTTCAGAAACAGGGTTTCCACCCACACCATAGCAAATAGGTAGGTGAGATAAACGCCTCGCCGCCTACAAGTGGCAGAATAAAAACACGAAAAAAATCAAAGGAAATACCAAATGCGATTAGATCGATTTCTACGTTTAATTCAAAAATTATTTTTACGTTCAATTTTATTGTGTTGGTTTTCAGATACTGAATTTGATATTGACGTTCGTTAAATAAATTGTGAATAAATTTTGTTTCTTATTAGATCCCATAAAACAAAGCCAAAAGCTCACTATTCAATATTCAGGGTCGGGGAGCGATTGAATTAATCGAGAGGATTAAAACAATTAAATTTCTCTCGGTTTAGAATAATTTTTGTTGTTGATCGAGTATAAACTAAACGTTACAAAATTTAAGCGTGAAATAAATGTAAATAATTTGCTTTTAAAAGACCTTAAAATGTAAGTGTAAATATAAATTTTCTTTATCAATAATTTAGAAAATTCTTTCGGTGACAGATTCATTCAGAACTGTGAGATTTTTGTTAAAAATGCTTTTTAATAATGCACAAAAAATAGTGATAGTTCTGATACTTTGAGAATCCTCATTAATGTAAATTCACCCTTGTCTGTCTACATTATAATTACGAGATGTGTCCGGAAAATAATGGAAATTATTTTTCTAAAATTATTTATTGAAATTTTTTACAAAACAATATTATCATTGAGAGCGCACATAACGATCTCACAGCTTCTGGCATTATTGATAGCTCTAATAGCTTGTAACACCGAAAACCGGGTGTTACAGTAATTCACAATAAAACACAAAATGGAAACGAAATAAAAATAAAAAAACCTTCTTTAGGGACAAAGATATTATGTCAAATGATTACCAACTACTAAAATGTAAGTATCGGTGAATGCGACTCGGTCACTGTTCACCCAGACCACTAAGTCTCGTCTTCGAGATCCAACCGATCCTCGAAGAAAGATCACTAGGCCAAGAAAACTCTAGATGCTGTTTCCCACCAGATCACTAGTCCTCTCTCCGAAGAAAGAGATTACTAGACCTAATGAAAATAGAATGTAGGTACTCACCAGATCACTGGTCCTCTCTCCCGAAGAAAGAGATTACTAGACCTAATGAAAATAGAATGTAGGTACTCACCAGATCACTAGTCCTCTCTTTAAGATCCAAATTGGTTCTCTAAGAGAGATCAATAGACCTGATGAGACATAAGAGGGCAAACAGGAGTATTTCTTCTTCTAGAACAATAGTCCTCTCTTTAAGATCTAAATTGATCCTCTAGAGAAAACACTAGCCCTAAAAGGAAGAACCAGGGACTACGTCTTCCATCAGATCAATTTTCTCTTTAAGATCCAAAGCGGTTTTCTAAGAGAGATCATCAATAGTCATAGGGTTCGAAATGTAGATTCGCGAGTTTGCTGAAGGCAACAGGGTAAATAAGACAGAAATTAATTAATTAAATCAAGTAGTATAATTGAATTAAGGGAAATTGACTAAAGGGGAAAATTAACAAGACCGCGCTCCTGCTCACCACGATGGTGAAACGAGAAGTCCTTTATCAAAATGGAGTGGGAGCTTATATTGAAAATTCGGCGGCCAGCTCGGATTCACTCGACAACCAATAAGAACGCTGAAAATGGAATTGAACACCGCGACTATCAGTTAATTGTTATAAATTAATAACTTTTTAATTAGCGCGAGCTCGAGGATAAAAGTTTGCTCAATAGAATTGCACTAAAATAACGAGCACGTCGGTATAAAATTTATGTTTAAATTAATCAATAAATATTAATTAAGGGCTGGAAAATATTCAGTGTGCCAATGAATCACGGAGGTAAAACTAAAAAACACCAATCAAGTCTATCACTAATTATAACCCTTCACGACGTTTTACATTGAATTTAAACACAAATATCAAATTGAATTGATGCGAGTGAGCTACTTGTTAAAACTGACAATATATATATACAGGGTGTATTACAAATAGCGCCAAATATTTACATCACGCTATTCATCATCAAAAACTAAACAAAAAATTCCAGTTCTAATTTGGTCTTAATCCAATATTTTTTTAAATATAAGCAATTAAAAGTTTTTAAATTTGGCAACAAACTGCAAGCGGAACAGCAGCAGCTTGACGAAAATCGTCAAAAATGACAACTGTCAGACTTCATTTACCTATCTAATTTTATTTTTTACAATCCACTGTTGCAACATTTTGCAAAATAATCCGTAGCAAAGACTTCACATTTTTTAAGTTTAAATTACAAGTAAACTAATTACCGAAACTGTAAAATTTATATTCGGTTATTTATTTTAGTTGTTGAACTATGTATCACCGATACCATTGAAATAGATTTCTACGCCATAGTCAAAATAAAATTCAAACTACGACCATTAATAACACGCTCACCAATGGGTTTTAAGAAAACTGCTGCCAGAGTTTTTTGCTTGATTTTCGACGTAGAATTGCGCTATGTAAATATTTGGCGCTATTTAAAATACACCCTGTATAGAAAATACACATTTTTAATGTGTGAAGTTTTAAAGTTTTTTTTGATTACAAATCAACTTATTCGACATGAGAAAAAAGGCGATACCAAACCGGGAGTCGAACCACGGCCCACTGTTCGACGTGAGAGGGAAGGCGAACCAGATAGCTCAGCGGTCGTAGAGCATACTGAGTATATAGAGTAACGTTAGTTAGGTTCATTTTTTTATTTGGAACGTGTAGATTCTTTCTAGATATTCTTCAAGAGTATCAATTTCTCTTTACAGTGATACTAAATAACAATAAAATATTTGGAAAAATAAAGTCGTAATTAGGTTTTAAAAAATGAATCTAGTAACCCTTATAACGTTATAACCATAGCACAACAATCGAAACAGTCGTTATTTATTTGTTTTAATACTTATGCAACTTGATAGTAGATGTTTTTGTATTTTTGATTGTTATTGATTGTTGTGCTATGGTTATAAGGGTTGCTAGATTCATTTTTTAAAACCTTATTACGACTTTATTTTTTCAAATATTGTATTGTTATTTAGTATCACTGTAAAGAGAATTTGATACTCTTGAAGAATATCTAGAAAAAATCTGCACGTTCCATTTAAAAAAAGGAATCTAACTAACGTTACTCTTTTGTTTTAATTCCACTGGTACTTTTGAATTGACCAAACTAACAAGCTTCTTGAGTACTATAAGTTACCTAAATAAGTTTTTTTTCTATCTTTAATTATAACCAAAAAATCTGCATTATCACGTTTTTTCAATCACACTGTATATTGAATTTAAACATTTAATAATTTTACAAACCTATAATTAAAAAGTTTATATACAATCAATCAATTGATAAGGTTGAACTAAGTTACAAAGGGCTCAAATGACAGTGCTTGAAGAGGTGACCACGGGAATGTAAAAATTATCTCCATTTTGATCTCAGGGGCGGCTCTAGGGGAAAACTAAAGAAAAAACATGACAAGTAGCAGCTTTAAACGATACAAAATTCCAGGATGTTGTAAAACTGTAGCAGAATTTTGGTCCAGCATCTGGATAAAATTCTGCATCGTTACAAGCTTGAATTTTTCCACGACGAATTGAGTTAACAGCATATGACAATAACGATCGGCTCAACACTGAGACAGAGACCAAATTCTTCTAAGAGGAGCCTTATGATTTAGCTGACTCATCATCGTAAATGACTAATACAACTCTCTACAAGTAAGAGCTGTAAGAAGGGAAGTGATAATCTCATTATATCATTATTATTAATTTCCTGACGCACCTCGTATAAATATAATACATTCACTCTTTATTTGCGCTATGGTTGGCCATGAACTTTTATTTTTTGGATTGCCAAAATAAAAAATCCCTATTAAGTTGACTGACAGCTCTTGACAATACCAAAAAAATGACAGACTACTGACAGGCCAACTATTAACACAATTGAATAAAAGCCACTACTCTACAATACTTAACCTTACTGATTTTTTTCAAATTTATACCGGGTGGAATCTGTCACTCTAACATGGCCAACCATAGCGCAAATAAAGAGTGAATGGATAATACGTTGAAGTAAAAATATCTAAGATATAAAAAAGGAGGAGTCAGCTTTCCCCTCTTTAGTCAAATTCTTAAAGCCAAAGCCAAATTGATTATTTGAAATGTTAAAATGAAACGTCTAATTAGAGTCCTTCTCACAAAAGCAACAAGCATTCAATAGGCACATATTATATAGGTCCATTATGAGATTATTTTCAGCTTTCATTTTTATTTTTTGAATCTAAATATTGTATTTAAACATTACATTTGGATATAATTTTCCACGACTTCAAATATTTTCAAGCCCTTTGCACAGTGTAAAAATTTCCACTCATGCAAATGAATAATTAGCAAAATAAGCATGCTAATACGTTATTTCTGTGTCGGATAACATAAGCTGTGATTTATTCAATTTTTGTAAAACTCAACTAAATACAGAGGCATAATTTAACACCATTAGTGTAATACTGAAACGGCCATTAGTTAAATTAATATTTATACGGATTAGTTAGTTAAAACTTGTAAAATAGATTTTAAAAATTCATGAAATTTATATTATGTAAATGGTAATGGTACCAAGCCTAATTAAAACACGAAATTTTTAAAAGTAATTTTTAAATAAAGAATATCGCGTTAAAGTAAATTGAGAGAGCTTCTTTCTGTTCCAGATACAATAAAATATAGAAATTGAAAGAAATAAAATGCTATACAATGTGGTAGTGAACGCGAAAAGTGGATAAAAGGATGAAAAAGTAAGTGGTGGCAAAATTAACCCGAATTCAGAGGTTATAAGGTGTGTAACATTCGTTAATTAATAAAATCTTTCAAATTTGTAACAAAAGTTAAATTGTAAAATTAAATATTTACACGTTGTAAATTCGATCTTTTTCATAGTCTAATTGTTAACGTAATTTTCAATTTAAACACTTTACCAAATTAGTCTTTTGCAACATACCTACGCCATCAACATACCTAACTCAAAATTCGTTTAGTTAAATGTCATGCTCTGTTGCATCTAACAAGGATTTACTTAATCACGCCATCATTTACATTGCATACAATATACCTAGGGTGTCCCGAAAACGTTTACAGAAACTTCAAACGTAGGCATATTTATCAACTTCCTAAATTTTCACAGGTCGGCTTATATACAGAGTGGTGACTTGCGCAACGCAGCATAGAGATTTCAATAACTAATTTTTAATGTTCTATTATGTTTCAATTATTTTAAAGCTGAGCAAATAATTAAACATTTACCATTTAAATCCCTATGCTACGTAGCGTAAGTCATCACCCTGCATAACTGCCCTAAACTGATAAAATTAGAGAAGAAATATTTAAAATCCCTGCATAGAAGAAAATAATGGCGATTTTAAACTGCTGTTAATAAAATATGCAAAATGGCTACAGAAAAACTTAGTATACTGAACAAATGCAGCGCTAATAATTTATTTATAGGTAATCGTGTATTGAATTTGCAAGAAGTTAAAATTAATATTTCATGTACGACTGGAATCAATAAGTACGTAACTATATCGATTCAAACCGTTAAATTTAAGATTCAATTACATAGAAATTGATTAATTTTAATAATTTAATTAAAAGTACATGTTAACATACTGTATGTTTTCCTCAATAAAATAGTGAGATAACCTCAAAATATGCAATATCCATAGCTTTAGAGATAATAAAACGTCGATTAGAGTATTGTGGGGCACCCGGTAGAATTAAAATGATAACAAGCTAATAAACTTTTGTTATAACTCAATTAGAAAGTGTATCACTCAATAAATAATTCTATTAAAACTTTATACAAATTAAACCCTGATTAGTTTTTTATAAAAAGTTAGTGCATAAATTTCCCACGTTTTAGAAGAGGTTAAAATTAAATTACCATCAATTTTACATTTAAAAAGAAAAGTTTGTTTAATTACAAGTTAAATTATGGTATTGGAAATAAATTGAAGTTATGATCTAAAAACTTTTCTTTTGAGATAGCAAGCGGAAATGGCAACCCCTAATACTATAATATTAGCTATTACGGTAGCTTCAGTATGATCGTAAAAACTTATATCAATTAGTTTCATTATACTGACTTCATGGGTATTTTATGTTCATTTTCAAATTGAACTTAGCTGATGTTATAGAAGCCTATATAGATTTAGATTGATTATACTTTATTTATTAGGGTTAGAAAATATTAGAAAAATTATTTTACGACTTTTTCTCCATTTTCATTTATTTAAACCTTTATTAGCCTCAACGAAAACGTGACGCTTTTCTAATTTGTTATCTGCTTATTTTTGACAATATTTTTTAAATTAAAAAAAAATTCTTCTTCGTTTTCTTTTCGTTTATATATTCGTGAAAAATTCTAATGCTATTTCGAAGTTGCCTAAAAATAACTTGTGCGTTAAGTGAGATACAATATTTGACAGATAAATCACCCTTGAAATGTGGAAAACCATCACGTAGGAGGTCGAAATGTTTGGAAAGCTTATTTTGTATAGTGTGGGGTTGAACATCACAAAACTTGCCAGAAAATATATTAGGATTATGTCATCTGAAGTATGAATGATTGGGATTACTTACAGCATTGAAAATAAGGCATAATCTGTGATAACTGCTCCTTTCAAATGTACAGGGTGAATTAAATTACATTCTTACTATACTATAAGAATCTCGCTGTAAAAAATTTCATACTTTTTGGGAAATTTATTATTTCAACAACTGATCATGTGATCACTGATCATATAGCATCTAAAATTTGATGAAATTTGAAAATGGGCGAAAATCGACACTTTTTTGAGAAAAATTAAAATCTTCAAAACTCTTTAAATGAGAGAGCTCAAATTTTAAGGTTACGTAAGGCACGCCTCTAGCTACCCCTTTTCCAAATTTCGACCCAATCCGAGCGATCGAACTTTTTTTATAGGTTTCCATTCGCCAAAAAATGAAAATGGCCGAATCGTTGCGAAAATTGAAATTGGGATACTCCAGCGAGTTCCCATAAATTCCTCGATATTAGTTTCCAAAAATCACACAAGATGTGTGACACACAATGACAAAATTTTCAAAAATCGTCCTCCGACTTTGAAAAGCTGTAAAATAAAAAGTATACAAGCAGTTAGTAATACGAGGGCCATTGGCGAACATTAGAACCTTAGACCGTTGTCGACACTAAATTCAAACCGATCCCTTCGGCGGTTCTCGCGTGTAAGCTTCCCTTGGAAATTCGGCGTAATAAAAATTTTTTTTTTCGATCCAATTTTTATTTCGGGTCAGGGGTCTCTAGACGGTTCACATCGTCGTGTCGATATCGGTTCATCGAAAGTTTCCATAGCCGCCTAATAACGGAGGGGATAAAAATGACCGTTGCACAGAGAAGGCTAGGGCCATACTTATTGCACCTACGGCTCTCGGATTGGCCTGGAAAGTTAGATCGGGCCTCTTGCTAAAACCTACCCCAAGATAGTTTCTACCATTACCATACAGAGGGCGCGGTGATTTTTCAAAAAAGTGTCTATTTTTAGCCACTATTTGGAGATGGCGGGAGAACGCGAAAGCCTACGTAGTCCAGCCTGCTCTAGAAAAGGGAGAAACCGATTTTGTTTGGTAGGCCGCCGGAAATTTTTCGGGGCATCTATAAGGCGCCTCCAATTTGGAATGGCGCTTTCGAGAAAGTCGAAAATTTCAAAAAAAATCGTAAAGAGGACCGGGCGACAAAGTGCCGACTTTTTTGCCTAATTATCGTTATTGGGACGAGTCTTCGTAGTTTACACCCGGCGGCGAGCCAAAAAGGTCAAATATCAAACAAAATTTGACATAACCTAGTAAGCAAGCTCGCTTATTGAACCTAACCGATCTCTACAGTATACATATAATATATACCATTCGGGGCCGTAAGTAACGAATCCGACGTCAAAAGTGAGCTACGGCCAAAAGGGCCCGAGTTGTGGAATTTTTTATGTTTTAGACTTTGTCGCCAAATATCGTAGCTAAGGCACCGAGCAAATTGTAACTATGCCGAGCGTTGTTCTTTTCGACGACATCCCGGGCTACGTCGATGCCGAGTTTCAAATCAATAGGGGAATCCCCTGATTTTTAAAAGCCGAAAAACGGACGCAAAAATCGAAAAAAATGAAAAATCGACACATCGAGTTGAAACTCGGCACGGGTCTTGTGTTTAGCAAACTGACGGGCGAGGCCAAAGGTCGAGAAGTTTTTCTAAACTGATGAGCGAAGCCCAAAGTGACGGGCAAGGCCAAAGGTCGAGAATTTTTTAGCAAAGTGATGGGCATGGCTCAAGTGTTGCAACTCCGCTTATTTTAATTTATAGCTCTTAAAGCTTATTGAAAGGGGATGCTAATCGCAGATTCCTCCGATCGGACCGCTAGTTCACTCTAATATGTTTTAAATAAAGCTATGCTATGTATAAAGCTGCTACAAAGTCAAACAAACTTTACAAAAAAAAACTTTAAGGCGATTTTTGTAAGATGTAATTCCTGTTGAATTGCGTAGAAGGTAGAAACACGATCTTTCTTGTATTGCTGTTAAGCAACCTAACGTTTGAACTTTAATTTAGAAAAACTTGTTATTTAGCCCCCACACACTCCAGAAAACAAAATCACTAAGTGCCACTGTAGACGAGCAACTTGAAGCAGTCGGGACCGACAGTTTGCAGTTTGCAGTTGGGCGATTTGCAGTTTCAATACTAAATTAGACGTTCGCAATACACGGACTCCTCAAGCAACGTTCGCTGGCGGTCGTAGCCAAAAAATGCAGTGAGCGTTAAGCAGTCAGCTCCGACTCCTCGCCAGTTCTATCGTCGCGCTCGCGAACCTATCCTATCGAGAACCGATGTATTGTAGTATAGTCGTATTGCAGTCGAACACAACTGCAATATAACTGCTTATATTGCTATATAACTGCTTGCGGTCGACTCCTACCGCAAGCCAACTGTACTCGTGCAGCTGGCCCAGACTGATTCAACCTGCTAAGCCCTAAGGCCCACCATAGACGAGCAGCTTGAAGCAGTCTGTGCCAGCTGTACGAGTACAGTTGACTTGCGATAGGAGTCGATCGCAAGCTGACTGCTATCAGCAGTTATATTGCATTCGACTTCAATACGACTATAGATAAGATAGAAGACACTGAAGACTGCTTGAAGCGATCAGTCTACGGAGGGCTGAACAACTCTTTGCTGCTGACAACATGGCGATTCTCGACTTAAAGCTCACTGCATTGTTTGGCTGCGATCGCAAGCGAACTGCTTGAGAAGTTCGTTTTCGTACTTTTCTATTGAAACTGCGTATCGCCCTGCGACAGTTTAAAGCTATCAGTTCCGACTGCTTCAAGCTGCTCGTCTACGGTGGCCCTAAGTACTTTTATTTGTTGTTATAAATATAACATAAAATGAAATTCGATTTTACAGGTGAAATATGAGCCGAACACGCCTATTGATTATTGACTTTTTCAATTCCTTGAAAAAAAAGAAAAGCGTCATAAAAATACATGTAATTTGATAGCAAAGCAGACTTGTGGCATCTTACCATAAATAAAAATAAGAGATATGCTTCCTCCATTCATAATAATCATAGCCACTTTTTATAGCGTTTGAAACACTTTTTTTGTGGGATTAGCTAGTATCGTTGGTGAACGTGAGCCTGACATTATAATAATGGCAATATGGCTAGCATTACGATTATTATTGCCAAAGCTTAAGCCTCGTATACTAAATTTCAAGCTTCAGATTCAATTTTTGAAGTGGAATAAAGCCAAGTTAAAATGGCGGATTCGAACAGGAATTCGAACTTAGGACCTGTCGCTCCGTAGACCAGCATCGTAGCTCTGGACGACTATAATGTTTTCTATTTTTCTATTTACTTTAATTTCATTAAAAGTGTTGAAACTTGTGTTGAAACGAATATTGATCAAAGCTTGCAGAGTCTGTAAAGTGTAAAGAGTTTGATTTCAGCTATTTCAGGGGACAAAACAAGAACATAGGCTCATGGAGACAGACATAAAAGACCTTTAATAAAAGACCTCAAATAAAAGACCACCAAAGTACTTTAATTTTAAAATAATTATAGGTAAACTTGAATTTTTTTCTTTACCGACACGTGACCCCGTGAAAACGACGTATTTACTGAGTTTAATTTAATTATTGCATTTATTTATTATTAAATCTTTATTTAGAAAATTTATTATTAAATTAATTATTTATTGAGTCTATAAGTCACGTGTCGGTAAAGAAAAAAAATTTAATTAAACTACTTATTTTCACGAACATTACACTTTGCCATCTTTAAGGATTGAGTTATTAGGTGTTTAATTTATGGCACGTAATAAAATTATTCTTAAATGAGCTTTAGATGCACAGATGCACTGCCAAAAACTTAACAATTAATTCGAAATTTACTGTTTCCAACACTATGAAATTGTGTGACTAATTGAATAAAACTCGGTGCGAGTGAATTTATTGGATTACTCCTGCTCTAAAATGATGGATTTCTTTCTGAAATTTTACATTAACTCTTAAACAATGGACTGTTATTTAATTTTGTTCACAACCGTCCATCATATTATACTTTCAGCTTTAAGTTTTTACGTGAAAATTAATTTTTCTCAATACGTTTTTAAAAACGTAATTCCAAAATCTAATCTTCTTCAAAAATGATTTAAAAAGTCAATTTTTAGAGAAAGCAGTGTTGCCACATGGAATTATCAAAACAAAATCACATAATGAAATTTAATAAAAACGTCAAAGTGTAATTTTTTATAATTCCAAGGCATCGTTATTTTTTGTAAAAAAATTTTTTTGTTGATTTTTATGGTTCTGGAAAATGGAAAATCGTATAGTCTGTCCAGTGTAGTATAACATGTACAGTATGGCGATCTTGGAAACTATAAAAAATCCAAAATGGGTTAAATGAGGAAAATTGTGCACAAGTCTATTGTTAGCCTATGCTGCGTCGCGACAGTAACCACCCTGTATAACCAACTACATATTAGCAGAGTGAGATACAACACAAGGTTACAAATTACCAACGACTCTATAGTATTAATGAAAATAACAATGTAAAGAATAGACCTTAGGAATGTTTGCAATTGACAAGGTATACCTTACCATTTATCATCTTAACACGGTCATATTATAACATTCTTTAGCTTCCTCGACTTATTCTTATTTAAATGTCTGTGCATAATGAAAGCAAAATGTTATTCTTCTTGACAGTAATTAATTTGCTGAAAACATAAGGAGGTGATAGTTATATAAAATGAAATATAAATTATACCAATTCTACTAAAATATAATAATGAAATAGAAATTTAGGAAACCACAACAGGAAGAAAGCAGTAAGAAAATCAAAGACAGCTATAAAGAATAAATTTTCAGGAGATACACGAAAAACAACTCTGAAAGAGACATCAAACAATATTAAGTATTGCGGTAAGTAGATGATTATATAAAACAGAAGCCACAAATACATTATACACAAACACCCTCTTTAATTCCCATTATTATGCAATCACTTATAAGATTTCATTATTCACCTGAAACTCTCGAATTTTATTTATTTTCAAATAAAATGCGGTTTTGGAATTATGCCAAGTTATTTGAACTTAGTGTGAATAATAAATTCAAATTTATATCACGATTGCAGTAACGTCGGGTATAAAGTACAATTTAAGGATTGTCCGTCCTTTCACCACCATAAACCGCGCTCAGTTATGCATCAAATATGAAATATTAGTCTTCATTTTTATAATAAATTATAAGTAAAGTAAGCTCGTAGTAGGGTATTTTTTTACGAAATTAAAATGCAACACTTAACAAACAACAACCTCATTAGCTGCACTGAAAATTCAAGTGGTTTTAGCATAGAAAAACATTTTATTAAAATGAAAACTGCCTTTGTATTTTCAAGCTTTTGTAAATAGCCCTTAAAAATTGAAAAAAAAATTAATCGTACGAGCAATTGCATAAAATTTGCTAATCAAATAATTTTCTTGTATTTGTCGACTTTTTTAATAACGATTAAGTGTAAGAAAAAGCGCGTAGGCGTGTAAATGTATAATTTTGATACGAATTACAAGAAACGTATTTCTGGCTCGCTTTGCTTGTACCTGTAGCCAAAATAATTCCCAACTCGAACACATTTAATAATTCGTAACTTTTTAAAGAGTGCTATTGTTACAGAAATATTTGAACATTTCAAAACTTCTATACCCTGAAGTCAATAGAATTAATAATAAACCATCGAGTCGATACTCTTTCCCTTATACTGGGTAGCTAAGGAATCGGATGTAGGTACCTATAAATGATGGCTTATTTCTTGGAATATCAAATTAAAATTTGGTAAACCACAAAATCACCAAAATTGCAATAATTGACATAACTTATATGACCCAGTACTTCCGATTTTACCTTAAGGGCGAAATTTATGACATGAGAAATGAATGAGGTTGAGACACATTTTTATTCCCTAAGATTTTTAAAATTATGGATTCTATTGCAAAAATTAAAAAAATATGTTAAAGGTAAAGGTTGAACTTAGAAACTGGTGGTTTTGAAATTTTAATTCTTTTTGTATTTTGATCATGGGGAATGAAATTGGTAAATTACTTTTTTCTACGACATTTTTTACTCGCTGTCATATATCAAGTGTCTAGTTACATAAATTAACGACAAACGTCATAAATGAGTGTACTAATGTTGCTGTAGATGGCTGACTTTTCAATATAAAATGCGACTTGGCTAAAAGGAGACGCCAAACTACAGTTGTTCCTGCTGATCTTTGTCGGTGGAGAACTTGGCTAGGTACGTAAAAACACGTAATCTGATAAGTAGTGTAGCATCTATCTTTGTTGTTTGTCTCAGCGGCAAAGATTTCCTGGAACAACAACTAAAATATGTAATTTGAGTAATATGAGCTACTATATGATAAATGTCATTGCGTGGATTTTTACCACTTTGAGTGAGAGAGAAGTAAAGATGATGTATGCGTTCACTTTTCTAATAAATAGTATATTGAAATACAAGTGCAGAAAAGGGTGGAGTGAACAACAAAATATAAAAGTTTGAGCACGAGCGATAGCGAATGCTCTAATTATATGAGTTTTGCAATAGCCTTTTCTGCAAGTGTGTTTCGTACTTTTTTTTTTTACGAAAGTGAATATTCTATATCATTGAACATTTTTTGTTAAATGTCAAAATGACATAATTTAAATTAAATTGTGAAAATAATGATCATAGTGGTATTTCTTTTTATACTTTGAAAATAACGTCGTCTGCGTTGATCTGTCGTAGTTTGACGCTACTATCAAGTCATACCAATCGCTCAAAATCGTGCGATGACATATGCTGTGAAAATAAGGTAGATGGCTCCACTTCAGGGAACATATGAATTTATTTTACCGATAGTCAATTAGACATTTTGTTGTGACTGGTGCAAATTTCATATTGACATTTGGGACACCAATCACAGCACAGTTAAATACATCTCGTACTCTATGAGAGGAGGGGGTACAGTCGCTGTTTTCTGAATGTAGCTTTAATTTTGTCGTTGTCAAATAGACAGTGACAGTATGATGACATTACTCCAGTGTAAAACATGTTATTACAGTTTCCATTGTTCCCTGATGCACTAGCGCCTCCAGTTGCAATTTATTGGATTGGTATGACTTGATAGTAGCGTTGATCTGTCGTAGTTTTACGCTACTATCAGAGTCATACCAATCCAATAAATTGCAACTAGAGGCGCTAGTGCATCAGGGAACAATAGAAACTGTAATAACATGTTTTACACTGGAGTATTGTCATCATACTGTCACTGTCTATTTGACAACGACAAAATTAATGCTACATTCAGAAAACAGCGACTGTACCCCCTCCTCTCATAGAGTACGAGATGTATTAGACTGTGCTGTGATTGGTGTCGCAAATGTCAATACGAAATTTGCATCAGTCACAACAAAATGTCTAATTGACTATCGGTAAAATAAATTCCTATGTTCCCTGAAGTGGAGGCATCTACCTTATTTTCACAGCATAAGTCATCGCACGATTTTGAGCGATTGGTGTGACTTTATATAGTAGCGTAAAACTACAACAGATCAACGCAGACGACGGAAAATAATAATCAGGTTGGTTTGTTGTCATAGCTGCAAACAAAATTGTTGAATGGATTTGCAAGAAGACAGTGAAAGCGACGAGTTTGTATGTAGCCCGCAAAAAATTGCTGATTCAGTTTCTTCCGAACTGTTACCTCAAAAATTACGAGAAAGGTATGAAAAAAGGTATAAGAAGTATTTTCGTTATTTAGTGCAAACAACAAGAAGTGAAAAAGTACACCGAAAGTGTGTACTCTCTTCAAAGTGCTCTATCAGAGAAAAAGTTTGGGAAACCCTGCATTAGGACCTTAACGGATTGGTCATATTAGAAAACGCGCTCTCTGCGCTTGTTTTCTAAACTTTGGACTCATACGTTAAGAAAGTGCCTATGATAATGACACTTGTTTTTTAATATACTATTAAAACATGCTTTTTCAAAGCGACTCGACTGTACAAAATTTCTATTTGATTTCTTAATCAATAAGCCATCATTTAAGGGTTGTTCGGTTTGCACTTACAAAATTTACTGTAATTGGCTTTATTAAAGACCTCACTAAGGATTTCAAGAAGCAGGTAAAGGAAGTAACATTATTAATATTCAGACCGTTTCGACGCAAGCAAAACTTATAATAACATTTTATTTATTTTTTTTGAGTTCTATACAAACCAAATCACCCTATTTTCATATTTCTCAACGTATTCAATACGAAATATTATGTCAAAATGTAAAAATTTTAATCAAAAAAAGCTCGAGACCACTGAATTCAAGCCAATATAAAGCTCGCGTGTGTTTCGACCAAGACGAATAGAATGTAAAACTTTATGCTGCGTTTGTTTGAACTTGTCATCGAATTCCGTAATCCATACCATAGCAGTCACATCATTCTTCTACTCTATCTTCTATTATTTCAACTTAATAGGCATAATCAGAAATATGCTAGTGCCCTGGCTCCTATGGCAGTGCCCTCTGACTCGGTGGAAATTTAGAGCATAAATTTGAAATTAAGCTAAAAGACCTTCAACTTTAGTTTAAGCGTTAAGGTAATGTTTCTTCTAGAGTAAAAATTCTAAAATTTATAAAGGAAGGTAAATCGAAGAAAAAAGATTTCCAAGGCACTCTTGATGATGACTTTCTTATGTTAAAATCCAATCATAAACAAAAATAATAAGAAAACCCTTATCATGTCCCTAATTAATACAAGATAGTTCAAGATAAACTTCGTTTGAAGTTTGTTCTGATAACGATTTAACAATATGCAAAAAAAAATTTCATATACGAAAATACTAAAACATAAACCTTATTCAGAAAATAATAGAAACGTTGCCCTGAAAAGTGTCTCATTATCGAACAACAACCATAATAAAAATCTCCAAAAAAATAGGAAATATTCATGAATTTATGTCGAAGGCCATATCAAACATTTTTTTCGCAAAGATACTATTGAAAAGTGTATAGATAACACAAATTATATATGCACTTTGGGTCTAAACGTCAAAAAGCCTAGAAGAGCTCCTCGTAGGTTTTTCAGTATATATATTAATTTAGAGAATTCTTTTTTCGGAAATCCTAACACCAAACGAAAATTGTTTAACTTTCTTCATCGCACATAAATTATTGTTTAGCACTTTTAAGTAGAAAATTCGCTCCAATTTGACCAACTTCGTCTCTCTTCTACGGTCCATAGAGCCGAAAATGAATGACCTAATAAAGCAGTAATTTTCAAAAGGTGTAAAATTAATTCTTAAATTGCGGTTTATTTTATTATACTTTATTTTTCTATCTGGTCTGCAAAAATTGTTTTATTCGGAAAATGTGCCATAGGAGCAAAATATTAAGAGACATTCCATAGAATAAACAACTAAATAATGAATCAATTAACCATTAACGTGAGTATATGAGAGCTTTGGCAACTAAAAGGCCATAATGTAAATGACACTTGAATATTTTCATTTCAATCATTAAAAATAAATTTTTTAACTGGGTGCTCACGATTTCAATTGTGGTGATGAGACGTCTATTATAGAAAAGTACTTATATTCAGAATTTCCACTTTTCGTAAAGTGTAAATTCACAGAATTTATATAAGTACAATAACATACTTAAAAATTTTAAAAGCTGAAAGTGTTCTTTTCTTTGAACATACATCGAGCAAAAGAATTCGAAATATAAGTTTCAAAGTAAAGGACTTAAAATTATTTAGTTAAAAAAAATAAAGCCATTCGCTACTTCTTTAGAAGGTTTTTTCCTATACATATAGTTTTAAGCTAAAGAGTTCTAAAAATAGTAAAAGTTACGAAATAGAAAAATTTTTCTTCTAACACTTCCATTTTAATATAAAGACATTTTCAACCTTTATATTATATTTAATATTAAAAAGAGCTGTAAAGTATTCGTAGCATAGCTCTTCCTACAACTAAATTGTGCTACTTCTAAAAATTTGCATTGCCTGAAGAAAATCGCACTTTATTAACAAACGAATCATAAAACAAATATGTGAAATATGTGAGTAGTAGTAGGAATAGAAAACTATTTTCTTTGACATGTTCTTCCACATGTTAAAAATTCCTGTCCATAAAAACTGCTGTGGGACACCTATTCAAAATACAATCCGACCAAATGTTACCAAAATATATGTTTAATAATATTCTGTTACAGTATCACAACGTGTAGAATGGAAACGAAGGCAAACGCCATACAATAAAGAAGACCTAATATGACTAATGGCTAATATGAGCTAATGGCTCATATGATAATATGAGCTATGTAATATGAGCATATGGCTAATATGAGCTAATGGCTCCAAAACCAAAATCTCCGGCCACTGTATATAATATGGGGAAATCGGATTACCCACTCCGTGGGTGCTTATATGGATGCTTACAGAACGGTAAAACACCCATTCATACATTATACAACTGCGAGGCGCTAACCAGGATGCCTTTGATAATTTTTTCCTGAATTCACAAGGCATCTCAAAGATTCTATTCAAGGAGATGCTCCCAATTCATAGCAAATACTTGCGTTTCTATGGAATAAACCTAGAGATGGGGAACTACAATAGAAATGTCTCAATGCAGAGCTGTCGTCTAGTGTTTGGCCTAGGGCAAATTTGAAAAGTCTACTTTTTCTTTAAAGAACTATCGCCTTTTTTACGTTTAACGCCAATTTCAAATTTAGTGTCACATGACCAACATACTGCTATTCACGTTCGGAAGTCAAAACAATGTGCTTTAGAGTCACCGTAGTTCTAAAATATTTACCACCTTTTATGTTATCGTGTTTAATTGTCTCATCTTTTCTACCGTCAAAGTATAACCCTTAAGATGACCTTACCCTCATTTTGAAACTCTTTTTCTCTTGCTTACTCTTCGTATTTTGCTTCTGTCAATAATTTTTAATGTACCACTGGAAGAAACAATTTTCAAATCTTACAAAACAGCTAAAGCTATTACAGCTGCTGATCTGTCAGAAACGTAAGTCCCATCACACGATTTCGCTAACTTAGGTACGGACATTCTCATTTGTCCAATGGATTTTCCAGATTGTGAAGACGAAGAAATTAGATTTTGGTAAGTAGATGCATCCCTTCTACATAAAAAACATAAAAAAACGCCAAATTATAGTAGGTTGCATACCGGTCCATTTATGCACTATTTTTTTAATTTCAGAGCTTTTGGGGCACCTCTAAAATTGGTCCAGTCGAATTGCACTTTCACTATGTTGCTTGGGGCTAAGAAAGACAACTTTTGTACAGCCGGCCAAAAAGTTTTTGGCCACCCCCTGACAATTTTAAAAAGCAACCAACATTACACGCCGTGTAAATTAAACGGCGTGTAATGTTGGTTGCTTTTTAAAATTGTCAGGGGGTGGCCAAAAACTTTTTGGCCGGCTGTACACTAGCAGTTTTTAAAATTACAAAAAATCCAAAATTCGCTTCACCCTACTGTCGTCGACTCATCTAAAATACACTACAAGTGTCTTTTTAAATGTCGTAGGATAGTTGAGTACGGAGAAGTACTCAAATATCAACTTCGTACTATGAGTCATATTAGGAATGTTTGTATAACCGGTACCTATGGCTTAACGTGCCATGCGAGTACAACGTGAAAAAAACAGAAAGTCTGATAGGCAAAAAAATGCGTACGAGTATGCTTGAAAATGTTTTTTTCTTTAAACGTCAGAAAAAGTCGCCTTTGTGTCACTCAATAGGTAACGGTGAAGTTTAACTTTCCCGCCGAGGCAGGAAACATTGTCAGAAAAGTAATTTTTGTCTGTCTAGGAGGGAAAAGTAAAATCTTAACCGCACATTATTTTTATTTTTAACGTAAAAAATGTTTTTTAAGCATTTGTAATGTAAAAAATTTAATGTTTTTTAAATTTTTCTTTATAATTAGTGCGTTTTGTTTATAATCCGGGAGCCCTTAACAGAAAAAACGGGGTGATCGTATTCAGGCTCATCTTTTAGGAATAAGCTATTTGATGGCCAGTGAACACGAAAATCTGGTTGGCTTCCACAGGCAGTGGCTTAAGGCCTCAGGATCCTTCAATGAAATTCTTAAAGAAGGAAAAAAGTAAGAAATGTGACAGCATTCGGGATGCAACTTTGACATTTTATCATTCTTATAAAAAAAAGCCAAAAAAAAAATTGGCTACTCTCTACAATGTCTCTGAGAGCGTGGCAGCTGGACTGAAATTAACGTCTTTATGCTACACACCTGCAAACACTAACTCGTGACTCATAAACGGTATTAGTAGGTAATCCGACGATTGAGACGGGGCATGCGCAGTAGGAATCTGCGCAGTAGGAATCTACTTTACCGACATGGTTGGAAACTTGGCTAAGTGGGGGAAGGGTTCTGTTACCGACATGGTTTGAAACTTGGCTAGTAGTTGTGGCCGCCGCCGTCAGATGGCGCCACGGGTGTGAAACTTTGCTAAGGCAGTTTTTTGTACCGGCATTTGGTGGGAAACTTTGCTAATTTGACAGCTGCCATTTTGGTGAGGGACTTTGCTAATTTGACAGCGGCTACTTTTGACAGATGGCGCCACTAGTGCCCAATTGACGTTGTTTGGAGTCGGCCATCTGGGATTTGGGGCCCAGCTTGCTTCGAACTCGGGCTTCGTTATCTTCGAGAGAGACTTCGCCCCTCAGCGGTCATCTTTGTTTTCGTTGTTGAGCGTCAGATTTGAAAGTATGTCACTTGACAGCGGCCATCTTGGATTTGGGGCCCAGCTTGCTTCGAACTCGGGCTTCGTTATCTTCGAGAGAGACTTAGCCCCCGTCGAGGTGGTTGTAGTGGCGGCCATCTTTGTTTTCGTTGTTGAGCGCCAAATTTGAACTATGGAACCGTTGAAAGGGGGCCCACTAACACCAGTAGAGAGGACGGCTACGACAAGCTAGGGTGCTGGAGCTCCCTTGGTAGTAGGTGGAAAGTGAGGTTAGGATGCACGAGCGGGTGGTTGGTCGGCCATCTTTGTTTTCGAAGCGCGGCAAATTTGAAATCGGCCATCGTTGTATTCGAAGCGCGCCAAATCGGCCATCTTTGTTTTCGTTGTTGTTGGTGTGTTAAACGCGCCAAATTCAAATTGGAAATTATTTTGCTTTTTCAAACACTTGGAAATAAATTCGACACTAGCAGGGATCGAACCTGCGTCAACCAAAGCGCAATGCAAGGCTTGTATCGAAACATGAGGGTTGTAGCCACTAGACTACCCTCCCAACTTGATATTGTAGGAGATGAGAGTGCTTGTTAAAAGACCACACACAAGGGTAGAAATTTTAACATACAATCTCGAAAAGCAGGTAAAAAAAACAAGTCAACAACCCGCATTCCATCTACGATTCAATGTTATAAATAGTATAGGAGTAGACAAACTGTCTGCATGGGTAAAAGAATTTCGTAAGGGGCACCGACCTTTGTTAAAAGGGAAGAATATAATCAAGTCATTGTGCTCGCTTTAAAAATTGACTTAATGAACTTATAGCATATTCTAATTAGCCATCTCTCTCGCTCGTGCGGTAGTAAATGAGAAAGGAAAGAGAACGAACATAAATTTTCAAGTTTGAACCTGTTTAACCATCATGAAGGGTGAGGTGGAGATGGAAAAGGGGTAGTCGAGTAGACGTATCGTTTCATTTACATTCAGATGGTGTGAGTCTGTTCGTAGTTACATACGTATTGTTTAGTTTTGTGCGTTTAATATAGCAAGCAAAAGTGTTCGAGCCGCATCTTCAGCTTTGAGAAGAAAGAAAAAAAGGTACGTGTTTACTCGAATAAAAATGTTTCTGTTTTTAATTAGGGGATTTTGTTAATAATTAGGTAAAAGCAAAAGCAAAAGAATCGAAACAGTATGGATGCTTCTTCGTCACTGAGCTCCCAAAGCGAACCCGCTTGTTGTTCACAATTAGATTATGAGAAAGAGTTTAACGAAATGGATCG
The DNA here is from genome assembly GCA_963924605.1 of Malthinus seriepunctatus. Lineage (NCBI taxonomy): Eukaryota > Metazoa > Arthropoda > Insecta > Coleoptera > Cantharidae > Malthinus > Malthinus seriepunctatus. The sequence goes on along the minus strand of OZ004600.1, from coordinate 105,809,807 downwards.
TCGGTTCAAGGAGGCAATACGTGTCGAAAAGAGATTGCTACTCGGCGTTACCTATCAGATGAAAGGGTTCACGATAACGGCTGGACTTAGCAAGGCCAGAAATTGTATCCCAGCCGTGCATTTGGTTAAAAACGTCGAGGACGAAAAGCGACGCATATCCTTTAGTATGGGTGAATGGTCCAAGTTGATCGAGAAACTAAGGTGGGCGGCAGAGTTCCACTTTAGCAGAAAAACGACCATCTCCAAAATCATTACCGAAGAGAGGGGTAACGTAGTGTTCCATACATGGCCGTTGGACGCGGAAGAAAATCTAACACTCGGAATATCTACGTATGGACAGACAAAAACGGTCACGTTACGTAATATGTATGGTATCGAAATAATACTCGAAAAGGGTGACGCAATTAGCATATTAAAGAAGAATCCGAGTCTAAAAAAGGTGCTGGCCAGGCTGTCAAACGTAAATTTTCGCGAGAAACATTGCCCTAAACCACAAAAGGCACTACATAAAATTAGTGAATCTGTAGTCAAAACGAAAAAGACAACGCATGTAAGTATATCACACCCCTGCTTTCCTTTCTAATTAATTGTGATTTTACAAATTGACAGGAGACGGATTTTTTAAACGCAATCAACTCTGCAGCCGGTACGGATGGTGGAACAAAGCCCATTAGAAGACTTCAGGATCTGCCCATAGATAAACCGTTTGAAATTGAAAATATAAAGATAGTAAATACAGCATATGGCAGATGTCCCCTGGTGGAAGCGCGAGAATTTTCGGTATTTCTAGCAACACGATACACCAACGTTATCGAGGACAATCTATCAAAATTCCAGCAGGGCGTTTATAAGCTGATTTTTACAGGGCTACAAGAGTATGTAGATACCAACTATAACCCGCGGGCTACTTTTAAGATTGTATGAGGGAAATGTAACAAGAAAATGTAAAAATAAATACCTTGTTTAAAATTATATTGTCGTCTTATTGCGTAACGTAAACCCCCCACAATTCAACGAGTAACAGAGAAGCATAGCGCTTGTACGCATTATCGCAAGACGCCTGAGGCTGGGTGTGAAACGCATCTGCTGATCTATGCAGACAAGCTGGAACCTGCCTGCCGCTCCATGTTGTTAAGATGCCTAGACGTGTTCTCTCTCTCTCTCTCTTAGACACTATGTAGGACAGACATAACCTGTTTACGTTTGGCTTTTGACACATTTGTGTGCAAAAGGGTGTATCTCCCCGATGAAACGTCTAGGGCTGTAGTAGACAACACCTGTTTTCGTTTACCTGAGAAATGCTAGCGAGCGAACTCGATGCTTTCGAGTTCTGTTATGTCACTACGATTGAAACTTCTAGATGTCGCTGTCTGTAATTTCTAGCGTCAATTTAAATTTTTTTTAAAATGTGTAAGTATTGAAAATGGCAGCCTACATCGTTCTCAGGTACTCAGGTAAAAACTGTATTCAATTCGCCCAAAGTAATGTGATAAAATCACGTTATGCAACCCTCGACACACACACACATCTCGTTTACATATTTGATGTCCTAATTGATATTTGTTTTATTAAGTTGAGTTTGAATACTCATTGTACACCTTTCGAACGATGGATTTACGCGTGCGAGAACACATAAAAATTACGATAGAAGATTAGGGGTATATATGTAATTCTTGTCTATTCGCCTACATAGGGATGCGATATAATACTTTTCAAGTCGTACTGTAGTAATACGTTTGTCAGTTTTCGTCTACTACTACTACTACTAGCGATCTCTGTCTCTACTTCTCTCTCTCCTCTTACAAGATGATGATGGATTAAAAACAAAGGGAGACACCACGATCTGTCTACTGCGCATGTGCGTTGGAAACAAACTCTGGCGAATTTCTTATGGGATTTAACATGGGAAAATATCGCTGCCTATACGATGGCAGTTTTCGTTTACTAGCTGTCCTTCTCTCTCTCTCTCTCATCTTAAACGATAATGGATATTAGCGTCTAACAAGAGGGCTTTCAAGTTCTGATATGTCACTACGATTGAAACTTCTAGATGGCGCTATCTGTAATTTCTAGAGTCAATTTAAATGTGCAAGTATTGAAAATGGAACTCTGTATTCATTCGCCCAAAGTAATGTGGTAAATTTACGTTAGGCTGCCCCTGACACACATCTCGTTTACAAAAATGTTGACATATTTGATGTCCAGATTGATATTGCTAGCGTAGTATACAAACTCTGATGAGACGATGATTGTCGAGATTCCTCTCGGGTATTTACGTTATTCCCATGTATAAAGATTACCATCTTTATCGCCGACAATTACACTAATGAATCTACTCTACTTTGGTATAGGATTATCGTTTGCTTCCATTATTCTAAGCTTGCACACACCTGCGATGTTACTATCTGTCTGTTGTAGAGAGAGAGACACTTATGTCTCGCTTTTAATTCACGCATTTTTTTTTTAAATTTAGATTAACGATTTTAACGAAATACCTTTGTAAAGCGGTCGCAGGTTGATACTATAATACCTGTCTTGTAACGTAAACAACCGCCCCATAAGTTGTGTGTATTCAAGTGGCATATTTCACTCGCTTAACTTATTTTGAAATTTAGCGTACGATAATGATGATGACGAGAAGCTCGAATATTTTCGCTGTACAAAACCACACACACACACACTTGAAACGTATACAAGATGAATCAAGTATTTTACCATAAATACTTTTGCTTAAATCGGGGTTACATCTGTCTGATGATTGTGTGTGTGTGTGAGTGAAACACCCTTCTCTCTTTCCCATAGCTAGTTTTACACGCCCTACTAAATCCACACGTCTACAACTCCACGCACCCCGCGAACAGCTGCCGTGTCGTAGTATTCTACCTTTGCCCATTCAGCGACCCATCTCTCTCTTACCCACGAAGATTGAAGAGACACGTGACTAGACGCATTCCATTTCAAAGCAGGTACTTGTTTGAGACAAGCTCTAAACACCGTAATCTGTCATAAATCTTACCCTAATTATTCTTATAGTGAATAAGGTATAAACGAAATAAAATTTGTGTTGTTGTATCTTTTATTTTACACGATCGCGTATATTTCACATAACCAAACAGCTGCTGCTGCATCGCTGTTGCTTTTAACGACATGAAATTAAGTTAAGCGTGGCGATTGATCAGTTTTGCCGGAGGCTAGCGGCGTCTGCACGATCGTAACGCTCAAACAAAACGTATCCGTAATTGAGCCCGTCACGTTGGATTGACATATACCATTCAAAACCTCCCAAACCGACTCCATGGTAATGTCCCTAGCTGTTGTAAAGCGCAGCCAACCTTGGCCTCTGTTAAAGTTTTCACACGAAAACGTGAAGCCAATCTGGTCTGATGGTTCTACATCGGCGGTTACATATTGTACAATATCGCCTACGGCCTTCCGTGTCCAAGAGATGGCGTCTGTATTCGGGGGCATAGGGTCAATTTTGAATTCCAAAGTTCTCCCGCGTAAATGAAATCGCTTCACAAACTTTTGACTCTCCTTGATAATGGTAAAATTTGACATTTTTTATGAACTTGGTCGGTATACAAGGCAGTGTTTGACTCTGGCTGGCTGACTCTCAACTTCTTAAACACACGACGACAATGATGATGATTGAAACGTTTATGATCGACAAGCCTGTTTGATGCTGCTGATTACTCTATTGTAGGAGAAACCTACATTAAAACATCACACATTTTGCATACACGATATTCAAATCTCTTACCCTAAATTTTCACAAAGAAATTGTTGCACTGAGATTAGATTCGATAACTACAACCTTTTTCGTAGCGAAATGATATAAAATCGGTCAACACCTGCCTTTTATTCCTCCCTCCTAGTGTGATTCTCATTGGCTAATTAGAATTCGTTTGAACTAACACCTGCTCGCATCCCTTAAGTCTAAGACCATCGTCGGAATTTTACGTAGACCTGCTAAATTCCACAACCCTACGATAAAATCGTACGCTCTAACCCCCATTAAATGCGTTCCCACACGCATGCTTTAGACTATGACTATTTTCCTTTCTCTCTCACACACAAATAAAAACTCTGTGCTTTCTTAAATGTATTTTATTTATTGAAAATCCTATTTTTTGTACAGCATATTAAACTGGCGTAATGCCCACTCTCGATTTTTTTCGATAAATTCGATTACCAGTCTATCAAAATTATCGTGACTGAAACACCCTCGTTTCGTTAAGTCCACGACTAATTCCTTATCGTGGAGACACGTTTCGGATATTGGTGACATATAGCTTCCATTTAACTCGCGGTCTCCTTTCACCAGAAGTTGATCATAGCGCTGCAGAAAATTTACGTTTGACAGCCTGGTCAGTACCTTTTTTATACTCGAATTCAGCTTGAGTACGCTAATTACGTCATCCTCTTCTAGTATTATTTCGATACCATACATATTACGTAACGTGATGGTTTTTATCGGCCCATCCATGGTCATTCCGACTGTTAGATTTTCGTCCTTGCCCAAGGGCCTTGTATCGAACACAGTGCTACCCCTCTCTTTGGTAATCCTTATTGTGGAGATGGTCGTTTTTCTGCTAAAGTAGAACTCTGCCGCCCACCTTAGTCTCGAGATCAACTTGGCCCATTTGCCCAAACTAAAGGATATGCGTCGCTTTTCGTCCTCGACGTTTTTAACCAAATGCACGCCAGGAATACCGTTTCGGGCTTGACTAAGTCCAGCCGTTATCGTGAACCCTTTCATCTGATAGGTTACGCCGATTAGCAATCTATTTTCGGGACGTATTGCCTCCTTGTATCGACGACCCATTTCGTTAAACTCTTTCTCATAATCTAATTGTGAACAACAAGCGGGTTCGCTTTGGGAGCTCTGTGACGAAGACGAAGCGGCCATTCTGATTTTACCTAATTATTAACAAAATCCCCTAATTAAAAACAGAAACATTTTTATTCGAGTAAACACGTACCTTTTTTCTTTCTTCTCAAAGCTGAAGATGCGGCTCGAACACTTTTGCTTGCTATATTAAACGCACAAAACTAAACAATACGTATGTAACTACGAACAGACTCACACCATCTGAATGTAAATGCAACGATCGACAATCGGCTACTTGGCTACCCCTTTTCCCATCTCCACCACTCTTCACCCTTGATGATGGTTAATATGTTAAACACTTGCACGTATTCTTCACGTGACAATTTTTCCCTGTTCAATCCTGTTTTCGACATGTTCAGACTTGTAACTTTATGCTCGTTCTCTTTCCTTTCTCATTTACTACCGCACGAGCGAGAGAGATGGCTAATTAGAATATGCTATAAGTTCATTAAGTCAATTTTTAAAGCGAGCACAATGACTTGATTATATTCTTCCCTTTTAACAAAGGTCGGTGCCCCTTACGAAATTCTTTTACCCATGCAGACAGTTTGTCTACTCCTATACTATTTATAACATTGAATCGTAGATGGAATGCGGGTTGTTGACTTGTTTTTTTTACCTGCTTTTCGAGATTGTATGTTAAAATTTCTACCCTTGTGTGTGGTCTTTTAACAAGCACTCTCATCTCCTACAATATCAAGTTGGGAGGGTAGTCTAGTGGCTACAACCCTCATGTTTCGATACAAGGCTTGCATTGCGCTTTGGTTGACGCAGGTTCGATCCCTGCTAGTGTGTCGAATTTATTTCCAAGTGTTTGAAAAAGCAAAATAATTTCCAATTTGAATTTGGCGCGTTTAACACACCAACAACAACGAAAACAAAGATGGCCGATTTGGCGCGCTTCGAATACAACGATGGCCGATTTCAAATTTGCCGCGCTTCGAAAACAAAGATGGCCGACCAACCACCCGCTCGTGCATCCTAACCTCACTTTCCACCTACTACCAAGGGAGCTCCAGCACCCTAGCTTGTCGTAGCCGTCCTCTCTACTGGTGTTAGTGGGCCCCCTTTCAACGGTTCCATAGTTCAAATTTGGCGCTCAACAACGAAAACAAAGATGGCCGCCACTACAACCACCTCGACGGGGGCTAAGTCTCTCTCGAAGATAACGAAGCCCGAGTTCGAAGCAAGCTGGGCCCCAAATCCAAGATGGCCGCTGTCAAGTGACATACTTTCAAATCTGACGCTCAACAACGAAAACAAAGATGACCGCTGAGGGGCGAAGTCTCTCTCGAAGATAACGAAGCCCGAGTTCGAAGCAAGCTGGGCCCCAAATCCCAGATGGCCGACTCCAAACAACGTCAATTGGGCACTAGTGGCGCCATCTGTCAAACATGGCAGCTGTCAAATTAGCAAAGTCACTCACCAAAATGGCAGCTGTCAAATTAGCAAAGTTTCCCACCAAATGCCGGTACAAAAAACTGCCTTAGCAAAGTTTCACACCCGTGGCGCCATCTGACGGCGGCGGCCACAACTACTAGCCAAGTTTCAAACCATGTCGGTAACAGAACCCTTCCCCCACTTAGCCAAGTTTCCAACCATGTCGGTAAAGTAGATTCCTACTGCGCAGATTCCTACTGCGCATGCCCCGTCTCAATCGTCGGATTACCTACTGGTATTTGAGTTGTTCACTGGCAAAGTAACTACTTTTTACATAAAAAGTAAGATTTTACTTTGCCATCCCTCTCAGGTGGGTTTCCCGCCTTCCTCACCAATTAGAAATTTATTATCAACAGCTCTGAGGCCTTAAGCCACTGCCTGTGGAAGCCAACCAGATTTTCGTGTTCCCTGGCACTCAAATAGCTTATTCCCAAAAGATGGGCCTGAATACGATCACCCCCTTTTTTCTGTTACAGGCCCCAGGACTATTAATAATTAGCTTTTTTTACAAATTTAAGTTAATTTTAAAAAATATTTGACAATTGAACTACAAGTAATTAACAAGAGATGGTGCTCTTTCAAAAATCAAAATTTTCAGTTTTATGCTTTACGTTTGCAGAAAAATTTTAATGTTTTATACGGAGTCAAAGTAGTTTTGTGTGACTCGCCTGTATTGCCTGACTCGCTCGCTACGCTCGCTCTTCAGGCAAACACAGTCTTGTCACACAAAACGTCACTTTGTCTCCTTATAAAACAAATAACTATTTTCTTCAAACGTCAGAAAACGTCGCCTTTGTGTCACTCAATAGGTTACGGTGAAGTTTAACTTTCCCGCCGAGGCAGGAAAAATTGTCAGTAAAGTACTTTTCTCTGTCTTTGTCCTCTGTGTAAAACCTTAACCCAACTTAATTGTTTTCTAAGCATTTGTAATGTAAAAAATTTAATGTTTTTTAAATTTTCCTTTATAATTAGTTAGTTGCGTTTAATAATTACCTTTCTTTTACAAATTAAAGTTAACTTTAAAAAATATTTGACAATTGAACTACAAGTAATTGACAAGAGATGGTGCTCTTTCAAAAATCAAAATTTTCAGTTTTACGCTTTACGTTTGCAGAAAAAATTTAATGTTTTATACGGAGTCAAAGTAGTTTTGTGTGACTCGCCTGTATTGCCTGACTCGCTCGCTACGCTCGCTCTTCAGCCAAACACAGTCTTGTCACACAAAACGTCACTTTGTCTCCTTATAAAACAAATAACTATTACTCGCCATAAAAAGTGAAATATTGTAGAGCTCACCTGAATTCTTCTGTAGGGCTAGCAATAAAGTAGTAAAGCACTACCAGTATTAATTTCTTATCCTTATATTACTTACATTTTATATCAATTTTATCCCTTTGAAACAAATTCGAGTCGTCGGTTTATTAATTTCAAAAATTAAATTTTGCCTAACAATAATGAAAGAAAATCAACGTACAAACTTTACACTATAAAATGTCAAGGTTTATCCTTTCACTTAAATATCAAAGCTTAAAAGTTCTTGAGTTGACAGCTCTTTCATGGAAGAAAAATCTTCACTAATTTTTGTTGTTGTAGCTTTACCGTCGTATTCGCAATTTTATGTCATTATTTTAAAAGTAATCACAAATACTTTCAATATTAATTTTCTTTTCCGTCGATCGATTGTTAATGCATGTCATTAACCAACAAGAAATTGATCATTAATAGCCCCTATTAATGATCAATTTTATATTAACGATCAATTATGGTATAGGCAACCAAATCACACCAATATTGCATTGAAATTGTGACATTTGTTGTCATTTTTGTTTTCAATGGTACCTTTGATTGTAGATTATTATTGAAAACTTGACTTTTTGTCGTAAAATAAACTTAGATTTTCTCCAATTTAATGAGAGGCGATCGACGGAAAAATTTAGTAATCAACTCTTGTGTTAATTGCCGATTAATAATCTCAACAATTAACGCGCTCGCTACTCTCGCGCGTTAAAATGTCTCGATTATTAATCGGTCTTATTAACGCACTAGTTGATTAAATAACTATTAATAAAAAAAGAAAATTTGCAACAACAACTTTTATGGTTATTTCAGAACATCATTTTTAGATTATAAATAAATTTTATTATTCGATTTTATAAAGCAAATTTTATGGAAAGAAAACTCTTTGTTAAGTTTGTTTGATATGTTATTTTATTTAAATATGAGGGAAAAATCATAAAGTTTGTTTGAAAACTGAAATAGTAATCGTGATACTCAAAATTTTATTTTTTTTTCTAATTTTCCGGTTCTTTTTAATGACTTTATTCACAATTAAAGTTGGAAGTAAAAGAATAAAAGTGGAAGAAAAATATTAAATTCTTAATTTCTTTATGAAGCTGTTTTATGCCACATTAAATTGTTATGGCCAGACTATATAAATACGGATCTAATCTATTTGTTTCTGCTTCATGCTGCTATTACTATAAAATAAAATGTGCAATTCCGGTTACTTTTTAATGTTAGAAAATCGTATTACCTTCTATTATTTTGCAAGCCAAGCAAACCTTTTTAGGATAACATTTGTGCTATTCGTATTATGACTGCTCGGTTATATTCGTTAAAAAAAAAGGGGGTTCCAAAGCAGTCAAATTTATTGCTTTATTATTAACATAGAATTTGAATTTTTCTTGAAAATGTGCGTACCGATCATAACAAAAAAATTCGAGCTGGCGAGGTGAAATAATTTCCGTTAGCATAAACGCTGTGATTCGTTATAAAAAATATTTATTGGACAGGGTTTTTTAAAAATGTGGCTTATATTTTGAGGTCAATTCCTTAACAAAAACTCTGATGTGGTCATAACAGGACTTTTTCATGCCTTAAAGCAATTCCATTCGAAAAACTGTCATCGGCCAAACCGGTCGACCGAGCTCTCACGATTTTGATCCATGACAGTTTTTCTTCAAATTGCTAGGCAACAAACTTTCAATAAAAGCAAAACTTTATCCGACTCTTGTGTAATTGAGTCAGAAGCCAAGGGATCTAAGTAGAAAAACTTGAAAAATCGAGTTAAGTGCAGAAGCTAAAAATAGATATAACATTTTACTTGGTAGTAAAAAGATTCAAGTAGATTTTAACCATAGCTTCTATCTGTCTTAAAGTAAATTTTCTCAGAAGTGTTATTTTTCTACTTAGATCGCTTTTGGCTTCGGACCCCCTTAATTACAGTCGATAATATAGTCTCTTCAAAATATTGATACCTTACATAAGAACCTTTTGGTATAACAAAGGTATAAATATCGCTATCATTAATGATGGCGATATTACCTTCATTTCCAATAAAATTTCTTCTTAAATTATTGTATTTGATGCGAGTACATTGTCAATTCTTATTAATTCACATTAGTTTAATTATTGTTTAATAAATCATGGCGCATTTAACAAGTACACAACGCATAGAAATTTTAATTTATCTTGGATGTGAGGGCCTTACAAGAACACAACAACAAGTGTGTGATATGTTCAATGCAAAGTATCAAGATCGTCCTATCACACGATCAACCGTTAATAAAATTTAAAAAAAAATTACAGAGACTGGAAATGTTACAGGTATTTTAAAGGTGATCGTTCAACAGTGATAAATGAAGAATAGAAACTTGATATTTTTTTAGAAATACAAAAAAATCCTCAATTGCCACCCGAAAATAGCAACAGAACATGATACTAGTCAGAGATCAGTACTCAGGTTACTGAAAAAAGAAAAATATCATCCTTTTAAAACTCGACTTGTTCACGAGCTCAATGAAGATGATCCCGACCGACGTCTGCAATTTTGGGAAACAAAAATGAATTTGATTGAAGCCAATGAACGTTTTCATCATCAGATCGTATTTACGGATGAAGATGGAACAGTTCACCGCCAGAACTGCAAGTATTGAAGTAATGAAAATCGTCATTGCATGTTTGAGGCACATACTCAACATCTACAAAAACTTAATGTGTGAGCTGGAATGATAGGTACAAGAATAAGGTCCTTTTTTCTTTGATGGAAATCTCAATGGAGAAATGTATTTAGAGTTTCTTTAAAACCATCTTATTCCTGCACTCGCGGAGCTTTACCCGAACGAAGACGGCCCGATGTACCAATTAATACCCTTTGGTATCAACAGGACGGGACGGTGCTTCACCACACTATGCGCGTGCTGTTGGTGATTTCTTAAACTATTGCTTTCCTGGGAGGTGGATAGGTAGACGGGGACCGACAGAGTGGCCTGCTAGGTCACCTGACCTTACTCTCTAGATTTTTTTTGTGGGCTTAGTTAATAAAATTAAAAGTTTCTGCTACTAGACCACAAAACATCGAAGAGCTGAAATACCGAATTATGGAGGAAATTAAAAAATTTAACGCAATTGTCATTGAGAACGTTTTAAAGGAGTTTGTGAATAGACTTTCTTAATGCCAAGAAATTAACGGATGGCAATTAAAATTTGTTTATAATTTTTATTTCTAATAAAAGTGTTTATTAAACATTAAATAACTTATTTCTCAAAAATGTTCTTATGTAAGGTATCAATATTTTTATACTGTCATTCAAATAATTAAACAACGTGCCCAAATCACGAAAAAAAAGTTGGTTGGCATTTAAAAAAAATATTGATGACGTCATTACTTGAAAACTAAAGAATATCGGAAAATTATTTTGACCTACAAATGTAGGTATATTTAAAAAAAATAAAATCGACGTGTTTTAAGATTTAGCATTCATTCATTCAAGTTTTATTTGCGATGTTCCATACCTTTGCCGCGCAGTGTATACATTTCACAGCAAAATTAACGCACCAATTGATCCTTTTCAATGTTATTTGCAATTTTCAGTTTTAATTCATGAAACTATGTGTTGGTAACTTCGGTTATTAACTAGCCTTATTTAAAACGAATTAAATTTGATCATCAGACATTTTTTTAGCGATTCTCAATGGTCAATTCTTCCGTTGTTTCTAAGACTATTGTTTATTATTTGTTACTTTACCCTTTAAATTCATTAAAATGTGTTCAACATTTAGTCTAAATTCTTAGCTTTGATACTACATGCTTAACTGGATAAAAAAAAGTGTTCTAAGGAACCTTTTCCGTTTAATGTAAGTTGTGCGTTAATTTTGCTGTGAAGTGTATATTATTATTATAAAAATATAGACTTATGGCAGAGAATTATGTAGAAAAACGTTACTGAATAACCTTCATTAACGTGGTAACGTGATAAAGTGATAAGCGTCGAAACAAATTTTGTTGATAAAATAACTTGAAAGATTTTTAATTAAAATTAATTTTCGGTTATTGAAAAATTCGAAAAAATAAATATTTAATGTTAACTTAATTAAAAATTATATGAGAGTTATTTTTTCGAACTTTTTCTTGGATGGATAATTATTAATTATCAATTTTCATAAAATAAAATTTAATTAACATTACCATCATTAAATAGAAATTGTTGATTACAGTTGACCCGTGTTACATTAGACTAGGAGCGTACAAAAAAGGGAGTTACGTTCTAAAAAATAGTATCGTGTTGCTAGGGTTTCACAGTTTACATCTACTTACATGGTGTTGAAATTTTTCATCATTACTACAAAAAATAGAACAGGTCGTAGATATAGTTAGTTGGTTGGCAGTTAGTTAGTTGGTTGAAGCGAGGGTTGAATCAGTTGATCAAGAAGACGATGAGCAGATGAGAAGATGAGCAGAGTGGTAATTGGAATTATAAAGATGGCCATGGCCATGTCGATATAAGAAACTGTGATATTTTGTTCTCTAGTAGCCTTTAGCCCAAAGCCTATCCTGGTAGTCACAAGTCCAATGGTGGTACAATATTATAGTACTGTCTTGTGATATTTTGTTCTCCAGTAGCCTTTAGCCCAAAGCCTATCCTGGTAGTCACAAGTCCAATGGTGGTACAATATTATAGTACTGTCTTGTGATATTTTGTTCTCCAGTAGCCTTTAACCCAAAGCCTATCCTGGTAGTCACAAGTCCAATCGTGGTACAATATTATAGTACTGTCTTGTGATATTTTGTTCTCCAGTAGCCTTTAGCCCAAAGCCTACTCTGGTAGTCACAGGTCCAATCGCGATACAATATTATACTGCTGTCTTAATATTACTGCTGTCTGTAGTAATTAATTAGTTTAATAATTTGATAAGTGCCCAGTTCAAATTGACTCTTTGCTTATGTGCACTTATGTACCTAAGTATTTCCTTTAAACGCCATAGTTGACAAAAACATTGACTTAGAGAATTTTCAGTAGCAGCATATCGACAATCGTTCGTACTCTGTTAGATAATAGCACTACTTATAAATCTAGGTACAAAAACTTTAGTAGAATTGGTAGAATTTAAATTAAAATTACAAGTCAAATGAAAAATTTATAGAATTAAATTTTTTAGAGTGTAAGAAAATTAGTTTTCCTCAAATTTAAATTAAAAAAGGGTATAGGGTTTCACACAATAGTAATTTTTGTTAGAATTCGACATTCAAACTAACGCCACTGTTGACAAAACACAAATATTCTCGACGAAGCGGTTAATGAGCCCGAGGATATGAGGCAGGATTTGAAATTTTGCTGCAATTCATATTTTATTACACAATTTGACTTTATAAGTGTGACTTCTACATGACATTCGAGCAAAAATTATAAAGTGATATAAATTGAATTTATTGTTACTTAACGCTTTAAATAAATTATTGTTCTTAAAATAATAGATAATAACATAACTTTTCAATTAGCATAACATTACTGTTACAATTCAAAATGTAAGATTTGGCACAGTAAGTGATTATCTCGTATAAAAAATCTATACAGTGTGGTGCCTTGCGCAATGCTGCATAGAGATATCAATAGTCAATTTTTAATGTGCAATTATTTGCTCCTCAAATTATTTCAGAGCTAAATATTGTAACATAATGCTCATAATGAGCATAGTTTCGTCATAAATGTTTTGCGTTACCTATGTGTCGAAATATTTTTTTTAAATACCAACCTCAAACTAAAAAAAAACTAGAAACGGTGCGGCAAAGAACTTACTCTTCTTCCATACTTGCTATACCTAGTACGATTTTTTTTATTTAAAAAATTATAAAAATATACATTTCAGCAAATGCACTTTGACTTTTTAAAAAAAGCCCATTGGAAATTTTATATTTCTATAAAAGTGTCTACTCTCTTAATTTTTTTATTTATTTAATAATTAAAATATTTTTGAATTTCATTTAAATTAACATCTAACACCAATAAGTCAAATTAAATATTTGGATTAATGCCAAAATTGTATCTGACTTATTTATGTTTACACTCAATTTATAACCACTTGTTTTTTCAAATTAATTTTCAATTTTTTTTTCTAAATTAACATTTTTGAGGTTTTTCCGAGGGGTCAGCCACTGTTCTGAATTTGTACACTGACTGCAGTTGACTGCCCATGACTGCATAAGCTATGGCTGACATTGACTGCAGATGACTACCACTGACAGCTCAATTTTTGTACATTGACTGCAGAGAGTGGATAACCCCTTGGGTTTTTCAAAGAAAATAATTTAACAATTTAAAATATAATTCATATGCTTTTTATAATAAGAAAATTACGGTTCTAGGTCTTTTTATTACACTTTTTTTATTTATTCTTTTATGTTATTACCGTTTTATGAAGAATAAAGCTTTGTGCTCAAAACACTTTAAAATTAAAATAAGAGTATAGAAGGTTTTTAGTCTGCATTTTTATTGTTATTTTGATGTAAAAGAAAATTAAAAAACATTTTTTTTAACTTAAAATGGGCTATAACAAAAGCTAAAATCTGTATAAAAATTGTGCATTAAAGTATGGTTACTTTAACGTACGTATCACACACCCTCATCCCTCATATAACACAATATTATTATAAGGATTCTTTTGTAAATTCTCTTTTATATTTTTAACCTTACATGAGACATTTTACCTGTTGATTAAACTAAACAATAAATAGGTAGTGGGAGTTTATCAAGGAGTGTTAGACAAGGGTTAGATTTACTTTTTTTCGTTTTCAGGTTTACAATCTTGTAAGAAAGTCCATTCGTTTGTTTGTTCGTCTGTTCATCGGTTTCATTATTGGTTATAGCCATTGAATAAAGAAATACCCCCTACTCTACCAGGAAAGACCCATTTAGCTAATAATATGGATTGTAATGGACGAGTAAATATAGCGATTTCCGGTCAATTTCTCGAATAGAAATGCTTGCTTATACTCCCACTTATAAAGAAAGATCATGACAGCCAATGATTATGTAAACTCGACGGAAGCTAGCGACTCGTCCCTGAACTTCTAAAATGTCATTTCCGTCACATTGTCTGTTATAGGAGGCAACGGTTGCTAACCCTTCTTCCGGATGTTTTATGTTCAAACGTTATAGCCATATTTTTGGTTACAAACGCTTATTATAGGATTTTGACACAATCTCTCTTGTCATGTAAAACAAAATAAAATATAAAACGTAAAAAATCATTCTTTTCGTGGCAAGAGAGATTAATGAATCACGTCATTAATTCATGAGACTTTTGTGGGAAAACAATTTTCCATTATGTAAAATCGTTCGATTTTTAAAAAAAACACACACGGTATTTTTTTATTCTTCAGTCAGAACCATTACATTGTTCCTTTTTCCATTACATTTATTCCTTAAACTACTCTACTATGTAGACTAGTCGTAGACGATTTTTCTACCACATACATTGATATTTAAATCACATATATTCTGTTACGGAATTTTATACCGTTCTTTTCATTTTAATTGGTTTCTTGGATTTAAATGACCCAATAAATTTCCAAAACGCTTAAAAGTGATAAAATTTTATATGATAAAAGTTCAAAGAAAACAATAAAATAAAACTATAGAGGTAATAAACCTAATATTATGGAAAGGTGTTTAAAATCAGCAATTTGCTACTTTGTAAATAAATAAACCAAATTACAGGCGGTTCTGTTATACTTTAATGAGAAACTCAGCGGGCATCATACGTCGTGTTTAAAACTTTTTTTAATAAAAATGCGTCTGAAGTTGTTAAATGATTATCGTAATTCGTAATTGGCTTAAACTCCCTTATATAAAAATCTCTTCGGAATTTGGAAATATTTCAAGTGCCTAATATTATACAAATTTTGCAACATGAACTCATTTTGAGATATTTTAGTATTGATCCCTATATTACACATAGCGAGAACACTATAGACAAAACGATTAAAACAAAATTAGTGGAAGACTTTAATGTTACCTATTTTCGCGAGATAATAAACTTGAAGATAACGTTTAAAATTAGGCGCCCAGTCTCGTTAAGAAGTAATGCACTTTTGATTATTCTGCTCAAGAATTTCCAGTTACCAATCAATATCCATGACAACACGACACTAATGCGTTGAAAATTTACAATCATAATGACTTGGCTTTTATGTCGTTTTAGATTTTACTGAAAATAGACTTAAAACTGCGGTATTTTAAATAAAACGTGAGATTTATAAAAGCTTGAAAATCTAGTAAAATAAGGTTTTCGTTAAATTCAAAGGATGGTGTATTTGTGGATACAATAACATGTGCAGTTCTACCAGTTCATTTCAACAGGATAGAGATAGAACAATAAATGTAGTTGAATAGCAATCTCAACCGTCTCGTTTTCACAACAATTGGTAAAATAATAAGAAAAGTCTCTGCACTTTACAACCACAGCTTAAGGTCAGGTTTTTGTTGAAACAGCAAAGTTAGAGTACTACCCTACCTATCTGTGTAACAAACTATACTGATAAAACGGACTGTATTTTGCCAATCCGTTAGTTAACACTGAACAATGAATAGGTTTGATTCTATCTAGAAAATTAAATCTCTTCACTGCATTTTAATTTACGGTAAGTTTGTATCTTCCAGTACCGCGTTGAAAACACTGTTATGACTCAAACTGCAACGTCAATTCAAAATATTGTGAAAAGATAGAGCCGGCGTGTAGTTAGCCCTGTACCCTAAACATATCCCATTAATTACACTATGAATCATGTTTACACGTAATCCTGCTCCTCTTTTTAACCTATATGGGGCTCTTTATATAATATAACCTCTTAAGCTATGGAAAACAGTATAAAATCTAAACGTCAGATTGTGACGTTTAAGACTTTATATTGTTTTTCATGGCAAGAGAAGTTATGCCAAACTCCTATAACTTTATGCAAAGAAAAGATACTCTAACAAATAAGAAACGACACGAGTTAAAAATCATAATTATGTTGCATAGATTTTTAATGCGCATGTCTAGGTCTACTGAATATGTCATTAATTCCCCACAACCAATGATATCATCTAAAATACGCACCATATTTTATATATTTAAATATAATGAAGTTTCTCTTTGAACGTTATAATTGTGCATATTTTCGATCAAGCATCGCTTTATTAAAATTTGTGACTATTAAATGTTTCTTAAATGCAATTAAACCAACATTTTTTTAAATGCTGGTGGCCTGCAAAAAATATATTTTTCTTTAGCATGTCTATCTAGCTATCCAGCGGACATGCGCATTAGAAGAAGATTAACTTTTTCGTCTTGGTGTCGTTTCTTGTTCCTTATAACTTTCTAAGGGTATCTTTTCTTTGCTTTCTGTTACAATTTCAATACAATAAAATGTATATTTTGTACAGTTTTTGATACTATCCGAAGTGCTTAGTACCTTTATTAGCCTCATGCGTTAAAATGGTGGGCAAGAATGTTCATTAGCATGATATACACTGGAAATAGAATACGTTCAGACGTATGACCAACTGGCCAACCACAAGGTAAGAGCAAGTTATTTTTATATAAAGGGCGTAAAATTATATATTTTGACCTGTAAGTACGTGTGGTAGATGTTTCACGAAGTGTAGTCGACAGTGGCGGCGCTAGGTTTTTGTGGCCCCTGGGTACACATTGATGAAAAGAGGCCAGTTTTTTTATAGCGCCGCAGGCTAAAAAATTTCATGCCCCAAGGTCAACAGCATTTAAATCACAATTTAGCATCGAGCTCAATTTCAGAAGATACTATTTCTTTGAACTAATTGCAAAAAGAAAAATATATCTAACGGTTTAAAACTACACATTTTTTATTACTATAAACCACGGTAATAAATATGACAGATATGCCGACGGTCGTTCTAAGTTGAAGCAAAACTTGAAGCTTTTGATGACTGATGATTAAACGCGACTATCCGCATTTGATTGGTGCAAATAATATCCCTTGATATGTTTTCTCTGTCTTATATTAGCGCGACAATTACCCTTGATATGCTTTCTCTCTCTCACAAAGTAGTTCACAATTGGCCTCAGTTTTGTTGAACAAAGTAATATTTTTTTTTCACTTCTTATTTTAAACTTATATAAAAATAATCTTATATTTCGGATAGGAGAGCCTCAAAAAGTTGTGTTATGGTCCCCCTTTCAATATCATATTACGGTCTACGACAGCAATTAATTTATTTTTTGTTCTACAACAAGACAAATAACTTTCTTTCTCTTCTTTCTTCTTCTGGTTTTTAGAGGCCACTTGAACCATAGCGAGAATGAGGTGGGTAAGAAGGCCCATCTCGCACCCCCCTGGCGCCGCCACTGGTAGTCGAGAGAAACACTCATTCTAGGACCAAAATCGAATGATGAAACCAGTCTAGTGATACTTAAAAAACTAAAAAGTGAAAGAAGACATTTTAATAAAATTGAGGTGTCTTAGCGTTTGTAGAAAAGAAGCTGGTTTAGAAATAATTGTTACACGATTTTCTAATTAGCTGTACCTATACAAAAATATTTACAAAAATTTTAAATTAAGTCGTGAGGTCAGGAAAAATAAAAAATCCAAAAATAATTTGTGGATTAAAAAACCATGCAATTTCAATGAGTGTGAAATAAATCACTGGCAGCTAAAAAATGATCGGTTGTAATTGAATTCATAATTTCTAATTTTAGTTCGTACTTGATTCGATTTCAGTACCGATACACATAACTACAATATTTTCATGAATAATCGAAAATTTTATGCACGTTCATTTAATTGAGTAGGAACTTATAGTTGCAAACCGTGAACTGTTACGTTGTTACTCAACAATTATATTTAATAACTTTCATCTTTACGTTAATCTACATCGGAATCAGAACTTGAAAAATCAAACCAAGTTACAAGAGAAGCCATAACTTCGTTAAATACAACTTCACTAGCTTATCAACCGCTGTAGTCACATTATAACTGGACACTCATGTGGACTGTAGATTTGTTGTAGAGTGTAGACATGGTTTTGAAATGGATTTTCCCGCAACCACTAAGTGGTCAGTGTGGGCGTGAAGAGCGACTCACAAGACTCGCAATTTATTCTTCCATATTGCTCTGGAATGTACGAAGAAATGCACCCGTAATTGCATTGTGCTAGTGGGAATAGCCATCGAATTTGGCAATGGAGAAGTATTTGAACGATCAATGAATAATAAGCTCAACAAGACAATTTTAAAATATTTATTTTAGATCTACAAATTATAAAAGTGAGGCCGGTGTGTGACTGTCCTTTTCTACAAATACGAGGACCGAATACCCGTTAGTAAAAGGACGAATGGGCGACCCGTCAAACAGGTATGAGTGGTAAATGGTAAGTTATGGAGTAGTGGAGGTTTTTTATTTCCAAAATTTAGACCAATAATATTGATTAGTAAAAACCTTTGACAATTACTAGTTTTATGTCAAATGATATTGTCTCACTCCTTTTTGAAAGCCCTAATAGAGGTAATTTCTCCTACGTTCCCCTAATTTCATTTTCTTGATGATCAAATTCCCACTTAAAATAAATTCGTGCCTACTGAACATTTTCTTCTAAGAAAATTTAAATGAAAACTATTTACTATTCACTTAATGTTTATACCCTAAAAGTTTTCAAGAAACATTCCTCCTTTAATCAATTTACAGTTTCCTAACTTTTCATTCGATGCAGAAATGTTTGTTTATAGAAAATTAGATACTATCTATAACTAGATTAATCAAGGGAAAGTAAATCGTCCTGAATTTCCTTTTACCTTATAAAACTGTTTATCAACACAGTGGCTTCATTTGCTATATTTCCTTCACTTTGATCAAATTTAATAATTACACAATTATCGATTTCGATATTAATTTACCTTCAAAAGGTAAACTTTATCTTAAACCATCTCATTTTACTACCTTCCTCTTCAATTAAATTACGAAGATGGTTAGCATAAATTTATGAAAAGTTGGGAAAACTATTGAAAACAGTGATGTCATTTTGTAACTTTCATCAACTTTTATAAATTCGTATTCTCAAGTTCTTTTTTATTACTTTTGACTGTTTTTAAACTAAAAAAGTTTTCTTGTACAGTCATAAGTTTTCATTGAAATAGAAAAATCGATGATGCGGACATCCTTAATATTTCACTGGACGTGTGACAATCTGCTTTGGAAGAACGGTCGGTTGTAAAAAGAAAATAAAGCGAATGGTGTTGGTTAAAAAGAAAATATTTTTGTGGTTAATGAAACAAAAATGTAAAATATTACACTTCGTAAAATAGTGTATTGTTTTATAAAGAGTAAAAGTGCTTTTACTCAGCATGAAAAATTTTATTTTTTCTTTAAACGGAAAAACTTATTTAAATGTAAAAAATAAGATTTTGAAAAAGCGTCATCTCTTATAAATTACTTATAGGTCAGTTGTCAATATTTTTTAAGTTCACTTTAAATTTTAAAATTAAGTTAATAATAATTATTAAACGTAACAAACAAATATACAATGAAATTAATAAAACAACTTTTAACATTACGAAATATTATTTTGTTATAATTTGTTGTAAATAACTAAGGTTAGAATTTACTTTTACATCCTAGGAGGTAAAAGTGAACTTTTACCTTATTCAGTACAACTGGAACAAAACTCTATCTAAATACCAGATGGATCTAAAACAGAACAGAAAAGAGGTATAGACATAATTATATGGCCTATGAATATAGGTCATCAATAGCCTTATGAACCTACCTCACAATTATGCAAGCTGAACCTCTTGCAATAGATCTATGTGCCCGAGAATGCATAAGAAGGAATTTAAAAATCAAAAAAGTCTACATAATGTCTGACAGCCACGCTGCGATAAAGGCACTCAAAGCCAATAGCTTTGAACCCTTATCCACTTCCCTTTATTGTGTGCCAGGTCACGAGGAAATTGAAGGAAACGAAATAGCTGATGAATTAGCTAGAAGAGGCTCAAAAACCCTCCCAATCAGACCCGAACCATTCTCACTGGAACAACGCACCAAGATAAAGACAGTCGAAGAAATTCATTGAGTACTCTACCACGAATGCTAAAAAGCTTCTTCTATTATCAAAGAACGAAATTAGACTCATCACGGATCTGTTAACTGGACACTGCGCAAGTACCACCTCAAGAAACTGGGACTTGGGGATTGACAATTGGCTCAATTGACGCCTCAAGAAGTGAAAAGCAAACTTCTCAGATACATTCTATGATGCTCCGCTGGCAAGATTGAATTCCTGAGAACGAAAATACGAGTAGGGTTATGAACCAAAGATCAACACTGGACGCAGTTCTGTAAGGCTTAGAAGCCAATCGACCCCTGAGTACAATACAATAAGTACCTTATTCAGTAACAAAATGTCAACTTTTTTTTAACAAAAAACAGATTATTGTTTCTTGTAATCTCAATTTGTATACAAAACACACTGTATATGAAATAAAATGATTGTTATATCACACAATATAAAATATTTCATAAAAATCATAAAATTTAATTTTGAATAGGAATTTCAAACATCCTACGCGTTATAACGTAGTAAATTGTTTGGAGCAAATAAAATTATCCAATTTAAAGATTAATGAGCGAAATTGTATGTATAAATAATTAAACCACAAGTTGGATCCCAAGAGTCTCATCTAGGTATGTTCACGCACCTTAAAATGTCACAGTTGAACTCGAAAAGGACTAAAGTAAATGCACCTACTTTACGAGAACAAACACTAAAGAGGAAAAAAGAAGAAAATTAATTAAGTAAAATAAATTACAATATCAATGATAAGATTACTTTTACTTTCTAAAAATAACCTAAAATAAATCTTGACAAAAGTCCTTTTAAATAAAAGAAGAGTCGTGACAGAAAATTGAGACTTTTAACCAGTTTTCTACTTAAAGGGGGTTGTTGAATAAATATTATAATGTGAGTTTCTAAAAATAAATTGTGTTGCAAATGGAACGTATAACTTTAATATTTTCTTTAAAAAATTTTCATTTACCTACATTGTATTTGACCTTCCATTTTGAATTCCCCAACTTTTACTCTGAATTCATAATCATTTAACCCTCGAATTTACTGAAAATAGCATATGAGAGATATGAGTTGACATTTACGAACAACCTCGATGATTTCCTCACTTTAACAATGTATTATTCAAATCAAAACCGAGCTATGTTAAATTATGACATCAAGGTTAAGCATTTTGGAGTGTCTCACTGTCGCGGATTTATTGAGCGTTATTGTAAATTTTATCGAATTTATACCTTGCCTTTGGAAGAATGGAAGAATACAGAATAGATCTCAATTGAGGACCTATTAAGTTTAAAATCTAAATCACGTTGAAATAGTAGTCGGCGTAAAAGTTGTTTAAAATGAACAGTGGGAGAAGGCCTCGGTGGACTACTCAATTTTGGGCAATCATATAACTTTTAGGGTGTTTCGGAACTTACACACTTCTTTATTGCCCATTAATTCTTTACAATCCTTTGGAAATAATTTCTCGTAAATGAAGCCCAATATCAGGAAACTTTGAAACGAAATTCTAAAAAACTGTTGCACCTAAAGTACACTATTACCGAAAATAACTGACTCACTGTAACTAGAGGTGTTATGTAAGTTCAAATAAGAAAAGCCATAGACAACTAGGTACTAAAGTGAAATACCCTGTGTATAACATGTAAATGAAAATCCCGACACTTCTTCCCAGAAAGGTTGACGTGGTAATACTTTTATGATACCTAACAAGTTATGTGTAGATTTTTCGAATTGTTAAAATTTTATCAAAAGCTATGTCATTGTGATAACACCCTAATAAATTCTGCCCTGCTAAAAGCGTCGACAAATAAAATACATTTTATTCCCTCAACTTTTATTGTTTTGTCGATGCATCGGTATATTGGGGGTAAGTTAATTACATTCTTTTAAGCTTTTTTCAGATAGAATTATAGTTTTCCTTTTAATGGGAAAACTTGATATAAATTAAAGAATTTGGTAATAATAATTGTGTGTGTGGAAAATGAGGTAATTTGTATTAAGGGCAGGTTCATTCTAGCTATATGCTTTCTCTCTCTTCTTTGTTTTGTTTTTTAATATCGTATAAGCAAATTATTTTATTTGCTTATTTCGTTTTAATGAAAAAACGGAAAAAGACAGTAAAAAGTCACTTAAATTAATTTAAGGAAGTATTGCCCAAATTGACAATAAGTTTTGGAATAATAGAAACTTTATTCTACACACTCGTGTTGCCCAATTTCAGTTAGGTATGTACACGGAATACTAAAATTTAGTACAAAATGTACATAAACACTGAACGCTAAGTTGAATAATTTATTAAAAAATCGTAAATCAAAGGATTAAATTTCCTGCTATTTCGTACTTGAATACTCCGGATAACAAATTTGTATTTGCCAGCCGTACTATACCTAGATAATTATTAATTAATTAATTTATTTATTTGCAGAATTATATCATCATACATAACAACCTTTTGATCGTGTCCACTTTTATGTTTTATCAAGAAGGCTGTGTTCGACTGGATCTTCTCATAAACTAATTAAACTTATTCTTTTATCATTGCAAAGAAATAAAATTCTAAATTTTACAAAGTTGACTTCCTGATGAGAATTCAAACATCCAAGTAACCAACCCTTGTTGACCAAAGTGTCTTGAAATAATTTGTTTTAGAAAAATCCTGTAAGGCATATAAAGATCAGGATCTAAACAAGAGGTGCGTTCTGGTTTTTATTGATACAAAAAGGTATATCCCAGAACCCAGTTCTACTCGATCAATAATTCAAGATGGTTACAGGTTTCAATTTCTATTTGATTGTTTAAATCGTCGTCTCTGTCGATTTTTCCAACTTGGCAGTACTTCGGGCTAAATATAGGGGTCTATTTTATCGATAATCGATAACTAGATGTCAAATTGACATCTTAGAACATAAAACAACCGGAAGTAGGGTTAGCAACCGTTGCCTATAAGAAAAAATACAACGGAAACGACATGTTAACTATGGATGACTCGTTCATTTCGTCGAGTTTACATTATCATTGGCTGTCATAATCTTTTCTTATAAGTGGGAGCATAAGCAACCATTTTTATTGCAGAAATTGAGCGGAAATCGCTATACATTTAGAAAACTATTGCGATCCATATTATTAGCTAAATGATTCTTTCCTGTTAGAGTAGCAGCTATTTATTCAATGATACTGGTTGTTAGTTTGAAAATCCTTCGTTTTGATTGGTTTATAAAATGGTACGTATTTTTATCCAATGGACGCTGTCAGTGGTCATGAAGGTCAATTTTATTCCACAAGGTGCGCACAATCAACGGTCCCAAACGTCAAATTACAGTATAACCAATTACTTTTATTGCATAAATTTGTCTGAATTTTATACAATAAAAGTAATTGGTAATACTGTAATTTGACGTTCGAGACCGTCGATTGTGCGCAGCTTGTGGAATAAAATTGAACTTCATGACAACTGACTCCATTCCTCCACTACTTACTTTAACTCATCAACGCCCAGTAAAGAAAAGATGTTTTTCTTCAAACGTCAAAAAAAGTTGACATTTTGTTACTGAACAAGTAGGGTTAAAGTTCTACTTTTACATCCTAAGAGGTAAGTAGGTAAGTAAGTAGGTAAGGTAAGTGAACTTTTACCTCCTAGGAGGTAAAATTAAATTCTAACCCTAAATATTTACAACAAATTGTAACGTAAAATGATATTTATAAGCATTTGTAATGTGAAAAAGTAATGTTTTTATAAATTTTCTGTTATAATTTATTGGTTGCGTTTAATAATTAGCTTCTTTTTACAAGTTATAGTTAATTTTTAAAATGTATTTGACAATTGAACTACAAATAATTTTCAAGAGATGGCGACACTTCAAAAATTTTTATTTTTGGTTTTTCTAAGTTTTACGTTTGAAGAAAAAATTAAATGTTTAATACGGAGTAAAAATACTTTTTTTGGCTCGTCAGTAATTGTCAGACTCAACTTTGTTTCGTCTGACAAGCCCTACTGACTAGCCTAAAAAAAGTGATATTTTTACTCCTAATCAAACAATCTACTATTCTTATGACCTTTTGAA
This sequence comes from Malthinus seriepunctatus, assembly GCA_963924605.1. Taxonomy (NCBI): domain Eukaryota; kingdom Metazoa; phylum Arthropoda; class Insecta; order Coleoptera; family Cantharidae; genus Malthinus; species Malthinus seriepunctatus. The sequence continues at coordinate 105,785,052 of OZ004600.1, read as the reverse complement.
ACTTTTGACTATTTTAATTTTTGTGAAATCAAACTTTTTTTTTGTACCTGGGCGTTAATGGGTTAATAAGCATTATTCCATAATTACACAAGGATGAAAGGAGGCGATTACCATACTGATCCGAGTAAGAAAAACCGAATTTTACAAATTTTATCGGACTTTATAAACATTTACTCCCACTATTAGGCCAAAAAATTTTAAGTTATATGTACAATTCATTTAAATATTGTAAAACTATGTAATATTCTAAATTTTATTTAAATTATTTATTTTTATTTAAATAGTGTTTACAGTCTAATAAAAAATACTGTACGACACAAAGGGCGTAAAAATTTTCGGTCGCAGGCGGTTGCGATTTTACTTTACGTCCCTGTACCATAATATACTATTTATTATTGGGCTCCACCTTAGAACATAAAAAATCCGGAAAGAGCGTTAGCAATCTTTGCCTATAAGATAAAATGAAATGGAATGGACATTTTATAAGTTCATGGATGCGTCATTCATTCCATTGAGTTTACATTATCATTGGCTGTCTTGTACGTTGTCATTGGCTAAACTTTCCTTATAACTAGGAGTATAAGCAACCATTTCTATTGGAGAAATTGAACGGAAATCGCTATATTTACTCTTCCATTGCTATCCATACTATTAGCTAAATGTCTCTTTCCTGGTAGAGTATGGGGTATTTCTTTATTCAATGGGCCCCACTATTATTAATTACTATCAACTATCACTATTTAATTTTTTTAAATTAATAAGATTTAAGCACATCATTTTATTTGTATTTTAATTCTGCATAAATTACTTTTCTTAGAAAAATTTCGCAAACTTATCACTTTAGTAAAAGAAAAAATTAAAATATCGGTTGCAAATTATTAGAGTGATATGACTTGATGCTGTCAAGTTCGAAATATCAACGCAGATGACGGTTTAAATATTAAATTAATAAACTTTCAAATTATTTGATTTTCAATTTCATTACCATTATTCACCTGGAAAATGGTTTTGATGGGAAATGGTTGACTAGTTCAAAGATTTAACTTCAAAAGTTAGCTGCTTTTCAGTTTAAAATTTAAATTGATCTCTGTTGTTTCTAAGTTTTGAAAGTAGTTTAATATTTTACTAAAGTCTTCAGGCTTGGTTATACTATACAGGGTGACAATAATCTACCCACGTTACATGGGTAACTTTGTTATTAGAAGAGATACAGGATCGGTTAAATTAGCAAAGTTGGGCAGAATTATACGGCCATTCAAATTCAGTTAAGAAAAATTGACATTGTTGCCAAGTTTCTTAGTTACTTGACAAAAACTAAAACAATGAATTTTTTTTAAATGCTTATAACTTTTTTATTAATGGAGATAATTCCAATTTTTAAAAAATAGGTAAAAGGCACTACTAAAAGCCAAATAAATTAATAACAAAAATATTTTTTATAGCGCAGTTTTGGAGATATGATGCAAACTTATGTTTTTTTAAATACAAACCTAACCTCAATTTTATGTCATTGAAAAGCTAATTTTTTTCTCTTTTCAAAAATGTAAGAGTTGATAGGGTTAATTTTTAAAAAGTTTTTAGTACTAGAGAAAAAATTTTTATTTTAGAAAATAAATTACTAATTTATGTCAAAATAAATTTTAAAAATCAAATTACCTATTAAACGATCGAATATAAAAGAAACAAGTGAATTAAATAAATTAATATATCAAAAACAGTGGAAAAATAATTCGAAAAAAGTACTAAAAAATTTTGAAAAATTAACCCTATCAACCCTTATATTTTTGAAAAGAGAAAAAAATTAGCTTTTCAGTGAAATAAAATTGAGCTTAGGTTTGTATTTAAAAAAACATAAGTTTGCATCATATCTCCAAAACGGGGCTATAAAAAAATATCTTTGTTATTAATTTATTTGGCTTTTAGTAGTGCGTTTTACCTATTTTTTTTAAATTAGAATTATCTCCATTAATAAAAAAGTTATAAGCATTTAAAGAAAATTCATTTTTTTAGTTTTTGTCAAATAACTAAGAAACTTGGCAACAATGTTAATTTTTCTGAACGTAATTTGAATGGCCGTATAATTCTGCCCAACTTTGCCAATTTAACCGACTCTGTATCTCTTCTAATAACAAAGTTACCCATGTAACGTAGGCAGATTATTGTCACCCTGTATAATATACACTTTAGTTTAAAAAATAGTGTTTAATTTTTAAATCACATAAAAGTATGCAATTAAAACCAAACCATAAGCTCATCTCGAGAGTAAAAATATAAAGGTAGGATCAACATGACACAGAGGACACTAGCACAAATAAACAATAATTAATGTATAATAGGTACGGACTATATTCCGTCAAATCGGACACTTTTAAACTTTGATTTTGCAAAATGAGATCAATGAAAAATTAAAGAAAATTGTATTTCCATTTATTTAAAAAAATGATTTTACCACTATGACCGCGAGAGCTCTGGTCACCACCTTGTAGACATTAATATAGAATTAAAAAATACAGCTCCACCAACCAATTTTGCGTTACGAAAAATATGTCAACTAAAATAATTTTATTTAAAATATTATTTGTGGGAAAAGATTCGTCCAATCATAATCAAGAATTCAGGTTAGGTACAGGATACTTTAAAGTTGCAAGTATCTACAACTATTTCAGGTTATGATAAAACTTTTTAAAATGACAGTAAGTTAAGACACATTGGTCACTAAAATAATTTGTTCATTACTTATTTTAATATTTTCCTTTATATAGTTTTGTTATAACTACCTAGTTATTACTTATGTAATTATTAATTATTACGCAATTTTTAGTTAATTGCAAACTTTTCAAATGTGCTGTTTTAATATTATCCTATATTCAATTATAGTGACAGTTACTTGTCAAATTTAAGGACTGAAATACTTTTAACTCGTAGTGTACTTCAAAACCAATGACAGCGCTGGTGCTGGCTAAAAATTCGCTGTGTATTCGCGCTTGTTACGCGCTTGTCTGGGTAGGAATCCATTCTACAGATCTTCAAAATATAGAAAAACTATTTTATAATTTCTCCCCACTTCGAAAGAACGCCTAAAAATGTATGTAAAAACTATTTGCTTACCCTTCCTAATAAATACAGAAGAAAATAAGTTTACTTAGTTAACCCAAGAACCCAATAAACTTGAGCTACTTATAGAAAATGGAAACTGTGTTTGCTAATTAAAGTTATTATATAAAAGTCGATAAAGAGAGTACATAATAAGCTCGTACATAAAGGTGTGTTTCCTTTTATGCACCAAACTGTCGAGACAAACTTGACATTATCGCAGTGTAAACTAAAGTTGCAACGATGCATAACAAAATTAGATTTAAATTTGACAGTAAACTGTCTAGCGAATAGGACATTTGGACATTTTATTTATTTTTACATGCAAACAAATTAATGAGTCAATTTTTAACTCAAATTGCCAATTTAAAAGCTTGATGTAAAATTGCAAAGCGGACATTTTGAAATATATATCCTTCAAAGGGTTAAAGACGTAACATTATGTTACTTAATAACACTGTGTAAGTTAGTAGGATCAACTAGAGCTAAACTATTAGGATCATTTCTTTTTTAAATTGTATCAAGTCGTTCCTTCGAACTCTTGGATTATTAAAAGGCGTATTAGGTGCGTATGGTACACAAAATTAAAAACCCCTCGGAAACACTTCGTACTAATATAATAGTATTATATTAGTACGAAGTACTATTATAATATTATTATAATAATACGAATATTAGATATTTGTTTAACAAAGAAAAAAAACCTTCGATTTCAACGATGGATCATCTGACAACAATACTGAAGCATTGAGCATTAATAATAATTTACCAAACAAACCGGGTTGCCATGAAATGACAAATACATGATTTTGACATTTAAAGACAAAAATCGTCCACAACTACAGCTGCTCCTCCTGGATGGTATTTTTGTACCTATAACTTCAAATCTCTTCAGGTTTAGGAAATCTTCGTAGTGTATATGGATCATTCTTTTACAAACCGCACACCAATTTAAACGTGACATTTTAAAATCGTCCAAAAATTATTTTACAGCCTATATTCTTAAAATTACTTGACCCGTACTTCAGGATTTTGCTGAAAAAAATTTTTTTTCGAAAATTATATTCACATATGAATTTTCGATCTTTTGCTGGGTTTTCTCCAATCTTCGCATACTTGAAATTTATTATCTCCAGTTGTACTGATCGGATCAATGTCGTTTTTTTTAATTTTACACTTTATTACGTTAGCTTTCGAAGTGTATTAAAGAAATTTCTTTATTGTGAACAAATGAAAAATAATAACAATTTAATTGTTTAAATAGTTTTAATATGCTTGCCCCAACTTGAACTAATTGGAAAAAAATATCATTTTGTTCCTTATTCTCTTATCTATAAAACTCATTTGACAAAAAAGTGGAGTCTCTATTAGATCAAAAGTTATTAAATATTTTCGAGCGCAAGGACTTGTAATCGAACAATTGTTGCGTCTCAGATATCTGACGCTTCCGCATGTGGAGAGCGCTGACTTGCGCTCGGAAATATTTAATAACTTCCGATCTAATAGAGACTCCACTTTTTTGTAAAAGGCGTTTTATAGGTAAGAGAATAAGGAACAAAATGATATTTTTTCCAATTAATTCAAGTTGGGGGCGAGCATATCAAAACTATTTAAACAATTGAATTGTTATTATTTTTCATTTATTCACAGCAAAAGACTTTTTCTTTAATACAATTCGAAAGCTAACATAATAAAGTGTTAAATAAAAAACAACGAATTTCTCCGATTAGTACAAATGGAGATAATAAATTTCAAGTATAATAAGGATATTGGAGAAAATCTAGCAAATTATCGAAAATTCATATGTGAATATTTTCGAAAAAAAATTTTTTGGCCAAAATCCTGAAATACGGGTCAATTAAATTTGTTGAAAGATGCAGAAAATTTTTTTTGTCGCATTTGAAGAAGTTAAATTTTTTTGTCCTGAAATCCGGTGCTGTTTGTAAAAAAATGACCCATATTGTAAAAGTGACCACCCTGTATACAGATTGTCTATTTTGGACATGATATCTGATATTGCCTATTTTAAACAAGCTAAAGAATTCATAAAATATCCCTATGTTAATTAAGTAGTCGTCTTTATCATCCTGAAATGTTCAATAAGAAACAAGCAAAAGAGAAATGTCGTTTGCAAATATTAAATAAAAAAGAGCTAAATAAATTTTAAAAATGTTAATGAGTATTTGGACTTGACTAAAATTTAAATCTTGCGGCTAAGAAGTAGTGACAATGACAAAAAGCTGAAGAAAAATTCTGTAATAACTAAATAGAGTTCGTGATCTATCTTCTCCGAGCTTACTAATCTTAAAAACTTTTGTTGAGTTAAAAATAGATTTATTGTTTAAGTATATTTTTTAAGAAAAATTTTTTCGCATAAATTTGCCTCCAACGTAAAGAAATGTGCAAACCAAAATACAGTGTGTTCATGAAAAGAGTTTACAATAGCTAACTTTTTTATTTTTAAAGATACGAATATGGTTAAATTAGTAAAGTTGTAGTACTTGTTTTTCCGGTTTTAGTGATGTAGTTGAAAAAATGGAAAAGGATCTAGTTACCGAGATAAGGAATATGTCACTTTTTTTAAAATTGAACACTATATATTTTTAGATATTTGGATTCCCCAAACATTTCTCTGTATAAATTTATTAAGGCACTTTATCAAAATATTTAGAAATAACCGAGTTACAGCTCATTTTGCGGTCGGATATGCTGTGAGTTACCCGACAGTTCACGAAACAGTTTACAATAGCTGACTTTTTTATTTATGAAGTTATAAATTTGGTTAAATTAGCGAAGTTGTAGTATTTTATCGTCTTCATTTAGCTAGCTAGTTGGAAAATCTGAAAACGGCCCAGTTACCGAGATATGCCAATATGTCACTTTTTTTAAATTGAACACCATGTATATTTTTGCATATTTGGATTCTCCAAACTTTTCTCTGTATAAAACTATTAAAGCACTTTATCAGAATATTTAGAAATAACAGAGTTATAGTGCATTCTGTTATTTTGTATTCTTACAATAGAATACATAATTGTAGAGTGCCATGGAAAACAAGAGACTTCAAGTCTTATAAAGTCTCTTGTTTTCTATGGCACTCTACAGTTTTGTCTCTACAATACAAAATAACGGAATGCGCTTTAACTCTTTTATTTCTAAACATTTTGATAAAGTGTTTTTATACTTTTATACAGAGAAAAGTTTGGGGAATCCAAATATGCAAAAATATACAGGATGTTCAATTTTAAAAAAAGTTACATATTATCATATCTCGGCAACTAGGTCGTTTTCCGATTTTCCAACTATCCAGCTAAATGAAGACGATAAAATACTACAACTTTGTTAATTTAACCGAGTTTGTAACTTCATAAATAAAAAAGTTAGCTATTGTAAACTGTTTCGTGAACGGTCATATAACTCACGGCATTCCTCACCACAAAATGAGCTGTAACTCGGTTATTTATAAATATTTTGATAAAGTGCCTTAACACTTTTATACAGAGAAATGTTTGAGAAATCCAAATATCTAAAAATATATACGGTGTTTTATTTAAAAAAAGTAACAAATTTTTCCGTTTTTTCAACTACATCACTAAAACCGGGAAAACAAGTATTATCCGTTCACTATTTATTTACGCTATGGTTGGCCATGTTAGGGTGACAGATTCCACCCGGTATAAGTTAGAAAAAAAATCATTAGGTTAAGTATTGTATAGAGCAGCGGTTATTTATTCAATGGTATTAAGCTAGGTTCATAGGTCTCAAAATTTGACAGATGAATTTGAAAAATGCTCTGCTCCGATTGGCCAACGTACTAACGGAAACATATCAGTGAAGAGTTATGAACCTACCTTTAATAGTTGTCTGTCATTTTTTGATATTGTCACAAACTGTCAGTGAACTTAATAGGGACTTTTTATTTTGGCAAATTAAAAAACAAAACTTCATGGCCAACCATAGCGCAAATAAATAGTGAACGGATTATACTATAACTTTACTAATTTAACCGTATTCGTATCTTCGCTAATAAAAAAGTTAGCTATTGTAAACTGTTTTCATTAACACTGTATACGAAAGTCGTGTTTTCCAACACACTATGGTTATTATAGTTTTCCATATCTAACTATAAGTACCCAATAAACAAATATTGTATAAATATCAACTAAAAGAAAAAAATTCATCTCTAAATTATTGCAAGTACAGGGTTATTCAAATTCGACCGTCACCATGGGGATCTCGCTTATTTGAAGAGATAGAGAAACGGTTAAATTAGGGCAAAGTTGCGGAATTTTAGGCCCATTAATAATCTGAAAAGTAAACTGTCCTAGCTGCTTTTGTTTTTGAGCTATTGAAAAAAAAACAAAAAATCGAAATTTCGTTTTTTGACTTTGTTTTCCTTATTATCAAAAATTTTTAAAATCTGACCGAACTTCTCCTAAGCCATTTTGAATTCTACACCCGATTCCGAAAACACATTTGATGTAAAACGTTTCGGTTTTCTGGAACCATCATCAACTTTAGTTTTTTAAATAGGCGCAATCTTTTGTTTTAGCACCATCTCATAGAACCTCTTTTGCTGATTTCAAAAATGTATATTACTTGAGTATTTATTTTTAAATTTTGTTCTCAAATAACCTAATTTTTTAATAAAAATTGAAGATCAAGCTGTTATAGAATAAAAACAAAAGCTGCTATAACAAAACATAAATCCATGCTTCGATTACAACCAAAGATTTTGAAATTTATACACCTTTAAAAAGTTTTTAAAGTTTTTATTTCCTAAATTATGAAGTACATTAATATCATTGTTTACTCAGTTATTTTTGTAATAAACATAAATAAAGAAATAAAATTAGTCGTAATCGAAGCATGGATTTATGTTTTGTTATACCGGCTTTTGTTTTAATTCTAGAGCAGCTTGATCCTCAATTTTTATTAACAAATTAGCTTATTTGAGAACAAAATTTAAAAATAAATACTCAAGTGATAAACATTTTTGAAATCAGCAAAAGAGGTTCTATGAGATGGTGCTAAAACAAAAGATTGCGCCTATTTAAGAAACTAAAGTTGATGATGGTTCCAGAAAACCGAAACGTTTTACATCAAATGTGTTTTCGGAATCGGGTGTAGAATACAAAATGGCTTAGGAGAAGTTCGGTCAGATTTTAAAAATTTTTGATAATAAGGAAAATAAAGTCCAAAAACGAAATTTCGATTTTTTGGTTTTTTGTAAATAGCTCAAAAACAAAAGCAGCTAGGGCAGTTTTCTTTTCAGATTATTAATGAGTCTAAAATTCCGCAACTTTGCCCTAATTTAACCGTTTCTCTATCTCTTCAAATAAGCGAGATCCCCATGGTGCCGGTCGAATTTGAATAACCCTGTATATGTGAATTTTAACTCCTTAATTTTTAATTAAATTTATGAAATTTTTAACTCAAGAAGAGATGTCATGGCTCTTGGTTATTGAGGTTTATCATGTAAAATTTCCTGCTTTCCTAATTATTTTAGATAAAAAAATGGGGGGTGTGACTTGATAAAAAACATTTTTACATAAAAATGTTTTTTTAAATATTTTTACATAAAAATGTTATCCTTATTAAAAACAATGATTAAATCCACATATTATTAGCAAAAGTATTAAAGAAGATAAAAGCTCTTCAAGTTTGACTGTCGGAGCGACACATATATGACGTCACCGGGAGCCTGTGACGTCATAACAACATAAGCTAGTATCTAGAGTATTAATATATCTCTGAAGAACAAAATTAATAAGAAACGACGAAAATTGCTGTAAAGATTTTCTGATAGGGTATTTTAAGAAAATAAAACTTTGACGCTCCTATACCTATACGTCATAAATTTTTTCAGAGAGGTTTTTAAAGGGGCGAAAAGTATGTTTTTTGCAAATAACTCGAGAACTATTTAATTTGACGAAAAATTCATTACTGTCATTTTTATAGCTTATAAAATTTCCTTTAATTTGGTTATATTTTAGTTCCTCTATTAGAAATATTAAGCCAGTTAAAGCGTTTTCAAAATAATAACTCTTTATTTACTAGTAGTGGTAGTGGTAGAGAGATTGACGACATTTTGTGTAAAGGCTCTAACTGCGAGTCTCTCAAAAGATAGTTATCTACTGACGAATAGATATCTATTCCCTAAGTATTCAAAAACCGGTTTCAAAAAATAGAAATGGTTAAATTTTGGAATGTTATGGATCCATAACTAAGCAAAAATGTACCAGAGACTGGCCATAATACGTATATTTTAATAAATTGAAACTATGACACTCTTAACCTAAGTCACGAATTTTTTTAGAGGGCTTAAAGGGGCAAAAAACATTTTTTTGTAATTACTTTTTGAAGTAATTCTTTAGTTTAGAAAATTGCAATTAAATGGCTTTTCATGCGGTCTTCCTATTGGAAATATTAATAGAGTTAGCGCGTTTTGAAAATTGAAAGTATTCTTTTACTACTTGGGTAGTTGTGGTAGTAGAGGGACGGGAAAAATAAAATCAAAAGACATTTTATGAGCTAAAAAAGTATTATCTGAATGAATTTTTTGTTAAACTAAATAATGTTAGAGTTGTTTCCAAAAAATATGCGGTTATGACGTCATTCATAACCACTTTTAATATTACTTAAAATCGTTATACCTTTTGAACGGTTTGTCACAGCGAAGTACGGTTTAAAAATTTGTTCTTAGAATGGCTTGCAGTATAACTTTCATTTTTGGATCACACCCCCTTTCAAAAAAATAACTGTGACATTTTCTAATGCTCATTAATTGTCATTTGGTGGTCAAAAAAATGTGTATACAAGTAAATTAAAAGTTTTTAAATATACATAGATAAATATTTTTGATAAAAATTGATAGACATGGGATGTAATTTGGTTTACAAACTAATTAAAAAGTCATTAAAAACTTTTATTATTTAAAACCAACTCTTTTTTTTAATCAACACCGTAATATTTTATAAAGTTAAAAAAAAAGTTAATATAACACAAAGTTATTCAACAGACAATTTACATGGAGGTTAAAAGGTCCGTTAAATGCAATTATGAAATAATGTAATTGTGTTTTGGTAACTAGACTAGAGGAAAGAACATACTTGTATATAGTTAATTTGTCTTACTTTTATTAACAATAATATTACAATGTTAACTTGCAGATATTTTATGTCAATTTGGTGTCAAAATGGTCTGACAAAGGTTTGATAAAAGAAATAGGAAAAACTGAAGGGCTACTTATGATTCGGTGTCGGTGTCCATAAGTTGCTACCTAATAGCAGAAAAAGGTGGTATAGTTCAGTCGACGATAGCTTGTAGAAGGGAATTTTGTTATAAATAGTGAAGTAGTCAGATATTTTTATTTCACTTTAATAGTGGCACATCAAAAAAGATAGCAAGCTCTAGCAAACGTCAATAATAAAATACAACTGTCGATAACGTATACAAAACGTTTCTTAGCGCGTCCCCACCCAAAAGCTATCGCCGACTACCCTATATCCCTATTCCTTCTACGTAGACTTGAAATTATAATTAAAGAATGTGGTTTTTAAATGAATGGAAGCTAATATAATTAAAGAGGCAACAATACTCTCATGCAATCTGAGATTTGTCATCAGATTTAACGAACTTTGAGAAATAAAACAAACAGACAAAATAAAGGATATAACATAACTAACGAACTGCAAAAACAAAATGACATTAATTGAAATTATTTCTTTTTAAATTTTTCATTTGTTTCCTAATGCAGCTTATAGATGACATTTTAAAAAGATTTAATTTGTGGAAAGCTTCGCTATACAAAAAGCTATTCTTTTATCAATATAATCCTAAGAGAATCGCGTGGTCCTTTACGTATGCCTTAATAGATTACTTAGATAGCTTTTTTTTTGACCTAACAATCGTTACCCAACAACAAAAAATATCTTGTTTTTAAAAGAAAAACTCCATTAGTATATTTTTTTTTGTTTATATACTCTTCTATAATACCATAAACATAAACATAACATAAATAAGACACTAAAAAAGACCTTCAGAAAAATAAAATCCTATTACAAAAACTTAAAAATGTAATGAAAGCTTATTACTTACAAAATTCTTTTTTTTTGTACAAGGTATAACGACTCGTGCTGAAGTATATCTACTTAAAAAAATAATTTCAAAAAACTTTTGCTTAAAAAGCAACTTTTTTAACTCAACTAAATTTAACAAAAAAAAAACGCAAAATCCTTTGTAAAGTAAATTTGTGGCACTAATTTGTTACACAATTGTTTCAAAGAGGTCGATCAAGCTGAAAATATATAGTAGGCAGAACAGAACGACGCCGACGTCGCATTTAACACTCATTTATACTCATATTGTGTATTATTTGTCTAATTTGTGCAAAGCACACTTTGATAAAATAAATTCATATTTAATTAAGTTTGATCAGAATTTAATTTTAATTAATATGGAAATTTCGTAATTTTTAACAAAAATTATTATGCTCGGTGGCTTGAGCATTATTTAAAATCCCCTGCATGTACAATATCAAATTAACAACACAGGCGTACGTGTTTAAAAAAATAAATTATTTATGTAATAACATGAAGTATAGCAAACTGTGTAGGAAATCCAAATCAATGTTGTTAAAATACCTTTCAGTTTCTTTTTCATAAGGCTCGATTATTGTGACTGAAAGATATGGGATTTTTAAAACCGAAGATTTCTAATACGTACAAAATAAGGTTTTTATCATTTTCTCTAAGGACTTCGTTTATTAACGATGGAAGAAAGCTCAAATAAATAAAAAAGTGTGCTTATAGTACGAGTAGCTAATTCAATTATTTCAAATTTTAGTTATTAATTTATTAGGAATTTACGTTATTTTAGGTTTTGTTATACATTACGTTATACGAGTTGTTTTGTTTTGTTATCCAAATCTATTATATGCTATGCTATGCATTGAATTTCCACACTAAATCTGACACGTTCTGCCAACGGCCATCATTAGTAAGTTATTATTTTAAAGTTATTGATATATTCATCTACTATAAAATAAATTTTTTTTAAGATTTGATGAATTATACGGGTGATTTATTAACTCACCAACAAACTTTACCATACGAAAGCTAATGTAATTTTAAGAGAAAAACATTATTTGGACATATGTCCGATTTTGCTTATTTAAGGAATTATAGAGGCCTTTAAAGTTTTCTGCTTAAAAAAGGCGAGAGTGAGGTTTTAGAAATTTTTGACAATGGAGACTTTTATTCATGAGGCCAAAATCTACAAATTTTATCAAATTTGACAGAAACCGTTTTTCCAACTCTTACTGACCCCGCACTTTTTAAATGAAAAAACAGTTTCTGTCAAATTTCATAAAATTTTGAGTTATTCATAAAATTAAAAGTTGTAAATTCTGGTCTCCTGAACAAAAGTCTCCATGAGCAAAAGTTTCTAAGACCTCACTCTTCTGAGATATAGGGATCATTTTCTTTTTTCTGCAGACAACTTTGAAGTCTTCTAATTCCTAAAATAAGCAAAATCGGACATATGTCCAAATAATGTTTTTGTCTTTAAATTACATCAGCATTCATATGACAAAGTTTGTTGGTGAGCTAATAAATCACCATGTATAACAATTTATGCAATAAGTGTATAAAGTGGTAATTTTTTTCACGAATGGGAAGACCCGAACGAGCCGTTAAGAGAGTGCGGCAAACCCATGAGTGAAAAAAATGCACGTTATACAACATGCGAGTTTTATGATATTTTTTTGCAACTGCTATAATGTGAAAAGTATCATTGCAGTTATTTAACAATACTTAAATGTAATAATTCAATTAAAATTTTGACGTTTCATTCGAATTTGTTTAAAAGCTTTCAGTGAACTCGATTTATAGTGTTGTTACAGTAATGTAAATACCAGATATTTGACACTGATTAAAATGAAACAAATGCAGCTTTTTTAACAACTTTTCACGATTTCTAAAAAAAAACATTTTAAAATTAAAAAAGGATTAAATAAGAACTTTCTGGCACAGCAAAATATGATTTATTTGTGCTAAAAACAAATGGAAGTCATGGATCAGTTAGTAGATACCTATGATTGACCTAAACTAAACTACTAAAATAAGACTTATTGGCTTTCCAATAATAAGGGATTCGCCAAGAGTTATGACGTGATGAGCTTTAAGAATCCGTTTAGAAAATTCAGAATTCAAAATGGTTACGCAAAAGAAACTGAAAATTTGCAATTCAGTTTTTCAACTGTAGTTTGAAAATGGTTTACTTTCGAAAAAAATCAGGAGGTCAAAGAGCTATCAAATAATACTAAACTCGACTTGTTATAACATCGACGCTAAGCGTCGCGACGTTCAACTTTTCATTTTTTTATGAACGCCTATTATTTTTTTACTCTAAACTCAGTTGGCTTATCTAAATTCGAGTACCAAACCTTAGATATAACTTTCTATCTAAGTTATGTTATGTTACGTTTTTCAGCGCAAGAAATAACATAAAGTAACATTAACATAACGTATAACCTAGAACAGTAGTATAAATTAAGAAAAGTATAAGAGAGAAACTTCTCGTTTGGAATCCGAATTTAAACAAGCCAACTGAGTGATTTTCTGCAAAAAAAAAACAATAGGCGTCTATAAGAAAATTAAAAGTTAAACGTTGCGACGTCTAGCATCGATGTGATAAAAAGTCTAGTTTCGTATCGTTTAATAGCTCTTTTGACCTCCTCAAAATTTTTCCCGAAGAATATTTTTCTAAAGTAAAAAATTTTCAAGCTACAGTCAAAAAACTAAATTGTCAATTTTCAGTTTTTTGCGTTATCTCGGTAACCACTTTGAATTTTAAAATTTTCTAAACGAATTCTTAAAGCTCATTAAAATATGCAACTTTTTGTTAATTTAACCAATCTCGTAACTCTTACGGTATTCGAGATCCTAATGATAGTATCACTTAAAAAAATCATCCTGTAGATGAGAATAATGGCATTCGTATCGTTTTATATGTCTATTATAGTTACAAATAAACCCCTTATAAACTGCCCTTTTTTGGAAACACACGATATATGTATACTCTAACTATCATCAGTTATCAGTTTAAACTCTATCAATTATTTTTGTGCATCAAAAGGACGAATCTCTCAAGTCTCCAGTATTCTTATTAGAACATTTTTAAAATGACGTCTACCTTGATGGCTATAAAATATTTTGAAACTATATTACACGCGTATTAATTGCAGTCTGCAGGTAAAAGTAACATCTTATCGAATTGAGGAATCATTACAGACGCTGCAGTATACGTCAAAAGCACACTGCTAATCTCTAATTAGATGAAAGAGTAAATAAGTTATCTAGATCGTTTTTCAGAAACAACCTCTAATACACGTACAAGTATACAGGGTGGTCACTTTATATTGCACACTATGGGCATCTCCTAAACGGTAAGAGTTACGAGGTCGGTTAAATTAGAGAAAAGTTGCACAATTTCAGGTCCTATAAGAAATAATAAAGAAAATTGGGATAGCTTGATTGGCTTCTAAAATATCCTGAAAAAACTGAAAACTTGCATTTTCTTGTTTATTACATCTTATTATTTAAGGTATTGATATGAAATTTGGTAGGTTTACATAACTTGATACGAGCTACGAATTAAACTCATGAAATTTTTTCTTAGCCTACTCTAGATGTCTTTGTGTTTTAATAGTCAACTTTTGATTTTCTTATGGGCGCCATGTTGAATTTTGGCATAAATAAATTGTATTTTTTATTCTGATTTCAACGATGTGTAATAATCTATGTTTAAAAAGAAAGATGGCGGCAAACTCCATATTACTTTATTAAATCAAGTAGACATGAAAAAACCACTGATAGAATTTAAAATGACAACTCGGGATAGCTTTTGTTTAAAAAGTTTTGTTATATTTCAATTGCTTTTTTATGGCTAATACTTGATTTAATAAAAGTAATATTAGTATTAGTAGCGTAGAACCAAACAATTTAAAAAAAAAAGCGGAGGGATAGAAATTTTTTTTCACGAATCGCTTTATTTTGGGACCCTAATTATGGCAGAGATTTTTCCAGATCAGAGGCGTGCGGCAACAGGGTCAAAATCGCCTTTGTTTGTAGCAAAACTGCTAGTTTTGACAATATCTTTGATCACATTGAAAATAGTAAAAAAATGCATCTTACGTATTTTTTAACGTATAAAATTACAAAGAGAATGAGACCGGTCCGAACCCAAACGGATAGTTCGTTTATGCAGAAAAAAATAGAAACCATAGGAAGTTGATATATTTTCAAATTTAATTTAAGAAAAAAGTAAATGGCCAAATTTTTTGGAAATGCTTTTAAAAGATGTATTTTGATACACAGAAACACTATACCAAATTTCAACTTCAAATATTTATTTAAACAGCCACAATCGCTAGAAGACTAAAAATTTTCAACCACTAATAAAGTTGGAGCAAATGATGGTAGAGGGTGAAACTTTTTTTTAAATGAAAGGTATTGCCAAGCACTTTAAAATAATAGCAAATTGTAATTTTTTCTCAACTTCTTCGCCGTTTTTTTGCCTTATGTTTCTGAGGAGTTGTATATAAATAGCAATAATTTGCTCAGTAACTAGTGATAAACATGAAACATGCGGTGAACTACTCGTTAACATTAGGTGAAAAAACGGCGAAGAAGTTGACAAAAAATTACAATTTGCTATTATTTTAAAGTGCTTGGCAATACCTTTCATTTAAAAAAAAGTTTCACACTCTACGATCATTTGCTCCAACTTTATTTGTGGTTGAAAATTTTTAGTCTTCTAGCGATTGTGGCTGTTTAAATAAATATTTGAAGTTGAAATTTGGTATAGTGTTTCTGTGTATCAAAATACATCTTTTAAAAGCATTTCCAAAAAATTTGGCCATTTACTTTTTTCTTAAATTAAATTTGAAAATATATCAACTTCCTATGGTTTCTATTTTTTTCTGCATAAACGTTTGGGTTCGGACCGGTCTCATTCTCTTTGTAATTTTATACGTTAAAAATTACGTAAGATGCATTTTTTTACTATTTTCAATGTGATCAAAGATATTGTCAAAACTAGCAGTTTTGCAACAAACAAAGGCGATTTTGACCCTGTTCCCGCACGCCTCTGATCTGGAAAAATCTCTGCCATAATTAGGGTCCCAAAATAAAGCGATTCGTGAAGAAAAATTGCTATCCCTCCGCTTTTTCCAAAAGCGCTGGTTTTTTGTTTAATTCGACTCTGCTATATAGGCATTTTCGACTTTAATTTATCTCGAGACGGAATTAATTATTAGAAAGCTAATTTCTTCTGAAATACCTTCTATAGATCCCCCTGTATTTCCCCAGAAAAATCCCAAGAAATCCTCCTTGGGGAACCCTCTTAAATTTTGAATAAACGGCCATCATCTTGCATTTTTCCAAGAAAAAGCCATAACTCCGCAATGGACAATCATAGGAAGATTTTGTTGGTTAGATAATGAGTTTTTACAAACAATATGTTCTATAAAAATTTTCTATTCGAGCAATGGTTTTCTCACAAAATGAAATTTAAAAGAGCTATGTTTTCAAAAATAATATTAAGCAGGCAAATTGCTATGGTGAAAAAAACATGCGCTCTGATGGACAAAAAACCGTTTTACTCTGAGACGAACTATGATAAAATTACAATAAAAATATGAATTTAAAGCTGAAGGCTTCAGCTTTCATTTCCATATCTTTTGAATTTATTTTTGTTACATCTTGTGGTATTAAATAGCAAATAAAGTTTTTCATGTACCATTTTTTAAACAGTTCAAGATATTTTGTTGGAAGGATCATTTTAAAAAAAATTCCTTCAAGGATATTGTTCCTTATGAGTTATTTTTCAAAGTTATGTCATGGAAAATTAATTATATATTTATTTCAAAAAAGCATAGTGATTTTATATTGCTTTACTTTTGGTAAATTTTATTTTCCACAAAAATTTAGATTTAAAGTGCTGTAAAATGGTTAATATTAAAGGTATTGAAGAAACTAAAAACTCATTATGAAGGAAAATATGTCTACTTTTTAATACACTCATTAGATTTTACTTATTATCTCAAGTTTCCTTTTTCTATTGAATACATTGAAGAAGTAGAAAAATAGGCGATTTTTCTACTTTTTTTTTCTACTTATTTTTCTACTACTACAATATAATGCCTCCAAAAGAGTTAATTGTGTAAACGAGCACATATATACAGGGCGTTTGATATATCGTGTCACAGCAGATATTTCGACTTTTGTCAAAATTTTAAATACATATTGTAGTAGGTAAATTAGGGTGCTGATGCTGGTGCAAAAGATGAACTCCTGAGACTTGGTACTAAGGCTGGCAAAATTTTTCGATTAATCGATTAATCGAAGAATCGATTAATCGAAAATCGGGATTATTTGAATTTTAAAAATCGATTAATCGAAGAATCGATTATTCGAAGAATCGATTATCCGAATAATCGAAGAATCAATTATTCGAAGAATCGATTATCCGAAGAATCGAAGAATCGTAGAATTTCAAAATCAATTTTTTTATAGTTGATTATTTTATAGAAATTCAAGCATTTAAAATTTTGTGTCGTTTCTCGACTCTGGAGGTCTGGACTCTAAGGAGAAACTACCGTCTTTGATTTTTGATTACAAAAAATGTCTTTCATTTTACAAAAGTTTGCAACCGGTTCAGTTGATTCGAACAGCCCCTAGAAATTGTCGAAGATATCACGTGTGGACCATAAAAACAAGTTTTTATACATCTTGAGTAATTTTGACCCAAATAAAAAAGAATTTTTTGAAAGGAAACGGACAAGAGGGTTGTCCACATGTAAAGAAAAGTATGTTTTGACCAGTTTACCCAATTTATGTTCAAGTGAAAAAAATATTTATTATTGCAAAACTTAAGATAAAAATGATGCTCTTTATATTCCAGTAGAACCTAATGAAATGAGTTTTAAATTGAGGAAAATAATTTTTATCCGAAAATTTTATCCGGAAAAAAGAATAATTTTCTTCACGAATAAGGATAAGGATAAGACAAATTTAGAAAGGATAAGATAAGGATAAAGGATAAAAAACCCTTAATCCGGATAATTTTTCGGATAATTTTATCCGGATAATCCAAGCACTGCTTACAACTCGGGTATATCAATAGGGACCACCGCATAATGTGCTATGCTTTGATACAATGACTAATAAAATTAACATTGGGTTCAAAAGTTAATGTTAATCTTAATTATACGAAACCCAACACGATTATTAGAGTAATCGATTTCTCGATTACTTAATCGATTCTTCGATTACTATATTTTCTTCGATTAATCGATTCTTCGATTAATGGATTCTTCGATTAATCGCGATTATTAGCGAGTAATCGATTAATCGGTTTTTCGAAGAATCGATTATTTTGATATTCGATTAATCGATTTTCGATTATCCGTTTTTTTGCCAGCCTTACGTTGGTACTGGTTTGCACGGGTAATCGTCAAGAGAGACCCTTACTAGGAGCTATCATTCGGAGTCAGCTGAACTCAGGTTTTTTTACAAGGTTGTAACTCATTTCTCTCCTCCTTCTTCCTTCGGGCTTAGGACCGACATCGGCGGAGTTATGAGCTGGCAACCAAAGAAAATCGAAAAAGAGGGGGGTCCACCAGAAGATTGGAAAAAATAAGTTACCACAAGATGTAACAAAAATAAATTCAAAAGATATGGAAATGAAAGCTGAAGCCTTCAGCTTTAAATTCATATTTTTATTGTAATTTTATCATAGTTCGTCTTGGAGTAAAACGGTTTTTTGTCCATCAGAGCGCATGTTTTATCACCATAGCAATTTGCCTGCTTAATATTATTTTTGAAAACATAGCTCTTTTAAATTTCATTTTGTGAGAAAACCATTGATCGAATAGAAAATTTTTGTAGAACATATTGTTTGTAAAAACTCATTATCTAACCAACATCATCTTCCTATGATTGTCCATTGCCGAGTTATGGCGTTTTCTTTGAAAAATGCAAGATGATGGCCATTTATTCAAAATTTAAGAAGGTTCCCCAAGGAGGATTTCTTGGGATTTTTCTGGGGAAATACAGGGGGACCTATAGAAGGTATTTCAGAAGAAATTAGCTTTATAATAGTTAATTCCGTCTCCGATCTTATTATGCCTATACTATATGGAGTGTGCCGCCATTTTTGTTAAAAAATGTTCATGAAATCAGAATAAAAACTCCAATTTATTTATGCCAAAATTCAACATAGCGCCCATAAGAAAATCAAAAGTTGTCTATTACAACACAGACATCTAGTAGGCTTAGAAAAAGTTTCATACGTTTAATCGTAGCTCGTGTCAAGTTATGTAAACCTACCAAATTTCATATCAATGCCTTAAATAATAAGAGAGTTATGTAATAAACAAGAAAATGCAAGTTTTAAGTTTTTTCAGGATATTTCAGAAACCAAACAAGCTATCGCAATTTTGTTTTGTATTTCTTATAGAATCTGAAATTGTACAACTTTTCTCTAATTTAAACTATATCGTAACTCTTACCGTTTAGGAGATACCCATAGTGTGCAATATAAAAGTGACCACCCTCTATACATAATAGTATTATTATTACAATTTGAAGTTGCATTAAAAATTCTTTGGAACTTTTATTAAGCGAAGATAAAAATTTAAATACTAACTTACTAAAATTGTCTAATCAACTAGAACTAGAGGATCGAGGCAATGAACAAGTCGTCAAAAGTAGTGGTAGATAAGTAGAAAATCCTTTTATTACCTGAAAATAAAAAAAAATGATTTAAGATATGTTATAACATAAGTTACACAACAAACAAAATAACAAAATCATTTATAAAAGTTGTATACTATGTGATAACCAGTGATAACGGCCTATTCACTACCACATCTATTTTCTGTCACTCTTTTATGATTATTTTGACGTTAGTCGACTACACTACAATTTATGATTAATAGTTCCCATTTTTCTTTTATAAAATAAATTAAACTAGTAACAAAAGCTTTGACTTAGTTGTTAACTGCTAGCTCAAATAATAAAGTGCATGAAGTGTCTATAATACTATGCAGACGACGAAGCACGTTGATGAAGCTGAACGTGTAAGTTGACTTAGCATTAAATGTTATAAGTAGGTACTACATACACAAAGTTTTGTTTTCTTTATTTTTGCTCTGTAGGGTAGTAATTTAAGTGCTTGAAACAAGAATTAATTTTGTATTTGTTACGTAAACAATAGTAAGTTAAACGTAAAGTTTTTAGGAGGTTAAAATAGCGATTTTCAAAAATAATTTCTACATTATTGGTTTTTACTATAGTACCTACATATTTCCTCTATTCAGTGTGTTTTAATATGAGTATTAAAGTGTCAATTTTCGACGATTATATTCAAAGTGATTTCAACCCTACTCTTAACTTAACACTTAGTAAAGAATTATTTCATATAAAATAGATTTTGATCAAAACTTCTATAAAGCTTTGTGGAAACCACTTATGGATTAAATTCGATAACTTTTAAAACTTAACCGTATTTGTATCACAGAATGGAAGCATCAAATACACGAACTGATGATTTCAAGAAATTATAAAATGGTTGGAATGAAAGCTGTAGTACCTTAATTAATTGCATTTGGTTGGTTGAAGAAAATCTCACGATAAGAGCCACTCACAAATAAAATAATAATATACCTACACAAAAGAGCGCAGTTTTCTTTAAAAACGCATCGATGGAGCCACCGCTGCAAGCGCTATATGACGTCACAAACAAACAAAAAATAATTTTAAGTGTCGAGCGTTTTTGTTAAATAAGATTGGGTTTTAAGGTACGAATCGATTCCATAAGTGGTGTCTACGTCTACACTGCAAATTCGTATTATTCGTACCATCTGTTAAGCCTTCTTAAGTCCTGCAATTAACTACTCGACAATTTTATAGCTTCAACATACATATCGCTATTTTAACGATACATTAAGTTGGTTTTAAAAGCTCCTTTACTATAAAAACCCTTCCTATCAGTAACACGGTTATCGGTAATTAACTTAACTTGAAACTTGTTTAAATCCTTGTAAATCCCTTAGTTTTCAACTTGTCATCTATTGATAAATGATTAAATCGTGTGAAAATAAAGTGTTAAACTTATTTCAAAACAAATAGAAGAAATTTAGATTTTCTTAACTCGTTTTGTTTTCATTATAGGCTAATTTCGAAACTGACGTCAAGAAGATTTATTGCAAACATAAATTTATTTGTTGTTTACTGAAAATACGGTCATTGGCATTTACATTGATAGTATAAATTTTCATAGGAAAAATAATATTCAATAGATTGTTATTTGCTTTAAAACTGCAAAGAAAATGGTTAATAATACGTAATCTAAAAACGAAAAAGGAAATTTGAAGTTTTGATTTACATTACATTTTTAAAAAGTGTTATAATGAGGACTTAGATAAGAAATATCGTTAAGTCAATTGCTTTAGCTACTTTTTACAAACTATTTATGTTTTAAAAGTAAAAAGAAAAACGAACTTCAAAAACTGACAGTAAAACTAGGTAAACATTTTACAACGCCCTTTGGAACTAGACGAATGTATGAGGTGTCTCTGAGGTCGTACATTTTCAAAATAAAAGAGATAAATTTCTCCTCCTCTTATGGCAGAGGACATATAGTTCTAGGGTCTACGATGACATCAGAAACGTTAACAGAATTCGTTATAGGTAGGTTGTACAGTCCATGAAATTACAATGAAATAGTACAAGTCTACAAGTACAAAAATATAAATCATTATTTGTAAATATAGCAAGCCTTCCAATTTTTTCTAGTTTTACAGAAAGAAAACTGTAAACTTAAAATAACCTACATAGTTCAGTCAAATAAAAGAGTTTAACCTCGGAATGAAAGTCAGAAAGCTAAATATTTACATAAACCTATTTTTTAAAGTTTTAAAGATTTGTTCAAAAGTCTCATAAAGTCTCGTGTTCGCGTGTGAAGATATTCAAGGTCAAAAGTCACAAAAATTTTATTTTTTCGCAAATATCTCACTTCCTATGCATCCTACCTCATTAGTGGTTCTTACAAAACTTGTAGATCATAAAATTATCTAAAAATTTGAGCTGCTTTATTTTTTTGTGCGATCAACCGTTCTCGAAATATAGCGCGTCACTTTTCTAAAAAAAGTGACGTTCGCACGCCTTTCTTGAAAAATGCATACTGGCTGTTCCATAATAACAGGAGCTACAAAAGTTTCAGATATTTTCTAAAAACCTTAGATTAAGCTCTGATGACAATTTTTCTCTAATATTTACAGGGTGTTCAAAAAGTGCTGATCTTTAGAGGAAATTTCAAACCTAAAACAACTATTTAGTTCTAAGTGAAACACCCTGTATTTTTTGACAGTTATGGATGCAGAAATAAATTTACTATTCTACATATTATTCTATTATTGTATATCCTATATGTAAAAGCTTGCGGTTCTCTCACTCTCTTCACCATATTTCGAGAACACTTGATCATACAAAAAAATAAATTAGATGAAATTTGTAGAGAATTTTATAATCTACAATTCTTATAATAACTTCTAATGACGTATGATGCATAGATGATGAATTATTTGCAAAAAAAAGATTTTTGTGACCTTTGACCTTGAATATCTTGACACGTGGACACGAGATTGTATGAGACTTTTGAGCAAGTTTTTAAAACCTCAAAATATAGGTTATGCAAATATTTAGCTTTATGACTTTGATTTCGAGGTTAGCCCTTTATTTTATCTTATTTGACTGTACTAACAGGTTGTTTTAAACTATACTTCTTCTTATATACAGTGCGTCTAATATAAGATGGACACGTGTACAAGATGGAGATCCAAGATCTATAATACAAATGTTTGTTCTATCTGTAATATTTTTGGATGAATATTTATGGAGAACTAAGACTCGATTTTGGATTTTTAAATGCATGCCGAAGTGGCCATGGATTAAAAAAATACAACTACTTTTTCTCTCTAAAACGATCACATTGTTATTTAAAAAAAAATCCGATGACGTCATTACTCGAAGGGGGTAAAGAGTAGAAGAATGAAAATCATCGGAAAGTGTTTGTTTTTAAATAAATGAATTTGACGTGTCCAACTGTGTTTTGATATTCCTATTGGGAAAGAAAATATTTCTTCCTTCCTTTTTATTCACACAGTAGCTATAGTACCTGAAGTAGCGAAAATTAGATATATGTACTCGGAAGCGGTTCACGGAAAATGAATTTATTTAAAAATCAATAGACAAAAATTCAGGGGTGAGTAGATGCAACCGGAAAGCACATTAAAAGGGGTGCCTATAAAAGTTCAATTGCATACTTTTATGTACAAAGTGTGTTAACTGCCTTATTTATAACCATAGATACAACTCGTCTCGTATACACTGTTGTATAAATAGTAGTTGACTATACTTTATTCAAGGAGACGAGATAGTGAATGTAAACAAACAACTCGCGTGTTGTGCACGTGAACACTTCTGTTTAGCGCTGTGATTGGCTCTAACGTATAAACTTATTTTATGCTTGTTGCATGGTTACCTAACTGCGTTGATGCGGATAACTCATATTATAGTGGCAATTAGAGCTGGGACGTTTACAGGAAAAATGTAATCGATTATAAATAAATAAATGATTGAGACAACTTTAACTAAAGGAGCTTTTAGGGAATTATTATGAAACCGGCTGTTATTAATAATTTTTGAAAAATTTACACCGTATTTAATTTAAGTTTACGTAAAACCGGGCTCGTGAGAACTTGCACGTGCACGTGAACATCGCATGCAACACTATTTCGTCTCCTTGAATTTAGTATAGTTTATTCTTTAAGTGTAATCAATACTTCATTAGTTTTTTAGTAAAACCTGCACAAAGCAACAATTTTGTATGTCGTTATTTTATATGAAACTTGTACGGGTGTAACTACTCGACTCATCCAAAGATATAGGAGTTTTAGATCTCGAAAAAACTAACATTTTTTTTATTTCGCCATTTTGAATTTGGAGCCTCCTATTCGAGATACAGTGGATATAAGTTTTTTTGTTTTTCTACTCCAGTTTATTTAGTTTTAAGTTTTAAAAAAAATAAAAATTGTTTTGAAATCCTCGTAAATTTCTCTAAAACTTTTGTATGTAGCTCAATCTTCTATCTTCATTAATATCAAAATGGCGGCCAATTTAAAACTTTGACCTTGAAAATTTCAAAAATCGCACGGTGAATTTTCTAAAAAAGAATATGCGCTTATTCTACTCATGAAGATCTACATTTTAAGTTAAAAAACTACTAGAAATTTTTTATAGTTTAGGAGCTACAGGAGATTGAATTTAAACGATCAAATTCTAAAAGAGTTCTGTTTCTGTTTTTCCGTTCCTCTTTGGTTTTTCCTTGTCAGTTTCGATAATAATTGAATTTATTAATTAATTATTGTTATTCGAAAGTGATTTTTATTAATTATTAATAAAAACTATTTTTTGTAAATATGGAACTGTCTACTCTTCAAGAATTGATTGACATAAATTGAGAAACAATCTTCTGTAGCTCCTAAACTATTAAAAATTTCTAGTAACTTTTTTGACTTAAAATGTAGATCTTAATGAGTAGAATAAGCGCATATTCTTTTTTAGAAAATCCACCGTGTGATTTTTGAAATTTTCAAGGTCAAAGTTTTCAATTGGGCGCCATATTGGTATTAATGAAGATAGAAGGTAGATGTAAATACAAAAGTTTTATAGAAATGTACAAGGATTTCAAAACAGCTTTCATTTTTTTTAAGAACTTAAAAATAAAAAAACTGGAAAAGAAAAACAAAAAAACTAATATCGACTGTATCTGGAATAGGAGGCTCCAAATTCAAAATTGCGAAATAAAAAAAAAGTTAGTTTTTGCGAGATCTACAACTCCTATATCTTTGGATGAGTCGAGTAGTTATTATAGTATAGTATAGTATAGTATAGTATAGTATAGTATAGTATAGTATTATAGATTCAAGAAGCAATAAACAATAAACTACAACACATAAATAGACAAAAAATGAGCAACAAACTCAAGCTATGACCATCTTCCATTACGTCGCACATTAAACTTTTCTAAGCCGTCTCGTCGGCCCTTATGTGTTAATTCCCTTTAATTACTATTCTCTTTAATCATTGCTTAACCACATATTATACATAGTCCATAGCCTTTTAAAACCCATTAGAGTTAATCAATAGTTTAAAAAGATATACGCTTTAAACATTGAAAAAGCTTCCTAAGCTTTTTCAACTACAACCTGTGGATAAAAATTACATACATTCAAATTTAAACAAGAACAGTGCAAAAAAGAGACATTAAAAACTTGTCTAAATAAATACATTATAAGGTAGTCTTTGCGTGAAGCGAGAAAAGAGATGAAACTGCCTCATATGTCACATTTGAATTTATTCACTCCAGTTTGCCCCAGCTCCTAAATCCCTTTAAAGAAGTGGAACTTAATATCAAAACTAAGTAAATAAATAGAAACTAAACAAGATCTTTGAACAATTCAACACAAATATTTACTAAATAAAATATATTAATTAAGCCAAATTCAATATTATTTCATTTAAAGTTCCTACAAGTTTGTATTCTCAATTTACATACATATAACTACCTCTACCTACACTATCGTTGGTCTTGTCTTAGCTAATAACGTTGAATTGTAACACTCAACTTATTTAATTAAGTTACACCCCCAAATGCTTTCATCGCGTTTGTGATATTAACTAAGAGATAGTTTTAAACGTAAGTAAAATAAGGTGTTCGAAAAGCATCTTAATATTTAACGAAAAAAAAATTAAACCACTAATTTACATTTTTCTAATATCAAATTAGTCTGTTTTAATTATTTATTTTATAATGAGCTATAATTCGCATTTTTTAAAGTAACAACTCGGAATAACGGAATTTGTTAAGAGTTTTAAAAAACGATGGTGTAAAGTCGATATTTTTAATTTTTAAAAATGAAAAATTTAACACTCAAAGTGTGCTATGCAAAAATTTTCATTTTAAGCTTGTTGCAGTTTGTAGCACACATGAATCTTGAAGGAAATTTAAATTTTGATGATAAATGTATAAAAATAAAGTTAAATTTTAAATTCAATTATGTTTTTAAAAATGTATTTTTAGAAAGATGGAAATTGTACCGCGTGATGAACGATTTTCGGCACGTATAAGGAAATAGCACGGAAAACCATACCTTTCGGAATAATGGCTTCCCTAATCAGCAGCAAATGATTAAAAGACTCAATATGCAAGAAAATACGTTTTTCCATGCTATTTGTTTGTCTGTGTATAAAAAACAATTCTACACCTGGTATATCTTTGACATTTTTAAAATAAAAGTCTCAAATATCAAAATTATTGTCTTTTCACGTGTATGCCTTAATTAGTGTTAATAGTTAGTTTAGTACCTACATAATTATAGTTATAATAGAAAATACAACCCTTAAAATTTTGCCACGCTAACTAAACTCCACGAATATATAACTGTAAATGATATTATCATGAAAATATGCTTTTTACACAATAATTATTTAGAGAAAGATTTTACAACTTTTATTCCCTTTTATTTTATAATTTTATAATCTCTAATTAGAACACAAAATATTTGTAATAAAAATTGTGTTTAAAGCCTTCTAATAGGTAAGTTTTAACTTGGCAAAAGTTTTTCAATAGAGCAGTTACAAGCAGAGGCGGCAATGATCTCTGATAGTAAAACTAAATTGCATGCTTTAACATGTGGGTCATTCTTTTAAAAACCGCACGGATTTCAGGAAAAAAATATTTGACTTCTTCAAATTAATGAATAAAAAAATTTTTTTCTACATTTTTCAACCAATTTAATTGACCCGTATTTCAGGATTTTGGTGAAAAAAAAATTTTCAGAAAATATTCACATAATGAATTTTCGATAATTTGCTGGATTTCCTCCAATCTTCTCATACTTCAAATTTATGATCTCCAGTTGAGATGTACAGTCACAATTATTGGCCACCCTGGCTATACGTTTAGCACGAATTTTGGATGTAAACATCATAACACCTCATATTTAAATTGAGGGGTAACTTTATTATGCCAACAGGTAGTAAATCAACAACTTCCACTTCTGTTCTTTTCTCGTTGTTGGCTAAAAACCACCCTAGCGCTTAGCCAGAGTGTCCAATAATTGTGAGGCTTGACTGTACAATTGCTTTGTAAAATGCTTTTTTTACATAATTAATATTAATTACTGCAAGACAGATTTACGCTGGCGAGCGGTGGGGATGCGCAGATCACTAAATTTGTATTTATCCCCACCAACGCAGTAGTAAACGTATTTAAATTATTAAAAAGGCGTGGCCAAATCTGCGCGAACGTATCCCTACCGCTCGCCAGCATAAATCTGTCTTGCTGTAAATGCCTATAAAACAGTTTTTGCCTTTTAAGCATGGTTCACACGATGATATAGTTAAACGCTATAGTTACCATCATAAAAGCATGATAGTCTTTATTTAAGTAGTGCGATAGTAGAACCATCGAACTGCTTACATGACGACAGTTTCATCATCATAAAATTATCATAGCAGTAGCTTTCATAACAGCAACTATCGCGTATTACTATCATGGTTTGGACCACGCTTTATTTTCGATTATTTTCATACTTCTTCTTGACCTTAAAACGTTTAAGGACTCAGAAACCAGAAAAATAAGGACCCAATGAAACAAACGTCACTATTATGCGTTGTGTTGATATTTGATGACTTGATGTCAAGTACGGTGATGTACAAAAAAATTAGAGAAAGGTAGAAATGACTAGCAAAAATAGAGAAGAACAGCAATTTGGCTCCCAAAGTGTGGGTCCTTTGAGACTTTGGCCGCTAAAAAAATCTCCCATGGATATTCCAACCCCAATTTTGGGCTTACAATAAAAATCTGCATATCAATCAGCCAAATTCACGTAAAACCGAAAACCGAGTGTTACATTAATTCTTCCTTTAGCATCACTCAGATGTAGACGGGAACGTTCAAAGTCACAATAAAACATACTTCTGATGGGAAAAAAACAAAGTATTTATTAAATAAAAAATAGTTCTTTGATTTATACGGAGACAAATCGACTTTTTTTGACGTTTGAATTATATTGTGCAAAATATAATAAAATAACCTTTATTAAGAAAAAATAATACCAGATTACGTTATGACTCAGCCACTCATCTTTCAGACCCTCCGACCTCTCCTCAAGACCTAGCCAGGCCTTAAGAAGATACCACCTGACCGGGAAGACACGGAAGAGTTTAGTCGAATCCTAAGATCACCAGACCTATGCTTAAGACCTATTCAGACCTTTAGGGACAGACCACCTGAACTGGAAGACAAGAGGGGCTTAGCCGAATCCTCAGACCTGTCCTTAAGACCTATTCAGACCTTTAGGGACAGAACACCTGACTTGAAAGACACAGGCGACGGCATTGTTGCTCGCTAGAATTAAGCCAGTTTAAAAATCTATTTTCATATTCTGAACAAAATTTAATAAAAAATTAATGAAAATAGGGCTACCCTTTTACTTTTTTCTTGATCCCATATGCAAAGTCTCTGATAACAAATATCAGATGTACATATTTATTTAAAAAATGAATTTATTTAGATTTGTATTAACAATCGCAATAAAAATGGGCAATATACTCAAGTTGACAAAATGAAATACAAAATGCAATATTTCGATTTTATTTACATATTTGCATATTTGCTCTACAAAACGAAAACTTCGATAAATTTGTTTTTCTAAAATAAAAATACCTAAATTGTATTTTCCAGTCGAACTAAATTGTCTCTTCTTACATTTATACTACCCTATTCAAGACAGGACTAAAATTTCTTTGATTTACCATTTCGTCTTAAAAGATCAAATTGCTGAAAAAATCGACTTTTGTAGGTTCGCTCTTAAAAATAAAGAATCACATGATTTTCAATAATTTACACACTGACTAGAGTGCCCCTTATTTGTAAAGGAAAATTATTTTTTGCCCAATCGTGTTCTATTCTGTACTTACCAACAATGTTTATACTAATAGGAAGTTGATTTTACCAAACCATTGTATGTGTTCATAGAAACAATAAAATAATGATTTCGAAATATTTATCTAAAAGCACAAGGGTGGTAAGTGAAACAGATGTTTGAGCTATTTGTTACTTTTATTCTTGTTACTGGGACAACATTGTTCTCCAGCGGTTACTATTTTGAATAAACTTTGAAATTATAAAAATTATTTACAACTGTCAACTAGTGTCAGTTTAAAAAATGAATTTATTATTAGTTATTTTTCACGATTGTGCAAAAAATAGTATGCAATACTCGGATCGTTAAGTGCTTTTCTTAACAAATCTCAAAAATTAGAAAAACTCGACCCTACGGGTCTCGTTTTGCTAACATTTTCTCGATTTGTTAACTCTGCACTTACCGACCATGTATTGCAATGTACTATTGTTAAAACATAGGCACTCTCGTTTCCTCAAAAAAATCCTAATAGAAATACAAAAAGCCTTGTAGAATTTATCTTATTCAGAAAACTCAAAAAAAGACGTGCTTCAATAGTCTTGGTTGCGATATTCCCACAGAGTAAATTATTTTTCATTTTCACTACGAATCTTGCTTATTATATTAGGAATTAAAAAGTCGGTTAAACAGGGAAAGTACGAGTACTATTATAGTAAACAAAAATTAATAATTAAAAATATTAAGTAATTTTTAAAACTTATAATCGAGGATCAAATATTTAATTCCCATTTATGCAACTGTACTGGGCGTGTCTACTTAAGAAACTGGGTGATAGTGATAGTATACACCAAATACACGATCATTGGATGTGTCAATCATTTTGCCATTTAAAATGTTGACTAATTTGATATTGATCTGATAATTTAAATACGTTGACTACTGCGTTGGTGGGGATAAATACCAATTTAGGTATCTACGCATTCCCACCACTCATCATCAAGGATCAGTGTTGCAGTAACTACAGGGTGTATTTTAATTCTTGGTATTATGTAACAGAAAAAAGTACCTTCCACCCCTTTCTTCGGGCGAATCTAAGTAACATATGATCGAAATAACAAAAATACAGTTACCGATTTTATCGACCTGTTTGTACCGACTTTGTTATTGTGATTTTAAGCATGATTCGTATGATTTTTAAGTTTGTTTTGCATTGTAGGTTTATAAGAAAGAAAGAATTTGACAGAAAAAAGTAAAAAATAAAGAACAGCTGTGATTTATTTTTTCATTCATTTATAGGTTAGAATTTAGTTCAGTTCAGCATTTCAGTTAGACGGCAAATAAACTTTTGGTTGATTACATAATCCCAAGAATTTCCGTACACCCTGTATAATTATGACTAAAACCAAAAGAAAACTAATAGTCTGTCTAATCAAATGAAAATTTTACTTTGAAAAAAACCTCAGAAAGCCGAACCTTAATATTATTATTAATTCCATTTTTTTGACCTTAAAGGTTTTATATTGAAAAACTTAATATTATTGTTCTAACAATCTAACAATGTTTTAAAAGTCCCCATCGATTCGACCCCCGCTAAAAAATTTATAGGGACGGGGTTGAGAAAATGCAGATTTTCCCAAATATCTCGTAAACTATCAATTTTCTAGCTTTCTGGAAATTTTTCAGAAGTTTCGAAAAAGTAACATTTTTTTTTTTTTTTTTTTTTTAATATATTATTAGGGCGCTTTTAACAACAAGGTCATTACGCCCGGAAGTACACTACATTGAATACACTAATAAATTAGATTTTTGATCTTAAGTCCGATTGTTGAAGGAAATTTAAAATTTGATGCACTTTTGTGAAACTGTCTTTTAAGATTTGTAACATTTTTAATATTTTTGTCAAAATATGAATTACATTTTTATACATTACTTTTCAAAAGAAATACACTAGAAATAGAAAAATCCGTTGCTGTTAGGATTATGTAAATAAAACATCAAAATCTTTATAAAAGCAACACCAACATTAATCGAGAAAAATTAATTAAGTTGAAAAGTTTAAATTTAATGCAAGAAAAAGTTAATACAAATAAATATTACAATAATTTATATTAAATTAAAAAAATTTTGAAATGAAGAAGTTAAATTCTTAACCACTTTTATACGACTTTTTTAATAAAATATTAAATTGTTTTGAAATTATGAAATTACTAAAACATAAAACCTGAAAAATTACCTAAACTCAAATTTAATTAGAAAGTTGTGTAATCAAAAAAGTACTTGGGGAAAATTAATTATCTTTTGTTTTATGTGTATAATTGAATAATATTTTGGTATAGACAGAGTAATTTTTAATATTTATACTCATAGAAAGCAATAATAAATTTAATACGGTTCTTTGAGGAATTCAGTAGTGGTTTAACGTCGTCTTTCATCTATTTCAAATACTTATTCTGTAAACTTAAAAGAAATTTATTTTCTAGTAATATTTCATATAACCACAAGGAACTTATTTTTTTTCAAACAAGTATCAATGATTTTTGCAACTAGACAAACTGCTTATTTTTATCAATAAGGGCCATTTTACATGGAATAAATGTCGTACTAACTTGTTAGTACTAAAACAAACACGGGAATCTAAGCTTTAACGTCGTGCGTAAAATTTTCAACGCACGACCGTGCACGACGTTAAAGCTTAGATTCCCGTGCTTTTGCTCATTGAGTTAATGCACAACTAACATGTTAGTACGACATTTAGTCCATGTAAAACGTCCCTTAGACACTCCAACCTGCATTCCAACCTATGATGCTTTACTTTGACTTATTGTGGTCCCCAAAAGCAGCACAAGGATAATTTCAGAGAAAATTTTATAAGTTCACCAAATTTTACCCCATTTGAGTTATTACATCTTCAAAGAATCTCCCCTTAAACTTAAACTATTGCTTGAATCACTTGCATTGCAAAGTTCACACTATTGCTGTTGTTTTACTATTGAAATTTGTTAATTATTCATCACTTACTAGTTTTTTTTTAAATAATCATTAATAGTATATTATCCAACGAGCGGGTAATGAAGCTCATTACTCACAAGAATGAATTTGCGACACGAGCCGTATGGCGAGTGTCGTAATCATTAGAGTGAGTAATGAGCATTACCCGCGAGTAGGATACTATACTTTATCCACGACTGCAAATATTATGAACCAACTATACATTGAATAGGCGAGCATTTTTTGAAAAAAAAAATTTTATTTAAAAAAAAATTAATTTAAAAAAAAAAATTAATTTTTTATAGAAATGTATTCAAAATGTAATGTAGAATTCAAAAATGTAAAAATATATATGGTGTTGCATTTAAAAATCTAAAGTTTACCTCATTTCCGGCTAAATCGGAAGTGGAAGAATTTTCAAAAGTAGTTAAACAAATTGCAATTTATATGACTATAACTCACAGCAAATTTCATTTTGATACGTCGACAAATAACGGAGCTATAAAAGTTTTCGAATCCCCTGTGTCGCCCGGTAAACCATTGAGTAATGTAATAGTCATTGAGTAATATATGTATATTATTCAATGATTTGCAACTAGTGAGTAATGACACACATTACTGGTCAAAAATCATAGAGTAATGAACGTATTATTGGACGGTCGTGGATAAAGTAATTAATTGCAGCAATTAATTATAAGTAAAGTAAACTATCAACGTCATCAAAGTAAGCCAAGAAATGCCAGATAAAACTAACTCGCCGAGCACTTAACCTCAACACCCAATACAAAAATAATAAATTAAACGTAGTTAATTAATTAACCTAGTTCTGCATTGGAGTAATAAAAAAAAGTTTAGTTTTATTAACCTTTTACTGGCAGCAGAAACATAAAAACTACTCCAAATTGATTAACAAAGTACGTAGGTACGCTCCCGTTCCGTATAATGAACCATTTAAATTTACAGAATGCCTTACCCTGTTAGCTCTCTGTTACCTGAGTTAACTTTGACATCTATTGAAACTTTATTGTAGCAATAAAATAACTTTATTTACGTTTAAGTATAAAAGCAAACAAACTTTCGATTGTCATACATATTTCATACATTTCTTTCCTAAAATGTCGAGGTTTTCGTATCTCTACACTCTACACTTCAGTAACATTTAAAATTTATAAGAAAAATCCTTTGCTTCAAAATCTTGTGAGATTTAAAATTTTACGTTTTCATAAAAGTCGCATATATAAAAAGCCGACTGATAAGGAAAACTAACACCCCTTCAATCTGTTTTATGTTCTGTGCATGCAAATTATGGATTTATATGTATATTTAAAAATAAATTAAAAACTGTTTTTTTTCAAAGTGAAAATTTGTAGAAAGCTTATTATTTTCAGATCAAGTTAGAAAAAGTATACCTACAAAAGTTCACTTTTTCTCAATAATAAATAATCGAAGAATTTTTCGATTTGTACTATATGGGTCATTCTTTTACAATCCGCACACCAATTTAAACTTGACATTTTAGAATCGTCCAAAAAATTTTTTACAGCCTATATTCATAAAATTACTTGACCTGTATTTCAGGATTTTGCTGAAAAAAATTTTTTTTCGACAATACTCACATATGAACTCCAGTTCTACTGATCGGATCAATGTCGTTATTTTTTATTTTACACTTTATTACATTAGCTTTCGAAATGTATTAAAAAAATTTTTTTTATTGTGAACCAATGAAAAATAATAACAATTTAATTAGTTGCCAACTTGAATTAGTTGGAAAAATTATTATTTTGTTCCTAAATCTCTTATCTATAAAACTCATTTTACAAAGAAGTGGAGTCTCTATTAGATCGGAAGTTATTAAATATTTTCGAGCGCAAGAACTTGTAATCGAGCAATTGTTGTGTCTGAGATCCCTGACTCTCCCGCATGTGGAGCGCGCTGGGTGACTTGCGCTCGGAAATATTTAATAACTTCCGATCTAATAGAGACCCCACTTTTTTGTTAAATGAGTTTTATAGATAAGAGAATAAGGAATAATATAATATTTTTTCCAATTAATTCAAGTTTGGGGGCGACTATTGTAGCGTAACGAATTTTTACTTATCGTAAAATCTCATTCGATGAACAAAATTCATTAGATTTTCCTTAAAATTATCCTTCCAGGTGTTAAAAATATGTACACCATGTACAACAGTAGCTGTATAAATATATTCTACACTTCAATTGATCTCACACATCGCTTCAATCCCTAAAAAGTTAGTTTTAATTATAAAATTAGCTCTCGACAAAAAGTTGAGGTTATGATATAAAGATGCTTTACCTAAATGGTACCTCAAATTAAGTTTATGAATGAAATAAACATTAAATACTGTAGTTCATAATTTTCCTAATCGATTGAGACCACTCAGCTTCCGAAATTCAATAATTTAGATAAAAATACAAATGTGATTCAATAAGGTTCAAAATCCAAGATCCAGAAATTCAATATGGCACGTTTTTACTCACCAAATGAAAATTTTTCAAAGTGGTTCCGTCCTGTTACTAATTTGTTAGAAGTTCAAGTCTAATGACTATTTGAATTTGGTGAGCATTGATGTAATTCTCTACTTCTCCTACTTCACTCACTTATTTTCACTATAATGCATGCATTTAAATTACTATGAATTAAAGTCCTTTGGCCAAACTGGATGAAATTCTTTAAATCTAGAATCAATAATTAGTTCACGAGATAAAGGCTAGTTCCCCATGGTACAAAATTCCTCGTTGTGGTTGCTCAATTTATTTCGCAAATAGTGTTTAAACGCACTATGAGAACACGTAAATATTGCTTTTAAGGCGGAATTTTACGCCATGGAGACTAACCGGTACTCCATCTTATACCC
Organism: Malthinus seriepunctatus; assembly: GCA_963924605.1. Taxonomy (NCBI): domain Eukaryota; kingdom Metazoa; phylum Arthropoda; class Insecta; order Coleoptera; family Cantharidae; genus Malthinus; species Malthinus seriepunctatus. The sequence goes on along the minus strand of OZ004600.1, from coordinate 105,750,033 downwards.
AGAAAAAGTAAAAGCAATATATTCGGCTTCTTTAAGATAAAACATAGAGCTGATTGACAGGAAATTATGGTATCGAACGGATACGGTACGCGTATTGTGATTTTATACTATCGTGCATCTCAAATGGCAATCAAAAATAAATATTAATGTTTACGACAAATCCTATTACTTACTATTTGATGCAAGATGGCGTTACATCTTAAAATTTCTTAACTGTTCTTAGCCATTGAATAAAGAAATACCCCCTACTCTACCAAGAAAGAGCCGTTTAGCTAATAACATGCAATGGACATTTAAATATAGCGATTTCCAGTCAATTTCTCCAATAGAATTGGTTGCTTATACCCACTTATAAAGAAAAGATCATGAGTCATAATCTTTCTGTCATGTTGTCATGAGTCATGATAGCCATAATGATAATGTAAACTCGACGCAATGAATGAGTCATCCATGGACTTATAAAATGTCACTTCCGTCGCATTTTCTCTTAAAGGCAACAGTTGCTAACTGATGTTTTATGCTCTAAGGTTCTTAGTCTCTGTCTTGGCCAATTTTGCTAATTAAACCTTTTTAATAGCAACATAAAAAAACATAGGTAACATACTAACAGGGGCATAAATGGACCCCACAGATATATCCATGCTTTAAGCATGGAAGCATATCTATTTTATCTACTGTTTAAATGCAACTGTAACTATGATTCTAAAATATTTTATAGGTGAGATAGTACAGCTTTTGAATATACACTCAACCCACGTGACCAATTTGCTAGACAACCACCAACCAATTGCCTAGTCAATTAGTCATGTGGGTATTTCTTAAGACACTGTACTATTCGACCTTTAGACGAAACCTGCCGACTCCGACCTAAATCAACCAATCGTATTGCGTTAAATATTGACGGCACCATATTCCTCTCTATCAATCTGTTCTGTATAACCTAAAAACGGTCACTGTTGGTCAGGATGTTAAAATTGTTGTACTACAGGTCGACTGTAGAACGTGCCGCCCCAAGCACTTATTAAGAAGGGGATGAATTAGCCCTTAAAGGGATTAGAGATAGTCCATGTTCTCTGAGCGTATGTTTACTGTTACTGATCTGCAACTTACAATGTGCGCTGCACAGTGGTACAGTATGGCAATACGCATACGGTACTCATATGTATGGAGATGTACCTACTAGTATGTATGATATAAAAAAAATCTTTAATAATGCAATCAAGTAGAACACTTCCAAATCGACAGCTCACAAAATCTGAACGTATCAAAATATTGGTAGAAAACTTTTACTATTTGAAATTTGAATATAAATGTTGTGTATCCGCTTATAGGATATTTTATAAAAGACGTAGGATTTTATAATAAATATTGATTTAATTTTATACTGTTTTGTTTCTTTTCTTTTAAATATATTAAATTTGCTGTTTTTCATGACGGAAGAAGCTACTACTCTACACTTTATTAGATTTGGTGAAATAGCAAAAATACCCAGAACGACTACCACAAAAGCCAATAGTATTGCCGTACAGTCAGCCTCATGATTAATGGCCACCCTGCCTATAAGCCTAGCACGAATTGTGGATGAAACCATCATAACACCCCCTACTTACATTAAGGGGTAACTTTATTTTGCTAAGAAGTACTAAATCAACAACCTCCCCAGTCCTTGTGTCGTTGTTTGCTAATAAACACCCTGGCGTACAGCCAGGGTGGCCAATAATTGTGAGGCTTATTGTACCTACGTACAACTAGTGCAGAAATTTTCAAATTGCTCGTGTTATGGTTTTACATAGCTATTCTAAAACCGCTACTATCTAAGTTCAACCATGTTCAACCTTTACCTTTAATATGTTTTTTAATTTTGGCAATGCTAGCCACTAGTTTTAATAAAAAATGGAAATAAAAATGTGTCTGAACTCCGTTTATTTTTAATGACAAAAATTTTGTCCTTAAGTAATGTTACTTAAGAGCCACTATTCTAATTTCAGTGCTGAATTCAGGACTAAAAAAATTGATTGAAAAATAAAATTGAAATTTGACGTTTTTAGACGTTATTTACATACAATAATTTAGAACATGTTCTAATTTACTGTCATGTTGCGAATAACTTTATTAAAAAACGTCAAAAACGCCAAACTTCGATAATTTCAACTAAAAAGTCCTGAATTCAGCACTGAAATTAGTATAGTGGCATACAGCTCTAATACTACCTAAGCAGCTAATGCAAAATAAACTCTTGGATATAATTATTAATTTCAATGTACATACACATACAAATTAAATGAGCAACGACTTATTTCTCTTAAGATTACTCGTAAAGTCGTTAGTGTACGCTAGAAGTCATGCATTAGGGATGACTATTGAATTGCATTATGTATACTACAACCTTTAGCGACTCCTATGTGAGTAACTTCTTATCCTTTAGTCTTGAGAGAGGCGTGCTTTTTAAATTATAGAAGCTTTCTGAGTATAATTTATAACACTCGCGCGATATACATTATCTTTAAATTACTATCCCCAAAGAGTGAATAAAATCTATAACTGGGATTTTTCTCAGTTTTAGATTTGAGTGTTTGTAATAAGTTGGTTTTTCTTTAGTTTGTTCGAAAAATGTCAAATCTGTGATAATTCTAATATTGATACAGCGAACACCGTAAAATTAGTTTACTTAAATGTTATTTTAGGACAAACTAAGTTGCAATATAAGTTAAATTGGAATTAAATAAACAGAAATCAAACAAAATAGTTAAATACCTTATACCGGATGTTCATTACGAAATGTGAAAATTCATGAAAATCAATGATATCAATGGAAGGATAAAATTATTGTATATACGTTGTTAACTTCATGAGCATTTTTCAAAATTTGGCTAGCCATGATTTTCAAATGTTTTCATGCATTTTGGTTTGAATGGTATGTTGGTAAATTAGCCAACTAATATTGCAAATTATGATTGTAAATATTTTGAGAAATTATTTCTAATGATAACATTAATTAAAATTAAGCAGAGAACAGTTAATATAAATTTTTGCTAAAAACGTTTACAGTGGTGTAAACTTTGACAAAGCTACACTAATGTTTACCTGAGGGCATAAAACGTTAACCAACTGAAAGCATTTTTAGGCACAGTTAATAAATTATTATACATGTTTATTGGAAATGTTTCTAACATAAATATTCAGACCATTATACCTACTACCTATTACCATTGAGTAACAGAATCTTACCCTCTCAGATAAGATTCTGTTACTCAATGCTATTACATAATAAGTGTCAAAGAGTCTCTGAATATATTAAAAAAGTTTTATATCGGATGACTAGTGCGTTTTAAATATAGCAACCCGTATTTAGAAATTAATTTAGCTGTTCAAGACAGTTCAAATTAAGGGTTAGTAGCAAGGTAGCACTTATCTCCCTTGTGTTGAAAAATCGGACAAAAAATCTATTTTTCAAGTCATAAGACTTTATTTTAAAATAAATGAAATTATTTATACTTCGATAAAGCCATAGTTTAAGGGTTAAGAGGTTTTATCAATATTTGTACGGTAGGAAGTTTAACTTAATTACGACAATAAGATATTAATTAATAATTGTGGATCTACCAAGAGCCTTCCGGTCATGGTGGCGAATAGGTTACTGCGTTGTACTTACTTTTTAGTATTAAATACATAATAAATAGAGTTTAATTTTTCTGATTTTCTTAAATGAGTTACCTGTAAAGGATTCAAATGACTAACATTTTGATAGAAACGATTTAGGACTGTGATTATAAACGACAAATAAAGTTTATAGTTTGAATATAAACACAACACAAACAGAACTTAACCTCAAATTTTAACGTTGCTAATGTCTAAAAAAGATAACCTTATTCTCGAAATACATTTTATTTGTTGTTTATAATTACCGCCCTTAGGAATTAAACAGTAATTAAATGGCTGCGAATTGCAGATTAATAAATAATAAGTCATGTAAGAAAAGGCGTGGAAAAGGCATTCATTAGACAATGTTTTAAACTGTTTGTAATTCGGTAGAAGTGGCTCACAAAATTTAAAACCGGAACTTAAACTTATAGATCTACAATCTACGTATAATCAGTTATCCATTAGGATTGTGATTATTTGTAGAAGAAATTTATTTTTTTGAAATATGGACAGTCTCACCTCTCAAAATTTTTCCTAATAGAAAGATCGGAAAGCACGAAAAAAAAGTGCCTTAAGACGTTGACTTGAGATTTATTTAGTAACATTTTCAAAAACACGGAGTGTTAATAATAGAAAAACTTTTTTACTTAAAATAGTATTCTTTTGTTTACTACTTCAATTTTTAAAGTGCCTGGAAACATCTGAATATTTTGTAAACCACTTAACCGATTTTAATAAGATTTGAGCTCTGTTCGTTTGACTTGCACTAGTTGCTCGGAACCGTCAGTGAACAAATGAGAATAAAGAATACAGAATAAAGTCTTCAGTCATTGGTTCACTGACTGTTCCGAGCAACTAGTGCAAATCAAACGAACAGAGCTTTGGATGCGACCTAACTAAGTGCTAATTCCTAATTTTGTAAAAGACGCTAGAGGACGCTAGTACAGGTAAATTGATCTTCGTTTTTCTACAATAACTTTTTTTCCATTTTATTGAAATTTTTAGAGAAAAAACTATATCCAATTCAAAATCTAAATGTTATTTTCAGTAAAGATCATGAATTCGAGATGATAGGGTAATAAACTTCAATAATGCTTTATCTTTATGTATTATAAGATCGAGATTTAGTAAGCATATGCTATCGCAGTCGCACTCATTGCTTAGATTGAAAACAGTTGCTAATTTTGCGTTGACAATTTCTGAAAAACCAAAAGTTAAAATGAAAAGCTGATTTGTTTATCAAATTGTTGCCGTTAAAGTCTCGGGAATGACAAATTTTTAGCCTCAAATGTCAAGTATTTATATAAAAATAAATAACTGTAAAATGCTGTATAAAACTGAAAGTTATTTATATTATTTACCTCCTTATTTCTCTACAAAAATCTTTCATCTCCAAGACTTAAACGGCAACTATTTGATAAACAAACCAAAATTTCATTTTAACTTTTGGTTTTTGAGAAATTGTCGACGCAAAATTATCAAGTGCTCTCCATCTAAGCAATGAGTACGACTGCGGTAGCATATGCCTATGATTTTACGCCCTTAATAAACTACGACGGTTATGGGGATGCGACTTTAGCAAACTATCGTAAATAGATCCTCCTGAGATGTTACAAAGACACCTCATCCCGATATTCCAATCTGATTTTGAAATATAAGCAAAATACACTCGCATTGGCCCAAGAAGCAAGCCGTGTCTATGGAGAGTTAAAGTATTACTTAATCTACTCTTGCGGTTAAGTGATACTGGATCTACTATTGAGTTGAAAAAGTACACTTTAAGATCTAATATAAAAAACAAATGTAAGTCTTAAAAATACAACGAATTCTATGCATCTTAAAGGTCGTTCACACTACATACATGTTTGGTATATACATGTATACGACATGTACCTATACTACAAGTATATTAAAAAATCCATACAAATCTGACATTTTCTCATACATGTCATAGATTTTTTAAGTACGATGATTGTGTGTACGACAACTTTGATACCCAGATTTGTTTTCCATAATTTCGTAAAATACATGTATGCAGCTTATTGGGGGTAGCACAAGCGCAACGAAACAATCAGCTGATACCTGAGTTGTTTTTTACATGTTGTTTGTGCTATTTTTAAAGTGTTTGAAGGTATTTTACAACAATGGATTGGTCTAAAGACAATACCATTAAGTTAATAAAACTTCTGCTGTTCTGCTGGTGAAATGGCATAACAGAATGTTGTATCTTTCATGATTATAAGAAGAGCAACAATTACCAATAAAGATTAAAAATCTGTTGAAGTCGACAGAACAAAATTTTTGTCCTTGTTTGTCCTTTATGCGTAA